>CM059975.1:69529192-70824509 GCA_030490835.1 Annona cherimola
TTTTATCCAGAATTTGCTTTAATTCTCTATTGGCCAGCTCGACTTGTCCATTGGCTTTTGGATGATAAGCTATCGTCACCCTGTGGCATACTTCATATTTGTGCAAAATTATCATGAACTGCCGGTTGTAGAAATGAGAACCTCCATCACTAATGATCACCGGGGCATGCCAAAACGCGTAAAAATATTCTTCTTAATGAATTTAAAAACCATTTTGGCAGCGCCTGCTTGAGTGGGAACTCGCTTCTACCAATTTGGAAACATAATCCACAACCACTAGAATATATTGATTTCCAAAAGAAGGGATGAATGGTCCCATGAAGTCGATACCCCAAACATTGAATATTTCCACCTCAATGACATTAGTGAGAGGCATTTCATGTCTTTTGGAAATATTACCTGTCCGCTGGCATGGATCACATCTTTTGAAGAAGAAATGAGCGTCCTTGAATAAAGATGGCCAGTAAAAATCCCAATTGAAGTATCTTCACCGTAATTTTATCTCCTTGGAAATGGCCCCCATATGGAGATGAATGGCAGCTTTGCAATATCGATTCCTGTTCACATTCTGGAATACATCTCCGATATAAGTGATCTGGGCTTTGCTTGAACAAGTATGGATCATCCCAGAAATAAAATTTCACGTCATGGAGAAATTTTTTTCTTTGATGTGAATTCAGCTCCAGAGGCAACATTCCACTGACGTTGTAGTTTACGAAGTCTGCATACCATGGTGGACTGCCTGGGGAGATGGAAAAGAGCTGCTCATTTAGGAACACCTCCTGAATCTACTGCGTGCCTTGGGCTGGCTGGGATCTTTCTAGACGGGATAAATGGTCAGCAACCTGATTTTTAGCTCCTTTTCGGTCTTTGATTTCGAGGTCGAACTCCTGTAGCAATAGGACCCACCGGATCAAGAGTGGTTTTGCATTCTTTTTCTTGATCAAATACTTGATGGTCAAATGGTCTGTGTACATGATCACTTTGGTGCCCACCAGATAGGCTCTGAATTTAGCGAATGCAAAGACCACCACTAACAACTCCTTTTTTGTTGTGGTATAATTCATTTGTGCATCGTTCAAGGTTTTGCTGGAGTAGTAGATAGAGTGAAAAACTCTATTCTATCGCTAGCCCAGTACTGCTCCCACTGCGTAGTCGCTCGCGTCACACATCAATTCGAATGGGAGGTTCCATTTTAGAGAAATAATAATTGGTGTAGATACCAATCTCTTTTTCAGCTCCTGGAATGCCTCCATGCATTTGTTGGTGAATTCGAATGTTGCATCTTTCTCTAGCAGCGAACATAGTGGCTAAATTACGAATGGTGCATCTTGGAGAAATCTTTTATGAACCACCTGTAGAACCCCGCATGTCTCAGAAAATTACGAATGCCTTTAACTGAGGTGGGTGGAGGCAATTTCTCGATCATCTCGATTTTAGCTTTGTCCACTTCGATTCCCTATTTGGAGACCCGGTGACCAAGTACGATGCCCTCCTGTACCATAAAGTGGCACTTTTCCTAGTTGAGAACCAGGTTTGTATCCTCACAACGCTGGAGCATCTTTGATAAGTTGGTCAGACACTCGTCATAGGAATTCCCGAATTCTGAGAAATCGTCCACGAATACCTCCAGGAAGTCCTCCACCATGTCAGTGAAAATGGCCATCATACAACTTTGAAATATCCGCGGGGCGTTGCATAGGACAAATGGCATTCGCCTGAATGCGAACGTGCCATATGGACATGTGAATGTGGTCTTTTCTTGGTCCTCCGGTGCTATCATTATCTGGTGGTAACTTGAATAGTCGTCCAGAAAGCAATAGAATTCCCACCCCCGCCAATCTGTCCAGCATCTGATTAATGAATGAGAGCGAAAAATGATCCTTTCGGGTGACTTTATTCAGCTTGCAGTAGTCCATACAAACTCGCCAACCAGTGACTGTCCTTGTCAGAATCAACTCGTTGTTCTCGTTGGAGATGACCGTCATACCACCTTTCTTCGGGACGCACTGCACCGGGCTAACCCAAGAGTTGTCGGAGATTGGGTATATAACACCTGCATCTAGCCATTTGGTGATCTCCTTTTTGACCATTTATTTCATGATTGGGTTCTACCTTCTCTGCGCTTCAATAGATGGCCTGGAATCCTCTTCCACTTGAATTTTATGCATGCAAAAGGATGGGTTGATGCCTTTGATGTTGACGATGGTCCATCCTATGGCCTTTTGCTGATTTTTAAGCACTCTGAGCAGTTTTTCTTCCTGCACAGGATCCAATGCAAAAGAAATAATCACCAAGAGTGAGGATTCTGCTCCTAGGCAGGCATATCCGAGGTGCTTTGGCAGGGGTTTCAGCTCTAGAACAGGCGACTCTTTGATCGACGACTTCAACTGTTTAAAAGATTATGGTTTGAGCTCTAACGATTCAAATTTTTGCGAGTATCATGTAAAAGGCGGAGATTGTTGCAGGTAGTGTATCATCTCTGCCGAATAATCGTCAGATTCACTGATTTCTCCAACCAGTGATGCCTCCAGGACGTCTTTGTAAGCTGAAACTTGGAATTCAACTTGACCCGCTGAATCCACCATGTCAATCATTAGACATTCATCTGGATCATTTGGTAGTTGCATCGCTTTGAACACGCTAAAAGTAGCATTTTCATTCTGAACCCACGTTGTTAGCTCTCCAGCCTGTACATCAATTATAGCTTTTCCTGTTGCAAGAAAAGGCCGACCTAGAATGATTGGAACGTCCCGGTCTTCTTCATAATCCAGGATAATAAAATCCGCAGGAAAGATGAACTTATCCACTGTGACAAGAACATCCTCAATTATGCCCTCCAGATATGTCATGGACCGGTCCGCCAGTTGCAGCATTATTGTCCTTAGTTGGGTTTCCCCAATGCTCAATTTTCTGAAAATCAACTTGGGCATGAGATTAATGCTGGCTCCCAAGTCACATAGAGCTCTCCCGAAGTATTGATTTCCGATTATGCACAGAATAGTGAAACTCCCTGGTTCCTTGAGCTTAGGCGGCAGCTTCCTCTACACCATAGCGCTGGTTTCCTCTATTAATGCCACCATTTTGAATTCCATCAACCGCCTTTTCTTTGACAGAACGTCTTTCATGAATTTAGCATAGCTCAACATTTGTTTCAAGGCTTCGACGAGAGGTATGTTGATATGTAGTTATTTTAGTACCTCCGAAAATTTCTTAAATTGGCCCTCCTTTTTTGTTGTTTGCGAATCTTTTGAGGAAATGGAGGAGGCGACCTTTGATTTGTGGTGATTTCAGCGTCCAATTGCTTTTGGGTAGTATCTGGTTCCTTTGTCTCCTATGACTGCTGAATCAAAGGACTAGTGGGTTCAGTTACTGCTTTTGGTGGAACTGCATCGGGTAACTGCTTTCCACTACGCAATATGACTGCTTGCACCTGCTCTTTGCCTTTTCCTTTCGGATTTTATTCTATATCACTTGGCAGTGCGCCTTGAGGCCGGTTGTTTAGAGCTGAGGCCAATTGGCCGATCTGTGCTTCCAAGTTCCTGTTTGTCGTGATCTGGGATTGCATGAATTGCATAAAAAGGTTTTCCAGATCAGATTTCTTTTCTTCTCGAGGTGATGGAATGAATTGAACTGGTCTTGCTGGCTGTTGCTGTGATGGCTGCTGTGAGAATCTCGGCGGTTGATTCAGCCTCGTCTGGTTATTCCATGAGAAATTGGGATGATTCCTCCAGCCTGGATTGTAGTTGTTTGCATATGGATTTGCTGGATTTCTCTGGAAATTTTCCACATAATTAATGGACTCCGGATTGGAGGCACATTGATAACTGGGATGACCAAATTTTCCGCACCACGTGTAAATCTGCTGCTGACGGTTGCTGTGGTGTGGACGCCCCTACTGCATTGACTTTGGCCGACCTGGATAAGTTCTGAATTTGCCTAGATAGAGCGTCGATGTGGGCCTTTATCAATGAAACCGCGCCATATTTTCCACCAGGGCGTATGATTCTATATAGCTTTTCCTCAGCAGAGAACCGTTTGACAATGAATCCACCATGTGACGGGTGGACTCTTGGAGACCATTGTAGAAAATCTGAATTTGAACCCATGGCTGAATTCCATGATGTGGGCACTTTCGGAGCAGGTCTTTGAACCGATCCTACGTCTATGAAAGAGTCTCCTCTCTGTGTTGTTTGAATGAGACTATATCCATCCTCAGTTTGGCTAACTTAGCGGGCGGAAAATATTTTTCTAAAAATTTATGAGCCAAGTTATTCCACGTATTGACAGAGTTCGGTGGTAGAGAATCTAGCCACTCCGAAGCTCTATCCCTCAGTGAAAACAGAAAAGTCCGTAGCCGCATTGCTTCGTTGGAGACTCCATTATGCTTGAACGTGTTCATAATCTGTAGGAAATTCCACAGATGGCGGTGTGGATCTTCAAAAGACAATCCCCCAAACTGCCCAATGGCCTTGAGCACTTGGAAAACCACCAGTTTGATCTCAAAATTGTTAGTGTCGATAGGAGGAGGTGAGATGCTAGTCTGAACTGCATTCTGTCCCAGCGTAATGAGATCCCAAATAAGTTGGTCCAAATCATCTTGTGGTGGATGAATTGGAACCTCAACCCTTTGGTTTCCCTGTTGGTTTACGTGAATGTTCTCATCCTGATTCCCAATGCACTCCATGGTATGCTATTGACTCTTAGCTTCCCTGCTCTTGCGACGCCTTCTCAAATAAATTCTTTTGGGTTCCGAATCAAAAGGAATAATGACCTCCTTGTCGGCCTTACTTCGGCGCATGAAAAAACAATTTAGCCCTGCAAAAATCAATTCAATTGAACTAGCTGGAAATTCTAAACTAAAAGAAATTATGAAAACGAACTATTTCTACAGAATTATACAAGAAAGCAATAAAACTAATAATAATTAGTTAAACAAATTCCCCACCAACGGCGCCAAAAACTTGACGAGTTGCATATATGTCTATTAAAATTGCTCGCTTTTAACGCAAGTATACGTGCCGAATCAAGTAATAAAGAGTGAGTAGAGTATCGTTCCCATGAGGAATTTGTCTAACTGGGATTATTAATCAGTTTAATTGCTTTTGGTGAGTAGAAAATTTTGGGTTACAAACTTAAAACTAAAACTATCAAATGCAATAAGAAAATAGAATAGAGTTCACGAAACAACTGGAATACTAAAACCGAGTTTACCAATTGGGGATGGCAGATGGATAGTTCAGAATCCTTGAATCTAAGCTATATTGCATTGGTTCCTTTTCATTAGATTGTGCAGGGATTTACTAGTCCAAGTTCAATAATATTTATATATGTCTTCCAATGCATATAAAGCTAATTACACCCTATTCAATTGCTATGTTCTCATGCCATTGAATAAAGTAGAATTGATAAGTTCATAACTTGTTCATTGACAACATAGGGTTTAACGGTATATTCCTATCCCTTAAACAACTCCCCTTATCAAAGAGGAAACCTATGCCCTACACATGGATCTAACAGAGATTTTCATTTTCCAAGGTTTAATCATGCAATTAAATCATCTTACAAGGTAGCTAATCTTGTAAAAAACATTAAACATCACATACAAGGGTAAATCCACAATGCACAGTCATATGAAAATCAATTATTCATTCCTGAATCTTAAGGAACTAATACAATGTAGTTAGATATCAATTCATCCTAACTATCCATCTAAAGGACGTTTAGCTCAAAGACATGATATAAAAATCTTTTACATCCATTATAAAAGTATCCAGAAAATTAGAGAAAGAAAAATAGAATGATGAAGAGAAAACTGGTTTTCCGGCAGTTTCCACCAACGGGGTTGAATCTTCTCTTCAATTCGCGCTTCAAAACGAGTTCTTTTCCTTCTCTAGGTGTGAGGACCAGGTATTTTTATTCTATTTTTATTATAACTTTTCTCTATTTATGAGGTAACTTATGAACATGCTAGTAAGAATTTTACGATATTAATGGATACATAACATACATGGACACGACATTTAGGAGATGTATAGTGCATATGTGCATGTATGATTAGCGTTCCATTGATGGGCACTACGACTATTGTTTCCCTCGCAGAGTAGGTACGGGGTTCGACCTGACCGGTCAGGTCGCGGGAGTCAAGGGGGCAGCGCCCCTTGCGGGGGTGAAGGGGGCAGCGCCCCCGGAGAAAATTTAAAATATTAAGTTGTAGGAGAGCCCCGACCCGACTAATTGCGACTGGACCCGACCCGAGCCCCGACCCGACTCAATGGATTCTATTAACATAAGCGGCCTGCGCTCTAGGGTTTCATTCCCATTTCGCGCCCGACCGCGTTCTCTTCTCCTTCTCTTCTGGTTCTTCGTTCCTCTTCTACTTTCTCTTCCACTCAGTTCGAACCACCCGTGATCGCTTGAGGGGAACTATACCAACTACCTTGAAGGTCATAGATCCGAGTTCAGGAAGCTCCAAGGCTCCGAATTTCTGCAGTCCACATCTAGGGTCGCTGTCTTGGGAGGGATCACGGTCAAGGTAAGTAGATGTCGCCCCTTCTCGATTTAGTGATGAAATTTTACGTTAAACGCGATACGAGGCTAGAGGGAATGTATAGCTTCTAACGACTCCATGATATTAGGCGTAGAGTTCGTAACAGTTAGGGTTCATGGTGAATTTACTTTGAATGCGTGATTTCTATGATGTAAATGACTTCTTAGCAGTTGTTATATTGTTGAAATGTGACGTGAATTGATTTGCCCCAATCGAGAGTATGAATTGAAGGTTCTTTCATTTCGCACCTATCATATGTTTGATAAAATGCTTGTGTGACAGATCTACGTGTTGTATCTGAATTGTGTTGATGTTGTATGCGTGGTTTGCGATGTGTTTCATTGTCTGTTATGTATGATGCGTTATCTCAAATAGTTGGTTGTAAGGGTTGTTCATGGCCCCTGATTGACATGAGGAGAGGGTTGTTCATGGCCCTTGATGGACATGAGTAGATGATTGGTTGTGTTGGTCAATTTGTGTGTATGGTTATATGTATACGATCTTGGGAGTGGGTATTGGACCCATGTGTATTAGCTTCATCACTGTATGAGTATCCATCATTATGCTTATTTGCACTTTGTGCTAACCACTATCTACTTACTGGGTCTATTTAGACTCATATCATTGTTATTGTGGTTTTAGATCGCAGGTCAGAAGGAGAACTTAAGGATGGGACAAGTTGAAGATCAAACATGAGAGACCCTAGCACAATATGTTAATTCCAGTTCTTTTAGACTTGTGCTCTTTTGATAATCATATATGTAGACAATTACTTAGACGGATTCGTTTTGACAACTATAATGTATTTGGTATTTCAGATTGGATTATAATCCTTGTTGATGCACATATGCATGACTATTATATCTGTTTGTTGTGTAAGGAAAATATGTAATGATTTCCTTCTATATGAATGTTCTTATTATATGAAGATGCAAGTATACAAATAGGATTGAATGTTACAGATGGAAATGTAATGAATATCAGGTCATGTATTCCATATTACCCCTTGTATGTTATGGGGAGATGCTGCCGAATTTTTCTATGATTGTGTAGCGCCGTTGATTAGTTATTGAGCATTTTTATGAATGGGGCGTTACACTAGGTGTCTATTCCGTCTTGGGTCTCTCTCCCCGCGCGCGAATCCCTACGTTTCTATTTATAATATTTGATTTGCGCAGCACACGTATAGAAATCTGCGTGTACGGATGCGTAGTGGCACCGAGGCACCAACACTCTGTGTGCTAGGTAACTTAGAAACCTTCCGGATTGCTCTGGAAATTGATGCCTTGGCACCAACCATCTGGATGCTTTGTGACTTGAAAGCTCTTCTGGAAAACTTGTATGATCATGTCATGGCGCCTAGGCGCCAACTCACTAGAAGCTTTTGACCTAAAAACTCTTCTAGGTGTGTCTGCATGTTAATGAAGTGGCGCCTAGGCGCCGTTAGCTGGAAGCTTTTTGTTGCTTAATGTGCTGGAGATTCTGGTTAAGGCATGTAGGGTGGCGCCTTGGTGCCAACCCACATGCCTCTTGACTTGGTTCTGATCTGCATCCGATTCGCCCGCATGCCTATAATTTGCGCGTCCTTCCTGTAAAAAATGAATGAACTAAATAAATTAACTAAAAATGCCTAATTTATGCTAAAAATGCTTAAAAACTGTATAATACTCATAAAATGCAAAGCGAGTGAAAATTAAGCTAAATGGATGCAAACTGAGCCTAATCCCTTGGACTAACACACAAAAATAGTCTGAAATGGATCATGATAACCCGTATTTTCACTAGTTATCAACAAGTAGGTGATGAATCTCACTCCAGTCTCAACACTACTTTGCCTTCATTGGTTTGATTTCCAATATCAAACCAAGCGGAAAAAATAAATAATCAATAAAAGAAAGATCTACACTTTACGGATTCATGTAGGCAGTTTGCAGCGCTTAAAAAAACTTGTAAAGGCAGTAGTAAGTACAGCAATGCATCTTTCAGCAGATTTATAACACAGTTTTTCTTCAATCATTTTGTAGACAAACTTAAATGTAAAAGAGAGTGGAAGGTGAGCTCAATCAATGTATTTCTAACCACATTCACGTTCCCTTGAAGCTCCTTAAATAATGAGAAGTAAATTCGAACGTTTGGTGGTAGGTGGCGCGCATTTAATGCGCCAACATTCAAATTTTTCTGACCATTGCGAACCAAGTCGTATATGGAGTCGACTTGGCATGCGACTTTGTCCAAGTCGCATGATGGAGTCGACTTCGGGTGCGACTTCACCCAAGTCGCAGACTAAAGTCAACTTTGGGTGCAACTTCGGTCTTTGGCTTCCACTTCCAAGTTCCAACTTCAGGTCAACTTAGTCTCGGACTTGACCCAAGTAGCAGGTGAAGTCGACTTCGGATGCAACTTCACCGGCCATTTGATTATCTTGGAACTTTGAAGTCTTGCAAGTGATCTTAATATTGTACATTTCCTTTTCTTCTCTTGTTCTTCATTAAATGTCTTTGGTATGCATTTGTTTTGCTCAAAAACTAAGCAATACCCTCTATTCTTGAGAAGATCTTCCTTGTGGCCTTGATTCATGATGATTGTCTTTCTTGATCTTGTTGTCCAAACTTCAATATAATGTTGTTCATTCAATAATAATACATCTTTGAAGTAATCTAAAGTGGTCATGTACTTGAGTTGCTTGCTTAGGTCGACTTGGACTTCGACTTTACCCAAATCGCATGTTCAGGTTGACTTGAGATGCGACTTTACCTAAGTCACATTATGGAGTCGACTTGGAAAGCGACTTAACTCTGAGAACTCGAAGTCTTCAGCAAGGCTATACCCAAGGCGCATCTAGAGTCGACTTGGGTTTGCGACTTCGCCTAAGTCGCAAGCGGAGTCGACTTCGACTGGGACTTCACCTGTCTTTGAGTCCCAATTTCAGCTCTGACACATTTAATGCACTTGAAGTCGATTCTGGGGTCAACTTGGGAGTCGACTTGACATAAGTCAATGGCTGAGTCGATTTGGGACTGCAACTTGACCTGCTATCCTTTGAATCTTGAATTTTAAACCTTTGAAACACTTAGCAATTTCATTAGTACTTAATTATTTCTCAAATTGAGTTGTTAATCATTAAAACATAAATTGTGCTTAATTTGCCTTGAATTCTAACAGTAGAGTCATAAACCGATGGAGGAAAATAAGAAATTGAAATGAGGGAAATAGATTAAGGATTTAGGAAATATACATACCCCTTCTTAATGGGTTGTAAATGAGTTGATGGTTTTGTGTTACTAAATAGTTGACAGTTAAACGAGTTACTAAATGAGTTGATGAGTTTATGGAGAGTAATAAACTATTTATTCAAAGCTTCCGATCTAAATTTATGTGTCACTGGTTTAGAGGGGCAGGTTGATGAATTGGCCATAACCATTAATACCTCTGGTCATGATTAATCCCTTATTGGACGGAGATCAAAGCTTATTTGCTAGGTCTTATGTGGGTAAGAAAGCTAAGAATTAAAAGAGTCAAAATAAAAAGTGATTCTTTTATCTTGTTAATTTCCTATTGGGAAATGGTAGGATTGTCTCCCTTTGGAAGTTCATGTTGGAAAAAATTAGGAACTTATGTAATATTTTCGATCAGATCCCTTTTCTTCATGCCTTAAGAGTGCAACCCAAGTTGCTCATGCTATTGTAAAGTTAGTAACTAGAAATTGATAGATGCATTGGTGCTGGTGGGAAATCCACCAAATTGCATTATAAAATTTTTATATAAGGACTCTAGTGTTTGTTAAGATGATGGTAAAGTCCTCTCAAATCCCTCATTCCGGACCTTTGGGGGAATGAGGGAAGTGGGAGGACCTTCTGCTAGTTCTTGTTAATATGAAGTAAACTGAACATTTAAAAAAATATGTCTCTAGGGATTACTTATATGGATAATTTATCAGCTTTGCATTGATATCAAATTCTACCTCTTTCAAAACTTTACGGGCTTCCTCCTTAGCCATGGTTTGACTTCCAACTATTCTCTTTACTAAATCAATTTGTAATAACTCCTCTAACTCAAACTAGCCAAGTATTGTTTGGGAACCACATGAATACCACTAACTCCAAATACTGACCCTATCATTCCATATACAATCCAAAGATGATTCCCATATGCCCATTTTACTTCACCTTTCAATTTATCTTACTCAGAAACAAACATACAGTAGTTAAACACATGACCTATTTAGCCAACAAAAAGTCTTTAATTTATGATACTAAAACTTTAACCATATCTGATTGGATGAACATACCCCTACTTAAAGGCTGCTGAACATCTACTTTTATTCTAATTTTTAAGCCTTATGTTATTTCTTCTTTAGCAGAATAATCGATAAAAGAATCACTGATAACAAAACTTAATGTAGCATTGTCACAAAGATATGGGATATCATTTATACGTAGCCATGTAGGGTCTTATGAATGGCTACTCTTCTGGTTCAAATATATCCGCGTCTTTTACTCGAAATTTCTTTCATTTTAACAGGATGAATATGGGGGAAATAACGGGTAAAATTCATGGGTACGATAGAAATTTTTTAAAATCTATAGATATAAGAGAAATTTTAGATAAAATATATGAGTATATTTGGAAATTCCCCTTAAAAAACACTAACCATATGTTCTCCAAAAGCTTCTCATAGTTCCTTTGAAACTTCTTTGTTGTAATTCTTAGACGACCATAATGAACACAACAACGAATGAGTTCCTCTTGGACATGGTTTTGAATATCGGATCTCGATCGCATGCGCTCGGGAGCATGCAGCGCTGTCCCGGGTGCGTACACCCATTTTTTTAGTTTTTTTTCAAAACGTTTTAATAAAATTGTTAATATAAGTGTATTTAACATCTTTATAAATTTTTACCATTTTTGGAGTATTTTAGATATTTATTTTTGATTTTTGAAATAAATTACCTAAAATGTCACTGATTTTCAAAAATCAAAAATAAATATCTAAAATACTCCAAAAATGGTAAAAAATTTTACACATATTAAATACATATATATTAACAACATTGTAAAAAATTTTGAAAAAAATAAAAAAATAGGTGTATGCACCCGGGAACATGCAGCACAATATCAGCTGTATTTGATTCGTATCGCCACTTACATTTTAAACCAGGCGAACTTTCGCCTTTTGCTTTTTGAACCCCGTGGCGTAACGGCGTCGAAAAACTCACGGTGCTTTTGGACGCCGTTACACTGCGAGGTTCAAAAAGCAAAAGGCGAAAGTTCGCAGGGTTTAAAATGCAAACGGCCAAACTTCAGGGTTGGAGATGCAATTGGCCAAAGTTCGAGGGTTACCATGCAAAAAACAGAGATTTACACCTTTGTCTATGGCGTACAGACCCTCTCCCTCTGTTTGACAGCGTTGCATTGATTTGTATAGACGAGAGAGAGAGAGAGAGAGATGAAGATTTTGATTTTTTTTGTATTGGCTTTGCCGTTCTCACCATGTGGGTTTTTGCAGGCGGGCTTCGATGTGATCCTTTTCTGATCCATTACCCGTGATTCCTGCACTGCACTGCACTGGGTTTTTGAATTTTTTCTTCATCTCCTCTACTTTGGAAATAATCTCAAACCTTTGCTGCTTTTTTTTCCTGCTGCTTTTTTTCCCTTCAGTTGTCTTTGACGTGTAGTGTATGTATATACAATGAGCATTGGGAAATCTTTTTTGGTTGGAAGCAGCTTTGCAAATTTATACGATCCTTTAGAAGCCTTTCCTCGGCTATGTTTCCTCGATCCCCTACCCTGACAACTTTGAAACAGAATGGACGCGGCAAGGTTTATAAATCGAGTCAACATTTGCTCTCGTTTCTGTTAGTTTGACAAGGAAAATCTCGTTCCCACCAACAGCAGCTGCCCGTTGGTCATCATGGATTCAACACTAGTGTCATCTGATGTCGATGACACTCGCAATTGCTCCACCACCCTTGTGGATATGGATTCAGGGCCCTTGAAAACATCCTTCCTCACCATCAAAATCGCCCCCCGCCGCCGACACTCGTGATAAATCTCCTTCCATTTTTCCATCTTTGCACCATTCTCGATTCATGATAAAAACTAGTACTGCATCTCCCGAGTCTTCCCAATACAATTCCCCTTGCCTCATTTCCACCTCGTCATCTGCATTTGTTTCTGCACTCCAATCGCCTTACATCTCCCTGCAGGCACCCCCTGTTCCACCAAATGAAAACAGAAACGAAAACTCCACAGTTCTATCGCCCCTCACTCACCCATCTCGTATTCCGACTCCCATTCCGACGACGGCCCAGCTGAGCAGAACCGGGTTTTTTGCATGGTAACCCTCGAACTTTGGACAATTGCATCTCCAACCCTGAAGTTTGGTCGTTTGCATTTTAAACCCTGTGAACTTTCGCCTTTTGCTTTTTGAACCCCGCGGCATAACGGCATCAAAAAGCACCGTGAGTTTTTCGACGTCATTATGCTGCGGGGTTCAAAAATCACAAGGTGAAAGTTCGCCTAGTTTAAAATGCAAACGGCCAAACTTCAGGGTTAGAGATGCAATTGGCCAAAGTTAGAGGGTTTACCATGCAAAAAACTCCGCCCCGTGAATCAAATTAGGGTTAGCATTTTATGCCGTATAGGGTCGTATCAGGACCGAATCGGGCATGCGCATTGTGTCGGGGCGTATTGGTCAGCAAATGGATATTTGGACAGCGCTGTTTTCGATTTTTCTGCCTATACACGATTTTTCCAAGAAATTTTGCACCCCAACAAGATATTATCATCATTTTTGAAACCTCCCATGCAACGAAATCACATTTAAAACCAGATTTCAGCTATTTTCATTCGATTTTATGGAAGAAATGGGTTTCCGTTTGGGTCCAAAATTTGGAATTAAAATCCCTAAAAACACCTTTTTCTCCTCAATTATCACTGTTGTGAGTAGAGGAATTGATTTCGACCAAATTGACGTTGCCAATTTGAAGAAAAACCGGTTATTTTGGCAGTAATTTCAGATCTAGCAAGAAGAATCTAATTTGGGGAAAAACCACATAAGTTATAATTTTCTCAGTTATTTGGTTTTAGACTTCAGATCTGCATGTGATTCATGTATATCATTCTATTATTGTGCAAGATCTACAATTTTTAAAAATTTTAGTAATAAATAACTCCAAAAATTAGAAAATATTGATTTTTTCTTGCTGATTCATTTTTCCATCTTGACATAAAAAATAAAATCTGCAATTTACCTTTGTTTTCAGCCTAGATCTACGACTTTTTTATCTTTAAATTATTTTTAAAAATTTTAGAAATAAATAATTTGGAAAATTAGAAAATATTAATTTTTTTCTTTTCTGATTCATTTTCCCATCTTGAGATAAAATTCAAATATTCATTTTACCCTTGTTTTAAGTCTAGATCTATGATTTTTTTAAGTTTTAAATTATTTTTAAATTTTTTAGAAATATATAATTCCGAAAATTAGAAAATTTTAATATTTTGTTGCTGATTCATTTTCCAATCTTGAGATAAAATAAAACCTGCATTTTACCTTTTTATTTTGAGTATAAATATACTTTTAATTTTCATATTTAAAGATCGCATTTTCTTAAATATTGCTATTTCATTTTTGATTTAATTAATACTTAATTTTCTTAAATTCTCTGTATATTATGTTTATGTGAGGATTAAATTAAAAAATTTCGATGGGCAAAGGGCAAGAAAATGGTAGTATTGATATTAGATGGAAATTTGGAAAAAGAGTCGGAAGAGGATGATAACAAATTAAATATGTGCAAATTTTTAGAAAATTTTGTTATTTAAAATTTATTTTCATGTGTGTTATTTAATTTTAGCATGATATTTTTTATTTCTAGTTGTAATATTCCACATAAAAATCATATTACATGTTTTCTGTAACCAACTACTTAGAAGAGAAAATGGACCGATACACCATCTTATACATAGTCAAAATTTAAACTAATTATATATTCTTTCATTTCTCATTTTTTGAATTTATTAAATATTTTTTCATATTTTTTGTGTTAAAAAATTCTGGACCGTACGATACAGTCTGATACCGAGACGATACGCCCGTATCGCATGGTTTTACCGATATTCAGGACCTTGCTGTTGGATTGATCTGTTTGATTGTCTGCTCCTCAATTGAAATAGTTTGGAACTCATCTACTAATAGCCTATCAACATTGGATGCCACGAGTAAATGCTTGTCATGATCCACCGCTCTTCCGATCCTGGCCTTCTAAGGCTTCAACTTATATGTAAATCCAGTTACGTAGAAGCAAGTTTGATAATATAAAATCTGCAGCTTCGATTTAATAGATAAATGTTTTTAAATACCAATAATAAAATTATTATTTTTGTTTTTATTGTAGAATTTTATGTATGCCCTCAATAGTTTTTGAGCAATGGGTACAATTATATTATAGATGTCGTATCCTATTAGTCTTTTCTAAATTTGAGGCGTACACGGGCCCACCCTTTCTTACACGAAGGTATAGGCAAGTAGGATTTGTATAATAGAGTCAACAACTTTAGCAAGGATTCAGGTTCATTGATAATTCCCGATTTTCATGTAGCCCTTTTAAGTTGCCCAACATCATTTGTTTTGTTATGGGACAAAAATTTCCATCAACGTTGTGGGTGGGCCGAATTTTCTATAAAATATATAGTGATGTGCAAATCATAAAAAATGCTTGGTTCCATTCATAAATGGATTAAAAGTGTAATAATAGTTTATTGAATAATTTGTTCACTTAAAAATAATATTCTAATTATGTAACCATTTTATTGTGTTGATTTTAGATCTATTGAGTTAAGAGCCATGATATCTTTAATGGAGATGAAACTTGCTTTCCTAATAAAAAATGATTTAAGTGAAGTAAGTGGGTAAATTTTATTTCATCGTCAGCGGATTAAATGCAAAACTTCACTGTAACCGCTACATAGAAACAAAAGTCATTAAAGAATACCCAACATGAGTAGATAATGACGGCATTCTAAATCTCCCTAGTTTGACATGCAATCGCATATGCATTAAAAAAATATTGGTGGAATCTTTTAAGTCAGGTGTTCCTTTTGTTTTATTGTATTAAAAAAATACACTGATGAATCAGATACATAAACGAACGTGATTTATGAGATCAAAAGTTAATTTATTCCGAAAGAAAATATACGTGGGAGGATGTGAACTAAAAAACTATTGCTTCCCATCGCACATTTGTCAGTTGGACACTTGTTTCTATAACAAATTAATAGATGAACTCTAGTTTACTCCACATCTCACGTGCACATGGTTGACCTCTTCTCCCTCTTTACTTCCAGCTGACATGCGCCCGGCTTTTCTGCCTGTTTCTTGAACCTTTCTGAATTATTTGAACTTTACTTCAATTCCTATCTTCTCAAGATTTAATAAAATTTACCTACAATGATTAGTTTTTGGAAAAATTCTTACTTTAGAGGTCGGGTTAAATATGATCAGAGTCATGTAATGGCATATGTGTCTTTGCGTGGTATTTTCTTTATCCTTAGAGCAAGAAAAGGCTAAATTTTACAAATCAAAGTTCGCCTTCTACATGCTATTAAAAAAAAAAAAAATTCGACTTTTGCCAAAAAGCTTAACAACCGCTGTGCTAGTAGAGGTACTAATTTCAATTTTTTATTGACAAAGTTCGCAAGCCATAAGTGTCTTTGCAAAATCAACATTGTTAAGGTAAACTTTGCAAAGTCTACACGAATAGCTTTTGTGTAAAAGTGGTCTCATGTAACCCATTTATTTTCCACTTTGATGATTCATAAAAAAAATTGCTTCATCCATTGTATTTAGTATCATTTGTTTAGCTATAAGAACAATTTTCATCAAAATTAAAGATATGCATGGGTTATGTTTGCTTAAAAATGTATATTCCTGTGCAAATTATAAAAATTGCTTAAATCTATTTATATATGCATTAAAATGTCACGACATTTTATAGAATTCTTTGTACACTAATGCTAAATATGATATTTTAAATTATTTAGGCATTCAAAATGCAACTTTAAAATTGATAAGTAGCATCAAATTATTTTATTATATAGATTTTATATATTTGTGGATGAGACTTATGCACAGTAATGCTAAATAAATGATAGAGTTTCTATACAATATAACTAATGCTAAATATAATAAATAGAGTAGATTTCTCTTCAATCATTTGGGAGGAAAGGATTGAATTACATAAAATTAAAGTTGCATAACGGAACTCATAATGAAAATATGAAAAGAAAAATGTAGATAGCGCTGTATTGATTTGTTCTCTTTCGTCTGAGGACAAATAAACAGCAAATTAACAGGCATCAATCATTTCATTAAAATGCAGTGATCATCATGCCCATAGAGATTCTGTTTTTAGAGGTTCCTGGGTGATTACATTGTTAGAGATGTTGTAATTCATGAGGTGGGTGGTGAAGCTGCACTTTTTATCATGTGTATCATCATGATCATGAGCAAATGGAGTGGGCTTTTGCTGCATCTGAAGACTGCACAACATCTTTGTCTGTGCAACAGCTAGCTGCATTTGCAACTCAGAGACTTGGTTTTGGAGGTAAGAGATGATCCCAGCACATCCATACACTGGATCACGCACCCTTGCATTTGCTTCATACACCAGGCTGCTCACCGCATCGGCTCTTTGGTGAATGGGAAGGTCCTGACCAATCATAGATATGAATCATTTTTATTTTGAAGTAAAGATATAAATTCTTAAGCTTTCATTTATTACAAAAAAAACTATATCTTGTAACACAAAAACCCAGTATGGTTAATTATCCAAGACCGTGGTCCAAAATAAGAGCCTATTTGTAAAGGGAAATATTTCAATGATATAAATATAAACTGAAATCTTATTCATTTATTTTATCTAATATCATTTTTAATATGGTACCAAAATTATTTTAATCAATTCTTGAGTGGACCATACTACTTTATCATATTTATATTTATATACAAAACAAGAAAATCGATTAAAACCATACATAGATGTATTAACATGTTATAGTAATTTTTAATATCATCCATGCATATGAGAAGAATATATTTTTTTAGATCGCAATATAAGAAGAATATTTTAGATGCATGACATTGATGCTAAATAATAGCTTGAAAACAGGCAGATAAATTAAATTATTTTTTAAATGAGGCACATGCAAATATTTGATTTCAATGAAACTTATTTTACTATTTAAATAGATAATTTTAAATAAAATAGGTGGAGTTGATTTCATGTCATCATCAAGGTAATCTCAAAATGGGGTGGCACACTAAAAAGTTAAATGGTATCAATTATGAAGACTGTTGTAGATAGAAATATTATATAGTTCAAGAGGGAAAAATATGTCCGTCAATAAATGCAAATATTAGGAGATAAATCATGGATGGGTCGGAGGGAAATATACCATGGCATACCTGTAACATTTTGCTAACGTTGCTAGCACCAAAGACTTTGTGAACGATGGCAAATTTGTGGGGGTCATCAGAGGGAAAGAAGGGTGCAAAGATGCACTGCTCGGCACATCTTCGGCGCAGCAATTTACAGGAAGCGCATGGTGAGTTGCCGCCCATGTAGAGTGTGCCCTAAAAACGGCAGAAAGCCTTGTGGAGAGAGATAAAGCCGACGGATGGATAGATGGTTGGGGAAAGAGAAAGCATGGAGTGGTTATTTATATAGTAAACGCATCTTAAGAGTATAATATTATAATATTAACTGAGAAACCAATAAATTGACTTGTTTTGTTCGCATAATCAATTAAACAGTAGAGTCAATACCCTTCATTATGTACGGAAATCGATCCGGTGCAGGCAACTGCATGGTGCAGTTTATGCATCGTGGGGAACTTGATCATAAATATGAAATCTACCCCACTCATTATATTTAAATTATTCACTTTATTAGCATACCAATTTTTATCCAATTCCAACATGTGTATGAGCCTTATCTTAAAAATAGTACAAAATCAATGTAGTAAAATAGTTTGAAGTAAATATCATTTTTAAAATGGTATTTCAACATCTAAATCATCTAGAGTATGATTTGTATACGGATAAATGATTATATAAAGTATCATAATATTTTAAAATGTGTGAAACTCATTTTGCAGCAGAGTGCACCGTAATTACGACACAATCAGTCTGCACAATAACATATCTCTCTTTATATACTTCATCAAAATAAAAATTATACTTTTTAGCCCAAAAAAAATAAGCTTATAATAATTCATGCTAACAAGGTCATAACTTTTTATCTTGACATAAATATTTAGGTATTTTAATAAAATATTATTTTATAATATAATAAATTATCGACCATTTTAAGAACATTACAAAGTTTTGCTTGTTTTGATATTAAAATAAACCAAAGCTCATGCTTGGTATCCCAGTTAAATAAATTCTTCTACATGTATTGGATAAAATGAATTTTGTGTAAGCGACAAGGTGGTGTTAGAAAATCCAAAAATTTGAATTCATGCAACCAGTTGCATTGGATTGGAACTTTATCTTTGCCAATGAAAAAAATGATCATTGCAACTGGGTCGCGTGAATTCAATGCAATGCCTTGCTTTTATTTTAAACTAATTCGAAATTTGGTTTTGTGGCTTATATGCATACCATTTGCTTTTTCTCATTGTCGAAAATCACTTTTATCGAAAATTTATTATTAGACTAATTTTAAATATACTCACCACATTTGCTCTTTATTATGAATATACCCATTAAGTTTGAAAAGTTTCAAATATACTTAGTAAGTATGGGTGAAATTTCATTTATACACATTCTGTCAGACATAATTAAAAACCACCGTTATTTATCATAACAAATATCAAAAATGCCCCTTATAATTTGATAACGACCACCTTTTAGCTATGACAAAATTTGGGCAATGTGAAAAAAACCCATTCGACATGAAAAAGAAGCAAAGCCGAATGAATTTTAATGGTTTAGATATAACAATGATGATAATAAATGTTGGACCAACTAGGGGTATTTTAGAATTTTAAAATTATTAAATATTTTTAACTGTCGTATTGAGTATATTTGAAATTAATGAGATACTTAGTGGGTATATGTGAAGTTTTCAAACTTAATGGGTATACTTGTAATTAAGGGCAAAGGTAGTAAGTATATTTGAAATTAACCCTTTATCATTTTATAAAAATGAGTTTACCATGAACATACTCACTATGCTTTACATATATTCCAAATATACCCATTAGGCATAGAAAATATCAATCAAATACACCCATTAGGTGTTAATAAAATACCACTTATAAACATTTCATCATGAAACCTTGATCTATGCATTCAATTTGGCAAAGACAAAATGCAAGAAATGGACAACTAACAATAAAAAAATAGGAATTTTAGAATTAGTAATAAGATATCTTTTTATTTCATTCATCGTTTATTTATATAAGCGATGCATAGAATTACCCTATAGGGTTTTATAGCTGTTTATGCCCCTAAGTCTTTGCGAAAGATTCATGTCATCATCCTATTTACTCAGTCCACTTATAACTGCCAGAGTCATAAGGTGGTACATGTTGCTTCTTTTAGATTGCTATTGATGCCTCAAGCATCCACATATAACTCAGCAAACTCATCTATCATAATAGTCATTCTCATTTGGTTGCACACATTGGAGTTGAGAATAGGAAGAAGTCTTTTCAACATTTCAATAGCCTAAAGATAATAATTGATAACTTTATTAGAGATATTATATTTAATCCTCTTTTCTCTTTGGCTATGCTGCAATGAATTACTCATCTTGGATTGGCATATCAATGGCTATATCGTTATTGAAGATCAGGGTTTAAGTACTCTTTCGCCATTATTAGGTTCTCAAGCTCCATTGATTCCTCTTAGTCTTCCTACTTTTTCTTTTCAATGTAGAAATCATATTTCGAATATGTTGGGTCGTTATCCTTAGATGTTCATCAAAAAGAGGCATTACCTTCTTTAGTGAGGTCGGTTATCCCTAGAAAGAAAAGGTTATCCTTGAAGATGGTGATCGTGCTCATGAATCCAAGACAAGGGAACTATGCATGGTCAAAGATTTATTCAAAGCGAGATTTCAATTTATGTTTTCTCCCATCACGATCGAAGTGTTCGAAAGCCACCAAATCACTCTAGGGCAACTGGGTCCTAATGCATGGTACTGGCTTTTAGATGTTGAGATGTATGAGGAGAAGCATAATTATTAGATGATTTTTAGGATCTTTTAGAGGTTTATGATTTTTCACTTAATCATTAACACAAAGGTATGTTAGTTTACCCCTTTTGAGAAGATAAAGTTGGTAACCTTGAAAAATGATATACCAGGATTGCAATGCTCAATTTTTCTCCTTGGACTTGTGGCCAAGAAATTCTTTTGAAATGGAACTTTTCTTTGGCATTATTTGATTCTCTGGAATTAAGTGAAGAGGAACAACATGTATTTGACATTTTTCTTAGTTTTAAGGTAATTTTCATGGAGGATGCATTAAAGAAGGGACGTGTCGAGTTTGGGATTCTATCGATAACACAACTGACATATTCAAAAATTGAAGCTGTTGCAGATGAGCTTTCTAAAGATTCTCTGCATCAAATGATTAATATGGATCAGAACATGGATGTTGAAATTTTTCATAATTTGAATTACTTGCTAGTGGTAAGGATTGAGAAGGTCCCCACTATGAAGAAAGCTGTCTCATGCTAAGACTTTTTCATGAAGGACCTAAAGTTGTACAACACTAGAAATCACCCCTACAAAAAGGGGGAAAAGAGTCTTCTAGCATGTCCGTGGTTATGAAAGATGAAGTTGAAGTACTTGGATTGGCGACAACCAAGGAGGTATGTTGTTCTTCTTCCAAGTGCAAGAAGAGCTCCTCTCTAATTTACCTCCTTCATTAGTCATTAATAAGTTCTTTCACCTTTCAGAACAAGAAAAATATATTTATGTCAAAGCTTATTTGCCATATATTATGGTGAATTTGCTACTAATGTATATATGTAGCAAACGATTAATTGGCACAAGGCTGATTATGTGTGGTGGTATATGAATAAATGTAGTAATTAGCAACCACGACTATACTTGAATTTGTTGCATATATTTTCATATGTAGAAAATAAGTATTTGTTGCTTAAAATATGCATACACAACTAATAATTGATGTTTTTAATAATACATGTTGTAGAACTTTATTTTGCTATATAGAAATTGGGGTATATACTACTTTTCTTTGTAGTGTTTGAGAATCCTGTGGTACTCCACGATCTACTTTTGTAGCCCCCCACCGACCATATCCCTTAGATCGACAATTGCCATGGCAGAGATTCGATGGCATCTACTTAAAATCTACTATAATTCAAGAGGAGAGGTACCACATACACACAACAATCCATTTGCAACAACCCTATGTATTTGCAACTAATTCATCAATTAGACATATTTTGTAGCAGGAACCACTTAAACCATAATCATTTTTATTACTTACACATCGTCAACTATATAAGGATGCTACGCTATCAATCACATTGAAAGTAAAATATAAATTTACATCCCACAAATGCATCAATAAGGCTTCAACAAGATATCAGTCCATAAATCATAACCCAATGTAAATGTACATACCACCACTTAAAATAAATATATACAGTTACATATTTCTTATCTCACAAATATATCAATCTCAAAAAAAAAATCCATAACTATACAAATTATACCTACCACAATCTACTTTAGGAATAAAACACTACTTAGCCCATAGCTAGGTACTTGCAATATCAATCTTGCTAAAAACATAAAAAACAAACACGTGAGTTAAGTAAATTCAATAAGCAGACGGGCTCGGTGAAAACAACAGCAAACCCATGCCCAAACTATTATATATGCTAACATGTAATGCAAACACTAGACTCTCACTAGCCACACAGAATCATGCACATGTCACTTAACTCAATGTGCATCCATACAAACCACATGCCAAGCTAGCGCAATGCACAACACTAATCACACACAAGGTTATACATGTCCAGTTGCATGATATGCAATGCCCACGCCTATTTATCCACATACCACCCATGGTTATGCCTATCGAGTCACACGTCATGCCAACACCCAAGTAAGCACATATCACACTATGTAACCAACCTCATGCCTATCAAACAAACCTCATGTCCATTAATGGCCATAAACCACCATGTCCTCATTTCAATAAAGGCCATGAACAAGTTTATGTAAACTATGCATTTGTTTCATTCATGTCATATGCATTATACTCATGCCAAATTAATGCATTATTGATTTTACAAAACCATGACAAAATACATAAAAAAACAAAACTAAACCATTTTCCAAAGGGCTTAGCCCTAAATCATAAAAATCAACACATGACATGCAAAATCTAATACCCAGTTCATTCCAAAGTCAAAGAGAATATACAACCCATGCCAATGCATCAATCTACGTTGGTCTCATCAGTCTCAGCCCCAGGCTAGGTTATGTCGAGTTTTATTCTTATCCATTTCAAACATTAAATCCATCAAAATATATAAACCTAACAAATGGATCACTTATCCATTAGCCTTTCATTTATTCATCCAAATCAAGCATCTGTGTCTATCTCAACATAAATTTCACAATTCTAACATTCATCCAACTATATCCTCAAACACAAGTTTAAACTCTCATTTTATGTCATACAACTCAAATTCACCAAGTAAATCATAAGTTTCATTCCAAATAATTCATCATGACACATGTCTCTATGCATTTTTAGCACATTATTCATATCATCAAGGTTCTACTCATCCATTTATACATAGTTTCTACACATTAAATCTCACATAGGCATTTTTTCGAGCAGAACATAAGCATTATATACAAATCATACCTAATTCACACCAAACTCACAGAATTCTACCCAATACATCATATCCCATGCAAACTCACTTCTACTAATATTTAATCTATCATTTATGTGATTTTCCACAAAACTCCCAAATGTTAATAATCCTACATTCTCTACACAAGTCCCAAATTAGCAAACTTCATCTAAATCAATCAACTAAAGTCATTGCCTATAAACAAACATCAAAATGTGTGATTTGCAACCGAAATCCATCATTTATTTCAAAAGAAATGAACTTACTTATCTTAACTTCAAAATCTCTTCAAACCTTTGCTTGAATCCATGCAATCCATGTTTCTTGATCTGGGATGGGTCATCCAAAGTTGTTTTCAGGAGGTCAAGGAAGAGTTTTACGAAAGAAAAATGGAGGGAAAGGAGAAGAACTAAGGCGAAATGGACACTCTCCCGCATACATATACTCATGAACAATCACATGGGCCATGTGATTAACTACATGACTCTGAGTAAATCTTTGTCCAAACCCTTCAGGCATAATCATACGGCCTTGTGTGATTCAACTAACCTTCATCATTTCACTCAGAACTTTCTATAGATAACTCTAAGTGAGGTGATTTTTTATTGGATTCATAACTTCAACTACTATTTCACCACAAAATTTTACTATAAAATTCCATTATTGAAAAATTTGGCATGCATTTTATTACAGATCTTTACCAAAGTTCTATTCATTCAAAATATGTGTAACTATTGTGAATTAAATTATGGGAAATTGTAAATCGATGATAATTTTGATGATTAGCACCTTTAATTAAAATGAAATAAAGCTACTAATAAGGTTTTCCTTAAGCTTATGCAGGATAAAAAGTTAAATATGAAATTGTATCCAAAGTGCAGATAGGCAAAATCGCAACTCAAGTCAAACCCAATATTGATTTCAGTAAGGTTGCACAAGCAAGTAGACTTCACATGTGACCTGGGTGAAATCGCACTCCAACTTGACCTCAATTATGCTTAGAGAAAGCAAATAGATGAAGACAAGTCTTTAGAATAAATTAAATTCTCAAGTTGCATAGCTAAACCAACTTCACATGCAATCTAAGAAAAGTCACATCCCAAATCAACCTTAAATATGACTTAAAAAAGTGAACAGATGAAGCCAAACATTTGAAACATATCAAGTGTTAAGTCAACCTTGCATGTGACTTGGGTGAAGTCAGAACTTAGGTCGACCAACTGTAACTTAAAGAAGATAATACGTATGAAAAAGTTTCTGTAACACATGGAATTGCAAAATTGCATTCCCAGTCGACTTTGATATGTGACTTCAAGTGAAGTCGAACCCTAAGCCAACTCTATTAGTGACTTCAGAGTATAATGTTCAAACATTTTGAATGTTGGTGCACTTATTGCACACCATCTACTACTAAAAGGCTACATTTCTCTTAAGGATTTTAAATATCTCACCAAGTAGAGTTATATAGGTTGGCTAAGTAATTGAATGAGCTCTCATCGTCCTACTTACAAGCATGAAAGGCTACCTACACATGAATTCAAGTCAAGCTCTGCTATGTAATCGTAAAAGCTACGTTGTTTATCTTCTTCAACCACATATTAAAACTTATTATGCTTCATCTTCCTATAGAACTCTTATAAAGTGTAAATGCTCTTTTATTTTTATATCGATTGTAATTATTTGGATTAATGCTGAAGACTAAGGCTAGCTGTTTGATATAAACTAAAGATTAGTTGGAGCGATGCTCACCAATAATTTGTTATTGTGTATAAAGCTCCTAAAGTTGGAATATAGAAGAGAGTGAATACCATAAGTTGTATTTTGAATCTATAGTAGAACCCAAGCCAAAAGAGGTGTATACTTAGAGGAGTGGTGTTGGGGCTTACTTGAACCACTATAAAAATCTCTACCTTCTTTTGTGTTTTGGTTTGCATTATTTTAGCTCTCAACTCTGAGCTCAACTTGCTTCATTCAAGGAGAATTAATTTGCAAAGGGGTTAATATTTAAACCAAAGGAATTTTAAATAATTAAATTCGCCCCCTCTCATTTTGGGTTTAGTCAAATAAATGGGACCAATTAGTGGTATTAGAGTAAGCTTCAAGCCATATTTGAAGTGATCTTATTATTACTATATATACATGACTTCCGAATTAACTTCCACCCTCTGCCTTTGTAGAAGGATAATCATTCACTAGACCACTATTATTTGATGACAACAATTTTGCATATTGGAAGTTGAGAATAAAACAACTGATTATGTTTATAAACGTGGACTCTTAGATATCAATATAAGATGGTGTCATCATGCGAAAAGGTGATTGATAAGTCACATTTTTTCATATATTTTTTGTAGTGAATTTATGCCTTTTATTACAAAAAGTGCTAATTAAGTGCAATTTTTGTGTAGAATTTTAGAAAAGTTATGTTTTCTTATAAAATCTCTATATTTTCTATAAAATAGGTCATTTTGTATTTCATTGAAATAGAAATAGAAAAAGAAATTAAATGGGCTAAAATGATGAATTAATTGAGTCACTATATCGTACAAATTTGAGCTAAAATGAATTAAAGGCAAAATAAATTTTACATAAATAAAATGAATACAAAAGGGGCTAAAAATTAAATTAGAAATCTTTACAAGCATATTCAAATTACTTAACCAGAAATTATATGTTGCTATAATAATTTTAATCTAAATTCACATTTTGCATGTGTATAGGTGATGGAGCACTAATTTGGTGCTCTATTGATAACTCTATACAAATAAAGTTACGAAGACTCATTTTGTACCAATTTGCATATTAGATCATGAGAAACATGTAAATTTGCATGAGAGCTTCATTAGTTTGCATCATTTATGTGTTCTTGCATTTCTAGCATTAATTCACTTGTAACTCATCTCATTTTAGTTCATTTTGATTTACTAGATTAAATGAGATTGCTTTTAGTTATTTTTGTGTTGTTTTGCTTTTTGCAGGAAATGTTGGTGAACGACGTGCAAATTGAGAGAACAAAAGGATGGAATGAAAAAGAAATCCCTTGAAGCTATTAAAGAGTAATGCTAGCACTAGCATGGCTTTGTCACGGCCGCGAAATGTATATGTGAGAATTTTGCACATGTGTGAAACTATTTTGAGCCACTATATAAATTTATGTTTTAGGGTTTCTAAAGCATAAGCTAAGGGGGTATGAAGGAGAGCTTGAGTGAGGAGAAAAGAAGGGGCTTCAAGGATAGAGGCGGAGATCAAGATGGAAATTGACTTAGAGGGAGAAATCTTCTGAGTTTCATTTCTCTCTCTCTCTCTCTCTCTCTCTCTACTCTCTTATTTTTTTTCATTCTCTTCTCTTTGGAAGTATTAAAATATGATTTTCGTGACAGTCTTTGTCATGTTCTTGAGCTAAAACCCATCATTGGGATGTTGTGATGAACTTAAGCTCATAAACTATGTTTAAATGGTTTCTTGTGTTGGAATAAAATTGCAAAATTGATATTATATGTATTTGTGTAAGATTTACCTTTACTATTTCTACAAGCTCAGCCACATTATGGATTGATGTAATATCTAGATCTACACTTGAAAAATTGAGGTTTAGATGAGATCTATGTGCAAAGCACAAGTTCACAATGACTTGTAGAAATTGAATGTTAATTCGGATAGGAATATACCGATTAAACTTGTGTGATCTTGATTAGGTTACGTGCAAATTAACCTTATTTTACTTAGTTGCATAGAAATATAGCAATTGACTAAAACAAAGTTAGGTTTATATGTTTTGGAATCTATTCATTGCACTTTATCTTTAGAAATACTTGCAACGTCAAAAAAAATTTAATTAAAAGTTAATTCATGAAGATTGATATTTTCAAGCCATAATTATGCATAGATTGAGCTTTTATGTATTAAAATTTTAAGGTTTTTTAACATGACATGTGAATGATTTGATCAATTAAGTAGTCAAATTTTGCAGTTTATATTCATGTTGACATGTTCAAATGAGATGATTGAGACAATTTTCTTATGTAGTGTGAATGTTTGTGCCTATTCGTGCTTGAATTTCATATCTTTTTGCAATCGTTGTTTCCCATTTTTGAGCCTTTACATATATGTTTATTGCCAACCTTATGCTAAAAAATAAATACATTGTTTCATTAATTCATAATGTAGTTCAATTTTTTTACTTGAGACTTAGGTTGGATAAGACATGTGCTTAGCATATTTATATGTGCACATGTATATATTCTACCCCAAAATTTTTAAAAAATGCATAAATAAAGAAGGGGGTGGCTAACCTGAACTTGACATCTACAAATGGCAAGACCTACATAAAAAAGATAAGGAAAAACCACAATAATAGCGCTTCATAAAAAAATATTCTCCCTATATCCCTAACATATGGTGAAGAGAACCAAAAAAAGAGAAAAAAGGAAAACTCTCTAGATACCCTGAAATATAGTGAGTAGAGTTAAAGAAATAAGTTTGAAGAAATAATGGATTTATGCTAGCCTATTCATCTACATGTTACACCCACCTTAGAAAGACCTTTTGGTTGGGAAAACTGTTAGCAAAGTTCAACTACAAATTTTGACTATTTACATATCACATTTGCATGTAACTTGACATGTGAGTTGAGAATGCATAACTTAGCTTGATCTTAGCAAGTTCTTTATGAATTACTTCAATCTTGTCATTATCTTTTGCATTGTTAAGTAGAAAGATATGATTGTACTACTAATTATTAGAAACAGGCTTGGTTTTAACATGTGTTAGCTGCATTTATGTTTTACGTGTTGTTCAAGGACTAGTAACATTTTAAGTTTGGGAGAGTGATAATTCTATAAAATTAGAGTTATTGAGGCTTATTTTGTACCAAATTTGATTACTAAATCACGGGAAACATGTAAATTTGCATAAGAGTTGCATTAGTTTGCATCATCGTTTATTTGTTCTAGAATTTCTTGTAGATTTCACTATTTCTAGCATTAATTCACTTGTAATTTATCTTATTTTAAATAATTTTAATTTACTAGATTAAAACGGATTGCATTTACTTACTTTTGTTTTGTTGTGCCTTTTATAGAAAATGTTAGTGACCGACATGCAAATTGAGAGAACAAAAAGAATGGAACGCGAAAGAAATCGCTTGAAGTCGTCAAAGAGTAATGCTGCCATTGGCAAGGCTCTAGCCACAACCACCAATCCCACCACCTCACAGAATGTGACGCCTAGTTGTCCAATAAGGCTATGGCCGCAGCATTGAAGTGTATGTGTACAATTTTTGCACATGTGCGAAGTTGTTTTGGGCCACCATATAAATTCATCATTTAGGTTTTCTAAACTATAAGCTAAGGAGGCATGAAGGAGAGCTCAAGTGAGGAGAATAGAAGGGGCTTCAAGGCTAGAGGTGGAGATTAAGATGGAGATTGACTTGGAGAGAGAAATCTATGGAGTTTCATCTTCTCTTTCTCTCTACTCTCTTATTTTTAACAATCTCTTCTCTTAGGATGTATTAAAACATGATTTTGATGGAAGTCTCTATCATGTTCTTGAGTTAAAACTTACGGTGGGATCTTGTGATGAACTTGAGCTCATAAATTATGTTTAAATAATTTTTTCGTGTTGGAATGAAATTACAGAATTGATATTACATGTGTTTATGTAAGATTAGCTTTACATATTGTGTTTATGCTTCTACGAGCTCGGCCACCTTGTAGATTGATGTAAAATTCTAGATCTAAGCTTAGAAAAGTGAGGTTTATATGCGATCTATATCTAGATCCTCAATTTTCAATGGCTTGTGATGAATGAATGTTAATTAGGATAGGAATATACTAATTAATCTCGTGAGATCTTGATTAAGTTATGTGCAAATCAACCTTATTTTACTTAGTTGCATGAGAACATAACAATTAACTAAAATAAATTTAGGTTTATATGTGATGGAAGACATAAATAAATATAAATGAATCTAAATTAGTAATTCTCTACACAACTAATTAAAAAGAAATCAATTTGGTATAGTTTTGAGTCAAGGGGTTTGTAACTCCCATCTATCTATTCATCCCTTTGATAATTTCCATTATTGCTACCTATAAATAGTCATTTAGCTGCTTTTCTTTGTTATAGTTTAAACAAATTCCTTTTAATAAAATTCCATTTAATTGACAATTCATAATTAGAAATTGGAACTTTTGGTTCTGCTGCGGTTTAACTCTCTCTCATCGTGGGTTCAACACTCTACTCACTCTTTTTACTTGATTGACACGTATGCTTGCGTTAAAATGAGCAAATTTATTAGAAATATACATAACTTGACATCCATCTTGCCCAATTCGTCAAAACCCAAATTTGAAGAACCGACCAAACTACGTCTCACTCGTTTCTCTATTTTGACAACCATTTAAAAAAGGGAAGCAACCATTGAAACTACCAGCGAGCTCTCCAACAGCAACACCAACAAAATAACCAGCAGCTGTGGAAAAATTTTGCCCAACCAATTTCTTGGTAGAGTGCAAGGCTCTTAATGATCTGACCTCCACTGAAAACACCCAACCCATGGTAGCAACTCCAAATCCCAGCCATTGCATCTAGCTCCCATATCACTGTCTTTGTTCTAATTTTTACAACACCAATCTCCAATCAAAACTATTGTAATAATTTTTTTATAGCCTATGTCACAACATAACATCTACAAATTCCATCCACATTGCAATTATTAGGCCAAAGCTGGAATTAGCAATTAACTTCTATTACCTTCATCGATAATAGCAAAATTCTTGCCCTTTCAATGTAGCCATCGAACCCGAAGTTCAACTTCCAATCTTCTCAACCAACCAACCACAAAATCAATACCCATAGAGCAACATCTCATGGTAGCACAACCAAGTAGCCAAATAAACTTGCAAGCCAGCAACCATGAGAAACATAAAAATTCCATTCAAAATTGATATCAGCTTAACGGGACAACCCATCAGCAGCAGCCCCCATTGATTCAAGCTGCAAGCAGAAATTTGAATGACCTATTCCTCTCCCCAGTAACTAATTAATAGCTCCTATTTCATAAAACCACTGGCGTTATTTATCACATTTATTCTTATCAGCAAACTTCCCTCAGTCACAGATATTGTCATGTGCATCCAAGTTGCACTCGTCCCTGGTTTATTAGAAACACCATGAAATCCCATTAGCTGCCTAAATGATAAAATCATGGTGTAAAAACTAACGCTTCTAAAACAAGAAATTTCTGCCACCGACCAACATAAAATTCTTGATCGAGAATGATATCAGTAGTGCCCAGATGCTACCGATAAATCAGGAAAGGTCAGAGCAAATAGGTGTGCCCTGTTTTGTTATCGCAATGTAGTTTCATGGAAGTGGATTTTTTACATTTATAACTAGTTGGTCTTGAATTTCTTGATGGAGAAGAATGTAGGCTGTCAGTGTTGATTTTGCCCCTTAGTAGTTGTACGCTACTTGAGTTGAGAAAGAAAGGCAGCAATGACTGCACTCATAGTTTGGAAGGACGGAAATTTAGTGCTCCGGCAGTGCACCTCATCTTCGTATTGTGCCCTAAATCAAATGGTGATTTAAAGAAAATGGGATGTTTCGCTAGGCATAGAAGTTTTCAAAACTTTTCACTCTCCATAATTGTCATAATTTTTAATTATTTCTTCACATTTTTCTATATAACTATCATACTTTTAATCATTTATACACAGTTATCCATAAAACTAACTTATCTATTTAAACTTTGTTCTCTTTACTCTTCATTGTTAACCCTACTATATCGTATTATTTTCTTCCATTTAAAAAATGTTTACATCAAAAATTTGTTATCTAAAGTTTATCACTTCCTAAACACAACCCAAAAATAAAATTTCTCTTATACCCACAATATTCGTTCTTAATTCTTAATATACGCACAACCTTTCATTAATTTTTCTATATTTATAACGTTTTCCTCTCATACTCATGCTATCAATACAATTGTTACTTTCATTATTGAAAAAATAATTTTGAACATCTAAAATTACCTAATGGAATAGTTCAATTCTAATATAACTCAATTAATGACAGTAAATCATAAATATGTAACATTAAATGATACCAGAATCATATTAAGCTTGAAACATTTTAATCAAAAAAAATTTTAAAGGGAAAAATCATCTTTTTAATGAAGTAGATAACGGTATTATTAACGACATGAGTATGATAGGAATTTACGATAAAATGTTACATGTATGGAAGAAATTTTTGAAATATTATAAGTATGTTAGAAATTAAGGATAAATATTATGGGCATAAAAAGAATTTTTCTAAAAAAAATTTAATGGCTTATTAGCTTTACTTTGACAACAAGCACCATCACGTGCATGCCTATATTTAGTAACAAACTATATAAATATTAGTTGCAATTTTAAAACTAAGTGAATATATTTGCAATTATAGCCACACTATGAAAACATATTTACCAATTATTCCAAATCAAAGAAAGAGAAAACATAGGCCCTGCTAGTTTGCTAATACATTTAACTTGATGAACAGTCAAGATCTAGAAAATTTCCCACTGTGTAAAACTTGGGGTGTTAATGGATTAGATTGGATGAGTTGAAGCATAATCCTAATCTATTTAAAAATCTCAACTATAAACTATTTATTAACTAATTTAAAAAACCTCAACTCTAACCTATTTATAACTCATTTAGTAAATGGGGTAGCATGTTATTAACATATTGTGTATATACATTGTAAATAAGTCATCATGCTACTAATTTATAATCTTGATAGCTGAAAAAATTGTATTGAAAACTCAAAGTAACTAAAATAATTTTGGCTTGAAAGAAAATGCTCCATTGTAACATCTTTTTAAAATCTATTTACTCATGGAACATCATATTTATGAAACTATTAGATTACAATTTTTCCAACCCTCTAGTCAAAAGAGGAAAAAACAAAATATACTTGTCAATTTAGGTGATGGTGAGAGGGTCGGACAATGGCAGTAGTGATGACAAGAGATACTTCAAGTAGTTAAGACATTGAGATGGTGTTTGTAGAAGACAAGCCGTTGACAACAACCAGTGTGACTGATCTAAGAATAGAGAAAGAGAGAGAGTATTAACATGGAAAGATTAATGGAAAGGAAAATCAAAAAAGGAGAGGGAGGGAGGGAGGCACTTGTTACTATTGATAGAGGATGGATGTGTTGTAGTACTCATAGGGATGAAAAGGGTGCTGAGCTCAATGGGTGGTAAATAGAAAAGATGAGTGCAAGTAGCACAAGATGGAGGAAATGAAAATCCGAGGCAATGGTGACGGAAGTGACAAGCGGAAGAAAATAAAATAAACTTTAGGGTTTATGATACATGTAGACTTTAACAATTAAATGGGTTATATGAGTTGACTAGATTAAACAAATTATTGAACTAGTTATAAAATCTCAACCTAAACCGTTTATTTTATTAAATATTTAAACAAATTAGCGGATCATAAATCATTTATTTGAAATTTTCAACTCTAACCAATTTATAAATGAGTTGTATAGATCAGTTAACAAGTTAACCATGACTGTTGAAATTACATTGATGGGTGGGTTTCCCATTACCATCGGACTCCGAAGCTAGGTGTACGTGCCCACACTTGCCCCTACTTTCTCTCACCACTACATACTTTCTTGCTACCACTAACATTACAAGGCAAACTTTCTCTTACCACATCCCACTTTTTACACTGTCACTCATGTGCAAAGATAGAGTCTTTGGACCTCTCCCATAAAAATCTCACATAATGATATATGCTCACAACAATATGAAAAGCATCTTATAAAAGGATAATGACAGAGCCTCAAAAGAATAGCTAAGGATATCCAAAAGGATTCCTCTTAGCACCCAAGCTCTATGTCTTTCCTACTTTCGAGCTGCTATAATCCTTCTCAAAAACTAACACTTATGTGAGGTCCCATTTGATCCTCTACACTTGGCGTCATCTGTGAGAACCTGAAAATTTGTTTATACTTTTCTTCTCCCACCCATTTTTGCTTTATTTTCTCCATCTTTGGAACACATATAGTCTTCTTTTGATCTAGATAATGCTACAGAAAGGGGTAATGTACACCAAAACACATAGAGGGTCACTATTGGAACTAGCTCTGGAGAAATAGATGCAAATGTTACCATCACCAAAGAAGAGTTTTAGGAGATGATGACCATGTTGCAGGAGTGGAAAGCACAAAAACAATCAACTCCTTGTCAGACATATGTCCCCAAAAAATAAATCCCAAAATAAGAATCGATTAGTAACACTTCTTCTATCCCTTTACCTTGATTCATTAATATTACTGAGCGCTTACCTTTTGCTCCAAAAAATCATAATTGAACCTTTCCTTCTTAAACCTTTTATCATGAGACCACATGATGGAGAATCCAACCCCAGGACCATCTTGATATCTTTTTCATAAATGTTGACTTGATGGGTCTATCAAATAGTATAAAATGTTGAGAATTTATTGGTACCTTGGATGTCAAGGCAAAAGCGTGGTTTCGTAGTCTACCACTAGTATCAATCACTTCTTTTGATTCTTTGTCTGAAAGCTTTTTGGTATAGTTCATAAGTTAAGTTTTCCATACAAAGAGGCCCTTAGACCTTTATCATGTTCGATAGGAAGAAAATGAGCCTTTACACGAATACACAGATCACTTCAACCATGAATGTACTTTGGTTCAGGGACTAACTTCCGAGTTGATCACAACTACTTTTATTGGAGGACTAAATCCAAGCAAGTTATATGCAAAACTTAAGGTCCACAAACCTGATACTATTGTTGAAATATTTAGGATTGCCAACAAATAGATGAACGCTGAACTGACAAGATAGAAGAAATAATTTCTCCAAACTAATGATAACAAAGGCTTTAACTACAAAAGAGCTTGAAATTCTGATTACTAGCCTTTTGAAAAAAGGGTAAAAAAGAAGGTCATCCTTTGTCGGCAAGAAGAACTAACTAGCCTGTTGTCGTCCATTCTCCAAACTATAAGCTGTTGTCATCCTTTCCTTATGCCCATCGGAGAGGGCACTACACAAGGAGATCAAAAAATGGTCTGTCATTGCTATCTAACAGCTTGAAAGTAGCAGTAATCTGTCAATGCCACGACACCCTCTGATAAAGTTGAACCCACCATTACCACCAACATTGGGGACACAACACCACAACACATTATCGTAAGTACATGTACTAATTCATATTTTCAAATTGCATTAACAAGCTTTCTACATTCTCATTATGATGCCTTTGCATGCAATGCATTAGTACAAACTGGGTTGCATCAATTAATACCAGATTAAAAGTTAAATATAAAACCAAAAACTAAACCAAAAAAGAATAAGAAAAGAACCTTTCACCTAAGAGACAATAAATAATCACACGAGAAATAAGCAAACTTTTGACAACCCACTTCGTTAGGAAAGTCCAATATCCCCAATGGTTATCGAATATAGTTCTAGTGCCCAAGCCAAATGGAAATGGTGCATGTGCATTGACTATATTAATTTAAATAAAGCTACTCCAAAAGATACTTACCCCTTACTTAGTATAGAACAATTCATAAATTCAACTATCAGATATAACATCTTTAGTTTCATGAATGCCTTTTCTGGATATTACTAAATCAAAATGGCTACTGAAGATGAAGGAAAAACATCTTTATTACCATAGAAGGAACATACCGTTATAGCGTAATGGCCTTCAACCTTAAAAATGCAAGTGCCACCTATCAAATGGTGGTGAATAAAATTTTCGCTTAATAAATTGGCTAAAACATGAAGGTATATGTTGACGACATGATAGTAAAGAGCAAATACCCCATGCAATACAAAAAATTACGATGAAACCTTTACAACTCTTAAAGATTTCAACATGAAACTAAATTTAGAAAAATTCATATTTGGAGTAACTAAAGAAAATTTTTTGGGAGTAATTATTTTCGAAAGAGGTATTAAAGTCAATCCTACTAAAATGAAACCTATTGTAGAAATTGATACGCCCAAAAATAAAAAAGATGTACACAAACTCCCTAGATGCCTTATTGCATTGCATAGATTTATTTCTAAATTTGTTGACAAATCTCTACCTTTCTTTAAGAGTTGAACAAAAGTGAAGAATTTAAATGGACAATAAAATGCGAATTTTCCTTCCAAGAGTCGAAGAAGTACTTATCAATAACACTATAGTTGATCGAGCTAGAGGCTGGAGATACCCTTTCATGTACTTATCTACTTCAAATAATACTATTGATACTATACCGGTTGGTCTAAATAAGGAGACTCAACACCTTCTTTACTATGTCAGTTAAGTATTACATAATGCGGAGACTCACTACTCAATATTGGAAAAAAACATCTTTTTTCACTTTTATTTGCATCAAAAAGTTAGGTCATTATTTTCAAGCACATATTATTGTTATTTACACTAACCATCCTTTCAAGCAACTATTATATAAGCTCAATATCTCAGGAAGATTGATAAAATGAGCTTTAGAATTATCTTGATTCGATATACACTTTCAACTTCTCAAGTCAATAAGAGGACAAATGCTGGCTGACATATTGATTGAATTTACAAATGATACCTGTTGCCCTAACCACCTTGACAAACCTGATACTACAAATACAAATTCACCTATTGTTGAACAGTGGGAGTTATACTTCAATGAAGCATCTAACAAAATAGGAAACAGAGGTGACCTTCTTATAATAACAACTGATAAAACCCAACTAGAAATCACCATCCACTTTGCATTCAATGCCTTTGAAAACATTCCTGAATATGAAGCCTTTTATCAAGGGTTACATATTGTCTTATCTCTCAAAGTAAATTCTATCAATGTTTTTTCTTATAATTTCAATTTAGTAGTCAATCATATTTGAGAAGATTATGAGGCAAAAGATGACAGGATGATATTGTACCTACAACTACTCCATTTCTCCATTCAAAAAATACCACAAGAGCAAAACTCTCATGTTGATGCTCTAGCTAAACTAGCCACCAACACATTATTTGACACACCAATATTCTTTTGTGACTTAAAACAGCAAAGCATCACTTTCGTCCAAATTCGAAATATAGATGCACCCTCTCCCAACTAGAAAGATCCCATTATCTAATACCTTGCCAATAATTATCTACCTAATGATAATAAAGAGGTTAAGAGAATAATACGACATGTAATCTACTATACCATAATCGATGGGGAGCTTTACCGTAAATCAATATCTAACCCATTGCTTCATTGTGTCTCACTCATGGATATCCCCACCATTTTAGAGGAGTTGCATCAAGGCTGTTGTGGTAATCATTTGGGATGGCAAACCTTGATGCACCAAGTTCTCTATGTAGGATTCTATTGGCCCAACATTCAAAAAGATGTAAAGCATTATGTTCACAAATGTACTGCATGTCAATGGTACGCCCCATTTTCTCATATCCCTAAATACCCATTGCAACCCATTTTTGAATCATGGTTGTTTAGGCAAGGGGTATTGACCTAGTAGGCCCATTTCCTATTACTCTAAAAAATTTTAACTTTATAATTGTTGCCATCAATTATTTTTTGAAATGGGTGAAAGAAAAACCCTTAGTACCATCACTTCCACCCAAATAATCGCTTTTATATAAGATCAAATAGTATAGCAGATTTGGCTACTCCAAACCATTATCACGAATAACTAAAAGCAATTTAATAGCATTACTTTAAAGACTTTTGTTATGATAAAAATATTAAACATAAATTTTCCTCTGTATTATATTCCCAATGGAACGACAAGTGGAAAGAACTAATAGGAATCTCAAAGAAGCTCTCCAAAGGTGACTACAAGAAGAACACAAAAAGTTGGGCAGATGTCGTACCTAGTGTAATCTGGGCCTATAATACAACTCTTAGAAGAGCAACATGACACACATCCTTTGTAATGCCCCGATTATTAGCAACTATATAAATGGAAAATGATGTGTATAATATAGACTGAGAATCATATGATTATAAGATTTTTATAAATTAATGGGTTGAATATTTAAAAAAATATGTGAATTGTAGTAAATATGTTTAAAAAATCTAGTTTGTGAGGACTGGAGGAATGAATTTTGATAAATGCTTGGTGGAAGCCCAATATAACTTCTCATGTATTCCTTAAATTGTTTTGGACATGTAAAAATCCTTGATTTGATTAAATGATGAATGTTTGAAATTTGACCCTCGTGTGGATTTGAACTAGAAAAGGGGCATTATTTAGAGTTGATTCATTTTAAAATGTGTTTGGGCATGGGTGATATGTCTATCATATCTGTAATAGATATAAAAGGTTGTAGATGAAATTTGAATAGTAAATTTGGATGATTGATGGAAATGGGCCTAATTATGTGGTTACGCTCAAAAGAATTGTGATAATGGAAATGACTTAGGATTATTTTTGGGAGCCATGATTTGCATTATAATAATTCTAGACATGATTGAAATGTTTTTGTGATGCTTGAAAATAAAATTGAGATGATAACTTTGATAATTGAGCCATATGTGGCTAATGATAAAAATTCAATAGGAAATGAGCTTGATGGGCAAAATTTTGGATAAAAAATAGAACATGATAGTTTCTAGGATTGATGAGATGCAAGATATATATGTGATGTGTGAAAAATAATTTTGTAGACATTAAAGGTGATATATGTGATTTGAGCAAATGAAACCTCTTATAGAGGCAAAATGGCTAAAGAGTTAAGTTGACAAGTAAAATTTTGTATAAGACATGTTTTGAGCAAATAAATGATATTAATATGAAATTATGATGAAAAAATATGTGTGGCATCCCAACCTGAGCGTCACAACATGAGCTTTACTTCAGGATCGTTTATTGATTGGTAAACGTGAACATGATTGTTGCCCTGTCACACGGCGGAATTATAACATAAAAATACATATATAATATACTCCATAGGAGTTTATCATATGGCATTTAGTCATTTATACATCAATTTTCCCACCTTGGCCATCATTAAACCCTGATATACACATTCAATGCATGTTTCCTACATATCATGTTCCATCATATAACTTAAAATTTCACAACATTCATATCATGTTTAAATATACATACATCACCCATCATCTTTATTTCAACAATTTAACATATACCAATCCATATCATACACCAACAATGTATAATTCCATAAATAGCAATAAACTTGTAAACATTCATTCAATAATAAATTTCCCATCATGTAGATGCATCCAAAGGAATACAAGAATCAAACTTCTTCATTTAAACATGTGCTTCTCCTTTGTAGCCATCCTTGCACCTATCTTAAGGTTTGGAAAACAAATCGTGAGTATTAACTCAGTAAGCATAGTCATTCTTGCACCTATTTTAGGGTTTGAAAAATAAATCGTGAGTATTAACTCAGTAAGCAGGCTGCATAGTTTTCAGGCAAAGTTTTCTTTTGAACAAACACCTTTGAAACCAACATCATATCCACTCATGGGTATATCATGAATAATGCAATGCATTATTATCAACCTAAAAAAATAAACATTATATGATGGTACCTTAGCAAGGTGACCATCCCATCATCCTGCTCCCATCTCAGGGAGGGCGCCGCCGGCCTGTGGCATATTTTAGCGACTTGGTCACACTAGAGGAGGACAATCGATCCGCTTACACCTCTAAAGTAGACTTAGTACCTTATGCACCATTAACAAAGACATGCTAGTATGATTTTCATGAATAATCATTTGACCCATAGTTTCTCAACATCACTTAATAAAACATTGTACAAGTCCATTTGCAAGAATTATAGGGATGGTCATCCTTAAATAATTCCAAATGCATTTAAACATCCATTTGCAAGATATATTTCAAATAATTTGAATATAAATTTGCAACATGTTGTCAACATTATAAGAAAGCAAGTTTTAAAAAATTCGCTAGCTTACCTAAATTCACTTCAGTTCCTTTTCTCAATTTTTCCTTGGCTTCGCCTACATACATAAGAATGACATTTCATTCATAAATATAAGATTTCATATGCTCACATATCTTATAGTTTTTCAACCCACATGATTTTCATCAACTTACTTAACCCACTTGTCTTTAAAGTTGGGTGTCAATTTTACCAATTCACATATTTGCATAACTTGTGCTTCCATAGAAACTATTCCTTTCATTTTAATACCCTTATTTAGGGTAAGTTTTGACATTCATTAATTTAATTCAACATATGGAAATTCCACACCCCTCATTTATCCTTTAACACTCATTCTTTATATTTTCACATTGGTGCTCATTCAAGGCACTTACTTATGAGTTAGGGCTGCTAATTTTAATCCCAAAGTTTTGAGAATTTATAATTTTTTTAAAACAGCCCTCTCTTTTCTCGTTTTGCCACATTTCCTTTCATTTTTGCATTTCTGCTAATCATACTTGGTCATTTCCCATTCTTGCCATCCATACCCTCCATGCGCCATCTCTTAGTCACACATATATTACGTGTTAATCAAGTTTATACCAAACAGAATTTTGCCTTCCATTTTGGCCTAATTTAGACACTTATTTTGCACATAATTTAGGGTATAATTATGGAATCAAAGTCCATCAATTGAATGGTTCAAAACAGCAACTTTCCTTTCATACTTTCCACCTTGGACGTCCACACCATCATAGCCATTCAAAACAGATTTTTACATTTTTATTTTCAGCCCTTGGACGTCCCCTTTTTTGCTCCATATTTAAGGTATTTTAGTCTTTTAATTTCCCACATATTATTTGTTTAAATCATGCACCAATTCTTCCCTAAATAAGTAGGATTTGCATCAAGTGGTCAACCCTAAGTTTCACCCTTCTAAAGTCCATCAAACATGCTTGGTTCAACATGAATTAAACATGAAAATAATTCATATAATTCATTCATAGCATAAGCTCAAAATAGCAATATTAAATGGGAATTTACAAAAATTCCAGCATGGTGCACTTAGTGTAAGTAACCTTAAAACTATACATAACTTCCTTGAATGCTTGAATTGAATCTTCTCATTCATTTAACATTTAGTAATCCTATCAAGGGCTTTATAAATCATCCTTTAGGGTTCATAATTGATCAAATTTATGACCCATGAATTGAGCCAGAAAACTTGGAATTTAATAAACCAAACTTGGTTTAATATCTACTTGAATTGACTAGAGTTGTTTGCTCTTTGCCTAGCTTGGTTCCTCCTCTTTCTTCTTCTTTTTTTTCTCCTCTTTTTCTTCTCTCTTTCCTTCCTTTTTCCCCTGCTTGGGACGTCCACTTTGCTGGACCTTTGTTTTTTCTTCCCAAGTTGTCCGCTATGTAACGTCCAAAGTTGCCCCTTTTGTTTCTCTTTTATAATGTGATTTTTACCCCTCCTTTTCCACCTCATTTTGAGGTTTATAAATTTCGTAATTATCCTCAAAAGGTGCTGACATATTTATCCTAGTAATTCCCATTTTTTACATAATTTTTAATCCCAAAATTCTGCCCAAATACACCCCTTGATCACGTCCCATGTGGCCATCAGTTTTGTCATTTTGTGCATCACCAAAAGCTACCCAATACATGCATTCAACATCTCTTAATGTGTAGTAGCTTTGGCACGAATTTTTGAATTTTTGGATATTGCAAAAATGCCCCAAAAATTCCTCCTTAAGCCACCTCATTTGCCCCATTTAATACATTGACTTTTCATTAAATGAAAAGTTCCTTTTTGAAAGAAAAAGTCAAAGGGTTTAGTCCTCAATTGATTAAGAAATTTTCCATGGGATTTAGCATAATCAAAGTCATCCTTATGATAGGCCATCTCATTTTAGCCATTCATGAAAAATTTTATCTCAGAATGACCTTTCTAGTGTTACTTATGGTCATTTGAAAATACCTCTTGGATTTCGATGAAATTAATTCATTATCACACTAACTAAATCATAATTGATATAATCCATTCCATTCATGAGGTAGAGCACGCCATCGTGTGCTTACCTGTCAAATTCTACATCAATCTGCTTCATTGACGTCAAGTTATGAATTTTTTAACAATAACCCCATTAATCTCATCATTATCATCATAATTATCGTCAATTAAATCATAATATATGAAATAATTAATCATGCCTCATCATCATCTCCTATACCTCATTTGGTCTCTTGTACACATTAACCCACATTGAGCTATGATGATTAATTTAATCACATTACTTAATCAATTGATTTAATGTCAATCATTCAATTGAATTATACAATTATCAATGTTTAAATGGATAGATTACATGTATGAATCTCAATTGTTCTTGGTATCACAATCCTCCTCCCCCCCTTATAATAGGTTTTATCCTGAATATATTTACTTTTCAAACAATTGGGGGTATTTACTTTCAACTTCCTCGCATAATTCTTAGGTGGCTTCGCTTTTGGAATATCCATTCCATTGAACTTTAACATATTCGATTTCTTGATTCTAAAGTTTTTGCACTTTATAATCCAAGATCTTGATCAGTCTTTCCTCATAATTTAAATGATCTTGAATTGATAAGTTTTCTGCTATTAGGATATGGGTGGGGTTTGGGATATATTTCCTAAGCATGTAAATATGAAAGACATTGTGTACTAGGGCTAAGACCGGGGGTAAAGCTATCCTGATGCCAATTTTCCAACCTCCACCAGTACTTCAAATGGCCCAATATACCTAAGATTTAGTTTACTCCTTTTTCCAAGCCTTGTAACTCCTTTGAATGGTGTTACCTTTATAAACACATGTTCGCCAACTTAGATATTTAAATCTCTTTTTTTGCAATCGGTGTAACTCTTTTGCTGACTTTAGGCTGTGAGTATACACTAGCGAATCACTTGCACTTTGTCTGTCATTCATTTGGACAAGTCTAGAGCTAACTTTCTCTCTCCAACTTTATGCCAGTTTAATGGGTTTCGACATCTTCGCCCATATAATGCTTCAAAAGGGGGCTATCTGAATACTGGCTTGATAGCTGTTGTTGTAGGCAAACTCAGCTATAGATACATATTCATCCCATGATCCTTTGAATTCCAATATGCACATCCGGAGCATATCCTCGATAATTTGATTTACTCACTCTGCTTGCCCATCAGTTTAGGGATGAAATGCAATGCTAAACTTGAGCTGTGTGCCTAAGGTTTGGTGTAAACACTTCCAAAATCGAGATGTGAACGTCGTATCTCGATCGGACACTATCGACTTTGGCACTCCATGGAGATGTACTATCTCCTTATAGTACACCTTGGCTAGCCTTTCCATAGAAAAATTTCTATTTATCAGTAAGAAATGTGTAACCTTCGATAATTGATCCACTATTACCTATATAGAGTCATTTCCGGCCTGTGTCTTAGGTAATCCTTCAATAAAATCCATTGTAATATCATCCTATTTTCACTTAGGAATTTCAAGGGATTGCAGTTTTTCAAGTGTTCACTGATGATCTGCTTTCACCTTTTGACATATCAAACACTTGGCTACATATTTAGCGATTTTTCTTTTCATATTATTCCACCAATATCCTTTCTTGAGATCTTGATACATCTTACTACTTCCTATGTGTATAGAAATGGAGAAAAATATGTTTCTTTTACTATATGGTCTTTCAATTCAACTGAATTGGGTATGCAAAGGCGACCCTTGTACCGATACATGCCCTGTTCATCAATAGCAAATTTATTTAAGCCTTTCTGTCTCATTTTCTCCAAATACTTCTGTAGGTCTGAATCACTTGGTTGTGCAGCCTTAATTTGCTCAAATAAGGAGAATTGTATCTGCGTTTGCGATAATCTTACCTGCACTTCAGGTGGACATATAATCAACTCCAATTGTCTAATTTCTCGAAGCATTCCTTCTTCTTTTGTGATTAGGTGTGCTATGCTAGCATTTCTTCTCAATGCATCAGCTACCACGTTTTCCTTACCTGAATGGTATAATGTGTTAAGATCATAATCCTTTAATAACTCAAGCCACCGTCTTTGCCACATGTTGAGCTCCTTTTGAGTGAAAATATACTTGAGGTTCTTATGATCCGTGTAGATTTCACACTTAGCACCATATAGGTAATGTCTCCAAATTTTCAAGGCAAACACCATAGCTATCAATTCTAAATCATGAGTGGGGTAGCTTACCTTGTTGGGCTTCAGTTGCTGAGATGCATAGGCTATTACCTTTCCTCTTTGCATCAGTACACATCCCAATCTTTTCCTTGAGGCATCACTATATACCACAAACCCTTCATTTCCTTCAGGTAAGGTTACAATAGGTGTCTCTATCAAACGTTGATTTAATTTTTGAAAACTGATCCGCATTCATCAGACCATACATACTTAATTCCTTTTCATGTAAATTGCATCAGTGGCGCGGATAACTGTGAAAATCCCTCAACAAATCTTCCATAGTAGCTTGCCAACCCTAGAAAACTTCTGATCTCCATAATAATTGTTGGCTTAGCCACTTAAGCAGCGCTCGGATCCTTTGAGGGTCGAATTGAATTCTCTTTTCAAATATTATATGCCCTAAAAATGCTACTTGTTTCAACCAAAACTCACTTTTCTTCAACTTAGCATTTAATTTCTCCTTCCTTAATAGTTCTAATACCCTTCGAACATGAATTTCATGTTCTTCCTCTAATCTCAAATAAATCAGGATGTCATCGATGAATACCACAATAAATTAATTCAAATAATCCCGAAATACTCTATTCATCATATCCATAAATACAACAGAGCCATTTGTAAGTCCAAATGGTATTACAAAAAATTCATAATGCCCATATCTAGTTCAAAAAGTAGTCTTGTGAACATCCATAAGACTTATCCTCAGTTGATGGTATCCTGGCTATAAATCTATCTTGGAGAAAGTCATGGCTCCTCTTATTTGATCAAATAGATCATCAATTCATGGTAAAGGGTATCTATTCTTCACGGTAACCTTGTTCAGTTCTCTGTAATCTATACAATATTAAGATTCCATATTTCTTCCTTACAAACAACATTGGAGCTCCCCAAGGCGATAGGTGGGGTCTGATAAAACCTTTATCTAAGAGCTCTTGAATTTGAGTCGTCAACTCAATCATTTCAGCTAGAGTCATTCGATAAGGAGTCTTAGATATTAGGGTTATACCCAGTATGACATCAATCACCATGTCCATTTTTCTTTCCGGAGGTAGCTTGGTTAATTCTTTTAGAAAAACATTTAGAAACTCTTTAACCACTGGAACTTGATCTATTTCCACTTCTTTTCCATCCTTTACACTGACTGATACTAAATAAGCTTGATATTGTTGGCGGACCATCTTAGCCACCTTCATGGATGATATCAGTATGGTGGAATTCTCAAGCTAACTCAGTTTGCCAATAGTGATATTTCTATCTGGAGCTGTTTCGAATTTCACCTTCTTATTATTGTAATCAATGGTGGTTCCCCATTGGCTTAGCCAATCTTTTACCAAAATAACATCAAACTCCGTCATTGGCAATAGGATTAGGTCTGCTTCTAATATCATAAACCCTATCCTAATCGGACATGTCTTACATACTTGGCTAGTACTAACTAACCTGTACACAGAGGATTCTACATGAATTATATTGTTCATTTTCTCTACGAGTAGTGCATGTGTGTTTACATATTGGCAGGCTATAAATAAATGGGTAGCACCAGAATCAAACAAAGCTGCCACAAATTTTTCTAAAATATAAACCATACCTGTAACCACATTTTCTCCTTGCTCCTGTGACTGCATACGAGTCAATGCATGCAAGTGCACCGGGTTCGTAGAAGTACCCTGTTGGTTAGCAGTCGTACTTAGCCTTGGCTGGGCTGATCTTGTCTTCCTCACCCTTATGCTGTTGATGCTTTATTTAGGCAATTCAGAGCAATATGCCTTCCCCTGTTCCACATTCCTTGGCTATATGACCCGTCTGCCCACACTTGAAGCATTTGTTTGATCCTTTCAAATATTCACCTAGATGGTACTTTTGGCACTTTTTACACAGCGAGGAGCTTTTCTTCTTGGGGATGCTATTTTCCTTTTCAATTCCTCCTTTCTTACCCTCTTCCTTCTCCGTGTCTGTTTCCTTAACACCCGGGCTAAAAAAATTTTACCCTTGTCTCAACTCTTGAGTTCTCAATGCCTCCACTTCTAGTGCCCTTGCCCTTTTGAGACTCGATGCATAATCCTTAATCAGCAAAGGTGCAAGGCTCTCCCTTAGATATGGCCTCAATTCTTGTTGAAATCTTTATGCCTTATTTTTTGGTACATTAGCAATCCATAGCACATGTCTCACTAAGACATTGAACTTTGTGGCATATTCGATGACTGACATCCTTCCTTAATATAGTCGTTCAAACTCAATTACCTTCTAACTTTGGAGTCTCACTAGAAGGTATTCCTTATTGAACTCCTCAACAAAAGTCTGTCAAGTCACTTCCTCCAAGTGAGGTATATTGATCAACATAGTCTCCCACCACTCATGGGCATCTTAGCTAGCAAATGACTGGCACATAAAACCTTTTGCCTATCATTACACCGACATATTCTAAATATTTTCTTGATCTTCATCATCCACTATTCAGCTTGCATGGGGGCGGGTTCACTTAGGAACTTGGGAGGACGTTGAGCCAAAAAGGCATTGATGGCTCTCCTATCTGCTTTCAATATCTGATTCTCATATCCCACTGGTGCTGGTGTAGGGGTAGGGTTAGCCGTTTGTGTGGGTCTTTCTCTCTCATTGTCACCCAACTGTGCTTGTTGGGTCCTTTCCCATAAGCCTTGGATTATATCCGTAGTTTGGGTTGCCCATTCTCGAGTAGCCTGCTGCGTAGCTTCCTTTACAGCCGCAGCTATCCTTTCCTCAATCATCCTTAATGTCTCATTTCATTTTCATTTTCATTTTCATTTTCAACGTTCGGTTCTAGGCTTATGTTTTCTCATCGTTTACGAGTCCTTGGGTTTTTCCCTCTTGGTCTCGGGCTAGGTCGTTTAGACATATTATTTGTTTCTCCAACTTCATGTTGACTTGGAATTTTGCTCTCGATTATTGCCTTTCCTTTATTCTACCTAATTCTTGCTCTTGTGTTAACCATAGTGCTTTTTCTATATTCAAAAACACATTAATATAACTTTTATTTATGATTAGGGTTAAATCATATCTTGTATATATCATCATCATTCAATTAATTCATCACAACCATATCATTTATCATAATGCAATACCAATCACATTATTCTCAATCATTTATCAACATAAACATTTATAACCATTCATAATCATTCTTCTACACATTCATGATTTTCAAACATAGCCATTTCATATATTCGTCACAAACATTCATAAATTCACAGAATGCACATACTTAAACATTCCATCTTATAAACCAAAGTTTTATCACATCCTCATATAATGCATTCATATACACATAGAAAATCCATCTTGAAACCAAAGTTTCACCAAACCACAATTTATACATATACATGTCAAGAAACATAGAAGGCCTTCACCATACCCATCTACCTTCCTCCCCTTAAATAACGCATATGACTAGGTGGCACCTGAGTAGGCTCATCGGTAATAGTGCTGGTATCTGACTAGTCGAGAAAGTTCTCATTATCACTATCATCATCACATTCTTCTTTGGGTTTGATGAACTCCTCTATGGGGTCATCATCATCATTTTCGCTCTCCATATTTGAGCGCGATACTACTCCTGTACTCTCGCAACTTCCCTTTCCTTTTGATTTATGCGCTCCCAACTCATTCCATATTTGGAACTGTACGTACCATCAGCAAACCAATACCATGGCCACAATCTGGGGGGTATAGGAGCGGGTATCTGATCCCAATAGGGCTGAAGCTCCCTTGTATTAACTTGATATATAGGTATAGACGGAAATGACCGTGGGTTAGGTCGAGAAGCTAGTATGACCTCAGCTCTAGGAGACCTACTGGTGGACTCTCCTAGATTATATCGATTCGGCATGTGGTGGAGATAGAGTTTAGTGTCATTTTCTTTCTTGATGTGCAGTGGAGGGTATATGGTGAGATAACCTGGAGGGATAGGTGTGCTATAAGTTACACCCTGCTGTGATGCCCACCATCTATGAACATTCTCTTCTATTCTACATCTTTTCTCATCCTCCTCTATCTCCCTCCTCATCTCCTCAGGACTCATTATGGCTTTCCCTTTATTTGTCATCTATATTTTAAAACATAACAAGTTAGCTATGTTTTACAATCATCATAATACAAATCATCCTCATATCACATAGCAATCAACATATAGTCACATATATTCCATCAATTTCAATCTATCATCATAATTAGTATATTTCATCGCCTATTTACCAATCCATGCTCTAATACCAAGCTCTGTGGTGCCTCAACCCGAGTGTCACAACATGAGCCTTACTCTGGGATCGTTTATTGATTGGTAAAAGTGAATAGAATTGTTACCCTGTCACACTGTGGGATTATAGCATGAACATACATATACAATCTACTCCATAGGAGTTTATCACATGGCATTTAGTCATTTATACATCAATTTTCCCTCCTTAGCCATCATCAAACCCTAATATACACATTCAACACCTTTTTCCTACACATCATGTTCCACTATATAACTTAAAATTTCATAACATTCATATCATGTTTAAATATACATACATCACCCATCATCCTTTTTTCAACAATTTAGCATATACCAATCCATATAATACACCGAAAGTGTATAATTCCATAAATAGCAACAAACTTGCAAACGTTCATTCAATAATACATTTCCCATCATGTAGATGCATCTAAAGGAGTATAAGAATCAAACTTCTTCATTTAAACATGTACTTCTCCTCTGTAGTCATCCTTGCACCTGTCTTAGGATTTGAAAAATAAATCATGAGTATTAACTCAGTAAGTAGGCTAAATAGATTTTAGATAATAATTTTCAGGCAAAGTTTTCTTTTGAATAAACATCTTTGAAACCAACATCATACCCACTTGTGGGTATATTATGAATAATACAATGCATTATTATCAATATAAAAATGAACATCATATGAAGGTACACTAGCTAGGCGACTATCCCATCATCCTGCTCCCATCTCAGGAAGGGCGCCCCGGCCTATGGTCTATTTTAGCGATTTGGTCACACTAGAGAGGGACAATCGATCCGCTTACACCTCTAAAATGGACCTAGTACCTTGTACACCATGAATATAGACATGCTAGCATGATTTTCATGAATAAGCATTTGAGCCATAATTTCTTAACATCATTTAATAAAATATTGTACAAGTCCATTTGCAAGAGTTATAAAGATAGTCATCCTTAAATAATTCCAAAAGCATTTAAACATCTATTTGCAAAATATATTTTAAAGCATTTAAATATAAATTTGCAACATATGGTCAACATTTTAAGAAAGCAAGTTTTTCAAAAATTCGCTAGCTTACCTGAATTCACTTCAGTTCCTTTTCTTAATTTTTCCTTATCTTTGCCTACATACATAAGAATGATATTGCATTCATAAATATAAGATTTCATATGCTTGTATATCTTATAGTTTACCAACCCACATGATTTTCATCAACTTACTTAACCCACTTATCTTTCAAGTTAGGTGTCAATTTTTACCAATTCATGTATTTGTATAACTTGTGCTTCCATAGCAACCATTCTTTTCATTTTAATACCCTTATTCAGGGTAAGTTTTCACATTCATTAATTTAATTCAACATATGAAAGTTTCACACTTCCCATTTATCCTTTAACACCCATTCTTTACATTTTCACATTAGTGCTCATTCAAGGCACTTACTTATAAGTTAGGGCTCCTAATTTTAATTTCAAAATTTTGAGATTTTATAATTTTTCCAAAATAGCCCTCTCTTTTCTCATGTTATCATCTTTGCTTTCATTTTTGCATTTTAGCTAATCATGCTTGGTCATTTCCCATTCTTGCTATCCATACCCTTCATGTGGCCTCTCTTAGTCTCACATACATTATGTGTTAATCAAGTTTATACCAAATAGAATTTTTTTTTCCATTATGGACTAATTTAGACACTTATTTTGCACATAATTTAGGGTATAATTATGGAATCAAAGTCCATCAATTGAATGGTTCAAAATAGCAACTTTCCTTTCATGCTTTCCACCTTAGACGTCCACACCATCATAGCCATACAAAACAGATTTTTACATTTTTATTTTTAGCCCTTGGATGTCCCCTTTTTTGCCCCATATTTAAGATATTTTTCCCTTTCAATTTCCCACATATTAGTTGTTTAAATCATGCACCAATTCTACCCTAAATGAGTAGGATTTGCATCAAGTAGTCAACCCTAAGTTTCACCCTTCTAAAGTCCATCAAACATGCTTGGTTCGACATGAATTAAACTTGAAAATTATTCACATAATCCATTCATAACATAAGCTCAAACGAGCAACATTAAATGGGAATTTACAAAAATTCCAGCATGGTGCACTTAGTGTAAGCAATCCTAAAACCATGCATAACTTCCTTGAATGCTTGAATTGAATCTTCTCATTCATTTAGCATTTAGTAACCCTATCAAGGGCTTTATAAATCATCATTTAGGGTTCATAATTGATCAAATTTATGACCCATGAATTGAGCTAGAAAACTTAGGAATTAATAAACCAAACTTAGTTTAATATCTACTTGAATTGACTAGAGTTGTTTGCTCTTTGCCTAGCTTAGTTCCTCCTCTTTCTGCTCCTTTTTTTCTCCTCTTTTTCTTCTCTTTTTCCTTCCTTTTTCCCCTACTTGGGACATCCACTTTGCTAGACCTTTGTTTTTTCTAACCAGTTGTCCGCTATGTAAGGTCCAAAGCTACCCCTTTTGTTTCTCTTTTATAATGGGATTTTTACCCCTTATTTTCCACCTCATTTTGAGGTTTATAAATTTCATAATTATCCTCTAAAGTTTCTGGCATATTTATCCTAGTAATTTCCATTTTTACAGAATTTTTAATCCCAAAATTCTACCAAAATCCACCCCTTGTTCATGTCCCATGTGGCCATCAATTTTTTCATTTTATTCATCATCAAAAGCTGCCCAATACATGCATTGAACATCCCTTAATGTGCAGTAGCTTTGGCATGAATTTTTGAATTTTTTGATATTGCAAAAATGCCTCAAAAATTCCTCCTTAAGCCACCTCATTTGCCTCATTTAATACATTGACTTTTTATTAAATGCAAAGTTACTTTTTAAAAGAAAATGTCAAAGGGTTTTGTCCTCAATTGATTAAGAAAATTTCCATGGAATTTAGCTTAATCAAATTCATCCATATGATAGGTCATCTCATTTTAGTCATTCATAAAAAATTTCGTCTCAAAATGACCTTTCGAGTGTAAGTTATTGTCATTTGAAAATACCTCGTGAATTTGGATGAAATTAATTCATTATCATCCTAATTAAATCATGATTAACATAATACATTCCACTCATGAGGTATTCATCATGTGCTTATCATTCAAATTCCAAGTCAATCCGCCTCATGGGCATGAAGTTATGAATTTTTTAACAATAACCTCATTAATCTCATCATTATCATCATAATTATCATTAATTAAATCATAATATATGAAATAATTAATCATGCCTCATCATCATTTCCTGTACCTCATTTGGTCTCTTTGTACACATTAACCCACATTGAGCTATGGTGATTAATTTAATCACCTTACTTAATCAATTGATTTAATCTCAATCATTCAATTGAATCATACAATTATCAATGTTTAAATGCCTAACTACATGTATGGATATTAATTGTTCTTGGTATCACAATATATATGTGAATAATTGATTTAATGTTGGGATTGTTTTGATATGTTATGATCACTTATCTTGTCAACGAGTGAAAGTTGTCAGTAAAGCTATGTAGTAAAAGATATGCCAAATTTTTTAGTTATGGAATTTTCAGCTGAAATATTAAGGACAAATATTAATTGAAGCTAGAAATCCAACACAAAAATAATTATCTCAATCGGATTTATCTAGTGAAATTTTTGTGCAAAACGGTGCAACATAGATAGAATCAAGCCGTTTATTGGCTAACATAGGCCAAACAGTGTTGCTTGCTGTTTTAAACATGGGAGGGGTTCAAACCTTTTCCATTTGATGTCATTGCTTCCCATGATTCTTCCCCATAACCCTAGCTCTGTTACTGTAACACCCCACCCTTGAGGTGTTGGGAATGGGGTCTACTATGTCAAAGCTAAAATAAGATCTCCCAAGATGGAAATAGATACCAAGGTGCAAAATCATAAACATTTTAACTATTACATCTCAAGTTTGCTCCTTAAGGAGTTAATATACAATTTTCAATGTCTAAAATCAAAATAACCATGCATTATAAGGAAATTTCAATAAAATTCTAAACTTCTTTGTCTTTTCCTCTACTAGGTTCGCCTTTTCCCCATGTTGATAAAGGCTCTAGTATAGCATTGTATCCCTGTTTTTCCACTGAAAACAAAACTATGTGAGCTGAAAGCTCAGTAAGTAAACATGTATTTTTTTAAAAAATTCATTTTCAATCATATATATATTTTTTTTACAAATACAATATCTATACTGTCTTTTATGCACAATAAACTGTAATAAAAAAATATATATGATGAAAATGAATTTTTTAAAAAAATACATGTTTACTTACTGAGCTTTCAGCTCACATAGTTTTGTTTTCAGTGGAAAAACAGGGATACAATGCTATACTAGAGCCTTTATCAACATGGGGAAAAGGCGAACCTAGTAGAGGAAAAGACAAAGAAGTTTAGAATTTTATTGAAATTTCCTTATAATGCATGGTTATTTTGATTTTAGACATTGAAAATTGTATATTAACTCCTTAAGGAGCAAACTTGAGATGTAATAGTTAAAATGTTTATGATTTTGCACCTTGGTATCTATTTCCATCTTGGGAGATCTTATTTTAGCTTTGACATAGTAGACCCCATTCCCAACACCTCAAGGGTGGGGTGTTACAAGTGGTATCAAAGCAAAGGTTGAAATACATCCCAAGGGCAAAATCATGATAGTAGACTTAGAAAGTGCAAAACTTAAGTAATTCTAAATAATTATGAAATTTAACTGTTTAATGATATAGGAGTTATAATGGCACCCAAACGTAAGTATGAAGCCGGACGTGCAACTAGTACTGAAGCAAAAGCAAGAAGAAATGCTTATCGAAGAATGTGGACATTTCAGATGAATCAAAAGAAGAGTGTAGAGGAGGAACCAATAGAATATTCTGATAAAGAATATGAAGAAGAATTTACAACAGATTGTGAAGGAAACTCAGGAGATGACTCACAAGAAAATCAAGAAAATAATAAAAATTATAATGTTGAAATTCAAATTAGTGATGATGATGATGATAATGAAGTTGAACTCCTAGAAATGGAGTATCAACCAGTAGAAATGAAACTTAGTGGTCCTAAGTTTTATGATTCTTCTAGTGAAGATGATGTAAACTTAGCTGATTAGCTTAAAGTTTTTATTTTCTATGAATAATATGATAAATTTAATGTTTTAGATAGTCTTCTCTTTTAATTTATGATATGAAAAATGAAAATTTTAGAAGTTATGCAAATATATTTAAGATTAATGGTATGATGTAGGAAAAAGATGCCTCCTAAGAAGGATAAAGGAAAACAAGTGGTGATGGAGGAACCACTGTCGCGATTAGTAAGAAAAAGGACTCGTAGGTTGGTGGGAAGTGTATTGGTCAGTGAGGATTCTTCTTCAGCTCACACAAATGACCCATATAATGAAGCTTCAGGAGAGAACAATCCTAGAAATGATGTTGCTGGAGCATCAAATGCAGGACAATCACAAGGCATTGTGGACGTCAATGCTCAAGTTATGGACGCAGTGTTGAGAGCATTGCAAACTATGGAACAGATGACAGCCCAACAATTTTCAGAAAACTCTCCAGTTGGAAGGAATGTACCAAGGAATGTTACGGAAGCTGATGCTCATAGAAGAGTCATGAATGATTTTCTGAACATGCGACCTCCACTCTATCGAGGAGATCCGGACCCTAACAATGCTGAAGAATGGATAGAAGAATTAGAGAAGATTTTCAATTTGCTCCAATGCAGCGAGCAGCAAAAGGTCCAGTTTGCCACCCATATGTTGAAAGGCAATGCAGCTAAGTGGTGGAATGCGGTGAAGTTAAGTATCCCTACTTGGCAACAAATGAACTGGGAGAACTTTCTCTTACACTTTAATGAGGCATACTATCCCGAGTCAGTTAGACAACAAAAGTTGCTAGAGTTTGAGCAACTATATCAAGGAAAATCATCTGTGGCAGAGTATGCAGCAAAATTCATTGCCTTATCCAGATTTGCTCCATGGGTGTTGACAAATCCTGCACTTAAAATCCGCAAATTCAGAATGGGGTTACGCCCTTTTATACGACAACAGCTAGCCAGTCACCATTTCCAACAATATTCTGATATTGTGGATCGGGCAAGAATGGTGGAAATGGAAGATAATGCAATTCAAGCTTTCCGCCAAGGAAAAAGGCGTGGAGACTCTGCATCAGATAGTGGGGCAAAATCATATAAGATGGGCAAGATACAGTATGATGAAAGAAAGGTAGGAGTAAGGCAGTCAATTACCCCATGTCCTACTTGCGGTAAAAATCATCGAGGAGAATGTTGGAAAGCAACGGGAAAATGCTGGAAGTGTGGGAAAACTGGTCATTCAATTCAGGAATGCACAGGTGAGATCACTTGTTATAAATGTAGACAGCCTGGACATCTAGCAAGAGACTGCACTCAAAAAGTCGACAACAAACAAACTGGGGAGCGTCAAGCAGTACAAATGAGGTCACCAGCACCACCAGTTCGTGGCCCAGAACAACAGAGGCAGAGGACAAATGCTAGGGCGCACGCTATGACCAATGCAGAAGCTCAAACTGCACATGACGATGTTCTCATTGGTACATTGCTTATCCACTCTTGTCCTGCCAAAGTATTATTTGATTCTGGTGCTACGCATTCCTTTATTTCTTGTGCTTTTACTACAAAATATGCAATTGCGCATGAAAGCATGGATATGATTGTGAATGTTGAATCCCCGGTACATCGATTAGCAAGTACAGATAGAATTTGCAAAGCCTGCCCAATCAAAATAGGAGAAATGAATTTAGAAGCAGACTTGATATTGTTGCCTATGCATGATTTTGATGTGATATTGGGAATGGACTGGTTATCTAAGTGGAGAGCGATAATAGATTGTGGTGATCGAAAAATTATTTTTAAAATGTCCAAGTCGATAGAGGTGGTTGCAGATAAATCTCAGCAGGTGAAAATCATTTCTGCCATGAAAGCTGTTAAGTCGATAAACAAAGGATGTCTGGCATTTTTGGCTTCGGTAGTTGATATAAACAGAGAAACTTTACCTCTTGAAGAGATAACAATAGTAAAAGAATTTCCTGATATTTTTCCTATTGAGTTGTCAGAATTGCCTCCTCAGAGAGAAATAGAATTTACAATAGATATAGTGCCTGGGGTACTTCCAATTTCTGAACAACCTTATAGAATGGCCCCGACAGAAATGGCAGAATTAAAAACACAGCTGGAAGAATTATTAGATAAGGGTTTTATACGACCAAGTGTGTCACCTTGGGGAGCGCCGGTTCTGTTTGTGAAAAAGAAAGATGGTAGTTTGAGATTGTGCATTGATTATAGAGAACTGAATAAGGTGACTATCAAAAATAAATACCCTTTACCTCGAATAGATGATTTATTTGATCAACTACAAGGGGCAACTATATTCTCTAAAATTGATTTACAGTCGGGATATCATCAATTGAGGATTAAAGAAGAAGATATACAGAAAACTGCTTTTCGAACTCGGTATGGACATTATGAATTTTTGGTAATGCCATTCGGGTTAACAAATGCACCAACTGCCTTTATGGATTTAATGCAAAGAGTGTTCAGACCCTATTTGGATAAATTTGTGGTCATATTCATAGATGACATTCTCATTTATTCAAAAACAAAGGATGATCATGTTGAACACCTTAGAATGGTATTGCAAACTTTGAGGGAGAACAAATTATATGCAAAATTGAAGAAATGCGAGTTTTGGATGCATAGTGTTCCATTTTTGGGGCATATTATTACAGCAGAAGGTATTATGGTTGATCCTGCTAAGGTCGAGGCAGTGGTGAATTGGCCAAGGCCGACAAATGTCACAGAGATACGTAGCTTTCTTGGTCTTGCGGGGTATTATCGCAGATTCGTAGAAGATTTCTCTCGGATATGTACTCCTCTCACAAAGCTAATAAGAAAGGGGGTAAAATTTCAATGGACTGATGATTGTGAAAATAGTTTTCAAGAACTCAAGCAGAGATTAGTGAAGGCACCAGTTTTAACTACCCCTACTAGCGGTGGAGGATTTGTTATTTATAGCGATGCTTCTAAAAAGGGTCTTGGTTGTGTATTAATGCAGAATGGGAAGGTGATTGCATATGCTTCACGACAGTTGAAACCTTATGAACAGAATTATCCCACTCATGATTTGGAACTAGCTGCAGTAGTATTTGCTTTGAAAATTTGGAGGCATTATCTTTATGGGGAACAATGTGATATTTATACAGATCACAAGAGCTTGAAATATATTTTCACTCAAAAAGAGTTGAATATGAGGCAAAGAAGATGGTTAGAATTACTGAAAGATTATGATTTGAATATCCAATATCACCCACGGAAAGCAAATATAGTAGCTGATGCTTTAAGCAGAAAGTCAAATAGCAATTTAGCTACTTTAATTACAGATCAGGAGGAGTTAATTAATGACATGCGAAAGTTGTCATTAGAAGTTTGCCCCAAAGAGTTAGTGTATCAGTTATATCAATTACAAGTGAAGCCTTCTCTATTTGAACAGATCAAAGAAAGACAAAGAACAGATGAACAAATTATAAGGATAAAGGAGAAAGTGGCAGAAGGGACTATGGAAGGATTCACAGTTGAGGATGAGGGCACCGTCAGATATAAAGGAAGGTTGTGTGTACCTGAGGCGGTAGAACTAAAAAGACAAATTTTAGAAGAAGCTCATTACTCACTATACACCATACACCCAGGGAGTACAAAGATGTATGAAGATCTTAAAAGAAATTTTTGGTGGATGGGTATGAAGAAAATGATAGCAGAATTTGTAGCACAATGCCTAACATGCCAACAAGTTAAAGCCGAACATCAAAAGCCAGCAGGATTATTACAACAAATGGAAATACCAGAATGGAAGTGGGATGAAATCACTATGGATTTTATTGAGGGGTTACCAAGGACTGCTACAGGAAATAATTCTATTTGGGTAATTGTGGATAGATTAACAAAGGTCGCACATTTCTTGCCAATCAAAACCAGTTATTCTGCAGAAAAGTTAGCCAACCTGTATTGTAAAGAAATAGTTCGGTTGCATGGAATTCCCAAGGCAATTATTTCCGACCGAGATACTATATTTACTTCAAAGTTTTGGCGCAGTTTAAATCAGACAATGGGGACAAAATTGAAATTTAGTACAGCATTTCATCCACAAACAGATGGGCAGACTGAAAGACTAAATCAAGTAGTCGAGGATATGTTGAGAATGTGTATAATAGATTTCGGAAATGGTTGGGATAAATATATGGCTTTAGTGGAATTTGCATATAATAACAGTTATCATGCTAGCATTAAAATGTCTCCTTATGAAGCTTTATATGGGAAACCTTGCAGAACACCCTTAAATTGGGATGAGGTTGGAGAAAGAAGATTGATCGGGCCAGATATTGTGCAAGAAACTGCAGATAAAGTGAAGTTAATCAGAGAAAGATTGCTTACTGCCCAAAGTAGACAAAAAAGTTATGCAGATCTCAGGCGGAGAGAATTAGAATTTTCCATAGGTGATAAGGTGTTTGTAAAAATATCACCTATGAAAGGAGTTATGAGATTTGGCAAAAAGGGAAAGCTCAGTCCTCGTTATATTGGACCATATGAAGTTTTAGAGAAAGTCGGAGCAGTGGCATATCGAATAGCACTACCACCCTCATTGGCTGCAGTGCATAATGTGTTTCACATTTCTATGTTGAGAAAATATGTGTCAGATCCTTCCCATGTGCTCACAGCAGATCGATTGCCAATCTCAGATAAGTTAATATATGAAGAAAATCCAATCAAGATAATAGATTCTAAAGAGCAACAGTTGCGGAAAAGATTGATAAAGTATGTCAAAGTGCAATGGAGCAATCATGGAGAATCGGAAGCTACGTGGGAGCTTGAAGAAGATATCAAACAAAAGTATCCATTTTTGTTTGATTAAGTTTCGAGGACGAAACTTTTATAAGGGGGGGAGAATGTAATAGCCATCGTCATTCGGCGCAGTATTCAGCGCCGTTTATTTTATTTATTTATTTATTTTGTTTTATTAGGCGCCGTTATGGAAACTATTTTATTAGGCACCGTTATGGAAACGGTGGGATTAATGGGTCATGCGCGTTCAATTAACCTCAGCCATGGATTAGTATAAAAGGCGCAGACGAGAATGAGTTTTCGCGAAGAAGAAAAATCACAGAGACAGAGAGATCGCAGAGACAGAGAGATGAAGGAAGAAGAAAAAAAGTTTTGAAGGAAAAGAGACTTGAGGCTACTACAAAAAATTGGAAAAAGAGGATTTTTAAAGTCTACTCAGAGGTAAGTAAACTTTTACCAAAGCATGTCTTTGAAAATATTATGTGAATATTATGATTTGCTATGAAATGTGATTATTTATTTCTTTCAAATTTGTTTATTCAAAAATGAGCATTATTATTTCAAACTCATGTTTAGTAGTGAATTTAAGTGGTGCATCAATTAAAATTCATGAGTATGATGCATAATTGCATATTTGGGTTTGCTAAGGAGTAAAGTAGTATGGTAGTACCTGGGTAGCGACCTCAGGACTACCAAAGGAGATGATTTAGCTCACGAATGTGTAGCACGGCTGCACGCGAGCACAAGTAGATGGCAATACCCCCAGTACGAATGCATGATTTAAAATTGACATATCTGTGCACATTTATCAAGATATTTTTTTTATTACAGTTTATTGTGCATAAAAGACAGTATAGATATTGTATTTGTAAAAAAAAAATATATATGATTGAAAATGAATTTTTTTAAAAAATACATGTTTACTTACTGAGCTTTCAGCTCACATAGTTTTGTTTTCAGTGGAAAAACAGGGATACAATGCTATACTAGAGCCTTTATCAACATGGGGAAAAGGCGAACCTAGTAGAGGAAAAGACAAAGAAGTTTAGAATTTTATTGAAATTTCCTTATAATGCATGGTTATTTTGATTTTAGACATTGAAAATTATATATTAACTCTTTAAGGAGCAAACTTGAGATGTAATAGTTAAAATGTTTATGATTTTGCACCTTGGTATCTATTTCCATCTTGGGAGATCTTATTTTAGCTTTGACATAGTAGACCCCATTCCCAACACCTCAAGGGTGGGGTGTTACAGTTACCCCATGAAAAACCACTAAAAAGTGTTAGATTCACATTATTTTTACATCAAGGAAGCTTCTTGGATCAAGAACAGAGTTTGGAGCTTAGGAAATCTTAAGGGTTTTTGGGTAACATTGAATATGAGGTAAGTAGGTTGTTTTCTTTCAAGTCAAAGCATGGATTTGGGTTAGAATCATAATGTTTTTGTAATTATTTGTGGGCATTGTGTTCGTTTTTGAGATTTAGATGAATCATTGGGAGATAGGGCTTATGTAGAAATTGTAGGAAGGTTAAAAATTGAGAGTTTTGATGAAAATAAATGTAAAAGATGAAATGAAAGTGTTTAAAAGTGACTTGGTACAATATTATTATGTGTTTGGTAGATCCCTATTAATTTTGAGGGAGTTTAGTTGAACTTTCATATATTGCCATAAGATGTTTGTTGAGATATCTAAGTGAGACTTAATATCTAGAAACCATGTATAAATGGATGTGTAAAACCTTAATGATATGAAGAATATATTGCAATTGCTTGAGGGCATAGGTGATGTTGAATTGTTTGGAATGAAACTTAAGATGGACTAGATGAATATGGGTCGTATGAATCGAAATATGGCTTGAACTTTGTGCTTGAATATATGGTTGAATATATGTTGGAATTTGAGATGAATTGGCATGAGTTATGTATTAGATGGATTTCGGGATGGTTTGGCTTAAGTTTTTGCATGCCACATGTTGATTTGATGAATTTGGGTTAGGCCCTTTTAAAAATGGTTTGATATTGTTGTTTATGTGTAGCACTTGTCGCGGACGCTATGATGGGATAGGATGTCTTTCTAGCCTTGTGAAATCTGGGCCAAATCAAATGGGTTGGAGCCTTAAAACTTTTGGAACAGTGGCATGTGCTCAAGCTTTCCATGGATTCAGCAACGTGATGGCTGTACACGTCGCTAAAAGTGGCTGGACAGCGTGAACCGTCCTTGCTGCAGCTTCAACTCAATAAATAAATCATGTATAAACAACCTTAATAGCCAAGAGATTTTCACCGCTAGATGGAGTCGTCACTGATCTTACAGGGGAGATCAGTCCCCATTTTCATTGAATAAAAACACTGGTCATACAGAGCATGGATTTCGGTATTTAGATTACAACGGATTTGGCAAAAATTTGTTAACCTAAAGCTGTTTACATAGGCATAAAATGGGAAAAAATAAAAAAATAAAAATTTGAAGAGAGGGACAGAGAGAGGGAGCTGGACAGGGAGTTAGAAAAGGGGGAAAAGTAGAGCTGGAGAAAAGGAGAAGCTGGTGCACCAAGGAGCTGCTGCAGACTCACATCCTTCCTCTTTAGGATGCCTCCTCTTGTCCCCCTTGCTGCTAGAACTTGCCCCTCTAATTATAGAGGGGAGCTGGGTGCATGGGCCTTGGGCCATGATTTGTGGAGCTTGTTTCTGTTGGGCCACTGTTGGACTAGCTGGAATTCTAGTGGGCTGTTGTTGTAGAGCCCAATTTTGGTGGGCTGATGCTGGATCTGGTGGGTGATAACTCATAAAAATGTGAGTTATTATGGCTCATTTCAGACTAGTTTTACATGTTAGTCCAAGAGAATGTGGTTAATTTGCACCCATTTAGCTTAGTTCTCATTTACTTTGCATTTTAGTTACAACACATAGTTTTTATGCATTTTTCGTGTAAACTGAGGCAAATCTTGTGAACTTCGGGTTGTAGCACTAACACCTCATCATTTATAAGTACATTTATTGGGTGTTAGTTGATTTTCAGGAAAGATGGGTGGCTAATCGCTTTGGAACATGATGGGATGAAGAATGGAGAAAATTGAGAAAGCAAGGTTATTAACACCCTGGCGTCAACCTATGGCGCCTAGGCGCCACTTCACCGCCATACAGGAACTCACCAGAAACCCTTAAGTTGGCAGGCTTCCAGAGAGTCGGCGCCCACACAAGCGCATTTCAGCACGTGTCTCGTACTAAGTTCAAGGGGGTATAAATATACACTTAGGGTTCATTTAGGAAAAAAAGGGAACGCGGGAGGAGCAACCAAGGGGGGAGAAAAGAAAGGACTTCCAAGCCAAAAGCAACCTGAAGAGGAGAATCAACTTCGTTGGTGGAAACTAGAAAGTTTTAGCTTCTCTTTCTTGTTCTCTACATAGTTTTTTCTCTTTTGTTGGGAATGTATTCAACTTGGGTTTCAATGGAATTTAACTCCATGTTTATGAGCTAAACTTCAATAAATGGGAGGTTGAGATGATTTCATGCCTAAACTATGTTATTTTGGTTCTTGATGATTTGAATATGAGTATTTAATTGTTGAATACTTGCGTTGTGGGTATTTACCCTTGCATGTGATGTTTAATGCTTTTTACAAGCCTAGCTACCTTGTAAAATGATTTAGTTGCTAGATTCATCTTTGGAAAAAGAGAATCTACGCAAGGTTCATGTGTAAGGCATAGGTTTCTCTCCTGCTGAATGGAGAATGTTTAATAGATAGGAATATACTGTTAAACCTTATGTAGTCATGAGTAGGTTACGTATAGATCAATTCTATCACATTCATTTGCATGAAAACATAGCAATTGGGTGTTGTGTAATTAGTTTTATGTGTGTTGGAAGACATATTTAATGATTATTGAACTTGGACTAGGAATTCTCTGTACAATCTACTAAAAAGGAACCATTTCATATAGTTTAGAGTAAAGGATTCCCAACTATCCCATCTACCGACCCAACTCGGTAAACCTCTTTTGCAATTCTGCTCTTCTGTTACACTCTCTCTCATTCCTTTTTACTTATCTTGCACACTCAATTACATTTGTCACAATTCTTTCCAATCACCAAAGGCAATTGAAGTAATCAACATAATTAGTTAAGACAAATTCCTCATGGGAACAATATTCTACTCACTCTTTATTACTTGATTGACACGTATACCTGCTTTAAAACGAGCATTCTAATCAGACATATACGCAACTCATCAAGTTTTTAATACCGTTATTGGGGAATTTTTGGACTAATTATTGTTATTCCTATTGCCTTTTTATACAAATTTGTAACTATGGGTGTGTTTGGGAAGTTGTAAAACTTTTGATAAAATTTTTTTATGTAAAAGTTATTAAATTAGTAGACAATAATGGGATATTGTAGGGGTAATGATGAGGAGTAAAGAGAATAAATTTAAAATAAATAGGTTAGTTGTATTGGTAGTTGTGTAGAAATGATTGAAAAGTAGGGTTATTGTATAGAAAGATGTGTAAAAAATAATTAAAAAAGTAGTTATTGAGAGTGAAAAGTTTTAGATTGAAATGTTTTAACTTGACAACTTTTGCAAATTGTCAAACACACTTTATATTCAATTGTATAAATTCATTAGTTCTATATATTTTTCAGTTTAGCACAGTTGAATTGGTCATTGCAGGGCTTATTGCTTTTACATGCACTAGGGCAGGGTTGAAAAGGGTAACATTGTACCATTTGATCCGAATCCAGAGAGAACCTATCTAAGAAGGGGTCGCAGGAGCAGAGAAGTAAAAATCAACATAATTAAATGGAGCGTATTGGAAGCCAAGATAAAAATCCTCATGCAAATCAGCAAGGGAACCAACAAGTTGAGGTTCCACTTCATCCACAATAAGATGATTTGGACCAGCCTATTTGGGATCTCATTGCAATGGTACAAAACTTTCAGTGCAAACCAACATCCAACCTCCCCCTGTCGACACCAACAATTTCAAGATCAAGCCTATGGTTTTCCAAATGCTCCAATCTATTTGGCAGTTTAGGGGTTTACCTTTTGAAGATTCGCATTGCCACCTTTGTAATTTCCTGCAAACTATGAATACATTTAAGTATCATGGAGTCTTCGACGAAGCAATGAGGCTGAGAACTTTTCTGTTCTCTTTGAGGGACAGAGCATCAGAGTGGCTGGACTCTTTGCCACCAAACTCTATTAGCACATGGAACGACTTGGCACAGAAATTTCTTGAAAAATATTTTTCTCCTATCAAGTTAGCCAAGCTCAGAAGGAACATAGTCTCATTCAAACAACATGGAGAAAAGACTCTATCAAAGGCGTGGGATCAATTCAAGGATTTACTTCGCAAATGTCCTCATCATAGAATTCAGTCGTGGGTACAAATCTAGATATTTTATAATGGTCTTCAAGATTCTGCCCGTCATATGGTAGACTCTTTATCAAATGTTTCATTATTGAAAAAAAGTTATCTAGAATCTTATTCACTACTGGAGAACATGGAAGCCAACACATATCAATTGTCGTCTGACAAAAGTCGAAATGGAGGCTTACTTCAATTAGATGTGGTCTCATCTATTAAAGCCCACATTGATGTTGTATCCAAGCAAATTCAAAACCTATCAAGGTCTACCAATGTCAACGCAGTAGGTACTTCCACGTCACAGTCGTCATCAGCGAAATATTGTACGTGGTGTGGAGAGTTCGGCCACCCATGTGATCAATGTGCCTCCAATCCAAAATCAGTTAATTACATGGGCAACTTACAAAGAAATCTAGCCAATCAATATGCCAATACTTATAATCAAGGATGGAGAAATTATCCTAATTTCTCATGGAATAACCAAGCTAGGCCGAATCAGCCCCCGGGATTCTCGTAGCCCCCATAGCAATAGCCAGTCAGACCAGTTCAACCCACCCCACCTCCTCAAGAAGAGAAGAAGTCAGATCTGGAAAACCTGTTCATGCAATTCATACAATCCCAGATCACCATAAATAGGAATTTAGAAGCTTAGATAAGCCAACTTGCCTCAACTATAAATAGTCGCCCTCAAGGCACATTGTCGGGCGATACTGAATAGAATTTGAAGGAAAAAGGTAAGGAGCAAGTGCAAGCAGTCACGCTACGCAGTGGTAGGCAACTACCAGAGGTAGTTCAGCCAGAAGCATAATTTGGAGCTGCTAGTCCTTCTTTGCATCAGTCACAGGGAGCAAAGAAGGAATCAAATGAAACTAACCAAAAGCAACCTGATGATGCAACAATCACTATTCAAAGACCTCTTCCTCCATTTCTTCAAAGACTTGTAAAAAACCAAAAGGAAGGCCAGTTTAAAAAATTCTTGGAGATATTAAAGCAATTGCACATCAATATACCTCTTGTCGAAGCCTTGCAACAGATGCTCAGCTATGCCAAATTTACGAAAGATATATTGTCAAAGAAAAGGCGATTAACAGAATTTGAAACAATGGCATTAACAAAAGAGACTAATGCTATGGTGCAAAAAAAATTGTCGCCCAAGCTCAAGAATCCAGGGATCTTTACCATTCCATGTACAATTGGAAATCATTATTTTGGAAGAGCTCTTTGTGATTTGGGAGCCAGTATTAATTTAATGCCAAAATCTATATTCAAGAAACTTAGCATTGGGGAAGCACGACCTACTACGGTGATGTTACAATTGGCGGATCGCTCCATGACATATTCAGAAGGAATTATTGAATTGCTTGTTAAGGTGGACAAGTTTATATTTCCAACTAATTTTATCATTTTGGATTATGAAGAGGACCGAGATATGTCAATTATTTTGGGTCAGCCATTCCTCACAACTGGCAAGGCAATAATTGATGTACAAGCCGGAGAGTTGACCATGCGTGTGCAGAATGATAAAGTCACATTTAGTGTGTTTAAGGTGATGCAATTTCTGAATGATCCAGAGGAATGTTTTATGGTTGATATGATGGACTCGGCAGTCCAAGTTGAATTTCAGGTTACCTCACACAAGGACATTTTGGAAGCATCGTTGGTCGGAGAAGTGAATGAAGCTGATGAAGAATCAACTGAGATGATACGTTATTTGCAGCAATCTCCAACCTTTACACGTTACCCACAAAAATTTGAGTCGCTAGCGCTCAATCCGAATTCATTTAAACATTTAAAGCTATCAAATGAGGACCCACCCATTTTGGAGCTGAGACCTCTGCCAACCCATTTAAGATATGTGTATTTGGGAGCTAAATCATCGCTCCTAGTTATCATTTTTTTGGCATTGGATTCTTTACAAGAAGAAAAATTATTTAGAGTGCTCGGGGACCACAAGAGGGCTATCGGGTGGACCATTGCGAACATCAGAGGAATTAGCCCTTCTTTCTATATGCACAAAATTCCATTAGAAGAGAATTCAAGGTCGTTCATTAAAGCCCCGAGAAGGTTAAATCCTATTATGAAGGAAGTGGTTAAAAAGGAGATTATCAAATGGCTTAACGCAGGTGTTATATATTCCATCTCCGACAGTTCTTGGGTTAGTTTGGTACAATGTGTTCTAAAGAAGGGTGACATGACGATAGTATCCAACAAGAATAATGAATTGATTCCAATACGAATAGTTATGGGTTGGAGAGTATGTATGGACTACCAAAAGCTGAGCACAACCACTAAGAAGGATCACTTTTCGCTCCCGTTCATCGACCAGATGCTAGACAGGTTGGCTGGTTGGGAGTTCTATTGTTTTTTGGATGGTAATTCAGGCTACCACCAAATTATGATAGCACCCGAGGACAAAGAAAAGACTACTTTTACATGTCCGCATGACAGATTCGCATTCAGGCGAATTCTATTTGGCCTGTGCAACGCACCAGCCACATTCCAACGTTGTATGATGGCAATCTTTACTGATATGGTTGAAGATTTTTTGGAAATATTTATGGATGACTTCTTTGTATTCAGAAATTCATTTGACGAGTGTCTTGTCAATCTTTCCAAAATGCTTCAACGTTGTGAAGACATAAACCTAGTTCTTAACTGGGAGAAATATCATTTCATGGTGCAAGAGGGTATAGTACTCGGGTACCGAGTTTCCAAATAGGGAATTGAAATTGACAAGGCGAAAATCGAGGCAATTGAAAAACTTCCTCCTCCCACATCAGTAAAGGGCATTCGCAGTTTTTTGGGACCTGCATGATTTTATAGAAGATTCATCAAGGACTTTTCAATTCGAGCCAAGACAAAAAGTCCTGCTCTTTAATTCCATATTGAAGCTTTTTCCTGGCAAATTCAAGTCGCGATGGTCAAGTCCATTTATTGTGTTGAAAACAACTGATCATGGGGCAGTGGAAGTGTTCAATGAAAAATCAAATGAAAGTTTTGTGGTGAACGGTTAGAGATTGAAATATTATATAGGAGAAAATCTACAGCGCTACAAGGAGGTGTTGTTGTTGGAAGATCCATCAAATGATGGAATATCAAGCCGAGGGCAATAAACTTAGTGCCGAATGTGAGACATCCCATTATTCTTTTTTATTTTTGTCCCGAGGCATGGATTTATGATCTATCTTATGTGCCTTGAAGTAGGGAAACCTGGAAAGCATTCAGACCAACTAGTATGCAATTCTTATTCAATTGGTTATATAATTCTCATGATTTTTGGGAGTACAGAGGTGAACTCTATAAGTGGAGAAGCTCAAGATCATGGTAGTTCAGATCCATCAGGCAAGGAGCCTCTCACTTGAGCTGCAATTGCAATGCATGCAATGATTTCACATAACACAAAATGAGAAGATTGCAATTCAAGTACATCCAATTAAGAAAGGCATGTGAATTCACTCTAAGAACTAAATGATCAAATTGATGGGAAGTAATTGTTTATACTGGTGGCTAGAACAAGTTTGGATCATGCAAGTGTATCAATGTGTGGTTGAATGTGGTATGGTGACTTGGAGTTGAATGGTTGCATTTGGGAGTATTGTTTGGAGTTTGCGGGGCACCTATTTGTGATTGGTTTGGATTGGCATGAAGCAAATCTTTTAAATGTGTTGGTAGTTGACTTGCATCATAATTAGAAATTGACGGGAAGTATTCATATTGGGATTTTGTTTGGGTGCATCAGAACGAATTGTTAAGCTCCTACGGGGTTGGTTGATTCAATGGTAGTGCACATATTTGAGAAAGGCTTCATCCTCTTTTGCCAAATGGAAGAAAACCCATGACCCCATTGACTTTGATGCAACTTGCTTTGCATCGGCACAAGCATTTAAGCGGTATACGTATTCGCTACAGAAAAGGCACCTCATACCTGAGTAGGGGATTAAGATTGATTCATTCTTAGATGCTTTCATAAACTCACTCCATGCCTGGAGATGGCAGAAGTTCATGGCAAAGCCACAACAGGCCATTTAAAGAAATAAGTGGTCTCAGGAATGCATAAAGTTTCACTTCTTTCTATGGGACTTAAAATGGGTTAACTTGCACATTTCAGTACCCCTACTAAATTCTCAGAATAATAAAAGGGGCAACTGACCTACGCTGAGTAACCGAGACTTGGCATCAATAAATGTTAAGGTTCACGTAAAAAGGCAAAGAAAAGTCACAATAATAGCGCTTTTTAAAAGAAAATTCTTTCCAGATACCCTGAAATATGGTGAGGGAAGCCAAAAAAATAAGATAAAAAATATCTCTCCAGATACCCTGAAATATGGTGAGGAGAGTCAAGCAATAAGTTTGAGAGAACGAATGTGCATTTGGGCAAAACAAGGTCAAGTGAATTAGGTGAATTAACATAATGTTCCTTGATAAGAGATATATTCTTAAACATTGGTTCACCTATTTTGTGTTGCTTTTTCTAATCAGTTTCTTTTGATCATGAGGACGATTAGCAGGATTGAGTTATCACTCTGGAATATTAACATTGTCATTTACATGTAGCTTGATCTGAGAATGAAAACGCATGTCCTATTTTGGCTAATTAGTGATGATTTTTTTTATGAATTGTTTCAAGTTAAGGTTGTACTTTGCCCTGTTGAGTGGAGAAATGTGATTATTAGAAAAATAATTGGAATCAAGTCTGAGTTGGCAGAGTCTTCATACATTCATTCATTTTGCTTTCATTTGTTGTTCGAGGACTAACAACATTTAAGTTTAGGGGTGTGATAACTCGTGAAAATGTGAGTTATCATGTCTTATTTCAGACTATTTTTGCATGTTAGTCCAAGAGAATGTGGTTAATTTGTACCCATTTAGCTTAGTTTTTATTCACTTTATATTTTAGGTACAACACGTAGTTTTTATGCATTTTTAGTGTAAACCGAGGCAAATCTTGTGAACTTCGGATTGCAGCACTAACACCTCATTATTTATAAGTACATTTATTGCGTGTTAGTTGGTTTTGCTGGAAAGATGGGTGGCTAACCGCTTTGGAATGTGATAGGATGAAGAATGGAGCAAATTGAGAAAGCAAGGTTACTGGCGCCCCGGCGTCGACCTATGGCACCTAGGCACCACTTCACCACCATATAGGAACTTACTAGAAACTCTTAAGTCGGCAGGCTTCCAGAGGCGCCGACCCCCACACATGTGCGTTTCGGCACGTGTCCCGTGTTAAGTTCAAGGGGGTATAAATATACACTTAGGGTTCGTTTGGGAAAAAAAGAGAATGCATGAGGAGCAGCCAAGGGGGGAGAAAAGAAAGAACTTCCAAGCCAAGAGCAACCTGAAGAGGAGAATCAACTTCGTTGGTGAAAACTAGCAAATTTTAGCTTCTCTTTCTTGTTCTCTACATATTTTCCTTTTCTCTTTCGTTAGGAATGTATTCAACTTGGGTTTCAATGGGATTTAACTCCATGTTTATGAATTTCAATAGATGGGAGGTTGAGATGATTTGATGCCTAAACTATGTTATTTTGGTTCTTGATGTTTTGAATATAAGTATTTAATTGTTGAATACTTGTGCTGTGTGGATTTAGCCTTGCATGTGATGTTTAATGCTTTTTACAAGCCTAACTACCTTGTAAAATGATTTAGTTACTGGATTCATCTTTGGAAAAAGAGAATCTATGCAAGGTTCAAGTGTGAGACATAGGTTTCTCTCTTGGTGAATGGAGAATATTTAATGGATAGGAATATACCATTAAACCCTACGTAGTCATGAGCAGGTTACGTATAGATCAATTCCATCACATTCATTTGCATGGGAATATAGCAGTTAAGTATTGTGTAATTAGCTTTATGTGTATTGGAAGACATATTTAAAGATTATTGAACTTAGACTACGAATTCCCTGCACAATCTACTAAAAAAGAACTAATTCAATATAGTTTAGAGTCAAGGAGTCCCAACTATCCCATATACCGAGCCAACTCGATAAACCCCTTTTTCAATTCTGCTCTTCTGTTACACTTTCTCTCATTCCTTTTTACTTATCTTGCATACTCAATTACATTTGTGACAATTCTTTCCAATCACCAAAGGCAATTGAAATAATCAACATAATTAGTTAAGACAAATTCCTCATGGGAACGATTTTCTACTCACTCTTTATTACTTGATCAGCACGTATATTTGCATTAAAATGAGCATTCTAATTATACATATACGCAGATCGTCAGTGGGCTATCGATGTGGAGTGCAGTTTCTGTGGGCTGAAGCTAGAAAGGTGGGCTGTTGCTTTAGAGCTCAGTTTCTGTGGGCTAAAGTTGGACAGGTGGGCTGTTGCTGTAGAGCCCAGTTTCTGTGGGCTAGAGCTTGGTGATGAGCTATGTATATGTCTAATTAAAATGCTCATTTTAACGTAAGTATACGTGCTGATCAAGTAATATAGAGTGAGTAGAGTATTGTTCCCACGAGGATTATGTTAAACGGATTAGCACTTTAAATCTCAATTGTCTAAGTAAATTGGTAAAAGGAATGAGATTTGGTTTCAAAGAATTGAATTAAACTAACTAAGCAAAGCAGTAAATGACAAAAGTAAGGTGGATATTGCCAAGATTGTGTTGAGATGATTAAGGTAGGTAGGAATATGGATTCATTGAATCATAGCTATGTCATTTGGTCCCATTAAAGTTGTTGTGCTGAGATTACTAATCTAGGTTCATTCATATTCATATATGTCTTCCAACACATACAAACCTAACCAAGTTTTAGTTATTTGTTATGTTCCTATGCAGACAAGTAAAACAAGATTGATAACCACATAACCTAATCAAGATTACGCAGGGTTAATAGGTATATTCCTATCCATATTAACGTCCAACACAAACAAGAGTTTGAAAACTTGTGCCTCGTATATAGATCTTATTCAAGTCCCACTTTTCCAAACATGAATCTGAATATTCAATCAATCCACAAGGTTGCAAAGCTTGTAAATGCATTAAGCATGATATATAAGGGTGATCTCAAGTAACACAAGTCACAACACAACTGTAATATCCATTCAAGCATAAGAAAATCAAATATCATTAGCTATGAGTTCAAATCCTACATATCTCCCACCATAAGAAGGTTTAACCCATTAACATGACTTCAATTTCCATTAAAATCAAGTTACAATCATCTCCAAGAACACAGAGAAAAGGAAAGAAAAAGGAAAGAGAATGAGAAAGAGAAGAATTAAATCCTGGAAGCTTCCACTAATAAGATTGGATCTCCTCCAATGGCTCTCTCCACGCCTCCCCTTGTCGTTCTCGGTCTCTGGAACTCCAATGCATGAATCCCTAGGTTTCTATTTAAATTGATTGGCCTGTGCAGCACATGTGTAGAAACCCGCATGTACGGATGCGTAGTGGTGCCTAGGCACTAACCCTCTATGTGTTATGTAACTTGGAAACCTTTCTGAATGCCTTGAAGACTCATGCTTTGGCGCCTAGGCGCCAACTCCCTGGATGATTTGCAACTTGGAATTGCTCAAAATACCTGTATGCTCATGCCAAGCCTAGTGACCTAAAAACTCTTCTAGGCTCGCCCGGATACTAGTGAAGTGGTGCCTAGGCGCCAACTCTCTGGAAGTAATTCTGCTATGTGAGGTGTTGGAGATTCTAGCAAAGGCCTGAAGAGTGGTGCCTGTGCGCCAGCCTACTAGCCTCTCTACTTGACTCTGTTCTGCAATTGACTCATTCGCCTGCCTGTAATTGTCCGTCCTTCCTGCAAAAAAATGAATAAACTAAATAAATGAACTAAAAATACCTAATTTATGCTAAAAATGCATAAAAATCATGTAATGCTCCTAAAATGCAAAGCGAGTGAAAATTCAGCTAAATGGATGCAAACTAAGCCTAATCCCTTGGACTAACACACAAAAATAGTCTGAAATGGGCCATGATAACTCGCATTTTCATGAGTTATCACTCCCTCGAACTTAAATGTTACTAGTCCTCGAGCAACATATGCAAACACAATCAAAGAATGAATGAACAAATGAATTTGGACTCCGTCAACTCAACCTGCTTTCCATTATGCTTCTATCAATCCATTTCTCTATTCAACAAGGGCAAGAATAATCTAAACTTGAAAAATCATCCATTTCACAAAACAAGACATGCATTTTCATTTTTTCAATTACGAAACAAGTTACATGTAGATGACAGAATTCTCTAGTACAAAGTAATAATGCAACATGTTAATCTTCCTCTTGATCAAAAGAAACTAGATGGAAAATCAATCCAAATAGGTGAACTAAGGTTTAAGCTAACTAACTAGTCAAAGAAAATGGTAATCATTCACTAGATTCAATTTTTGCCCAATTGCACATTCTTTCCCCTCCCCAAACTTATTGCAAAACTCTCCTTACCATATTTCAGGATATCTGGAGATCTATTTTTTTATTTTTTTATTTTTTATTTTTATTTTTTTTTTGGGCTCAGGATATTTGGGGAGAGTTTTATTCTTAAAGCGTTATTACTGTGATTTTCCTTTGCTTTTCTACGCGAACCTTGATACTTTGTTAATGCCAAATCCCGGTTACTCAGCTTAGGTCAATCACCCCCCTTTTTATTGTTCTGATGACTAGAAATTTTTTATAAAGTATTACCATTTCTGAGACCATTAATTCCCTTAAAACACATGGTTCACAATTGTTTAACTCAGTTCTTATCATTTCAGTCGAAAAATTAACACTGACTTGAATTAGAACAATGTACTCTGAAATTCTCATAATTCATTCATATTTTACTTGCAACTTGCTTTTACACATAGTCCTTAATATGAATTACACATTCATAAATTCAATTTCAAGTCAAAAAATTTTCTCAACCTTGTGCATTTTTATCAAAATGGATTGAAACAAGATAACTTTCATCAGCAGAAGTTGACATAATATGCAATCTAATCAAAACATGGAAAATAAACCTACAACTGAGAATTATATACCCCCCAAACTTGAGAGATGCATTGTCCTCAATGCATGAAACTATATAAAACCTATATGATCATAAATTGATAAAGAAATATAAAAGTAAAACAAAATGGAAAGGACAGGAACTCCCCTAGGTGTCAGATTCAGTTGAGTCGTCGTCGTTCTCGCTCGCTTCACCCGGCTGCTATGAGGACTGACCGAAGCAGACCCGGAACTTAGGAGGTATCGACGAGAATGGAGGTAAAGTTGTCGTCTCGATGGGTCGATCCTCCATAAGTTTGCGAAAATGCGACTCCATAGCCCGATTGGATTGCTATAGAAACCGAGCTTGGGCTGCCATTAGATTCTTTAAGTTGGTCAGCCTCTCAGTGGTGGATGGTGGTTGAGAGGAGGGTCCCGTAGGTGGTGGCACCATAGGACAAGTGGTAGCGGTTCTGACTCGGGGCTGTGTGTGGAAGGATATATCATCTACGATGGCCTGGCAGTTCAATACCTCTTCAGTCGCCTCCCATCGGACTCCCGCCCTTTTGCATCACCCTGTGATCAGGGACGGGAACCAGTAACTACCACGGGGTGCCTTCACACTGGCACAAATCTGGTGGTATAGTAGTCGCCCCACATCAATAGTCATCCCCAAGTATATGGAATGCAACAGAAGTGCCCTGTCCATAGTGACCTGGCTCACGTGGGTCGATGGCATCAGTCTAGCGGAGATAAAATAAAAGAACATCTTCCCATGATACTGCATATCTTCACGCTTGAAAGACATGAGTTGCCCTCCCGTTGACTTCCACGTAGGTGGCCGTTTACAGCAATAGCTTGTGAGGGCATTGATGTCCCTGTCCTCTCCCTCGAGAAATGCCTCATACTGATCTAGGTGATCAAAGGTAGGTGTCTCGTAAAAAGCATTGATTGCCTCAGGGTGGAATGGGACTCACTTGCCATGGACTTTGACTTGGCCGTGGTCGTGCTCCACTGCATTTGCATAAAATTCCTTGACTACTAGTACAATGGCAGGTTGTGGCTACGCCAAGAACTTTTGCCAGCCTCTAGCCTTTAGGGCATTGATGAGCTCATCAGTGAAAGCATCGATCTGAATTCCCCTCTCCGAAATTAGATGGCGCTTCTGCAAGGAATCTGTGTACCACTTGAATGCCTGAGCCGAGACAAAGCGGTTGGCATCGAATTCCACTGCATCTTGAGTTTTCTTCCTTTTGGCAGATGATGAGGAGGCCATATCTCCAATATATATCAAATAACCACCAAAACAACAATCCATCCACAAATAGCAAGCAAGCAACCCCCAAGAACTCCAACCGAATTTAAATCCTCCGTCCAACCACAAAATCTCAAATCCAACTCCAACCTTGCATTCAACCAATCACCAAACAGCCAATAGCAAGACAATTAGGCTAAAGCAAAGTACAAGAGAAGTTACCCCTTGATCTTGCTACCACAAATGGAAGGGAGACTCTGTTCTGCACTGGCGCTGCAGCGCGGATGGGTGGCGCCTAGGCGCTGATGGACTGTCTTCGAAAATCCGGCACTGACCGGAAATGGGGAAGAATATGGTGGGTGAAATGGTGGAAAAATAAGGGTGAAATGGAGAGGAAATGTATGGTAGGAATGGGGCTTAGGATTTGAGATGGAAATGCTTGATTTTAGGTGGATTTGGGTGGAAGCTAGAAATGGGATGGAAAATGAAAATGAGGGAATGGAGATGAGATTGAGGAAGAAATAGAAGAGGAATGGAGGTGGAATGCAATGGAATGGAGTTGCTAGGGTTTGGAAAGGAGGAAGAAAGAAGAAACCAGTGTCGGGGCTCGGGGTTAGGGTTTTAACCCTAACCCGAGCCTTATAAGCTCTTCCGGGTCGCATTGTCTATGAGCCGACGCCTAGGCGCCACTTATGCACTTTGGGTTTTTCGGGATCGTCCTCACGGCGCCGGGGCGCCATGTTGGGGTGCCTAGGCGCTACTGTTCTTCTGTGACTCTTCTGAATTTTGGCTTCCATGAACTTAAACTTTTACTACTTGGAGTGAAGTCATATGTCTTTCTTACTAGACATATTATGATTTCGAGCTCTTCCAATTGAAGATTTACGCAATTCTAAAAAGAAATCCTATAAATTAAAAAAAATATTAGAAAGGAGCAATGGGTTTCCTCCCATCCAGCGCTAAGTTTATTGTCCTCAGCCCGACATTCCATAATGGTTAGCCAATTCCTGCTCTGTCAAACTTCCTTCCATGCGGATTGTTCACTGGAAGTTCAGACCTCTTCCTAGCCTCTTCAAATGGATCAATTAGCCTCCTTTCATGAATTTCATAGAGACTATAGAAAAGTTGTTCTTCAGGGTCTTGAATAAATGATGGCTTCAAGATGCTGCTTTTCAAAGGCTAAGCATTGATCGCTTAAGTATTGCTGCACCTGAATTTCAGGAAGACCGATTAGAGGTATGTTGATATGACTATTTTCAACTTTCTCCAATATATCAACTTTTATTTCTTCATCGATTTTCTCTTCTGCTTCCTGGATTTTCATTGGCTCGGCCAATTATTCAATAATGAACTGAGGTACAGGTTGCTCTATCACATTGATTGATATATCTTCATTAATGCTCGGAATGACTTCGCGGCGCTGTTCCAATTCATCTTCTTCTGAAATTTCTTCAATATGACTGGAAGACGGTTCTTGATGCCAACATTAGATTGCGGCAGCCAATTGCTCCACCCGCTTCTGCATGTTCTCATTAAATTGCATCTGATGTTGCATGAATTGCATGAACATGTCTTCCAAAGATGGCTTGTTTTCAGGTGACAATGACTCCTCAATTTCTTATATTTGAGAATGAAAGGCATCATATTCCTCGATTGAAAGTCTCTATGGTAGTCCTGTGTATCATTTGAATGCTCATAATAGCCCACGCACGCTGAATAATACACGCATTGTATTGACAGATGTTCTTCGCCTCCACATAGATCACAGTAAGTTGAATAAGAATTATCCATTCCCTGCATTTGTGTGATACCCAGACCCACGTAGGACTCAATGAGATGCATTGAACATATATATTTGATTTATGTGTGATTTAAATGAATTTTGAATGATTTTTGTGAATTATGTCACATTTCGAATTAGAATTTCTATTGGAAATGGTGATTAAAAATTTAATCGCCAACGCCCAAAGTGAGTCGGTATGACTCGAGGGGCTTAATGAGAATTTAAAGATGACAAGGTGTTATGAATAATCATGTTAATAATCATGATTTAATTTATGAATATTAAAGTGTAATTATGGAATTAAGATGAAAAATGATAGAAAATTCATAACTTGACGCCTACAAGGCGAATTTCGATGAAATTTGAAAGATAAGCTCATGACGGTGGGACCAATCTTATGAATGGATTGGATTAAGGGAATAATGATGGAATTAGGGTGATAATTAATTATTTTTATCCCAAATCCAAAAGATAAATTCAAGTGGTCATAATTTGAAGTAGAAACGTCGGTTTGAGATGAAATTTGAAATGATGGAATAGAATTATGAAATCTATGAGATGAATGGCATGGGTTAAGCTAATTATCATGAGAAGTTGCTTTCTTGGGGAGCAAGTAAGAGATTACTTAGGAAGCTTCATGGAAGTTGCAAAGAGGGCAATTTGGGAAAGTTGAAAATGAAATTTACAAAAATGCCCTAGAGGGTTACTTAAGCACCAAGAAAAGTGACTTATAAAAAGAAGAAAAAAGGGGAGCAAGGGGGTTGGACGTTCCAGCAGCAGGGGAGAAGGAGAGAGAGAAGGAGACAGAAGGAGAGAGAGAAGAGAGGAAAATAAGAGAAAAATGGAAATTTTCTCCAAGGGCAGCAGCTAGGGCATGTCAAACCCAGCAAGGAGGAGAGGAAAAGAAGGGAATTTCAAGTGCTCAATGGAGGGATTATCAATTAATCAAGTAAGTATATGTTAATCTTGATTTTATGCCTCAAATCTGGAAGCTATATGATGTTGTAAACTAAAATATAAACGGAACATTAAATGGATGAATTTTAGCATGAAGATTTTTGGAACGCATAATTATGGGGTAATTAAGGAATGAACCAAGTTTTAGCTTAAAAGGATAATCCAATTGCAAATTAAAAATCTGAGAAGATCAACCTGGACAGGATTAAACGGGTGTCAGGATCAGCTTCACCAAAGGATTTTTAATAATTTTTATAAAAACAATTTTGGGCTAAAAATTTTACAAAATATATAAGAAATATTTATGATCACACGAATAAAATAAAAATTATTTTTTTATGGGTATAAATATACCCCATAATTAACGTGATTCAGGCTGTCTAAAAATGGATTCTGCTGTCCAGCAGAGTAAACATACCAAAATAAATAGAAATACTAAATTTTTAATGCTGTAAATATTTATTTTGGTTAATTAATTTATTTATTAAGGTATTATATAAAGTTAAGATCAAAACTGCTTGATTGGATATTAATTCAAGATTTTGAAATTTCAGTACAACTGATTTCAGCATATGTGGATAGTTGGAGAAAAAATCAAAAAGAAATATGAACCTATGTAGAAATGATCCAAATTGATATATATGTTAATAAACTAATTTTTATTAAGAAAAGTGGGATTATTTTCTGAAAATTCTGATTTATAAATCTGCTTAGAGTTATGTGTCAAAAGACACGTTAAACGTCTGAAAAATGGGTTCCAAAGTTGCTGTTTTGAAAATCAATGATTAGTGGATTTAAATTCCATAAAAATGCCCTAATTACAATTTTAATTAAGGATAATTATCATTCTGAAATGTGGATTAAATTGCTGACTTGGAATATTTTATGAAATGCCTCATATATGTGTTGTTAAATGGCTATATGTGAAAGGATAGACATGCATAAGTGGTAAATGACCTAAGTAAATTGATTTTGTGCAAAAATGCATGAAAATATGATAAATTTTGTGAATATATATCTGTTTAGAATTTCATGATGTAATTCCAAATTTTGGAATTGATTAATGAAGCCTAAGGCGATAACGTGTGCTTTAAACGGGCACCGATGTGTGAATTTTGAAAAAGGAGTGAAAAATGGCTTAAGGAAAGTAATGAGCCATTAAATAATAATTATTGGATGATTATTATGTGATTTAATGATTACCCTACTTAGGGGGCTAAATGTGATGTGTAATAGCCCATGTAATGCACAAGCATGTGCTATATGGGCATAACGACTTGAGAAGTCGAAGAAATTATGTATGTTAATGAAAATGGGTTGGAAAATTGAGTTGAATGCAAGCAAAGAAAATATATAAATGTTATATCATTCTTAGATGTATAGGCAAAGGCAAAGGGATAAGCGAAACGGAAAGCTAAGAAAGCGAGGTAAGCAAGCAATCTTTCTAAAATGATGTTTTCTTTCTATATGATGATGTGTGATTGAAATGTTTATGTTTTGACGAATAGGCGAACACAAGTTTTGAAAATGAAGGTTTTATTGCAAAGCCACAAGTTTTGAAAATGACGGCTTTAATGAAAATTCGTAAGTTTTGGAAAAAGAATGGCTTTAAGGAAAAGCCTCAAGGTTTGCTTCATGGGAAGCAAGCAACGTTTTTAAGATAAAAAATTTATCATCAGTGTTGCCAAAGATTGACAATGCTTTACGTTAATGGAATTGAGAATTTTGCTTATGTGTAAGTAAGCAGCTTTCTAAATGATTTTGGTTTTCATTACAAGGTATTTAAGGATGGTCATTCCTTGTTTATGTGAGTATTGAAATGTTTATTTCTATTGAAATAAATGATTGCTTACTATTTCGCAATTATTCATGAAAAGTAATGATGTATGGATTTGAAACGATGTTTCGTTGAAAAGATGTTTCAAAAGGGATGGTACAAAGAATTCTCTACATGAGAACAAGTTCCATGTGTAAGAGGGTATATAATGCTGGGGTGGCTAAAAGTCATGCATGGAATGGAAATCAAGTAGGCTAGTCGAGGTAGTTGGTGGACAAGGAGTCCCCCTTGACGTTGCCAAGTCGGAAGGTCCGGCGCTAAGGATGGAAAGGATCATGTCATGAAAGAGGGTTCCCCGTGCTAGTGTACCGTCACATGAAGGATAACGTCATCAATGGAAATGATGAATTTTCACATCCAAAGTTTATGAAATGTTTATCAAAGTGTTTATGTGAAAAACGTTTTAGGACGTATAAACGTCCGTTTCCAACAAGGTTTGATTGGAAAAATATTTTAGGACGTATGAATGTCCAATGCCAAAATTATTTATGTGGAAAAACGTCTTTTTGTGGACATGAGAATGTCCATTGCTAAATATGGTTTTTGTCAAGATATTTTGGGACATAAAATGTCCCCTGGCCAAAATGATTTATGAGAAAAATGTTTAAGGAAAAGATTTTCAAGGAAAGTCTTGCCCCAAAATGCTTGCTTACTGAGTTATCACTCACATTTTATTTTTCAAACCTCAGACAGGTACTGGGAGACTCAAGGGGTCGAGGACTTTAGAAATGGAGAAAAGGTAAGAGATAGTATCATGTGTGGCTAAAAGGATTAGCCATGGTGAGTGGAATGATATGAATGGAAGTATTCAGGTATGCTGACGTATATGAACTTGTGTAAAGTTCTGAGTTCTAGGTGAACTAATGATTGATTATATGCATGCAATGGAAATGCCACAATTAGGTCGAGAAGACCTTTAATGTATAAGTCCATGTTGAGAAGTTATAAAATGGATATGTACAAGTGTACCATTGCTTATGTTATAAATGAAATGATGATGAATGAAGAAACGAAAAAAAAATTTAGACGAGTTCCAATTAAGAACCCGCCGCGTGATTAGGACAACAATCCTAATTCACATTTACCAATCGATAGATCTTGAGGTTAGGAAGTGACGTCTCGGGCCGGGGCGTTACAATTTGAAAATCAGAACCTGCGAATTAATCTGAGGTTGCCAATGCGTCATTAAACCTATGGAAACTGAAAGTGCTTGGTGTTGAAAATTCTACATTTAGCCATTGGCAAGGATTTGAATCCATTGGAAATTGCAAAACAAAGACCCCTAAAATATAATTATATCAAAAGAAAAGAAAAACTATGTATAATATATACACATTCACAGAAGACAACTGAAATTGTCAGGTACTAAGTTTAAACCAATCCCTAGCAACAGTGCCAAAAACTTGACGAGCTGCATATATGTTTAATTAAAATGCTCGTTTTAACGCAAGTATACGTGCCGATCAAGTAATAAAGAGTGAGTAAAGTATCGTTCCCACGAGGATTGCGTTAAATGGATTAGCACTTTAAATCTCAATTGTCTAAGTGGATTGGTAAAAGGAATGAGATTTGGTTTCAAAGAATTGAATTAAACTAACTAAGCAAAGCAGTAAATGACCAAAATATGATGGATATTACCAAGATTGCCTTGAGATGACTAAGGTAGGTAGGAATATGGATTCATTGAATCATAGCTATGTCATTTGGTCCCATTAAAGTTAGTTGTGCTGAGATTACTAATCTAGGTTCATTCATATTCATATATGTCTTCCAACAAATACAAACCTAATCAAGTTTTAATTATATGTTATATTCCCATGTAGACAAGTAAAACAAGGTTGATAACCACATAACCTAATTAATATTACACAAGATTAATAGGTATATTTCTATCCATATTAACGTCCAACACAAACAAGAGCTGGAAAACCTGTGCCTCATATATGGATTTTATTCAAATCCCACTTTTCCAAGCATGAATCTGAATGTTCAATCAATCCACAAGGTTGCAAAGCTTGTAAACGCATCAAACATGATATATAAGGGTAATCTCAAGTAACATAAGTCACAACACAACTATATTATCCATTCAAACATATAAGAAAACTAAATATCATAAGCTATGAGTTCAAATTCTACATATCTTCCACCATAGGAAGGTTTAGCCCATTAACATGATTCAATTCCCATTAAAATCAAGTTACAATCATCTCCAAGAACACAGAGAAAAGGAAAGAGAAAGGAAAGAGAATGAGAAAGAGAATAACTAAATCCAGGAAGCTTCCACAAACGAAATCGGATCTCCTCTTCAGATTTCGCTGGAACCACATCCTTTTCCTTCTTTGTGCGGCTGCTCTAGCGGCTCTCTCCACCCCTACCCTCGTCGTTCTCAATCTCTAGGACTCCCATGCATGAATCCCTAGATTTCTATTTAAACTGGTTGTCCTGCGCAACACACATGCAGAAACCCGTGCGTACGGATGCATAGTGGCGCCTAGGCGTCAACCCTCTATGTGCTATGTAACTTGGAAACCTTTCTGAATGCCCTGGAGACTCATGCTTTGGTGCCTAGTCGCCAACTCCTTGGATGATTTGCCACTTGGAACTCCTTGAAATACTTAGATGCTCATGCCATGGCGCCTGGGTGCCAACTTCTTAGAAGCCTTAGTGACCTGAAAACTATTTTAGGCTCGCCTGGATACTAGTGAAGTGGCGCCTAGGTGCCAACTCTCTGGAAGCAATTATGCTGTGTGAGGTGTTGGAGATTCTGGCAAAGGCCTGAAGAGTGGCGCTTAGGCGCCAGCCTACTTGCCTCTCTACTTGACTCTATTCTGCAATTGACTCACTCGCCTGCCTGTAATTGTCCATCCTTCTTGTAAAAAATGAATAAACTAAATAAATGAACTAAAAATACCTAATTTATGCTAAAAATGCATTAAAACCATGTAATGCTTCGAAAGTACAAAGCGAGTGAAAATTCAGCTAAATGGATGTAAACTAAACTTAATGCTTTAGACTAACATGCAAAAATAGTCTGAAATGGGCCATGTAATTCATATTTTCACGAGTTATCACTTGGTTAAGCCCATTTTCCAATTTTTAGGTAGATTTTTCCTTGTGATTGTTAGTCTATGTTTCTTCTAACTTTTTTTATATGCAATATTTATTTTGGGTCCAAGGTAAGGGTGTCTACAGCTGCCCCCATTTACTAGAGGCATCTTGACGGTTAATGGCAAAGTTTTAGACACCCTTTTTGGCTTGACCTAAAAAATTTTTGAGTTAAGTTTCTAGGTTGTCTTGCAATTTCTGCGAACTTGCACCGACCCTTATGTAAATATGATCTTGTGATGACCCTTTTGTAAAGTTTTTTATGAACTCATGGCTATCTCGTAAAATCTGTTAACTCACTGGACTGTCTGGGTTTGCATTTTTCAAAACTTGCGGGGGGTTGTTTGCGATTTACCCAGCTCTTAGCATGTTTTGTCACGGTCCCCCCTCCTTCTTCATTGATCGTCGGCTGGATTCTCGGATTGCTATCGCCGTCATCGGGGATCCCGCGCGAGCAGATATCTTCCTCTTCCCTTTTGTCTTTGGTTTTCTTCTGCCTTGTTGTTGACAGCGGAGGAATGTTTGGAGTGTTGGCTGCTGGCGGGGTTCACTCAGATTGTCGCGACCGTCGTTGGGGATCCCGTGCAGACAGGTATCTTCTTCTCCTTTTTTTATCTCTTTCTCTAGCCTTCTTGCTCCCATCGTTTGTCAGTGGTCGTCACCGTTTAACAAGGGCCGATGGGCCACTACTCGATAGATGCTCCTTTTGTCGTGGTGGCATTGATGCTCTTCTTCCTTTGCTGAGGCATCATCGAGACGGTTAGGCAATGAGGTACCCTTCTATTTTCCCCTTTTCCTTTTCCTTTCTTCTTCTTCCTACGCGACTTCCCTCTTACTATCGCTTTTTATCGGCAGTATTTACAGTGGTTGCCGGTGTTAAATGGATTGGGCATTTCCCTTAGAGATCGATGTGGGGTTGCTCGATATCGTGATTCATCATCTTGAGTCTCCGTTGGCGAGCATTTGGTTGGGTTGGAAGCATATCGCTATGGCTCAGTGCAAATGGCATTGCTGCATTTGAGTGGGGTGGAGGAGCCATTGTTGCGGATGGTGGAGGAGCAGCAGAGTAGTTCACTATCAATGGAGGCTTACTAGGAGGGAGGGCATAGCTGTCAACCAAATCTGATTGAGGAGGCTAAGCATAAGAAGGATTTTGCCCAACAGGGATGAAGCACACTGGATATCGGTGGTCAATCTGATGTTGACGCTGTCGTTGCTGCACTAGCGGTTGTTGCAACCATGGCTAGAGAGATTGTGACTAACGCATTACATGCATTTAGTAGAAAGAAGAGAAGGGTACTGGCCCAGTTGTAGGATGATGAATGCAGTGTGGGGTTGTGTGGATATATTGTTCCTTTGGCGTCAGGGTTGCTATGCCCCCTTTTCTTTTCTTTGCCTGATTAAGCTTCTTCTTTATTTTTTTGCAGCTCAAGAAGCCTGTTACTGGGGTGTTGAGGATTGGTATCGGCTGGCGATCCTGGTTGTTGATTTGTTGTTGCTGGAGTTCATAGTAGAGCTGACCATCGTCTAGTTTAACAGGTATCGTATTTTCCTTCCTCTCGCTCTTTGTCATTTCCCTTCTGATAGTGACCGTTGTGGGGTCTCGAGTATCTGTGTCGTTATTTGTAAAGTACTAGGATGCCTAGGGATAATTTCTTAAGTGAAATGAAGGCAGGTTGTTAAGGCATCCTTCCCATCGGGGTGGCATCGTGACTTGAGAACGGTGGTCTCTGTCCCTTTTTTATTTTGCTGCAGTGCTATGTGGGCGGATTTTTAGCCATTTGCCGGTGTTTTGTCGTCCATGCCTCTTGGTGAGGGCCCATAACTTAAGTTGTAAGGGATGGCCCTCCTTTCCTTTTGTCTTCTCAACGAATATATTGCTTTTGTTGATGCAATAGGACCTTGTCTTTATCTTGAATGTGGATAGTATGTGGGCCTGTTGCCCTTTGTCTTTTAGAGTTGAGATACTTCTCTTTTTTCCAAATTGCTTCTACTTGATGAAGTGGTTGTTTGTGTTGTCGTTGAGTTATGGCTTCCTAGAGTATTTAAGGGTCTTCTTGGGTGTTCCACGAGCTTTAGTGGAGGGTCCCGGCCTCGTAAGAACTTTGCTTAATGCCCAATTAACTCCCTTACCTACAGATGTCCACAGCCATTTAAAGGAATTAACTGAGGTTGACGTTATATGGTTGCCTCCTTGGTTAGCAGTTGACCTCATCTTTTGTACTAAGAACTTTTGTTACCTGACCTTACTTGGGCTTTATGGGTATTCCTCCTATCTTCCTCAGCGCTTCACGAGGTAATTTGGAATTCTGCAAGACCTTTCCTACATCGATAGTTCTCCTTTTGCATATTCTAGATATGATTCCCATTTTCTATCTTTGATTGGTGCCATTGAGCACGAATGGACTCCGAGTCATAAGGCTTTAGAGTTGGGAGTCATACCAACTATGGTGGCGGAGGCGACCAATGACTATCATTGTTGGATGAACCAAATTGTTGCCGAGGTATGCCCTCGTAGTCTTACTGCGAATGGTGTTGTCTCTACTGCAGGTCTATTCATGGTATCAAGGCGAGTTCATCAGGATATGCAGGCCTTACTAACTCAGTTGGGAGCTCTGGCTTCTTTATCTTCCCATCAAGCTGATGCTTTATCATGTTGTTCTTTTTTGTTTCTTTTTTCCTTTTTTTATAAAGTATTGGAGTATGGGGCAATTGGACTGTATAAGCTCTTTGCTTTCATAGGCGTTGCCGCTTTGGGATTCTGATGTATTTGAGAGGTCTCCTTTAAACTCCCTCTTTTTTGGGTTGTAATGTATTTCTAGTTTGCCTTTGAATGTAATGAAATACTTCACTTTTGTCATGCCTTGATGTTTGTTTTCTTGCCTCATTGCTCCTGTGAGTTTCTGCAATTGTTGAATCCATATTCTACTCTTAGCAAATTTGAATTTGGGAGCAGCCTTTTTGTGGGTGCCTAGCCCCACTTCATCCAGTTTAGTGATGAGATTCTTGACTTTTGGCTTTACTTTTGAACTTTCTGAATCGTCATTATTTTCTTTCTGCATTTTTAGCAGAATTTGATGCTCCTGTTTTGGCCTCATGGCGGTTTTTGCACTTTTTTAGACAACTTTGATGTCATAGGGTGCACAAATCCTTCATCCAATCTGTTTAATTCAGCTACCATGTCTCAAAACCTTTCCTTTCTGTTACATGTCCTGGGAAACCTTTTCTGGCTCAAATATCTCTGTTTTAGAAGTGTCAAGAGATGGCTTGGGGTCAGCTGAAACTCGTCTTCCATCTGTTAATCTCTGTTTCTGTATTTTCATACCTTCTGGCTGAATTGGGGAGCGTCTAGCGGATGACTAGAAAGCATTCATGAACACCGCCACCGAACCTAAAAACTTGTTAGGTCCTTAAAACATACCTCGAGCAACATCGGTCAAGCGGCTGAGGATTGCTTCTAATGGAATAGGGAGTGCTAAGGAGTGGTCTGAATACTGCTTCTACCGTGTTATTGAATTTGCAACTGTACCTCGCCTTTTATTTTTTTCTTTTTCTGTATCTTTTTCTCTTTTTCTCTTTTTTCTCTCTTTTTTTTTCTTTTTTCACTCTTTTTCCTTTTCTTTTTTCTTTTTTTTCCTCTTTTTTCTCTCTTTTTTCCTCTCTCTTTCTCTTTTTTTTTTCTTTTTTTCATTTTTTTTCTTTTTCTTTTTTTAAATATATATATATATAAATATCTTTCTTCATGCAGCTTTGCCTACAGGGTCCCAAATATGATTTGAGGCACGAAATGACTTGATATAAAAATAGTTTACATCCTTTACCATCAAAATTGCCTACCCCCATGCTCTATGATGGTATGAAAATATTTTCCTCCACCCTTTACCTCTCAAAATTTATTTGTAAATTTTCTCTTGTCGCTTAAATTTAATGCTTCCCTGACATGCAGCTTTGATAGTCTACTTCTTGTACGTGTTATCTGTTATTGCCGCCCCACTTTTATAGAGCATTGCCTTGAATAATTTTGAAATAAACATTGCCACCGGTGAAATATTATCTTCACTTATTGTTGGCATTTTTCCTTCTAAGACTTGTGAAAAGACTATCTTGTAGCCATTTTGAAGTGTACCTTGTAGGTGTGGTAAGAATGCATTTGTGATAGAAGGTTGACTGATGATGGTTGTGTGCCCTACGCATTTCGCAGCTTTCGGGGCTAACTTGGCTGGTTGTTCGACTTTGTCGACATTTCCTGTATTGATGATGATTTTTTGAGATTTTTTAGATGCCTCAGCTTAATTATATGTGTGAATAAATTCATTTGTGGCTTACAAATTGTCTTTTCCACTTGGGTTTCCTTCTGTTGAAAATTTTTAAAAGTTGTGTGCTTTGGTTAACACTTTCTTTTCTAAGGCGTTTGTCTAGTTTGTCGATAAGACTAATATTTCACATTCTATGATTGGGCATGATTGTATAGATGATGATGACAACGACTGCTTTAGATGGATGCTAGAATTAGAGGTGCAAGGAGCTTTGAAATTTTCTTCTGCATTTTTAAACTACAAGTATGTTAGTTGGTTAACTATTTTGAGCGGAGTCTTTGGATTGGTAGGAAAAATACAAGAGAGTTTTCTTTCAAAGACTAGTGGTTTATGTAAAATAAAATTTTCTTGCATAGACTTCGCAGGTTTCCCTAATAAAATGATAGGGTTGACACATTTTCTTTGAAGGATAATAGAGTTGACGTTTCGGCCTTGTAAAATAACAGGATCATTATGAGACTAGACTTTTGTTATAAAAATAGAGGAGTCAAAATTTTCGACATTATCCTTGATAAAATTGACCTCCATATCGATGTCCACCACTTGAGATGTCTGGCTTGCTTGTTCAAGATAAATAGCATTCCCTTGTTATGGCCATGGGGAAATTATTTCCCTCCTTAGGCCATCTTCAACTTGCTCCGCCACTTGCAGTAGTTGCGTAAAGCTGGCAAAGGGATGTGAGACTAAGTATCCAAAGATATTTGAGTGTGCTGAGTTGATGATGATGGAGATCTGCTCATTTAAAAGAAGAAAATTCTTCATTTTTACTGCTAATGCTCGCCATCTAGCAACATATTCTGAAAATATTTCGTCACCTTTTTGCTTTAATGCTTCCAAGTTAGCCCTTTTAGGTGCAGTATTCAATTTATAGGAAAAGTGATCCATAAAAGCTAGTGAAAGTTGTTCCCATGTCTTGATAAGTCGGCAATCAAGTGATGTATATCATTCTAGTGCATCTTTCTTCAAACTATGTTGGAACAGCCTTATTAAAACCTCTTTGCTCTTTACTAAAGGTTATAGGATGCCACAAAAGGCTTTGAGATGAGCCCTTTGGAACGAGTCCCCTTCATATATTGGTAGAGCTGGTATCTCGAACTTCTCGGGCAACTTGGTGTCAGGAAAATGACATAAATCTTCTATTTTGGCCGAGGGTAGTCCTTCTCTTTGATGATGCCTGATTCGCTCCTCCATTTCTCTTAATTGGTTTTGGAGCTATCTTTTGATGTTTTAGATTTCATTACGATCTTGCTCTAAGGCCGCCTCCTCTTCTTTGTAATCGTCGTTTCTTTATCTATGGGAAGATTATTGATGCCCTCCGTCTAGCTTCATGTTTGGATTCTGGGAACAGAAGGGTGGTGGAATAGTATTCTGGCCACCTGTAAGGATTGCCCCATATTTGATAGGGCCTCCTCTAATTTCTATATCCTTTTATCCATTTTCGCCATATAGGCTTCAATGGATTATTTGAACTGTTAATCTCGATCTTCGTGGTGTGAAAATTATTCGGACTCCATCCTGGCTGTTCTTAATCTGGTGATCACGGGGCTTCGATTGGTGGTTTACTTGCTCTGTCTTCGAGCTATGGTGAGAAACTTGGACAATAGATGAAGATGGTCAGTAACTGTAAATAAATAATAATTTATTTTATGACTTGCAGAATGGAAAGAACGGCCTTTGAATAGATGTTGCAAATCGGGGTCTTGTAAGTGTTAGTGGAAACTCTAGATGTTTCGAGTTCCTTAAGTAAAGTGGTTTGGGACTTTCTGACCCAGCCTATCCAAGGCGTTTCTGAAGAGGCTTCTGGACCAAAAACTTTCTAAGTCTAGAAAAAGACGTCATTTGTTTTTGCCAAATTTTTTTAATGGCTATTGGCGATTTAACTCTTGGACATTAATCTACATGGCTTGTTTTACACATACACACTTTTACGATATCATACGCAACAACCTGTGCCTTAGGGAGTCTCCCTAAATTACTTGAGTCGACCCCTTTTAGGACTAGAAACTTTTTAGGTTTGAGTGTGTGCCCCTTTTTAAGGTGTAATTTTTTTTAGCAAAAAATTATTTATTGACAATTAACAATCTATCTCCTGGAAACCCTTCCTCTGGGCTCATTTTACATGTACGAACAGTTACGAGGTAATACACAATAGTTTATCCCCTTTATGAGCCCTCTCCAGTTCATGAGTTAGGCGCCTTTGGACCTAAAAACTTATCAGGTATAGACATTTTTGGGCATTTTGGCTCCAGAAATAGTGAGACCTTGTTGTCTAGAGAGGAATAGTGATGCAGTCTTTAGAGTTTTGCTTCCTTGTGCCCAGTGTAAACTAGCATTATCATCCTCAGCGGAGTCGCCAAGCTATAGCACCCATCGCGGACGCGACGATGGGTTAGGATGTCTTTCTAGCCTTGTAAAATTTGGGTCGGAATAAATGGGTTAGAGCCTTCAAACATCTGGAACAATGGCATGTGCCTGGGCTTTCCATAGATTCAGCAACGTGATGGCTGTACACGTCTCTAGAAGCGGCTGGACAGCGTGAACCGTCCTTGCTGCAGCTTCAACTCAATAAAAAGTGTTAGTATTAGATCGAATAAATCATGTATAAACAGCCTTAATAGCCAAGAGATTTGCACCGCTAGATGGAGTCGCCACTTATCTTAAAGGGGAGATTAGTCCCCGTTTTTATTGAATAAAAACACCGGTCATATAGATCATGGATTCCGGTCTTTGAATTAAAACAGATATGGAAAAAATCTGTTAACTCAAAGCTGTTTACATGGGCAAAAAAGGGGAAAAATAAAAAAATAAAAATCTGAAGAGAGGCAGAGAGAGGGAGCTGGAAATTGAGTTGGAAAAGGGGAAAAACTAGAGCTGGAGAAGAGGAGAAGTCGGTGCGCCAAGGAGCTGCTGCAAACTCTTGTCCTCCCTCTTTGGGATGCCTCCTCTTGGTCCCCCCTTGCTGCTGGAACTTGCCCCTCTATTTATAAAGGGGAGCTAGGCGTGTGAGCCTTAGGCCATGATTTGTGGAGCCTATTTCTGTTGGGCTGATGTTGGACTGGCTGGAATTCCAGTGGGCTGTTGTTATAGAGCCCAGTTTCTATGGGTTGAAGCTGGATCTGGTGGGCTGTTGCCGTAGAACCCAGTTTCTGTGGGTTGGAGCTTGGTTGAGCCCATTTTGCAATTTTTGGTTAGATTTTTCCTTGTGATTGCTAGGCTATGTTTCTTCTAATATTTTTTTGTATGAAATATTTATTTTAGGTCCAAGGTAAGGGTGTCTACAGTATGATTTTGATAAATCAATGGTGCATGGTTTGTAATGAGCACAAGACATGATTTTAGCTTGAGCATATTGCATATGACATGAGTGATGCATATGCATGGTTTGCATAGGTTGTTCATGGCTCTTTATTGACACGAGGATAGGGTTGTTCATGGACCCTTGATGGACATAAGGTTAGTTTATTTCAAATGTGTGTTTGTGGCATGACATGATTGTGTCAGGCTATTGAGAGTCTACTGTTTGCATTACATGTGGTGTCATGACATACATGATTAGTTTAGCATGAATTTGTTGTCGATTTTATCAATCGCAGCTACTTATGAGTTTGCCCAACTCACATGTTTGTTTTCGATGTTTTAGCAGGATGGGCATTGCAAATACCTAGTTAGGAGCCATAGTTAGGTCATATTGATTCCAAATTTTAAGCATATTGTGGTAAGTGTAAGTTTTCTAGTTTTTAATTGTACTATTTGAGATTGATTTATATATGAGATATACATGTGCATGTATTATATGATAAGTAATGAGTTGTATATTATATTGGGATGTATTTCATAAATGAATATCCTGTTGAGGCCTTATTATAGTATTTTGAAATTATAAATGTGTATTTTACTTCCACTGAGAGATGCAAATACTGGAAATAATTGTAGTTTAATTGGTTTCGTTGTCATTTGTCTAATTAATGAATTAGTTGTGGATATCCAGGGTTACCACAGGTGGATTTTTATATACATGTCGTCCTTTACTTCAGGAATTATAACAGATCCTAGGGAGATGCTACTAGATCTCTACCATAGCTACCGCCAGTCTGAGGCAATGGCTAGTGGATCATTACACCCTTTAAACTTGTATATGGTACCAAAGTAGTTGCTCGCAGAAATTAACCATTGGTTTGAGGTGATGGTCGATGGTGCGTTACGCCCTTTAAACTTGTATATGGTACCGAAGCAGTAATACTTGCTAAAATTACCCACTCTAACTATCGTACCTCCCATATATTCCCGACAAACAATGGACAATCATAAATGAAAATTTTAGATTTCCTAAAGGAAATTTGAAATGAGGTTGCACAAAGACTTAGTATCTACCAGCATCAATTAGCTCGACATTTAATGAAAAAGTCGAGTTTAAATCTATGTTGTAGGTGACTTAGTCCTCTGTAAAATAATTTTCTCATCAGAATATAACCATCATAAATTTTCACTAAATTGGAACGTCCCATTTTGTATAAGAAAATCATTTGAAAATGATTCATACAAACTCGAAACAATAGAGGGACGTTCCATACTAAAGGTATAGAATGTCCGACATCTAAGGTGTTTTTATGCCTGAAAAAGTGGTCTTCTAAACCACAAAGGGGCCATTGTGTCCTACAAAGGGTCCTTTTTGACTCAGAAAAATGACCATCATGCCATACAAAGGGACCTTTTGACCCATAAAAATGCCCATCAACCCATACAAAGGGCCCTTTTGTCCCATAAAAATAGCCATCCTGCCATACAAAGGGTCTTTTTAACCCATAAAAATGGTTATCCCAACATACCAATGGTCCTTCTGACCCACAAAAGTGGCCTTTGCACTGTACAAAGGTTCCTTTTGACCCCCAAAGCATCTAGTATGCCTCGCAAAAGGAATCCATAACAAAAAAATCAAAAGACTAGTATAAATTCTAAATTGTCTCTTGACCCATATCAAAAGGGCCCGCTAGCCCACAAACTGATCACCATTCTATCAAAGTAAAAAGGCTTAAAGTTTCACAAAACAAAGGCTATTGCCTTTTTGTAATAATAAAATCTCAAAAATATAAAAATATAAAAATATTTTCAAACTTCAGTTTTTCATTAAATCTTTAAAAGCAACCTCCTCCCCTACTTCATCTTCAGCTCAATTACTATCAGACAAGTCACAACCCCCAATTTTAGCAAATATCAAAATCAATATTGGCATGCAGCACTTTATTAATAAAACATTAAAACCCTTTTGTAATATCTTTTTCCAAATTTCATTTCTTAGTTTCCATTTCTTTCTTTTGAGATGATAATGCTAATTTTAATCTTTCTATGTCCTCATTCTCTACCTTTAGTTGAGCCTCCCAAACCTGGCCACTCTCTTAAGCTCTTTTCTGTTGATCATCTAGCATCTCATAATGTTCCTGCTGCCTATGATTCTCTGTAATTAATGCACATAGCATCTCATCATAATTTGCCCTTCACACATTTCTCTCTTAGTCCATTTCCCTCTGATTTTGCCTTCTTTTTTTGCTCAACTAGGGCATTATGCAAACCCAGATGAACTTGCAAATCTTCCTGCAACTTGCTTAAGCTTTGTTCCATCTCACGCCAATGACAATCCATCATAGAAAAGTGATCTGATACCATCACATAACTCCTTAACAACCATTCCCATGTCTCCTCCGGTTTTTCCCCTTTTCACTTTTCTTCCTCTTTCGCTAAAAAAACCCATTTAAAATCTCTGAGCATATCCCTTCATCATTGAGTATTGAAGTAGAACACACATGTCGTGAAAGCACAAGCATAACAGGCTTCGGCATAATAGCCTTACCTTAGGTGGCAATCCTCTTTTCCTTCACAACAAGTCTCCTTTCCACAACCACCTCTTCCACACCCTCCAGTCCAACTCCTTTTTTCTAATAACTTATCATCTTCCAACTCAGAGACATCCACCACCTCAATAAATCTCTAACTCTTTTTAATCTAGGATAGCTCAAGTCCCTGTTTGCAATGGTCTCCATATCGAGCTCCCCAACTACCTTCAAATTTTTTTCAATATCTTTGTCCTCATCTCCCAACTCAACAATCACCCCATATGACAGTATTTTCTGTCTTAACTAGCTAACTGGCCTTTCTAGTAAACTTGACAGTTTGTTAACAGCCCAATTCTCTGCATTAGACAAAGGAGGCCCCTCCACATATAGGTTAGGGTTCCACACACTAGGCACCACACCCCCTAGTTTACCTGAACTCCTCTAAAATGAACATAGAAAAACCTAACTATTCAACCACAATACACAAATGATGTTTTTCCTATTAGTTTAGTAGCCCCCACAACTAACATAAATTAATAAAATCCATATTCACCCGTGTTCCTGAGAGTTGCAAATTGAGAAATACATTCCAGTTCATTAAAACACTATATTTCTTTCCTAAGATTTCAAATGTCAGAAACTACTTCCAAGCATTAGGAGTCAGTTGAGCTAGACATATATTATACACATTCAAGATCTCCCTAGCAAAACCCCTTGTGGGTTAACAAATACCAACTTTAAACATGCCTTCAAAAACAGCTAAACAACCCTCTTGATTCTCATGAACTCTATCAACATTGGAAGGAATAACAATCACATTCCTCTCGACAATGTAGAAAACCGACCAAATACATACCGCGTGAGATTCATCCCTAGCAAAATCAGAAACCAAAATATGCGGTGGATCAATTGATAACTCTACAAAAGTGGGGTTATCATTGTCTATTTTGCACCTATTTTTGAATGCTAATCGAGAAACAATGAATAGATTTGCATAAAAAACACATTAGTTTCCATTAGTTGCATTCTTTTGTTTAGTTTTCATAATTTGCACATTTTAAGTATAATTTGCATCATTTAGGGCATTTTAATTTTAGCAATTCATATAGGAGCATGTTACTCATCTTTATTTTTGTTGCAAGAATAAGGGGAGTCAAGAATGAAAGCTGAAGGAAGGATGGGAGCATGAAGATGCTAAGGAAAGTTGAATTTAACAAAGCTAAGTGCTTGAACTAGCGCCTCGGCACCAACAAACGACATAATGGAGCTACAGGAAAGTTCAAGAGCAACAGCAGACTCCAGAAAGTTGGCGCTCCGATCCCACTTCACGGTGTGAAAATCTCGCATGCGTTTGGGGCTAGTTGCATGAGGGACTATAAATATGGGATTGCGATCCAATGCTCCCAGGCGCATACACCTATTTTTTTATTTTTTTTTCAAAATTTTTTTACAATAGTGTTAATCTATATGTATTTAATATTGTATAATTTTTTACCATTTTGGGGTATTTTAGATTTTTATTTTTTATTTTTGAAAATCAGTCGCATTTTAGGTAATTTTAAATTACTAAATGCCGCTGATTTTTAAAAATCCGAAATAAATATCTAAAAAGCTCCAAAAATGGTAAAAATTGATATATATGTTAAATACACTTAGGTTAACAAGTTCATGAAAAAATTTTGAAAAAAATAAAATAAAATAGGTGTATGCACCCGGGAGCATGCAGCACTGCATGCTCCCAGGAGCATAGGATCGCAATCCATAAATATGATGCTTAGGATTTGAGAACAGTAGTTGGAAAGCTCGTGGAAGCAGCCACAAGTGAAGAACAAGAAGGATTTCAAGCCAAGGGAGATTTTGGAGTGAAGATAATGTTGGAAATATGTGCAAAACAAGCTAAATCTATGTTTTGATGATTAACAAATCAATTTGAGTAAGTCTTGGCTACTAACACGTTTGTGGAAATGTTTAAGGGATATACATTTGAAGAAAATAAAGTATGGAAGGCCAAGTCGTTCCCGAAGTCGACTCCAAGATCGACTTCAAAGAGCCAAATCCGTCCAGAGTTGAAACGGGAAGAAGAGCAGGTGAAGTCGCAGACCAAGTCGACTCCACTTGCGACTTGGGAAGCCAAGTCGCAAACGAATTCGACTCCAGCATCGACTTCAGACGGGAAAAACCGTCCAGAGTTGAATTTGGGACAGAAGAATACCGAAGTCGCAGTCGAAGTCGACTCCAGTTGCGACTTGGGCGAAGTCGCAGACGAAGTCGACCCCGAGTTCGACTTGACGTTCTTCAAAGTTCAAAATGCAGATTCAAGCTCATTTCCAAGATCAACTTAAGATCTCTTAAGACCAAATCAAGGATACAAGCTCATTATCAAAATCAAGTTTATCAAGTCCAAAGAAAAGCTTCAAGTACATTTTAAGGTGAAGAAACTCAAGACATGAAGACTAGTATCGAAAGCAAGAAGGATGAATCAAAAACAAGTTCTTCAAGAAGACTACAAATATGTGAAGCCATTCCAGAATAAAATGATCAAAGAAAGAAGCCAAGCAAGCTAAGAAGAAGATAATGATCCAAAGGGAAATGAAGGAACCAAGCATTCCAAGTATTCAAGATCATCAAGCTTCCTGCCGAAGTGAAGTCGCACACCGAAGTCGACTCCACTTGCGACTTGGGTCAAGTCGATGCCCAAGTCGACCCGACCTGGAACTTGAAGTCGCGAACAGAAGGCGAAGTCGCACCCGAAGTCGACTCCATCCGCGACTTGGGTGAAGTCGCATCCGAAGTCGACTCCGCCTGCGACTTGGGTCGCAACGGTCGGATAATTTTCGAACGTTGGCGCATTTAATGCGCGCCACCTACCCTCAAACATTCGGATTCCCTCCAAAATTATAAAAGGCATTCATTGTGGATGAGGGAAGTAGCTGAGAATCATTAAGTGTGCTTAACTTCTATATTCAAGAGCTCTAAAGAGATCAAGCCATTCAAAGAGGAAGAACTTTGCTTCAGATTACAAGAGCTATATTTCTGAATCTTCAAAGCCTACATTACGAGTTCTTCTCTGCGCCAAATCTGCGTCTACACAACAGTAACGTGTAGAAACTTTCTTTTGTTAATTCTTGTTGTATTGAACTTGATTTAGTTTGAGGAACTAAGATCAAGTGTAAGCAAAGTAGTGTGTGATTGGAGTGGAACTCATCACCTACTTGTGCTGTGTTGTGTTGAAGCCCCCTAGAGCTGGAATCTAGAAGAGAGCAGTGGCTCTAATTGTATTTGAAGAATACAATAGTGGAACCCAAGTCACAAGGAGTGTGAGCTTGGAAGAGTGGAGTAGGGAGGTTGCCCGAACCACTATAAAAATCTTGTGTGCTTGATTTATGTTTCTGCTCTCTACATTATAATTGCTTACAACTTCATTTCTTCTATCAAGGGGATTAAACTTTCAAGGGGTTAAGTTTTTAAGTTACCAAAGAAATTTTTAAGAACCCAATTCACCCCTCCCCTCTTGGGTTTTGCCATTAACTCGGGGCCAACAGATAAAGCTTTAGTAGTGGAAATTAGCAAGTTTCATCTCCTCTTTCTTATTTCCTGTATATTTTTCTTCTTCTCATCTATTGGGATGTATCTAAACTTGATTGTAAAGGGTTTTAATCTTATCATTATGGGCTAAAACTCCAATAGATGGGAGACTAAGATGATTTAACTCTTAAACTATGTTGATTTGGTTTTTCTTACTTTGAATATGAATATATAGTTGTTGTATACATGTACTTTATGGATTTACCTTTACATGTGGTGTTTAATGCTTTTTACAAGTCTAGCTATCTTGTAATATGATCTATTCTCTGAGTTCATGCTTGGAAGAAATGATTCTAGGTAAGACTCACATGTAAAGAACAGGTTTCTAACCTTGATAGGATGGAATGTTAAAATGGATAAGAATATATCATTTAACTCTATGTAATCTTAAGTAGGTTATGAGCTAATCGATCCCACCATACCTGTTTACATGGGAATATAGCAATCAGGTGTGGCGAGATTAGGTTTATATATGTTGGAAGGCGTATATAAATATTTATGAACCTAGGTTAATAAATCTTTTCACCACCAATTTAAATGGAACCAAATTAATATAGTTTAGAGTTAACTATTAATTTCCGTTCAAACAATTAATTAAACTCTCTATCCATCAAAGGAAATTTAATTTTAAAGATATAATTAGTTTAATGTAGTCCTCATGGGAATGATACTCTATTCATCATATATTACTTAATTGACATGTATACTTGCATTAAAACGAGCATTTTAATTAAACTTATAGACAACTAGTCATCAATTGCCATTGAAGCTTTGCTCGATTTCGCCATTTGAGGATCCTTAGACATCTCCACCCCCTTCTCTATAATGGCGACTTTAGTAGTTTCCATTTCATACGGCAGTACAAAATAATAGAACCCTCCAAAAATAAACACCAGAAGTCGAACGATAATCACAATAGACAAAACCCAAACAAAAACTACTAAATATAGAAGACTAATAATAACTGTAACTGCGCATGGTGCTCCAAGCAACAAGTTTTAAATTCCCCCCCCCCAAAATATCTCAAAAATAAATAAATTTTATTATCCGGCCAAAAACTAAATAAATAATAACCAACCCCCTTTTGCTACTCTCAATCTCTACTTTCATTACATTGGACTTAAAAACATTGAAGATTGGGTACTAATTGGGGGGAGGGGGCACTAGTTTACATGCCCACACTTGCCCCTACTTTTTCTCACCACTACCTACTTTCTTATTACCACCTACATTACTAGATTGACTTTCTCTCACCACATCCCACATTTTTTGCTACCACTCATGCAGAAAGACTGAGTATTTATCCCTCTCCCACCAAAATTCGCACATAATATGCTCAGAATGGCATTGAAAATATCCTATAAAAGGATAATGACGGATCCTCAAAAGAACAGTTAAGGATATCCAAAAAGACTCCTCTTAGCATCCAAGCTCTATCTCTTCCTACTTTCAAGCTGCTATAATCCTTCTCAAAAACCAACACTCATACGAGGTCCCATTTAATCCTCTACACTATACACTTAGGATATGTTGTTGCCTACTAGAGATCTCCATGTCATAACCTTTGCGAACTATCACTTTGCGCACTTGGCCAAGTTGGCAAGATGTTATTTTGCACATGTGTGATTGCAACATATGTTGATGGATGATTGAGAAGAAGATGGCTAGCAAGTGGCAATGATGTCTGTTGGATTAAAGAATATGAGTCCAGTCAAACTCATTAAAGAGAAGCTCGAGCTGTTGCATACAATCGTTCGCATGATAGAGATGATCATTCAGTGGATTGAACCCTTAAGTCACAATTTTGGTTAATTGCTCCACATAATTTGCTAGAAGATAAATTCTCATTCATGACTTTGTGGTAGTGATAAAAGTCGCATGAAGATCGGTTGGTGCTTTATTGGTTAGTGGGATTTGCCAAATGAAGCCATGGATGATCGAATTTTGGAGCTAATGAATTTGGAGATTTTGGAAGTTGGGTAGAAGGTTTGAGATGACGATAATGAGTTTCTTATGGTCAAGATGTGATCTAAATGGTTGGATTATTAGGATTTGTAGATCTAGGAGAACAGAGATGGGTTAAAGGAAATGGGGTTTGATGCATTAATTTCTGCTAGATGCATTATGCTAATTTCAGTCAAAAAGATATACATATATTTTTTATTGAGTAATCATTCAATGCACTCAGGCATTAAACTTGAGTACATCTAGGTGCAAAACCTACTTTTAAAATTTTTTTTAAAATTTTTTATACAGCTACTAATCTAAGTGTATTTGATTAGGTCTATTATTTTTTGGAGATATGTGTATTTTTATTTTTAAAAATAAGGATATTTTCATTATTTAAAAATGACTAAAATCCCTTATTTTTAAAAATTAAAAATATTTATATAAACATTTCTAAAAATGATATAACTTAATACATATATTAAATATACCAATATTAACATTTTTATTAAAAAATATTCAAAGAAACTTTCGAAAATGGGTTTTGCACTAGGTGCACTTAAGTTTCACTACTCCTTTTTTATTATATTTGGGTTTATTCCCATAATGAGTGGAGATATGTAATTAGCATGTCAAATTCTAATGGATTTTTTCTACTATATTTATTCTACCTAAATCCATTGATGGGTTTCCTAGATTTTAAGAATTTCATTCAAATTACATTTGCATTAGTGTAGTTAATACACATGCATCATTTTTCATTCAAATATGTCAGTAAAGCTACTAATGCCTATTATAATTCAACAAATCATCCAATTTGCTATGATAGCCTCTATGACAATGGCGTCATCGTGAGGTATATGCAAAGGGTCTTCTTCAATAGAAAGTGTATTTGGATGACGGACAAGGTTGCTTGCTTGATGTTTGTTCTAAGCATGCGTACCTCTTTTTGCCTGATTGGGTGCTACCCCAGAAGCAATGCCATCATGAATGGTGGATATGACTCCGTGTGTATGGGTATTTGAAGATTCATACTTGTAAACCGAAACCAAATCAGGAGTAGCACTAGGGGTCTTTTCTTCGATGACCTTTTCTAATAAGGTCTTTGCTAGCATTCTTTAGTTGTATGCATCTTTCTGTGAAATGACCGTGGTCTTCATGATATACATTAGCAAGATGTATCCCTCTTTCCTGGGAAGGTCTCATCTGGTTCTGTTTCTTCAAAAGACCTTTATCCTTAATGACAAGGGAAAATTCCTCTCATGTTCATAACATTTATCTCTAATTTCTTATATACTCATAATGTTTCATAAATTCTTCTTATATCTGTAATATTTTACCCTAAATTTCTCTCATGCACATGTCGTTTGTTCAACTATCATCTACCTTATTAAAAAGATGATTTTACACATTCAAATTTTTTTAATTGAAACATTTTAACCTTAACATAACTCAATTAATGATAGTAAATATGAAATTAAATAATTTAAGAATCATATTAAGATTGAATTATTTTAATTAAAAAAATTTAACGACAGAATCGTCTTTTCAATGGGATAGATAATATTGTGTTAACATTATGAGTATAATAGGAATTTAGGATGAAATACTATGGGTATAAGAAGAATTTATAAAATGTTGTGGGCATATTAGAAATTAGATACAAATATTAGTGGTACAAAAGGAATTTTCCCTAATGGCAAGGAAAACCTTATCTTCTGAGGTAATTAAAGGGGTGTATTGTTCATACCTAAGCGACAAAGGATAACTTTTTTTCATTTTAGAAGGCTAATGATCGGAACTTTGATGTCTTTTCCTGTTAAATCCTTTGTTCTCATTAGTTCAGAGGACTTGTATCTTCATTCTTGTTTGTCCTTCAACGTTCATCCATTTGTTGGTAATCCTAAATATTTCAGCAACAATATCGGGCTTGTGGACCTTAAGTTCTATGTATAACTTGCTTGGATGTAGTCCTCTAATAAAAGAAGCTTTGATCAAATTAGGAGTTTGTCCTTGAACCAAAGTACAATCGTGGTTGAAGAGATATACGTATTCATGCAAAAGCTCATTTTCTCCATGTCAAACATGATAAAGGTCCAAGGGCCTCTTTACATGGACAACTCAATTTATGAACTATACCAAAAAGCTTTAAAACAAATAATCGAAAGAAGTGATTAATGCTAGCAGTAGACTAAGAAACCATGCTCTTGCTTTGCCCTCCAAGGTACCAATAAATGTTCTACATTTTATACTGTCTTATAGACTCATCAAGTAGTATTTATGAAAAAGGTGTTAAGATGGTCCTAGAGTCGGATTGACCATCATATGGTCTCATGGCAATAGGTTTGAACTTTTTAGGAGGAGGCTCGTTGATGATTTCTGGAGCAAAAGGCGGGCACCTAGTAATATTAATGAACTGAGGTAAAAGGGTAGAATAAGTGTTATCAATAGGTTCTTGTGTTGGGATTTGTGTTCTGGAGCCATATTTCTTATAGGGCATTATGGGAGTTGATTTTTTGTGCTTTTAACTCTCACAATGCAGTCATCATTTTTGAAATTCTTCTTTTGTGATGGTAACTTGGGATCCATTTCCCCATAGTTAGTTCAAGTAGAGACCTTCTGTGAATTTTTGTGTACATCACCCCTTTGCATTGCGTTATCCAGATTAGAAGCAAACTGAATGCGTTCCATAGGTAGAGAAAATGAGTGGGAGAAGAAAAAGTATGAATAGATTTTTAGGTTCCCAAAGAAGCTGCCAAATGTAGAGGATCAAATGGGACCTCACATGAGTGCTGATTTTTTCGAAGGATTATCGCAGCTTGAAAGTAAGAAGAGATAGAGCTTAGGTGCTAAGAGGAATCTTTTTAGATATCCTTAGCTGTCCTTTTAAGGATCCTTCATTAGCCTTTCACAGAATGTTTTCAGTGTCGTTGTGAGCATATATCATTATGTGCAATTTTCGTGGGAAATAGCTAAATACTCAATCTTTCCACATGAGTAGCATTGAAAAAGGTGGGAATGTAGTGAGAAAAAGTCAGTCTGATAAGGAAGTAAGTAGTAGTGAGAGAAAATAGTCTTTCCGCATGAATGGTAGTGAAAAAGATGGGGACGTGGTGACAAAAAGTCTGTCTAGTAAGAAAGTAGGGAGTAGTGAGAGAAAATTGGGGCGAGTGCGAGCATGTATACTACCCATCCGAATTTCATTGATGGGTTCTCTGGATTATCCATGCAGATTACAATTCCTGAATGCATACAAAACAATATAATTAATAATTAAATGCATTTGCCGATAAGATTCCTTCATCATTCAGATAAGTTTTGATTAGTCGCCGATTAAATTTATTCCATACCGGTGAGCCGTATTTATTCCAATGCAGTGTTTGGATTTGTTCCAATCACTTTGATTGAATTTGTTTCATTATTGGAAGCCTGGAATGAAGGCTTTCTTGGAATTCAATTCCATTCATTTGTCAAATTTCATTTTCTTCTAATTCGGTCCAATTTTTCATTTCAACATGGGAAATTTTTTGAATTTGTTCGTTACAGATTTAATTTTGAATATAACTAGATTTTTAAAAAATCCAATTTGCAATTCATTAAACACTCCAATGTTTACAAATCCAAAATAATATATACTCATCTCTAAAAATGATAAAATCTAATTTATAGATCAAATACACCTAGAATAACAATTTTATTAAAGTTTTCAAAAAAAAACATTAAAAATAATATTTTTCCCAAGCTAAAAAATTGTTAATGAGATGACTACTTTCCTATCTTTCTTATATAAAAGGAATTTTCCTATATTTTTAAGTAAATGTCCGTGAGTCAGACCTCGGAACAAGATAATTTGTGTTCTTTTAATACAATTCATGATATTAATCAAGGGCCAATTTTTGTCTTATAATAAAACTAAGAGTATTAATTTTACCACCTACATGGTTACAAGAAAATTTTCATTGTAACAAGGATTAAACTGAAGTAGAAACCATAATTTATTATATGAGATCGGGCCCACTTCTATGTAATCGGATTACATAGAAGCAGTTTCATGTAATCCCTTCAAATTTTAAGATTTTGATGTTTGATAGAAAAATCAATCTATTCATTATATTTAATATCATTTGTTTAGTTATGAGACTAAGTTTCATCCAAATCTAATATCCGCATTGGCTACATTTGCCTAAAAATAAGTATATTCATGTGTAAATTAAGAAAAATACTTAAATCTATTCACATATATATTGAAATATAGTAATACTTTATAGAATTATTTACCATATAGTAATGATATTTTAGATGATTTAGATATTGAAAATACTAGTTAAAAATTTCTATTTAACATTAAATCATTTTATTAAGTTGATTATATATGTTTGTAGATGGGGACTTATATACAATTATGTTAGAAAAACGAAAGGGTTTCCATAATATATAAGTAATACTAAACACAATAAATATAATGAATTTTTATCAATCACCTAGATATTGAAAATGAATGAAGTTACATAGAAGAATTCTCGATATACGATTTATATATAGAAAGAGAGAGGGACGCTGCACTGGAACAGCGGTGCAGTTGCCCAAAAATGGGCCCCACACATATTAAAATGCAATGAAACTTTATACAATCATTTATTCATATATAAATCATACTTTAGATGGTTTAGATGTTGAAAAAACCACTTTAAAGTTGTTATTTATATCAAACTATTTTATTACATTGAATTTGCACCATTTTCAAATGGGGTCCATACACATCCGATTGGGATGAAAATTGATATGGTAATAGAATATATTATTTTAAATACAATTGGTGGAGTAGATTATAATTTGATCATCATGTGAAGCCCATTTCAGCGCCACTGCACCTGAATATATCTCACATATATAGAGAGAGAAAATATATATATATATATATATTCAGGTGCAACTTCACTGTACCACAATTACAATGCAATTACCTCAAAATGAACCCTACGTGATCATAAAATTATAATCTACTTCGTCCATTATATTTAGAGTTATGTATTCTATTACCATACCAATTTCCATCCCAATTGGACATGTGTATGGACCCTAGCTGAAAATGGTATAAATTCAACGTACTAAATTAGTTTGATGTAAATAACAACTTTAAAATGATTTTTCAGACCATTTTCTATAAAATTTATATATGGATAAGAGATTATATGAAATATCAATAACTTTCCTATACAATGAAGCTGCACCATAATTAACTTTGCATTTGGCCTAAAATGAGCCCCACATATACTTAAATGTATTGATACTTTATACGATCATTTATCCATATATAAATTTTATAAAAAAAAATGGTTTACATGTTGAAAAATCAACTTTAAAGTTATTATTTATATCAAACTATTTTATTACGTCGAATTTGTACTATTTTCAAATGTGGTCTATAAACATATCCAATTGAGATGAAAATTAATACAGTAATAGAATACATACTTCTAAATATAATTGGTGTAGTAGATTATAATTTTATGATCATTTGGGGCCCATTTTGAGGTAACTGCACGTTAATTGTAGTGTAGAAAAGTTGCACTTGAATATTTCGATAAAATTCTCTTTCTATGTAACTCCTTCTATTTTTAAAATCTTAATGGTTGATAGAAAATTCACTTCAAACATTGCATTTAACATCATCTGTAGTATCCTGGAAACGCCCTTTTATCTTTTTAATTTCACTGTATATGGGTCTCATATATAAATGTGTAAAATCAACATAATAAAATAGTTCAATGCTAAAATATCAATTTTAAAGCATTTTTTTCAACATCTAACCCATCTAAAATATCATTACTATATGGATAAATGATTCTATAAAATATTATTATATTCTAATACACGTGAGAATGAATCTAAGAATTTTTCATAATTTACGCATATTTTTGAGTAAATGCGGCCCATGTACATACTTGATTTAGATAAAACTTGATCTCCTAGATAAATAAGTAATATTAAATATAATGAATGAATTGGATTTAAATCAATCATCAATATCTTAAAAAATAAAGGGGTTACATGGAACCACTTCTATATAACCTAGTTATGTAGAAGCGAATCTTATATATATATATATATAAATCTATCAAGTACTAACAATGAAGTTTGACTTATTACATTATTTAGCAAAAAATGAGGGGATCATATTTTTAATTCAGGGTTCTTTCATGGAAAAATAAAGTAAATGTTGCAATATTTCTAAAAGTTTAAAGGAGAAATTAAATTTTCAAATCGAAACCCCAACATTTTGGCCACCTTAAGGATGATGTGAAACCCAACATTCTCTTCCATTATTTACAATCATTTTTTTAATAGTAAATGAAGTTTCTTCCAAATCAAACATGCGCATGAGTCCATTAAACATAAATGTAAACTCAATGTAATAAAAATTGTATAATTTATTTTTAAATTTTAGAACTGTTAATCTAACATCGGAAACGTCCACACCATTCTACGTGGATAAATTATTCTAAAAATTATTATAGCATTTTAAGCATCTATCAATGGATTTAAGTTTTTTTCATAATTTATACATTATATATATATATATATATATATTTGAAGAGCATGGCCCACTTAAGATTCCAATCTGAATTTTTTTTTTACATAATGGATACATAACATTAAATAATGCGACCAATTGAATCTTGAGTTAAACATCAAAATGGACTCCATCAAAGAATTTTTTTGATTCATTTTTATTGTAATTTTACTATTATAAATAAAACAACACAAGATACAAAAAGAAACTGAAAATAGAGAAGCCCTCTAATGCCACTTTGCCCATCCCTTGCCCACAAAAAAATAAAATAAATAGAGTGGAGGGAAGGTGCCTTTCCACCGTGTTCATACAAATTATCCTGATACAAAAAACTGCCAACCAGCTTGAAAAAGTGCTTCTCCAGAATTTCATGCTGAAAAGAAATACTCACGAACTCCAAAATACTCAAGTACCATGAATTTCTGGTGGGAAGATAATGCGCAATTTTCGACGAGGGAATTAATTAAAATACGAGAGTCACTTTCCATCACAATCTTGTTGGGACCCAAGCTTCTTACCCATTCAAGACGTAGAACAATAGCTCTTACCTCCATTCAAAACCCTAATATCAGACCAATAGCAAGCCTCAATAAACTCCCGATACTAATTTCTGATCAACATTAATCTTTATGGCTTCCAACTCCGTAAGAATCCACCTACCAACAAAACAAGATTAGAAGAGAGGAGAGAATTTTGTCCTTAACTGTTTTGAGCCCGAACATGTTTGAAGTTCCTATTGATTGGACTACTCAAAAACTTGAAACTAGATTCCCTTCTTTACATAAAGGGTGTGCATTGTCCACTTGCACACTACTGGGAATTAGATTAAGCTTAGTTAGGAGTGAGTTAGTTATCGCTTTCTACCCAAACAATTGGATCTTTTCGAAGATATCAGCCTTCCAAAAATCTTCCTCCCTTTGCGTCTTAATTTTCATCTTCCTTGCCAACTTATAAGCTGATCTCACAGTGATTCTCAAGGAGCTTTTCATTCAAAAATTTGTCTAAAAGGTAATATTCAATTTAACTAATTTTAACTTATGAGTAAAATACCCATAAAAATGTAACTAATTTTAACTTACGAGTAATGATCCAATACTTGCATTAAGCATGCAGTTTTCATGCATACGGTTGGTTTTTTAATTTTAATTTTTTTTGACATTTGAACCATTTATCATATTTAACACTTATTATTTTATTATACTACAAAAAATAATACTTAGTAAGCATAGAAGCTTCATGTTTACCCTTTATCGTTTATTTTTTAATTTTAAATTATTTTATGAGAATCCAAAACATATATCATGGTTAATACATTTTTCTTTTATCATGCTACAAGAAATAATTTTCATTGAAACCTTTTCCATATAGAGAACTTGTTTTCAAAAATAATTATTTGAAAAGAAAATTTATTATTCTAAATTTTGATAAACTTTGAGGCCAATGTTTGGTTGTAGATTGAGAGATTTAGGACCTCCAAGGTGAATGTCCCTACAAATTATTTTTATGCAAAATGATTATTTTAAACTGTTAAATGGCCTATTTTGATTGGTCCAAAAAACATACTTTTTTTTTTACAAAAGTGTTAATCTAGTTATATTTAATTTATAAGTCAATTTTTATCAATTTTGAAAATGTAGATATATTTATTTCGAATTTTTAAACATAGGAGTATTTTAGTCATGTTTTAACAATTTAAAATGACTAAAATACCCTTTATTTAAAAATCCAAAATAAATATATACACATTTCTAAAATCGATAAATTTTATTTTATATATTAAACATAAATAGAATAATAGTTCTGTAAAAAAAATTTAAAAATATATAAATATATATTTGTTTTGGGCCAAGCTGAGTCTAAAATGATCAGGCCTCTTTCGTTGCCTTCGTTCTCTTCGTATGATTATATTTACACCTCTCTGCAGCCGCTTTAGCCCTCCAACCAGGCCCATCACCTAAGAACGGGCTATTTACTTTCTTGGGTGTTTATTTTCGCATTTTAATTGGATCATATGCAGTCCCGCACTGCAAGTAGTCACTGAAACATTGGGTGTGTTTGTTAATGAGTAAAAATTATCAAGTTAAAACTTTTTAATCTAAAACTTTTCACTTTCTAAAACTACTCTATTTTTAATCATTTCTTCACATTTTTCTATACAACTATCCTACTTTTTAATCATTTCTACACAACTACCACACAACTAACCTATCTATTTTAACTTTATCTTATTTACTCTTCATCATTATCCCTATCATATCATATTATTTGATAACTTCTACTCTCTACAACTTTAATCAAAAGTTTTATCCATTTCCAAACACACCATTGATGCTAAATGTTAGGAAAATTCCTAAATATAACCACGTATTTTGATGATAATCCTTTATACGGTCATATATTTCCAATATTCCTCTCATATCTAGAAATTTTGATCGCATACCCATGGCGTTAAGGTCCATTGATAACTAACATTAACACATGCATGCAAAATGACTAATATGTTGGAAACAACTATTAAAATCAAATGCAAAATATCCAAAGTATAAGTTTTGATGATTAACAACTCAATTTGGGTTAGTTTTAGCTACTAATATATTTTGTGCAATGTTTAAGATTATAAATATAAAATATATAAAGCATAGCAGATCAAGTCGATCCCCAAGTCGACTCAGACATCGACTTAGGTGAAGTCATAGGCCAAGTCGACTCCAGCAGCGACTTCAAAGCCCAATTTTTGTCCAGCGTTGAAATTGGGGAGCAAAGCTGTCAAAGTCGTACATGAAGTCGACTCCACATGCAACTTGGGTGAAGTCGCAGACCAAGTCGACTCCAGCTTCGACTTCAAACTGACAGTGCAGAACTTAAAGAGCTAAGTCGCAGACCAAGTCAACTCGATGCTAGACTTGAGTAAACTTGAAGATCAAGTCGACTCAAGCAATCGACTTAGGCTAAATGAAGATCAAATCAAGTCCAAAGCAAGTAAAGTTGCATGTATTCATCATGGAGGATCAAGATCACACATTAGGACTTCTTTCATACACTCCATGATCCAAGTATTCAAGATTCCGAGACATAAAGTTAAAGGATTTTATGCAAAGTGAATATACTGAACTTCAAATGATGGAAATTAAGGGAAGGACAAATAAGTATGAAGAAATTAAGCAAGCAAAATCATTTCAAAAGAGTTTAAGCTCACTTGGCAAGATAAGGAGGTCAAGTCGCAAACGAAGTCAACTCCACCAGCAACTTGGGTCAAGTCCCAGACCAAGTCGACCTGAAAGATAGACTTGGAAGTTGGAGGAATCCGAAGTCGCACCCGAAGTCGACTCCACCTGCGACTTGGGTCAAGTCCAAGACAAAGTCGACCCAAGGAAGAAGTTGAACAGCCTGCTCACAGCCGAAGTCGCACCCGAAGTCGACTCCACCTGCGACTTGGGTTGTAACGTTCGAATTTTTGAACGTTGGCGCATTTGTTACGCGCCAACCAACTCTCTAATGTTCAAATCTCTCCTCCCATTATATATAGACACCCAAGTGAACGTGAAAAAAAAACTAGAAAGAGCAGGAAAAAAGAGGAAAGAGAAGCTACTAAGTTCAATATTTCACTTTCTTCTACATTTGAGTGATCTATACACGTTTTGAAGGAAGAACGAGTTTCAACTTGCTGCATACTCCAACGTCGATCAACTTGTCACTTCTACGTGTTCTTCCTCGAGCTGAAATTTGCCTACATAAATTTGTAAAGTGTATATTTCTTTCATTTCAATTTGTTATTTGGTTTTTAATGCTTGGTTTGATTTTGGTATTTCAAACCAAGTTATAGCAAAGTAGCGTTATGATTGGAGTTGGGACTCGTCGCCTACTTGTGCTGTATATTGTATATGCCCCCTAGAGCTAGAATCTAGAAGAGAGCGGAGGCTCTAGTTGTATATGCTCCCTAGAGCTGAAATCTAGAAGAGAGCGGAGGCTCTAGTTGTATTCGCAGAATACATAGTGGAACCCAAGTCGCAAGGGAGTGTGAGCTTGGAAGAGTGGAGTAGGGAAGGTTGCCCAAACCACTATAAATCTTGTCCATTGATTTTTATTTCCGCTTTCATTGTCTTGTTGTTTTCCATTTGTCTCATTAAAGGGGAGTAAATTAAACCGGGGTAAAGTTTCTAATTTAAGTTAAAAAAATTTAAATACCCAATTCACCTTTCCCCTCTTGGGTAATTGTTATTAATTCAGGACCAACAAGTGGTATCAGAGCAGGTCTTTGAGTTTTACCAAAGAGATCTTTTGATATGGCATCCCAATCTACTTTCGTTCCCGCATTTGCCGAAGGCCAATCTTTTACAAGGTCACCATTGTTTGATGGGAACAATTTTGGCTATTGGAAGCTATGTATGAAACAACTCATCATGGCTACAGATATGGACTCTTGGATTGCAATCCAAGACGGTGTGACCTGCCGACTGATGAAAGAGCTTCCAAATTGACCGATGAGGAAGTGAAAATTGTTAAGAGCAACGCTAAGGCTATGAATTCATTATTTTGTGCTCTTACTGCCTCCGAATATGATAGAGTATCCTCTTATTTGACTGCCAAAAATATATGGGATACATTAACATCTATATATGAAGGAACTTTTCAAGTTCAAGGGACAAGGAAAAATATATTGATTGGAGAATTGGAAAGTTTTAAAATGTTAGGGACAGAAAATATTTCTAAAATGTTTGCTAGATTTTCTAAGATCATTAACGCCTTGAAAGGTCTAAGAAAGGCAATTTTTCGAATCTGAGCAGGTAATGAAAATTTTAAGGGCGCTACCCAGATCATGGACTCCAAAGATTACTGCAATAGAAGAAGTCAATGACCTAAACACGTTGAAGTAATAAGATCTTATTAGCTCGTTGATGTCACATGAGCTAATCAAGAAAAGAAATGAGGATCACCACAAAGGCAAAAGAGTCATCGCCTTGAAAGCTGTACAAGATTCAGATGACACCACCTCGTCGTCACAAAATGACGATGAAATCGCTTTACTTACAAAACGATTCAGAAAATTTGTAAGGAAAGGTAGAAATTTTAAAAATTTTAAAGAAAGAAATTCTAAAGAGAAAAGGAAAGAAACAACAAAATGTTACCGGTGTGATGGATCGGGGCATATGCAAGCCCAATGCCCAACGCCCGAAGAGACCAAAGCAAAGGAACAAAGAAAAGATCGAGGCGACAACAGAAATTTTCAAAGAATCAAAGGAAGAGGCATGTACGTAAATGAAGAAGAATCAACGACATGCAGTTCTTCAAGTGAAGAATGTGAAGCGGATTGCGTAAGAATTTGTTGCATGGAAAATTCCGACATATGTCTTGCAGCAACGGAAATCTTGGAGGATCAAGCTACTTCAATAAACTTCACAAGTAGTCAAGAGGTAACCTCCAAACAAAAATCTTTCTCAATTTTCTCTTCTACAAATGAATGCCTCAAATGTGCTGAATTAGAAGAACTTCAACAAACCTATGATTCATTATATAAGGAAATAAAGAAGTTAGGAAACAAGTTCACAATAAAAAAAAGACAATTTAACACAGTAACTATTGTGAACGAAAAACTTGCAGAAAAAGTTGATCATTTAACAAATGAAAGAAATACCTTGATAAATGAGTTAGAAAAATTCAAAAAGGAAAATGAATCGCTTGCTATGTTTTCTAATCCTGGAGAAAGTGTCAAAATATTTTTGAAAATGACCACCCAAAGTGATAAGAAAGGACTTGGGTATACTATATTTGAGGATGGTAAAAATAGAAAAACTAATACTTCAAGGATCCACAGAAACAAACCAAAATTCATCCATGCTAAACCCAAGTTAAATCATGTGATTTGGACCAATAGACCAACCGGGGAACAAATTACCAAATGGATTCCTACTCCTAGACTACCAGGAGCATGTAATTTTTACAACAAGTTGGGACACAAGGTTTATCAATGCAAATTGAGAAAATTACAAAACCTTGGTGCAAAATTGGTTTGGATGCCCAAAAGCATTCGATATATGCCTTCAAAAGAAGATCAACGTAGATTCTAATGGATAACTAACCCAAATGGACCCATAAAATGGGTACCAAAAGGATGAGCTCCACTTGACTTTATTTTTGCAGGTTTGTCTTAGAGCTAAGGCCAATAATCTATGGTTTATGGATAGTGGCTACTCAAGACACATGACAAGAGAAAAAGGACTGTTCCATAAGATCAACCCGTGCAACGAAGGAACAGTTGCTTTTGGAAATAATGAAAAAGGTAAAATAAAATGTAAAGGAAATATTTATGGTATTTCAAATGCATGTATTGAGGATGTACTATTTGTTGACGGATTCAAACACAATCTAATGAGTATTAGTCAATTATGTGACAAAGGATATAAAGTTGTATTTGAATCCTCTATATGCAATGTTTTTTATGATGAACACATAGTATTTAGTGGGAAAAGACATGAAAATATATATTCAGTTTGCCTAGACGAACTTGAGGGAAAATGTCTAATAGCCATAGAAAATGATCCATGGATATGGCATACAAGGGTTGGACATATAAATATGTAAAATATTAAAACTTTGCGGAAAAAGAATCTAGTACAAGGGTTACCAAAACTTAAATATGACAAGGATAAGATTTGCAAAGCTTGTCAATTATCTAAACAACCCAAAATGTCATTTTCCACCAAAAAGAAAATTTCAACAACTAGGCCACTTGAATTGTTGCATATGGATCTTTATGGGTCATCGGACATTTTAACTCTTGGTGGGAAAAATTATGTGTTTGTAATTGTTGATGATTTTTCAAGATTTACTTGGATTATACTCTTAGTTAGCAAGGATGAAGCATTTTCTATGTTTGTCACTTTTTCAAATTTGGTGCAAAATGAAAAAGAAAGTTCAATTATTTCCATTAGAAGTGATCATGGTGGTGAATTTGAAAATAAACGATTCATAGAATTTTGCAATGAAAAATGAATTCACCATACATTTTCTGCACCGAGAACTCCTTAACAAAATGGAGTTGTTGAAAGGAAAAACCGGACAATACAAGAATGGCTAGAACTATGCTAAATGAGAGTAAGTTATCCAAAAGATTTTGGGGTGAAGCTGTTAGTATAGCTTGTCATGTATTAAACCGAGTTACCATTAGAGCAATATTGAAAAAGACCCCATATGAACTTTAGAAAGGCAGAAAACCAAACATATCATATTTTCATACTTTTGGATGTACTTGCTATGTGCTAAACAATGGAAAAACTAATTTGGGAAAACTAAATGCCAAAAGTGATGAAGCAATTTTTATTGGTTATTCATCAAATAGCAAAGCATATAGAATTTTCAACAAAAGAAATCAAATAGTAGAGGAATCAATATATGTTGTTTTTGATGAATTTAACCAAACTCCTAGAAAGAAGGATGAATTAAGTTATGCAGATGATACATTAAAGAATTCAAAAGCAAAACAACAAGTACAACAAGAGGAAACCGAACCCAAGCCAGAAAATTCCACAGAGAAAAGGGTAAGTGAACGTAACGATTCTCGCAGTCCTCCAACTAATTTGAAATTCAAAAATGTTCATCCAATTGAGCAAGTCATTGGCAATATCTATGAAGGAGTAAAGACTAGAAGGTCGAAACAAAACATTTGTGGACAATATGCTTTTGTATCAAAAATTGAACCAACAACTATCAAACAAGCTCTTAATGATGAAAACTAGGTTATTACAATGCAAGAAGAGCTAAATCAATTTAAAAGAAACAATGTATGACATTTAGTTCCAAGACCCAAAGATTGCACTATTATTGGTACCAAATGGGTATTTTGGAACAAATTAGATGAAAGTGGGCTTATGATAAGAAACAAAGCTAGACTAGTAGCAAAAGGGTATTCCCAAGAAGAAGGGATTGATTTTGAAGAATCATATGCACCCGTGGCTAGATTAGAAGTCATACGTATTTTATTAGCATTTGCTTCTCACATGGATTTCAAATTATTTCAAATGGATGTGAAAAGCGCATTTTTGAATAGATACTTGAATGAAGAAGTATATGTTGAATAACCCCCTGGATTTGAAGAAAAGGATTAATCAAAATATGTTTATAAATTAACCAAAGCATTATATGGACTAAAACAAGCTCCACGAGCTTGGTATGAAAGGTTGAACAAATTTTTTATTGATCATGAATTTCAAAGAGGAAAGGTTGATACTACATTATTCATCAAGTATAAGAGTAAAAATATTTTAATTATTCAAATTTATGTAGATGATATAATATTTGGTGCTATTGACGAAACTCTGTACCAAGAATTTTTTAAAATTATGCAGAGCAAATTCGAAATGAGCATGATGAGAGAATTAAATTTCTTTCTTAGACTACAAATCAAGCAACAAGCCGAAGGGATATTCATAAATCAGTCCAAATATATCAAAGAAATGCTAAAGAAATTCGGAATGCAAACTAGCAAGGGAGCAAACACTCCAATGAGTTCAACAATCAAGATCGACACGAATGAAAACGGTAAATGTATCGACTAAAAGCTATATAGAAGTATGATAGGATCTTTGTTGTATTTAACTGTTTTTAGATCGGATATTCTTTTCAGTGTTTGCATGTGTTCTAGATTTCAAGCATGTCCTAAAGAATCACATTTATTGGCTGTAAAAAGAATTTTTAAATATTTGATAAATATCACCAATCTTGGACTATGGTATCCAAAGGGGTCAACTTTTGATTTAGGGTGTGTTTGGCAATGGGTATAAAATGTCATCTTAAAACTTTTCAATCTAAAACTTTTCACTCTCCATAACTACTATATTTTTAAACCATTTTTTTCACATTTTCCTATACAACTACCCTACTTTTCAATTATTTCTACACAATTACCTATACAACTAACTTATCTATTTTAAATTTATTCCCTTTACTCTTTATCATTACCCCTATCATATCACATCATTTGACAATTTTTACTCTCCAAAACTTTTCATCAAAAGTTTTATTCATTCCCAAACACACCCTTAATCGGCTACTCGGATGCGGATTTTGCCGGATACAAAGTAAATAGAAAAAGTACTAGTGGAACATGTCAATTCCTTGGAAACATGTTGATTTTATGGTATTCAAGAAAACAAACTAGCGTTGCTCTATCTACGGCAGAAGCCGAATATATAGCCGTCGGGAGCTGTTGTGCCCAACTACTTTGGATGAAACAACAACTAAAAGACTATGGTATTGATTATTATAATATTCCAATTAGATGTGATAATACAAGTGCAATATGTTTAACTAAAAATTTTGTATTGCATTCTAGAACCAAACATATAGATGTAAGACATCATTTTATTCGAGAACATGTTGAAAATCATAATGTTTGTTTGGAATATGCGAAAACTGAGGATCAAATTGCTGATATATTCACTAAACCTTTAGCAAAAGAATCTTTTTACAAAATTAGAAATGATATGGGGATGATTGAATTAAATTAGGAATAATTAGATAGGAGAATTGGACTTAGAAAAGTCCAAGTCGATAAGCCAAGTCGACTCCGAAGATTCTAAGTCGACTCCGCGTCAGGGCAAAGTCGACTTCGCCTAGGGCAAGTCAACTTCAGCGAGCGACCGTCGGGCTTCCAGCCGCCGTTCTCCTCTTTCTTCTTTCCTTCTCTTTCTTCCCTCTTCCTCTCCATTTCTCTTCCCGCGCCGACAGTCATTCTTCATTCTTGTGTTTCCTCTCCGGCAAATCCCTCTCATTTACTTCTCCGGCCTTCTCCCTCTCTCCGTTTCCGATCATTATCTTTTGGAACGATTTCCTCCTTTCTCCTTCAAACTCTTCTTCTTCTTTCTCCAAAACCCCCTTGTTTCCACTCTTTCTCATCTCTCTCCCTCTCGTCTCTCCCATCTCTGAACCTTGCTGTCACTCTTTGCACTTCTTTTTCTCTCTCAAGGTCTCCCTCTCAGGGTCCCTTTCTGTCTCTCGAGGTTTCCCTCTGTTTCTCTCCGATTTCCCTTCTTTCTTTCACAAATTCCTCTCTCAAGATCAGACAGCTCTCACACACAGTCTCTCCATCTTTCAGCCAATCTCTCTTTATTTTTATCTCTTAAATACAAGCTCTCCATTTCTCTCTCTGTTATTCTCTCAAATTCCCCATTTCTTTCAAAGCTCCATTTGAATATCCCATTTCAAAAACCAAATTCAATGGCTCCTAAATCTCGTTTGCCCAAGCTAGCTATGTCAAAACCATCCCAAAGGCCTGTTCCCAGACCAACCAGCTCCCAAGCTGAAGAGGAAATCCCCCAGAGACAACGGACTCCATCTAAACGTGCCCGGGAAGAACCATCCACTTCCACTGGCCGTAGAGTCCGATTCCAAGCCGGGACTCCGTCAACAACTGCTGCCAGGGAAGAGGAACTCCAGACCTTGCAAAGCACAGAAACTGGGGCCAGAAGAAAGGGAACCCCAGCTGCTAAAGCTCAAGTCTTGAAAATGCTGATGACATATTTCAAGACAGAACTTCAACACAGTCACTTCTACAAATCGTTCTATGAGCGTAAGGTTTTTATTCCTAAGATCATAGATTTCAAGTTTCTAAGCGACTATGAATTTGAAATTGAGGAGCTTCTAGATTTCCAAGGATGGACCAGACTGTTGAAAGCAGATGACAGGGTTTATCCCGACTTGACTAGGTTATTTTACTATTTATGGGATGATCAGTATTTCAGTACCTATGTCAAAGGGGTTGAGATGTTCTTGGGTACAATGGCTGATCCAAGCCAAGCTAATGCCTGAAGAAGGATAGGCAAAATTCTAGATGTTCCATTTGAGGATGAGCAGCTGCCTGCAGATCTTACCATCACTCAAATGTATAATCAGCTCACCAGGAGCAACAAGAATCATCCTAGGATCGAGTTCCTGCATTACATGGACTTATCCCCGAGGCTAAGAGTTCTGAGATTGCTCATTGCCCACTGCATCTATCCTAAGGGTGGAGGAAGAAACCAGCTAAACCCGCAGGAGGCGGGAATTCTTTGGAAAGTCACTAACAGAGTCGAGGTCAGCCTTCTGCGACTGTTCCTAGAAGCCCTGGCCTCGAGAAAAGACAACCCACGAGGGGTTTTGCTATATGGGATATGGATTACAAAATCCTAGAGCATTTTGAGGTCAACATAGAAAGGGAGCCATTTGAGGTACTAAAGCCGACGAATGCCAATAACAAGGCCCTGCTCCAATGAATAAAAATCAATATGGAGTAGTTTAGAGCAGAACGCATTCAAGAAAGAATGGGTGGACCAGCTCTAGAGGAAGCTAAGGATGCACAAGCTCAGGGGGAGCAGCCCCCATCACCTCAAGAGGAGCAACCCGCTCCACCTCAGTGTTGGAAACAATGTTTAAAACAATAAAAATTGACCAAATCTTGAGTTTTGATGATTAACAAGAACTAATTTTGAGTATATAAAAGGTACTAATGTGTTTGCTAAATGTTTAAGGAAAGCAAAGAGGTCAAGTCGATCTCCAAGTCGACTTGGACTTCGACTTGGGTGAAGTCGATCCCAAAGTCGACTCAAATATCGACTTGAGAATGAATCCCAAAAGGCAACAGGTGAAGTCGCAGGTCAAGTCGACTCCACTTGCGACTTGGGAAGTCAAGTCGCAGACGAAGTCGACTCCAGCATCGACTTGGAGTATCCAGAGTTGAAAAGTGGAAACGAACATAACGAAGTCGCAAACGAAGTCGACTCCAGGTGCGACTTGGGTGAAGTCGCAGGCCAGGTCGACTCCATCCACGACTTGAGAAGTTCAAACTTCAAAGATGCAGTTTTCAAGCTATTCAAGAGGATTTATCACTCAAGTCCAAGGAATCAAGATGAAAAACAAATGAGTCAAATTCAAAGTCAAAAATCATTTTCTACATCAAATCAAGTCTATCAAGCTCAAAGACAAAGATACAAGAATGATTCAAACAATGTCTATCAAGACTACATAAGTCAAATATGCATGAATCATCTAAGTAAGAATCAAGCCAATCCAAGATAGAAGAACACAACTTGAAGATCAAAGCAGGTTCAGCAAAACCCGAGCCAAGTCGCAGGCCAAGTCGACTTCAGGATCGACTTGGGTCGAAGTCTGAAGTCAAGTCGACCAAGCCTAAGACTTGAGAATCCGAAGAACTGGAGTCGCAGACGAAGTCGACTCCAGATGCGACTTGGGTAGCCAAGTCGCATCCCAAGTCGACTCCACCTTCGACTTGGGTATAACGGTCAAATTTTCGAACGTTGGAGTTCATTTATTGCGCACCAACCACCTCCACAACGTTCATATTTTCTTCCCTCTATAAAAGGACCCTCAAATGAACGTGAAAACACAACAAGAGAACACAAGACACTACGTTAAAGTTCAAAGAGAGAAAAGAAGTGCAAGAAAGGTTTCCTATTTGCTTTTCTCCATTGTTGAGTGGTCCGTATAAATTCTAAGGAAGAAGAAAGCTTCAAGTTGCTAGCGCCTTCAACAATATTCATCCAAAGCTGCTTCTACAACTTCTTCCTCGAGCTAAATCTGCCTACACAAATCTGTAAAGTGTAGTTTCATTTATTTTATTGTCTTGTTGTATAAATCTTGATTTAGCTTGGGTAGCTAAGATCAAGTATATGCAAAGTAGGGTGTGATTGGAGTGAGACTCATCACCTACTTTTGCATGTGAGTTGTTTATGCCCCCTAGAGCTAGAATCTAGAAGAGAGCAAGTGGCTCTAGTTGTATATGCCCCCTAGAGCTGGAATCTAGAAGAGAGCGGTGATTCTAAGTGTATTCGTGGAATACATAGTGGAACCCAAGTCACAACAGAGTGTGAGCTTGGAAGAGTGGAGTAGGGAAGGTTTGCCCGAACCACTATAAATCTTGTGTTATATTTCTTTTTATTGCTTTATCTTTATTGCTCTCTAGCTCTTTTCAAAAGGGGATTAATTACTCAAGGGGTTAAGTCTTTATTTACCAAAATTTTTTTTTTAAAGAACCCAATTCACCCCTCCCCTCTTGGGTTTTGCCACTAACTCGGGACCAACAAGTGGTATCAGAGCAGGTCTTTGAGTTTACCAAAGAGATCTTATCAAAATGGCATCCCAATCTACTTACGTTCCCGCTTTTGCTGAAGGCCAATCCTTTACAAGGCCACCGTTGTTTGATGGGAACAATTTTGGATATTGGAAGCTTCGTATGAAGCAACTCATCATGGCTACCGATATGGATTCTTGGATTGCTATCCAAGATGGTGTAACATTGCCTATCGATGAACGAGCTTCCAAATGGACCGAAGAGGAAGTAAGAACCGTCAAGAGCAATGCTAAGGCCATGAACTCTTTATTTTGTGCTCTTACGGCTTCGGAGTATGATAGAGTATCCTCTTGTTTAACCGCCAAGGAGATATGGGATACACTAACATCTATCTATGAAGGAACTTCTCAAGTCCAAGGGACGAGAAGAAATATTTTGATCGGAGAACTCGAGAACTTTAGAATGATTGAAACAGAAAATATTTCTGAAATGTTTGCTAGGTTCTCAAAAATCACTAATGCTTTAAAAGGTCTTGGAAAGGCTATTTCTGAATCTAAGCAGGTTATGAAGATCTTAAGAGCTCTACCTGAATCATGGACTCCAAAGATCACTGCAATAGAAGAAGCCAAAGACCTAAACACTTTAAAGCTTGAAGACTTAATTAACTCACTTATGTCACATGAGCTGATTAAGAAGAGAAACGAGTATCAACACAGGGGCAAGAGAGCGATTGCCTTGAAAGCCGCAGAAAACTCGGACGACTCTTCCTCCTCCCAAAATGACAATGAAATCGCCCTTCTCACAAAACGCTTCAGAAAATTTGTGAGGAAAGGAAAAAATTTCAGAAGCTTCAAGGAAAGAACTCCCAAAGAGAAGAAGAAAGAACCAACCAAATGCTACCGATGCGGCGGTTCGGGACATATGCAAGCTCAATGTCCAACTCCCGAAGAAAGCAAGGCAAACGAACAAAGAAAGGATAGAAGGAACAACAAAAGATTCCAAAAGTACAAAGGTAGAGGCATGTACGTAAACGATGAGAAATCTACAACGAGTAACTCCTCAACCGACGAAAACGAGGCGGAAGAATGTGCAAGAATTTGCTGCATGGCACAAATCGAACAAGAAGAACGAATTACCTCAACAAAATGCACAAGCGATGAAGAGACATGTCTTAAGGCAAAGGCAAACAATGAATGGTTTATGGATAGCGGTTGCTCAAGGCATATGACCGGTGAAAGAAGTTTATTTCACAAACTTATGCCTTGTAATGATGGAGTGGTTGCTTTTGGCAATAATGAAAAAGGTAAAATCAAAGGTAAAGGAAATATACATAGCTTTTCAAATGCATGCATGGAAGATGTTTTGTTTGTTGAAGGACTCAAACATAATCTAATGAGCATTAGCCAATTATGTGATAAAGGATACAAAGTTGTGTTTGAATCATCTATATGTAATGTATTTGATGGAGAGCATATCATGTTTAGTGGAAAAAGACATGGAAATGTATATTTGGTTTCACTTGATGAATTGAATGGTCAATGTCTAATGGCAATTGATAATGATCCATGGGTTTGGCATAAAAGGCTTGGACATATAAACATGAGAAATATAAAAACCTTATGGAAGAAAAGTTTGGTAGAAGGCTTGCCTAAGTTGAAATATGACAAAGACAAAATCTGTAAGGCATGTCAATTATCTAAACAACCAAAGATGCCTTTCACTACCAAAAAGGAGATTTCCACCACTAGGCCACTTGAATTACTACACATGGATCTATATGGGTCATCCGACATTTTAACCATTGGTGGAAAGAAATATGTATTTGTCATAGTTGATGATTTTTCAAGATTTACATGGATAATTCTCTTAACTAGTAAAGACGAAGCCTTCTCTATGTTTGCAATTTTTGCAAATTTGGTGCAAAATGAAAAACAAAGTACTATTGTGACCATAAGAAGTGATCATGGTGGCGAATTTGAAAACAAACGATTCATAGAATTCTGTAATGAAAAAGGAATTCACCACACATTTTCTGCACCAAGAACTCCACAACAAAATGGAGTAGTTGAAAGGAAAAATAGAACTATACAAGAGATAGCTAGAACTATGCTAAATGAGAGCAATCTATCCAAGAAATTTTGGGTGAAGCTGTAAGTACAGCTTGTCATGTATTGAACCGTGTTACCATTCGAGCAATCTTGAAAAAGACCCCATATGAACTATGGAAAGGAAGGAAACCGAATATCTCTTATTTTCATGCTTTTGGATGTACATGTTATGTTTTGAATAATGGAAAAACTAACTTGGGAAAGTTAGATGCTAAAAGCGATGAGGCTATATTCCTTGGTTATTCATCAAATAGCAAAGCATATAGAGTATTCAACAAACGAAACCAAGTTGTAGAAGAATCCATACATGTTGTATTTGATGAAGTTAACCAAACTCCGAGAAAGGAGGATGAACAAAGTGATGCAGATGAGACAAAAGGCAAAGAACAATCAAAGGAACTCGAGCTCAAGCCAGAAGATCTCGTGGAGAAAGAGGTAAGTGAAGGTAATGTTTCTTACAAACCTCCAACTGATTTAAAATTCAAAAATGCCCATCCAATTGAACAAGTTATTGGAAATATATATGAAGGAGTGAAAACTAGAAGATCAAAACAAAATGTTTATGGTCAATATGCCTTTGTATCTAAAATTGAACAAAATACCATTGAACAAGCTCTCAATGATGAAAATTGGGTGATTGCAATGCAAGAAGAGCTAAACCAATTCGAAAGGAACAATGTATGACATTTAGTTCCTAGACCAAATAATCACACTATCATAGGTACTAAATGGATATTTAGGAACAAATTAGATGAAAGCGGACTCGTAATTAGAAACGAGGCAAGATTAGTAGCCAAAGGGTATTCCCAAGAAGAAGGAATTGATTTTGAAGAATCATATGCACCCGTGGCTAGATTAGAAGCCATACGTATTTTACTAGCATTTGCTTCTCATATGAATTTCAAATTGTTTCAAATGGATGTAAAAAGTGCATTTTTGAATGGCTATCTGAATGAAGAAGTATATGTTGAACAACCCCCTGGCTTTGGGGAAAAGAATCAATCAAAGTATGTCTATAAATTGACCAAAGCATTATATGGACTAAAACAAGCTCCAAGAGCTTGGTATGAAAGATTGAATAAATTTTTGATTGACCATGAGTTTCAAAAGGGGAAAGTAGACACTACTCTGTTCATTAAATATAAAAATAAAAACATTTTAATTGTGCAGATTTATGTTGATGACATAATATTTGGTGCTACTGACGAAAAACTTTGTCAAGAGTTTTCTAAGATAATGCAGAGCGAATTCGAAATGAGTATGATGGGAGAATTAAATTTCTTCCTTGGACTGCAAATCAAGCAACAAAGTGAAGGAATATTTCTAAATCAGTCCAAATACGCCAGAGAGATGCTCAAGAAGTTTGGAATGCAAAATAGCAAAGGAGCAAACACTCCAATGAGCTCTACAATCAAGATCGATACGGACGAAAATGGTAAAAGTATCGATCAAACGCTTTATAGAAGCATGATAGGATCCTTGTTATACTTAACTGCTTCTAGACCCGATATCCTATTTAGTGTTTGTATGTGCTCTAGATTCCAAGCATGTCCAAAAGAATCACATCTACTTGCTGTAAAAAGAATTTTTAAATATTTGTTAGAAACTACAAATCTTGGACTATGGTATCCAAAGGGGTCAACCTTTGATCTAATCGGCTATTCGGATGCAGACTTTGCCGGATATAAAGTAGATAGAAAAAGTACCAGTGGAACTTGTCAATTTCTTGGACATATGCTAGTTTCATGGCATTCAAGAAAACAAACAAGTGTTGCACTATCTACTGCGGAAGCCGAATACATAGCCGCCGGTAGTTGTTGTGCCCAATTGCTTTGGATGAAACAACAATTGAAAGATTATGGTATTGATTATGTTGACATTCCTATTAGATGTGATAATACAAGTGCAATTTGTTTGACTAAAAATCCTATACTGCATTCAAGAACCAAGCACATTGATGTGAGACATCATTTTATTCGTGAACATGTTGAAAATCATGATGTATGCTTAGAATATGTGAAAACGGAAGACCAAATTGTTGATATCTTTACCAAAACACTAGCTAAAGAATCATTCTATAAGATTAGGAATGATATGGGTATGATAGAGCTAAATTAGGAAAAATTATATAAGAAAATTACAATTGAAAAATGTCAAGTCGATGAGTCAAGTCGACTCCAAGGGCGTCAAGTCGACTCCACTTTATAAGCGAAGTCGACTCCGCCAGAGTCGAAGTCGACTCCGCCCCCAGGCGAAGTCGACTCCAAGGGACTGAAGTCGACTTCGCCTAGGGCAAAGTCGACTCCGCGCGCGATGTTTCGCATTCGGCCGACTCTCCTCTCTTTTTCTTCTCTCCTCTCTTCTTTCTTCCTCATTTTTCCGGCCTCCCTGTTTTTCTCTTCTCCTCCGGCGATTCTCTTTATTTCTCCCTCTCCGGCGACAGCCTTTTCTCCGGCGATTTCTCCCTTGTCTCCGGCAAATCGTCACACATTCTCTTTATCTCTCACTCCCTCAGTTTCCTTTTCTTTCTCTTTCTCTTCCACACTATCTCTCAAACTCTCTCTCTCTCTCTCACTCGCATTCCCTCTCAGATCCATAAAGTCCAAACTCCAAATGGCACCAAAGAAAGCCGTATCAAAACCATACCCCAAACGGGTTCCCACACAACCACAACCTTCATCTCAACCAAAAGAAGTTTCTAGAAGAACTAGGACTCCATCAAAAAGAGCCAGAGAGGAACCATCAACTTCGACGGGTAAACGGGTTCGATTCCAAACCTCCACTCAATCATCTGATCAAGCACCCAGGTCGGAAAATCAACAACAAACCTCATAGAGCACACAATCCGGGACAAGCAGAAGGGGCACTGCAGCTGGGAAAGCCCAAGTATTGAAGATGCCCACTACCTACTTGAAAACCGAGCTCCAACATAGCCGTTTCTACAAAAAGTTCTACGAACGGAAGGTATTCATACCCAAGATTATAGATTTTAATTTCCTGAAAGAATATGGATCCGACATAGAAGATCTATTGGATTTTCAAGGATGGACCAATTTGCTAAAGGAAGACGAAAGGGTCTATCCAGATCTTACTCGAATGTTTTATTATCTTTGGGATGAAGAATACTTTGGAACCTTCGTCAAAGGAGTCGAAATGGATCTTGGAATCGGGATAGTTGCAGGACCGACTGAAGTAATGAGTCATTTAGGACACATACTTGGAGTCCCGTATGAGGATGAGCCTATTCCAGAAGATCTCACTTTGGATCAAATGTATAATCAGCTCACCCGGAGCAACAAGTACCATCCGGGAATCAAATTCCTTCGGTACATGGATCTTTCACCCAGGCTACGAGTACTCCGACTTCTCATTGCCCACTGCATCTACCCAAAGGGCGGTGGAAGAAACCAATTAAACCCACAGGAAGCAGGGATACTATGGAAAGTGGCCAACAGGGTCAAAGTGAGCATACCCAAATTATTTCTTGAAGCCTTGGCTTCTAGAAAGGATAACCCACGAGGAGTCCTTCCTTATGGCACATGGATCACAAAGATTCTTGAATTCTTCAAAGTGGATATTGAAGGCGAGCCTTTCGAAGTGCTCAAATCCACAAATGCCATAAATAAAGCTCTCATACAAAGAATGAAGATCAATCTGCTTGAACTAAGGCATGAAGCTTCAGAAGAAGAGCAAGAAGACAATGCACAGACTGAGGGGGAGCAACCTCCCGCGGCACCACTTGCTCAAGAGGAGCCAGCATCTCCCATATCGCACGGATCCTATTCTCCACAAGGGTCCGCTGCAAGAGAACGGGTGCCTCCAACCTCTTCTGAGGAGGTCACCCTAAAGGATTTAAAAGATGAAATTGTTGCTATGAGGGCAAAAATGGGTTATCAAGAAGACCGGATGACAAGTCTTATCACCGGCGTTCACAATGCCCTCGAGGATATGCACTCCCGGCAAGACAGAATTGAGCGGGAAATGCGGACTATCCGCTATCATCTTGCCTCTGGCCGACATAAGAAGAAACCCATGCCTGAACTCGATCCTTACGAATCAGGATCAGTTCATAAAGAAGCAACTCCAGATCACGCTTCTCTTGTTTACTCATCGGCCCATCATTGTCCTATCGAACCAATCTTATATCCGATCTCTCAATTTCAATTCACAAAATCATTAAGAGTTGATCGATTTTTGATAAATTTTTGATAGTTTGACAAAAAGGGGGAGATAGAATAGGTGAGTTGAGTAAAATTTTCTTTTGGGTTGGGTTGTTTTGTATCTAGGTTTCATTTTTGTTTTGTATTGCATTTTGTAAAAATGAAACTTGATATATATATATGCTTTTGATGAATGTTATGTTTGCTTAATATGTTTTGCTTGAAAGGTATCCAATATGCCAAAATGATATAATGGTTGAAATTTCAAAAAGCTCTGACCTATAAGACAAATGCTCTGTTTTTCAAAAAACATATGAACATGATTAATGCTTGAAAGGTATCAACTCAAATGAAGTTTTGTCAATCATCAAAAAGGGGGAGATTGTTGGAAACAATGTTTAAAACAATAAAAATTGACCAAATCTTGAGTTTTGATGATTAACAAGAACTAATTTTGAGTATATAAAAGGTACTAATGTGTTTGCTAAATGTTTAAGGAAAGCAAAGAGGTCAAGTCGATCTCCAAGTCGACTTGGACTTCGACTTGGGTGAAGTCGATCCCAAAGTCGACTCAAATATCGACTTGAGAATGAATCCCAAAAGGCAACAGGTGAAGTCGCAGGTCAAGTCGACTCCACTTGCGACTTGGGAAGTCAAGTCGCAGACGAAGTCGACTCCAGCATCGACTTGGAGTATCCAGAGTTGAAAAGTGGAAACGAACATAACGAAGTCGCAAACGAAGTCGACTCCAGGTGCGACTTGGGTGAAGTCGCAGGCCAGGTCGACTCCATCCACGACTTGAGAAGTTCAAACTTCAAAGATGCAGTTTTCAAGCTATTCAAGAGGATTTATCACTCAAGTCCAAGGAATCAAGATGAAAAACAAATGAGTCAAATTCAAAGTCAAAAATCATGTTCTACATCAAATCAAGTCTATCAAGCTCAAAGACAAAGATACAAGAATGATTCAAACAATGTCTATCAAGACTACATAAGTCAAATATGCATGAATCATCTAAGTAAGAATCAAGTCAATCCAAGATAGAAGAACACAACTTGAAGATCAAAGCAGGTTCAGCAAAACCCGAGCCAAGTCGCAGGCCAAGTCGACTTCAGGATCGACTTGGGTCGAAGTCTGAAGTCAAGTCGACCAAGCCTAAGACTTGGGAATCCGAAGAACTGGAGTCGCAGACGAAGTCGACTCCAGATGCGACTTGGGTAGCCAAGTCGCATCCCAAGTCGACTCCACCTTCGACTTGGGTATAACGGTCAAATTTTCGAACGTTGGAGTTCATTTATTGCGCACCAACCACCTCCACAACGTTCATATTTTCTTCCCTCTATAAAAGGACCCTCAAATGAACGTGAAAACACAACAAGAGAACACAAGACACTACGTTAAAGTTCAAAGAGAGAAAAGAAGTGCAAGAAAGGTTTCCTATTTGCTTTTCTCCATTGTTGAGTGGTCCGTATAAATTCTAAGGAAGAAGAAAGCTTCAAGTTGCTAGCGCCTTCAACAATATTCATCCAAAGCTGCTTCTACAACTTCTTCCTCGAGCTAAATCTGCCTACACAAATCTGTAAAGTGTAGTTTCATTTATTTCATTGTCTTGTTGTATAAATCTTGATTTAGCTTGGGTAGCTAAGATCAAGTATATGCAAAGTAGGGTGTGATTGGAGTGAGACTCATCACCTACTTTTGCATGTGAGTTGTTTATGCCCCCTAGAGCTAGAATCTAGAAGAGAGCAAGTGGCTCTAGTTGTATATGCCCCCTAGAGCTGGAATCTAGAAGAGAGCGGTGATTCTAAGTGTATTCGTGGAATACATAGTGGAACCCAAGTCACAACAGAGTGTGAGCTTGGAAGAGTGGAGTAGGGAAGGTTTGCCCGAACCACTATAAATCTTGTGTTATATTTCTTTTTATTGCTTTATCTTTATTGCTCTCTAGCTCTTTTCAAAAGGGGATTAATTACTCAAGGGGTTAAGTCTTTATTTACCAAAGATTTTTTTTTAAAGAACCCAATTCACCCCTCCCCTCTTGGGTTTTGCCACTAACTCGGGACCAACACTCAGGAAGCTCCCGAGGTGCCTGCTTCGCCTGCATCACATGGATCCTGCTCACCTCATGGTTCAGAGATCCCTGTCCTGCTCCTAGACCACCATCTTGGGATACTTCAGTCAATGCGATCCGGGAGCACCTAGAACAGATTGAGGATCGATTGACAAATCAAATTGCCGAGATCCTAAATGCGATAATGGATATGCATTCCCGACAAGATAGCATGGATCGGGAACTTAGGTCTATCCGATATTATTTGGCATTCGGAAGCCATAAACATCAGTCTATCCCCGAACTCGATCCATTTGACACCGGATCAGTTCGTAGAGATCCAACTCCAGCCCCCATCTTGTCCTTTTACTCATCGGCACATGTCAGACCCATCCGACCTACCCCTGCTTCCCAAACTCCATATTCCATATCAACATTCTTATATGCCAAATCTCATCAAATCAACCCCTATTCGATCTATTGACAAAAAAGGGGAGAAGAGTTGAGTTTTGAGTTTAAATTTTTAGGATTTTGAGTTGGGTAGCTTGTATATAGGTTTTATTGCTTTTAAAACTTGTATGAAACATTTTATGATTATATATGGAAAGGCTGTTTATGAAAAGTTTGATTACTTGTGTTTTTCTCTGTTTTATGCTCTGATTACTTGTGTTATGCTTCGATTACTTGAAATGGATTGCTTTGGATAGATTCAACTTGAGATTCTTGGAATAACATGTGTAATTGTTGAAAATGAAATATGTATGACATATTGAAAGGTATAAACTCAAATTGGTTTTGTCAATCATCAAAAAGGGGGAGATTGTTGGAAACAACTGTTAAAATCAAATGCAAAATACCCAAAGCATAAGTTTTCATGATTAACAACTCAATTTGGGTTAGTTTTAGCTACTAATATGTTTTGTGCAATGTTTAAGGTTATAAATATGAAATATATAAAGCATAGCAGATCAAGTCGATCCCCAAGTCGACTCAGACATCGACTTAGGTGAAGTCGCAGGCCAAGTCGACTCCAGCAGCGACTTCAAAGCCAAATTTTTGTCCAGCGTTGAAATTGGGGAGCAAAGCTGTCGAAGTCGCACGTGAAGTCGACTCCACATGCGACTTGGGTAAAGTCGCAGACCAAGTCGACTCCAGCTTCGACTTCAGACTGACAGTGCAGAACTTGAAGAGCTAAGTCGCAAACCAAGTCGACTCGATGCCAGACTTGAGTAAACTTGAAGATCAAGTCGACTTAAGCAATCGACTTAGGCTAAATGAAGATAAAATCAAGTCCAAACCAAGCAAAGTTCCATGTATTCACCATGGAGGATCAAGATCACACATTAGGACTTCTTTCATACACTTCATGATCCAAGTATTCAAGATTTCGAGACATGAAGTTAAAGGATTTTATGCAAAGTGAATATACTGAACTTCAAATGATGGAAATCAAGGGAAGGACAAATAAGCATGAAGAAATTAAGCAAGCAAAATTATTTCAAAAGAGTTTAAGCTCACTTGGCAAGATAAGGAGGTCAAGTCGCAAACGAAGTCGACTCCAGCAGCGACTTGGGTCAAGTCCCAGACCAAGTCGACCTGAAAGATAGACTTGGAAGTTGGAGGAATTCGAAGTCGCACCTGAAGTCGACTCCACCTACGACTTGGGTTAAGTCCATGACAAAGTGGACCCAAGGAAGAACTTGAACAGCCTGCTCATAGCCAAAGTCGCACCCGAAGTCAACTCCACCTGCGACTTGGGTCGTAACGTTCGAATTTTTGAACGTTGGCGCATTTATTACGCGCCAACCAACTCTCTAACGTTCAAATCTCTCCTCCCATTATATATAGATACTCAAGTGAACGTGAAAAAAAAATTAGAAAGAGCAGAAAAAAGAGGAAAGAGAAGATACTAAGTTCAATATTTCACTTTCTTCTACATTTGAGTGATCTATACACGTTTTCAAGGAAGAACGAGTTTCAACTTGCTGCATACTCCAACGTCGATCAACTTATCACTTTTACGTGTTCTTCCTCGAGCTGAAAATTGCCTACACAAATCTGTAAAGTGTAGATTTCTTTCATTTCAATTTGTTATTTGGTTTTTGATGCTTGGTTTGATTTTGGTGTTTCAAACTAATTTATAGCAAAGTAGCTTTGTGATTGGAGTTGGGACTCGTCACCTACTTGTGATGTATATTGTATATGCCCCCTAAAGCTAGAATCTAGAAGAGAGCGGAGGCTCTGGTTGTATATGCCCCCTAGAGCTGGAATCTAGAAGAGAACAGAAGCTCTAGTTGTATTCATGGAATACATAGTAGAACCCAAGTCGCAAGAGAGTGTGAGTTTAGAAGAGTGGAGTAGGGAAGGTTGGCCAAACCACTATAAATCTTGTCCATTGATTTTTATTTCCGCTTTCATTATCTTGTTGCTTTCCTTTTGTCTCATTAAAGGAGATTAAATTAAACCGAGGTAAAGTTTCTAATTTAAGTTGAAAATTTTTAAATACCCAATTCATCCCTCTCCTCTTGGGTAATTGTCATTAACTCAGGACCAACATAATACACCCACATTAGTAAGAAAAAGGTTGTGACAATAACTATATCTAATTGCACAGCCATGCATGAAAAAGTGAAAGTGGTGAAGGTTGATGTTTTTTGATAAAAAGATATTTTCACACCCTTAAATCAACAACGGGTACATTAGTTATTTCACATGTGTATTGATGACAAATTGCGGACAGATCATAACGGCATAGATATAGGAGGAATTTTATGAAAAATTCGCTGGTATAAGAGCAATTATTGAAATTATGTGAATATATAAAAATTATACTCAAAATTCATAGGTATATTTAGAAATTTTGTAAGTATATTTTATACTTGGTGAAAATAAAATAAATTATTTCTATGTAATATTATTTGTTAGTCACAAAATTACAATCCTATTTAATGGATTCACAGATAGCTTAAAAGATTTTCCTATTGAGCTTCATCTATATTTTAATAATATTTAGTTCGTGAACAAAGTGTATGAAAATAAATCTAAATAAGTACAAATTTCGCATATACTCATAGATTTTACCATTAATTTTACTTAGATAACTGATCATGTTAACCCAAACTATACAAATAGTTCACTTAGCCCGCCTCAAAAAATCTATTTAAAACACTACTTTTTCTTTTTTATTCATACACTTATTTATCTGAGTGTATTTAACATATAAATCAAGTTTTACCATTTTTAAATATATATATATAATTTAGTTTACATGTTAAATACACTTAGATAAATAAGTATATGAATGAAAAAGAAAAAAATTGTATTTTAAATAGTTTTTTTCGAGTGAGCTAAGCACTCATTTGTTTAACCCGGGCTGACAAGATCACTTTGTCTAAAATTCTATTTACACCCATGCCCCTATGTGAAATAATAATGCCCAAACTCTAAGATAAAAATTCATATTCAAATAATTTGTAATACTTTATAGCTATAGAATCCTACTTTGCCCATTATAGAATCATATATCAAGGTGAATTTTATTTGTAAATTCATACTTAAGTTTTGTGTATATTATTTTCCAAAAAAAGTTTTACACATATTCATTATTTCACAGAGGGGTATGAGTATAAATAAAATTTTAGACAAAATATATGACCATATTTGAATTTTTTGAAAGTCCATAGGTAAGTGAAATTAGGAATAAAATTTATTAATATATATACAGAATTTTTCCTTAAAATATTTAAATAATTTCATCTAAATCAACAAGACGACAAGCCAAAAAAAAAATTCTATGCGAAATATTCATACCAAAGTTTTGGAGGAAGCACTCAATCGTTTCCTTTCTTAATTGCATTTAAGATGCATTAACTTTACAAGATTTAGGTAGTATATTGTGGTGCACTTTCTTTTCATTATGAATTTAAAATAAATAATTTTTGAGCAAATTCTAAATATATTAAAAAATTTTGCTCATTCCGAGCATATCCATGAAGTTTTAATAATCCAAATATACCCATATATTTTGCTGAAAATACCATTCATACCCACTTTATTAGAAACTTGCTAAATAGAAAGTTAGCCTAAATGAGAAAAGACAAAAAACCCCAGGCCTTAATTCTTTTCCCAAATCGTAATTGATGCCTTAACTTGTATTCTAACCCTTATTCCACCCTTCGTAGCCCAAATTTCTATTCCGACCATAATCAAGGCCGGAGGAAAAAATTAGGGCTAGGTCATTTCACACAAAAGCTAACATTTCAATTAGCAAGTTCCCGATGTCATGGGTATGAATATTAAGGGGAAATTACATAAGGATAAGTTTGAGAAGTGATAAAACTTTTGATGAAAAGTTTTAGGGTAAAAGTTTTTAAATTGTTAGAAAATGATATAATAGGGATAATGACGATAAGTAAAGATACTAAAGTTAAATAAACAAGTTAGTTGTATACATAATTATTTAGAAATGATTAAAAAGTATGATAGTTGTAAACAAGATGTAAAAAATAATTAAAAAAGGATAGTTGTAAAAGTGAGAAATTTATATTGAAAGGTTTAGTTAAAAATGTTTTATGGTTTTTCAAACACCTCCTTGGTTTGAAATTTTTTTTTATTAAACATACATACCCCTCATTTACTATGGGAACCAAGCTGGATGGAGTTTTGGTAGTGATCGTGAGGAAATTATATTTTAATTTCATTTTATATGCCTCAATCTTCAACCTGAACCAAAACCACTCAAACTTAGTCCATGAAATTTTTTTTTTTGAATTGATCCATTTGACAATGTCATAATTTTTATTTTATATTGAAAATTAAATCCAAGAAACCTTATAAATTTTTTATAATCAATTTATATTCTTAAACAGAAGATGCAACTTTCACTCGAGAGAAATACTTTTCACTCATGGGACATTACTCCCACTAAATTTTGAACCCAAGCCAACTAAAAAATTCCTATATTGGGCATTAACCGAACTACGATCAATTAACTTTTCTTTGAGGGATGCACCTAATTAACTTGTTTCATGAATTTAGTGCTTAACAAATTTCTTCTTTTAGCGATAGTTCAATTAGATTGTTCTTTTTGAGAAATTATCCTGTTAGCCCGAACTAAGCAAATATTTCACTAAGGTCACATCAAACAACCTATCTAAAACGTTTTTTATACTTTTTATTCATACACTTATTTACCTAAGTGTAATTAATATATACACCAAGTTTTACTATTTTTGGATATATGCATATATTTTTTTAAGATTTTTAAACATCTATGTATATATATTAAAAATACTTCTATCTTTAAAATTTTGAAAAAATATGTGCATATATCAAAAAATGGTAAAATTTAGTTAAATAAGTGTATAAAGAAAAAAACAAAAAAATGTTATAAATAATTTTTTTGTGGAATTATAAATAAATTTTTCGAGATGGGCTAAGTAAGACATTTGTATAGCCCAAGCTAATAAGATCACTTCTCGTTCTTTTTGTATATGATATCCTTATTGTATTTTATCAGCTACTCTTTTGATATCCTATTTCCATTAGATTTCAAATCAACCCATTTAAGAGGGGTGATTTAGTTAGACTAGGCTAAGTTAGGCCTTACTTAGCCCGGCCTAAAAAAAACTTATATTTTTTTATGGACATGTAGAGCTAGATGTATTTAACTCATAAACCAAATTTTACCATTTTTGGATGCTTTTAAGTATTTTTAAAATTTTTAAACACAGTGGCATTTTTGTAAATTCTGTTTTCAAAAATTTATGAATATGCTATTGTGTTTAAAAATTAAAAAAAATAATTAAAAGTATCAAATATGGTAAAACTTAATTTATGGATTAAATATACATAACTCTACATATCTAGGAAAAAAAATCAAGAAAAAATTATATATATTAAGGCCGAACGCATGGCTGACCCGTGCAACCGGCAGCCCGCTTTAAGTAAAGCCAGTTTACCCTTCGAAATGTCGAGGGGAATTAATTCCTTTGGATGGATACCAAACGGATGTTTCCTCGAATTGGGCAGCAACTGGATGACAACTGTCCAGTGTGAAACCGAAGATTCCTCCCCAAGACGAAGACGAACATGACGTGGAGAGCAGAACAAGCTTCCCGTTTCCACAGAAAACGTCGGGCAGGCGTCGCAGTTTGTATGGTAGAGCAGATCATGGCTGCCGTTTTCAAATCTCTCCCAAAAATTTTCTATCATTGAGTATGATTCATTCGGCAAGCCTGTCGGTGGGCCACATTACACATCAGGTTTTCCTTACTTGCACTGTTTCACCACTCATTTATTGGCCAGATTGCCTTTAATGCCCATGCACAGATCTCAAAATGCTTACGTGCAATCTTTTTCCTCTTTAAAAAAATTGTTTGGTTTATTTTTTTTTTGCATAGATATCTTTTGATTTTGTTTATTTTTTTAATTGAAAAATGTAAGATATTTCTATTTTGAAATTCAAAAATTATTAAATAAAATTTTAAAAATTTTGAAGTTTAGGAAGTTAAAAGATCTTAGGCTCACAAATCTAAAAAAGAAAGAAGCTTAAGCAAGCATTGAAACATAACTCATAGATGAAACATTTTTTTCATTTTATAATTTTTTTTAATTAAGGCTATATGTATCTAGTCATGATGCTACGACACCATTTTTATGAAGTTGAATTCATTAAATTTCTCAATTTGGAGCCAACCTTAATAACGAATTTGAAATTCAACGAGTCACATTGTTTAGCCATAAGTGGCGTTGTTTAGTATTTCTTTGTTCTATCATGGTATTCAAGATTATTATTGTCAAAATTTTAAATGGAAAGCATCTACTTTAAAATATAATAACTATATCTAAATTGTAAAGGGTTTGGTTGTAAAAACATATTTTTTAAAATTTAAAATTTATAACATGCAGACTTCACCTAGATTTTTGACAAAAAGAAAAGAAGAATGGATGACTCATACCTTTTTTCAAATAAATAAATAAAATATGAAACAAATTTGAAAACTTACCAAAATTTCATTAGGTGAAAAATCTAGACCAAGTCCACGAATCCATAAAAAAATCTATTTTACTCCTTTGGCAATCATTAAAAAACTTAAATTTACCCATACATGCATTAAAATTTTATGATAATTTACAAAATCATTGATCTACATAACAAGGATGTCTTAGACTATTTAAATGTTGAATTAATAATTTTAAAATTTATTTTAGGTGTGTTTGAGAAGTGATAACTTTTGATGGAAAGTTTTTAGTAAAATTTTTTCAAATATGAGAAAATGATGTGATAGAATATGGGTAATGATAAGGAGTAAAGAGAATAAAATTTAAATATATATGTTAGATATATGGGTATTTGTGTGGATATGATTGAAATTAATATATATATATATATATTAGATATATGGGTGTTTGTGTGGAAATGATTAAAAAGTAAGGTAGTTGTATAGAAAGAAGTGTAGAAATAATTAAAAAATAAAATAATTATGGAGAATAAAAATTTTAGATTAAAAAATTTTAGTTTGAAATTTTTTTTGGTGTTAACAAATACCGCTTGTGTTGCTTTTACATTTTTATTAATTGAAGTACATGCATGTTTGATTATGATGAAACTTGATTCTCTGATTAAATAAGTTTCATAAGACTAGGTACTTATTTATGAGAAATGATTCAATACTTTCATGGGTATGACCAAATGAACTTTGTTAAAATGATGTGAATCAAGGTAAGATATAAACCACAATAATAAAATCAAATTATAAAGACAAGAATACATATAGTGGTTCATTTCTCGTTATCCAACTCCACTCTCCAAGCACAACGATTTGGGTTCCACTAGTCGACATTAACATACAAGTTACAATTGGAGATGTTAATGGTCATGGTCAACCCGTCAACCCCCTCGTCCAACCCTTTTATAAATAGATATGGGTTGGGTTTTTTGAGTAAATGGATTATGATCCGCCAATCTGTTCAACCATTTAAGTAAATAAATGAATTAAGGTTGAGATTTTATAACCCGTCAACCTGTTTAGTAACCCATTTAATCCACATAACCTGTTCAACCTGTTTAACTTGTTTAACTCATCAAAGTTATATATATATATATATATATGTAAACTTCTTGGTTATTTTCTCTCATTAAATCTTCCTCCCGTCACCTAATTTTTCATTTTTTACTACTATCCTAATTCCATTTTCCTGTTACTGTCCTATTTTTATTTCCCCGACACAAAAAAAGACTCTCGCCTTTTCCTATGGGATCATAGTTTACCAAAGTTTAGGCTTTCAAATCATCTATTATACAACTCATTAACAACCCACCAATCCATTTATTAAATGGTTGTAAATGAGTTAAGGTTGAGGTTTTTTAAATGGATTAATAAACGAATTAGGGTTGAGATATTTTGAATGTGTTAAGATTAGGATTAGACTCCAACCCATCCTACCTGATCTATTAACACCCCTACTTAAAGTAGCACAGTTTGTTCAGCTTGTTGGTCCCGAGTTTATGAAAAAATCCAAGAGAGGAGGGGTGAATTGAGTTCTTTATCATTTTTTCAGTATTTTGAATATAACCTCTTGAGAAATAAGTCCCCTAAAATGAAAAACATGGAGAATGAAAAGTAAATAGAACAAACGAATCAAATACAAAATATTATAGTGGTTCAAGACAATGTTCCCTACTCCACTCTTCCAAGAACATATCCTTGTACCTTGGGTCCCACTATCTTAATGGAAATACAGTTAGAACCCTTGCTCTCTTCTAGATTTCAGCTCTAAGAGGCCTTTACAAATTTCGCACAAGTAGGTGGCGATGCACACTCCAACTATGCACTACTTTGCCTTCACTTGATCTTGGTCTCCAACACCAAACCAAGTGGAACCAAAAATACAAAGAATGAAAAAAAAGTCTACATTTTATAGATGTGTAGGCAGATTTTCAGCTCGTCGAAGAACTTATAAAGTGAGTGAATGGATGAGAACTTGAGCACTTACAGTCAAAGAACACAGCTCTTCTTTATATCTCTTTAATGAGCACTTAAATTCTAGAAAGTTAAGAAGTGAAAGCTTAATCAATGCACTAGCTAAACCTCTCCCTTCCATTTGACATGTATTAAATAGGAGAGGAGTAAATGCAAACATTTGGTAGTAAGTGAGAGTACATTTAATGCGTCAACATTTGAATTTTTCCGATAGTCGTGATCCAAGTTGTACTCGAAGTTGACCTCGGGTGCAACTTCACCCAAGTCACAGATTGGAGTCAACTTGGGTTGTGACTTCTGTCTTCATCTCTTCAGTCAGGTTCCATTTTCAGGTTGACTTGATCTCAAACTTGACTAAATGGCAGGTGAAGTCGACCTAAGTTGCAACTTCACTCTCTACTTGGCTCATTGGAACCTTAGCACAGTGTAAACTTGATCCTTTAGGATAGTTGCCCTTGTTTCTTCATGTTTTATCTTCATAAGTCTTCACTTATGAATGTGGGCTGTGGAACTTCTTGATTATTAAGCTTGGTCATGTTCATTCGAACATTCCTAATGAACTTATGTCTTGGATCTGAAATCAGGTTAGAATGATGTTGCTTGAGTCAAACTTGTCATCCTTGGGCTTAAAACTTCATGATTTGATCTTCTTGTATCCAAGTTGAATGCTGGGGTCGACTTGGTTTGTGACTTTACTCAAGTAACGTGCTTGAGTCAACTTCATGTGCGACTTCACCCAATTCGCATGTCGGAGTCTGTCGAAGTCGACTTGGGTTGCGACTTCACTTCATCAGACCTAGCTTTAGACCTCTGAGGGTACCCTAAGTTGCTGATGGAGTCGACTTGGGTTGCAACTTCACCCAATTCGCATGAGAAGTCGACTTCGGTTGCTACTTTGCCTACTCACGCATCAATATTGTCAGCGTTGTCGAAAAAGGCCTTTTGAAGTCGATACTGGAGTCGACTCAGTATCAAATTAACATAAGTTGATGCCTGAGTCAACTTGCCATTCGACTTGACCTGTCAAGCTTTGAATTTAAAGTATCTAACCCTTAAAATATCTCAACACACATGTTAGTGCCATAAAACCTTTCAAATTGAATTATTAACCATCAAAATATGAATTGTCCTTAATTTGTTATACTTTTACAACACAACTGTTTTTTGGATTTGTCCTTGTTGTAAACATGTGAAAAATAAGCCAAGTTTATGTTTTGATGATTAACAAATCAATTTGAGTAAGTTTTGGTTACTAACATGTTTGTGAAAATGATTAAAGGATATACAAATGAAGAAAATAAAGCATGACAGGTTAAGTCGATTTTTAAGTCGACTCAGGCATCGACTTAGGCCAAGTCGATCCCCAAGTCGACTCAAGCAGCGACTTCAAGTAGCAATTTTTGTCCAAAGTTGAAATCGAGGAGCAAAGCTACCGAAGTTGCAAACAAAGTTGACTCCACATGCGACTTGGGGAAGTCGTAGACCAAGTCAACTTCAGCATCAACTTCAACCATGATTTTCTGTCCAGAGTTGAAATCGAGAACGAGAGCTGCTGAAGTCGCATCCCAAGTCAACTTCGCATGCTACTTGGGTGAAGTCGCAGACCAAGTCGACTCCAGTTTCGACTTCAGTGCGGAACTTGCAGATCAAGTCGACTCAATGCTAGACTCAAGTAAAGATGAAGGCCAAGTCGACTCAAACACTCGACTTGGATCAGATGAAGATCAAATGAAGTTCAAATGAAGACCAAAGTAAGCAGGGTTGCATGAATTCATCATGTTGGATCATGAACACATACTCGGACATCTTCCATGCATTCTAAGACTCAAGACTCAAGACACGGAGTCAAATATTTTTAAGATAGAAGAATTATAAAGAGTCTTAGGTAAAATGGTGGAAGAACAATCAAACATGAAGAAATTCAAGCAAGCAAATCATTCCAAAGAATTTCAAGTTCAACTAGCAAGCTGAGGAAGTGAAGTCGCACCTAAAGTCGACTTCACCTGCGACTTGGGTCAAGTCAAGGACCAAGTCGACCTAGACTGGAACTTGAAGAAGTTACGGACAGCCGAAGTCGCACCCGATGTCGACTCCACCTACGACTTGGGTCGCAACGGTTGAAGGTTTTTCGAACGTTGGCGCATTAAATGCGCGCCACCTACTTCCAAACGTTCGGATTCCCTCAACATTTATAAAAGGCATTCAATATGAACGTGGAGGGTAGCTGAGAATTCATTGATTGAGCACAACTCCCATCTCTAAGAGCATTAAGTAATCAAGTCATCACATAGAAGAAGAACTCTGCTTTCGAATTGCCAAGAGTTGCTTACTAAATCATTAATACTGCTGTACAAGTTCTTCTCTGTGCCAAATCTGACTCTATACATCAGTAACGTGTAGAAACTTTCTTTTACTTTTTCTTATTGTATTGAACTTGATTTAGTTTGGGTAACTAAGATCAAGTGTATGCAAAGTAGTGTGTGATTGGAGTGGAACTCGTTATCTACTTATGCTGTGAATTGTTGATACCCTCTAAAGTTGAAATCTAGAAGAGAGCAGTGGCTCTAGTTGTATTTGTGAAATACATAGTGGAACCCAAGTCACAAGAGGTGTGAACTTGGAAGAGTGGAGTAGGGAAGGTTGCCCGAACCACTATAAAATCTTGCTTGTTGATTTTTATTTCTGCTCTCAGCACTATATTGCTTTCGATTTGTTTCTTCATAAAGGGGACTAGATTAATCCGGGGTAAAATTTTTGTTTAAGTTAAAAATTTTAAATACCCAATTCACCCCTCCCCTCTTGGGTAATTACCATTAACTCGGGACCAACAAGTGGTATCAGAGTAGGTCTTGGAGTTTTAGCAAAGAGATCTTTTGATATGGCATCCCAATCTACTTCCGTTCCTGCATTTGCCGAAGGCCAATCTTTTACTAGGCCACCATTGTTTGATAGGAACAACTTTGGCTATTGGAAGCTACGTATGAAATAACTCATCATGGCTACAGATATGGACTCTTTGATTGCTATCCAAGACGGTGTAACTTTGTCAATTGATGAAAAAGCTTCCAAATGGACCGATGAGGAAGTGAAAACTGTTAAGAGCAACGCTAAGGCTATGAATTCTTTATTTTGTGCTCTTACCGCTTCCGAATATGATAGAGTATCATCTTGTTTAACTGCAAAAGAGATATGGGATACAATAACATCTATCTATGAAGGAACTTCTCAAGTCTAATGGACAAGGAGAAATATTTTGATTGAAGAATTGGAAAGCTTTAAAATGCTAGAAACAAAAAATATTTCTGAAATATTTGCTAGATTCTCTAAAATTACTAACGCCTTGAAAGGTCTAGGAAAAGCAATTTCTGAATCTGAGCAGGTCATGAAAATCCTAAGAGCTCTACTGGAATCTTGGACTCCAAAGATTACTGCAATAGAAGAAGCTAAGGACCTAAACACATTGAAGCTAGAAGACATTATTAGCTCATTAATGTCACATGAGTTAATCAAGAAAAGAAATGAAGATACCACAAAGGAAAGAGAGCAATTGCACTAAAAGTCACCCATAACTCGGATGAGTCCATCTCCTCATCTCACAATGATGATGAAGACATTACTCTACTTACTCGCAGATTTCGAAAGTTTGTGAGAAAAGAAAAGAACTTCAAAGATTTCAAAGAGAAACCTCGAAAAGAGAAGAAGGAGGTTACAAAGTGTTATAGATGCGATGGTATGGGACATATGCAAGCTCAATGTCCTACATCGGAAGAAAGATCCAAGGATCATCAAGAAATGAAGGAAAGATATGAAAGCCGAAAATTTCAAAGGCCCAAGGGAAGAGGAATGTACGTGAATGAAGAAACTTCATCAACAAGTTGCTCCTCAACCGATGATTTTGAAGCGGCGGATTGAGCAAGAATATGCTGCATGGCGCGGATTGAGCAAGAAGAAACTTTGAACACAACGGAAGTTTTGGAAGAGTAAACCACCTCAACAAAATGCACAAGTAATGAAGAGGTAACTTCCAAATTTTTCTATTCTCAATCTACTCATTCTTCTATTCAAGAATGTCTCAAATGTGCTGAATTAGAGGAATTACAACATGCATATGATTCATTATATGAGGAAATCAAAAAACTAGGAAACAAGTTATCATTAAAGAGACAACAATGTAAATCCATTATTATTGTAAATGAAAAACTAGCAGAAAGAACAAAAAAACTGAAATAAAAAAATGAACTGCTATTGAAAGAAGTGGAAATTTTAAAAAATGAGAATGAATCCTTAAATGAATCATTATATAAGTTCTCTAATCCAGGAAAAAGTGTAAAAATATTTCTAAACATGACCTCTCAAAACAATAGAAGAGGTCTTGGATACTCCACATTTGAGCAAGGAGAAAGTAGCAAATCAAGTGTGCCAAAACTTTGGAAAAATCAAGCTAAAGCTGCACCTATTTACAAACCTAAAGGGAAACAAGTTGTTTGGACTAAAAGGCCAACTTTTGAACCATTACACATTTGGAGGCCTATTCCTAGATTACCAATTGCTTGCAACTTTTGCAATAATATGGGTCACAAAATCTGTAAATGCAACTTTAAGAAACTGTATGACCATGGTGCAAAATTAGTTTGGGTTTCAAGAAACACAAGATTTGGGCTTTCAAGAATAGAACAACAAAGATTAAATCAGTTTACTAACCCAAATGGACCCATAAAATGGGTACTAAAGAGATAAGATTTATTTGCTCATTTTTCAGATATGTTTCAAGGCAAAGGCAAGCAACGTTTGGCTCATGGATAGTGGTTGCTCAAGGCATATGACTGGAGAAAGAATTTTATTTCATAAACTCAAGCCTTGCAACGATGGAACTGTTGCCTTTGAAAACAACGAGAAAGGTAAAATTAAAGGTAAAGAAAATATTTATAGTATTTCAAATGCATGTATGGAGAATGTGTTGTTTGTTGAAGGACTCAAGCACAATCTAATGAGTATTAGCCAATTATGTGACAAAGGAAACAAGGTTGTGTTTGAATCATTTATATGCAATGTATTTGATGGAGAACATATCATGTTTAGCGGAAAAAATATGGAAATGTATATTTGGTTTCACTTGATGAACTAGATGGTCAAAGTCTAATATCCATTACAATGATCCATGGGTTTGGTATAAGAGGCTTGGGCATATAAACATGAAAAATATTAAGACCCTATGGAAAAAGAATTTGGTAGATGGATTGCCAAAATTGAAACATGACAAAGATAAAATTTGTAAGGCATGTCAACTGTCAAAACAATCTAAAATGTCTTTCGCTACCAAAAAGGAGATTTCCACCACTAGGCCACTTGAATTGCTACACATGGATCTATACGGGTCATCCGACATTTTAACCATTGGTGGAAAGAAGTATGTGTTTGTAATAATTGATGACTTTTCAAGATTTACATGGATAATTCTCTTAGCTAACAAAGATGAAGCCTTCTCTATGTTTGCAACTTTTGTAAACTTGGTGCAAAATGAAAAAAAAGTACTATTATGACCATTAGAAGTGATCATGGTGGTGAGTTTGAAAATAAATGATTTATAGAATTACGTAATGAAAAAAGAATTCACCACACATTTTCTGCACCAAGAACTCCACAACAAAATGGAGTGGTTGAAAGGAAAAATAGAACTATACAAGAGATGGCTAGAACAATGCTAAATGAGAGTAAATTATCCAAGAAAATTTGGGGTAAAGCTGTAAGTACAGCTTGTCATGTGTTGAATTGAGTTACCATTAGAGCAATTTTTAAAAAGACCCCATATGAGCTATGGAAAGGTAAAAAACTAAATATTTCATATTTTCATGCCTTTTGTTGCACATGTTATGTTTTGAATAATGGAAAAACCAACTTGGGAAAACTAGATGCTAAGAGTGATGAGGCAATATTCCTTGGTTACTCATCAAATAGCAAAGCATATAGAGTCTTCAATAAACGGAACTAAGTTGTAGAAGAGTCAATACATGTTGTTTTTGATGAATTTAATTCATGCTCCAAAAGAAAAGATGATTTAAGTGATGCAGATGATGTCACAAGTAATCTTGAAAAACTGCATGTGGAAAAGCATGAAGAATCCACAGAGAAAAAGGTAAGTGAAGCTAATAATTCCTATAAACCTCCAACTGACTTAAAATTCAGAAATGCCCATCCAATTGAGCAAGTTATAGGGAATATCTATGAAGGTGTAAAGACTAGAAGGTCAAAACAAAATATTTGTAGACAATACGCCTTTGTATCCAAAATTGAACCAACCACTATTGATCAAGCTCTTGATGATGAAAACTGGATCATAGCAATGCAAGAAGAGCTAAATCAATTTGAAAGAAATCAAGTTTGACATCTTGTTCCAAGACCAAAAGACTGTATTGTCATTGGCACAAAATGGGTCTTTAGGAACAAATTAGATGAAAGTGGACTTGTGGTAAGAAACAAAGCTAGACTTGTGGCAAAAGGATATTCACAAGAAGAAGGAATAGGCTTTGAGGAATCCTATGCTCCGGTTGCTAGATTAGAGGTCATTCGCATGTTACTAGCTTTTACATCTCACATGAACTTCAAGTTGTTTCAAATGGATATTAAAATTGCATTTTTGAATGGGTATATAAATGAAGAGGTGTATGTTGAACAACCACCTGGATTTGAGGAGAAAGATCAATCTAAATTTGTATACAAATTAACCAAAGCATTATATGAATTAAAACAAGCTCCAAGGGCTTGGCATGAAAGATTAAGCAAATTTCTGATTGATCATAACTTCCAAAAGGGAAAGGTAGATACCACTTTGTTTATCAAGTATAAAGAAAAAGATATCTTGATTATTCAAATTTATGTAGATGATATCATTTTTGGTGTTACTAATGAGATCCTTTGTCAAGAATTTTCTGAGCTTATGCAGAAAGAATTTGAAATGAGTATGATGGGGGAACTAAACTTCTTCCTTGGACTACAAATTAAACAACTAAATGAAGGGATCTTCATAAACCAGTCCAAGTATATCAAAGAAATGTTAAAGAACTTTGGCATGGAAAATAGCAAAGGGGCAAACACACATATGAGCTCAACCATTAAAATTGATAAAGACGAGAAAGACAAACCAGTTGATTTAAAGTTATATAGAAGTATGATAGGTTCTTTATTATATTTAACTGCTTCTAGACCCGATATACTGTTTAGTGTTTATATGTACTCTAGATTTCAATCATGTCCAAAAGAATCACACTTGGTAGCTGTAAAAAGAATTTTCAGATATTTAGTAGATACTACCAACATAGAACTTTGGTATCCAAACGGTTCTAATTTTGATCTAATCGGCTACTCGGATGCGGATTTTGCCGGTTACGAGGAAGATAGAAAAAGCGCTACTGGAACATGTCAGTTTCTTGGGAACATGTTGGTTTCATGGTTTTCAAGAAAATAAACTAGTGTTGCTTTATCCACCGCGAAAGCCGAATATGTTGCCGCCAGGAGCTGTTGTGCCCAATTGCTTTGGATGAAACAACAACTTAGGGACTATGGTATAAATTTTAAAGATATACTTATTAAATGTAATAATACTAGTGCAATATATTTAACTAAAAATCCAGTATTGCATTCTAGGACCAAGCATATAGACCTTAGACATCATTTTATTAGAGAACATGTAGAAAATCATGTATATGTTTGGAATATGTGAGAACAGAAGATCAAATTGCATATATTTTTACCAAACCTCCAGCAAAAGAACAACCATTTTATAAAATTAGAAATGATATGGGAATAATTGAATTAAATTAGGAACAATAAGATATGAGAAATGAAATTAGAAAAGCACAAGCTGAGGGGGAGCACAGGTTCAGGGGGAGCAGCCCCGCCATTCTCAAAGGATTAACCCGCTTGATCTCTAATTTTTTATCAATCGACAAAAAGGGGGATAAGAGATTAGGATTTGATTTTTGAGTAGTCTCGGTTTGAAATGCTTGTATGAATGGTTTTAAATAGTGATTTATTGGACATGAAATATGTATGCTAAACTTCGAAATGCAAAAATAGTATGTTAAAAGGTATACACTCAAATCAGTTTTGTCAATCATCAAAAAGGGGGAGATTGTTGGAAACATGTGAAAAATAAGCCAAGTCTATGTTTTGATGATTAACAAATCAATTTGAGTAAGTTTTGGTTACTAACATGTTTGTGAAAATGATTAAAGGATATACAAATGAAGAAAATAAAGCATGACAGGTTAAGTCGATTTTCAAGTCGACCCAGGCATCAACTTAGGCCAAATCGATCCCCAAGTCGACTCCAGCAGCGACTTCAAGTAGCAATTTTCGTCCAAAGTTGAAATCGGGGAGAAAAGCTATCGAAGTCGCAAACGAAGTTGACTCCACATGCGACTTAGGTGAAGTCGCAGACCAAGTTGACTCTAGCATTGACTTCAACCATGATTTTCTGTCCAGAGTTGAAATCAAGAACGAGAGTTGCCGAAGTCGCATCCCAAGTCCACTCCGCATGCGACTTGGGTGAAGTTGCAGACCAAGTCAACTCCTGCTTCGACTTCAGTGCGGAACTTGCAGATCAAGTCGACTCAATGCTAGACTCAAGTGAAGATGAAGGCCAAGTCAACTCAAACACTCGACTTGGATTAGATAAAGATCAAATAAAGTTCAAATGAAGACCAAAGCAAGCAGGGTTGCATGAATTCATCATGTTGGATCATGAACACATACTCGGACATCTTCCATGCATTCCAAGACTCAAGACTCAAGACACGGAGTCAAATATTTTTAAGATAGAAGAATTATAAAGAGTCTTAAGTAAAATGGTGGAAGAACAATCAAACATGAAGAAATTCAAGCAAGCAAGTCATTCCAAAAAATTTTCAAGTTCAACTAGCAAGCTGAGGAAGTGAAGTCGCACCCGAAGTCGACTTCACCTGCAACTTGGGTCAAGTCGAGGACCAAGTTGACCTAGACTAGAACTTGAAGAAGTTACGGACAGCCGAAGTTGCACCCGAAGTCGACTCCATTTGCAACTTGGGCGAAGTCACACCTAAAGTCGACTCCACCTGCGACTTGGGTCGCAACGGTCGGAAATTTTTTGAGCGTTGGCGCATTAAATGCGCGCCACCTACTTCCAAATATTCAGATTCCCTCAACATTTATAAAAGGCATTCAATATGAACGTGGAGGGTAGCTGAGAATTCATTGATTGAGCACAACTCCCATCTCTAAGAGTATTAAGTAATCAAGTCATCATATAAAAGAAGAACTCTGCTTTCAAACTGTCAAGAGCTGCTTGCTGAATCATTAATACTGTTGTACAAGTTCTTCCCTGCGCCAAATCTGCCTCTACACATCAGTAACGTGTAGAAACTTTTTTTTACTTTTTCTTGTTGTATTGAACTTGATTTAGTTTGGGTAACTAAGATCAAGTGTAAGCAAAGTAGTGTGTGATTAGAGTGGAACTTGTCATCTACTTGTGCTGTGAATTGTTGATGCTCTCTAGAGCTGGAATCTAGAAGAGAGTAGTGGCTCTAGTTGTATTTGTGAAATACATAGTGGAACCCAAGTCACAAGAGGTGTGAGCTTGGAAGAGTGGAGTAGAGAAGGTTGCCCAAACCACTATAAAATCTTGCTTGTTGATTTTTATTTCTGCTTTCAGCACTATATTGTTTTCCATTTGTTTCTTCATAAAGGGGACTAGATTAATTCGGGGTAAAATTTCAGTTTAAGTTGAAAAATTTTAAATACCCAATTCACCTCTCCCTTCTTGGGCAATTGCCATTAACTCGGGACAAACAGTCCTAAGCTTTAGGTGAGCTTTGAGAAGTAATCAACACTTTAATTCACTTCCTCTTTGTCTAATCACCATTAACACCAAGATATTACAACTTTTCTTTAGTTTGATCACCATCAACACTAAGGTAATACAAAGAAAAAACTTTAAATAAAAATTCAACCAATTTAGTACATCTGCAGAAGTAGCACTTCTTCAATTGATCAATACTTTGTAGCTTTGAATTCCGAGCAACAACACCTTCAAGAATTTACAACTTGAACTTCACCTTTGAACATCCATAGAAAGTAATATCACAATGAAATACTTTGGAATATTTCAAATTTGTGTGTGGATGTCTTTTTCTATGCCCTCTAGCTCTTCCAAGTTCTCCTTTTATAATCTCTTAATCACTCGAAATATGACCTGAAAGATAGCCCAAGAGGTCTTCATGAAAAGTCCAATTTCTCTGAAGTTCAAAAATCTGCCACTCAAAAAAGATTGATCATTTTTAGACAAAAGGTCAGATCTATTTATGCTTCAGTTAAGTCAGCGAGTCTTCAACATTAAAAGTTCGACCTTTTCCTGACAAAAGGTCGACCTTTCCCCTGTTTAGCAAAATTTTAAATTTGAAAAAAAGTCATCTTCAAGCATGTTAGTCCATTCAAGATAATCACAAAAGAAATGTTTCATTCATCATTCAAGATTTAGCACATCTCAAAAGGCATATTCCATATCATATTCTAAGTAAAACTATCAACCAAGCATATTCCAAAATTATTCCAAGCATTCTAACAAGTATATTCCATTCTCAAGTTATCCATGGGCTTCAAACTCATCTTATTACAATTTACATTATAAACTCAAAATAATAATTTCACAAATACATCACACTTTTTAAAATCCTATTCACACCAAATATAATTTCACAAAAGCACATCTTTTTGTCATCATCAAAACCAACAAAAAATAGGTAATTACATGAATTCAAAAAACTATAATCTAATTATATTTAACAAGTTTATCAATTTTTAACATCTTTGAAGATTTGTAAATTCTTTTAAATTTTTTAAAATTAGTGGTAATTTTTTATTTTAAAAATTCAAAAAAAATATTTGCAAATATCCAAAAATAGTAAAAATTAATACATATGTTAAATACACTTAAATCAACAGTTTTATAAATAATAAAATATTAAAAACGAGTTTTTTCATTTGGGTGCTCCAAAGCTAAGTGCATTTAGGTGCGTTATATCAGAACCTAAACGTATATAAGCATGGAAATATCCATACTTACTCCTAGTTTTTAAGTTTCAAAATATGTTTTTCTAAATTCTAAACTATTGATCATGTTTAACACATCTTATTTTATCATGCTACAAAAAATAAATTTCGAGTGGATTTGGAAAGTGATAAAAAAAATTTGATGTAAAATTTTTTAAAATGGAAAAAAATGACACGATATGATACAGGCAAAGATAAGAATAAAGAAAATAAAGTTAAAATATTAGACTAGTTATCTAGGTAATTGTGTAGAAATGACTTGAAAAGTAAGGTAGTTGTACAAGATGTAAATAAATAATTAAAAATAAGATAGTTATGAAAAATAAAAAGTTTTAAATTGAAAAGTTTTATATATAAACAAACACACGCTTAATTAAAATTTTATACCTTGTAAAAATAGTACTTTTATTAGTATCTATAAATAATGACAATTGATATTATAATTAAGCACATTCACTACTATTTTTCTGTAAACACTCCACACTAGGGGAAATCTATAAAATACCTCTATATTATAGAAGAAATTGTAAAATGATCTCCACCGAAGGGAGGATTAAACACTCGTCAGTTGGCATTAAAGACACGGATGCTACCATCAGGGTAAAATCTTGAATAAAAAACAATATTTTTTGAAAGTGGAAATATAACAACTAAAATTCAAAAAAATATACAATATAAATATAGTATATAAAATTTTTCAATACATTTAGTTTTTGGGATCATAAATATAGTAAATGATTTAGATTTTTCAAAAAATATTTTCAACTAAAAAAAAAAGCAAACATGGAGGCTTTCATGCTTAGCGTAAATACTAAACCATCCCCTCTTTATCTCATTTATCTCCAGAATTTTTTTCTTATTTTTATTTTTCAATATTTATTAGACTTATGTTTTCATTTTAAAAACAATTTCTTATTCGTTTATCTTCAACAATACTTAATTTAATTCCTGCAACATTATTTTCGTTTTCGGATTTTACTTTTTATCCTATTTTTTTCTATATATGTTAGCAATGTACAGGAATAAGTCACTTTAAAAAAATTAAAGAACCTCTTAACTTTTAAGTCGGACTTATAAAATCCGATCCGTGCCTTTTTTTTTGCTTTGTAGATTCTTAGTTAACTAAAAATGTAACTAACTATAAGCTATAATCTTAAAAAATTATTCACAAATCACTCAACTAAACCGCTTTAAAGTAGTTATAAAAAACCCCTTAAAAGTAAAAATTTAATTCTATTAAAATAAAATATTTATTTCACGTGGATTAATTTGGTGACCGATCAGTAGCTTCAATAATATTACAATTAAATTAATATTCTTAACTAAATAGGAATTTTTGCCGATTGAATTTTAATAATTAAGACACTAGATCGAATTTCCAAGCACCCCATCGGATTGCAATTCGCATGCTAGATCCGTGCTTTCTTTTGTAAGGATGGCTGGTTTAATGGGTCAGCACTATTGTAATATTTCAATGGTGTACTCCCATTTTTGCGATTCGATAATTAAATTAAAATCCATCTATTCATTTTATTTAATATCATTAAAATCCATCTATTCATTTTATTTAATATCATTTACTTCGGGAAAATATTACCCTGTAACATATCTCTTTACTTTATTAACGTATTAAAAATCATTTAAATCAAAGTGGTGGGTGAGGCATACCAACTAAAAATATATAATTATGTGTAAATTATGAAAAACATTTAAATATATTAGAATATCATCATAAAAATACATAAATTATATATACATAAGAATGATTTTTTAAATGACTAAATACTGAGTTTACAACTTTAAAAATTAATTTATAAATAAAATAATTTTGTGATGATGATTTGATACTATTTAGATGGGACTTGCACAACTTTTTCTTCGGATTCAAGTGTAATACTTCTTAGTGAAACAAATAAGTTTAAATATAATTGATGGAGTAGATTTTAATTTAATTGTGAAGATCAATTATTTAATACTTACATAACTATGGAAGTTTCCATGCTTACCTTTTTGTTTTTAATTTTAAACTTTATTTGATTATATTTTAAAAAATCTAAATTGTTGACCATGTTTAATACTTTTTTATCATGTTACCAAAAAATAATTTTTATTAGAAACTTATATCTTATAGAAATAACATCTTTTAAGAGTAAATATAACAACTAAAAATTTTGAAAATTTTATAGTATGTCTGGCAAAAGCAAAAAAATTTCAATTTAAAACTTATGTAAGCATTAAATCATTCGTCAATTATAAAATAGGAAAAATGAAAAGATATCATTTAAATGGTAACATTTCAACAGTATCTATGAAATAATTCAATCGGAATATTTGAAGGGCGCTGATCCTGATCCAGTTGGGCTGGCTGGTTTACATTTTTTAGTTTTTCACAAAAATGTTATCCTTCAGTTCCTACGAAATTCTACAATTTTGAGACTTATATATTTTTTAAATAATCTCACCTCTAATAACCAGATTACGTAGAAATAATTCCATATAACCTCTGCATTTATAATATATGTATGGTTACAAAAAATCCAATTTATTAATTATGTTTAACATTATTTGCTTAGGTAGGAAATCAAGTTTCATCCAAATTAAATAGGTTCATGAACCATATATGCTTAAAAATAGATATATTCATGTGTAAATTAGGAAAATAATTAGATTCATTCACATATGTTTTCGAATGTGATAATACTATATCGAATCATTTATTCACATACTAATGATATTTTAGATGATTTATACGTTGAAAATACTATATCAAAATTGATATTTAACATTGAACTGTTTTATTTTATTGATTTTATACATTTATAGATACAGATCATTCACTGTAATATAAGATAAATGAAAAGGTTTTTATGATAATATGAATTATGCTAAATAAATAGACAATGTGTATTTTTTTATCAATCATCAAAATATTAAAAGCGAAAGGGGCTATATAAAAGAGTTTTATAGAAGTAAAGTAGTATTTTCGATTCCTAAAAACACTTCTATGTGACTCCCTTCACTTTTAATATGTGCATATTGATTCAAAATACAATTAGTTAATTATATTTAGAATCAGTTTTTATCTATAAGACTAAGTTTCATCTAAATCAAATATGTTCATAGTCCGAATTTACTTAAAAATAGATATATTTATGTGTAAATTAAGAAAAATTCCTAAATCCACTCACGTATATATTAAATTGTAATAGTACATCGTATAGTCATTTATCCATATAGTAATGATATTTTAGATGGTTTAAATGTTAAAATAGTACATTAAAACTGATAGTTAACATTAAATCATTTTTTTATATTAATTTTACACATTTATAGATGAGACCAATGCACAATGGTACTAGACAATTTTTAAAATCTAGTTCTTTTAGAGGTATTTAAGTCATTTTTAACTTTAAAATTGGTAGTTTTGAAATTCAATAAAATATATGTATATATTTCCAGAAATTATAAAATTTAATATATGAATTTAATGCACTTGATAAACTTTTTACCAAAAAATAAAAATTTAAAAAAATTGTAAATCATCAAGGCTAACAAGAGCAGCGCACATATTTGAATGATGTCAACCCTACTCAAATATTTCAATGATGTAGTTCTATGCACGGGAATTAATGAATGTGGTTAACCCTAATATGCCCATCCAACCTATTTATAAATGAGTTTAGGTTTAGATTTTTGAATAAATAGTTTATCATCCACCAACTTATTCAACTATTTAAATAAATAAATAAATATGATTATGGTTGAATATTTACAACCTATTAGATTGTTTACTAACTTGTTTAACCTGTCTAACCTAATAACTCTTTTATAACTTAGTAAAGATGATATATAGATTATATTTTTAATCCTAATTTATGATATTTGAAACCTGATTACTAGAGTTTATTTAATAATAGAAAGTCTTATTTGGTCCATCCTCATACAAATGCATGTTTCTAAGTTTTGCAAATGCATATTTATATTGATTGAGTTGTTAGATGAAAAAAATATTATTTACATCTTGGAATAGGAACAAATGGACCTTGTACTAGGTTAGCCATGAATTTAAAGAAATGTTTGGAGCATTTGCTTCTGAGTTAATCAGTATATTTTCAAATTATAAATATGGCTTTTTAGTTATTAAAACTTTAAATGAACTTGGTTTTAACCTATTTTCAACATATATAAACTTGTTAATAACTTATTAGCTCGTTTATTAAATGGGTTAAAAATTAATCAGGGTTGAACTTTTTAAAATTGATTAATAAATTAATTAACATTGACAATTTTAAAATAGATTAGGATTAAGATTAAACTTTAACACGTACAACCTGATCTATTTATATCCCTAGTTCCATGTAACCTGTTAATATAAAACGTACTTCATCTACTATATTTAATATTATTTATTTCACTAAAAGACCAAATTTCATTAAGTAAATAGACACATTCACTTTAAATGTGGATGCTTTTAACAATTCCTCTTCTATGTAGCCTCTTTTATTTTTAATATTTTGGTAATTGATGAATAATTCATTTCATCTTTTGCATTTAGCATCATGGAAACTCTTTCTTTTGTCTAATATTAATGTTCATAGACCCTATTTATAAATGTATAAAGTCGATATCACAAAATTTTTTAATATTAAATATCAATTTTAAAGTAGTATTTTTAACATCTAAATAATCTAAAATATCATTATTATGTGTACCAATGATTATATAAAGTATTATTATAATCTAACACATGTAAATGGATCTAAGTATTTTTCTTAAATTACACACGAATATATCTATTTTGAATTAAATGTGGTCCACACATATATTTTATTTAGTTGAAATTTGATCTTCTAAACAAAATAAATGATGTACAATAAAATAAATGAATGGAATTTGCATTAATAAGTAACACATCAAGAACGAAGGGGATTTCATAGAACCTAGTTACATATAAGTCACTCTTTGGTTTAAAAATATATTTTCATGTGTAAATTATGAAAAATACCTGAATCTATACACATATGTATTAAATGTAACCCGCATAAGAAGTATGTTTTAGATGATTTAGATGTTGAAAATATAACTTTAAAATTAATATTAAATTATTTTATTATATTAATTTTATACATTTGTAAATGATGCTCATGTATAATAATACTAAACGCATGAAAACCCAACGCATGAAAGGTTTTTCGTGAATATACACGATGCATAGGAATAAGGATTCTCATCAATAAGTAAGGGGGAAAATGAATTGAAATGCATGTAAGAAAGGTTTCATATGTGTAACGCCCTTTTTTAGCACGGAATCTGTTGTGTGTACAAGAACTTACGCAGACAGTCAGCAATTGGAATGGGATGTAGACAGTTCTCGTATTGGTTAAAGGATACAGCGGGCTCCGATTTTGAAAGTGACTTTAGAGAATGAATTCCATTTGGTAATGTAGGCGGGGAATAAAGCGAGGAAGTGGAAAGAAATTTTGGAAAGTGTGGGGATTACGTGTGTATAACAGAAAAGTAAAAATAAATATGGCAGTTTTGTAAAAAAAAATGTTCGAATATATAGGTAAAATGAAAAAATTCGGGTAGCAATTAGTTGAAATGTCAGTGTAGAGGGAGAAATGAGAAACTACTTTCTCACCTTAGCTTACTGCCGAACAAATCCTTTTGGGTTGGAATTATAATTCACTTCATTCATCGTATTTAATATCATATTTTTTAATTATTATACAAAAATCATTTTAGACAAAGTCATATATAGGTTGTATTATTCAAAAACTTATAAACTTGTATGCGAAATATGAAAATTAGATTCACTCGTCAAACCATTAGAATATCATAATAATTTATTGAGTTAGAAGAATGTTTTTCAAATTGGTATTCTACATTGTGACATATGATATTATATATCAAATCTATTCACTCAGGAGACAACAAACTTTTATTTATCTTGAAGGGAGATAACTAGGGGTGCAATTTGGGCCGGGTTTGGCCCGAACCCGAGAATTTGCAGTGTTAAACTCTACATATTTCAACTCGAGCCCATTTTCCTATACCGAACCCGGGCCGAAACCTGAACTTAAATTGTTGTTTATTTAGTATAAAAATTTTATGTATATCCCACATAAAATGAAAGGTTGTAAACCCAAACCCTAGCACCCTTTCTACCTTGCGTCCCTGCCTTCAACGGCAGCATTTGGCACTTCCTCCACTCACCGTCATCTCGCTTGCATCCCTACCTTCAATGGCAGCCTTCTTTTGCTTGATTGCTATCACTACTCGCCGTCATCTCCCCGCATTCCCTCCGTCGTCTAGCTTGCGTCCCTGCTTTCAGAGGTAGCCTTCCCCAGCTCACCGTTAGGGGTGCAACTTGGGCCGGGTTGAACCCGAACCCAGCCTGCTAAACTCTATTTTAAACGGTGTTAGAACTTGTTTTTTTGTAACCCGAGACTGAAAAACCTAATTTGTAATATGATAGAGTTAGGGTTGAAGTGAACCCGAACTCCAAAGAACCCTAGCCCAATTTCCTATTTTATATTTATTATAAAATATATTATATACATACTATTTAAATAATATTTCTTTATATTCTTCGTATTTTATGTTATTTATATATATATATGAATACATATTTGGCATATTGTAATTCTATTATAAATAAATTATATTATTTTTATTTTTATTTATCTTTCATTTCTATCATTTACTTTTACATTCATTAATTTTCTCCTTTATCTTGTTTTTTATGTTAAATTTTTTTCTAAAAATATTCTTTACATTACTATTTTTTTAAAAAATATGTAGTTTGATTATATATTATTATGTTTACTTACATGATTTGTTATTATTATTTATTCATATGAAATTCTAAACTTATCACTTTTAAATAAAATGTAAATTCATCAACATAAATTCCAACTCGAAACTCAACTTGAACCCGCTTTTTAAAAACAGAGTTAGGGTTTAGGTTTTACAAATAGGGTAGCGTTAGGATTAGAATTAGGATTGATGTTTTATAAATAGGGTTAGGGTTAAGGTCGAGGTGAACCCAAGTTTCATGAGCCGAGTTGCACCCCTACTAGCCGTCGTCTCTTCGTATTCTTATCGTCGTCTAGCTGTTAACCAGCAACTGCAGTTCTGTTTTCCTATTGCATTCTCGTCGTTAGCCAGCAACTACAGTTTTTTTCCTCTCTAGCCAACTTCTTCTCTAGTTCCATCTTCCTCTCTCACTGTCGTCATCTCGCTGCATTCTCGCTGGTAGCTAGCAACTATAGTTCTATGACGATCAACTGTCTGAGTTCTTCTCTAGTTCTATCTCCTTGCAGAGGTATCAATCGCCACCAATTCTTGTTTTACAACTAGCACATAGCATTTTTTTAATTATTCGTCTCCTTGCATTATCAGCAGCATCTCCATCTCAGTTCTTTTAAGTAAAATCAATGATGCATCATTTAACTTATTTCCTTCGAACTGCATAAATCAATATTGTGTCTGTGTGTGTATTTGTTTAACTTTGTAATTTTCGCCACTATGCATTTGTTAATGTTTCAATTTAATTTGGTTATTGATATAATATAGGTAAAATTATTGGGATTGAAACAAAAATCTTTAACTGTGATTATATATTACAAAAAGAAGACCCAAAACAGGTTTTTCTTCTGTATACTCTTAAGTGGTATTTGAATTTTTCTTGTTTTCTTATAGTAAATTGTCATTTTAGTTTTTTTTTTAGTAATAGATTTATGATTAAATGAGTATAGGATATATATATATATACTTATAGTAAGATATTAATCCGAAACTCAAACTAAGCCCGAATTTCAAAAATAGGATTAGGACTAAGGTTTTATAAATAGCATTAGGGTTATGGTTGAGGTAAACCCGAGTTTCACGAGCTCGAGTAACACCCCGTGAGATAACACGCTTCCGCCTATCCAAAGTAAGACAATAAGAACCTGTTATATACTCAAGAGAGACTAACTGCTCCCACAAATGGGGGCCAAAATTTTTGTCCATGACATGGTTCAAACCCCAACACTTAAGTCGAAAGAATATTTAAGATGGTATAGATGCTAACCGATCAAAAAAATTACTATTCAATGATAATAAAAGCGTATAAATTCTAAGCAAATTTTAAATTTTATAATTAGATGAAATTTTCATTGATGAAAAATTATAGGAAAATTTTAAAAAATAAGTAATTAATGTGATGTAATATAAGTAGGCGAAAGAGAATAAAATAAATAGCCTCCGGATTTTGTTATCACAAAGCCATATGTTATATGTATTTTTATTTTCGTGAAAATGTAAATATCGAATTTTATAATTTTTGGATATGCGTATATTTTTCTGAATTTTAAAAATCAACAATTTTGTCAGTATTGAAGTAATTTTATTCTTAAAATGTTTATTTTTATATTCGAATATATATACACATATCCAAAAATTAACAAATTTGTCATGTCAATTTAATATATTTAACTTTATATTTTCATGAAAATTTTTTAAATAAAAATATAAATTAGCCTGAATTAACAACATACAAATTTGTTAGTTCCGCAAATAGAATCATCATTTAATATGAAATAGATAGATAATTATACAAAAGTACTAAAAATAATTGAAATAAAGTAATAACAGAAAACGCATGGTAGCTGGTTAAAATATCAAATTACACAAAAAAGTGTATAATAACTTTTTTTTTTTTTTACCTAATGCTAAACTGAGCCAATATAATGAATGGGTTGAATTCGTGATTCAATGATCAAATTGGAACCCATAGGCTGGCTTTTACGAAAAAACACACAAATGATCGAATAGGACAAGCCGCAGGAGCATCTCGGTCAAATTGCGCGTGCTTGTTCAACTTTGAAGGCTGATTGCAGCCTAGAAAGAAGGAAGAAGACGAGGAAAGTAAACAGCCACATCATTTCGTGCTCTATTTGTCTACCTTCTTGTTTTATGTGGTCTAAATTCACAGGGGAGTTAATTAATATGCCAAGTTTCCAACCAAGAAAAACTTCGTCCATGTGTTGGGTCGTTTTAATCAGTTTCACCGAATATTCTAATGTTCATAGGATTTTGATTCTGTACACCAGTTCTCCATACACCACTTTCTTATCCGATGCCCGGTCCAGGGAAAATGCAAATAAAGTTGGATTCGGATTGCATGTGCGCCCGGTTCACTGAGGCTCAATGCACCTGCCTACCAATACCTATTTTTTTTATTTTTAAAATTTTTTTATACAATCGTTAATCTAAGTGTATTTAATATGTACATCAATTTTTACCATTTTTGGAGATTTTTTATATTTTTTTGAATTTTTTAATATCAATGGAATTTTCATAATTTTATATTACAAAAATGCTACTGATTTTAAAAATAAAAAAATATCTCCAAAAAGGTAAAAATTGATACACATGTTAAATACATTTAGATTAACGGTTGTAAACAAATTCAAAAAATAAAAAAAGATTAAAGACGCTTGGGTGGATTGGATCAGATTCCAATCAAGTTGGGGTTACACGATGGGTGATATGTAAATCATGAAAGTAATGGAATGAATTAAAATGATATCCATGTCAGGAAGGAAAATCCTTCAATGGTAACATTACTGTTGAAGATTTGAGCACTTTGATGACCAATTAAATGGTCGTAACTCATGTGGCAAGGTTCTACCCGACATGAGGTTCAAGTCTGCCATCCCTCATATAGAGTGAGAGTTTTTAATTTCTTTTCTTTTTATAGAGATATTTGCCAATTTTCCAAAGGTAAGGAGTGTTATAGAAAAATTCTCTTCATTGTATAAGAGTTATAATTGTGCTTCATTGAAATATAAACTGTCATGATGTATAAAATTTATATAAAAAAAAAATTCCAATCCACTCAAGCCATTTAAAATCTTTTACTGTGGGGGAAAGTATGTGGCCCACTCCCTTGCAGATTTTGCATCGGATAATGTTATCCATTATTATGAATGGTGGACAGATAGTCTAAAATGTATTACGGATCTGATCTGTAAGGATAGAGATCAAACAATGAAACCAAGTTGCGCCACATTCGTTAATGTTCTTGGGTTTTTTTATTTTTCTTTTCTTTTGATAAGAGTTTGTGACTTTTCATAATGAAACGGACGATGGATGCTTTTCTTATATGTATGGATGTTAAAAATAAAAAATAAAAATTACTACTGGTTATGGTAGAAAAATGTTTCGATTTGAGACAATACACAGCCAAACGAGAAAAGAAGCGGAATATTTAGAAAAAAAAATTTGGCCAAGAAGGAGATGAGATGATAAGGTTGATGGAAAAAATGAATTCATCTCTTCTAAACTCGCCAAACGAAATCCCGCGGGAATCGAAGGGGCTGTATTACAAAAGGATAATGCCTAACACCTTAACCTAAAGGGTTTTTCCGTAAAATAACTCGTGGCCTTATACCACAGCTTAGCTCAAGATCATTGAAATGTGCGGGTGAGATCTGAATATCGCAAGTTTCCAAAGTTGGGATGCATCGTATGGAATCAGCTTTGATAATTTTTATCTATTGTTGCATTATTGATGGCGCATTCAAACCTTTTGAATGTCGACCTTTTGCCTATTTCGAGTGGTTGAAAATGATTCCTAGCCGCTGTCATTTGAAGGCCCTATGAGAGAAAACAGTTCGATTTGCTTCGTCTTGGCCAATGGGAGCTAGAGTATTTCTTTTGTGGCAAACCCTACTTTTCTCGATTTTTCTATGAGAGATTTCTAATTCTCGTGGGAATTTAGGATTATTTTCCCTCCTTTGGTCAAGCTTGTACTAACCTACCGCTAGTAAAGAGGAAGTTGAATGAGGGAACGGAGAAGAAGAGTTTACGGTAGAAGATCTGAGTAGTCACTCTTGCCCTCATAACTTGTATATAAATTCTTTTCAATCCTTTCCATTTTTTTGGAATAGGACTTTGAAGTTTGGTATTTTGATTTTATTGATTCAACTGGGAGGGTTGTTGGTGTAGTCAGGGGTGGGGTTGTGGCTGGTCAATAACTCAGCATGTTTTTAATCAGGTAAAATCAATACTTTCTGGACCTAGTATAGCGATGGGTCAGAAATTCTAACCCATAATTCAAAGATAGGGTTGGGTCGATTGATCATGTCTAGACTCAAAGAGTCCTAAACTGTCTTGCATTTTTTCATTTATTAAAAGTTATAATCATATATTTAAATCTTATTATCGTTTCTTTCAAAATTCTCACATTTTTTATAATTAAATATATCAACAATAAAAAATCAATTTATCTAAAAACAATATAAGAATCAATCAGAGGAATTTGCATGTATATATATATGTGTGAAGCATGATTATATGTGATATATCACATATGCAGCAAGGGTGCCACACGCGCATCATGGTCGTCCGTTTCATAGACAACGCATGAGTCATTGGATTCCGGCACACAACTTGTTGCATTTTTTACCTCTTTCTAAAGTGCATTTAATGCATGCATTAAAGCACGCGAAAATGTCATTTGACAAATTTGAATGAGAGTAGGGGTATTAACGGATCAGGATCAGGTTGGAGCCTAATCCTAATCCAAATCTATTTAAAATATATTAACTCTAATATGTTTATTAACTTATTTAAAAAACTACAACTCTAACTCATTTACAATCCATTTAATAAACAAGTTGATGGGTTGTTAACGGGTTATGTATATAAGGTCTAATTCTACTGCTACATTAAAGTCTTAAACATGAGATAACTTTGTTAACATGCCTGATTAGTATTCACAACCATTATCTTTGTGTCAAAAACCAACAATACAAGCCATTAGCAATGATGATGGTGAGAGAGAGGCCAAAGACAGACCTAAGTGGAGAGGGGGAGAGAGAAACAACAAGAGCTTTAATTAGGAGATAAATCAGAGAGAGGGACAGCGAGAGAGAGGGAGAGAGAGACCTCACTCACTTGTCTGAAAAGAAGATCGACAATAACTAATTGAACAGGAACAAGGACGGCGTGAGAAGAGAAATAAGCCTTAATAAGGGACTCATCACAGCATAGCAAGCAGACAGTGTAAGAGAGGCGATTTGAGTAGGCGTCGAGCAACTATAAGGAAAGATGTAGAGTGAGAGTGGGAGAGGAGGCGGATAGAAATGGGTGGTAGACGGTGAGCTCGGGGCAAAGAGCAAGGTCAAAGAATGGGAGGTGGACGAATTATCTGGGGCACTAAGAGAAGGTTGGGCGAAATATCAATCTGTAGGTGAGAGCCGAAAAGGGACAAATTGTGGAAGAGGAAGACAAAAATGAGCCACAGGCAGTGAGATCTAAGGCAAAGAGTGAGGCAACCCAGAGAATGGGAGGCGAATAGACTGCGGCCTAAGGCGCTGCAATAATGGAAGGGATCGACGATCAATCTGTCGACTGCAACAGTGTCGAAGAAATGGAGGAAGAAGGGCGGAGAAGGATCTTGCTGCGCGCTTGCTGTGAGTGGCAGGAGAATTTGGACGCGGATGAGAGACACGGTTGGTGGTCTTCGTCACTGATCCACGGGATGTAGGCACAAGCTTGCAGTTAGAAGAAAAAAATTAAGGTAGGAGAATTTTTTGGGCGAGATAATTTAGGGGAAGAGTGGGACAGGCGAAAGAGGGAATGGGAAATAATTTAGGGGAAGAATGAGACAGGCAGGAGCTAGAACGGGAAATACTTTATTATATGAATATATATATATATATATATATATATATATTATATAACCTGTAAATGGGTTATGCGGGTTATACAGGTTGAACGTAACGGGTTATATAAACGGGTTGACGGGGTTGTAAAATCTCAATCCTAATCAATTGATTTAATTAAATGGTTGAACGGGTTAGCGGATCATAAATCATTTATTTAAAAATTCCAACCCAAACCCACTTATAAATGGGTTGGATGGGTGGGTTGTCGGGTTGACCATTACCATTAACACCCCTAGATGGGAGAGAAATACCGAAGGCAAGAGAGTAGAAGAAAGCTGAAAAAATGAACGCAAAAGAAACCAACAGAAGAGAGTCAAAGAAATTCGCTCCATATTTATAGTGGTTATTATGTTCTTTAAATTTATGTTTATTTGATATTATTTATATTGATTTTAAAGAACATTTTATATGCTTCATTAATCTATTTCATGTTAATACATTAACACAAGTGATTTTATAAGCCTGATTTTTTTAAAAATGAACTCCACCGAAGAATTACAGTCTCCCTATTTGTCAGACAACTATGAAATTTTTTTAATCAAACCCAACCCATCTAGACAAAAATTTAATAGAGCATTGCAGAAAACTTGTATAAAAAGAGAATTCAAATAAAAAACTCTTGATGAGATGATTTAAAAATTTTCATTATTGGAGATTATTTATGTTATTTTTTATGTTCTTTAAATTTATATCTGTAGGAGATTATTTATAGTATTTTTATGTTCTTTAAATTTATGTTTATAGGAGATTATTTAAAATGATTTTTTTATGGTTTTTAGATTTGTGTTTATAAGATATTATTTATATTGATTTTAAAGTACATTTTATATTTTTCATTTATCTGTTTCATGCTTATACATTTATGCAAGTGATTTTATAAGCCCGTGTTTTTTTAAAAAAATGAACTTCACCGTCAAATTGCACTCTCCCTGTTTATTCCGCAGCTATGTAAATTTTTTTATCAAACCCAACCCACATAGACAAAAAATTAACAGAGCATTGCAAAAATCTTGTATAAATTGAGAATTCAAATAAAAAAGGCTTAATGAGGAGATTTTAAATTTGTGTTTATAGGAGATTATTATTTTATTTTTTATGTTCTTTAAATTTATATTTGTAGGAGATTATTTCTAGTATTTTTATGTTATTTAAATTTATGTTTCAGGGGATTATTTATATTGATTTTAAAGTATATTTTATATTTTCATTTATCTGTTTGATGTTAATACATTTATGGAAGTGATCTTATAAGCCTGTGGCTTGTTTTTTTTTTAAAAAAAAAAAACTCCATTGTCAAATTACGTGAATTTCTTTGGCTCTCTATTTTGTTGGTTTCACTGGCGTCCATTTTATCAGCTTTCTTCTACTCTATTGCTTTCGGTATCTCTCTCCCATCCAAACCCATCAAATGGCAGTCTAACATGCTTTAGTGCAATGCACGTTAGAAGAGTGGAAAAAGGTAGTCGGTTGGGCGATGGGATCCAACAGCTCGTATCCTTGCGCATATCGTATCCTTGCTGCATATGCCACATATGGCATACAAACATCCCTCTCTCAATATATATAACTCTTATACATAATTTTATATTAATCTATTTTAATAAAATTACACTACATTTACTCATGTTTTGTTTTAATAATGATATATTTTTATGAATTAGTAAAAATATTGAAGTATGCAACATTTAATTTTTGCATAGAAGTAGATGTATTTTTATGTTTTGTAGGTATACAAATTTTTAAAATTATATGATTTGACTCACATTTTTTTACCAAACTCGTTGTCCCCAAACTAGTTCCATTTCAACTCGAATTTTTACATCAAAAAGGAGGGAAAGTTCTTAGGAGTTTGTAAGTGGGTCTTAAGTTAAACATAATGTGACGCGTTTTAAAAATTGTGTGGCTGAGCTACTAGTCCAGAGAAAATAATATCACACTATTGGAAACATAAGTCATAGGCCCAGGATGGTTTTTCTAAGCCTGGGTGTTACATATAGTATCAAAGTGGTCCCCTTCCAGTAAATGTGGGGTAGAGGCCTTGAGGTTTGAAGTTGAGATGAGTTGGTAGGAGCCCATAGTTGAGTTGAATTGTGGTTTAAGGACGAACTAGGTGGAAACTGATGAGCCTGTAATAGTCAAGAACTGAATCTCACATCCAAAAAGGGAAAAAGTTCCTAGGGATTTATAAGTAGATCTCAGGTTAAACATAGTATAACACATTTTAAAAATCATGCGACTGAGCTATTAGGCCAAAACGGATAATATCACATTATTATATCCATAACCTACTGTGATGCCCCGTTGCCTAGACATCTATAATGGCTAGTCAACGGGTGTCATATAACTTAAGAAAAATTCGGCAACATCTCCCCATAATATATAAGAGGTCGTATGCAATCCAAGACCTGTTATTTATAAATATCTCAATCTCATCCTGTAATATCATATTCCATTCTACATTTATGCATTTGTATTCTCACATTATAGTGGCATTTATATCATAAGTAAATCATAGAAATTTATCATTCACAACAAGCAGTCCAAAAGATCATTTACATATGTGCGAATATGGATTGTAATCTAGTCTAAAATACTCAAGTACAATGTATTTTGTCATAGTCGGATTTGACTGAGTAAGTGTCCATAGACATTAGTATCAAAAAGAAACATAAAATCTCAAATAACTAGGAATACAAATGCTAATCTAATGGTCTTCAACATTGTGTCCTCCTCCTATGCCATTTTAAGACTCCCCACCGGGCCTGTGATCTAAAAAATAAAATAACAATTCTTGTGAGTCTAAATAGACTCAATAAGTATATAACAATTAGTACAATATGGGAATGAGTAAAACTTTGGATGCACATGCCATGACAAAATTCTAGAAAGATGATTCTTGAATAATCATATAAGACACATGGGTGCAACACCCACACCGAAGAATATATGTATAAAGCCATACACAAATAGAAAGATTACAACAATCCTCTCTTCATGTCGACCAAGGGCCGTGAACAACTTTCTCCTCATGTCAAGCAAGGGCCATGAACAACCCTTTTACAATCATCCATCTCAGATAATACATTATCTATAACATAAGAATGAATGTCACAAACTATGCATGCAACATTAGCAAAATTAACCAGCATACCAAAAGTCACACAATCATTTCCTCGAACACATGATGAATGCCAAAAGGGAAAACCTCTAGTCCCTCATCTTGGTTTAACCAACTCGACAAATGTCGCGTTCTAATCATGTAAAGACTGCTAATGATTCGTCTATTTTACAAAGATCACACAGTAACAATCAAATTTTCCCCAAACCCTATCAACAATGAACTGTCACAAACTCTAATGTTCTAAATCATGAAATTGTTGGACATTACCCCTTCATGACAGGCTGCGATCGTATGCACCCGGGTGCATTGAGGTGCACTACACCTATTTTTTTAATTATTGAAAACTTTTTCATGAAGTTGTTAATCTAAGTGTATTTAACATATTATCAATTTTTACCATTTTAACATATTAAAATTACTGAAAATGTCACTAATTTTTAAAAATCTAAAAAAAAAATAAAAGTCTCCAAAAATGGTAAAAATTGATAATATGTTAAATACACTTAGACTAACCATAAAAAAATTTCAAAAAAAATATAAAAAAATTGGTTGTATGCACCCAGGTGCATTGAGGCTTAATGCACCTGGGTGCATGCAACTGCAACCCCTTCACAACAGCCATATATCATGTTTAAGATGAGATTCCATCATTAATTCAACAAGAGGCGGTATCTACTTATCTCGATCGTGATTTCCCTCAGAAATAGTGGCTTTGAACTTGGATATTCGAGATTTCAAGCTCCTTGAGATGAATCGATGATCTACGAAGAAGCTTGGAAAGGTTTTGACGCGGTTTAGGGCTAGATTGACACCGAAAAGAAGAGGAAAAAAGAAAGAGGAGAAACAGCGGGAGAGAGGAGGAGAAGAGAGAAAGAGGGGCGAGCGCGATTAAGCCCTAGAAGGTCTGTTCGCATTTTAACCCTCGTCAAGACGGGCTGGGCCCGAGCATGGGTTGAGCCCAAATACAATTATAACTTACTTTTCTCACTTATACAACTTAGTAAATCAAAATTTTCTCCAAGGGAACTGCCCCCTTCACCTCCGCAAGGGATGATATCCCCTTGACCCCTGCGACCTGACCAAGCAAGTAAAACCCTGTACCTACTCTGCGAGGTGGAAGATAGTCCTAATACTCCAAACAATGCATCAATTATGCACTTCTAAATCAAATATCCAATAATCATATCATAAACAGGTGGTGTCACTATATAAACATGCCACAACTCGTACTTGTGTTTAACATGCTCATGAATGTGTCTCATACAACCCAACATGTCAAAACATTATTTATTCCTAGCAACATATTTGTAAATTATCTCATAATTAGGAATGAATTAGAATAATAACAATAAAATACTTGGTCTTCACACCTACAAGCCTAAGATGGATTTTCTAGGTCTGGGCATTATATATTTTTCCCATCACTTATTCAAAAAAGACAAAGGTCAAACCGGCCTTATCTCAACTGGATATAAAAAAGGGCCAAATATTTTTTTTAAAAGGTAGAGTCGGGGTTGGGCAAACTCTAACTCGGTACCTTGACTCGATATGGCCTGCCTTGATTACCACCCCTAGGTGTAATTAAGTCGTTATTGTCATCAGTCATTGAGGGTTGTGCGGCTTACTCCAATATCTTTCAAGCTTTTGGGGGTTGGTAATCTTAGGTCCTTTCATTGGACATAATTATTTGACCTTAAGCTTTGGTTGGGTGGTCGGGGCTGCTTAATAGAGATCCTTGTTGGTGGCTCTAGTTCTTGATGTGGTGGTTGCGCTTATAAAATCCAATTTTTCCCTTTTATGCCAGGTTAACTTTTTCTGAAAATTGGACATAACATGGTTGCTCCCACCATTTGATGATGCACAATCATCTTTCATTTACTCATTTTCTTTCTTCACTAATTTCTACTAATAACTCAAAAGGAGGTAAGCAAAAGACTTTTGTAAAGATTAGTTGTACTTATGTTTGCGATGTTCATGCCTGTGATCATAATGCAGGTGAATATTGAAGCAACCATTGAAACATTGGGCATAACCATTGTCATGGTGGCTAAGGATACAGATACTGCCTTTAGATTTATCAAAGCGGTACTTGTAGGCAAGGGCCATGTATTCTTGCTAAAGGGCCCAACGATGAGTTAGATGAGTGGGTACAATGGGACATATATTTGGCATTGCATGTAAGTGATTAGATGTAGCAGAACATTGTACTCCATGAGAGAAACATGCGTACCATAGCTACTTTTTGCCTCGTTAGCCTCCGATTAGGAGTTACATGTCTATTGTAACTCAACTTCACTTAGTTCTTTTTGTTCCTTTTTAGTTTCATGTACTACATCATTGGACCTTGAAGCCTCTAGTAGACATTCTTGAGTATTCTACATTGAGGTGCCTTTCTAGTTTCGATTCCTTTTTATCTCTTACAATTTGAGAAGAGTTAGAAAAGGAGAACTTGAGAACACTAAGTATAAGAATATGGAAGTGATCTTTGAAAATATAAAAACTATTAGAAAGTCAAATCCATAGACGTCATCACATGACAAGTCCAGATTTGGTCCAAGGCATGGGCCGACCAAATTAAGGGCTTAAATCATCAAAGAATGAGCAAAAGGTAGGGGCATCGTGGCTCACACGATGGTCGTGACGACCCCCTTCTCTGAGGGAAGGTGCCTTGTGCTTACTGACTATCATAAGAAAGTCAAGAGGTTCATCATAATTTGCAAGTCTTAATCAGGCTTGCCACTTCATGTGAGACCCAAAGTTTATTTTTTTTATTTTGAATTTTATAAAATTCGAGTAAAAATAGATTAAAGAGTGAATTTAGCAAAAATATCACCTAATAAGAAAATTTGATGCATAAGTAGTGTTTATATGATTTTAATATGTTACGAAAATATTGAAAAGATGTTGAATGAGGGAAGTTAAAATTTTAATTTATTTAGAATATTTATAAGAAAATTCAAATTTAGCTAAACTTTTGATGGAGCGTCATAATTTGTATTTTTGGGACTATGAGGCATGCCATATATCCATAGATTCATTTCGGAGTCTAGAATCCAACTCAACAAATAGTTTGTGAATTCAAATTTTCTAGAAATATTTATTGATAAAACAATAAATATTAATAATTCAATGGCATTCGGTAATTTTTGCAAACTTATTCCATGTCTATATCCTCTCTTTCTCTCAACTATTGGAACCAGAAGCCATAAAAAACAATGACAAATGGAGAGAAAAGAGAAGGAGGAAAGAGAGAAGGGAGGAGAGGGAAGAAAGAGAGAATAAAGAAGAAGAAGAAGAAGAAGAAGAAGAAGAAGGAAAGGAGATTTCTTAATATGACTTGAAAGACAAACTGTGAGGACCAGGTATTTTATTCTATTTTTATTATAACTTTTCTCTATTTATGAGGTAACTTATGAACATGCTAGTAAGAATTTTACGATATTAATGGATACATAACATACATGGACACGACATTTAGGAGATGTATAGTGCATATGTGCATGTATGATTAGCGTTCCATTGATGGGCACTATGACTATTGTTTCCCTCGCAGAGTAGGTACGGGGTTCGACCTGCCCGGTCAGGTCGCGGGGGTCAAAGGGGCAGCGCCCTTGCGGGGGTGCAGGGGGCAGCGCCCCCGAAGAAAATTTTAATTATTAAGTCGTATGAGTGGGAGAGTAAATTACTAATTGCAATTAGACCCGATCCATGTTCCGACCCGACCCGATAGGGATTCAGTAATAAAGGAAGCCCGCGCGCGCTAGGGTTCATTCTTTTCATCCCGCACCCGGCTATCTTCCTTCTTCTTCTCTTTCCGTTCTCTGCGTCTTCTCTTCTTTCCCCACCATTCAGTTCGGGCTAGCCACGGATTCATTCAAGGAAGCTCTACCGACTGTTTGAGGATCATCGACTCGAATCGTGGAAGTTCCGAATCTCTCCGTCTAAGTCTAGAGCACTATTTTTGGGAGAAATTTCGATTCAAGTAAGTAGATGTCGCCCCTTCTCGATTTAGTGATGAAATTTTATGTTAAACGCGATGCGAGGCTAGAGGGAATGTATAGTTTCTAACGACTCCATGGTATTAGGCGTAGAGTTCGTAACAGTTAGGGTTCATGGTGAATTTACTTTGAATGCGTGATTTCTATGATGTAAAAGACTTCTTAGCAGTTGTTATATTGTTGGAATGTGACGTGAATTGATTTGCCCCAATCGAGAGTATGAATTGAAGGTTCTTTCATTTCACACCTATCATGTGTTTGATAAAATGCTTGTGTGACAGATCTATGTGTTGAATCTGAATTGTGTTGATGTTGTATGTGTGGTTTGCGATGTGTATCATTGTCTGTTATGTATGATGCGTTATCTCAAATAGTTGGTTGTAAGGGTTGTTCATGGCCCCTGATTGACATGAGGAGAGGGTTGTTCATGGCCCTTGATGGACATGAGTAGATGATTGGTTGTGTTGGTCAATTTGTGTGTATGGTTATATGTATACGATCTTGGGAGTGGGTATTGGACCCATGTGTATTAGCTTCATCACTATATGAGTATCCATCATTATGCTTATTTGCACTTTGTGCTAACCACTATCTACTTACTGGGTCTATTTAGACTCATATCATTGTTATTGTGCTTTTAGATCGCAGGTCAGAAGGGGAACTTAAGGATGGGACAAGTTGAAGATCAAACATGAGAGACCCTAGCACAATATGTTGATTTCAGTTCTTTTAGACTTGTGCTCTTTTGATAATCATATATGTAGACAATTACTTAGGCGGATTCGCTTTGACAACTATAATGTATTTGGTATTTCAGATTGGATTATAATCCCTGTTGATGCACATATGCATGACTATTATATTTGTTTGTTGTGTAAGGAAAATATGTAATGATTTCCTTCTATATGAATGTTCTTATTATATGAAGATGCAAGTATATAAATAGGATTGAATGTTACAGATGGAAATGTTATGAATATCAGGTCATGTATTCCATATTACCCCTTGTATGTTATGGGGAGATGCTGCCGAATTTTTCTTAGATTGTGTAGCGCCGTTGATTAGTTATTGAGTATTTTTATGAATGGGGCGTTACACAAACATTCAAGACTTGGAGTTTAGAAGTTTTCTTTATTAAAGGGTTCGAATGTCTACTTGAATTGAAGATATGTAGGTTATTTTTTCAAATAAATCATAGATTTAGCTTGTAAATGACTTGGTTAACTATTGTGTATGAGCATCGGTTTTGTATTATATGTTTTGGGAAGTTTGAGGCTTTGAGGTTGTGTAAAGACTTTTGAAAATTTGTTAGGAACTACGAGCTTTAGTTGGAACCTATGAATCAAAGAATTTAGAAATGATTTTTCATGTAAATTAGTGCATTGAGATAAAAAATTTTGAATTATATAATGGTTTGTTGTGATTTTTGAGGTGTACCTATTAACTGTTCAATAAATGTCAATGAGAGATGTGATCCGTTAATTCTTATAAAATGGATATTTAGTGTTTTAAAGGTTTTTCAAATAAATCATAGATTTGGCTTCTAAATGACTTGTTTAACTATTGCATAAGGGTATCGCTTTTGTATTGTATGTTTGAAGAAGTTTCAAGTTTTAGGTTGTGTACGAATTTTGAAATTTATTGGGAATTAGGAGTTTTAGTTGGAACCTAATATTATGAGTGTTAACAGATCGGGTTAAACAAGTTGGAGTCTAATCCTAATCCTAATCCATTAAAAAAATCTCAACTCTAATCTTTTTATAAATTCATTTAAAAAATCTCAAGTCTAACTTATTACAACTCATTTAATAAATGAGTTGGCAAGTTGTTAACAGATTGTGTATATATGTTATAAGCAAGTAAAAGTCAAGCTAATTTAATATTGAGTATGTTGTTTATAATTGTCATGATGAAGTAATCTACATTGATAGGATACATGACATGTCTAGATCTTCATCGAAAGAAAGGTATATATTTGACATACCAGCACAAAGGACGACGATTAGCCATACAGAGAGAGAGAGAGAGAGAATAGAGAGGGAAAAATAGTAATAGAGTTAGAAAGGAGGACGATCAGAGATGGAGAGGGAAAGATAGAGAGAAGAGAGACAAAGATTGAAATATGCAGAAAGATGCAGAAGGAAAGAGAGAGGACCGCGTGAGACAGAGAGCACATGTAGTAATAAGGATGACAATGGCAATACCACGGAAATAACAAAAACACTGTAGAGCCGCAAATGAATGTAGAAAAATAAAAAATCAAAACTAGAGAGAGAGATTTAGAGTTCAAGAAAGATATATACCACTTTTAATGGGTTGTAAATGAATTAACATATTAAAAGAGTTAAATGTGTTAAGCGGGTTACTAAATAAGTTGACGGATTATAAAATCTCAACCTAACTGATTTATTTATTTAAATTATTAAATGGGTTAACGAATCATAAACCATTTATTTAAAAATTACAACTCAAGCTTATTTATAAATGGATTGGGCAAGCGGTTGACGAGTTGACCATGACAATTAACACTTCTAAAAACTATTGATCAAGGAATTTAAAAGTGATTTTTCCTATAAATGTAGTATATTCAGGTGAAATATTTGGATTTCATAAAGGTTTGTTATTATTTTAGAATTATGTCTATTAAGTGTCTGTCGAAGAGATGTATGAGTAATTAAATTCATGCAAAAATGGATATTTAGTATCTAAGGTTATAAGTAGGTTAATTTTCTCTAAACGAACCTTGATTTTGAGTAGAGAATGATTTTTTAATGTATTTGATAACCTTTGATTTCATGGTTAGATACATTTTGAAGGGCTATGATTATGTAGAAATCTTAGCTTTTTTGAAAAATAATATGTTTTGTTGAAAAACATGTTAATGATGGACTAAAAATGATTAGGAATAATTTTGGGGGGTGTTTGTTAAAATATAAAACTTTTCAAATTAAAATATTTCACTCTCCATAAATACTCCATTTTTTAATTATTTTTTCTCTTATTCTTATACAACTGTCCTACTTTTCAATCATTTCTATATAAATACTCATATATCTAACATATCTGTTTTAATTTTATTATCTTTATTTTTCATCATTACCCCTATCCCATCACATCATTTTCTCACATTTGAAAAATGTTTACACAAAAAACTTTTCATCAAAAGTTTGATAATTTCCAAACACACTCTTACATGAGTTTGACATTTAATGGATGGAAGCTTATGTAATTTTCTTAAAAAAAATTATGTCTTTTATATTAGCTATGTTGTGTTTGATGAAATGCCTAAGTAAGACTAATTGTATAATGTTCATGTTAGAAAATAAATGAATTGCTTACTATAGTTTAATCATGTTATGTCGTAAATGGTGTTGAATGAGACTTGTGATGGTGTAATATACATAAGTATTAAGGTATATTATTTGTAAGAGATATTAAATTTGCTTGCTTGAATTGTGATTGAATTGATATTAGAATGATGTAAATCCTTATGTTTGGAATGAATGATGACAACTTGGAATGGATGGATAATGTGAGTATGGATGGGATAAGAGTTAAATCCTAACGTAACTTAGTCTAAAGCTAGTATTTATGAGACTATTATATGAGCTTATATATAAATTTGGTTCATGTATTAGGATAGATTTTGGGCTGATTCGAATTTTGTATTTTCATGCTACATGTTGATTTTTATGGTTTAGGGCAACACCCTTTATTGAAAATGGTTTAGCTATGCATTTTGACATAATTTTGTAGAATCATATGATTCATGATTTTGATATGAGCATGTGACATATGGTGGTGTGATTGATGCATGTGCATTTTTTGCATGGATGATGGTTTGAGTGACAGTTTGATGCTATGGGAATGAAATCCTAACCTTGGGGTGGGGGCGTGACAACCCTCTTAAGTCAAGTGTGTGAGCTATTCATGAGTCATGAGTGGATGTTCACTGGGTAGTTAGGTTCACGACATCGACAACAGGCATTGATTGCTTGTTTAAGGCATGTGTTGCTCATGGCCTTCGATGGACATGAGGATAGTTAAGTTGCATATGTGTTGGTAGCATGACATGACATGATTATGTGAGACTACTAAGAGCCTAATGTTTGCATTACATGCATTGACTTAGGATATATGATAAATTTGGCATACTTTTGCTATTATTTTCATTAATCACGCATACTTACCAAGTTTGTCTGAACTCACATGTTTGATTTCAATATTTTTAGCAAGATAGATATTGTAGGTACGTAGCTATAAGGTACATCATTTTGATCTCAAGTTGAGGTGGACTATGAAGGGTATAACTTATGTTAACTTTGATCATGAGACACTTTTGATGTTGATGTATTTGTGAGATGTAAAATATATATGTATATGTATCACATTTGAGTGGTTAGATGTATATGTATATTGAGTTGTGGTTTATAAATGTATAACCTGGAGATGATTTAATATTAGGATTGTGATTTACAAAAATAAAATTTACTTTTGCTATGAGCGGAATCCTTGATTCCATGTATAGTTGGGATGATGAGATGAGGTTGAAAAGATATATTTTTATGTTCCTATTGTCATATGATTGAATAACATACTAGTTGTGGATATCTTAAATTGCTGCATGTGTATTTTTATATGTATGTGATCTTTTGTCTCTCAAAGTGTGACAGGTCCTAGGGAGACACTACTGGATCTATGTCTTACCAATTACCAATCTAGGGCTTGGGCCAGAGAGATGCTACACTTTGTTCCCCTCTTACTTTCTTCATAGATGTTGATTAACTTATGTTTTTGTCTTTCAAGCCCTCCTCTTCTTGGGCATTCCATGGATGGTGCCATGGGAGCTTCTTTTATGAATCACGACCTTCCTTTGTCCCTCATAGCCTTCCCTTTGTTTGGCTAGCAATGCTTTTTATGGTCCTTTTCTTCATTTTTTTTTTTTGCCGTTTATAATTTCAAGAATTTGGGTTAAGTCCTTTGTACTTATGAAGTTTTTTTCCGCTCTATAAATTGTTATTGTAAAAGCCAAATCAAACCAGTTAGCTCAACTAGTCTAAGTGGGAACTAGTGCCCTAGCTAATCTAATTCACCCTAATTTTGATTCTCTCTATTAAATTGGTAAGAACCAATTTAACCATTTGATTCACAAGTTAGCCCATTTTATTTAATTGATTTACTTTCTTATGTTTATTTTTCTTCAAAAAAGCTAAAGCTTAAAGTTTCGCATTGTCTTCCTTCATTGTTTCCAAGTTTCCCATACCGTCATTGTCAATGAAGAAATTTCTTACTCCTTCATCCTTAGTCATTCTTCCTTACCGATTTGCAAAAGCAAAGGAAACTCCCTGCCTCCCATCAATGATCCTGTTCTAATTAGCATATGTACAAAAATATCTTAACATTCTAATACCTTTGGAAGTTATGTTGTGATTGGTTATCTCCCTTTAACATGGAAACATTTATATTTTGTAATGATGTAAAGGTCAACACATTCAATAATCATCCTCTTTTTTATTTTCCTTTTTCTTCTTTGATTTTTATGAGAGACGTTTTCTCATTTGTGTCCTCATAAACATTGGATTTGACTGCAACAATCAATATTTATTTTTTGAAACATAGCTTACATACTACTATTTTTTATATATGCATATTGGGATGGGGATAAATTCTTTTCACTCATTTAAATAATGGCACTTATTCATTAGGAGTGCAACTTGGGTCAGGTTATACCGGGTTTGAGCGAACCTACACCCAAACCATAATACTAGATTTCAGGTTCAGGTCGAGTTCAAACCGGGTTCGCGTTGGTTTCAGTCTTGGTTTCAAGTTGAAATTCGGGTCACTTTCAAACTAATATAAGTTGAAATTACCGATAAAGATAACAAATTTTTTAAACATTATTGCATTTACACGTAAATATATTTATATGATCTATGATATCTTTAGTTTTGATGTAAGTTAGTCTTTTAATTAAAAGATAATTTTAAATACAATTAACATAATGAATTTACACATAATAATCAAGATAAGAAAAATAAATAAGATTATATTAAATCGTTATCTAAAATTTAATAAAAATAAAACTTATATATTTCTTAGTTAATTAATATATATGCAATAATTTTAAAGAGTTGATATATTTATAATTATTTACAAATAAAGTTAATATAGATGTAATGTATTTAACTTTTATGCGCAAATATATATAACATTTAATTCTTAGAATAAATATTTTATAGTTTAATTAGGTTACGATTATAGAATAACTTTTATCATAATTATAATTAAAATACTTACTTCATAAATAAATATAATTATTTTAACAAATTAGGAAAAATACTGGCTCAGGTTTTGGTACGGGGTTGATGCAAACCCAATATTAGTTTCTGGTTTTCTCGAGCCGGATTGAAACCAGGTCTAATTTGAAAAAAAATTTGAAAATGAAACCCAAATTTAGTTTTGAAACCGGGTCGGCAGATTCGGACAGACCCGATACCAATTCTTTTCCTTTTACAAGCATTTATCCTTAGTACAAACATTATTTCTTCTCTCTATTATTGTAACTTGCAATTAATTAATATGGATTGGAAGAGCAGTTGTCAAGCTAGTCATAGTTCATATTTTACATTAATAAAAATTTGTATATGATTACATTGTTTATTCAAATTTTTTAGTTAATCATGTAATTAATATTATTCAAAGATCAAATTAATACAACTAAATAATTAAAATTGGAAAAAAAATTCTATGGGTAAAAGATAAATACAATATTTCTTAACTTCTAAGATCACGATTTTAACTCCAATTATTATATTATTTTTGTTGAAAATTTAAAATTTTGTCTTGTAAATACACCGTATATTTTACATAAATTTCTAGCATACCAGTTCAATCCAGTTTTCATAACTCATTGAACCAGTTGGACTAAAACCAATCCCTTGACTAGTTTGTTAACTAGTTTGATTTTGACAACATTGCTATAAATGGATAATAATTACTTTTTCTTATTTCTATCTTCTGCTATTGTTCAATTAGTTTACCCGATCCATTTGGTTCTTTTGCATGACTAAGTTCATTGTCCATCATTTCCTGTAAAAAGAATTATGTTGTGGTGTAACTTTGATGTAGAAGATCAGTATTTTTAGAAAACGAAATAGTTTTTATGCAATCCGTTCACTCAATGGCTTTGTTTTCATGAGTTGTGCATGTTTCATTGTAGCTAAAAGCCTCCATATGATTAGTGTTTTGGGAGTAAGCTTGTTCTTTCCTATTGGCACTATTTATGCATTAGGAAGTTACCAAATTATACTTCTTTAATAATACTTTTGCATATTATCTTGTCTCATCGACTCAACCTGGTAGATCACAGCATGATCCGAGTGGCTAAGGTCCAATCCAATGAAGCTCTTTTGCTAACACCAAGGCATGACAACTTTCTTATGGGTCGAAGACCTTTTTGCACTCCCATAGGTGTAGTCACCTCATCTCTAGTCTAGCATGGTGGAAAGGGTTCAATTGGTGAGGCCCTATTCAATTGTCGTAGAGGCTTTTCATTAGGGTCAACCCACTGAGAACATGCTATGGGGGCATACCTACTTGGTTGTAAATGACCTCCAAGTCATTTTAGTGTTGAATCATTTTTACTTTTACAAGCAACAAAAATGTCCAAGGAGATCAAAGATGTTTACCTACCTATCATAAATGTGAGGTGCGATGGAGTATGGTTCCCCATGTGTGCAAAACTTTCTTCTACTAAATGTTGGCACTTTGAGTGGTTGACACCTTCTGCCCTACTTCTTGTCTTGGGACATTTAATGTCAGATCTTGAGGCTCCCATGTGTCATTCTACTCTTTCAATCTTTTATTCCATCATTGGCAAGTATGGATGTTGTTTGTTGAAGTGAAGGGAGTGATGAAGAAAATGATTGGGATGACCTGAAAATCGTTCTCACAGGTGGTGCTAAATGATAAACACTTATTCTGTTATGGGTTAATCCAAATTAAATCAGGGCCTAAACCATGGAAAGTATATTATATCATTTTTGAGATACTAGATTTACATGAAAAAATAGTTCATCTTTCAACGAGTTAACCCAAAACAATGGGGGGCAATAGGCTGAATGATTCCACCAAATGGAATGTGTTGTTAAGAATATCTATCATCCTTGCTTTGTTAAGGATTTCCTCTTCAAGGAAAAAGTCCTCCAATGGGAGGTTGGGAAGGTATTTATACAGGATTTAGCTCTATTGTGGAATGTGCCTTCTTTTAGAGAGGATATTCTTGATTATTTTGTTTGGTCCAATTAACTAGCTCAAGTTCAAGGGAGGTAAATTAAGCTTCTAAAATTTTATCCCTCTATTAGATGAAATGTGTGTGAGCATCAGTATCAAAGAAGAAAAATAATATGCACACACATAAATTAAACTTTTCAACACATAAGTATGATAGTTTAGTGCAAAACTCCAACAACTACTCCTTGCTTTGTGACTGCAGCCGCAAGTTCCACTCAATTTTTCAAATAAGTTATAACAATTTTTTAGTTTTGCAAGCTCACTAGTAGCTCATTTAAATGTGTTTTTATATACCTTACGAAAGCTTCAAGTACTTGTTGCTATAAATAAAAAGTTTATGGAAAATACTTCGAAATAAGCAAATTTGTCTAAAAATCAAAATGAATGATGTATTATATAAATGTTATTATGTTATGTCACAACTGATACTAAGAAGTTGAGTATTAATGGAGCATTTATAGCTTCTTCTCTTTCAGCATAGAGGAGTAGAGGAAAGTAGTAGAGATCTTGGAGATTAATTAATGAATACACTTATCTCCATTTTTTTCTGTTGTTTGGCTTAAAACAATCACTTGTATATCTTTTAGGTGTCTTAAATCCAATTCAAGGATGATGATCTAATAGCTATTGTAGAATTTAATGTCATTTTGCTTTGGGATTGTGCTCTCCATCTTCCTATCAATCATGCTTTATAGTTGGTGTAAATCTGAATTAGTCTTTCTTCCAAACGTTGCTTCAATGAGCCCGATAGTTGATCTAAGTTTTCAAATGCTTTGAAATTTGTCATAGAAATTCCTTAATGATCATGTACTTTTCGGATAATCCTAAATTGATGATAGTTTCATGAAATCTTTTTGAAATCGACTCATCCCATTCTTACCATCATGCCTTTGCCGTTGAACAAAACTTATCTTTTATACATTGCTTCGATATTTACTTTTGTATGCTACATAGCTGTATAAGCCTTCTTCCAGTCTTGATATTGACTTCTTCCAAGTTGAGTATATTGGAATTGAATATTATTCCTAATTGAATTTCTCGAAAATGACATTCCTTTAATCAATCTAATGGAGTAGCAATACTGCTGTTAAGATTCCCCCTGTAGATTCTGCTGAGTCTTTACAAGTGCTAATTTTTAAGACTAAAAAATTATTCATTTATATTGGTAGTGCCTTCTAATGTCATTTGTGTTTGATCCCATCATCAAAACTTTTAATCTTTGTGTTTACTCATAAGAGGTTTACTTGTGAATCCACAATTTAGATTGAACACATTTTATGGGGCTCTTCTGTATGGATGACATGTTTACTTCCGATTGATTGAATCTACTAGTTTACTCGATGTGGATGGCTTAAGACAATTGGGTCATCTTCAGTATGTGGACAACATCACCTAATTAATGTGAAATTGTTTTCTTCAACTCAAAAGTGGGCCTATGTTTGTCTTGAGATGCCTTCGTTAAATACTTCTCTCGTCATAGTGGGCTTGTCCCATCAATCTTTATACTAATCCTTTGCTAACTCGAGGTTAGGACCTTAGCTTTGAGGGAAGGTTCGACTACGTGACATAAGGAGCAACTAAGCAATCCCTCCTTCTAAGCCGAAGGCCATTCTGGGCACAATAGGTCCTCTAGCTGTAAGGTTTGGCCTGACCTTATTAGTGACAATATGTTTATATTTTTAATAAATGAATATAGTCAAGTGAATCGGGTCTATCTATTTTGGAATATGGTTGACTCACCTTAGCATGGGACATTGTTGACTCACCTTATGGTATGAAAATACTCATTGAGCCTACATAAATGGATTAGGTTGAACGATAGGTCACAGGTACACCTGATTCAATTTGCATCATTAGTTAATGTTGAGTATCAACTTTTTGCTTACATAACTTACAAACTTTTATAGCTCCATCAACCAATACTATAAATGTAGAAAAAAAACCATTTTCATTGTTATTAACTCACATTTTTAGCAATAAATTTTCAAATTGTTGCTAAATGTCCAAATTTTCATTAGTAAAAGCTCATAATTAGCAATGAATTAGATTTGTTTCATTACTAAAATCTCTTTTGCAATGGAGTTTTAGTAATGAACAAGCAACAAAATTATATGTTTGCTAAAAGTAATTATTAATGAAACTTTATCTTTAATAATGAAGTAAATCTATTGTTAGGATATGAAGTTGCATATTCTTCAACTATAATTATTTACTATAAAAAAGAATTATCATTATTATGCTTATATTATTAGGAAGATTTCAAATATAAAGAATTTTGATCTTCTCCAATCGGCCGGAGATGAGAGCAGTTTTCGACTGCTCTTGCGAACCGTCAGATCCCGTTGCATTTTATCGGTTAAATAAGAGTCATTCGGTCATTTCTAAATTTACAGCCTACTGGTGCAATAGTTAATGTTGTGGAAAATTCCTGGCAAGCCCCCATCAAAAATTGTGCTTAGCTTTTGCCACCCTGCCCGCGTTCTCTCTCTCTCTCCCTTCCCTCTCTCCTGACATTCATCTCCCTCTCACAATGTTGTTCATAGTCTCCCCTCTCTCACGTCATCAATCCTCACGCTGGTCATCTCTTCGCTCTCTGATCACCTGGTAGCTTCTTCTCCCTTCTCCCTACCCCCTTCTCTCTCTCTCATCTACTTTACTTCCATCTATTTCCTCTTCTTCCTCTCCCTATCTCTTGTCTCTCTCTCATCTACTCTTTTCTGTCTATTTCTTCTTCCCATCCCTTCTCTTCCCTCAGACATAGTCAAAAATATTGTAGGAAAAAGAGACATATCATGTCTGTAACTCAGGTTCTATGCAATCCATTTGTGAGAAAATTGATCCGAAGATTATTCCCTTTCCATCATGTTGAATATCATTTCAAAAAACTTAATCAGATGGAATATTTTATAATATAAGTTTGCATAGACTTGAAAAGTGTAAAAAAATGGTAGAGAAAATGAATTGGAAAATTTTAAGAGAGTTTTCTATGTTGTGGCACACAAAAACTAACCTTAGAAAGATAGAACAGTATAGACCTCGTTCGTAGAAGTCATCAACTAAATTTGATATATTATACCTACAACAAAGTCACTGTAAAGCCAACTTACAAATTTTTGGCAAAAGCATAAGATCCAATTGTACAAAGAATTAAATGACTGTTGTATCAGAGGAAATAAATTATGTTTCTAATAGATGGATTCTATTTTTTTTCATGCCCTAATCATTGGATTCTAAATTTTTTATCATCTCATGGTAAATAGCATCTTTCAGCCATTGTCCAATGGTGAGGAGCATTGACATAAGAGAAAAGAGACAACGAACGACATCATGAGAGAGAGAGAGAGAATGCAAGCAAGGTGGCAAAATCCAAGAAAATATTCTGACAAGGGCCTGTTAGGAATTTTTATACATCATTAATTGTTGCACCAGCAGCTGTAAATTTAGAAATGATCGAATGACTCTTGTGTAACATCCAAAATGTGACAAGATTTGTGGTTAGCAAGAGCATTCGGAAACAACTTTCATCTCTAATCGGTTGGAAAAGATTAAAATTCAAATAGAAAACAATATACAACAGGTCATCATTAAATTTGAATAAACTATCCTGAAACTTGCTTCAATTGCTATAATAAAAATTTACAAATCTTATACGTTGTTTAAATATTATTCAGTTAGGTTGGTTCCCATACTCAAACTCTTTGAATGGAATCTATCCAAACTAGGATGCAATTTGAATTTCCAAATTATCTTCTTAATTTCAACCCGCCCAAATCATAAATACGGGGGAAGAAATCTGGGAGTTCATCCAAAGCACCCCATCCAAATGGAAGCTAATTAAGACCATAAAAACATAAAATACCCACTTACTCAAAAAAACAAAATGTTGCCAGACGACCGCTCGTCTGGTCATCGGCTGCGAAACGGGATTTCCATTCCCAGCCGATGCGTGGTTCGAATCCCATATGGGATTCTGAACCCAAATATGGGTGGGGGCATGTGGTCCCCCTTTATACTTTGATGTGAGCTAGTGGTCTCCCCACTTGATGTGTGGAAGCTTGTTGTCGTCTTCCATTGTAAGTTTGTTAGAATTGTCTCAGGGTTTGAATGTAATATGAATTAAGATATGATGTAAAATATCCTCCGATCAAAAAAAAAAAAAAACAAAATATTCCAAACATTGTAATGATTATACATTTATAATATGGAGTTACAAAGAGGATAAGAACACACGTGAAGGCTCAAGACTCGTGTAAGAATTTTCCCCTCGCGACCAATCAGACGAAAGCGACGTGCTATATGCTAATGGGCATTATTCTGCAAAAAGCACGGAGAAAAAGCCAACCCGCCAAAAGGAAGTCCTTTTTCCCCGCTTGCTTTCTCGGGACCATATCCGGATTCGGCGAGAATTCTGAGATCCGCGCGCGTAAGGTCTTCATCACCCTTCCACAAATCTTCCCACCAAATCAACCTTCTTCAAGATCTACGCCGCCCAAAACTCCCATCAATCATCCATAATGCAAAAGAAATTTCTAAAATGATTCATAAAGCAACCTTATAAGAATAGAAATTCCCGTACTAATACTATTTAAGACAATTTCGTTTGTTTTTGAATTCAATATATTAATAACTGACGAAAATCAGATAGGATTTTATAAATGCTAGAAGTCGGTTGGGATTATTGTCTGTTTGCTTCCCTACTCGCGCGACTATCTTGACTTTAGGGATTTCTAGATATTTCGCATTTTTTACAGGTAGGCAGGGTCATTTTGCAGAGAGCACGAGGCCGCCACGCGCTCGTTCCAGCTGAGCAATTCGTGGCCCTTCGTGGCCGTCCACGCGTCCATGGATGAATGGAGGAAATGAAAAACCTAAGCCACCCATCCAACCTCCCGCTCCTCCCACTCCTCTATATCAGCCCTTCCCTGCCACACCTTCCTCCATCCATCCTCTCTGCTTTCCAATCTCCGCAGATTAGTTCCTCCTCCCCCAAATCCTCTTTTCTCCTCCCAAATCCCCCCCAGAAACCATGTTGCTCAGGGCCTCTGCATTCTCCCTCTCCAAGAACGGAGAAACCCAGCTTCTACCCTTCCATTCCGCTTCTTCCTCATCCGCTCCTTCCCCGGCGGCCATGGGATTCGGCATCTCCGGCCGGAGGATCGGTGTCGGTATCGTGGCCATGGCCTCCAAGGAAGCGAACAGCCGCCCTCTCACCGGCGTCATCTTCGAGCCCTTCGAGGAGGTGAAGAAGGAGCTGAAAATGGTGCCGTCCGTCCCCCATGACTCGCTCGCCCGCCAGAAATATGCAGATGATTGCGAGGCCGCCATCAACGAACAAATCAAGTAGGGCGGTCTTCGTCTTTTTTTTCCCTTTTTCCTCGCTGATTTCGCGTCAACGCTCTGTTTTTCGAACCCCCTGTTTCACGGCTTTTCGTTTGGTTTTTTAAATTCGAAATCTCATCATCCCTTTCTTTAGCTTTAGTTCACGTTGTATTATCTTCTCTGATTTTTATGATTTCTTTTTATTCTTCTGCAGCGTTGAATACAACGTTTCTTATGTCTATCACGCCATGTTCGCCTACTTCGATCGTGATAACGTTGCTCTGAAAGGACTCGCAAAGTAGGTTTCTGTTTTCATTTCATCTCATCCATCTCCTTTTTTTTTCTCTTCTTTGAGATAATCTCATGTTCATATGCCTTTCGATTTTTTAGTTTCTTCAAGGAGTCCAGTGAGGAGGAACGCCAGCATGCTGAGAAGCTCATGGAATACCAGGTCTCAAACTATTCTATTTTTTTATCTTTTATCTTTTATTTTTGGTCTGGATGTTCTTGATTTGAATTTCGTGATCTGTTTCTGTTGGTCTGTGCAGAACAAGCGTGGTGGAAGAGTGAAGTTGCAGTCCATTGTGATGCCTCTCACTGAATACGATCACCCCGAAAAAGGGGATGCCTTATATGGTATAGATCTGCTTGGCAGGGTTGAATGAATCGTTTGTTTCTTTTCTTGTGAATAATTTTATATAATTTCATAATATTTCAATACAAGGGTAATATTTCCTAATGATCTAATGACATCTTCCACTTTGGTTTCTTGATTTAGCTATGGAACTTTCTCTTTCTTTGGAGAAGCTGACTAATGAAAAACTTCTGAACTTGCACAAAGTAAGAGTCTAACTTCCATCTCCTTGCTACCCACTGTCGTATTTTTTTTTTTCACGTTCTTCTTGTTACAAATCTGTTTCTTTATTTATTTTTGTTTGCTTTCCAGAATTCTGAAATGGTGAATGTTTTCCTGTGAAAACAGGTCGCAGACCACAACAAGGATGCTCAGATGGCAGACTTTGTTGAAAGCGAGTTCTTAGGCGAGCAGGTTGATTCCATCTGCATTTTAATCTCTGTTTGTGGGCATCAATTTCAAACTATCTGATTTCTTTGCTTTGCTCTCAATTGCTGCTGTGTGTTCCTGTTTCCAGGTGGATGCCATAAAGAAGATATCTGAGTATGTTGCACAGCTGAGGAGGGTAGGCAAAGGACATGGTAAGAATGAAATCCTGAAGCATTTTCATCTCAATCATTGTATTTTCATTGGAGTGATTGAATCAAGTGATGTTGGGTACTTTTTCAGGCGTTTGGCACTTCGATCAGACGCTTCTTAACGGAGCTGCTGTACATTGATGAGGAAAAGGAAGAACATGGTGGTTAGATGCTTTAGATTTTAGGTCCTTTTTCAGTGTTCTTGTGGGTCCGGCATGAGGGGGTGTGGTCTGCTGGGAAAGTTGGAGGTGCTTTCTGGCTGTACTTTGAATAGTTGGTAGCATATGATGTTAGAAGCTGTGTGTGTGAGTTTCAGGTAGGACTTAGGAGTGTGATGAAAAGCATATATGTGATGTTTTCAAGTGTTGTCCTACACATGGTGATAATAGAGTGTTGATTTTCCTGCCTCCTCTTTTCAAGTGTTGTTTGATTTCTCTTTTGGATCTAATTTAATTTTTTAAGATTTTGTATAATATTTAATATATGAATATATAATTTCCATTTTGGTGGCCATATTTTTTCAATTTTAAAACCCTCAACACACAACAACAACGATGACAGCCGGGCAAAACGAAATTTTGTTGATGGTTGTGTCCCAGTCCTATGTACAGTACATTTTGGACCCACCTTGAGGATCAAACTAAAATTTAACCAATTAAATAGTTTAACACAAATTATGGTCATTAGATCATCAAAAATCATTTCAATTGAAAGTCTTAGGTGGCCTGCACTTGCGATAAAATGTACATTGTAATACCTCATGCTCAAAAATAGTATTTACACATTGGACTACAGTGTACACATGGTACATCCTAGACCTTAAATTAATGGTTTAATCTAGTATATTTATGGTCTATCACGTGTTGGACCCATGTTGTCAGAACCGAACCGGTGATTGAACCGGTAAAGGTATTGGTCTGGTTCGAACCGGTTTGACTGGTTAAGCAAACCGGTTCGAACCGGTGACGTCAACACGACATATTTATGATGTCATAAATATTATCTTATTTTTAAATTTTAAATAAATATATTAATAAAATTATATTTTAATAAATCCTAAATATATATATTTGATTTTAACAACCACAGTATAAGTAAAGAACATGCAGGAACGGAAACTAAGAAAATCATAACATTTGTTGTGCAAACTGAAGGATCTACGGTAGCTGAAAATGGATGAAATTAATCAATTGATTAATGGATCACGATTGTGGAAAAAACGACAAGCAGGGAAGTAAATGAAATAATCTCTAAATGGGTATTTAAATGGTTTATTTAAAAAACACACAAAATGCTGGACAGTAAAAAAAAAAAAAAAGGCATTCCATACAGAACTGAAAAACCGCAAAATAAAAGAGTAAAGAAGCATAAAGACTAGAAAAAGTAGTGAATTCACATTCGCAGACGCACTAATTAGAAGCTAAAAAACTAACATTAAACTATGCCCAAGAGTCACTCAATTGTTGGCATTAAGAAAAATATGACTTCCCATGATATTTCCAGCACATTGCTTGTAAAAACTACATGAAATTATGTCCCCCGCACAAAATTTCCAAGCAAAAAAAACGGAGAGAGAGAGAGAGAGGAGCATTCCCTGTATAACTCAAAAGCAGCAAAATAATAGACGAAAGAAGCATAAAGACGGTGGACTCCACCCAAAAGCTACCCAATGTTGGTATCAGAAACCTTGAAAAGGCACGATGAGAGCGGGGACGAATCTATCACGGCCACAAGGAGGACTGGCTTCGTCGAGCTCCGGACCCCCGAGGATGATGACTTGGTGACGAATTTACGGCCAATGAGAGCGGCAAAATGGGTGGAGGAGCAGAGTGTTGTTGCTGAGAGAAAATGAATGACAGCGGCGAATGGGCGAGGAGCAGAGTCTTGCTGCTGAGAAACAATGGATGACAACGGCGAAATGGGCGGGGCGCAGAGTTCTGCTGCTGAGAGAAAATGGATGACAACGGCGAAATGGGCATGGAGCAATCGATTAGAATGCTGCAGCTAAGAGAAAATAGATGAGAGCGGCGAAATCGGCGGGGGAGCAAAGTGGTGAGATGAGTTGGTGATTTCAGCTGCTGAGAGAAAATGGAGGGCGGCTGTGCTGTGCGGCAGTCGATTTGGGGCAAAACGAAAAGGAGAATGGCTGCCTGCGTCGACTTTTTTTATTATTATTATCCGCTGAATCGCCGAACCGGTCGCATACGGTTGAACCGCGGAGTCCGGTTCGACGGTTCACACGGTTTATTACATTTGAACCGAACCGTATGTATACGAACCGGACTTTGGACCGGTTCCCGGTCAGACCGGTCGAACCGGCCGGTCCGGTCCGGTTCTGATAACACTGGTTGGACCAAGCTTAATTCATAATATGAGCATAAAGGGAAGAATAATTTAATAATTTGAATTAAAATTATAAATCAAAATAAACCAAAGTTGGTAACTATTATTACAATTTGTAAACAACTCATAATCAGTTGAAATTCAAATTAAATAATAATTAAAGTTCATGCTCCACATGCTTTTAGATAAAGTCATCATGAGTCACTCTACTACATTATCTGTGGACAATTACAATTAAAAAATGAGTAAAACTCAATAAGTGGAAAATTAAAGATATAGTGAGTATATTGTGCATTTTTTCTAAAATGCGATATGTTTATATATTCTTCTAATTATTCCAAAATTTAGCTTAGTTAACTTATCTACTAAGCTAATATATACAAATGTTGATCTTATGTGGCCGGCAAGACCCGCCATGCGATTGGCAATGAGACTCCTTTTTTATTTTTTTTATTTTTTTTATAAATATGTAGAATTAAATGTATTTATCTATAAGCCAAGTTTTACTATTCTTGGATACTTCTAAGTATTTTTTTTATTTTGAAACACAGTGGCATTTTTCAAATTTTCTGCACCCAAAAATGGTAAAATGACTCAAAAATGATGAAAAATGTCATTGCGTTTAAAAATAAAAAAAGACTAAAAAAGACTAAATATAGTAAAATTTAGTTTATAAGTTAAATACATCTGACTTTCTATGTTTATTTAAAAATCAAAAAAATATTTGTGGGGGCCCCATGCACCTAGATGCATGGGATTACCCCTCATATATAAAACACACAAAACTTGATCTTAAGTAGCTCTACAGAGTAGTGATTGATCACTTATTATAGAATTTCCCACCAAAACATTCTCATCAGGATCTCTAGTGATAAAATTGATTAATCTAAAAGATTCAAAATGTTCAAAAACATAGAAATCCATTATTAGATAGTACAATCAGAGTTCGGGATCAAGGGGACGTTTGTTAACATATGAGTATAGGAACATAGTTTTCTCATAGTATTTCGTTTCCCAAGACTAATCATTATTTCATCAATCGCACTATTTTTTCCACTTTTACTCCGATTTTTCAATCATTTTTCCTACCAACTACATACAACAAACTTATTTATTTCAACTATACATTTATCATTTCCTATCAATCACACATTTATCAAAATATTCTCTTTTTCATTTCTCATCATTTCCTACAATCCTACAATTTTACACATTACCAAACATCCCCCAGAAGTAAATCTAGCTATTTTGGATGCACCAGGTGGCACATCCGGTCGAACTCAATTGTCATGCTTGTAAAGGTTAGGCCCATCGCTAATGGAGAAAGAAAGGAGGTTTTGTAATTATTTTAACTAAAAACTGTCCTGGGGGCTTTCTATAAAATTTCTAAAAGTGCTCTCGATACGGAACCATCTTCTCCTTCTTACCATTATTTGTGCGTTTCTGTTAACCATGGCTATCACATCTCATCATCAATTTCTTTTAACTAAAACTTAAAAATATAATACTAAGCTTATTTTATATTAATAAAAACCCAATATACATAACAAAATCAATGAATGTGTATATAAAAAATTTGAATCTGAATATGATGAAACCGATCTTAATCCCGTGGGATTATTTTATATGATATATTAAAAATTCTTTTATGCCAGTTACAATTTGCTTGTTTTTCTAGGCAAAATTAATATTCTACAAAATAAGATTGATATCTACAACTTACCTTGTTTGTGAAATAAAATCTCTAAGGATGAAGCTTTCTTCCTTTCTTGCTATTAAATCTAACGTCCACTCTTTTTAAAATCTTTAAAATTTCCTACTTTTCCCTTCCTTTAGTTTCCATCATATTTTTATAGCTATAATCTCATGGATTTGTTGGAAGGTGGAACCCACCTACTACAGGAGAATAAAATCTTTCTCTTCTATCATTTTCTGAAAATAGGAATTTTACCATAGACTTTTACAGGTCAAAATTTCAACAATCAACTTGCCTCCTAAGATGCCAAGTTTGACACAATATATTTGGGACCATATATTATATTCATGATATAAATCATGGTAAAAAATTTAGATCTATTCACATAATCATTCCTTTACATGGGAAGAATATGTTAAACCCCCTTTTATTACGTTAAGTACACACTTTTAAGATAAGACTATACAAATATTCGCATGGAACTTGCCTTCTAATCAAACGAATAATCCTAATCGTAATAGGAAGATTGGACGAGCTCCATAGGATTAGAACCCTTAGGTATTTTAAGATATGATGTTGGGATTTTAGATTCATACCAATTTTTTAAGAAATGGGTCCCGTACAATTTTTTGTAGGCACCTCTTAGATGGTGCCCATTGCGTCCATGAAATTAAAGTTAAGCCATTCACATTGTTTAAAATCATTTATTTAGCAGAGTAAAAAAAATCGTTTCAATTCAAGTTCTGAGTGAGCTACCTATTTAATAAAAATATATAACTATACGTGCAAAGGGTAATGATTCAATATGTATACACATCTACTGTTTTTAATACATTTATAGTTTACGTAACAAAATTCAACATCTTTGAACTTATTTATTTTTTATGATTTCCAAATTTAACATTTTTCATCACCTAATGGGGTGAAAAGTATTAATTTTTGAAATTATAAAAGATATATCTATAAAATTTTGATATTATAAATGGCCCTTAAAAAATGACTCGAAAAACATATGTATTGAGATTCTTTCCATACTTATGTATTGAATCATTACCCATAGCTAAAATTATGAAAAATACTCAGATTCATTTACTTAAGAAAAAACGTTATAATAGTTTTTGGAATTATTTATTCTCAAAGTAAGAATACTTTGGGCTTTAGATTTTGAATTAACAGCTCTAAAATTGATATGTAAATTAAATAAATTTTATTTCATTTGTTTCACATATTTATCAAATAAGGGTAATGCATATTTTCAATTTCGATGAAAATACTAATTGTTAGAAGAACGATTCCAAAATACAATGGGCGAAGTTATTTATCATCATCAAGCTGTGGGCTATAATTGAACCTGTTCGCTAGCTAGAAGCGGAATCCAGCATTGAATTGAACCTCAGTCCTTACATAACCAAGTTTTACAATTTTTAAAATTTTTTTGCATTAGATATGGGTTAAGAAAGCTCTTTTCACTACTCAAATTTTTAGATTTTTTATTTTTAAAGTATTTTTGAATTTTAAAAATGAACAAATAGGAATTTTCATTATATTTTTAAAGTAAAAAGATCTTGAGCGGGCTCATATATATCTACGCAAAAACTAAAAAATAAAAAAATAATAATGCTTGCGCAATCATTGAACAAGAACTATATATATTACTGGTTGAAGCAGGAAGGGACGTTTAACCGGTACGACGTCTTGTTGTCCATCCTTTCCAAAGGTAAGAGCTTTTAAGCCGAGTGATTTGTGTGCACCAGGTTCATTTAGCTTGGGTGCATTTGTGTGCAAAAAATTATTTTATATATATATATATATTTTTTTTCAAAAAAATTATACAAGTGTTAATTCAAGTGTATTTAACATGTGTATTAATTTTTATCAATTTTTGATATTTTTAGATTTTTTAAAATCAGTAGTAGTTTAGTAATTTATGAATTATGAAACTACCACTAATTTTAGAAAAGTCGAAAAAATCTAAAAATATCCAAAATTGATACCCATATTAAATATACTTAGATTAACACTTGTATAAAAAACTTTCAAAAAAATAAAGAAAAATGGGTTAAATACATCCAGGTGCACTGAAGCCCTGTTGCATTGAAAAATATTCCTATATCAAGTACTTTTTGGGCATGTTTGACTGAGCTTGGTTATGAAATGATAAAATTTTTAGATAAAAAAATTTTAGTGTTAAAGTTCTAAAAACAGAAAAATTAATGTGATATGATAGAATTAAGAACGAGGAAACAAAAAGAAATAAAATTAAAATAGATAGTTTAGTTGTATAAATAGTTTATATAGAAATAATTGAAAATTAAGATAATTGTATAATAATATATATATATATATAAATAATTAAAAATAGAATAGGTGTAGAGAATAAAAGGTTTTAGTTTGAAAATTATCATACTTTTCAATCAATCATTTTTTCTATTTCAAAAAATTTCTGGTAAAAGCTTTTTATTTAAAAGTTATAATACTTCCCTGATTAAAAATAAAGTTATATTATTTCCCAAACACAGTCTTTTTTTTTTTTTACGGTCTGAAAGTTAAAAATGAACAGGCCATGCGAAGATTTCTAACCCGAATCTTGATTTAGCAAATTCAGATCCTCACGTAATACTATGGTGAGCTGAACATCCATTACACTGTTCATGCTCGAATGTGGCACACACGCAGCCAATAATATTCTTAAGCTTCCTTTTCGAATAAATAACTCGTCATTCAATGTTGGGCATAAATTAGGATGCAATGCGAGTGAGCGGCGTTCAGAGCCTTCCTTTTCAGAATGAATTAAACGGATACCAGGCCCGGATCAGGTTCACTGGCTGAAAATTTTTATTTTTCATTTTGTTGAATTTTTTTTACGTAACTGTTAGTCAAAGTGTATTTAACACGTGTATCAATTTTTATCATTTTTAGATATTTTTTAAAATTTTTAAAAATCAGTGACATTTTAGTAATTTTACAAAAAATGTCATTGATTTTTAAAAATCCAAAAAAATCTAAAAATGTTTAAAAATTGTAAAAATTGATACACACTTTCAATACACTTAAATTAACAGTTTTATTTAGAATTTTAAAAAAATATAAAAAATGGGTTAAATACATACAACTGCTCTGACGTTAAGTGCACCCGAGTATATTTAATAATATCCAATAGATAATCTATTAATCCATTAAATATGCATGCTACAATTAAACAGAACCCAGCATGTCAAAGGCTAAAGTCCTCCTCGTAAGACAAATAAAACTACAATTTTGGCAGACTAAAAGTGAAGGAGTTTCCTTGCATCAATCCTTTAAAAAGATGAGAATTTGGTTCTTGCCCATGATGTATTCAAGTACATAGAAGCTTGACATCTTCATCATTTGAATACAAATTTTGCATACCATGACCTAATTATTACTTGAAGGAATACGATCAAAATACTGTAAAGAAAGTAGTGGAAAAGGTTGGAAGAATATGGAAAGGCTTGAATGGTTATATAATTCAGCCCCACTTCTCCTGTTCTCTCTTTCCATGCAAGCTTAGTGTGTTGGATCCTTTAAAGTGGCCTAATCTAGTAGTTCTTAAGATTTAGTACAAAAGTTGAAATTCAATATATTTTAGAATATTGTAATTGCTACTTTATAGTTATATAGAAATAATTGAAAATTAAGGTAATTGTATAATAATATATATATATAATTAATTAAAAATAAAAAAAGTGTGGAGAATGAAAAGTTTTAGTTTGAAAATTATCGTACTTTTCAATCAATCATTTTTTCCATGTCAAAAAAATTTTCTAGTTAAAACTTTTTTTAAAAAAAGTTATATTACTTCCAAAACACAGTAATTTGTTTTTTTTACCGTCTGAAAGTTAAAAATGAACAGGCCATGCGAGGATTTCTAACCCGAATCTTGATTTAGCAAATTCAGATCCTCACGTAATACCATGGTGAGCTGAACATCCATTGCACTGTTCATGCTCAAATGTGGCACACACGCAGCCAATAATGTTCTTAAGCTTCCTTTTCGAATAAATAATTTATGCTGGTCTATGCTGGTTATAACCAACCATACGGTGTGTTTATATATGGATTAATCGAAAGCATTCATTATGCATGCATCTCTGCTTAATTATAACCAACCTATTTGTGATACTGCCTCTTTTCGATTTTATGCTATGGATAGTTCGGATTTGGCATGATTTGTTTAGCCTAATCCGAACCCAGCATTTTTAAAAGAAAGCTTGAGGGCACCAAGCCATGGTTTCTCATGTTGTATCTAGTCTGATCTTGTATGCCCACCATGTCGTGCTTGATTTTTTTTTCAATTTTTTTTTTTTTTTTTTTTTATATGGAACGCTGTGCTTGATTGTTGATGAATCAGAAATTAACATACACAGTCTTTGTTTGTTTTTTCGGGCATAACTAGATCAGATTTGGCATAGCAGATTTCGCCGAATCTGAATCTGGTTGTGTAGGCAGCCATGAAATGTCGTCTCCCCGACACTTCTATTTTGAAACCAATAATCTTGATTTGGCATGGTTGACCAACTAAGGTAGCTGAAATTCCAACCCTAAACAAGATAGGTTTTGCCCATCAGAGCTGAACGGCCATTAAAGACAGCCATGGAAGGCTATCACAACGATGGTAGCACCAACCGGCGGCACTAAAAGGAGCAGCCATAAAAGGCGGCGACATCAGGCTGCCATGAAAGATAAGTGGCAGCGGTTGCCGCTGCTACAGACGGCAGCCAAGAAATGTTCGTTTCCAGGTAGCCGTTCGGATAGTAGGCTGTGAAAGGGCAGCTATTAAAGATTTCTGAAAATATGGGTTTCCGATTCTTGGTGCTTCGGATCCGCTGCCTGGCCTCATGTCGATGAAAGGACCTTCCATCGGCGGATAGCTGTCTTTAAAGTAGCGGCTGTGGCTGCCGCTGTTTAAAATGACTTCGTGTTCTGCTCTCGTGCAAAATGACCTCGTGTTCTTCTCTTCGACGTCTAAGGATCAGAAGGGTTGTCCCCCGTTTTTTTATTTTTCGACGAACGGTCGGCGGCCGACTGCCACAAAGGCAGGCAGCAGCGGATAAGCGTGATGGGAGAGCTGGGGAAGAAGATGACTCCTGTTGTCACATGATCTGGTGGTGCACATAATCCTTCGCGCACATGCAGTCGGTTCAGCGTGTGAGGCGGTGTAATGCATCCGCTACACGTGCGATTCGGTGATCTGGCTTATGCATTTGTGTACACATGCAGCCACATTTTTTAATGTAAATCGTCCATGTGGCTGTTGATATGGATGACCTATTATAATTATTCTTTTGAACCTTGTCTGCATTTAAATATTAAATGACATATGAATGATTGAGTGGTTGAATGTATTGTAAGGTTAGTTAATATTCTTTTGGGAAATATGCATTTAATTAAAATAAATGGTTAATTTTATGTTAGAAGTCTGTTTAGAAGAACCTTTATGCATTAATGAAATTATTTCTTTCTATCAAATCGAAATTAACATATTATCATGAAAAAATAATATTTGAAATTTACAATAATTATCAACATTCACAATTGTACACATGCTCTTACTTATTGTTATTTAAGTGAAATGAATGTTTATTAAGTTATTGAGCAATTTACGTTGAATTATTTTGATTATCTTTATATTTTAGATGCTCTAAAATTCCTAAGTCTTCAAATTTTATTAAATAATAGATAGAAAATTATAATTTATCATCTTCAAAATTATTAAATAGTAGAGAGAATACCATAATTTATTTTTCTCTCATAATTGAAATTACATGATGGTATATTTAATTAAGCAATTTATATTTAATAATTTTCTTGATTATCTTCATATTTTAGTTGCCAGCAGGTTCTAAAATATAGAATATTTAAAATTATTAAACAATAAAGAGAATATTATTGTTATTCTCTCTTATAATACAAATTACATTATCAAATATTACAACTAATTATCAATATTTAGATAGTGTATATACTTTTATATGCTCTATTATTTTTGGTCGTTACATTTATTGTTAGCATGCAATTGAGTCTCTTCCCAAGTGCTTCCTTAGGACGATTTTTTTCTATGTGGAGGCGAGTGAAGAATTTGCAATTTTCAAATTTCGACCAATGTTTTCAGAACCGAACCGGTGATCGAACCGGTAAAGAAACTGGTCTGGTTCGAACCGGTTCGACCGGTTAATCAAACCGGTTCGAACCGGTGACGTCAGCATGACATATTTATGACATCATAAAGAATAAGTAAAAATAATTACAAAATAGGACACCTGTATAAAAAGGTGTGTAGAAAATAGAAATATGATATATTTTCTATTTGAATTTTTTTTTTTAAATTTTCTTTATTTCTTTTATCTTACAACTCAAATATCCCAAGTATACTAATAAAAAAATCATCTCAAGTATGACTACAATTTAGACTTATGAAACTCTAGATTATTTCAATTCTAAGTTCTAACCCTAAATTTATTTATAAAAGCTAAACCATAATTCTAATTCTATTTGTAAAATCTAAATTCTAAACCTTTTAGTAAAAATCAGTCTTAAATTGAGTTCTAGTTGAAATTCAGATTAACACTTTACATTTATCCTCTCAACAAATATTTGCAATTTATTTTTGATCACTTTATAATTATTAACTTCAAATTCATTACAAAAAATATAAAATGAGTTACAGACTACTAAACATGTTAAAATTTATTAAATGAAGATTAAAGCATTGAAAATTTGAAATAATGAAATGTGAATATGCTCGTTGCAGTTTCAGCTGCTGACCGGAGAGACGGTGACAGGGAGAGAGCGACCGGAGCAAGCAGAAGCAGAGACGGCGACCGGAGCAACCAGAGGCAGAGACGGCGGGCGGCAGTGCGTGCCTGACGAGTCGATGACGACGGAGACGATGGCACGGGCGAGGCAGAAACAGCGCAGCAGCACGGAGACGACGGAGACGATGGCACGGGCGAGGCAGCGACAGCGCTGCGGACGTGAATGGCGACGAAAGGACGAAGACGATGGCACGGGCGAGGGCCGCGAGGCAGAAACCCAAGTCGATGGCTGCGGAAGTGCGGATGCGAACGGCGACGAAGACGATGGCTGCGGAAGTGCGGATGCGAACGGCGACGAAGACGATGGCTGTGGACCCGAACGGCGACGAAGACGACACTGATGAGCGCCTGGATGGCTGCGAGTGCAGCGGACGACGACGAGGAAGAAAGGGGGCGTCGGCTAGGGTTTACAGCAAGGGGATTCGCCGATTCGGGCGTCGGCTGATCGATCGATTCGATCCTTCCGTCCATTTTTTTTTAATATATATATTTATTATTTATTTTTGCTACGAACCGGTCGAACCCGGTTGAACCGGTCACTACGGTTCGACCGCCGGTTCACCGGTTCGGGCGGTTTTCTGCTTTTGAACCGAACCGTAGGGATTCGAACCGGACTTGGGACCGGTTCCCGGTTGGACCGGTCGGACCGGCCGGTCCGGTCCGGTTTTAATAACATTGATTTCGACGGGCTTATTCCAGTGGCGGCATCAAACAGCAACAAGGGTTGGACATTCCCTTGGATGATCTCCGCCTAACCAGGTGCAGTTACAATGAACGAAAGCCTAAATGATGGGGACTTGCTATCGGAGGAGATCCAAACACTGTCTATATGGACGTCTGAGCTTCCAAACATCAATTCAAAAGGGAAACCCTCTTTGTTGTGTTTGCTTTAATCGTTGCGGAGTTACAATTGAGAACTTTTAAAAGCCACAATGCGCCAGTCATGGAAAACCAAGACCGCAGCAGTCTTTTTGCAGAGGTGGACAAAAATCTATATAGAATATCTTTTGGGTCGCAAGAAGAAAGAGAATAGGTATTAAACGGGGGAGCCAAATCCTATGCACCCGGGTGCATTCAGCCTCAATGCACCCGGGTGCACTGCACCTTTTTTTTTTTTTTTTTTTGAAAATTTTTTCATACAATGGTTAATCTAGGTTTATTTAACATATGTATCAATTTTTACTATTTTTGGAGACTTTTAGATTTTTTTTTAGATTTTTAAAAATCAGTGGCATTTTCGGTAATTTAAAATTACGGAAAAATGCCACTGATTTTAAAAAATCTAAAAAAAAATCTAAAAATCTCCAAAAATAGTAAAAATTGATACATATGTTAAATAAACCTATATTAACAGCTTCATCAAAAAATTTTCAAAAAAAAATAGGTGCAGTGCACCCGCGTGCATTAAGGCTGAATGCACCCGGGTGTATAGGATTGGGCTCCTTAAACGGGATATCATGGATTTATGATAAGAAACTGGTCCTCGTGGTTGAGTTAAGGCACGTTTGGGATTGTGAAATGGGAAAAATTGTAGTATGTGTGGGAGTGTAGAGGAATATTTTAGAAATTACGTGATTGATATAAAATAATACGGATAGTTTGAAGTGAAAATGATTAGAATATAGAGATAAAGTTAGAAAAATATAGTAGTTTAGTTGTAAAATCAGTTATTGAAAAATATGTTTACGATGTCGTACCATCTCATCCCACACTTGCCTAATGCCAAACACACCCTTAAACAAACCTGTCACCTGAGAAGAGGTGAATCTACTCTCTACACCAATTTGGACTTCGAACAAAGAAGTCCTTTTCATGGCTGATAAAAGACATGTGGGAGAAATAATAGGCAAGTCTTTCAAAACATGCTATGACGTCATCTCGCAAAATGTTAGGGTTAAGGCGAAGGTAAAGGTGGACATAAGGGTTCCTATAAGGAGAGGGGTTTTTATGCACTGTGGATCGGCTACTCGAAGGTGGGTGCCTTTCAATACGAGAGACTCTTGATATTCTGCTATATTTGTGGAAGGATAGGTCATTGCTTAAGGAGTGTGAGAAGTACAAGGTAAATTGGGAATACTTGGAAGTATGGTGTAAATAAGGTTTGTTTCAACCCAAACCTAACCTGATTTATAATATGATTGGGTTAGGCATTTTTAAAAAAATTCAATTTTTTAACCCAATTTGAACCGACCCGATTTCAAAAGTTGGTTGGTTTTGGTTGAAAGATTTTCAACCCGACTCGTCCCGATTTCATATATTATTGTACAGTATAATAAATTATTAATGAATTGTCTTACATTAATACATAATATATAGGAATTAACTAGACATTATTGATTTAAAATAATATTATTTAGAACTTATATCATTGTATAAGTCATAAATTTAAAAGTATTCATATAGAAATGATTCATTTTTATTCTTTCGTATAAATTTATATTTTAAAATAGATTTAATTAAGAAAAATATTTTTAAAATTATATATTTATTAACCCAATTTCTAACCCGAACCAAACCAATTTCTATAGAGTTAAAATAGGGTTGGGTTAAGGTGTGAAAATAGGATCGAAAGTAGGGTTGGGTTGAGATTTTATAAGGTAAGTTAGGATTATGTTTGCCCTAACCTGAGTCAACCTAGCCCAATTTACATCCCTACTTGGAAGCATATCTGCGTTATGGTTGTCATGTAAGAGCAAGATTCAAAGCATCAGGACTAAAAAGGAAGTATGGACAAGGGAAAAGGGTGAATCCAAAAACATACTTAGCAGGGGGATCTTTTAACAAAAAAGATGATGACTATATGATAGAAGTGGAAGAAATGGCGAAAGCAATGGAGACTAAAGGAAGAGGGAAGGATGAGAAAGAAAAGAGAGATGCAGACATGGGAGGAAGGATAGTGTTAGGGGATATAGAGGCACTAAGGGGGATAGAAGGAGGTTCAAACAAAAATAAGGGAAGAAGGGGCAGGGGAGAGACAACAAGGAAGAAAAGTGAGGTGAGAATGGGGGAGAAATCAAAAGGAGCAGGCATGGGATAAAGAGAAGGAATGGCAAGGAGATAATGGGGAATTCTAAGAAATTAGAAAAGGGAGAGATGGGATGAAAAGAAAGAAGAACACAAAAGAGGAAAGGAATGAGAGAATAAAAAGGAGGAAAGAAATAATCAAGAGAGGAAAACGAGGGGACTTGACGGGAGGGGAGGGACGATTGAAAAGATGGAGAGAAGAAGGCAATGTAAGTGGGGCCATTTTAGAGTGGGGGAGGGGGAGAAAAGAGGAACAACTAAGGGGACAAATGCAAACCAAGAAGTGGTGAGTGTGGAGGGGGTAGAAGTTCAGAGTGTCTAAAGAATGGTAGAATAGAAAGGAGAAAGAAAGGAAGGACTGCAAGGGATGATAGTCCTATTGAGGGTAGGAGAGTTCAAGACAGTGAATTACAGAATAAAAGATCATGTGGGGTGTAGACAAACAAAAGGATGGAGATCAATGAAAGGATGGAGAGGTGGTTATAACAGGGGAAAGAAGAGGGGACCCAAAGTAGCAGGGATTAGAGGAGGGAATTTTAAACAAGAAGAGTAGGAAGGGGGGATATCAGAGGAAAAGACTGGTCTATAGGAGAAGGAGATTGACACACGACCTATGGAGATTGAAGTTTGGGGAACTCAAAATGAAGGAATAGTATTATAAAGGAACTAAGGATAGAGACTATGAGAAACTGGGGGGAAGGAGGAAGAGAAGAGAAGAGACTGAAATGACAAGGGGGGAGGGAAAGGAGGAGGAGGAAAGAAGATGAGTCATCTCTCAACCCCACCAAGCACCATGAGTATCATAACATGGAATTGTCGTGGGCTTAGAAACCCACGATCACTTTGAAATCTCCTTAATTTGACAAGGAGAGTAGATCCCATGATTGTCATTCTTTGTGAAACTAAGAAAACTAGTTCGAAGATGGATAGGATCAGGAGAAAGATGGGTTTTGGTAGCTGTCTTTCAATCTCATCTGATAATAGAAAGGGGGGCTTAGCACTACTATGGAGAAGCGACTAGGAAGTATAGATATTGACCTTTTCAAGAAACCATATTGATGTAGAAGTGTCTAATAAGGGAGGGATGGAAACTTAGAAATTCACAGGGTTTTATGGAATCCCATAAGTGGAAAAAAGAGGGGAGTTCTAGGATTTATTGAAATAATTAAACTTGAAGCCTCTTTTTTGTGGTTGCTAATGGGAGATTTTGATGAATTCTTTCGCTAATCAAAAGTCAGAAGTATTAGAATAAGATCTGAACAACTGTTGATGGCATTTGGGAAGCAACAGGCTACTATAGGCTGCAAGACTTAGGTTTTGCGGGTAATAAACTTGGAGGAACAATCTAAGGGGGCCTGATGGGTGGAAGCCAGGTTAGATAGAGGATTAGCAATGGCAGATTGGTTGAGTAAGTTCCCTTGATTGCCCCATCATATCACTGTCCCATAAAGACAATTCCGGATGTTCAGAAGGGAGCAAGGAAGCAACCAAAGGTATTCAAATACGAACTATTCCAGGCAAAGGATCGGGAAGTCCATAAGGTAATAGAAGAGGCATGGCAAACAGCCTAGGTGAGAGGAGAATCCATTTTCAAAAAACTCAAAAGAAGGATCTAGCAATGTGAGCTTAAACTGGTGGAGTGGAATAGAAAAAAGTGAGGGAATATTCATTTGAAACCCGCAATCCTAGAATAACACATAGATTTTTGTACTGATTTTTATGATAAATAAAATTCATGAAATATGTTATATTTGCAAATGTGTGTACTAGAGGTTAAAATAATGTAATTAAGAATTTAACCCATGTGAATAGTGCGCGTGAATAGTAATCGAGGATTAAGACACGTGATTAAGAGTTAATCACTTGGATTAACCAAATCACAAAAAGACAAAATAGGGATTTAATCACTACAAGACAAAATAGCATTACTTTTTATTATTTTAATATAAAATTGGATTTTAGTGAAAAATTAAAGAAAAATTCATAATTTGCAATCCGGGGGTCGGATTTCGATGAAATTTTTTATGGATGGTTAAAAATTCATGATGAACATAATGAATAGGTTAAGATGTGATGAAAATTATAAATCAAGGGTCAAGATGAAACGTCAAAAAGAGATAAAAAAAAGTAGCTTAACTTTTAATTAATTCTACTTTTGACTTTTTATTAAAATAAATAATTAAAAAATAAAAAATTAAATGAAATGGCAGCTATGGCAGGGATGTTACAGGGGGTGGTTGGAAAATTTGACCAAATCAATGGTCCATGATCATCATCATCCAAAATCAACGGTAAGGATTTATTTAGCTTAAACTAATTAATTTTAAAAATCAAAGAAAAATAGGGCTGCATAGGGTGGGCTGGATCAGGCCTAGGGTGGCTGCACAAAGCTCCATGCATTTTCAAAATTATAAAAAAATACATTTTTATAATTAAATACTTCAAGCTAAGGGGGTAAAATCCAGTTTTTTTGAAATATCAAGTCCTATAAATAGGGCAGAAGGGGGGGCATCCAAGGCATAAAAAACCTAGCTACATTTGAGCATTTTCCACCCCCCATCACGTTCTAGCCTTGAGGAGAAAGAAGAGGAGAAAGTTGGAGAGAGAAAATGTGAGAAAAAAGTTGAATATCTTCACTTCGGGTAAGTGATTTCTACCCAAATTTCTTTTGAATGTTAAGTAGGGTAAAACCATGCTTAAATAGTGTCTAAGTATGAAAAAATAAGTATATTTATAATGCTTAATCGGAATTATACCAAAATATCAAAAATTTGGAGCAAAGATTGAGCATTCGAGAAGATAGCATATGATATGTGTAAATAATGCTCCAAAAATGATAAATGATTATTTGGGATGTATGAATATGATAAATATGATGTTGGAATGATGATATATTAATTTCATAATTTTTGGAATTAAGGATTATGCTTAAGTGAATTTATGTTGATTTTTAGTTTATGGAGAAAATAATTTATTTAGCCAAGTAAATGTTGATAAATTCAAAATATATGAAATTTTTCATGATATAATAAACATAAGCTATATCATGGTATTTTTTATTTTTGAAAAAATGTCAAATTTGCTACAGTAAACAGTGTGATTTTGGAAAAAATTGAGATTTATTTTTATAAGGATGTATGGATGGAATTTTTAAGGATTTATGGATAAAAATCCATATAAGGAAATAATGATCAAATATTTTTAAGGTTAACCTTTATAAGAAATTATGGAGGAAAATAAGGTCATAAATGAATATAACATATGTATGATAAAGTATGTATATCCTTTTCACTTGTATAGGAAAAGGAAAGGAAAGGATAAACGATTCAGATTGAAGCAAAACAGAGGTAAGCAAGCAAACTTTTTGAAAATAATTTTATATATTTTATATTGCAACTATGAAATATGTCAGAATTGCTTTATCATAAGCAAATCCATATGGAAGTACGGAGAAATGTTAAGTTATGTGGAAATTTTTTTATCATAAGCAATCCTTATGAAAATAAGGAAAAATGTGGAAATGGTTGCATTATAATGGAAAAGAAAATTTTTGATTTCCAAACAATATGTGATTTTATCAAATGAATTTAAAATGATTTATTAAAATATTTTGAAGCGGATTTAAGGAAGGCCAACCGATAATCGATTTGAATAAACATTTTTTTTAAGTAATGACCAAATGATCATACATGCTTACCTTCATATAGAAGTAACTCATGTGTCATGTGGACAAAGAATAAGATATCATATAAAGAAAATGAATTATGCATTAGTATATCTTTTGTTCATGAAAAACCCAGAAATGGGAAGAAAAACGTTTGCAAAATCTTTTGTCTTTAGATATTAAAATGTTTTCGAAATTTTTTTACCACTCAAAATTTATTTAAAAATATTTTAGCAAAGTTTTGAAATTATATTTCTCAAATATTTCCTTCAAATATTTTAAATGATTTAGAAATGTGTTATTTAAATGTTTTTAAAATTATTTAAGGTTGGTCATCCTTACAAAATATTTTTATTAACTTATTAACTTAGGTTGTGCCAAGTTTTCAAGTAAGAAAAGGGAATACAGGCCGAGGTCTGTACTATTTTAAAATGACATACTAATCAAGTTTTGAAAAGGAAAAGTCACAGACTAGGGTCGTGGCGTTTTATAAAAAGCTAGCTAGCATATGAATATGGAGAAAGGAATATGCCCATGAGTTATGTACTAGGTCTACTGTAGAGGATATGCAAACCGGACTCGGTTGCAAGATGGGCCCCCTCTACATAGGCCAAGTCGCTTCAAAAGGCGAAATGCCGACGGCGCTCTCCCTAAAATGGGAGAAGAACACGGATAACTGCCTGGATCGCGAGTTATCGATAGAGATGGTTTCTCTCCTAAGGAGGAAAGAGCGATCACTTGGTAAGTGTCACCTACCAGACGGACAAAAACATTATGCATGATGCATATGCTTGTTTTAAAAAGATTTTATGGAAAATATTTTAAGGACATGAGAATTTCCTTGGAGAAAGGAAGTTTTATGAAAAATATTTTTATGTTCATGAAAAAGAGGTTTATATGTTAAGTTTGCAAGCATATGTTTTATGAAAGGTTTTATGAAAAGGTTTTCGCTGGTTGATAGTAGATCACTTGATAAGTGTCTACTATTAAACGGGAGAAATGCATTTAAATAAAAAAAATGCTTATGTGAAACCCCAACCTAAGTAAGATTCAATGTGTGCATTAAACATGTACATATGACTTATATATGATTAAATGGAATTTTTGGATGATTTTAGGATTTTATGATATGTTGCAATTAGGGTTTAATTAAGAATGGTGATTAAAAATTTAATCGTCGGAGCCCAATATGAGTCAAGGTGACTAAAGGGGAATAATGAGGATTAAAACATGCTAATGAGGCATGAATTTTTAGTTTAATTTCCATGATTTAATTAATGGAGATTAAAATGAAAATTGTGGAATTATGTTGGAAAACACTAGAAAATTCATAACTCAACGTCTGTAAGGCGGATTCAAGTGAAATTTGAGATGAAAGTTGATGATGTTAGGCTTTACATTATGGGATTATTGGATTATGAAAATTCTTGATGAAATTGGATTAATAATTTATTGATCATATTTCAATTTCAACCGTTAACTTTAAACAGCTATAACGGGAGCTAGGAAAATCGGATTGAGATAAAATTTGAAACGATTGAATGAAATTATGAGATGTTTATTTTGGATGGCTTTGATTAAGCTTGAAATTTTGAGAAAATACCTGCAATGAAAAAGGTGAGCATGGTTGACTAATGCACCTCAAAAGTACTCTACATTTAATGCTAGAGTACAAAGCATGAGTGCATGAATTTAATGACATTTGAGGTGTCAAGTGCAGGCCATTTCTAAGGTATTTTATGCATTAATATAAAATGCAAATATCCAAATAAAATCTCAGCAATAAATTATCACAATTGATGGAGCGATGGGTGCTCAAGTGAGCATAGGTGAGGTGTCCAAGGTAAGCACGTTCATGGGCTGCTCTTGATGCATATTTCTGAATTTTTATTTTATACAATATGTATATATATATATCTTCCATGTTGGGATGTATAAATAAGCATTTAATTATGTGAGAAAAATTCAAGAAAATTCGTGAATAGTAGATGCCATGAAAGGTGTAAAAATGGACAGCTTGTGTATGCAAATGACGTCCAATATTTGATGCTGTTGCAATGATTTTTCTTAATTTTTTTACACCAAATTAATATATGAATTAAGGGGTAATTAGATGTATAATTTACCCTCAAATTTGGGTTATTAAAAATGGGAGAAAAATCAGAAAATGGGCAGCAGCTGGACGTTATGGTGGAAGCAGATTTACGGTCAAGATGAGGGCAGATTTGTGGATTTTTAAAAAATGGCAAAATGTAATTTTATGTGGCTGTGAGTTCACCAGCACATAAGGGGGATAGGGATGCATTTATGTGTATGGAAAATGCCTAGCAAGTGGGGCCCACAACTGGAGAAAATCTAGCTCCTCAAAGGCATGCACGTTCACATGAGAGAGAGAGCCCTTGGAAATTTCCCAATGCTGGATTTTTATTCCATGCAAACAGCAACTCACGTCCCCAACTTGGCCAGCAAGGAGAAGGAAAAACCAAGGGAAAAGAAGGGGAATTTGAGGAGGAAAATCATCTCCAAGTGATGAGGGTTTGATCTCCATTAACCAAGTAAGTATATGGGTTATTTTGATTAGGTTATCTTGAGTTCTTGAACTCCAGATTCTAAATATGGAATGGATGCTTAAAGAATCTTTAAAAGTGATTATTCAACATGCTTTTGAGTGATTATGGAATGGGAATTATCTTGCATGCAAGAAATTCCATGATTTAAATGATAAAAAGTGAAGTTTTGAATGACATATGATGTTGTAAACTAAAATATAGATTAAGAAAAGTTGGATTATATGCTGAAATTTCGGATTTATATAATTGCCTAAGGTTATGTGTCAAAAGACACGTTAAACGGGTGAAAAATGGGTTCCAAACTTGCTGTTTTGGAAACCTATGAAAAATGGATTTAAAACTCATAAAAATACCTTAAATGCAGTGGTAATTAAGGGTAATTAATCCACTAAAATATGGATTAAAAATGTCTTAGAAAATTTTATGAAATCCATTATGTATATGTTGCCAAATGGGCATATGTGAAGGAATAGATATGCAAGGGTAATGAATGACTTATGAAATTTGGTTTTGTGCAAAATGCATGAAAATCCGTTATATTTTATGAATATATTGTTGTTTAGAAAAAATTTCCATAACACATATTATATATGTCTTCAAGAGAGTTTAAGTGCAAGATATGAATGATGAAAAGGGGTAATGAGTTAATGTGATTTGCTAAAATGCAAAATAGATGGAAATATGTTGAAACTTGTAAACAAGGTGCTGTTTTGATAGTCTTTGTTAATCTCAAAATTTGGGATTGATATATGAAGCTTAAACTCATGAACATGTGCTTAAAGTAAGCACTAATGAAAGAAATGTGAAAAATGAATAATTAAATGATAGATGAAGGATATATGTTAATGAAAAATATATGGGTTGGAAAACTAAGTTATGTGCAAGCATATGAGATTTGTATGTATAAATGCAATGTCGTGTTTATGTGTATAGGCAAGGAAAGAATGGAAGGAAAAGGGATTATGGCGATCTCAAGTAAGCAAGCGAACTTTCTAAAATGTCATTTTCTTTCTATGTGATTGATATGATTGAATTGTCTATGTTTATGTTTTAACGAATGGGCAAGCACAAGTTTTGAATATGACAACTTTAATGCAAAGCCATAAGTTTTGAAAAATGATGACTTTAATGAAAAGTCTTAAGGTTTGCTTCATGGGAAGCAAGCGACACTGCTTAAGATAAATTATTTATCCTAAGTGTTGCCAAGGATGGGAATGTTTCATGTTAATGGAATTGAGAAATTTTGCTTATGAGTAAGCAAGTTCTCCATGCTAATGTTTTTTTTAAGGATTTAATGTTTGATATCGATGGTTTTAAGGATTTGCTTTTAAGCAAGCAAGTTCTATATGATATTGTTTCAACAGCATTTTATAAGAAAAAGGGAATTTTACCCTTTTTCACAAAATATTGTTTGTAAATGAGTTTTGAGTTATTTCTACAATAACTCGCGATAAACAATGATGAAAAAGATTTATTTTGCTAGGTCAAGATAATTAAATAATAAATGATATTTTGGACATAGTCCATATGTATTGAAATGATGTTCGAAAAGTTTTGATTTCCTTTAGACAAGGAAATTTATGTTAAAAATATTTATACAGATGTGTTAAAAAGGAATTTATGGATGACCAACCTCCTATGATTGATTTCATAAAATGGTTTGATTTCAGGTTGCTTAATAGCATACAAAAGATTGTGCAATTTTCCTATACGTAAAAATAATAGATATGTGGACAATTATTAAATTTTTAGGCCATGGACAAGGGAATAGCATAATTTCATAACTTTTGTAAACAAAAGACCCTGAAATGGAAACCAAGCAAATATTAGAGAAAAATATGATTTATTTATGAAAATCCAAAGGATTCGAAATTCTTTCATTTAAAAGGATTTTAAGATGTATTGTTCTCAAACATTTCAAATGTTATCAAAATATTTTACTTAAAACTTTTTTAAAGGAATTTAAGGAAGGTCATCCTAAAACTAGATTTCCAATAACAACTTGTTAAAGTGGGTGCACTCGCTTACAAGTTGACACGGACTGCGGTCTGTGATGTGATTTTGAAAATTATTCTTAAATATAGACTTCGGTCTACGATTTTTGTGCATATGGATTCAGGCGGCGGTCTGTGATCCCGGTTTAAAAGGACATGGGCTGCGGTCTGTGGTTCTTTAAACTAAACGAACTGCGGTTCGTCAGGATAACATATGGTGCACCGGTACAAGAAATAGGCCGGTTGTAAAGCACGGTTGGGATGACCGGGGCCCACTCTACATAAGGCCAAGTCGCTAAGGGATGGAAGGAGTGCCAGCGACGCCCTCCCTGAGATGGGAGCAGGATAAATAAACAACCGCTGGGCTAGCGTGTTGTTAAGGATTCTCTTCCAAAAGGTAGCATGATCACTTGCTAAGTGTCACTACTGGATGGGGAGAAATGCATTTGCATACGTTTTGCTTTTCAAAAGCCCAAAGATTGGGATATAAAAGCATCTATACAAAAAGTTATCCTAAAAAGAATTTTTATGAGCTAATATGCATATGTTACCCTAAAAGACGGGGTGTTTTACACAAAAGTGTAAATAACGGGGATAAAAGAAAAAAATTTTATGCAAATGCAGTTATGAAAATGATTTATGTATTTTATTTACCTTGTTTGCTATAAACAAATCCCAAGACGGGGATTATGAAAAAGATTTATGTGAAACGGGGATTATGAAAAAGATTTATGTGAAACGTGGATTGGACATAAGAATGTCCATTTCTAAAAAACCTAAATGATAAGGGTTTATGGACATGAGAATGTCCAATGTTAATGTGTTTAAATAAAAAGTGTTTTAGGACATGAATGTCCATTGCCAAAGGAAGCTATATGAAAAATATTTTGAGACATAAAATGTCTTCTGGCTAAAGGATTTTATAATGACTTATGTTAATGATGTTTTGAAACATAAAATGTCTCTTGGCCGAAGAATTTTATGATGGTTTATGTTAATAATGTTTTGAGACATGAGATGTCTCCTTTGCCTAAAGATTTATGTTGTTTTGGACGTAAAACGTCCACTAGCAACCGATGATTTCATGTAATGGCTATGAACAGTAAAAATATTCATATAAGATAAAAGGGAACTCATCATCAAAGGTAAAATGTGTATGTTTTGCCTAAACAAGCCCAAGCGTGGCTTGTAAATGATTTTAAGAATGAATGCTTTATGAAAACATTCAAGGACATGGAATTGTCCTTATAAATAATGGATTTCACGATGGTATTTTAGGACATATACATGTCCTCAGGAACAAGGTATTCTCGATGTTTATGAAAAAGGTTTTCAAGATAAAATGCTTGCTTACTGAGTTGTCACTCACGTTTTGTTTTCTCAACCCATAGACAGGTGAAAGAAGAGATCTGGCAAAGGAACAGGAGCCATCCATTGAAGAAATTGAAAGTTATGATAAGTTTCATGTGCTAAGGTAAGCTAATGTCTATGTGAACTTAATTAGAATTTTAAATTCTATATATGATTCAAAGATTGAATGTATGAATGTATGGATGTATGGATTGTAAAATGTAATGCTTAAGTCAAGGAAACTTTCACTGTAGAAAGGCATGAAAAGATGCTATGAGTTTGTGCATATGAACTTAGTTAGAATTCTAAGTGCCATGTGAATCAAGGACTGAATGTATGCAAGTATGATATGTACAATGATTGAGTGTATAATGACAGGCATGTAAAGATGCTATGAATGAAATGATGAATTTTATTACAAGTGAAATGTCACAATGTGTGATGATTGTCGTGTCAAGTTATGAATGATGACAGATGAATAAACGAAAAAAATTTGGACGTATTCCAATTAAGAACCCGCCGCGTGATCAAGGCAACAATCCTGATTCACATTTACCAATCGATAGATCTTGAGGTAAGGAAGTGATGTCTCGGTTCGGGGCGCCACAGCTTGCTTACTGAGTTTCGACTCACGTTTTGCTTTTCAAACTATAGACAGGTACAACACAGGCTAGGAAGGAAAGAAAAATAAGGTATGAAGAAATTTTTATGATATGCTGATTTATATATGGTATGAATGAACATATGGTAAGGAGTTTTCAAATTATGTATATATGAAATGATCAGGTTAAAATAACCTGTATTGTATAAAAACAAGTATGAATGATATCAATGATAATTGAAATTTGATGATAAGTAGTGTCTTTATATGATGAGAAAAAAAAATTGGACCAGTTCCAATTAAGAACCCGCCGCGTGATCAGGGCAACAATCCTGAGTCATTTTTACCAATCGACAAGATCCCAGAGTAAGAACTATGTGGACGCCTCGATTCGGGGCGCCACAATTCAACAAAAGTTAAAAGAAAAATAGTCAGAATGCTCCAAGTTGAAATAGCAGCCTCTTTCGTACTCTAGAGATGAAACCATTTGAAAGATGGAAAAGAATATAAACTTACTACTAGAGGATGAAGAGATACTATAGAAACAGATATAAAAAACCTACTAGCTACATTTAGGCAACAGAAACACAACATTTTTTCATAGGATGACTTCAAATAGGAAGAGAAATTTCATTGTGGACTTCAATCTAGGGAAGATAGCTAAATCTACAGCCAATAAGGGAAGGAAAACCTCATGCAAAGCTATTTTACAGACCTTTTTAATAGAAATGGTGCCAGAAACATGCAGCAAATCATGAGTAAGTGGTTGGAAAGATATCAAAATTAACAAGGGGCCTTCTTGTGAGACGGCTGGAAGAAAAGAAGGCGATAAAGGCAGTAAAATAGATGAATCCAACAAAAGGTCCTAGCCCAAACAGGATGTTAACTAGGTTCTTCCAAAGACATTAGGATATTGTGGGGCCTGATGTCATTAATCCATGCAAATCCTTTATGAATGGCGAAACAATCAACAACTAAGGAAGCAACTTTAGTTTTTGAATCAGATGACAATAGTGTTAATTCTAATTGCAAATTTTAGGCTTATTAGCTTGTGTAATGTAGTTTATAAGATTCTATCCAAGATCTTGGGTAATGGTCTAAAGTAATGTCTCCATGAGATTATATTTGAGCAACAAGATGCCTTTGTCCGAAAGCGTCTTATATCCAATAATATGCTTATTGCTTATGAAGTTATTCACAATCTTCATGGAAGAAATAGAGGAAACAAAGAGGATGTGGCGGTAAATCTGGAAATATCAAAAGCATATGATCACATTGAATGAGAGTACTTGGTGGAAATTATGAGAAAGATGAACTTTCGTGAGGTGTGGATCAACCGAATTCATGGATGGTTGTCTTTAGTGATTTATTGGGTCAAGATAAATTACTACAAGGCTTCTTTCACATGAAAGAGGGGCTTAAGACAAGGGGACCCCCTATCCTCTTACCTATTTCAAATATCCACTGAAGGCTTATCTGCATTGATAGGGAATCTGCACCGAAATAGAAGGCTATTAGGTTTGAAGGTATGCCATGAAGGTCCATGTATTACCCATCTATTTTTCGCATATGACACACTTCTCTTCACGAAAGCCACAAACCATGAAGTTTCCCACGCACTTGAGGCCCTAAAAGAATACAATGAGAATTTCAGACAGTTCATAAACGTGAAGAAGACAGTTGTGTTCTTTAACAAAAATAAGTGGATGAAAAAGAGAAGAGATCAAGGATTTCCTGGTTTCAAATGGGAATGAGATAGAATCATACCTAGACCTTCTATCATGGCTTGGAAAGTCAAAGAAAATAGTCTTTAAGGGCTTAAAGGAAAGGATTTATAAAAAAATTCAAGGACAGAAAGAATGGTTCTTATCAGTAGGAGAAAAGAAATTCTTATAAAAGCTATTATGTAGGCAATATCAACCTTTGCTATGAATATGTTATTACTACCAAAAGGTTTCTGCAGAGAAGTTAACAGTTTATTGAGTAAATTTTGGTGAGGTGAAAAGAAAAGGAAAAGGAAAATGAGCTGAATTAGTTAGCAGGAGGTGCATAATAAAGGCAATGGGGGGATGGGTTTCAAAGATTTGATTGTTTTCAACCTTGCACTAATGGCCAAGAAACTATGGAGACTATTAGAGAATATGAACTCTTTCTGCCACAAGTTTCTAAAACCAAATATCTTTAGAAGGCTGACATTTGAGGAAAGGCAACATGAATCTTATACATGGCAATGTATTCTAAAGACAAGAAATATCTTGATTGAGGGAGGAAGATGGAGAGTAGGTAATGGCAACTAGATGAGAAAATCAATAGGATGGGCCCTCTCCCAAAACATATTGTTGATGATGCATTGGTAAGTTGTTTCATTAATGCGGCAAACAAAATTTGGAACAGGGATATAGTAGTGGTTACAGTAGGAGAAGATTTGGAGAGGAAGATCTATCTAATCCCAATATCAAAAGGAGATACACCTTGGTTCTCAACCCTAAAACCAAATGAGGTTTTTAGAGTAAGATCAGCTTATCGGTTGATCAAATCTAATAGTGTCTATTTTGCAGGAAAGAGGACGCAAGTGGGGAGACATTGAGAGCAAGACAAGAAGGTCTTCAATCAGATATGGAAGGTAAAAATCCTAAGAAAGATATGAATCTTTGGGTGGCGTTTATTCTATAATGCTACTATTACAAGTAAACTTCACTCAAGGAGGCATTAATCTCAATACTACATGTGTTATATAGAAGATCCCGGGAGGATATTCATCACCTGTTTGTTTATTATGGGAAGACAATCCTAGCGATGAAAGCTTTTATAACTGATAGGAATATTTGGACCCTAGAGAAGCAATAACATGTACTTTTAGATAACTAGCAAGGTTTAAAGGGGGCGAGAGGTTAACACATTTCATCATTCTCTGCAGGAGAATTTGGGTTGTCCAAAACTAAGCAAGAGAAGCAGGCATGCATCCACCCCTTAATAACATTGTAGAGTCATGTAGATCCTGTTGGAGACCTGTTGTTCTGCAAACATTGTGTGCAGCTTGAGTGTGTTGGATGAGAAGCTTAAAACCAGATGGGAAAGACCAAGAATAGTTTGGGAGAAGAAATATGAGGGATGGATGCATAGGGCTAAGGGAAGTGGTGACAAATAAAGAAGAAAATTCTTGGTTGCCAAAAGCTCGAGAATTGAGGGGATGAAAAATTCACTGCTAATAAAAGCAATGACAATCAAATAATGGAATTAGTTGGGTGTGGAACTTGGAATCCAACATTTGAAAATTGAAAGAGACTCCTTGTTGTTAATATCCATTTTGAACAAGGAGTGTTCTATCTTATCTTTAGTTGGGATTCTACTTCAAGAAATTTAAAACATTGCTACTGCTATCAAAAACACGTAATTTACACATGTTCTTCGTTTAGGCAAAGGAGTCACTCATTCCACTGCTGAAAATGCAGCATCAAAAGTTGATGATTTATATCATGGTGGAGATGACCCTATGTTTCATTATAAATCAACTCTTTTGGACTAATGGTTCTCTTTTTAGTTATAAACTTTCCTCATCAAAAAAAGTACGTTTAGTGTTGATTAAATTTGTAAATATAATTAAGCAATTTATCTTTAATGAAGTTCTATTTATTTTCGTATCTTAGTTGCCCTATGGAGTCTAGAATATGTAGTTAAACAAAATTCATTAAACAATAAAGAAAATATTATTGCAATTTTCTCTTATAATAGAAATTGAAGTTATGTTGATAGGTAGTTATAATTTAATATTTTTAATAATTAATTAGAATAATATAAATGCAAAGAATCTTTTATCCATGTGCGGGGCTATCTTTAACTTTGTATATTCCTATTTAATTATTAAAAATATTATTTACCATAACATTGTAGAATTAAATCATGCATTATTATTTTTGTGATATTTATGGAATTTAGTTATACTTGAAATTGACATAATGGTTATCTAAATTATAATAGTAACATGAGTTTAATATGATTGCTAAAGTTATGATTCCTGCTTATCTACGCTCTCATTTATCTTACATTTCTACGCTAAATGAACTAAAGTATGGTGATTGGTATGAGTAACTTCTTTCATATTAGAGTGTCTAAACCTACATTTATCCCTTCATTTTTTAAAGGTGCTTTCAAATTTGAGCCTTCATACACACATTATTTTAAAATCACCCAATTGATAAAATTTACATTTTTTTTCATAAAGTACAACTCATTGGGTCCTATACATAATTTAAAATACACTTTATCTTCTAAAAATAATATAATCATCTTTCCAAGATTCATGGATTATAAGTCATTTTAAGAGACAAATGAAGCTAATATTCTCTACAAAACTCCTGCTAATTTGATGTTTATGTATGATCACCCTAAAAATCAAGTAATTGGAAATATTTGTGACGGTATGAGAACTAGGAAATGAAGTTATAATATATGTGGTCATTTAGCTTTCATTTTGAAAATTGAACCCAATTACATTGATCATGCTTCTAAAGATAAAATTGAATTATTGCAATAGAAGAAGAGCTTGTGAGATTTTTTGATCACCTCTTTTGATTGGTTATAGTCATAATAAAAGTCACTTGATTTTATGATCTTAATTTTTGATATGTTGATCATCTTAATATATAGTTAAGATTAATTTGTTCTCTTTTATAAATGAGATATTGACATAAGCTTGGTGTCTTTGAGAAATACTCTTTGAAGAAATTGCTTTGAGTGGAAAACTTATCTTGAGAACGAAATTTTATAAGTATATACTTTGAGCACTTAGAATAATAAATAAAATATGTTATATATGCTTTGAGTTTGTTTTATGTTGATAAATATGATTTAAGTAGGTTTCTTTCTCTTCAAGTTTAAATTTAACAAAATAAAAAAATGTTAACCTTTTACCTCCAAAAGGGATTTTGTGAGTAGCAAAACCACTCTATTTCAATGGGGTGAAAAAAAGCTCAACCTTTACAATAATAAAGTTTAATTTTAAAGAGGTTGAACAAGCATAGAGTTCTTTGGTCTTATCTTCTAGATCACATTTCAAAACACCTTCTGGCTATAAATGGAGCTTGAGGAGAGCTAAAAAACATTGAGAGAGACACCTAAGTGCACATATGAGAGACTCCAACTTACTTCCTTGATAAATTACTTTTGATGGAGAATCAAATGCAAGCAAATCCATGAAGGTGTTATTGTAGTATTCTAAAGTTACAAGTTGCTACTCAAACTGAAGTATTATTGCTCTTGCCAATGTTGACGGTGATCAAATCAAGAAAAAAGTGAATTAAGTTGTTGATTATTTTATGAACCCACCTAAAGCTTAGTGCTAATCTAGAAAATAGTTAAACTAATTTTACTTGTATATTGGAGTTGGTCAGTGGAACTAAAGCCTATGTACTTAGAGAGTGAAGTAGGTTTATAATTAATCAAACTGCTATAAGTACTCTTGTCTTTGTAATTTAGTTTCAATTTTGTAGTTTGTATTTATGCTTGAATCTTTCTTTTAATTAAGGTCCTTTGAATAGCCATTACAAGGGCCAATAAATGGTATCAGAAAAGAATTCTTTGAATCTAACAAATAGATCACATGGCTATTGAAAGAACTATTAATAGTTAATTTGAAGGTTATTTCATTACTCATTTTTTTACTTTGATGGATCAAATTTTATGTATTAGAAACTCATAATGAAAAAAGAAATTTAGCATGGAAAAGAGATATACAAGGGTAGCCATGTATATGGTAATTGAATCTTTCAATTTTTACGATATACAACCTACTAGCAATTTCAGAAGGGTTTCATAAAAATGATTTAGTGGATTTTGAGATATTAAGTCATAAAATCTTTAAGTCTGAAATTTTTGAATTTTAGGATGTGACATTTATGTATGCTAAGGATAGAAGTTAATGCATTAGTTTTACAAGCCATTCAGGAAATATTTTATAATTTTTATGTGGAAAGAAGTTAAATAAGGGTGTGTTTGTTAATGAATAAAACTTTTGATGAAAACTTTTGAAGAATAAAAGTTGTCAAATGATGTGATATTGTAGGGGTAATGATGAGGAGTAAAGAGAATAAATTTAAAATAAATAGGTTAGTTGTAGTAGTAGTTGTGTAGAAATGATTGAAAAGTAGGGTTGTTATATAGAAAAATGTGTAAAAAATAATCGAAAAAAAAGTAGTGATGAAAAGTGAAAAGTTTTAGATTGAAAAGTTTTAACTTGACAACTTTTGTAAATTGCCAAATACACCCTAAATATCATATATTTATCCTACTTGCAAATTAAGAAAGCTTAGGAAGGAGGATTAGCAGGAAGAAGATTTTTTTTTAAGGAGCATAATAAATAATGCAACATTTATTTATATTTTTTGGAAATAAAGTATTCACTTGTAAATATACAATTGTTCACAATCTCTTCGTAAGTACACGGGTTATAAATTGTAGTATATAAAATATTGATCCCACAAAAAATCAAGACTTAAGACGTTAAATTTAAACACTTATATGAAACATAGAGAGAATAAAATAAAAAGAAAAAATATCAAATGAAGGATATTGATCTTAAGAATGTGAAAGGAGAATTAAAAATCAAGAGATGCGAGTACCTAGAAGTTAGGGTTTCATATACATCTTCTGCAATGGATACGTGAATTGCTTTTTTGATCTGAATATTATATGTTAAAAGAGAACAATCCTTATATTATCCTTACACTTTCTTTTGAAACCTATAAGGCGCACCTAAATCTTCTTAACTACCTATTTTCATGGGATTAAATCAATTAGAATACATTAAGTCCTTTGGAAGTTCATGGGATTCCTTAAGATCATCATACCTATTTTTATGGTCTTAGATTTCCAGTTTACTATCTTGATTATCATATATTAAGCTTCCACTTTTCAGTTTCATTACCTAATATATGAAAATCCTTGCCAAAGTTTAGGCCTTCATACCAAGCAAGCATTAAACTATAAGATATTAAATTAACATAATATACCTTAAATAATCGAACTTCAACATCTGCTATAATGGACACATGATACATTCTAAATCCTAATAACGACTTTAGCCTAGCATGTTTATAATAAAAATTAAGCACAAAATAATATTGTATCTAATCTTTATTATAAATAAGACAATTAAAATCAAAAGAAGGAAAAAATGAAAAGCTTATTGATCAGAAGCCATGATGGTATCTTGACTACTCCAAGCAATTCACTGTCTCGCTTCTCGGCTCATGTTATTCACTCCTCAAGCTCTCAAACCTCAACTCTAGCTCTAAGGACATTCTAAGATGCCTTGGGACATTTTTAGGAAGTGTTTATATAAGTTTCCAAAGAGTACTTGAGCACAGAGTTGGTTTTGTGCGGGAATTTACGTAACCAGGATCCTACATGGTTCAAATCATGTGGCATCTAGATCCACATGGTTTTAACCATGTTGTAGTCTTAATTTCTCTATTCCATACGCAGTTTTGCACAACTTCTTTCTATGTTGCCCCGATTCATGCTAAATCTTTCTCGACACTTCCCGACACATTCTAGACTGCCTTGATCATCATTTTAACTCCTTCAAGTTCTTCAAAATCATCATATGAAATGAGGTTTTGGTTATGAAGCTTGGAACTTCTCAAAATAGATGCATATTTTACCGCCTAAGCGAATAATCTTCAACTACTCATAACTTTTAATCCGAGAAGAGTTACAGGAGCCACAACATATCTACGGAAAGTATTTTTCGTGTCCGTCGATATGACAACTAGGGAATGCTCAATTAAGCTAATTTTCAATGTCAAAATCTGTTGTTTTTTATAATTCAAGGCCCCGAATTTGCATGTGCTTTCTTGCTTTATATGAATCAATCATTTATGAGTGTTTTATACTACACAAAGTTAAATCAATCAAAATATGATTTAAAATATCTTAAACACTCGAATTCTTCTTAATTAATAATCAAAATATATAATATAAAAGTGGCTCAATATCAATACAACTTTCTTTTATGTAATAAACTGAAAAAGTTTTTCCACCTTTGGCATGATTGGTTTGATAAATAATATCTATTATTTAGGTTTGACTTAACTAAATGAGATTGAGTTTTCACATGAAAATGAAAAGCAATGGAATTGAGTGATTTGGATTTTTTAAATAAAAGTCATGCATAGAGATGCAAACTCACTAAGTAATGAGAAGAAGATACATGGTTGCATGCCCACATAAACACTATGTTGGATCTAGGTAATACAAAAGAGTACTTGCATCATGGATGTCATAAATTCCTCTACTAAAACTCCAATAATATCTATAAATACAGAGTCTTCTCTATCAACACTTTTTCTCTAAATACTAGCTATTGACGAACAATCATAAAGTATAAGCATGTGAGGGAGAGACTCAGACTCCTTGCTTAACTAAAGCTTTCCCATCATAATCAAATAGGAAGATAATCAACTACTAAATAGGAACTATTATATTCCAAAATATATTGAGCTTCCACTTTTATGTTAAATCTTATGAAGTACTATATTAAGCTACCTTACAAGATTCAACATTTTTACATATAAATTTATATATAAAAAATCCTCAAATTTAGCATTTTTTTAAAATCCTTATATGAATGCACATATTAAAAATACATTCCCATTTAATGAATGTGCAATTCTACTTTTGTACTCAGATTAAGAAAATTTGCCAATACGGATTGTGATAATTATATGCGATATACACTACATTCCCTTCCAAGTATCATGAAATCAACAAACTCATTTAATTAAGTTTTTAGCAATGAATTTATTGTAATGTAATTTCAGTAATGTCCTATATAAATGCAATATATAACACACTCCTTTCCATGCATCATGATGTCAATAAACTCACTTAGTTAAGTTCTTAATGATGAATTTACTATAACTTGGTTATATTAATGTCATACAAACAAATTCCTCTGTTTTACCCATACTTCAATTCTTTACAAAATACAAAATAAAATATGAAAAAAATGATTTAATGCGAGATATCACATATATCGATTACATCAATAACTGTCCTATATAATAAAATTCATATTCTTTATATTTCCTAAGAAAGCCTTAAGCATCAAAATCTTAATAGTAAGACCATCAATTATGTCTACACTATTAGCAAAAATAATTGACATAAGATAATTATGTGTCCTTTCTTACACAAACAGATATAATATAGATGTTTTAATCAAATTAGTAAGTTTCATGTGATTGGAGAAATAAAACATATAAGGATTACGACAATCAAATCTCAAGGTTACAAGTTCAAGCCCTGAGATAAACTTTATCAATTTTAATATAAGTAAAAATGATGGTTAATATAACCAAAAATTTAAATTTATATAATTTATTTGCTTATTAATCAATAATGTTTTATGTAAACTTATAACATTTAATTCTTTGAGGATATCACACTATTTTATTTATTGTGGGTAGTTTGAAAAGTCATAAAATTTTTAATGAAAAGTTTTTGATATAAAATTTTTTGAAATAAAAGAAAATGATTTGATATGATAGGGTAATAATAAGGAGTAAAGAGAATAAAATTAAAGTAGATAGATTAGTTGCATGAGCAATTGTGTAAAAATGATTGAAAAGTAAAATAGTTGTATAAAAAGATATAAAAAAATTTAAAAAAAGACAATTATGAAGAGTGAAAAGTTTTAGATTGAAAAGTTTTGGTTTAAAATTTTTTTATGGTAAACAAACATATCCTATATTTCAATGTTATATTTTTAGATTACATTAATATCTCATAGGTAATCCTAGTGCATAATAAATATTAGGACTAATACACACTTGACGTGAATCATGCTTTTATTCGCAAATGGAATAAATTTAATTTTGTACTTCTCAATCTCATTTTGAAAATATTCATTAAAACCAAATTTATAATCTTTAATGGTTGACACTTTACAACTTTTCTAAAACCCTGCTAACATAAGCCCATTGTAATAAATAAGTAGTCTCTTAAATCTATTTGTTTAACCTCAGTTTTCTATAATACTTCATGTAGTACCCATGTTATTTATATCAAAATGATCCAAAAAATTTCTTAATATTACAATTGAACCAAACCATTAGTAGAAAGCAACCTACTATCTTATATATAATATTAAAAATATAAACTTGTTTTCACTCAACTTTATATATTAACTAAAGAATTTTTTATAAATCTAAAGGATGCGATAACCTCATTTAAACTTTTACTATCACTAATGGGAATCTTGTTTTAAGTTCATATATAATTTTTTTTAATTTGCATACTAAAATTTTACGTTCTTTTATTCATAATTTATTGATTATATCATGTAAATTTTTTTTATAAATTCTAATGCCATAATAAATTTAGATGAGTCCTTTCTAGATATTTAAATAAAATGTCTCTCTTTAATTAATGCCCCTTTTCTGAATGAATCTTTTAGCATAATGTTTAACTTCATACCTTTCCACATTGCCTTTAGATCTTATTTCCTTTTGAAAAAATATTTATTACCAACTAGTATACACTCTTTAGATAATGCACTAAAATACATACTTTAATCTAGTATAAAGATTTTATTTCATCTTTCATGAAATTTAACCACAATTCATATTTTTTATTTTCAATGACTTCTTTGAATAAAAATGGATCATCTCCATTAATGGCATCATCATTACACTCTTCAAATATATCTAACGTGGTCATCTGAGATTATAGATTTATACTAGAGTATTATATGAAATTAATGCAAGTTCTCTATTGATCTCTTAATAGGTAGTACTATTTTTCTTACTATTGAACTATCATGTCATGATCAACAGATTTAGTTGCATCTGTTAGTGAGGTATCAAGAGAGAATTCTTAATCTCTTTAAATTTCACAGTTTGTGGAACAGTGCTCTCACTATTTTATGAATTTAGTTACTTTAATTTCAACGGTTTTGTTAGTGAGATCAAGTTTAATATCATTCTCTTATACGAATCTAGCAAAAAGTTCATGGATTTAACTTAAATGACCATGCTTGCTATAAAACTTGTTATCACTATCAGATCTCATGACTTTAATTTTTAATTTATTTTTCTTATTTTTTAAAAACTTGACTCAAATAATAGAAAAATAAATCCATAATGCGAGAGTTGTTAATAAATATGATAAAATAATTTTCTCACTTACAATCTAATGTGGAAAATAAATATAAAATTTGGTGTAAATTAGTTCTAAGAATTCCTCATTTCTTATGACATGCTTTCTAAGTTTTAATTTATTTTTTATTCAATTAATAGATATACCAAAATGGTACATCTCTCTTATTTGATATGTGGCCCAATCTAAAACGTCATAACATTAAGAAACTCTTTTTAATTATTTTACATTTAATACAGAAAAATATATTTATGATGAACATCTAAAATATGAGCAATCTACTTTTATTAGATCATTACATAATGCTTTAGTATCAACCAAAATCAAATTATTAAACAGTTTGAATTTTTAGTTACCAAAAATTAAATGAATAACCTAAGACATTAAATTTAGTGAGGATATTAAATCTAAGATAATTATAGAACAAAAAAGAATGCAGATCTAATTAAGAAAAGCTTATAGGCCACAATTGCTTTGATATTAGACTTAGTCAACGATCAAAATTTGATGAATTAGGATACTGCAGTGAGTTTATTACTAGAATAATAGTATCAAAGCTAATACATTGATGATAATTTTTCTTAAAATGTCCTTTCTAATAATAGAAGTGATGCATGTTATCCTCATTACCTATTAATTTATTTTCTTTCATGCAATTGATAGAGTGTACTAAAATAGTACCTCTTTTATTCGATTTGTGGCCCAACATAACATGTCATAACAGCGACAAACTCTTTTCAATTATTTTATATTTAATACCAACAAACATATTTATAATGAACATCTAGAGTGTGTTTGGGAAGTGACAAAATTTTTAATGGAAAGTTTTTTGTGTAAGAGTTTGTAAATTAGGGGTTGTTTGGCATTTGCAAAAACTCGGCTGCAAAGTGAAAATTTATCAGAGTTGGGGGGCTGACCCAAAAATATGTCTTTCATGCCTTGCATCAATGGTCATTCAGTCAGCTGCATCTGCAGCCCGTACCAGGCATGCATTGCACTTGTCGTTCCAATTCATGGCATTCGGGCGTGGGGCAACAAATCTCAAAATTTGACGTGTGGGCTGTGATCAGCTTTTTCTCCATTAGCTTTGACAAAACATCAGCAAGAAGGATGCTTTTAATGCACACAACAACGACACTTCTAGCTTCCAGATGATTGACGTTTTTTAAACTTTGAAACATGTTAAGAAATTTTCTGCATTGTGAAACTGCTCCTTAGTAGAAAATAATGTGATATGGCATAGGTAATAATGAAGAGTAAAGAGAATAAGGTTAAAATAAATAGGTCGATCGTATAGGTAGTTGTGTGTAAATGATTGAAAAATAGGATAGTTGTATAGAAAAATATAAAAAAAATTAAAAAATAGGGTAATTGTAGAAAGTAAAAAGTTTTAGAAAAAAGTTTTAAGGTTTGCCAGATATACCCCTAATATTTGAGAAGTATGCTTTTATTAGATCATTATAGAATGTTCAAGTAACAACCAAAATGAAATTATTAAGCAATTTGAACTTGGAGTTATCAAAAACAAATGAATAATGTGACACATTAGATTTTAGTGAGGATATCAATTCTAAGATACTAATGGAACATAAAAGATATGCAAATCTAATTCAAACAAAATCTCATATAAAAAAAATTAAGACAAAGCCTATAAGCCGCAATTGATTTGATATTAAACTTAGTTAATGATCAAAATTCAATGACTTAGAATACTATAATGAGTTTATAATAGGAATGATAATACCAAAGCTAATGCATCATATAAGTATTTATGATAATTTTTCTTAAGAGGTCTCTTCTAAGTGATGCATGTCATCCCCATTACCTATCTTTGATGAAAATTTATTTTCTTTTTTATTTTTATTGACTTGTTCTATTTAAACATCATTATTAAAATTGATGACTAGTGAACCTTCTTGCTTCAATCTCTCTTCTTTTTTCACGTACATAGATATCAACACATTCAATGTCCATATTTTCTTACGCGTGTTGTTGTATATTGAAAAATAACAAAATTGTAATAAAAGAGAATTGAACACAAACATAACAAAAAAACTAGATATTATCATTCCAATGCCTTAAGCATTCTAGCTATATCAAATATTTCAACAATGTACTTTCTCACTCCACTAGTATCATTATGTTATGTAGAAGTCAATTTATTAGTGAAGATTACTACCATTGTTTTATTTGACCCACTAAACTATTTATTAATTGAGTCAATAAACGTTTTGGCACTTTTATTGTTAGAAAAATTCTCTGCGCTATATTTTAGACTCTTAATGATAATTAGAAAAATCTATTAGAATGCTTAAACTTTGAAATTAAAACCCGAGTATTTTCAATATTTATAGGACCTAATTGATATACCAAACCTTAGGCTACGTACCCAAGATTATCATCATTTGATCATGTAGGATATTTAGATGTTGATTTTGTTGGATACAAGGTAGCTAAAAAGAGTACTAGTAGAACATGTCAATTCTTTGAAAATATATTAGTTTCTTAGCATTCAAAAAAAAAAAACTAGTATAGCTTTTTCTATTGTAGAAGTGGAGTACTTTAAGAAGTTGTTGTGCTTAACTCTTATAGATAAAACAACAATTAATGGACTATGGCTTCACCTATAATGATATTTCTGTAAAATGTAATAATACACGTGCTGTATTTTTGGAAATCCAATCTTACACTTGCAAACTAAGCATATCGACATTAGACATTATTTCATTAAAGAACGTATAAATAAGTATAACGTATGCTTAGAATATGTAAGTATGAAAATTTAAACTGCAGACGTTTTAATGAAACCCCTTTCTATAGAAGCATTTTATAAAATTAGAAGAGAAACCAGTATATTTGATCTCATTAAATAGGATCATGCATTGTCATATTGCGAATATATGTTGGTTGGATATGTTAACCAACATATGTTGAAACTATTTGCCAAATGAGCAACATGTTGTGTGTGGTAATACAATACACAATACACAATACTTAGTTAAATATGTCATAAAATATAGTAGGGTAATCGAAATATTCTTATGTGAATTTAAGAAGGAAAATAAATAGATTACCTGAAACTTAGTTGTGAAGCCAAGTCGACCTCACCAAGGTCGGGTCAACCTATCCCAGGTGAACCTAGGATTGTGACTTAAGGTTTTAAGTCAACCTCACCTCATTGTTTCGCATGTCCTTCTCATTTCTTCCCTTAAGTGATTTTTCTCCTCTCCATTCTCCATATCACTCCCAAGTGCATTCTTCTCCATTCCATTTCACATTCACTTCATTTCTAGAAGCCTCACACTATTGGCACTGAGGCTACTATTTTTCAACAATCGTTCTCTCACTAAGTTCATTTTGAAGAAGGTAATCCTCGGATTCCTACCTCTCATCATGAAAAGGATTAAAGAGGCGATAATATTGAAAAGGGATTGGAGATTAATAGAAAGAAATAAAAGTCCATTCCTAAGAAGAAAGTAATAGAAATGTCGATGGAGTACTCTAGAAGCACTAAATAACATAGAAAATTTTATAAGTCATTCCATGCTTGGTGGTTTTCACTCTAAAAAACATAGACCTCCAATTTCTCAAGGCATATGAGTTTGACATAGAGGATATGCTAGATTTTTATAACTACCACAATCAGTACTAAAGTATGAAAGAGAGGAGAGTGCGAGAGACAGGGTTAAGGGCGAGAGGGAGAGAAGAGAGCCAATAAGGGAAAGAGAGGGTATAAGAAGACAGATAAGAGAGATCTAAAGGAAGAAGATTAAGTGATTGAAGATAAGAATCCTAATGGTTAAAAGTGGAATGAGAGAGAGGGAGAGGAGAAAGGGAGGAAAAGGGTCAAATTAGGAAAAGAACTTCATTTTAAAATTTCAAACTATATATGTAATACCCTCGTTACTAGCAATGATGTAAATAATCAAGGATTGAATATGTGAAAGACTATTTGAGTTACAACAAATATGTAAATTTCAATTATTGAGAATTATATTAGTAAAATTTGATAAATAGCTTACTAGAAACCGAAGATAGATTTCACTTGCTTGTTAGGTGAGTTTGGACATGCTGTGATGGCTGCGTAGAACCAGGTAAATTAATCTTTGATTTTTCTTTACTTATTTAAATTAGTAATTTGATTAGAAAATTTAAGATATGATTAAGAAAGTATTTATGTGTAAGGATACAAATATAAATATTCTAATAAAATGCTACAAATAAATTAAGAAATACATAACATAATAAAGTACGGAAATGAATTTTTAGGAATTTGCAGGAAGGAAATTGGAAATTTTAAATACATCAAATGAAACCATTTAAATTTACAAACCTTTTGGAAAAAAGATAAAAAAAATAATAAATAAATAAATAAATCGAAAATTCATACTAGTTAAGAATCCAAATTAGTAATGTTAAAAAATATACTCTTTCATTTCAATAAAAGCTAATTGAGGGAAACAATTGAATGATTAAGTGAATAAATTAAAGAATATATATATGTATACACAACTGGAACGAACAAACAGTCCAGTAAAATAAATAAGAAAAAAAACAAAAGTCAAAATTACCAGACTATGAATGGAAGTTCAGGTAGGCAATTACCTTTGGTTTTTCTTTTTTTTGAAATTTTAAGTAGTTACAAAATTATATTTTAATATATAAGATCATTTACATGGAATTTCATCGGTAAGTATATTTTAACAAACCCCACATTATGAATGGATTAGATTATAAAAAAAGTTGGTTATAAAGACTTTAAATAACTAAAAATAAATGAATTTCATGAATCAGTTTAAACATTTATATCTTAATCCATTTTAATCATTTTGACATGAGATTCGATATGAATGACTAATTTAGTATGTTTTAAAATATAAGTGGACAATATTATGAAAAGCATTTTTTTGAAGATTTTCTAAGGGAGCCACCTTAAATTTATATGCGGCAACGCATATATACATTTTTATGTATACAACGCAATTGGATCGAAAGACAACCTGTGGCGCCCCAGCCCGAGCGTCACAACCTTACTCCAGATCTATCAATTGATAAATGTGAATCAAGATTGTTGCCTTGATCACGCGGCAGGCTTATTGGATATTTATCTGCTTAAACTTAACTCCTTCGGAGTTTATATCATTTCATACCTTCAATTTTCATCAAATGTCTTTTTAGGCCATTATACCATTTGAGATATACACATATGATCTCATAAATTTCATACTTAATTATATCGTGATAAATCATCCTTAACAATTGACCATAGTAATTTTTTGCCTTCTATGGTCACAAAACCATAACATAATTCATGTACAACATTAATTCACAATTTAATGTCATCATTCATACATAAAAGCATATATAGGTACTCATAAGAATTCATTCATTCTTGAATCTCCACCTGTGCTCTTTGCTTCTTTCCTTTCACCTGTCTTTGGGTTTGGAAAATAAAACATGAGTCGAAACTCAATAAGCAAGCTATAGGGTTTTCAGGCAATTCATTTTGAAGGCAACATTATTTAAAAGCATTTCTCTCCATTCGGTAGGAGACACTTAGCAAGTGATCATGTCATGAAAGAATGTCCCCCAAGCTAGCGTACCATCGCATGAAGGATAATGTCATAAACGGAAATGATGCATTTGCACATCTAATGTTTATGAAATATCACATCCAATGTTTATGAAATATTTATGAAAAGTTTATGAAAAGGTTTTTGCTCTACAGGTAGTTGATCACTTGCTAAGTGTCTCCTACCGAATGGAGAGAAATGCTTTTAAATAATGTTGCCTTCACAATGAATTGCCTGAAAAATCTTATAGCTTGCTTATTGAGTTTCGACTCACGTTTTTATTTTTCAAACCCAAAGACAGGTGAAAGGAAGGAAGCAAGGAGCACAGGTGAAGATTCAAGAATGAATGAATTCTTATGAACACCTGTATATGCCTTTATGTATGAATGATGATATTACATTGTAAATTAATGTTGTGTATGAATTATGTTATGGTTTTGTGACCATAGAAGGCGACAAATTACTATGGTCAATTGTTAAGGATGATTTATCACGATATAATTAAGTATAAAATTTATGAGATCACATGTGTATATCTCAAATGGTATAATGGCCTAAAAAGACATTTGATGAAAATTGAAGGTATGAAATGATATAAACTCCGAAGGATATCCAATAAGCCCGCCGCGTGATCAAGACAACAATCCTGATTCACATTTACCAATCGATAGATCTTGAAGTAAGGTTGTGACGCTCGGGCTGGGGCACCACAGAAGATGGTATCAGAGCATGGATTGGTAAATGGCGAGAAAATTTTTTTAAGCTATAAATTTTCTATGAGCTTAGAAGATAAGCTATGTGATTGAGATGATAGCTATGAGATGAGATGGAATCTATAAGAATAGATGATAAGCTATATCTATGTGATATGATAGCTATGTTTATAAGATTAGATCATATGTCTATGTGACAATATGATAAGTACGTGATTAGACAATTTATTCTATGATGATTGGATTATGATGTTTGATTATAGCTGACTTGCTATGTTTGAACTATCGATGGCTGACTGAGGGAAAAAGGCTATGAGTGACGAAGAGCTTAGGAAGGAGGAGGAAGTATGAAAAGAATGATAAATGAAAATGTCAATAGATGGTGGAATTCTATGTGTTTCCCATCAGTACCTCCTGGTTTTCCTCCTAGGAAACCTTCGACTCAGAGTCAAGGAGATTACATTGTTAACCCCTATCCTCAGAGGCCAAATGCAGAAGGGTTTACGAGTCGTATTCCTAAGATTGAGAATACTATACCGTCTCACAAAATAGACCTACCTGTTCCATCAGATCTGATGTACCCTTAGGATCTTCAGAAATTTTGGGATCACATTCCAGCACCCATACCCTCTGATGATGGTCCGTGGTATAAGTTTGAATACGGACTGGTGCAGTTCAGGCACAAAGTGAGTTGGGAAAGGATCAATCAGAGGGAGAAAGAGGTAGTTGTGGCAATAGAGGAACGCCGAGCCCAGGAAATTCTAGAAACGCCTACCGCTCCAAGTCTTAATGAAGTTGTTATCCATATAGCAGGGTATGATAGGGAATCTATCTGCCTAAAGACAGGAAATGAAAATAATAATACTAATGATAATGACGATGACGATCCGATGGAGTACCTTGCTCCTAAGATACAGGAGGAGGAGGGTCAAAATGATGATGAGGAGTTTGATGAAGAAAATGATGATAGTGATAGTTCTTATGGTGGGGAGGAAGATATCCCAGCATGGTCAGATACGAGTAGAATTACCGATGAACCCACTCAGGTTCCGCCTAGTAGTAGGCGTTACATAAGGAGGGGTCTCGGTAGAAGATGAATTGATTTTGTGAACTTTTATGAAAAAGTTTGTATAATTATGTTTTGATGAAACTTTGATGATGATTTTATGTGTGACACACACATGCTGGTACAATTATGAGATGGTTTATGACATGTATATATATGTGTGATATGACATGTATGTATCTATGATGTGGCATGTTGAGATGCTAAGACTTTGTTTTATAAATGGGATGCTTTGATAATGAGCATGATATGATTAGTTATGATAATATAACTATATCTAAGAATTTTGGATGCATGAAATGAATGCATGAGAATGATTGATGAATGATGGAAAATGACATGATTATGATTGAATGATTTTGGTTATGTGAAATTAATCATATGATGATGAAATATGTTTATGATGACCTAACCCTAACCATGAATAAAAGTTATGTGTTTTTGAATATTCAGAAAGAACACCATGGTTGATACAAGGTCCAGGGTTAGAAAGAATAAAGGAAAAGAAGTGGCTACCGAAGTTCCTAGCCAACATGAGGTTGATGAATCCAATAGGCCAAAAAGAGGTAGGCCTGGATTGCAAGGGCAAAACCTAAGAAATAAACAAAGAAGGTAGCTGAAAGCCCAAAACCAATAAAAGAACCAGAGCAAATCCAAGCTCAAATGATTGAGGAAAGAGTAGCTTCAGCCGTAAAAGAAGCTATGCAATAGGCTACGCATGATTGCGCAACCCAAGCCGCAGACATAATACAAGGCTTGTGGGAGAGGACCCAACAGGCTCAGCTAGGAAGTGGTGAAAAAGAAGAACCCGTTCCTATGGCTGACTTAGTTCCACCTAAAGTGCCTATAACAGATGACAATCAATTAATAGAAGCGGATAGGAGGGCAATAAATGCATTCCTTTCACAACGGCCTCCTAAATTTTCAAGAGAACCCGACCCCGTCCAAGCAAAACAGTGGATGACGGAGATCAGAAAGTTGTTCAGAATATCTTCGTGTAATGACAGACAAAAAGTGTTATGTGTCACTTATCTGTTGATAAAAGATGCACATGAGTGGTGGGAGATGATGCTGATCACCATGCCGCACCCGGAGAAGGTGATGGCAGATGTTTGTAGAGAAATTCAACAAAGAGTATCTCCTAGTAGGATTATAGAGCCAGAAGGTTATAGAATTTGAAAGGCTCTACCAAGGGAGGATGACAGTGACAGAGTATGCCACCAAGTTCAATGCTTTGGTGAGATATGTACCATGGATTGCCAATGTGCCAAAAAACAAGGCACAACGTTCTAGCAAGGATTAAGACCCAGTGTAGAAAGGGCTAGAGCCTTGGAAATTTAGTCAATGAGAACTCAAAAACTAAGGTTAGGGTCGAAGATGTTTAGCTCGAGAACAAAGGAAGTTGAAACGGGGAAAGAAAAGGCTAAGAAAGGAGTTGCAAGGAAAGGTAAAGGAGCCTTAAGAAAGAAAATGTCACCCGTCTGCAAGATTTGTCAAAGGCGCCATGTAGGCGAATGTTTTAAATGTGGACAAATGGGTCACATAGCCAAAGAATGTGGCAAGGGAGATGTAAGAATGGTGAAATGCTATGTTTGTGACTAAGTTTGTCACATAATTCTAAATTGTCCAAATAAAGCACAAACGTTGTAAGGACGTGGAAAGGCCACACAGCTAAGGCTTATGAGAGCAGCTAACTGACAGGGAACCTCTACAAATCCTATGCAAGTGCATGCTCTGACCTGGACTGAGTTGCAAGAGCAGAAAGAGAAAGTGGTTACAGGTATGGTTTATATTTTAGGAAATTCGGCTATAGAATTGTTTGATTCGGGTGCTAGTCATTCATTCATTACTTGCTAATATGTAACCACGCATGCACTGCCAGTAGAGGAAACTAATAAGGTAATTCATGTAGAATCCTCTGTCTATAAGTTAGCTAGCTCTAGCCAAGTATGTAAGGCATGTCCAATCAGGATAGGATCAATGATTTTAGAAGCTAACCTGATCCTATTACCCATGACCGAGTTTGATGTGATACTAGGCATGGATTGGTTAAGCCAATGGGGAGCAACGATTGACTGTAAAAATAAGAAAGTGCAGTCTGAAGCAGCTCTAAAAAAGGATGTAGCTATTGGAAGGCTAAGGCAGCCTGAGAATTCAACAATACTAATATCCTCTATGAAAGCGGTTAAAATGATACGCCAAAATTATCAAGCTTATTTGGTATCAGTACATGTGAAGAAAGAAAATGAGGTGGAAATAAGTCAAATTCCGGTGGTTAAGGAATTTCCAGATATTTTTCCCAAGAAATTGACTACATTACCTCCGAAAAGAGAAATGGACATGACGATTAACATTATACAAGGCACAACTCCAATTTCTAAGGCCCCGTATCGAATGGCACTAGCGGAAATGAATGAGTTGAGAACTCAAATACAGGAGCTATTAGATAAAAGATTTATCAGACCTAGTGTATCATCCTGAGGAGCTCCGGTGCTATTTGTGAGGAAAAAAGATAGGAGTCTTAGACTATGTATTGATTATAGAGAGTTGAACAGGGTTACAATAAAGAACAAGTACCCTTTGCCCAGGATCGATGATCTATTTGATCAGTTGAAAGGAGAAACAACATTTTTCAAGATAGATTTGCAGTTGAGGTATCATCAGCTAAGAATAAGTCCTGCCGATGTTCATAAGACAATATTTCGAACAAGGTATGGACATCATGAATTTTTAATGATGCCTTTCGGACTCACTAATGCCCCTGCTGTATTTATGGATATGATGAATAGAGTATTTCGGGATTATTTGGACCAATTTGTGGTCGTATTTATTGATGATATCTTGATTTACTCTAAGTCAGAAGAGGAGCATGAAATTCATTTGAGAAAAGTATTGAAAAGGTTAAGAAAGGAAAAACTATATGTCAAACTGAAGAAATGTGAGTTCTGGTTAAAACAAGTAGCATTTTTTGGGCATATAATTTTAGAAAAGGGTGTACAAGTTGACCCTCAGGAAATTGAAGTGGTTTTAAAGTGGCCGAGACCAACAGCCATTACAGAAATCAGAAGTTTTTTGGGTTTGGCAGGCTACTATAGAAGATTTATAGAAGGTTTTTCACAACTATCAGCCCCACTGACGAGGTTGACTCGTAAAGGAGTCAAGTATGTATGGTCTAAAGAATGTGAACACAGTTTTCAAGAGTTGAAGCAAAGTTTAATAAAAGCGCCTATCTTAACCCTACCTAAAGGAAATGAAGGATTTATGGTATACAGTGATGCTTCGAGGAAGGGATTGGGATGCATGTTAATGCAGAAAGGAAAGGTGAAAGCTTATGCGTGAAGGCAGTTGAAGCCTAATGAAATAAGCTACCCTAATCATGACCTAGAATTAGCAGCAGTGGTATTTGCCTTGAAAATTTGGAGACATTACCTGTATGGAGCTAAATGTGAGATTTATACGGATCACAAGAGCCTTAAGTAGTTAAACATGAGACAAAGAAGATGACTTGAGTTACTTAAGGACTATGATTTGGAGATTCAAGAAAAAAAATGAATTTCTACAAGTTCCTGTGATTGACTCTGTGAGTTTGTATGGTTGTATGTTAATGACATTGTTGATGAATTGAATGATGTATAAGGCTTATGTTATGTTTATGACTATGTGATGATATGACTATAAATAGCGAAAAAAATTTATGGTCAATTATTAAGAATGATTCATCATGAAATGGTTATGATGATTCATCATGAAATGGTTATGTATGGAAAGTTATAAGATAACGTGTGTATATATTTCAAATGGAATATATAAAATGATATAAACTCCTTAGGAGTTAAGATAAAAAAGGATAAATATCCAAAGGACTCGCTAAGTAACAGGATAACAATCCTGATCACGCTTACCAATCGATAGATCTTGGAGTAAGGTGTGACGCTCGGGCTGAGGCGCCACACAACCCAATTGAAAAAAAAGAAAAAAAAATATAATAAAGTAAACTAAAAATGCAGTGGCAATTCCATAAGCCATGCATGCTTGAATGTGCCAATTTGTGGCTTGACCGAATTAAGGTTCAAAGAAATTGTTCCAAGTAACATCACACGTTGTGATGTAATTCGACCAAGGTAAGGTCGTTAGCGGAGTTGCTTGAGGCCATGCACCTATAAATATGTATCGTATTAGTATATATAAAAAACCAACTGGACCCAAGGACGGCCCAGTTAAAATAAAAAAAAGATAAATAATAAAATATATGATTAACTGGACAGAACAAGCGGTCCAGTAAAACTTTTAAAAAAAATAGACCCAAGGACGGTCCAGTTAAAATGAAAAAAAGTAAATAATAAAATATATACTTAACTGGATCGAATAAGTGGTCCAGTAAAACTTAAAAAAAACAACTGGACCTAAGGACGGTCCAGTTAAAATGAAAAAAAGTAAATAATAAAATATATAATTAACTAGACCGAACAAGCGATCCAGTAAAACTAAAAAAAACAATTGGACCTAAGGACGGTCCGGTTAAAATGAAAAAAAGTAAATAATAAAACATATAAATAATTGGACCAAACAAGCGGTCCAGTAAAACTTAAAAAAAAAACCAACTGGACCCAAGGACGGTCCAGTTAAAATGAAAAAAATAAATAATAAACTAACTGGACCGAACAAGAAGTCTAGTAAAACTTAAAGAAAAAAAGAAAAAAGAAAAAGAATGGAGACGTGTAACAAAAGGTGGTGGCGGGAAAGATTTTATTGGACTAATCAAAGGTCCAATTAAATTGTTCGATGGATAAGCCATTATAAATTGTTGCTGGTGGCAGCATCTCGCAAACAAAGATTCAACGGAAAAAGAAAAAAAAGAGAGAGAGGAAGAAGAAGACAGGAAGGAAGGGGGCATGGTTATTCGGCAGGTATGTTTGTGATTTATGATTATTATTTTATTAACGTATAAGTGTTATAAAAAAATCCATATATACAAACCTTGCCAAAATAATAAAAGACGTTGATTTTATATCTAAAATCTTAATTTGAATCCCGACCTCTCATTTTTAACTGTTGTATATTCTGGACAACTCCACCAGACAATTGTAGTAGGAATTTTCAAATTCTATTTCAAATGAAATGGGTGCAACTTTTTCAACTCTGGATCTCTTCTTTCTTAGTACACATATATATATTGCAATAATGACAATAATAATAATAATAATATCAATAAATAATAAATGAATAATTATAATAATTAAGTAACGAATTTAGCGATTAGTTAGTAACTTAAGAATTTAGATAAAAGAATAATCGATAAAACAGAACGTAGTATATAATATTCCTTAAATTTTAAATTAATATCTCTAACATAATTATAGGAAGAAGAGAAGGAAAAGAAATTCAAGAAAAGAGCTTTGCCCACTAATCACCGCGAAAGGTAAGTAGTCTATGCTTTCCATTTTCAAAGATGTTATTTTGGAATTATTTTTTTATGAAATTCAAATATTTGATATGTGCATGATGTGATAAAAATTTTTAATTATTTTACGATGACACGTATATTTCCTCACAATGATCATGATCCATGGTGTGTATGAAATGTATTAAGTAACCCTGTGGGGTGAGCCAGGAGGTGATGTTTTCGAAAAAACCGAGCCCAGTCACTTGACCTCGGGTCATAAGGGTGGCGCCAGAGGTGTTTCAAGTACCTTCTGGGTTAAACAGGATGTATATGATTCATGCAATGTCAAGCATGTAGAGTTTTTTTTTTTTGATGAAAAGCATGTAGAGTTTTTAAGCCGCAAGCATGTAAAATTTTTTAAAATTGTTTGAAATCTTATGTGCCTACTTACTAAGTAACATACTAATTCCTTTCAAAAATTTAAAATATAGCTATGCAAGCCACATATGAGGCAAGTTCAGGTGCGATGAAAGGAAAAACTTATCTCCACTATTTAATTTCATAAATATAAAATGTATTTAGGCAAGGGTAGTAATAATTTAAAGATAATTTTCCTTATACTTGTGATATGAATTGCTTGTATGAACTTATGGTAATAAAAAAAAATTAGGTAAAATTTTGCAATTTGCTATAAATCGATTCCTGGAGTAAGGTGATTCTCGTAGTACCCTGCGTTCGGGGTGCTACCAATGTTGTCAGAACCGAACCGGTGATTAAACCGGTAAAGGAACTGGTTTGGTTCGAACCGGTTCAACCGGTTAATCAAACCGGTTCGAACCGGTGACGTCAGCATAACATATTTATTATGTCATAAATATTATATTTTTTAAAAATTTTAAATAAATATATTGATAAAGTTATATTTTTTATTAAATCCTAAATATATATGTTAGATTTTAAAAACCACAATATAAGTACGAAACATACTTGAAAAATTTTTAACAATTAAATAACTTATAATAATAACAAATTAAGAATATCTCCTATGTTCAGCAAAAAATGAAAATTGGAAGTCTATAAACCATTAAATTTATATATCATTTAATTAATTATAATATTTTATTAATTATATTATAGTTTTTATTTGCTACATTAATTATGTGAAGAATTTTGTGCTATATAATTAATTATGAGAGTGATATTAATTACATAAGTTGCATATTATTTTTGTATGATTAATTAGAATAGACTGATTATATGAAATATTTTTGAAGACCCAAAATTTCTTAAAATTTTAAAAATCTGAGAGTCAATAATCCTCAGTCCTGTAGAGATTTTTTTATAATTACGTAAGATTTTAGGATTGTTTAATGACATAATTAATATTTTAGGATTGTTTAATAGCATAATTGAATAATTGATAATTTGATATTATAAGAGACGCACGTAAAAAATTAGGCAGAAAAAATTATGTATTAATGATTATGTACGTGTCCCACGAAAAGAGAATTTCTGACGAAGTCCCAACTGAATTTCATTAATAAAAAGTTTCATATTTGTTTCCAGTTTCTTTTTTCTTTAGACTAAAATGGGTTAAATTTTCCCACTTATAATTTGTCACTAATCAAATTGGATATTTTAATTGGGACATTTCCAACCAGTCTTAAATTATCAGTCCTGTACTTAGATTATGGATACCATGTACTGCAATTACATTTTTTTTGTACAGGGATCAAACATGCACGGGAACGGTTTTTTTTTTAACCAAATTCTTCAGTGTCCGGGGTCTCTGCAGATGACTTTGGAATTCGGATGGAGCACAATTCTAACTCTCGAAAGTCGTGCAAGGTAAATCAAGTTGGCCTTTGCAGGATTTTCAGACGAACGGACTCATTTTCCTTCTTCGAGTGGCGTGGGCGCAGGCGCGGCAGTGCGTGCGGGCGCTGACGACGAAGCGTGGGCGAGCTCGGGGGCGGCGGGCGCTGACGACAAAGCGTGGTTGGGCTCGCGGGATAGGGATCATTGATGAGAGTCATGATTTGCATAAATTTTATTTTAATTATTATTGAAATGTATTCATGGTACTTGGGAATGGAATGAGGATGATAATTGTGACAATTGAGCTATTTAAAGTCAATAGTGAGAATTTTGTAAGAAAGAAACTTAATGGTTGAAATTTTAGAAATGACTTGGGACTTGATATTTTCTAGTATGGTCAAGATGCTAGATGCTTATATGATGTGTGAAAATTGATCTTGGAGGTATTAGAACTGATGAATATAATTTGGGCCAATGATATTCTTTGTAAAAGTAAAATGATTAAAGAGACTAATTGATAGGTCAAATTTTATGTAAGATATATTTTGATCAAATAAATAACACGATGATGATGAAAAATGTGCGTGAATGATTGATTCGTCGTTTGAGCACATTTTTGTATGAGATTGCTATATAAGTTGTGGGTAGGCAAAATTTTCACATAAACTTGTATAATAAAATACATGCAAATGTTTCTGGTGATGGAATTTTAAGTGAAATTTTGTGAAGAGACAGCGCTTGAAGTAAAAATTTAATAAAAAAAGAATTATCTCAAGTAGAGTTGTATATAAAAAGTTATGCGCAAAATAGTAAAAGTTAACTGAAGTACATGGGAGGTGTTCCTGAATTACATGAGGGCATCTAATTGTTTAGAAATGGCATAATTGTAAATTATGTTTTTTCATGTTTATTTATAGGCACCTGCTTTTCTTGAATATTTTAAATGGATTTTTGAGGTATATAGTTCAGTAAAGATTATAGGGAGGTTGGAAATCAGGGTTTTGAAGACAAAGCATGTAAATGATGAAATGAAAGTTATTAGATTTTCTCATGAGATTAACATATATTATGATGAAATTTGTGATTTCTAGCTTGTGTAGGTAATGTAGAGTTATTGAAATTTGGGAGTTTGTTGTAAACAATGGAATAGATGGGTTTAGAAGTGATATTTCACGAGATTATAATGTATTTGAGTAAAATCTCATTGATTTTGAGTGAGATAGATCTAATTTTTATATAATGTCAATGTTATGTTTAATGAAATACCTTAGTGAGGCTTAATGCGTAAAAATTATGTACAAAATAGATGTGTGAAACTTTGATGATATGAATAATGTGGAATTGTGATCTTGTCTGCCTAGTCGCTAACACCTCACATTATCAACCACACCTCCCACCTGTTGGCTTGCGCAGGCTCATTTCTGGCCATTAGATGAAATACGAAAAATACAACAGCTGAGAGCTCAATTGATGCTTGGTATTTTTTGCGCACAGGCGCTCCCTCATCTCTTGTTTCTCTCTCTTTCGTCCTCCCTCCTCTCCCATTTCTCTCTCTGGTCTCTCTCTCATGTCCATCTCTCTCGCTCCTTCCCGCTTTTGCCAACGATCTCCCACCCAACTGATGAGATTTCCATTCACGCAATTTTAGTAGCCAATACATGTTTTGAGAAACTACAAAAAGATTGCAGAAATAACCTCAACACTATGTATTTCCTTTTGAATATAAAAGCCAAACTCGAACTTGAAAGAGTGCATCTGTAATTTTCAGGTCTAACCCACAAGGAATTAAAACCAAGATGATGAATGGATTCGTGAGTGCTTTTGATGAAATATGTAAGCAAAATCCGTGTGCATCCTACTCGTCAATATCCAGAGTTTAATTCAATCGTTTGTGCAAAATGAGAATCAAATACATTTATTTCTTAACATAATAAAATATAGACCAAGTGCTAATTCGTAAAGCTGATATAGTAAACAAGGTTTTGTAAGTTAAAGAGAGAGATCACGCATGTTATCATGAAGAGATACAATGTCAAGTTACAACCTTTATATTTTAGACAATCAAGTGAATTATCGTAAATTGGGCCAATTTCAGAAAAATCAAAATTTGTGTGGGACCTTTGAAAATATAAAATTATGAAAATAATTACACATTCTAAAAGAGATTAAATAGGTTAAAAAAATTGACTTTGAAATATATACGAACACATTAATATAATTTGGGCAAATTTATAAAATAATTTAATTGAGTAAATCATACATATATGACTGCAATATATTTTAGAATATAGGTAATTTTGTCGAAGAAATAGAATCATATAAATAGGCTTAAAAAACATATCTTAAATTATAAGTAAGATTACGCGGGATTAATATTATAGATATTTTGAATAATTTAAATTATTTGGGTTGCACGCATTCAACTTTTAAAATCATTTCACAATGTGATTTCAAGCGATAAATAAGAGATTAGTATATATTATTATCATTACTACTATTTGATGATAGAACTAAATAATTTTATAATAATTTATGCACCTAAATCTGCTTATGAAAATGACTAATCTAATGAATGTCTTGGACTATTGGATCACACACTGCAGGTGCACGGACACCTAAACGCTGCCGGAGTACCAAATTCGGTACTCCACCATTCCCCCAAAGCGTCTTCAATGGCCACGGCATGCCTTGCATCTTCTTGAAACCGATGGCAACACACGAGCAGTTGGCTGCAGCATTCAGCTAGCCAAGCCCCCCATTAACCCACCATCTAAAACGAAATTGCAGCTATGGGATTTCATATCTATGAATAGAGCAGCCCCTCACCAGACAAATTCCGGTAGCAGCAGGGCAAACTGCCCAGCAAATCGAGGCAGCCACGATATCAGCCCTTAAGCCGAGCAAGAACCTATCGCCCGGCATTACAGCAGCCTTCCTCCACCGGAAAATCAAAATGCCCAATTTTTCAACAGCTCTCCATTTCCCAAACAATCCAACGGTGCATTTCGGTAGCCCCTTTTCGAACCACTTTAGCGGCAATGGAATCGATGATTTCATCTCTCCCAACGCCTGGCCGGCTGTAGCCGATTCCACAAGCAGAAGCCCAATCTCCACTGCCACTCTGTCTCTTCTTTTCCAGCAAAACTGTCTGAAGCAGCCATCTCCATTTCTTTCACATCACCGAGCCACAAATTCTGGCTGGAGAAATCAGCACCAACTCCGGTCGTCCATGCACCTGCATCAATGTTCGGCTGCATCAAAATCCAAACGAGGCAGCCATTAAAATCTAACCGAACCACCCTGCTCCACTCTCATCGTCTCTCCCTAATTCGAGCAAGAAGACTGACCAGCCACCGAATCAAACTTAGCAGCACCGCCTCTGTCCTTCTTCTTCACCAGCAGCTGTGTGCAGCAAAGCAACCAAAGCAGCTTTGCCCAATTTGCAAAATACAAGAAGACCGAGCTCTGCATGGCAGAATATCAAATGAGAACGTGAGAAGGAAGGTGCGAAATAGGCAGGCCAAAGCAAAGGAGATCCACGGCAAAGAGCAGCTACAACAACCTTTAGATGGAAATCTCACATCCGTTGAGATAACTCACTGCCCAGCCTTTGGCTATCTATAAAAGAGGGGTCCCTACTTCAGAGGCTTGAATTGCTCTTCAAGTGATCTTCAAGCAAATTTTGGAGTAAATAATTTTTTTTTTAATTGTAGTTTTTTTTATGCTTTGTAGTTGTTAATTTTAGATTTATAGTTTTTAGATTAGATTTACTATTTTATGCTTTCTAATTTTTAAAGTTTAATGCAATTTTCTTTTATGCTTTTGTCGATTAAAATTTATTTATGCAATCCTTTAATTGATTTCCTAGTTTAGATTTAATTTACGTTGTTGTTAATTAGTTAAGTTTTTCTTCTCTTTATTATTTTGTTCTCTCTCATCCCTCTTCTTTCTTTCTCTAATCCTTCTCTCCCTATTTTTTCTCTGTCTAATTTCTTTCCTAGTTTCTCTCTCTACCTCTTCTCTCCTCTATCTTGCTTCTCTTTCTATTCTCTATGTTTCATCTCTTCTCATTGCAAGTGAATATTAAACAATTCAAAACCGTATAGCCTCTCTATGGATTCGACCCTACTCACTACTATTCTACACTATCACTTGTATAGTGTTAGCTTTAATATGTTTCGGATAATTTAATTAAATTAGTGATCATAGTACTTTTAACAACAAGCACTTGGTTCGCATTACATATGTACTTTGATATAATATGACATTATGGTGCAAGGCTAGCGGGAGCACGTGTTTGCATTGCATGTGGTGGCATGACATATGATAGTTTTAGCATGGTTGGCCATTATTTTTACCGATCATACTTACTAAGTTTGCTCAACTTATGTTTTTATTTTCGCTTTTTTAGTAGGATTGACACTCCAGATACCTAGTTGTGTTCCGTGACAAACACAAGTCGTGTTAGTTTCAATTGTAGTCATTTTAGGATCGATGTATTAGTAAGATGAAAAATATATGTGTATATATATTAGATTGCAGTTCATAAATGTAGACATATTGAAGCCTTATTGATGTATTTATAATTTGTAATGCCACTGACGATTAATGTATAAATGATAGAAATACAGTGATTTAATTTGTTTTTGTTGCCATAAGTTTTATCGATATAGTAGTTATGGATATCTAGGGTTGCTATAAGTATAGTCTCATTTGTGTGGTTCTTTATTTCCCAAATTGTTGCAATCTTAGAGAGAGAGGCTGCTAGATTTTCATCATATTGATTGCCAGCCTAGGAGCTTAGACCAATAGGTGCTACAACATATTTTGGGTTTGTTTACTTGACTCCACATCCCTTAGCATCAGCCAACTGTTGCAAGTCTCTCCACTAAATTCGACAACAATGAGGAGAGTTTTTAACTTCTACTTCAATATAACATGAATATATGGAAGTAAAACTGAGTAATGTTTCAATGTATTAGGGTATAAAATTTTTCAAATTTTTTATGAAAATTTTTAATAAAACTATTAATTTAGGTGTATCTAATCTATAAATAAAAAATTACTAATTTTGAATATATGAAGATATTTCTTTTTAATTTTTTAAAATAGGAGAGGTTTTATTCATTTCTAAATGACTAAAATACCTCTTCGTTAAAAAATGGAACAAATATATATACACCTCCAAAAATAGTAAAACTTAATACGTAGGTTAAATATACCTAAATTAATAATTTTTATGAAAACTTTTAAAAAATATTTTAAAAATGAGACTTACACCCAAGCGCTTTGAAATTTTAATGCATTAGGATGCATTGAAACATTAACAAAACTCATTATAAAAAAAGTAACAAATTTAACATAGTGGATAGCTTAGATTGAAATAGAAGAATGATTATCAATTGATAACTAGTTGTACTCGTGAACAATATAAGATATGAATAGGAAGAAATTTCATATAGTTTTTTTCTCATGTTCAATGTAATTTATCATCTTAATAAATCAGTACAATGTGCTACCAACTAGAAACAAATTTCATAAGTAACTAATATTGCATTTTATTTTAAATTATGGGGATATTTTCCTGAAACCTCTCTTCTATACAACTCCTTCCATTTTTAATGTTTAGACAGTTGATGAAAATTCACTTTATTTATTATTTTTAATATCATTTATATTATCATATAAATCCTTTCATTTGTTTACCGTCATTGTATATGAGCTCCATTCTCGAACATGTCAATCAAATTAATAAAATGATTTAATTCTAAATATCAATTTTTGAGTAATATTTTCAAAATCCAAACCATTTAAAATATTACTAATATATGAATAAACGATTATATAAAATATTACTATATTTTAATATATATGTGAATGAATTTAATTTTTTTTCCTAATTTATACATAAATATACTTATTTTTGAGCAAATATGAGCCTCTGCACATATTGAATTTGGATGAAACTTATTTCCTTATTAATTGAATAATGCTAAATATAATGAATTAATTAAATTTTGCATCAATCATGGATCAAAAATGAAAAGTGTTTCATGAATTCACTTCTATGAAACCTAATTTTATATAAATATTCCTCATTAAATAAGTATTATTATTCAGGTTAATTCTAAATACGACTACAACTCACGTTCGTACATTTGTAGGAATGCACAGATGACCATATATTTTACCCCATATTTTCAAATATGACAATGCCACTAAAGCTGACATTAAAAATGATATAAAGTTACAGTATCGTCCCTAATAAAAATAAAAAATAAGATGCTTTACTTAGATATTTATAAAAAAATTCAACAAAATGTTCTAAAAAAACAATAAAACAGAGTCATCCACTTATAGCATGCGCAGTCTCTTTTAAAAGAAATGATAAGGGCAATATTGTTATTTTAAAAAATTTTACAATGTTATTTGATAGAACCTGCTAGAGTATTAAGAATTTAAGGGTAAAATATGTGTTCTTATTCAGAACGAACCGTTGTTATTGCTGTTTATTTGTCTTTTGGCGGTTCTGCAGAGGAGAAGAAAATGGGAACATCCAAAAACTTGATCGCCTTCCCGCTTCTGCTATTCGCACTAGTTTTCGCATCCTATACATCTCATGCCTTCGACGTCCGTAAACATCTAGCTACCGTTACCAGGTGCACCCTCCTCCTCCTCCTCCTCCTCCGTCAGACGTATACATGAATGCCTGCTTTTTTAATTTCGATCTTAGCTATTCAATGACATTAAACGGATGACTAAGGGACAAGTAATGGGGAAAACTATTTTGTTTTTCAGCCTATGCTTCAGTTTGCTGAGCAGTCGTATCGTGAATGCCATTCTTTCACGCAATGAGAATGCATGTTTGTTCGTTCCGTTTTTTGTTGGATGGATTGTAGATGTTCAATGAAATACTGCCATGACGTACTATGGGGTTCAAGTTTTGATAGTTTTCCTAGCATAAGGCAGGTATGAAAAGCTTCAATTTGTAGGGTAAACGTGAAAAGCTTATTTTTTTGGCCATTGATGTCGTGGCTTTATACACTCGCTGGCATTGCTTCGATTGCTAAATTCTTCTTTTCTGATTGTTAATTGATCATGTTGGATACCAATGAATGTTGTTTGGACCGTTGAGTTTGGGCATCGAAATGGCACCTTGCATTCTTCTGTTAGTTTTAACACTGATGATGACCATTTTGGTATTATCCTGTCAATTTAGTATGACTGGGAGTGACCTCTGCTCTCTTTCAGTGTCAAATGTCCTTGGCACGACAGATTGTTCCACAAGGGATCATCTGAGTCTCCTTTTACCGACGCTGCCCACCTTCTCAGTCATGTGTGAACGCTCCTCTTGGCCAAATTTTCAATGAATCCTCACATCCTCCACTTCCCTAGTGGACAAAAAGGATGGCCCCTTCCGGACTAAGGCCCCTAGAGCTCAGCCTCATGAGTTTACTCACCATATTGATCAAGATCCTGACATTATGAGGAATTTGGCCATGATTGATCTCCTCATTGGGCAGTGATGTTCCATTCACAATACATTGTACAACCTGCATGTATTTCCTTTCTTTGAAGGTAGTTCTATTAGGATAATGTGGGTAGAGAGAGTGGGTATATTCTTGGGATGCGGAACTGGTAATTTTTCATCTTGATGATGATGATGATGATGAAGTCTATGAGGATGCAACTCAATGGTCTTAATGGCTCTGCCATCAATATTTTGCCCCTTACCGGGATGCTTTCTTGGCTTGGTTGAATGCTAGATTTGGTAAAGATCATTATACTTTTTGCAGTGAACAATTCGTCTATAATCACCTAGATGATTATGTTGGTTAAATCTTGTTTGACTCTTATTCTTAATGTGCTTACATTTGAGATTAAATTTGCAGTTAAGATGCATCAACCTTTAACTTTGCTATATGCTCTTAATATTGCAAAATTATCTGAAAAGAAAGTAACAGTCCGTTGAAAGCAGTGGAGGATCTTTAATCAAGAAAGCCATATCAGAACACCCTGTTGGGAGACACTTCCTTCAACTGTTCCACTCCTGATAAATGTAGTCCTCATCCTTGTTCTAAATAGTTTGATAATGGCAGGCTGATGGACTACATGCGTTTGTAGAAACATGAGTCCAATTCACAGGTAGTCCAAAACTCATCATAAAATTATTGATATTCAAGAACATGGCTCATCTTCCTCTAATCCCTAGGCTGAGGAAAATGATCCTACTCGCGATAAGTAGGAATAATACCTATTACCATATCATTGCAGGCTATTAACAATCTATGAAAGCAGATGGACAGATTGAGTCCTTTTTTATAGTGTTGATTAATCATGGTAGTACTAAGAATAGTCTTAATTTGACTCAAAGCATCGATCATCTTTTGTGCATTTTCTCCTTTTTAAAGTCAGTAACACCTTGATCTGGATCTCTATTTCTTGTAATGATTGTGTATAGATGTGCCCCTTGGGCATCACTAGTTAGAGATTTTGGGAGATATTAAATGCAAGCAGGACTTGTGAATGATTTTTAAATGAAATGAATAAAATGTTGGAATTGATGGAAAACAAAGTTCAGGCACTGTGGCTTTATATCTCTTGGTTCAGGTGGAATTGGATGACACTTGTTATCTCAGATTTCATTAATATTCTCCAGTGTTGACAGATCTTCTGACACTGTTTGGGCTTCATGGGTTGATGAATTATTGGATGAGTACTGTTTTATTATTATTATTTTTTCTGCACTTCAGGAGGCTTCCACCTCAGTGATCTACTTATAATGGAATTGAGTAGGATTCAGGGGCTAGACCTATGGATGCTCACCCTCATCCTCATGCTCAAGCACAAAATTGAGTTGATAGTCAATGGTTTGCCTATCTTGTGGTTATTACTTCTATCTCACCAACAATGAATGCTTGTTCTTCTACTGTGGGTGGTGTCTGCTGACTGTATACAGTGGCATGCAAATGACTGTTGACAATATATTCATAGTTCCGTTCATCTTCTTGCATGTGATTTCATGGCCGTGAGCTTGTGAATGATAAATTAAGTAATCAAAAGTTCTGCATTCAGATTGATGACTTATAACACTATTCTGTACAACGATAATTTCTTTCCTTTATTTTTTGGCAGATATGATTTCATAAAAGATGTCTATGGCAATGCCAATGCAGCTTCCAAGATTCCAGATGGATGCAGAGCAATTCACTTAAATCTTGTGGTAAGGTTTATTGATAACTCATCAGACTATGACACCAGACCTTGGGAATTTCATTTTATTTCTATGGCAGCAGATGCTGATTTCACTTGTCAAGTCATCTTAACTTTCATAACACTTCCCCTTTGAGTTGGTGGATGGGTGGGGTCATAATTCGTTGATACCAAACATCAGGTTGTATGTTTATGTGGGCTTTTGGTGCAGGCAACAGCCTATGAGTACATTGCCCCAGACCAAATGGTTGAACGTTCCATGTGGCATAAATTGCTAAAACAAATAAATTGGGATACCTTGATCCACCCACGTGGAAACATTGTCCATGGAGTATTAATTGCTAACAGAAATATTTATTTGATGATCTGAATATACACTGACAATACAGGGTTTTGTTTGGGTGTGGGCTGTTGAGTGTTTTCTCTGGTAGACTACTTATAGAGAAGCAGTTCCTAATTCCTATTAACTTTTACTTCTACCATTTCTAAAAGTAAAAACGCCTTGATTATCATGCAAAAAAGTCCTAAGGGAGCCAAACACTTTTCATTGCAGCCGCCCAACAGCACTTGAGGCAGTATGAACGTGTGACCAAATGAAGCCTGCGATGAAGAAGTTGCAGTTGTTAGATGAACTGCAAGAAGTACTAGTCCAGCTCATGTGAATGGCAATTTTGGTGGAGCCTTCTCAGTGCACTAGGGGGCCAGCTAAAACAAGCTATTTAATGCTGTTTGTTTCTGTATGGACTATTGATAACTGCACACGAATGACTTAAAAGATTGGATCTACTGGGTTAGCACCGTTGAAACTTGAAAAGTCACGAAATTAATTAAATCAAACAAACGGGATAAATTTTATTTATGTTTGATAATATGAATAGTTCCCATTGGTTTTTAAGCTGAGAATCCTTTCATATTATGAGGATTCTGGAAGGTGAGAATCACTGAAAAAGAAAGCAAAGTACATGGGAAGGTATTGAAGAGATACAAATAATATCTCATCCTTTCTTGAATATGTTTTTCTTGATCCTTTTTTTCTTCCCTTTTTCTTCTCCCTCTTTGACTTTGTAAGTGTTGTTGCTGAAAGATTTAGCAATAAATATTTATTAATAAACAACTGCTTTAACATTATTCAGTTATATTGCTCTAATTACTGCATGTTGGTTGATGGGCTCGTTTTGCCAGATGCCTAAGTCAACTATTGGCTGTCCACACAATTGATGATGAAATAATTTCAATTACTAACCAAAATAGAGAACAAAATTGCTTACGAAGTCCTTGCATAAAGTCCATTTTTAGGTCTGGCCATCTCATTATCCCATCAAAGAGCATTTTTCCAGTTGATTTCTCAGTTTTCATTCAAATAATTCTGGAGTATTTACTTCTGAGAGATCCCTCGGTGAAGGTCTTGTCTAAATTATAATGAACATCAAATTGAGTTCCGTTTGTTATACACCCTCTCTCTCTCTGTCATGTGTGTGCAGAAGAATGTAATTGTAAAAATGATGAGCTTAGGAAGCTTGAGAGCCAGAACTTTTCCTTCCCTGTTTTAGTTCTGAACAAAGTAGCTTCATCTGTCTATACTCATGGAAGAATGTTTCCCGTCGATATCAATACATGTTGTGAAAGCCTATGATACTCTTACCCTTTAGGTTTCTTGCAGGCATGGGTATATGTCATGCAATATTGCATCAGAAACTAGGTACAAGATTTTAGCAATAAGTAATGATGGTTCTCAAGTTGTATAATTTGCATTCACAGGCAAGGCATGGAACTCGTTCTCCTACAACTAAACGCATTAAAGAGTTGGATGAATTAGCCATTCATTTGAACACTCTTCTTACTGATGCAAAGCAGAATGCACAGGGACACAATCTCTCTATCCAGAATATCCCGAAATGGCTTTGGGGGTGGAAATCTCCTTGGAAAGGAAAAGGAAAAGGTGGGGAACTGGTTAACAAAGGAGAGGATGAATTGTATAATCTTGGAATTAGAGTCAGGAAAAGATTTTCAGATTTATTTTGTGACGAATATCACCCAGATGTCTTCTCAATCAGAGCAACCCAGGTCAGTTGAATTGAATGTATTGTCTTAGAAGAATTCTTTAATTTCAAAAGCAGTATGCACAAGTCAGGCTCTTTTGTCTCTCTTTTGCATATTGAGGATTTGAGTATTTATGGCTACTGGAAACTTTCTCTAGCCTCCCATGACTTCCAAAATTCCTGAAAATGAATATTAACATTTTCTTGTTGTACCATTATGTTTTTAGTTGATATGTCTGGTACATGATTTTGTCAAACTGCTGCTTTTTCAACTGCCAGAACTTAGGATGTTACCTGCTTCACGTAATAATAGAAATAATTTTTTTTTTTAGAAAAAGAAATAACAGGGAAAATGGGCAAAAAAGAGCTTAATTCATATTATGAGATTCCTGATGATATAAGAGATTCAGGACAGAGAGTGGTATCCAGGTTGTTTTGTAGAAGTTTGGAGCTACTTTTGGAAGGTGACCTTTGATGACGATGTTCCATTTTTTGTTTTGTTTTGTTTTGTTTTTTTTGTTTTTCCTTGTTGCTGCTTGTTTCTGACCTGGTGTAAAGAAACGTTCAGTGTCTAGCCCTTGGCAATTGTTCATTTGCCTTTCAACAGTGATAGTTCATCATCATAAACTAAAGATTTCCGTAATCCTTTCTGCATTGATAGTTAAATACATATGTTATGTTTCATGAACATTGCAGAATCAATGTTTTCAATATGAATACTATTGGGCTGAGCTCTGCTTTGTGGGATAAAATGGCAATTAACATAAAAGAAGTAGGACAAAGTATTGTAGGTGTATATAAAAATCGTAGATCCCCACATAGAGAAACTTGGTGGTGGAATGAAGATGTCCAAAAAGCTATAAATGATAAACAAGAAAAGTTTAAGACATGACAGGAAAATAAAAATGATGTCAACTTACAACAATACAAACTATCAAAAAAAGCTACTAAAAAGATTATTAGTGATGCTAAACACAAAGCTTATGAGAGCCTATATGACAGATTAGGAACTAAACAAGGTGAAAAAGATATTTTTAAGTTGGCTAAATTAAGAGAAAATAAGGGCAAAGATTTAACACATGTTAGATGTATTAAAAGTGAGGACCAAAGAGTTATAGTCAAAGATGATAATATTAAGGAAAGATGGAAAACTTATTTTTATAGTTTACTAAATGATACCCCACACGAACAATTAACATTAGATGTTAGTCTAAATAGGGAAGAAAATAGGAATATCAGTTATTTCACAAAAATTCGAATATCTGAAGTAAAGGAAGCTCTAAGGAAAATGAAAACAGGAAAAGCTTTAGGCCCAGATAATATACCAATTGAGACATGGAAGTGCATGGGAGATGTAGGTGCAACATGGTTAACAAATCTTTTTAACAAGATTATAAAAACGAAGTTAATGTCAAGTGAATGGAGGAAAAGCATTATAGTTCCAATTTATAAAAATAAGGGAGATATTCAAAATTGTGCAAATTATCGTGGAATAAAATTAATGAGTCATACTATGAAATTGTGGGAAAGAGTAATTGAACATAGACTAAGACGAGAAACTAATATATCTGAAAATCAATTTGGTTTTATGCCAGGAAGATCAACTATTGAAGCTATTTTCTTACTTAGACAACTATTTGAAAAGTATAGGGAGAAGAAAAAGAACTTATACATGATTTTTATTGATTTAGAAAAAGCTTATGATCGAGTACCAAGAAAGTTAATATGGCAAGTGATGAGGAAAAAAGGAATTAATGACAGATACATTGATATTATTAAAGATATGTATGAGGGGGCTGTTACAAATGTGAGAACCATTAGTGGAGATACTAATGTCTTCCCAGTTAAAATAGGTTTACATCAAGGCTCAGCCTTGAGTCCTTACCTTTTTACCTTAGTAATAGATGAAATTACTAGACATCTCCAAGAAGAAGTACCTTGGTGTATGTTATTTGCAGATGACATTGTTCTAATAGATGAAAGTAAAGAAAGGACTAAATTTAAAATTGAATAGGTGGGTAGATGCTCTAGAATCTAATGGTTTTAGAATTAGTCGCACAAAAACTGAATATATGAAATGCAATTTTAATAATAGTGAGAACCCGGATGATGAACCAATTAAGATTTTAGATCAAACAGTAACAAAAACTAATCACTTTCGGTACTTAGGATCAATAGTTCAAGAGAACGGGGAAATCGAGAAAGATATAATACATAGAATCCAAGCAGGATGGAAGAAATGGAGAAGTGCGTCAGGAATTTTATGTGACCGTCGAGTTCCAGTCAAATTAAAAGGAAAATTTTATAAGACTGTGATTAGACCTGCTATGCTTTATGGGGCAGAATGTTGGGCAGTTAAAGAGCAACATATACAAAAAATGAGCGTAGCGGAAATGAGAATGTTAAGGTGGATGAGTGGTAAAACAAGAAAAGATAAAATTAGGAATGAAATAATTCGAGAAAACTTAAAAGTGAGACCAATTAATGATAAAATGAGAGAAAATAGATTAAGATGGTTTGGTCATGTTAAAAGGAGGCCTGAAGTAGCACCGGTTAGGAAAACAGAGTTTATCCAAGTAGAAGGTGGTAGAAGAATGAGAGGAAGACCCAAAAAAACATGGATGGAAGTAATTAAACAAGATTTAAAAATATTACATATTACTGAAAATTTAGTCTTAAATCGCCAAGAATGGCGTAACAGAATCCATGCAGCCGACCCCACATAGGTGGGAAATGGCTTATGATGATGATGATGATTGGGCTGAGCTCTGCTTTGTGGCCTTCTCATTTTGAAACTCAATTTCTTTCATGACATGAAACTTGAAGTTGGTGCTTCACTCCTAAAGTGGTTTTATTCACCTTTTTTTTGTTTTGTAAAAAGAAACTCAATTTCTTGCATTAAAATTCTCTACTGAGCTTCTAATTCTTCAATCCATAAGTCCTCTAATTTCTTCCCCTTTCCTCCCTTGTCATCCCCTTGAGCAGATCATTTCTCTTTCTTTTGTTTCTTCACGCTTCCCGTGCTGCATCAAAATGTCTTTTACAAAAGTTGACCACTGGAGGGAAGCAAATTTTTTTTTTTTTTTTCCAGTTAGTATTATCTACACAACAACTGCTGTACTTGCGGTGGAAGTTTCAAACTTGTAAACAACTTCCGTTGAATAATGTTCTTGCTTTCCTACGGATGGAGATCATGTTGACATGCGCTCACTTCGTACCTATTCGAGGTGCAATCGTAGAAATTAGGGTTTATTTTTTATGTTGTGGGGTTTTTATTTTTTTGTAATTAGTTTTTAGGGCACAAGTTACTTGTTGCATAAGTTAGTCTAGTACGCAAGTTTTCTTATAGGGTAAGTTTGCAAATTGCGTAAAGTTTTACTTTCTTAGTCCTTAAGTTACCTTTATTATAAATAGGGTTTAAGAGGCTTGATGTAAGACAACTTATTTTGACAATTAATCTGAGATTCTGCTTTCCCTAAAATTCTCTTCTCTTCTTCAACCCTAATTCCTCTAATCCCTTTCTCTTTCTTCCCTCCTTTTCCCTTGAGAGGATCCTTCCTCTTTATTCTATCTTCCTCTCTACTCATCCTCCATCAACTTGGTATCAGAGTGAAGCTTGATGAAGTTTTCAAAGAGAGATTGAGCCAAGCTGCTGTTCACGTCATTGTTCACGCGAGGTTACTGTGCCTCTACTACAGTGCTGTTGCCGCTGTAGTACCCGCGCTGCTAGAGCACGTCTCCTACAGTACTCTGCTACAATACGACTCCTGCTACAATTCTGTCTAGCCGCTACAGTTACCACCCTCCAAAAAAGAAAAAAACTTTAGGTATTTGAGAAAAAGGTCTTGTAGGTCTTCTATAAAGATTCTTCCTACTTGAGTTTGAAATTTTCTTATATCTTTTGGCAAGTAAAAATACCTTCTTTAAGTTCATCCTAAAGCATCTTATAGGTTAATTATTTGGTGCATAATTCAAATTATAGTAGCATACATCTTTGTGCATTGAATTGCATTCTCACTCCATTTTCAAGGAATCCCTTTTACATCAACCATGGTTACAAACGTGGAACTTACTGGCTCCGTGAAAGGATTATCTGAAACTTGTGAGCTTTTAAATGAAAAATATGATTCTTTGGCCGAGAAATTTGAGGCCTTATCGCAAAAACAAGAAAATCTTTCTGATAAAGTGTCTCACATAAGGCATTACATTCAAGAATTAACCCAACAATTTCGACTCCAGATGATAGCCCAAACTGAAGCCATTTTAAACCAAACACGTCAGCAACCCTTTAACAAATCTCCTGTCCTAGAATCTCATATAGGCACTTCTAGTAATACGGGGCAAAACTTGAGTCCAAAAGGTCCACATCATCAACATAAAAGTATTCTTCCAACACCGGATGCACTTAGGGAACATCATCAGTCTTGAAATGTGGGTAGGAAAATATTAGTTAAAAACCTAGAAAGCTTCCATAACCAACAAACACACTGAAATGAGTTTCTGGAACAAACTAGGATTCCAAGACGAGACTTTTTTTTTGCCACAAGAACAACCTATCTTTGAAACTATGCTTATCCTTGAGGATGATGATGTCACTAGGAAAATTAAAGTTGATGTCCCTAGTTTTGATGGAAGGTTTGATCCTAGCAGCGTCATTAATTGGATAAAAGAACTGTAAAGATTTTTCAATTGGTACAATACGACTAATGCTCAGTGTATAAGATTTGCCACAATGAAGCTGACAGAATTAGCCCAACATTACTGGTTAGGAGTTGAAAGAGACATTGGACAAGGTAGAGAGCCAGAAATCACAACTTGGGCTAAAATGAAAGATAAGTTAAAAAATGAAGTATGTGCCTCACTACCACAAAGAAAAACTGATAGACCAATGGATGAATTTGAGGCAAGGTAATATGAGCGTCAGTGAATATTACCAACAATTTGAAAAGTTGTTCCTTAGATGTTGGATTAATCAAGATAAGTGGGTGACACAAAAAAAATTGTCAATGGGCTTAAACCTGAACTAAAAAGAGAATTAGCTTTACATGCCCCATATACCCCTGAAGAAGTAGTTTTTAAAGCCTTGGAAACTTGAGCAATTTCACCAAACTCCACCTTTTAGACGATCTATTTACCAAGGTGGGGAATCCCAGGCAACTAAGAATATTTCTAGACAAGTATCTTCCCAACGGTCAAATGCACAAAGTAGTAGTAATAACCTTGTTATGAATTTTGATAGGAATGCCAACTCAAGTGATCTGTCTAGTTCGTGTCCTAGATTATCAGAGGCTGTGTGTTTTAATTGTAATGGTAAGGGTGATACTGCATTTCATTATCCTAGCTGTACTCTTGCATTAGATGCACGTGTCTGAAGACTACAATGAAAGAGACATTGATGAGGTTGTTGATTCCTTAGAGGAACCGGATGATCTTGGTTTAGAGTTAGTAGACAAACAAGATGATTTTGAACATGTCAGTGTCATGAGATGCATTTTGTCCACACTCGATTCTAGGAATGATTGGAGGTGAACTACCATTTTTCATGCATTTTTCAAATGTGGTGATGTCGTGTGCAAAGTTGTTGTCGATAGGGGTAGTTATATGAATGTGGTCTCAAAAGTTGGTGTAGCTAGAATGAAATTAAAACCTCAGCCTCATTTACAACCTTACAAAGTTGCATGGGTAGATAAAACTTCACTATCTATCAATGAAAGATGTCTGGTTTCAATCAAAATTGCATATTATGTGGATCAAATTTGGTGTGATGTACTTCCAATGGATGTAACTCATGTTTTACTTGGTCGTCCTTGGCTATTTGATATGAATGTCATACACTACGGAAAATCAAATACATATCTTATTAGTTGAGATGAGAAATCTATTCTTTTGAAACTAGCTAAACCATCAAATAAAGACAATGCAAAAGAAAATTTCTCACATTGAACCCCCAAAGAGACCATTGTACATTTTAATTCCGAATTTTTTTGAAAAAGAGAGTAAAGAATCTGGCTTTGTATTGATGCTGGTCGGAGAGTCTGATTCTAGAGTCCATATAAGTGAGTTTGTTGTCCAATCCCATAAAATTGCTAATCTTTTGAAGGAATTTAAGGATGTAGCCCCTGACGAATTACCTGATGATATATACAACATGCCATTGATTTGATTTCAGGATCTCAATTACCTAATTTACCTCACTACCGAATGAATCCTAAGGAATGTGCTGAACTCAAACGACAAGTGGATGAGTTGATCAAAAAAGGTTTCATTCGTGAAAGCTGAAGTCCATGTGCTGTACTTGCTTTATTAACCCTAAAGAAAGAAGGATCATGGAGAATGTGTGTAGATAGCCAAGCAATAAATCAAATAACCATTAAATATCGATTTCAAATACCTAGACTTGATGATATATTGAATCAGATGGCTGGCTCACAATGGATCTCTAAGATTGATCTTAGAAGTGGATATCATCAATTTCAAATCAAAATTGGTGATGAATGGAAAACCACATTTAAGACTCTAGATGGATTATATGAATAGTCAGTAACGCCCATTGGATTATTAAATGTGCCTAGCACTTTTACGAGGGCAATGACTCGGATTTTGCAACCATTCATTGGGAAATTTTTGGTTGTCTATTTTGATGATATCCTGAGGAAAATTCTTGAAACTCTTCGAATTGAGAAACTATTTGTTAATCTTAAAAAGTGTATTTTCATGCAAATGGAGGTTGTCTTTCTGGGATTTGTTGTTTCTGCTAATGGTTTAGCCATGGATCCTTCAAAGGTGAGTGTTATTCAAAATTGGCCTGAACCTAAATCCTTTCTCGAGGTTCATAGTTTTCATGGTTTGGCAAGTTTTATAGGCGTTTTATTAGAGGATTTAGTTCCATCATGGCACCCATCATCGATTACATAAAAGGAGATGCATTTCAATGATCCAAGTTTGCAACTAAAGCATTCTATGAAATTAAGAAAAAGATGATGGAAGCACCTGTGTTGCAACTTCCTGATTTTTCAAAAATTTTTTAGGCTGCATGTGATGCTTCTGGAGTAGGTATAGGAGTGTTAAGTCAAGAGGGTCATCCTATTGCATACTTCAGTGAGAAACTCAATGAAGCTAGGCAAAAATATTCCACTTATGATAAAGAATTTTATGCTATAGTGCAAGCATTGAGGTATTGGAGACATTATTTATTACCTCGAGAATTTGTACTTTATTCTGATCATCAAGCTTTGTGATACTTGCAATCACAATGTAAACTCAATTCAAAACATGCCAAGTGGGTAGAGTTTCTTCAGGAGTTCACTTTTGTCATTAAACATCATGCTGACATTGATCATAAACCGGCAGATGCCCTCAGTCGCGTTAAGGTCCTTCATACTATGAGTGTTAATGTTGTAGGGTTCGACAGGTTGAAAGATGAGTACATAAGGTGTCCAGAGTTCGACATTATTTTTCATGAAGTGCAAAATGGAAACCGTCATGATTTTTTTGATTTTGTAATTAAAGATGGTTGTCTATTTAAGGGTTCTAAATTATGTATTCCCAATACTTCATTGCATGATTTTTTGATTTGGGAATTACATGCAGGTGACATAGCAGGGCATTTTGGTAGAAATAAGACTATAGCCCTAGTTGAGGACATGTTCTATTGGCCTTCTGTGAAAAGAGATGTTGATAGAGTTGTGTCTATGTGTCGGACTTGTCAGTTGGCTAAGGCAAAAAAACAGAACACGGGTTTGTACATCTTTACCAGTGCCACGTACTCCTTGGAAAGACATTAGTTTAAATTTCATTTTTGGTTGCCTAGGACTTCTAGGGGCAATGATTCTATTCTCGTTGTGGTGGATCGATTCTCAAAAATGGCGCATTTTCTACTTTGTAACAAAACCGTTGATGCTTCCTATATGGTAAAATTGTTCCTCAAGGAGATTGTTAGACTTCTTGGATTACCTTCTACCATTGTGTCAGACAGGGATGTCTGTTTTATGAGTTATTTTTGAAAAACTCTGTGGAAACTTTCTGGTACTAAACTGAAATTTTCTTCTCTCTTTCAACCACAGACCGATGGTCAAACTGAGGTTGTTAACCGAAGTTTGAGAGATTTACTTCGGTGTTTGGTAGGTGAGCACGTAGGAACTTGCGACTCAGTTTTACTCATTGCAGAGTTTGCCTATAATAATTTCATTAACAGATCTACAGGAAAGTCCCCATTCGAGATTGTCCAGGACTATGCTCATCGTACTTCCATCGATCTTGTTCCTTTACCCCCTGATTTTCGTGTCTTTGCTTCTACTGATTTATTTGCGCAACATATTCATGATGTTCATGCTACTATCATCATCATCATCATCATAAGCCATTTCCCACCTTGGTTGGGTCGGTTGCATGGATTCATGGATTCTGTTGCGCCATTATTGGCGATTTAAGACTAAATTTTCTGTAATTTGTAATATTTTTAAATCTTGTTTAATTACTTTCATCCATGTTTTTTTTTGGGTCTTCCTCTCATTCTCCTACCACCTTCTACTTGGATAGACTCTGTTTTCCTAACTAGTGTTACTTTAGGCTTCCTTTTAACATGATCAAACCATCTTAATGTATTTTTCTTATTTTATCACAAATTGGTCTTACTTTTAAGTTTTCTCGAATATTTCATTCCTAATTTTATCTTTTCTTGTTTTACCACTCATCTACCTTAACATTCTCATTTCTGCTACACTTATTTTTTGTATATGTTCTTTAACTGCCCAACATTTTGCCCCATAAAGCATAGCAGGTCTAATTGCAGTCTTATAAAAAACATAAAATTCCTTACACACTTCTCCATTTCTTCCATCCTGCTTGAATTCTATGTATTGTATCTTTCTCAATTTCTCCGTTCTCTTGAATTATTGATCTTAAGTACCGAAAGTGATTAGTTCTTGTTACTACTTGATCTAAAATCTTAACTGGTTTCTCATTCAGGTTCTCACTATTATTAAAATTGCATTTCATATGTTCAGATTTTGTGCGACTAATTCTAAAATCATTAGATTCTAAAACATCTACCCACCTATTCAATTTTAAATTTAGGCATTCTTTAGTTTCATCTATTAGGACAATGTCATCTGCAAGTAACATACACCAAAGTACTTCTTGGAGATGTCTAATAATTTCATCTATTACTAAGGTAAAAAGGTAAGGACTCAAGGGTGAGCTTTGATGTAAACCTATTTTAACTGAGAAGACATTAGTATCTCCACTAATGGTCCTCACATTCGTAATGGCTCATTCGTACATATCTTCAATAATATCAATATATTTGTTATTAATTCATTTCTTTCACATCACTTGCCATATTAACTTTCTTGGTACTTGATCATATGCTTTTTCTAAATCAATAAAAATCATGTACAAGTTTTTTTTCTTCTCCCTATACTTTTTAAATAGTTTTTTAAGTAAGAAAATAACTTCAGTGGTTGATCTTCCTAACATAAAACCAAATTGATTTTCAGATACATTAGTTTCCTATCTTAGTCTATGTTCAATTACTCTTTCCCATAATTTCATATAATGACTCATTAATTTTATTCCACGTTAATTTGCTGAAGATCTCCCTTATTTTTATAGATTGGAACTATAATGCTTTTCCTCTATTTACTTGGCATTAACTTTGTTTTTATAATCTTGTTAAAAAAATTTGTTAACTATGTTGTACCTACATCTCCCATGCACTTCCATGCCCCAATTGGTATATTATCTGGGCCTAAGGCTTTTCCTGTTTTCATTTTTCTTAGAGCTTCCTTTACTTCAGATATTCAAATTTTTGAGAAATAGCTGTATTCCTATTTTTTTCTCTATTTAAACTAACATCTAATGTTAAATGTTCATGCGAGGTATCATTTAGTAAACTATAAAAATAAGTTTTCCATTTTTCTTTAATATCATCATCTTTGACTAAAACTCTTTGGTCATCACTTTTAATACATCTAACATTTGTTAAATCTTTGCCCTTGTTTTCTATTAATTTAGCCAACTTAAAAATATCCTTTTCACCTTGTCTAGTTCCTAATCTGTCATATAAGTTCTCATAAGCTTTGTGTTTAACATCACTAATAATCTTTTTAGTAGCTTTTTTTGATAGTTTGTGTTGTTGTAAATTTGTATCATTTTTATTTCTCTGCCATGTTTTAAACTTTTCTTGTTTAGCATTTATAGTTTTTTGAACATCTTCATTCCACCACTAAGTTTCTATATGTGAGGATTTACGATTTTTATATATACCTACAATACTTTGTCCTACTTCTTTTATGTTAGTTGTCATTTTATCCCATATTGATTCTACTTCATCTTCTTGTGTGTCATATTCTCCTTTTTCTATCATTCTTTTACTAAAAAGTTCTATGTTATTTCCCTTTAAATTCCACCATTTAATTTTTGGAATTATATTGCCTTTAGTTTTTGTTGACTCTTTTTGTGTATATATATCCATCACTAATAATTCATGCGGCATAATTAAACTCTCACCTAGGATAACCTTACAATTAATACAAAGTGATGTAGGACAGGTAGAGAAGAAAATAGAAGAAAGAGGAAGGAACCTCTAGAGATGAGAAGTGAAGAAAGAAGGTAGAAAGAACAGATGAATAAGGAGAGAAGAACAAGAATAAGGAGAGAAGAACAAGAATAAGGAGAAGAAGTAGAGAATACTTTTATAAATCTCAGAACTAATGTCCCTTTAGAACTTACAATGGCTGTATTTATAGGTGAACATACCACCCAATCTTAGCAAATGAAATCCTTTTAGAAAAAGCAATATATATTTTAAGTAAACTTCTTAAGAAAGTAAACTTCTTAAAAAGGTAAACTTAAAATAGATACATGCTTATTTTAAACAGATTCTAAAATATCCTAGGAAAATCTTTCTAGAAAAGGAAGTTGTATATTTTAAGTAAACTTCTTAAGGAAGTAAACTTTAAATAGATACATGCTTATTTTAAACAGATCCTAAAATATCCTAGGAATCTTCTAATATCTTTCAAAAATAGCAAAATAAAATCTTTCTAAATATCTTATGATTATTTCCCTTTTACAAAATTCTTGCGCCTAGAATAGACAGATTTGAAAAATTTCTTATTATTTTCATCACAAAGGGATCTATCCAATTTTCTTATAAGGAAGAAATCTATTTGACTAGAATTGGTCCTGCTTTTGAAAGTTATCAAGTGTTCATCTCGTTTTTAAAATAAGATATTTGCTATAACCAAATCATATGCTATAACAAAGTCTAAAATAGCATTCCCCATTTCATTCCTTATTCCAAAGCCGAAACCTTCATGACTTCTCTCATATCCTACATTCTCCTTTCCTACATGTCCATTTAAATCTCCATCGATCACAACCTTTTCTTGTTTAGATATTCTTTGCATAACACTATTTAAGTCATCCCAAAATTGTTTCTTGATTCTATCATCTAATTCTACTTGTGGTGTATAAGCACTAATCACATTTAAGACCTCTACACCTAATACAAGTTTTATGTGAATAATTCTATCATTTACTCTATTGACATCTACAACTTTATTTATGAATTTGTTATCTACTATTATACTTACACCATTTCTATTACCATCCTGTTCTATATACTATAATTTGAATCCATTAATCTCTTTAGCTTTCTCTCCTTTCCACCTAGTCTCTTGAAGGCATGATATATTAATTTTTGTCCTTCTCATAACATCTACTACTTTCATATTTTTTCCTGAAAGAGTCCCAACATTCCATGAGGTAGAACGGACCTTGTGTTTTGGTACCACCTTCTTACCTAAATCACATCCATAAAGGCATGAGAACCTTTGCCGACTTTTTGCCACAATTGGATGTTGTTGTGGCGCGTCGCTTCCGGGGAGATGCCCTAGCAACCCTTGCCCATTTTTCACTACATCCGAGCTCCGATGTAGCGCGTCACTTTTGGGAAAACGCCCTAGCAACCCTTTCTCATTTCATGCTACTATATGGAGGAAAATTGCATTTAATAATGGATCTTATAAGATGGTTGCAGATGCTCATCGTAGGCATTATGAATTTAATGAAGGTGATTATGTTATGGTTCGTATGCGATCTGAACGATTTCCAAAAAATTCTTTTAGAAAGTTGCATACATGAGCCAATGGTCCTTTCCGAATTCTTCAAAAGATCAGACCAAATGCATACATTCTTGACTTGCCTGCAGATATGAGAATTAGTTCAACATTCAATGTGGAAGATTTGATACCTTACAGAGGCACCTTCGAGCCTCCTCCTTTGCCTGCAGGTATATGAAGTCAACGAGCTTCATCATCTCATCCTGCACCAATCCTACCTCGAGCTCCGATTGCATCTCCAGATCAAATTGAAAGAACTCTTCAAGATGAGATTATTACTTCTCCTTTGGGTGGATCTCATGGATATCTCATTCAATGGAAGAACAAACCATATGTTGATGCTACTTGGATATCTGAAGATATCTGAAGATGAACTTCAACATTTAGATCAAAATCTACTTGAATGTTATCATTGCGACAACTCTGCAGGGAGAGTTCTTTTCAACCGAGGCGAATTAATGGAGATCATGTTGACATTTGCCCACTTTGTACCTATTTGAGGCGCAGTTGTAGAAATTGGGGTTATTTTTTATGTTATGGGGTTTTTATTTTTTTGTAATTAGTTTTTAGAGCCCAAGTTACTTGTTGCATAAGTTAGTCTAGTATACAAGTTTACTTATAGGGTAAGTTTGCAAATTGTGTAAAGTTTCACTTTCTTAGTCCTTAAGTTACTTTTTCTATAAATAGGGTTATAGAGGCTTGGAGACAACTTATTTTGATAATTGATATTAGATTTTGCTTTCCCTAAAATTCTCCTATTATTCAATCCTAATTCCTCTAATCCCTTTCTCTTTCTTCCCTCCTTTTCCCTTGAGAGGATACTTCCTCTTTCTTCTATCTTCCTCTCTACTCGTCCTGCATCACCTACATTTGACGTTGGTGCATTCCTCAAACTCCTAACTTTGGCTTCTTGTGGATGATTTTTTGTTGATGTTGATGCTATCCAACTTGTTCTTGTTTTATTTAAAACTTGATTTGAAGTTTTGAAGGCATGCTCTTGTATAGAAATTTTCTCATGAGTGCAATGATGATCCTTGAATCATTTTCAAGTGAATTCTTCACAACTGAGTTTAGCATTGCAACATTTCTAGAGTTCACTATTGGGCTGATGTTCTTGAACAATGAATAGAGATCCTTTTGTCCCACATCAAAAACTCAAGAGGATTCTATTGTTCTTGCTGAATTTTTCAGGAGCGAATTCCCCGTATACGCATGAGTTTTACTTTTAATTTCATTAACTTTCAAAAATGCCTCTTATACTCATGAAATTTCATCATAATTCCACATATACTCATGCCATTAGAGATCTGTTAACTTCTTGTGACATGATGAATATGCCCATTCCTAATTATGATTTTATAATCAAAAATTGATATTATAATGAATCTTTAGTAATTCTATAACTATAAAATAATATATTATTTGAATATGAATCTTTATTTTGAGCAAAACAACTTCAAATTATATTAAGACTTGAGTATATTCGTCATTTTACGGGGGAAGGGGGGTGTTGGTGTGGTTGTTTAACAGCCCATTTAACGGATTTCTAATGGCATGGGTATATGTGAACTTAGGATGAAAATTCGTGGGTATAAGTGGAAGCAGGAGTAAAATCATGCGTATTTGTGGAATTTGCCCTTTCGCTACTACTTTTAATTTCTCGAGACTTGTTCTTGTCTGTCCTGTATCATTGGTTCTTTCATGTATTCTTTATCAGATTTTCACTTTTCTTTATGTGTTTCTTTAAAATTCCATTTTCAATTCTGCTTTGTTTGTAGATAGGTAAACAGATTTCTGTTTTCTACTTTTCTTCTCTGATAGTCCCGTTGGCTTGCTTGCTTCCTTTGCTTGATTTGTTTGCTTCCATTCTTTATGCGCTTTCCGGGTTTTATGTTTGGCACGTGTTTGCTTGGTTGAATTTGCTTTTAGATCGATTTTACTCGAGTTAACCAGTTTTTAGATAATAATGGCATATCCTACATTAGTGCTTGAAAACACATGCTTGGACCATAATTTGTCACTCATATAATTAAGCCTATTGTCTTAGTACTAAAAAGTTTGTCCAGGTAAAATTTTGAAAAAAAAAAAAGCTTTGATATCTCAAAAGCACTTTGAATGTGTGCTCAAACGGACCTTCAACATATTTATTAATTATTAGTGACATGGGAAAAAGATATTATTGTATTTATTGAATTGAAACTTCATGGGTAATATATAAACAGACAGTAAGAGAATCAGAAATATCATTTAATCTTTCTGATAAATTGGGATAATTATGAGTGCTTATCTGAAATAAAAAAATTCCACATCGTAGCAGTTAGGTTGTATCAAGATAAAACATATCGTTTTGCAAATTTTGATTTATGGCGGCACATGATGGTATGACGCACATGTGTAAGCCTTTTAAATGGTTGAGATGAGCTGTAACAGAGGTAAAATTGGGGGTTTGGGGGTGACAGAATCCAAGGAGGAAATCACTACATTCATTTTGTTCCTTCTTTCAATTTGTCATTTCTTCCTCTCTTCTTTTAGGTAGCCCATAGCAGATTGGTGATGGATCGCACTCACAGGTGCTGTTCATCATTGGTGACATTCTTCAAGTTTGGAATGTACCGGTTGTTATCAGAGCAGTGAAGTCTGGGTCATCATCTTGCTGCTCTCTAAATGAAAACCCTCCCTATTATTTCTGATTTTTGTTCTTTAATTTTTTTTCCCCCTTATCATTTGGTTTCATTTTTCATTTTTTTGATTTCTATTCATTTCAGTCTAGTTCTTCCATTATTTCTCCTTCATCCGTCATCACAGCAATAATGACAAGATCGTGCTGTTGTGAGGGCCAAAGAACCTATGAGCTTCCCCTGCTCAAAATTTGTCTATTCAAATTTCTTCCGTCTTTGGTTTCTTCATTACTAAACATGAATGAATAAATTCTTGTTCAATTCCTGTTCAATTCCGTCAGTTGCTATACATGAATTCATTCCCTTGCCATGAGAGTCATGGGCAATCAGACCTACAAAAATTGGATTTTCCGGCTTGAGGAAGAGCTTGTGGAGCTTCAGAAACAACTTGCCTGGCTAGATCAAAGACAGGCCAAATGGGCAGAGGTGCAAGAGAAGATCAGCCAGAATAGGACCAATGCGGAGGAGTGGCTCCCTCTCTTCCACGAGTTGCTCCATGATGATCGCAATCCGTGCAGCTTAACATCACCAAGCAGCTAGATGATAAGGGATTGCTAAGCATTAGAGGGGCAAGATTCAGAGCAGTGGAAAAAGGGCTTGGGGACAACTCACCAAATGGAAACAGTTGGCAACTGGTGACCACCATCATGTGTGAGCTTGAGGAAGATGACTAGGGCAGCAATGCTGTTGGTGCTGGAACTGTGGAGGAGGCAGCAGTGAAACCCAAGAATTGGGCACAGACTCCAATACTGACGCATTGGGGAGATCAGAGAAGCCCTTTGTTTGCTGCTCGGCAGGCAATGGGCCACTCAGCTGAGCCTGAATTATCCCTTCCCTTTGATAATCCATGGTGTCAATAGTAGCATCATCAAATGGGAATGGGGCGACATCATCCATCCAAACCCCACTCTTCTAGGGGCCTGCCAAGAACTCAACACCTACAGATGTTGTTATTGATGAGGCGGGGATCAAATCCAATGGGAATCTGGGACCCGAGAGTAACTCCCCTCTTCCTGCATCCATCACTCATTGGGCTCTCATCAGTTTGTGGCTTTTGCTCACTAGAAGAGATTGTTTGCAGGGAACTAGATGCAAAGGGATGGAGTCTCTAGGGGAAGACAATGCTCCTGTTGGAGAAGACGACCCTCATGCTGGAAGGGACAACGCACTGAGGTGCATAAGCATGTTTGTATGTACATTGTTGGTCAGTTATACAGCACCGTGGCAAGGCGTGAAGAGGCCATGTGCTGAGGGATGGCAAGGCATGTTTGGTCTGCATGTGTAGATACTGTTGGTGAAAGCACACTTTATTACCAGCTTTAATTTTTGAGACTTGCGACTGATTATGATAGCTAAGAGCCATTCCAATTTAGAATTCTTTGATTGTTCTATCAGAATTAGTATCCATTCCAGATGGATCACCCCGAGGCCAAGGTGAGTCTTAAGGGGGAAGGAATGGTACGTGATGGGATGAGACACATATGTAAGCCTTTTAAATGGTTGTGATGAGCTGTGATAGAGATTAAATTAGGGGCGCCATGCGTAACAGATTCCAAGGAAGAAATCAATACATTATTTTTGTTCCTTCTTTCATTTTGTAGTCTCTTCCTCTCGTCTTTTAGGTAGCCCATAGCAGATTGGTGATGGATCATCCTTATAGGTGCTGGTCATCATCGGTGACGGTTTTGAAGCCAAGAACATACCATATGGCTTCCCACACACATATAGTTTTACGAAATCATGAATTTGCTCATGAAGTTTTTCGTTGAAATCTTGATTATATAGAAAATAAAAAAGTAAAGCGAAATCATTATATTTTGTTAGATCTACCACCTTAATACTATTATAGACAATTACATAGAACCTATCTAGGGTTAAATCAAAAGATTTGGAGTTTTTTCCCAAATTGTATTTTCTTTCACACTGTAGCCCCTCAATTTATTATTGAATGCTGTTTAAGGGTGTGTTTGGGAAGTGAAAAAACTTTTGATGAAGAGTTTTTGGTATAAAAGTTTTTGAATTGATAGAAAATGATGTAATATAATAGGGATAATGATGAGGAGTAAAGATAATAAAGTTAAAATGGATAAGTTGGTTGTATAGGTAGTTAGTGTAGAAATGATTGAAAAGTAGGTGGTTATATAGGAAGATGTGAAATAATTAAAAAATAATGTAATTGTAGAAAGCGAAAAGTTTTAGATTGATAATTTTTAGTTAGAAAAGTTTTATCATTTTCCAAACACCCCTTAAATCTATAAAAAACAATGAAATAATTCTTTTTCAACTTTTTTGCTTTGGTAATGAACCATGATTGGGCACAAAAGAGTATTGTTTATTTTGGAAATTCAAAAAGAAATACTTGAAGATATAAAAAAAATTTATATATGAAAAATACATGCTTGGGCCCCCATATTTGTGCTAAAAAAAAAAAAAAAAAATCATGGTTGATGCAAGTGTATTACTTGAGGCTCAATGCACATGTTGGCATTTGAATAATAACTCATGGATCATTTGTGTGCTTTTTTGGTGTTTCCCTAACAGGCATGCATTGTGATTTTTCTGGCGACAGTAGTCTATGAAAGAAGCCAATATAGGGTATTTCCTTTAGAATTAACCTTAGGAAATGAAATAGTAATTTAACAACCATCACTGTTGCATGATGATTAGGTGATGCTTGCAGTAGGAATATGTATTAAATTTCTGTGGCTGACTGGCTATAGTATTTGATAAATCTTACAAATCCTACATATCTTGGTCTGCAGGTCCCTCGAGCATCTGCGAGTGCCATTGCATTTGGCATGGGCTTATTTACTGGGAAGGGAGCTCTTGGTCCAGGGAAGCATCATGCTTTTGCTGTCACTAGTGAGAGTCGTGCAAGTGATATGAATTTGAGATTTTTCGACTCTTGCACTACTTACAAGGTGTGGATGCAGTTCCTGGAATCCTTCCCATCTTTCTGCTAGCAAGATATGACTGTTTGCACGTGCTTTGTCTGTATCTATGCCAACTTTAACAGCATACATCATCAATTTGTCATGTTTCTGACAAATTAAGAGACCTGTTTGTTAGTTGATTTGTAGGCATAGAACTGAGCACAAATATCTGTGGTTAAGGACAGTCATTTTAGTAACTTCACTTCTAGTATGTGTATTTTATTCTGCCAATGGTAGCTTACTGCTTGTTTGCATGTGGATTGAATCAGAACTGCTGGTTCAAGTAAGTGGACACAGAAACATGTAATTTCCTGAACATTCTGAACCTTTGGGAAATTTACATAATTACCGTAGTGTAACTGAATGAGATGTGATTCCCAAATTGGGGATACTTCTTCATGATGGCCTTTAAGTAATAGGTATCAACAATAATATTGGTCTACATCAAAATGCTGTGGAAAAACTTTGCAAATTGTAGATGATTTAGAAGCTAAAGAAGCTATCTTGTAGAGAAGAGGAAAAAGTGAAAGTTAAGAATGTCTATTTGTCTTATTGGCATTTGTTTGTCAATTTTTTGATGAAGAGAAGACAAATGGATGCAGTATAAAAGACATTCAATGTGATACCCCGAAGATCGTAGAGGGGTGTCTCAATAAGATTGTGCCTTCCAATCGAGCACTTGACTATGTATGCAACTTGGGACGAGTTGAGCTCAAACATGAGAAATCGGTGTTAGGATTTAAGTTTTTGGAATCCTGAGTCAAAAGAACCTGACCTTGAGGAATTGATTTGTGAATAGGGTTATGGCTAGGGTACAAGCCAACCCAAACTTGAGGAACCCATGCATGATTTTCCCTATTTATATTTAATATAAAATATGTTTTATATATAAAACCTAATAATATTTCTACATATTTCTGTATTTTATATTATTTATATTTATGTTGGAATACATGTCGTCATTGTTGAAATTATATTATGGATAAATTAAATTATTTTCATTTAGTTTTATGTCCATATTTATATTAGTTTTATTAGTTTTCTTCTCTTATCTTATTTTCGAATATTAATTTTCTTCTAGAAATATATTATATTTTATTATTATTTTAAAAATTTTGTTATGTTATATATTACTATTTTTGCTTACATGATTTTTTGTCATTGTATATTTATATAGAATTTTTAAACTTATCAATCTTCACTAGAATGAAAACTTGTCAACCCGGATTCTAATATGAAACTATACCCGAGCCCAAATAGTGTTAAAGTTCAAGTTTTAAGTTTTATAAATAGAGTCAGGGTTGGAGTTTAAGATTTAAAAATAGGGTCAAGTTTAAGTTGAGGCGAACCCAAGTTTCACGAGCTTGAATTACACACCTATACCTGACAGGCTTCTGGCTAAAGACATAGGGATGAATTGAGTCCTACCTCTGAATGGGAGAAGAGTTCATAGTGGCTTATATGCGGAGTCTAGGATAAAATCAATATGGTGCATTTTAAAATTATGCGGTGTTGCATAGGAAAATGCCTTATCAGATAGTGTGGCATTTGGTAGCTGGGTTGTAACAAATGTTATCAGAGCAGAATTGCTCTAGTAGGTGTGGTTTTGGGACAAACCAGGTGGAAACTAGTGGACCACTGATACCCTGAAGAGTGTAGAGGGCAAGATGTCTCAATAAGATCGTGCCTCCTAATTGAGCACTTGATAGGCTTCTTGTTAGAGACATGGACAAACTGAAAGATGTCCTAGTGGCTTATATGTGGAGTTGGGATAACATTCGTGTGATGCATATTAAAGCTATTGGACATTGTATAGGTAGGTGCCTTAGCCGATTAGTCAAGTTAACACACACTTGGATTGAGATTGAGTTAAAGTATACTATGCTAATTTACGTTGGGCCTTGATCAATCATTGCCCAAGTTAACACACCCTGAAAATGATTTCCAAATTGGTGTAGGCCTCACTAGATGCTTAATTTTTTGGTAGAAACTAGGGACTCACGGATTCATGTAGAGGTTTTTGGTTTGGGCCTTTATGACCTTCATAAGAGCACTAATTACTCCAGATTGCTAGTACTAACTGCGTCTGCGGTGTTAAGGTTCTTGTATTAAACAGACACTTACTTTACGGTTTCAAGAACTTCAGGGTTATGGAACTCTTTCAGCTTTTATAAGGGCTTGCTAAATTCTGATCACATTTCTTGGGGAGTTGTCTAGCATTTACGTACTAATCTATTTTATTTCAGGAATTTAAGGAAAGTCAGGAGCCAGCAGTTGAAAAGCTTAAAGAACCTATATTGGATGAAATTTCTTCTGCATTTTTCATGCGCTATCAGTTGAATTTCACCAGACAGAATGTTGCTTCCTTTTGGTTTCTCTGTAAACAGGTGCTTCCACTAGTTGTTTCCATGTGGAATTATTTTCTGTTCTTGGTCATATGCGTTTATATTCTGATAAATTTATATTCTATTTTTTATCAGCTTTTTAAATATTTTGTGGCCATATGAACATGCCATCTGAATTGGTGAGACTACGCAGAAATTAAACTCACAGCCAAAACGAACAGAAGAAAGTATTTTCACTAAAAAAATATCTAATCAACTTTACCTCCTTTCATTTGTTTAATAAACTTTTCTCTTTTCTTTTTGATAGAATTTTGTTTGATAAAACTTAATAGTGAGAGGAAGGAAACATTTGTGCTGAAAAGCTAAAAATGTCAGCACCTAGATAACCCAGTGATTGACACCAGTGTGGGTGAGTGTGTGCATGTGTAAGAGGTTTGGAGGTTTGGGGTTCGACTTTCATCCAAATGAAAAAGAAAGCTAAAAAATGAGTCCGCACAAAATACATTTTTTCATCCACTTGACGTGATATATTGAAAGGGCTATTATCTAGTTATCCTATACGGTCATCGTATTGCTGGCGCGATATAGGCATCTTGAATTATTTTTTAAAAATTTTTAAAAATTGTTTTGTATATATAAGAGTCCCACCTTGATATTCAACTTCGTGAAATTTTTTGAATTTATTTGGTATTTTATTTTTATTTTCAAAAATCAAAATAAATACCAAATAAATTCGAAAGAATTCCAAATTTCACACGTGGAAGATCTAAATGAACCCACATATGTATAAAAAAATTTTAAAAACAATTTGGGCCGCTTGTATTGCGCCTACGATATGGGCAGTCATATGAAAATACTCATTTTTTTTATTTTATAGCTACTTAAAAGGCTAGCTGTAGCAGAGCGACTCATTTGTCATAGATTGTTGATAGAGGTAGTATTGTTGTAAATACTTCTGAGAGAGTAAAGCCTAAATATACTTGATAACTTTCGCTCCTCTTATGTTGATGATCAAAATGACGTGGTATTCATGGCAATACTTCACACAATTGTTCTCAGGTTATAAAAGCTTGGTTGAATCTAGTGGTTTCATGGGCAAGCGTGCTGATACATCTATAGTGATCTATGAAATTTTGTAATGCCCTCTTATATATGAAGGTGGACATTGTCTTTCAAAATAGGACAGACGATAGACAACTAAAGCTTCCTGAAGGATCTCATGGAGATTAAAACCATTAACTTCCCTTCAATATCTATCAAACTACTGATAGGCTGCCTTCAAATCCTACAAAAAGCTTAAGGATCATGGATATGGCTATATGTCTCTTCTATTAAAGAAGCACTTTGATAGACTTGAAAGTAATCTACAAATTTGATAGACTTGAAAGTAATCTACAGATATTGTGCAATGGTGGATAAGTTATTCTTGGATCTTAGGTATGTGCACAAACTAGTCGGGGGTATTCACTTCCACATTGCGACACTGCTGCTAATCTAACTTAAATCAGAGTTTGTTTTAAATGTTTTACTACTATGAGTAAACTAATCTAAACCTTGAGAGATCGGATGACTTCAAACTACTTCCAACATATTAGTTAGGCAACCTGATCCTAATTAAACAAGTAATTTTAAATATAATGGGTGGATTGGATGCACCTGTTTATTATTTTGTGTTTATTTCTTTCTTATTGACTTTATGAAACTTCTGCTCATACAATTGGTGTTCTCTTTTAATCAATAGGAAGCTTCATTACTAGATGTGACTGATCAAGCATGTGCCCTTTTCACCCCTTTTGAGGTATGCACATTCGTGAGATTTTATTTTTATGTGGAGATGCATGTTAATATCCTTCTTCGCCATTCATTATGCGAAAGCTACATTTAATATATAAGTGATGCATTACCATATGCTCTTTGTTGACCTTTGATTTTTGCTTTTTAGTAATTAGTTCATGGTTACTCTCAAAAACAAAATTTTGATGGCCATACTAGTAGGCGTGTTAATGATCATGGTCAATCCGTCAACCTGCCTGTCCAATTTATTTATAAATGAGTTTGGGTTGAGATTTTTAAATAAATAGTTCATGATCCGCCAATCCATTTAACCGTTTAAATAAATAAATGGGCTAGGATTGAGATTTTACAACTTGTCAATCCATTTAGTAACTCGTTTAACCTATTTAATCTGTTTACTACCCATTAAAAAAAGTATATATATTTTTGCTAAATCCTAAATCTATTTTTCTCATTTTAATTTCTTATTTTCTTCCATCTGTCTACGACTCTACAACATCTCCCCCATTGTTATGCCATCGCGTTGCCATCGATATCCTTGTTGCCACCTGTGAGTGCTGCTAGTAAGATTCTTTCTTCTTTGTGATGTATGATGGGTGAATAGAAAGATACAAGAAAGAGGAAGGAACTTCTAGAGAGATGAAAAGAAAAGGAAAAAGATAAAAAGAGTAGAAGAAAAAGAGAAGTAGAAGGGCCTTCTACTTCTCTTTTTCTTTTCTTTCCCCTTATTCTTCTACTCTTTCTATCTTCTTTCTTATCTTCTCATCTCTCCAGAGGTTTCTTCTTCCTCTTTCTTCTTTGTCTTTGCCCATCATACATCAATCAGTATCAAAGCAAACCTTGATGAATTTTTGTTTCCACATACTGATTTTTACAGCCAACCAAGCTTTAGGCCTATTGCTAAAATCTGTCAAGTCTGTGCAGGTCTCTTCATTAACACTATTGATGCAATAACATCGATAATTTCACAGAGTTCCTGTTCTTCACTTTTACAACTTTGTTAGATAAATTCTAGAGTTTAGTGGAAATTTCAGTCTGTTTCCAATGTTGACTCAAGGACAAATTGCCATCTAGGTTTTAGAAACTTTATATGGCCCTCCTACTTGCTAGCTTTTGCCGAAGCATCTTTGATTCAAAATTTTTCAAAAAGCACAAAATGAATATTTCTAGTGGCCTCTTTACTTGCTGAAAACAGTTTTTGAAAAAATTGTAGTACTATCTCAGATTTTTCAGCAATCACAAAAGGCCTCTGACTTTTTTGAAATTACAAGTCTCCCTCAATTTTTAGAAATTTCAAAAAGGTCCATTTTCAAAAAAATACAGAGATTATAATAACTTAAAATTTTTAGAAAGCTCATCAGAACAGAAGTTGTAACTTTGGTGATAAAGTCTTAGTTGACTAACAAGATGTCATTCCAAGGCGTTGAATTACACTACTATTTCTTGCAAAAGTTGAAGAAAGTTCACTGCAAAACTCGAGGACGAGTTTTTCCTAAGTCAGGAAGAATTGATGGAGATCATGTTGGCATGTGTCCGCTCCATACCTATTTGAGGTGCAATCGTAGAAATTAGGGTTTTTTATGAATGGTTCAAATTATGGGGTTTATTTTTTTAATTATTTCTTAGCGCACAAGTAACTTATTGTATAAGTTGAGTCGTGATGGTCCAAAAATATATGTTTTTTGTTTTTTTGAAATTTTTTTTATAAACATGTTAATCTAATTATATGTAATCTATAAACTAAGTTTTACCATTTTTTGGATGTGTGTATATATTTATTTTAGATTTTTAAATACAAGGTATTTACGTCATTTTAAATTTACTTCTTAGAAAAAAAAAAAAATTTGGACCAGTCTAAAATCGTGGATCTTAGACTGGTTTGAAATGATCAGTCGGCGTATAAGTTAGCATAGTACTCAAGTTTACTTATAAGGCAAGTTTGCGAATTGCGTAAAGTTTCACTTTCCTATTGCTTAAGTTACCTTTTCTATAAATAGGGTTATAGAAGCTTTATGTAAGACAATTTATTTTGGTGATTGATTTGAGATTCTGCTTTCCCTAAAATTATCTTCTAATTCTCTCATCTTTGATTCTACTAATTCCTTTCTCTCTCTTCTCCCTCCTCATCTCTTTGAGATGATCCTTTCTCTTCTTTCTTTCTTTTTCTCTACTTGTCCTACATCACTTTGCCTCTCTCTCTCTCTCTCCCCCCCCCCCCCCCCCATCCCTTCTTTGTCTCTTATCATTCTTCTTTCCATCTCTCTCATTGTTTTCACCTCTCTCTTCTTTCTCCTTTGCTTCATGTCTCCCTTTCCATCTTCGATTATTCCTCTCTACATTTTCATCATTGTTTCCTCCTCTTTGTCCTCTCTCTCTCTCTATCTCACTGAGTTGTCGTTCTTCTTTGTGTTGACACGTCAAATATACACCACCCTCTCGATGAAGATATGGCCATATCATGTATCCCATCAGTGTAGATCAATTTACCACAACAATTATAAATAACATACACTCAACTTTAAATTAGTTTGATTTTAACTTATTTGCAATATATATATATATATACATACACAACCCGTTAATAACCCGCTAATCTATTTATTAAATGGGTTGTAAATGAGTTAGGGTTGAGGTTTTTTAAATGAGTTAATGAACCAATTAGGGTTAAGATTTTTTAAATGGGTTAGGATTAAGATTAAACTCTAACTCATCTAACCCGATCCGTTAACACTCCTACATACTAGCCAATAAATTGTCATTAATAGATCACACGGTTGTGCTAATGCAGCTTCGTTATATGTGATGGTGTGGACAACCCATATTGCTCAGGATTTTTTTTTTTAAAGCCTTTACACCTTGGTCTTTAGCGCCAGGATTGTACATAAAGTAGGCAAAATGTTACGGAAAAAACTTTAGCACCGGGTGTTGCACTTGCCAACTTTTTGTGTGTTTATTAACCCCAAAACTTTTCAAACAAAAATTTTTCAATCCAAAACTTTTTACTCTCCACAATTATCCTATTTTAAAATTATTTTCAAATCTTCCTATGCATGCCCTACTTTTCAGTCAGTCTGACACTACTCATTTGACTAATCTATATATTTTAACTTTATTCTCTTTGTTGCTCATCAATATTCATATTATATCACATCATTTTCTCTCATTTCAACAACTTTTACACCAAGAACTTTCGTCAAAAGTTTTATCACTTCCCAAACACACCCTTCATAAAAACTGCCCCGCTTGAACAGGGCGATAGCTTCTTCTTCAAGGTACTTGGGAAAAATGATAGAAAGATCTAAAAAATGTAGTCTTAGCCGTTCTTTGACCTGAATAACTTCCAATTCCATAGTTTTTCCAATTTACCACCCCATGTCCATAAATTGATTTGTTTTTGCTGTATTTGGGTGGGGTTTTTTGAAGCTCTCAGGAGAGTTGGTTGGCTAATTAGTTTTTTGGAGAGTTTGAGAGAGGGAATTTGTGTATTCTCATCCAGCAAGAAGGCGAGCTTCATCAACTCAAGTTCTTGGCTTGCCTTTCAATTCTTTTGATTTTTCATTTGTTGGTAAGCAAGAGCAATGGAGAAGAGAGCTATATGGATGACCAGGCAACTGGCACATCTCAGCCTATTCATGTGCTGAGAGCTAGGGCTCCTTGTATGTTGTTGATTGAGTAATCTGTTCTTAGAGCTCACTTGGATCCTAATCCTTTGGTTTTGCAAAATTCAACGTCTAGGCATGTATCACCCTGTTCTTGGCTTCTTGCTTTATTTTTTCAATTCTTGTTTGAATTGTATCTATTTGCTTGAATTCATGAATGATTAGTTGCTGACTACATTGGATTTGATAATTTTAAAAGGTGTCTGTGAACTGTTTGAGAAAATGTCCAATCCATAGTTCATATGTGCTAGAATTTTCTTGCTTGGTTGCAAATTTAATCTAACACTTAGTTGAAACCCCATTTTTGCCTAACACATTCCCATTGCATAACTAAGCAATCTCCCTTAGAATCTCTCCTAAAACTGTTCATTGGAGCTTTCTTTTCTGAAATTTAAGTAAAAATTTGTGGCAACTTGATTTTTCATTTGATCCAAGCGCATTACAAATGGCAAGCCATGATCATCATCATAAACAATGTTCACATCGAAGCAAGGTTAGCTAAACGGATCTTGTGGTGTTTGAATTATGTCTTTAATCAGATCAAGGAAAAGCGTTGTTATCTCTCTGAGTGGCTTCTTATTGTGTCCTTTTTAGCCTTACTCTAGTAAGTGCCATATGTCAAATTGGCCTAGTCACATGAAAATTGAAAAAGTCATCTTGGTGTTAGTTGGCTGCCAAGTGAGCATGAATAATTTTTGTTTTCTCTCTGTCACCTGCAATCAATTAGGAAACTCTGGATGCCAACTTAGCAAAACATACTATTCTTCACAGACATCTAAAGCTCTGACAATATTGATGTTTTAGGAGCTTTCTGGAAGGTTGCTCTAGATTTTGTCCTGCTCGTCCGTGATGGCTGCAAGGACACTCCATAGAAAGGAAGATAGACAATCTCTTTTGCTTATTCCAGTAAAATAAATGATATGAGATCTTGTTTGCTTGAAAGATTACGAGATATGCCGGTGATATTCTAATTTTTCTAAATAACTTTTGCATGCAAACAGCATTGGATATTTTTGAGGATGTAATTGATAAATTTAATGCACGTTAAGATAAAGCCTAAGTTGTATGTCAAGAAGATTAGAGGATGTAAGTAATAAATTTATTGTGGAGTGAGTTTCTTTTTGGTAATGCCAATACATGGACAAGTCACAATTATTTCTATTGTGTTCCACTTTTCTCCCCCTGACTTCCTGAATTTTTTTTTCCTTGTTTAGGTTGAGTTGCTTGAATGGACTGATGATTTGGAGGGTTTCTTATTGAAGGGCTATGGCAAATCAGTAAATTATCTAATGGGATTACCTCTGCTCAAAGATGTACTTCAGTCCATGGAACATGCTATTTTAGCTGAAGAAGGTAAGGCTAATTATCAGTTAAATCTCCTGGTGATTTGCTGGTCCTGCAATCATGTGTGGCCCATAGGCCAGCACCTTTTGAATTACTGCACACTAAGCAACTAATCTACTCATTTTACTAGACATGCTCTGGGTTGAAAACTAGCACTTTCTCTTGATCATGTTGTTTGCTTTACAAAAATCAGAAGGATTGCTGAATGTATGTCTTAGCTCTGATATAGTCAGGGATGTCCATATCTGACAGGTGAGTTCTATATGTGCAGTTGTTGCATATGTTGCAGGCAGGGTTGCGTCCCAGGTTGTCTCAACCCAACCCTAAGCCTACCTTGTTTTGCAATTCCAGTCCAACCTAAAACTACCTGTTTAAACCTCAAACCCCTATGAAGAGGCCATTATCATGCTGTTAATATCATTGTCGGGTTAGGCAGGCATGCAAACTTGAGTAGCATAGACTGGAGTGACTAGCTTGATATTAATGTCTTTGACGCCAGACTAATGGTAGACGTTTGAGTCATTTGTGGGTGGAGGTAGCATTGGCTCGAAATTAAATCGATTGACGTTGGGGCAAATCCACCTTTTTATTAAAATGATGATTTTTCACTTAAGGGCCTGTCTCTTTCAAATGAGTGACTAGTTTTAAAAATTTTTGCAACTATGCCTGCCAAAAGAAATGCCTATAAATTCAGTTCACCTTCTTCGTTTTGGAATGAAACTTTGTCAAAATGAATTCTCTTATGTTCTTTTCCTGTCGGCTAGATTCCTATCATTTTTAGTCTTTTAGAAAGAGAAACTGCAGAGACGAGAAGGGGGGAAGTAGCTGTTTCAACCACTAGGTTAGAGGTACAATTCACTTCTGTAGGAATTGAGAACCAAAGCCCAAAAATTTTTCAGTTGCTTTTGTTGAAATTGGTTTTTGGTGAAATATTGATGAATGTTGCATGTCTAGAATCTAGTTGCTTGGCATTAGGCATTTAATCCTGAGCCTCGCACAACCTGTGTTTGATGAAATGTCCCAAAGACAAATTTGGGACCCTACGAAACAACCTCATCAATTTTCTATCAAACACCTTTTGGGAATCCTATTTTATGAGTGTAGTAAGTACCTATCTTATCTAGTTTCTCTATCTGAAGCAGTTAAGGAGACTTGTAGTTTTCTTTTATCTAGTTGCTTTCTATGGAGCAGTAATTAGACTTTTCTTTCTAGTTTTCTGTAACTTTGGTGATAACTCTGCTAAAACCACACCCACATGAAGACAGAAAATTGGATGGGTTTCAGGTTGAATTTGGGTTGATGCATAAGTTTTGAAAATTGAGCTGAATTATTAGATTTTTGTTAATGTTGTTTTAAATTTATTCTAATGCATATTTTATGGTAACAACATTTGAAATTTTGGTTTCAAAATTTTTTACGAAATAGGCTACTGATAACAGTATTTAACAATTCCAATCAATTTACGTCAAGTCTCAACTTTAAGCCCTTACCTTTTTACTATAACTTACTAAATATCTACAAGAAAAAGTATTTTACCAAAATATGTTACTTGTAGATAATATAGTCCTAACAGATAAAACAAGAGATACCTCAAATTTAACAAATGGAGAGATGATCTAGAATCTAGGGGTTGTATAATTAGTTGAACAAAAATGAATTGATGAAATCCAACTTTAATATCAATGAGAATATAGATGAGGAATCAATTAAGACTTCAAATTAAATACTACCAACAAGCAATCACTTCTAGGGTGTGTTTGGCATTCTCGTAAACTTGTCAATCTAAAACTTTTCACACTTCACAACTATCATGTTTTCTAATTATTTATTCAATCTTCCTATATAAACTACTATACTTTTCAATCTTTTTTCTACAACTAATTATACAATCACCGTCTATTTTAAATTTATTTTTTCTATTTTTCATCATTACCGCAACTATATCACATTAATTCTCTCATTTCCAAAAGTTTTACACAAAAAGCTTTTTATTCAAGAATATTTGGAAGTTTATCAAATACCAAACATACCTTAGGTATCCAAGACAATAATTTAACTGGGACAATAATTTAAAAAAGTGGAGAAATTGATGAAGACATTATAGGGTGTGTTTGGGAAGTTACAAAACTTTTGAATGAAAAGTTTTTGATGTAAAAGTTGTTAAATTGATAGAAAATGATATGATATAATAGAGGTAATTATGAGAAGTAAAGAGAATAAAGTTAAAATAGATAAGTTAGTTGTATAAATAGTTGTGTAAACATGATTGAAAAGTATGATAGTTTGTATAGGAAAATGGGAAAAAATAATAAAAAATAAGATAGTTGTAGAGAGTGAAATTTTTTTGTTGAAAACTTGTATTGAAAAACAAACACACCCATGAAAAGAAATTAAGCAGAATGGGAATTCCTATTAAAGGCGCTCCTGGGAGCACTCAGTTGCATGGATAGCACCTTATATTGGTCTATGTGGGCACATTTTCCATGTATGTTGCAGTTTCTAAAATTGTCTTTTAAGAGTTAGGGGGAAAACAAAAACACCTCAAAAAAAAAAATATATATAGTGGGAATAAAAAATCATTTCACAATTTCGATGGAACGGGACTGGGGAGAGATGCATCCCTATCAATGTCAACCTTTAGGAAAGAAGAAAATGATTTAGGAGCTATTTTATTTAGGACATCAACCCTCTTTCTTTCTTCTCCTTGTTCTTCTTCTTTTCTTCTGTTACTCTTCCTTACAAGATTGTATTTGTCCTGAGCTGGGACCATTATTGCAGTGGGTTTGTGTTAATGCTTTGTTTTTATACAAAGAATGTGATGAGGATGTTTCATGTCTTGATGCTTGTTATAGTTCTTTTGGCAATAAGTTGCATGATATTGAATTCTATGTATGCTTTGTGTTTTCAAAGTTTCTTATGCAATCCGTTAAACCATTTTTTAGAGGCCTCGTTATTTGTTTTTAGTATTGTTTTGAATTATTCAAATGCAATATTATATTAAATATATTTGATATAGTATTTATTGTTGATAGTTTTGAATTGAGTTGTATCTAATATTTAAATAAAATTATAATTTTGCTTGCAGAAATTTGATATACTATAAAAGTTTTGTAATGAATTTTATGGGGAGTTTTGCGGGATCGGTCCTCTTAAGTTTGCAAAATAGCATATTCATCCCTTTGCAAAAGTGAAGCTTAAGTTTAGGGGTTTTTGCTTATCAATCCTTAACTAGAAAACGATTGTTAATTAAAAAAAAAATTGGATGAAATTGCTCTTGCTTATTTTTCAAAATAAAATAAAGGAAAAATTCTCCGCATAACCATAACATTCGCCCAATATTCCTCTTATACCCACAACATTTTAAGAATTTCTCATACACCTACGAAATTTTACCCTTAATTTCTCTTATGCCCACGTTGTCAGATACATGCATTATATTTTCAAAATTTTGAAAATGCCCACTCTGTTCATCTTCCTCGTTCTCTTGACCACCACCGCAACTTCATTTGCAGTCATTGCCACCATCACCCCTTCTCTCTCCTCTCCCATACTCGTATCTATAATTGCCGCCACCCCTTCTTCACCTCTTGTTGGAAAATCCTTTATTGTCTCCCTCTTCATCGCTTCCGCCCTCACCTAAGAGGTATTTGCCATTCGAACTACTGACATCAATGACCTTTGTCCTCCCATCATTGCCGCGCTCCACGTCGAATTCCACCATCTCATCCTCTACAAGCTCCAATAGCCATCAAATCGGATGGAAGTCTGATGTCGTTAGATGTTAAGAATCCAAACCCCTTTCGGTCGTCAAATTAGATGGAATTGTGATCGTGCAACTCCTGCATTGTTGCTAGAATTGCATCTTTGCTGCAAATTCGAGGTTGCCGATTGAAGATTGCAATTTCAATGATTGGGTAGATGTTGGAGGGATGCGATTTCGTTGTATGGATTGCTGGCGAAACTAGAGGAAGCAGAATTTGATGGGTTTGGTGGAGACACTCTCCAATGCTGGAAGAAACAAGCTTTGCCACCGGATTTGAGTTGATATGGCTACCGGAGATGAGGGGGATTTGTGGCGCCCCGAACCTGAGACGCCTAAACGTTACTCCAGAATCATTTAGTTGGTAAATTCTGAGCAGGATTGTAGCCTTGTTCATACGGCGGGATTTTCAATTCAATCTCATTTTAATTCACAAGCAATCATTCCAAGGTAATTAAAATCATATAATATTTACAGATCATTAAAATACATTTACACCAACAGTCTTTGTAACTAGGTAATATTATACCATCACAACGTCTTCATTCATCCAAGTATATGAGAACATTACAACCTTAAGAGTCTCTAACTTGAGACTTTTTTTTCTTAAACTTTCTGTACCTGTTTAAGGCTGAGAAAAACAAAACGTGAGTACTAGACTCAGTAAGCAAGCATTTTCATTCCAAAATTTGGCATTTAATAAATAATGCATATGCAAATTCATATTTCACATTCATGTCTTAAACCTTCATTAGATGGTACGTTAGCTAGGTGACTAATAATTCGTCTACCCCCTATTTTAAGGAGGGCGCTGCCGGCTGTTGGGCCTGTATCAGCGACTCGGTCACATTAGAGGGGGATTTTGGTCTGCTTATACCTTTAGAATGGACCTGTACGTTTGTGCACCATGTTCCATACACATGCTAGCATGATTTCAAGCAATAATCACTTTCATCCTTCTGTTCTCTTTTCAAAAAGAAGATTTGCACAATCATTTATAAATCGGGTTAATAAATACATCTTCTAAATCACATTATGAGGATGACCACCTTTTAAATAATATAGAAAAACATCAGAATAAAATGAATTGCAAGTCATTTCATTATTTTGAAAATAAATCATTTCAAGGCATTGCTTGCTTACCTCATATTGTCAACTAGTCTCCTCAAACATTTTCTTTTCCTTTTCCTTTTCCTAAACAAGTGAAAATGATTATCTTACATAGTTGCACTATGGTTTTATACTTGCATACCTATTCTTTCATTAGACCATATATATTACTAATGTATTGCGGTTTCTACCCGTATCATGTTATTCACACAGGTAATACTGATGTAAAACAGAAATTTTCATTTTTACTTCATATAGTTAACAGTTAAATGTTTTTGCTTGTAATTTTCATAATTCACGTGAATTACCTTGAATTCAATCTAAATGCGGACAGTAATCCCCGTAATATTAAAGAACCATATCTATAGCTTGCAAAGTTATATATCAAAAATAAAAATCACATAGTTCTGCCTTGGACGTAAGTGGCAGTCGTCCATGTATTTGGGTGGAAATTTTTTTTTTAAAAAAAATGATTCAGACACTGATATTTGTTACTTGAAAATTTCCTGAATTATTTAAATACTATATAACCTATGCTTTCATCAAATTTATCCATGCGTTATATTTAACAAAAATAATAAACAATTAAAATCATACATACCTAAATCTCCCTGGACGTCTGAGCCTTCCTATTGCTTCACTATTTTTATTATACATTTCATTTTCTGCTCAAGATTGCTGGACGTTCAAAGCTTTTCCTTTGTCCATTTAATGTTAACTATGGAAAAAAAAAAATTCTGTAACCTGTTAGCTGTCCGATGTTTTCTCTTCCCAGCTCGTCCTTCTGCCTTTTTGTTCTTTAATATTTCACACAGCTACACTCTTTATACCTCAGTCATTTAAGAGAATTTTTTGCCAAACTCACGTCCACAAATCTCAAGTGGACAGATCACGATTGTATCTGTCCTCCCATGCATCGTTTTATCTTTAAATGCTATCAGCATTTTTACTTTAATTTTTTAAAAATATTTTTAACTACTGCCACGTTATTTAATAGATGGAAAAGTATGATTCAATGGCTAAAATGGTGCTTATATGATTCAATGGCTAAAATGGTGCTTATATGATTCAATGGCTAAAACGGTGTCTATTAAGACTGACCTTCACTTCCCTTTAAAAAATGATTATTTGATATACATAAAAGCGTGGCTAGCATCTAAATTATTAGTGAATGAAAATCTATTTAATTAATTTTTTTTAAAGAGATTATTTATAATCTGTTCCATCTTTGTTTTAAAGAGTACAAAATTAGTTGTTCATATCAAATTTCATTCAATCGCCTTATATATCTCAAGATATTAATTTAATGAATAATTACATAAAAATAACAAATGTGGAGGGAAAGCTCCTGGATGTGAGTTTCTATGCATGGCTTGACTTTCGGGCATGTTTTTGGCTGCACCTAAGTTTAGCACTCTAGTCAATTATTTTTCATAATCTAATCCATCTACATTAAAAAGCACATAATTTAACACTTTCCATTAAATTCTCATGTCGATCTGAATTATACATACTTAGATCTAATGAAAATAGTGTGGATAAATACAAGCCCTTAATTAGGATCCCTAATTGGTCCAAATTTTCCCATAATTCAAAATTTTGAAATTTCTTCCTGAAAAATTTATAGAAATTCATTTTCATATCTAATATTTATGAAATCATAATTTACCCTTTTTTTATCAATCTCAAATGTAACCTTTGTGAATTCTAATTAAGTCCCTTTTTTGTCTCTATTCTTTTCAAATTTACCATTCAATCCCCTTTTTCCAGATTTGCAATTTGATCCCACTTTTCTAAAATTGCAATTTAGTCTTTTTGTAAACATACCCATTTGTCCATAATTTTACACTAAAAACATGCACTCCATACAAGCTTTAAGTGTATAAATTACACTTACTAAGTTTCAAATAACATAGGTTTCACAGGATTGATGCCTGCTTAGCTATTGCTGCAACTGATGGAATTTCTATGGCTTTTGTCTGTCATTAATGAAAGCATTGGCTTAGAACGGCCAATGATGTGGCTTCCATGGCGGATCTAGCTTCACGTAAGAAGGTAGTAGCTGCGATAAAGAGGATGCTAAATTTAATGTAGGTGACCGATTTGGGAGAGGAACTTCGAATTTTTTTTTCTAGGAATGAAGAATGCAATGTCTGATTCAGTGGGGATGGTTGCCGGTTTTGTTAGCATCAACAACCATATTTCGTGGGTTGAAATGATTGAGCCAGTTATAATTGCCAGTTCATGGTGATCGAATGGGGAAAATGATTTTCCATGGCAACCATTATTTTGCTGGCAGAAATCAAGATAGAGAATTGCCGATGTTAAAAGCAAGATGACTTGCACATGGAATCGATTGCATCGCTATGGAAGGAGTTGCACTGCATCAAAAGGGGGGGCGGGTAGCGGGTATGCAAGGAATTTTCCCTAAAATAAAATATTTTTAAAATTAAATTGTAGCATTTATACTAGAACTCAAAAAGAAAGTGAGGGTAATTTCTACAACAAATTATTTCTAAAAGCAAGTATGGACACTTTCATCCAAAATAACATTATTAACGACCATTTTCTGACAGAGGGTTCGATTTGTAAAACCCCTAAACCTTGGTGTTTAGTTTTGCAAATATTCAAAACTGGGAGTGAATGTGCTATTGTCAAACTTTTTTTGTTATTACATTGGATTAGAATGAGATCAAGCTCTTGCTGATGCTTGAAGCTAGGGTCAATACTCATTCACTTGTATATCATACCACCGGGCTATGCCCTAGTGACATTATTTGTCAAACTTAGAGGATCAATTTTATAAAAATCCTAAATTTTATGGAATATATGCCTTGCTTGACTTAGGTGTACGCCCTTGCCTATGTGCCTTGTGACTAGATCCCAAGAACCCATTGCACCTTAAACAACTTTGGGTGAACTAATAGGTACCAAATGAGGGAAAGTATATTACTTCTTTTGAACATTTTAAATGGATGATGTAAATGATGACGGTTAGGAGAGCTAATTTTATTCAAATAGGAGATTGTAAGTGATCAAGAAGTAGACATAAGAAATGGATGGACGTAATTAGAGATGTGAAAGCAATAGAGATCATTGAGAATACAGTTTAGGATTATCAAGAATGGTGTAATAGGATGTGGCTGACCCCACATAGTAGGTAATAACTAATAACTTTTGTTGATGATTAAAATTTATAAAATAATGGGGCAAGATGAAGGGCGATACTTGCCATAGTTAGGAAAATAACGGAAGAGAAAAATTGTGTTTATATATATTTATGTATATAGAAAATATTCAAGTGCAGACGAACTGCACCATAGCTACGGTGCAGATAGCCCTAAAATGAGCCCCATATGTATTAAAATTAACATCTAACCCACCCATTATATTTAGAATTATTTATTTTGATAGCGTACCAATTTTCATCTAAATCTAGCATGTTATATGTCCCATATTAAAATGGTATAAAATTAACATGATAAAAATATAAAATAATTTAACTTAAATATCAATTTCTAAGTAGTATTTTCAAAATCTAAACTGTCTAAAGTATGTTATTTATATGGATAAATGATTGTATGGAGTATAATATTCTAATATATGTGGGGCCCAATTTGCAGCGGACTGCACAGGATTGGTTTTCACACACATACGAGGAATATTCCAGTGTTGTTATGGTGCAACTGCCTCAAAATGAGCCCCACTTGATCATAAAGTTATAATTTACTCATCTTATTGTATTTAGAATTGTGTATTCTATTACCATACCAACTTTTATCCAAATTTTATGTGTATGGACCCCATCTAAAAATTGTATAAATTCAACGTAATAAAATAGTTTGAAGTAAATAACAACTTTAAAGTTGTTTTTTCAACATGTAAACTATTTCCTACATAATTTATATATGAATAAATGATTGTATAAAGTATCAATACATTTAAGTACACGTGGGGTTCATTTTGGGCCAAATGTACGGTAAGTTACGGTGCAAGCAACTGCATATATGGTCCCGCTTCTATGTAACCTGGTTACGTAGAAGCGTACCCATGTAACCCCTTCAAAATCTAAAATTTTAATTCTTAATAGAAAATTCAATCTATTCATTTATTTGACATAATTTGTTTATGTAGGAGACTAAGTTTCATCCTAATCAAGTATGTTTATAGACCACATTTGTTCAAAAATATATATTCATGTGTAAATTATGAAAAACGTTTAGATCTATTTACACATGTATTAGAATGTAATAATACTTTATAAAATTATTTATTCATATAGAAATGATATTTTGGATGGTTTAGATGTGGAAAATACTACTTTAAAATTGATATTTTAACAATTTTTATAATTTATACACGAATATGTACATTTTCTAAAAAATGTGGCCGATAAACATACTTGATTGGGATGAAATTTGATCTCTGAGATAAACAAATGATGTTAAATACAATGAATGGATTAGATTTTCCATCAATGATCAAAATCTTAGATTTTGAAGGGGTTACATAGGTCCACTTCTAGTTATATATATATATATATATATATATATAGGGAAATGATCCAGTGCATGCGACTGCACCGTGCAGTCCATGCACTGTGGGCCCCACCTGATCATTTCCCATAAATCCATCCCACCCATTGTATTTAGAATTGTTCACTTTATTACCATACCAATTTTCATCCAAATCCAACATGTGTGTAGTCTCCATCTTAAAATGGTGCAAAATCAACGTAATAAAATAGTTTAATGTAAATATCAAGTTTAAAGTGGTTTTTTCAAAATCTAAACCGTCTAAAGTATGATTTATATATGGATAAATGAGTGTATAAAGTTTCATTACAATCTAATATGTGTGGGGTCCATTTTACAGCGGACTGCACAGGATCGGTTCCCATAATATATATATATATATATATATATATATATATATATATATATAGAGAGAGAGAGAGAGAGAGAGAGAGAGAGAGAGAGATTTAGTTGCATCTTCACTGCACCACGATTACTGTGCAGTTACGTTAAAATGGGCCCTACATGTTCATAAAATTATAATCTACTCTACCAATTGTATTTAGAATTATGTATTTCAGTATCATACTAATTTTCATCCCAATTGAATATGTGTATGGACCTCATCTGAAAATGGTACAAATTCAACGTAATAAAATAGTTTGATGTAAATAACAACTTTAAAGTTTTTCAACATGTAAACCATTTGCTATAAAATTTATATATGAATAAATGATTGTATAAAGTATGAATACTTTTAAGTACATGTGAGGCTCATTTGGGCCAAATGCATCGTCAATTATGGTGCAGTTCACTGCATAAGAAAGGTTCTTATATATATATATATACATATAAAATATATACGGAAACTCATCATGTGCAGACAGACTGTACCATAATTACGGTAAATGATTATATAAGATACCAATCAAAATGATTTCTTATATTTTAATTAAATACACAATGTAAACATGATAGACAGGTTGGATTTTATTAAATCATCAAAGTGGGCCCAAAATGAGGATTGTAGGATGCATTGGGAACATTTGTTATTTGAAGATAAATACTTCATTCATTCCACTTTGTCTTCCTTGCTTTCTTCTCTTGTTCGCATCTGTGCCTTTTAGGATCAGAATTTAGATCTGTTGCGCACCTGCAGTAAGTTTCAAATAGGATTTATGCTGCCACATGATATCCCACCAGTTTTTCATTCCTATTAATCCTTGGCAACTCTTTTGTTAATTGTGGGGGTGTCAACACCATCACCATGGCTGGAATTTCAGACAGCCAGATTACTGAAGCCAATCTGGAACATGTGTTAGCCAAGTGGACTATTTGGCGTAGGAGTTGAAGGGTGCAAACAACAGCTTGACAGCCTTTAGTGGGTTGGCATGCAACAGCCATTGTCAAGCTGAAAACTAATTAACTAAAGCAAGTGATTAGGTACTCAAAAATAATGTGAGCTGGTGGAGCTATGGCCTTTTTGCCATTGTTAGCTATGCAGCTGTCATTAGATAAATGGTGGAGAAATCTAAAGTAAGCTTGCCCTGTCAGCTTCTTTTTTTTTATTATTATTTTTTTATATTGTGTCACCCGCTTTGGATGACCATATACCTGACAGAAGCGACTCCAATGTAGGGGCGGTAACAAGGCCACTGCCTCTAACCGACATCTGAACCATGGACCTCCCACTCACACTTTTCTATGCACAGCCATGTCAGCCGATTGGGCATCCAAGCAGTGATGCCCTGTTATCTTCTTTAATATGTCCATGTTGCAAATTAGATTTGAATAACCTCTAATGTATTGTGTTGTTTGCATGTCAGTTCTACTATGAAGTTCAAACTCTTTGACTGCTGCATGTGTTTTCTCAGAACTTCATCAACCAGGAACCTTTGAGAAAGCAAGGCTTCGATTTGCACATGCAGAAACAATTGTACCATTCACTTGTCTGCTTGGCCTCTTTCTCAGTGAATCTGGTGAGTTTCATATGCTAAATATTCCTCCTATATGATGTCATTACTTGCATGAAGGTGACATTGGGGCTGCATGACGCATACAAAAATTTGCTTGTTCATAAGGTGCCTTTGCTTTCTATGAACTTTGGCGCAAGACCCAGAGTGAGTTTGACCATTGGTGATCACATAATCAGCTGCTCTTCCCACTCCACTCAACCCCCACCTTTTTATGTTGTCTTTTTCTGTATATTTGCCACCTAGTCTTATGCTTGAACCAATGACTTGTGGGCCAATAAACCTGTTTCACCATTCTTTTCAACAGCCTGCAACTATTTGTGTGGAGGCCATCCTGGTAAATATGGCCACCCTAGTCCAAGTTCATACCAAATAATCTATCCAAGACACAAGTCCTTGTCATCTATTCCCAGTCCACTAATTGCTGCTATTTGAATGCTTCAGAGTTCAAACAGATGCAAAGGGAAGAACCTTTGGATCTGCCTCCAAAGCCTCCTAAGGAACGGAATTGGAGAGGAAACATCTTAGCGCCATTCGCTGGGAACAACATGCTTGTTTTGTACAACTGTCCTCTCAACGATTCTAGTAGTGTCTCACCAGGAGACACTAGAAGCAAGTATTTTGTTCAAGTTCTACACAACGAAGCTCCAATTCCCATGCCAGTAAGCTCAGTCTTCAGCCTGTACAATGGCATATTTCTTCTTTGGCTTGACTATACTGAGCTACTCCTCTTTCCAAAATAAATAACGAATGCTGCAGCAAATATACAGAATAATGTCCAGTGATTAAGTTGTGTTTTACATTGTGACAATTACAACCACCCTCAATAATGACCCACATAAAACCAGTGATTGGGCTGGACATGTCAGAAGTTTCACAAGTTTGATCCTATTACTCAACTGGACCAATCATTCAAAACTACACCTATCTGGTGTTTAAGATGGACTAATAGCCAAGTGCTATTTGTCTTAAAATGGTTTTTAACTTTGATGTGATTGGACCTTGCTTCAAACTAGTTATTGCACGCAGGCCTACTCAATACATCATCTATGAACTGCCAAATGTCATTTCTTCCGGAACTCCTGGTAGTGCAGAATATGGAATTGGACACATGGGTACATGATTCTTAAGATTCTTCAGTTTAGTGCCAGGACAGGGAAGAAGTCCTGGCTTTTTGTGGTAGATTCGCGGAAACCCTTTTGAGGCCCCTTTGTGGGGACTAATTTGGGTGGTAACCACCAAGGTACAAATCTATGAGGATTGTGATGGCCCAGAGTGGGAAACACCTCAGGAATATAGCTTGGATTGCTACAGAATGGTATCAAGGTCTCAAAGCCAACCCCCTATAGACTTGAGGGTGAGGGATGGTCAGACAAGGATGCTAGGGCAAGTGTTTGGTGTCCTGAGGCCTATCCACATTGCTTGGTGACATGGTAGAAGTCTTGATGATATATGGCAGATTCATGGAAATCCTATTGAGGTGCCTTTTGTGGGGATTGATATGGGCTGTAAACACCCAGGGGCAAATACCATGAGGACTCTGATGGTCCAGAGGGGACAATACCTCGACATTATGGCTTGGGTGAGTATGTTTTGTTAGACCTATATTTTTGCTAAATTTTTTTTGCCAAGAGTTAGATCTGAAAGCGAAGAACCATAACACAAAGCTTTCCTTTGAATTTTAGATTCCAAAAATTGGTAGTTGTGTTTTAGTAGCATACAAATGATTGGTCCTCCAAACCCAAACTCCAATGTCGGACTAACTCTCTTTTTCTTGGGTTAAATCAGATGTCATAATTTCTTCTAATAAATTCTTTTTAAACTTTGCATAATTGGGGAGAAAACAGGATGAGTGAAGTTACTACCTCAAATTGGGGAAGAGACTACTACAAGGTTATCTAAGGAGGACTATTGGTTCAAAAGGACCAAGAAGGAGAAGCGCACGTGCTAATGGCTAGGATATATCAACCTTGACAATTTGTCAAATGTGATCCAAGGTAGCATAGCTCCTGTATTGCCTTGGTGATCAGTCGTGGGTGGGACTATAAATATTCTGTGCTGATTGATGGCTAGGATTTCTCAACCTTTGCAAATTTGTCACATTTGGTCCTAGGTGGAATGCAACATTTTCCTACGTTGCTGAACCCTCGGGTGGGATGGAACATGTTTCTATATTGCTTAACTCTTGGTCCTAGTTAGCAGCATGGTATTTGAGTTTTAAGATCTAGTATTCAGTACAAAAAAGAAATAGCACATAACATATTCAATTATGCAAAGTACATGATGCAGAATAACTAGATAGAGAATTGCATTATTTAATCAACCAAGTTTGATGTTACATAAGAAGCATGTATATGTTCGAAATTCTCATTTTACATATCCAAAGAAATTTTTTTTTGATTTAGGGTGTGTTTGGGAAGTGATAAAATTTTTGATGAGAAGTCTTTGGTAAAAAAGTTAATGAAATATGAGAAAATGGTATGATATGATAGAGGTAATAATGACGAGTAAAGAGAATAATATTAAAATAGATAAGTTAGTTGTATGGGTAACTGTGTAGAAATGATTGAAAAGTAGGGTAGTCATATAGAAAGAAGTAAGGAAATAATTAAAAAAAGGAAATTTTGGAGAGTAAAAAGTTTTAGGTGTTAACAAACACCCCTAAAAGAACTAAATACAATGATCCTCTTACCAAAATTAACAAAATGTATAAAACAATAAAAACGCATGGAAGCTAGTCCATGATTTTGGATGATGACTGATCTGTGGCTAATGATGGGTTGATAACAAGTCCAAGATAAAGGTTAAATGACCGTAGAGGTGACAAATCACCACTATTTCTGGATATCAAGGTTACAAAAGCTTGTGGTATTTTTGGGTGTCTACATTACCAAGCCTCTTGAGTTATTGCAAACCCGTTTGTTTTCATTACACTCAAGGTTGGAAAGAAGTGCAGCAATGAGGAGCAACACCATATACCCTTGCAGGATGTAATCCCACATTGATGGTGGGGATGGAGTCTCCTACCAAACTTTCCTCATCCCTTGACTATGCATTCCATGGAGCCTCATCATTGGGACTGCGGAAATAATAGCTAGTTGCTTTGCAAGCTTCAATGTAAGTAGATGTCAGACCCTAGAGGTGGATTACCATAAGGCATAGTGACTAATAGACCCTGACTGATATGATGAGAGATGGAATAGTTGCATCCTAAGAAGGCTTTTAGGAGTGAACTCATGAGTTGACAAGTTGCGGAGGGTGTGGTGTGGAGCGAAAGCTACATTGCCCTAAGAAAAGAGTCTGTGTGCTAATAGTGTGCATGAGGGAGATATTAGCCTCTTGGAAGTATGCATGAAGGGGAATATTGGCCCCTGCCCCTTAGTTCAACTCATCAAGTTAGAAAGACGATGAATTAACTAGATGGGTAAAGTTGACCAATGAGTGAGTGAACTAGATTAATGGAATGCATGGTTTCCTGGTGTGAGCTGATCGAGGATGCTTGCAAGTACAAATCATGATAGATCTTACATGACTCTGGTCTCAACTTAGTGAGAGAGCATCTCATAACTAATCAATGGTATGTAGTCTTACTTTTTGTTGGGCAATGCATGCCCTTTAGATTGTTGCTGCTTATCGTAGTTTGAAGAATCATGCATATCCCAATCAAGAGGCAAAATCTAAGCATGGAATTGATCACCTCCACCAAAGCAACATTGGGATTGATCACAAAGATCCATCATGATTTGATTGTTCAGAACACAAAAATCTAGTGTGGTTTGATGAATCCAGGAGGATAACGACATGACTTGGACAGTGCGAGGCCATAGTTGGAGGAGGGTGATCTATGACAAATTGGTTAAGTACTTATCTCATACTAGGTCGCCTACTTTATCAATTAGTTGAATGGAATGCAATGCACATGTCCCACTTCTTCCTACTTTTTGCTATGATTTGACATCTTAAACAATGTTGTGAAAGCCAAATTGGGCTGGCCAATTGGACCAGTTTGACTGGGAACTGGCTGCCATGCTTGTCAGATTCATCCCGGTTTCCCGTTGGAACTATTAGCTGGTGAAAACTGGCTATACCGGGCGACTTGATTCGATCATGGTTTGTCAGTTAATCTGCAAGTTGCTATCGTGGAGAGGACAGACGTAAACCACGAGAAGAGGGAGGAAAGTTGCAGCAGGAAGAAGACAGGAAAGAAGCTGCAAAAGGAAGAAGAGTGAGAGAAGATGAGAGAGAGATGATGGTAGCCAAGTGGCAAAGTGGTGCGCTGATGTTGGAAGAAGAAGAAGATGGGGGAGAAAGGAGCCATGAGCAGGTCTGAAGGAAAAACAAAGAAGATGGGGGAGGGAGAAGACATGAGATAGATAGAGGGGGTTGTTGGGACATGACGTTAATAGGCGTGTCAAAGAGAAAAAAGGATAAGGTAGGCTAGGGTGTAATTGGTGTATTTCTAACATTTCTTTTGCATATGCACGTTTACATGTATTTGATTTATTTTTAATTTTTTAGTATTAGATGCCATGTAATGGGTGAGAATTGATAATAATGTATATTTAATATTTTTATTTTTATTTTGCTTTATTTTTTGAAGTACAGAAGATTTATAAATTATTATGGAGGTGTTTGTTAACATCTAAAATTTTTTAATTTAAAAATTTTCACTCTCTACTACTACCCTATATTTTAACTATTTCTTCACTTTCTTCTATACAACTACCATACTTTTCAATTATTCTACACAACTACCCAAACATCTAACCTATGATTTTTAACTTTATTCTTTTTATTCTTTATCATTACCCATATCATGTCAAATCATATTATTTTCCCTTATTTCAAAAACTTTTACATTAAAAGTTAAAATTTTATCATTTCCCAAACACACCCTAGGTCATATATAAAATTATAAATTGTAAGCATACTGGTTTAATCCGATTCTAACAAATGGTTAAACCAGTTCAAACCAAACCACTTTCTTCATTGGTTTATAACCGGTTCAATCTTGACAATATTAATCATAACTAATTTACTTTTTTCATTTTTACTCTTATATTTTAATTGTTTTGTCGTATCTTTATATACAACTATATCTATTCTAACTTTAATCAGATCACGTAAATCTCTCTTTTTAAGGTCCATTTCATTACATTCCCACCAATTACCAATTGCCCATGCTTCCTAAGTTCAAATAGATGGGTGGTGAATTACAAGTGTTATATATTTTTTTTAAAAAATGCAAACTAGACAAGCATGATTATCTCCTCCTAGATGTTTTCTCTCTTTTAAAAAGTTGCTTTGGAGAGATAAACCAAAAATCTTAGTAAGTCTTGATTGAGGTGGGTTTTTTGCAAAGTAGGGTCAAGGATGAGAAGAGAGCTGAGAAACAAATGGGCATGGGTGGTTCCAGGTAGTAGAACTTGCATGGGTAACTTGCATGTATTTGCACGAGTTGTTTGGCCTATGCCTAAGTCGTTTGACATTTGTACGAAGTCAGCTGACGTCAACCCTAATTATTGGTGGATTAACTGATGCAGATGAACTTGCATGGATAAGTCAGATTTATCTATGCGAGATATGTTATCTGCATGAGGTATAAATTCTGCAACTGTTCATCTTCTTCGTGATTGTGGGGCCCACCTCAACATGTTGGGTTGATTCGGGCTGTTGAATGGGTCATGTTGATGACAATGTTTGATCATGAGTATACAGTTGGGCTGAAAGGAAAGCAAAAGAAAGGAAATGAAAATGAAACATAAATTATAGGGATGATGTCAGCTATAAAGTGAATGAGTTCAAATTCCATGGGAGAATTATTGAAAAAAATAGAGTAATTATGTACAATACATTTCAAACAAACCTTTGGAAATCTATTTTTCATTAAATTAACTTCCATCATATTGTAATTCATTTCACTGAAGAATTCCTTAGTTTTCCCTAGTTATTATTCCTTCGTAGTTTGACTTAGAAAATTGTATTTCTTTAAAAATTTTGTGAATTTTATATCTATTGTTTAAAACTAATCAGATTTTGAATTTGGTATACCTTTTCTGTCCAGGGTTGTGGTTATACTGATTTCTGCCCCTTTGATGTTTTCAAGGTACGCTTGTTTTTAACAAGTGGAGGAATGGAGGATTCTCCTTATTAACATATATAGACTTAGGCTGGGTATGTGCCACTGATTCGAAGGTTTGTGGTCCATTGTGGTTGGACATGCCTCTAGAAACCCAGCACCAGGCAACGAATCACTATGCAAATGATAGTATAATCAGTCCTGTTAAATGTTGCCTTATATCACAAAGACACTGATTTCAGAATTTTGGACCATTTCTTCACCAGTGGTTGTGGCCATTAGATATATTCTGAGGGTGGAAATGTGGACCCACTTGGAGGGAACTTGATTAATCATTCGAGTTGTTTTTACCTTCCTACAGGAAAAAATAATCAATCCTCATTTCAAGTGGGACTATAATTTGCTGTGCAACTTGAAGGCAGAAACTCTAAAGTCAGAATCATAAATGCCCTGTTCCTACAATCGGTAAGCTATCCAAGCTCTTCTGTTGGTTGTTCTCAAAGAATGAGGATGAAACAAATTAAGAATTTCATTACGTGGAACTATAATCTCATGTGAAGTCAGATAAGTTCATTTCATGTTTTATCCAATGAAGGATTTGGTTCTATACGGTTTAATATAAAGAAGCTAAACATCCCCTCCTTGTGTAGTACAGGGAAAGCCTCTTAAGTTTCTGCTAACAGAATTGGTCCTCCTGATTTGCCTATTGATTTTACTGTGGAGAAAAAATTATCACTATTTTTTTTTGGGTGCATATCATTTATAAAGAAGGTTGTATGTAGTTTTAAATCTTGTGATCTGTTCAAACTTCAATGTATGGTATCCATGTCTCTTTGTGCCTAGAAATAATATACCAGTGCCACAAAATGAGCAATTATATATTATATGTCAAACATGGATTGTTTTCCATTTTGGGTTTTTGCATATACCTACCAGTTAGGCACTTTCTTTCAAAAATTGCCCTCATGAACTTCTGTCCCACTCCACAAGTCTTTTATGGGACCTTTCCTTTCTTCCACTCCATTGATCTTTTATAGGACCAGAACTTTTTTGAATGCTGCCAATCTTTTATTGGACCTTCCCTTTCTTCCGCTTCAAATTTTTTAATGGGACGTTTCCTTTCTTTTTCTTCTTTGAACGCCAGAAGTATGCCAAATGACCAACCGTGTGACATTTTTGTTTCCAGAATTTTCAAATGTCAAAAGTTTGCTAAATGACTCAACGAAGTTACAATTTCATTTCTAGAAATTTGCAGAAACTACGCCTGCCAGATTTTAAAACAGGTGGGTAAAGCATGACTTTTTTTTGGCATTTAAAAAATATAAAATGAATGTTATTATAAAAGACTAAAAGAGTGCAATGGACTGCATCCGTGAGCATGATTTTGCAAAGAAAGTGCCTAAACAGGGAAATATTTGCAAAATTAAGATTTTTGGGTATAAATTAACGTGCCATGATCCATTCCACCTTAGCACACTCTTGATTATATTGGCCTTGTGTTTGGGTTATAAGACATGAGAGGCTGGTAAGATTTGTGTGCGTGGTCTGGTGTTGTTTGATGGGTGGTTCAAGTTAATGCTTTTTTGTCAATGGAAATTATAGGCAGTATGTTAAGGTGTTAGGCTAGTAAGATTTTCTTTTATTGCACTATATTAGCATTTGCAGCAATTGATGAAGGATTCAGATTCAATGCATCAAACGCATTGAGGACACTGTTGAGTCCTTAACATGTATAACACACTATTTATTTTATTTTATTTTATTTTTTTATACGCATGCAAACCCCACCTAGATCATCCACCGTATGAAATTTAGCTTTTTTTTAATCCATTTGCTATTTTATTTTGATTTTTAAAATAAAATGGACATTTTCAAAAATAAAAAAGTAAATGAATTTTAAAAATTGTTAAATTTCAGTGTGAATGATCTAAGTGGGCCCTATATGTTTCCTCCTGGATTTCTCTTTTCATTCCCTTGAAGATCTACCAAGCAAATTGAAGAAACTACTCCGTATTAAATTTAATGTTGTCTAAGAGAATGAATTTTAAAGTTAGTTCATTAACAAATTTATTTGCTTTAGATAGTTCATTCACAAATTTATTTGCTCTAGAAACTTACACCAATTGATAGCATCATAGAATGATTGCATTATGGTTCGAAGTTATTCGAACCATTGCTAAAACAGATTCCAATGGTGAGGGCATCATGTCTCAAGCCACTGTTCACAACATAAAATGTTCGTCTTGAATTAGGTTTTGACAACTTGTTGCTTGTTAACGGAATACGTTGCTGTGTGGAAGTCTTCTCATGCTTCATGATTATTTAAAAATGTAATTCTTGTGGATAGATTTCCACAACAATGATTGATACTGGCCCACCATCTTCATCATTCAATTCTGCGTAGTCTACTTATTCATAAAAAGGCCCTATTTCTCTTCCTTTTCATTTGACTGTTGTGAATATTTATTGATGTTAATAAAACGAAAGAAGTTGTACTCATCAGAGAGAATATCATTTTATTTAGAATTTTGTTGCTGAAAAGGGGAAAAAAAATACACAGAAATATAGGCTGCCTTTGGAAAGAGAAATTTTGGTTGAAAAGTTTTTGAAATGGCAAAAAAAATGTATGATGTGATAAGGGTAATGTAACAATTGAGAACCGAATTCCATAACGAAAAGGAGAGTTCCTAAGGGCTTATAAGTAGGTCTAAGCTTAAATGTGGTGTGATGCGTTTTAAACTACGTGGCTAAACTATCAATCCACAACGAACAATATCACACTATTGAGTCCATATGCCCACAGTTAGAATTATTTTTTTGGGTCTAGGCTTTTCAAATTATATTTTTAGAGTAGACCCTCTAATAGAGTTGAGATGAGTGAGCAGAGGCCTAGAGTACTAAGTTGAGATGAGTGAGCAGAGGCCTAGAGTACTAAGTTGAGATGAGTTGTCTGGCTAAAGCAAACAATATCACTCCATTGGATCGATAAGAGTGAGACCCTTGCCTAGAGTATCGAGTTGAGATGAGTTGCCGGGCTAAAGCAAACAATATCACTCTATTAAATCCATAATAGTGTTACTTTAGGTTTAAAAATAGGATAATTGTAAAGAGTGAAAAGTTACTTTAGATTGAAAAATTTTAGTTCGAAAAGTTTTTGATATAAATAAACACATCAATAGAAAAAAGCCTCTATGTTATTTTAAATTTAAAAACATTTGTGCTATCTCAACTGGGTAGGCCCGATCACCCGACCCGACCTGACCCACATATGTGCATATAAAATAATTTTTTAAAAAGAAAACTCTTCGGTTACCTATCCACTTAGCTTAAAATTTAACATATACGTTATTTCATGTGGTAAATATAAATACTCCGAATCTTCTTTACCAAATGACAACTACAATGCAAAAACATTCATATTAGCTGAAAATTTCTTTTACATGAGGTATGTCTTTATTAAGTTTTTAAGTCAGATTTTAAATTCAATATGAATGGGACTTTAGGTGGAAAGAATATTAAATGTTTTGAGTTTAACATGCTTTTTTTACCTTGACTCGATCTTGACCTGTTTTCCAAAAATTTCGGATGGCATGCCTTGACTAGATCCACTAACACAACTGAACAGTCACACCCCCACACACACCATCCCTCTTTTGGAAATTGAGTCCGTTGAACAATACATGTTAATGCAAATTTCAGTTTTGCAGGGGTTCAATTGGACCCTACAGTCCTAGAAGAACGAGTTTTTTGCATTTTTAAACCTTCTAACTTTGTCTATTTGTATTTTAACCGTTTGCATTTTAAACCCTGCGAAATTTAGTTTCTTTGCATTTTAAACTCCAATCTATAATAGTGTTAAAAACTAACGTTAATTCATATAAAATGACGTAAATGCCCTCTGATATTTTCAAAAAAGATTTTTTTACATGTTAAACTTGACTATTAGGCATTCTTTATTTTGTTTTTTGGAGGCTCCAATAATATCTTCATCTTTAATACAGATTTGAGTGTTTTTAAATATTTGAGGGTATTCATGTCATTTTGCATTAATTAACGGTAGTTTTTAACGCCCTTATATGTCAAGGTTTAAAATGTAGATAAACCAAAGTTTTCAGGTTTAAAATGCAATTGGCTAAACTTCGGGGTTTGAAATGCAAATAGACAGAGCTAGAAGATTTAAATGCAAAAAATCCTCATATGGAGTCAAGAACCCATCCATGTACTGCACTGCTGCCCGTTATCATAAGGTGTATGAGCAGTCCAAAATGTTTTTTTTAAAATAAAAAAAAAACCCATGAATCTGTGGGCTTCACCTAGATTGATTCTCGTACTAAATTTATATATATATATTAAAAAAAAAAAGCATGGTACTTGTAGTCGTTCCCATAAAATTTGTTACTATGTCGGTGCTATCTCTCCGGCATCAATCTTTTCCACACTTCCGCGTGTCAGAGCCGAAAGCCATTTTTAGTTACTAATAATAGTCCTTGTATAAGTTGTGTTGTGAAACGGAATTAATGGCGAAATATATCGAAATTTGTTTCGATAAATTGTTATTTCATCATTTCTTGTCGCGTATGAATTCGGTCATCATATACACGTCACTTATTACATAAGTGGGTGCCCACTAATGTCCTCTTATCATTAAATCAATTGAATATTTATCCATCCCGAGACTCCAATTTTTAATCATCAAAACACAAAGTGCTTGCCAGAGTATTAAAAAATTAGCAATTGTTTAAAAACGTTTCTGGAATTAAATTAGAAGCTAGCTAATGGATGGTGCTATAGATTAATGTTTTTGATTAAATGTACTTGGTTGCACTTAGTTTTGGTGCGCTTGGATGTATTTAACTCATTTTTTAGTTTTTTTTTTTTTGAAATTTTTTTCTTATAAAACTGTTAACGTAAGTGTATTTATGATACAAGATAAGTTTTTACCATTTTTGGAGATTTGTATATATTTTTTGGATTTTTTAAAATAGGAACGTTTTAGTCATTTTTAAAAATTAATATAAATATTAAATATACTTAGATTAACTGTTGTATAAGAAAATTTTTTAAAAAATAAAAAATTCGTTTTTGTACTTAGGTTCACCAAAGCTAAATGCAATTGGGTGCATAATATCGGGGTCCACCGATTAAACAGTAATGATTCAGTAACTCCGTTGTCATGTAATCCTTTCCATTTTTAATATATTAATTATCGATACAAGATTTAATTTATTCATTGTATTTTGCATCATTTGTTTTGTTAGGAGATCAATTTTCATCTAAATCAAATTTATATATAGCCCATTAATAAAAGAATTGTATATAGTCCATATTTGCTTAAAATAGATGTATTAATGTGTAAATTAGGAAAGATATTTAGATCCATTTATATATGCATTAGAATATAATAATAATACTCTATAAAATTATTTATCTACATAGTAATAATACTTTAGATGGATTATGTGTTGAAACACTACTTCGAAATTGATATTTAGCATTAATTTATTTTATTACATTCTTTTTACACATTCGTAGATAGGGGTCATGCACATTGATGGTAGACAAATAAAAGAATTTTTAGGATAATATAAAGAGTACCGATCTTTTCCGACCGGTCGGAAAATATATTTTTTTGCATTTTTTTTTAAAAAATAATTTTATAAACATTATTCTTAAAATGACTTAAATACCCCTGTATTTAAAAATCCAAAATAAATATATATACATATCCAAAAATGATAAAACTTGGTTTATAGATTAAATATAATTATATTAACATGTTTATAAAATTATTTTTAAAAAAAAATGCAAAAAAATATATTTTTTGACCGGTCGGAAATCACCGGATTTCTGACCGGTCGGAAAAGATCATTCGGCTAATATAAATGATGTTAAGCACAATAGATAGAGTGCATTTTTTTTATCAATTATTAAAATATTAAAAATAAATAGGGTTGCATAGAAGAGAGGTTTCATGGAAGCCTCCTCTTTTTTTCTCATTTTAAGATACATGGCGCATAGTTTGGGAATATATGCGCAGTTCCGGCGAAGATGTGGAAGAAGAGAAAAGCATCCGCTATGTTCTTGCAATTAGTCCTATCCTAAAGCATTAAGTGCTAATTATCATAGCTTCGACATTAATCAGTCAATAATTCATTGATACTTTGATAGCAAATCAAAATCCAATGAAAAACTAAACGGTTGCATTCATAAAGGAATCAATCTTCCATCCCATATGTATGTTTATTGCCCCAGTTGCTAATCATGGATGATAGACATGAGAATCGATGCTTCTTCAGTTGCCGGTGATGCATTCTCTGCGAGAAAACCAATTTTAGAAAAGAAATAGGCACTCGTTAAGCATTACAAAAACAGCTAAAGGGCAAAGGTGCAAATTCAAATTACCTTAATCAGCAGATGACCAAAAGTTGCCTTTCGGAAACATTCCATTTTTAATATTACTTTCTGTTTCTGATACATTCTCTCATTTCTCACTGCACAACAACATCTCATCTATTCTCGTCCAAATCTTATTTCATGGAAGGCTTCTGATCTACCTAAAGCAATTTGGACTATTCTAATGGTTTGTCACTGTAGCTATGCATTGTAGATATTTTCCATTTTTTAACAACTCAAATATCCCTAAGTAAATTTTCGTTTTTCTCACCACCTAAACTTGTGTATGTAGTAGCGGCGTAAATTAGATCAGATTCACTCGGGATAAATACAGCTATAACTCACATGGTAAAAGCTCAATTCAACTTTACTTTCAACATAATTGTTCATACCTTAACCTAATCCTAATTCTATTTTAACAATATTAGAGAATCAGTTCGGTTCGGATTACAAATCAAGTTAGTAAATATGTAATATTTAAAAATGTTTTTCTTAGTTAAATATATTTTAAAACATAAATTTATATAATTAAATATATTTTAAAACATAAATTTATATAAAAGGATAAAAATTAATCCTTTTTATATGAATACTTTTTATTTATGACTTATACAATAATATAATTGCAAAATAATTTTATTTCAAAGCAATAATGTCTAGTTAATTTCTATATACTATGTGCTAATATATGACTACTTTTTAATAATCTATTATATTTTATACTAATATATAAAATCAAGTCGGATCAAGTTGATAATTATCTAACTCAAACCAACCTGCTTAAACCAACTTACTTTTGAAATCACGTTATGTAACTTTTTTTTCTCAAAATGTTTAACTCAACCTTATTATAAATCTAGTTGGGTTAATCGGGTTCAGGTTGAAATCGACTTTATTTACACCCATAGGTTGAAATCGACTTTATTTACACCCCTAGCCTGCAGAGTACAACACTTCAAATAAATGGAAGACAAATGCTCCCAACAATAGTTGCTGTGAACCAAATGCCCTAACGCTTGGTCACAGATCGAAAGTCCTTTAATCAACAGATAAAGTGAACAAGCTTCCCGCTTAAACTTAAAGCTCTATTTGGTCAATCTGCACATTCACCACTATCGATAGTGATTTTCTACCATTTAGAAGGCAAGAAGTTTTCTTTAGGACGGAAAAAAAGGAAGCAAGAAGTTTTAGCTTCCCTAGATCAAAATAAGGGTTTTGAAACATATTAGTAGGGGTGCAACAGTGTTGGGTTAAGCCCTAAGCTAGCCTGCCTACGTACAAAATTTCATCCTTGGGTTTGCCTTTTTATCTCCAAATATGAAAAACCCAACTTGCAAGTAAGGTTAAAGGGAAGGTTCAAGAAAACCCAAGCCTAATTCTTATTTTTACATTTAATATAAAATATATTCTATGCATAATACCTAAACAATATTTTTTATATTTATGTATGTTATATTGTTTTTATTTATATTTGAATAAATGTTTGTTATGTAACCTCTTCAAAACTTAAAATTTTGATCACTGATGAAAAATTCAATTTCTTTATTATATTTAACATCATTTGTTTATCTAAGATAATAAGTTTTATCCCATTAAGTATGTTTATAGGTCACATTGGTTGAAATATATATATATATATACATACATATGTAAATTATGAAAAACGATTAGATCCATTCACATGTATTATAATAAAATAATATTTTATAAAATCATTTACCTACGCAAAAATGATATTTTAGACAGTTTAGATCTTAAAAATACAACTTTAAAATTAATATGTAACATTAAATTATTTTATTTCGTTGATTTTCAACCGGCCTTATGCATAGTGGTATAAGACAAATAAAAGAGTTTTCAAGATCTATAAATAATGGTAAATATAATAGATTCAGTAAATTTTTTATAAATCATCAAGACTTTAAATATGGAGGAGGTTACATAAAAAGGGTTTCATAAAAGCGGGACCATGGATAAATTATACTATTTTTGATTTACATCTATTTCATTTACAAACATTTATATTATTTGCTTTTAAGTTCATTTATCTTATCTTGAAAGGTTATATTATTTTCTAAAAATTTATTATATATTACATTACTGTTTTAAAAATATAGTTAATGTATTGTTATTTTTGCTTATATAATTTTTGTTGTTGTTGTTGTGTATTTATTAAAATTTAAAATTGTCATCTTAAATGAAATGAAAATTTGACAATCTAAAACTCAACACCTGAACCCATTTTCATAATTAGGATTAGGGTTAATGTTTTATTAATAAAATTAGAATTTAAGTTTTATAAATAAGGTTAGTAGTAGGGTTTAGGGGAGCCTGCATTTCATCTGTCTGAGTTTCTCCCCTACATATGAGCGTGAGTTGCTTAGAAAACCCAGCCAAAACACATCTATGGATCACAATTTCTGTTATCATAGCACAATTAATGTGCGCAATGGCAGAGGCCGAATAGCCTAAATCAAACTAGTTAACTCAAATGGCCTCATTTGCCACCGAGGCAAAAATTTATTTTTTGTATTTATTTTTGTGTATTGTATAAATTTGTTTATATATATATATATATATATATATATATTTAATTTAAGAAATTATCTCATTAGCCCGGGCTAAGTAATTGTCTCGCTTAGCCCACCTTAAAAATCTATTTACATATTTAAAAATCTAAAAATATACATACATATATCCAAAAATCGTAAAACTTGATATATATGTTAAATATATTTCGATAAACAAGTGTATAGAGAAAAAAAAGGTGTTGTAAATGAGTTTTTGAAGTGGTCTAAGCGCAACAGTTGTTTAGTCCAAGCTAATAGGATCATTCTTTTTTAATCTATGAACTAAATTTATTGTGTACCTAGATTAATAGTTTTATAAAAAAATATATATTTTTAGACTAGTTTGAAGTGATCAAAGTAAGGATGCAACTTACGTTAGTTTGAACTCACACTCGGCCTACCGAAAGCAAAGTTCTTTTTTTTTTTTAAATGAGAAACCATTAAGGAGCTAAGGGTGAAGAACTTATTATGTAAATATAATAGGTTATGGGTTAAATAAACTTGAACTCCAAGAACCCAAGTGTGATTTTTCATTTTTATATTTATCATAAAATATATTATATTGATGATGTCTAAACAATTTCTTTAGATTTTCATATTTTATATTATTTATATTTATGTTTATCTTGTTGTACTTGTATTTATATATTATAGATAAATTATAGTATTTTTTATTTTTATTTATTTTTATATTTATATTATTTACTTTTATGTTTATTAATTTTCTTCCTTTATCTTGCTTTCAATGTTAAATTTTCTTCTAGAAATATAACATATACAATAATACTTATATAAAATCGGGTTTTATAGAAGTGATTTCGTGAAACCCTTTTCATGTTCAAAATATTAATCTTTAATAGAAAATTCAATCCATTCATTGTATTTTACATTGTTTGTTTAGCTAGGAGATCAAATTTCATCCCAATGCATATATGGATAGGCTACATTTGTTTAAAAATAGGTTCTTTCATTTGTAAATTATGAAAAATGCTTAGATCCATTCACACATATATTAGAAAGCAACAACATTTTATAGGATCATTTATCTATATATTATTGATATTTTAGATGGTTTAGATGTTGAAAAAACTACTTCAAAATTAATATTGTAATATTGAACTATTTTATTACATTGATTTTACACATTTATAGATGGAACTCATATACGATGAAATTAAAAAAATAAAAGAGTTTCCAGGATACTATTAAATGATGCTAAATACAATGGATGGAGTGAATTTTTTATCCACTATCAAGATTTAAAAAATGGAGGGAATTTTATAGAAGCGAGAATTCATACAAGCGTTCCCGTGACACATATGACTATATCTTTTAAAAAATGTAATTTTACTATGTATTATTATTTTTTTACTTACGTGATTTGTTGTTATTGTATATTCATATAAAATTTTAAACTTGTCATTCTTATCAAATTTTTACTTGAACTCAATTTTCACAGATAAAATTAGAGTTTAAGTTTTACAAATATAATTAGAGTTAAATTTTATATTTTATAAATAAACTCAAAGTTAAGATTGCGACGAACCTTAGTTTCAGAAAAGCTGAGTTCCATCCATAGATTAGATCCCCTTACAAAAAGCATTAATAAAGCATCGATAATCATATTTTTTATTTTTTAGAAGCGCAAGCAAAACGGTTTAAACCCGCAGCACAACCAAATGGGACTTCTCAGTCTTCTGGTTGTGCGGTACATGCATCCGTAGGAATAATGCTTATTTAAATTTTGAGCTTAAAAAAAAATCATGTTTTACTACAATCAACAATGTAAATCTGTGGGCCTGCACGGAGAAGGCAACTGACTCTTCCACGTGGAAAAGCATTCTTAAATCCAGAGATGTGATTCTTAGTGGGTACTGCTGCTCATTGACACTAGGAAACACGTGGCTTTTTTTGGTGACAGGTGGCTTCCTACTCTCTTCATAAGGCTGGCCTGCTACTCGTTTACATCCTCGATGATGCGAAGGTCAATTTCTTCCTCAATGAGTAGACTGGCCAACGGAAGGATACCCTTTTGTTATAAGAAGTGGGCAAGTATGGGTGAGAGATCATTTACTCTAATCTGCTTCCAAATAGGGCGAAAGACGATTACTGTTTCTAGGAACTTGAACCTGACAGACAATATTCTGTAAGATCTGCATATAAACTCTTATGAAAAACATCTGACCACCTACTGGAGAGTCGGGAAACTGGACGTGTTTTTTATTAGGAAATTTACAAGTTCATTTGGAACATCAAGCTCCCAAGCAAAGTCCTCATTTTTGGTTGGCGACTGTTTAAAGATGCCCTTCCCACCTTCCTAAATTTGCACCGGTATGGAATCTTGGTAGACACTTTATGCCTTTTTTGCAGGAAAGCGGAGGAAGACATATTCCATCTTTCTGTTGCTTACGAATTAATCCAGCTGGAATGTCATAACATCATTGGTAACTGTCTCATCACGGATGAATGGACATCAATCTCGGGCATCTTTCAGCCGTTCATCACTACAAAAAATACGGATGAGTTTGTTCTTTTTCTTCTCTTCTGTTGACGCATGTGGTTTTTAAGAAATCAACTTAGGGAGGAAGGTATTCGACCCGTGCTACTGGATGTCAAAAAATGGTGCATCAACTTTCGAGATCAGCATCAAAGAGCGTTGGACCTCAGGGGATCAAGTTCGATTGATAAACCTCTCGTTGCCAGATGGACCAAGCCAAATGAAGGAAAATTCAATATTAACATTGATAGAAGAAGGAACCTCCACAAAAAGTGTATAGGGTTTGTTGCGGTCATTAGAGATTCACGAGATTTCTTTATTGCCGCCAAAGGATGGACTCGGGTTGGAATTTTGGAACCATTGACAATGGAAGCTACGACCATGTGGTTGAGGGTGGCATGGGCTTTAGAAATCTAACTTCAACAACTACAAATGGAATCGGATTCTTTCACTCTTACCATTTTTTGGTAAATGAGCAGTCCATTCGTGCTCTAGTGGGGACGATTGTTTCACACATATAGTTATTTGTCTCACAAGCCCAATCCATCTCGTTCCACCATATCATGAGATCAGGAAACTCTGTTGCTCATCTTCTTGCTGATTTTGTTTCATGTAATATTTTGTCTGAACAAGTATGGTGGGTTAACCCATCATACTTTCTTTAAGAAAAACTTTATGCAATAATTTCTTAGCAATGATATATTATGACTACTTTATCCCTTCTACCTTTAATACTTCTCATGTTAATAGGTCGGAGGGATAGAAGTTGTCCTTTCCTTCAAAGAAAAAAAAAATGTGAAACGGAGTTTGCCGCGAGCAAATTTTAGAGTAGAGGGTCGGAGATGAGGCCACGTAGGGGGAACTGACACATTCGCCGAGGAGGATGGGGTGAAAGAGTCGTGCGGCAGAGTTTAGTTTTTCATATTTGTGTTTTCAACTATAAAAATTTTTGTTTTTGACAAGCCGGTCTAAAAAACGTATCTTTTAAAAGTTTAAAAGTTTTTTTTATGAACCTATTTAATTATGTGTATTTAATTTAGACATTAATTTTACCGTTTTTAAATGTTTGTAAGTGTTTTTATTTTTAAACATATTGATATTGCCGTAATCCTTAGCTCTCTCAAAATTACGGTAATGTCACTATATTTAAAATAAAAGATTTTAAAATATCTAAAAATGACAAAACTTATTTTATAAATTAAATAGATATAACTTAATTGGTTTACTAAAAATAAAAAAAAATAAAAAAATATGTTCTTTAAGCCGCCTAAGAGATCAACTCCCTTTTTATTTTTTAATTGTCTTTTAAACAACCTCAGCTCTAACACTAGTAAACTCTAAATGACAATAAAATAAAATAAACTTCCAACATTTGAAATGCAAATACGAAAATCTTGGGCTTTAAGAAGAAAATCCCAAGGTATAACAATCTCAGCAATATGGAAACTGGAAAGTAAGCAGGCGGGACAAATATAAGGAGAACACCGACCTGGCATCAGTGGAATAGACGGTGTAACGGTGACAGGAGGCAAGTTTGTCATAAGGCTGCTGAGAATCCCGCCTTTATCTTCTGCACAATCTCCTTCTTCTTCCCTCTTGTCTTCGTCTCCTCCTCCTCCTCCTTCTACTACTACTACGCTGATATCTTCTTTCTTCTTTTTTTCTTCATCACCCATCTTTTCTTCTTCTGATTTTTCTCCGTATTCCTCTCCTGCATCCTCTTCTTCTTTTTCCCTTGCAGTCCTAAGATTCGAAAGAGATGTTAGCCTCTCACTCTCTTCCACAACGTCTTCCATAGCTTTAATTAATTTGCTGTGCTCTGATAGTTATTGCTATTTATACGTGCGTGTGGAATACCTCCTATTTAATTTATACGAATGCAGACAAAATGAGCGACCGACATGAGCATTAGACAAGAGTTTCTTGTCCTTTACCTTATTTTTAAAGGACGATGATCTAATGTATCATGCGTGCAACCGGGTGCATGGGCATGTCATGCATCCCTTTAATTCTTCTTTATTTTAAAAAAGCTTTTTGTGATGGACATTTTTAAATGCACTTGGTGCACTTAGCTTTCGTTCACCCGGGTGTATTTAACTTCTTTTTCTTTCTTTTTTTATGAAAATTTTGATACAAGTGTTAATATAAGTTTATTTAGCATACATACCAATTTTTACCAATTTTGAAAATTTTTAGATTTTTTAAAATCAGTGGCGGTTTCATAATTTTATGTGACCGTCGAGTTCCAATCAAACTAAAAGAAAAATTTTATAAGACTGCGATTAGACCTGTTATGCTTTATGGGACAGAATGTTAGGTAGTTAAAGAACAACATATATAAAAAATGAGCGTACCGGAAATGAGAATGTTAAGGTGGATGAGTGGTAAAACTGGAAAAGATAAAATTAGGAATGAAATAATTCGAGAAAACTTAAAAGTGAGACCAATTTGTGATAAAATGAGAGAAAATAGATTAACATGGTTGGTCATGTTAAAAGGAGGCTTAAGTAGCACCAGTTAGGAAAACAGAGTCTATCCAAGTAGAATGTGGTAGGAGAATGAGAGGAAGACCTAAAAAAACTTGGATGAAAGTAATTAAACAAGATTTAAAAATATTACAAATTACAGAAAATTTAGTCTTAAATCGCCAAGAAAGGCGCAACAGAATCCACGCAGCCGACTCCCACCTAGGTGGGAAATGGCTTATGATGATGATGATGATGAGTGGCAGTTTCGTAATTTACGAATTATGAAACTGCCACTAATTTTAAAAAATCTAAAACAAGTATCTAAAAATTCCAAAAAGAGTAAAAATTAATATAGATGCAAAATAAACCTAGATTAATACTTGTAAAAAATTTCAAAAAATAATATAAAAAATACATTTTTGCACATAGGTGCACTAGATTGGTATTCTTTTTGGGATAATACCAACCTTTTATTATTTTTATTAATAGTTATTTTAACAATAATGTCAAAAATAACTTTGCTTCATAATTTATATGGTATGAAATTTGCTCTCAGCTTCCAAATTTTAATAGTTGATGAAAAATCTACTTTATAAATTTTATTTAGCATCATTCATATGATCACGAGAACCTTCTTATTTATTTAGTATCACCGTTCTACAAATATAAAATGATTTAATACTAAAAAAAAAATTTTAAGTACTATTTTTAATATTAAATTATTTAAAATATCACAACTACGTGGATAAATAATCTATAAAATATTATTACGTTCTAGTACATATGTGAGAAGATTTAAGTGTTTTTCTTAATTTACACATAAATATATTTATTTTTGAGCAAATGTGACTCATGTACATATTTAATTTGATGAAACTTGATCTCCTAGTTAAAAAAATGATTTTAAATATAATAAATGAATTAAAATTTTCATTAATCATCAACATCTTAAAAAGAAGAGGGTTTAGAGCTCATGAAAATTAATGCCTTTCGAGTATGAATATAATTTTTTGATATATGTGATATTTATAATATTAAAAAATCTATATGAATGAATGTTATAAATGATTTAGATGTTAAAAAAAATTTTAAATAAAAAAATAAAGTGGTGCATGAACACGCCATCACAACAAACTTAGCCTTATATAACTAAATCTTTACTCATATATAATATATATTCGGTAGATATATCCTAGCTGTAATTAATTATTTCATTACAAGATATTTTGTTGCTTATGAGTGGTTACATTTAGTTTAGTCAATTTTTACATTAAAGGTAGTTAAAATTAATATTTAATATCGCTGTCGAAAATTTTCTGCAGATAATAATAAAATTTTACTACAATTAGCATTAACTGCATCTGGTATCAAATGCAACAAATTTAAATTTTGACCGCAAAGATTTGGCCACATATAATAAAGTTCGTAGTGATGAGTTGCATTTGGGTAATGACCTTTTTTGGAAAGAGAAATGCTTTTATAATCCCACACGCACACTTCCACTACTACATGCCGCACACTCTTGGAATATAATATAGAAAGAGAGGAGTATTTTTAAATCCCACGACACACACTTCCACGACTACACGCTTCTTGGATACCTATGTATATTTGAATATGAGAAATGATTGAGTGCGTCCGAGTTAGCTTAGCTTTAGCACACACTGTGCAATGCACAATTTATTTTTATTTTTTAAAAATATTTTGATATATTTATGTAAGCCCAAGCATGACTATTCCACATGTATAATTTTTTACATATTTTTATTATTTTTAAATTTTATTTGAATTTTAAAAATTAATATAAAGGCATTTCTCATGTCCCGAGAAATGTCCTTTTTAATTTTTAAAATTCGAAATAAAATATTAAAAATATAAAAAATATAAAAACTATATGTGAAATATTCATACTCAGGACCACATATGAATTTTAAAAGAATTAAAAGAGAGGTTAAAAAAGTTATGCACCCAGGTGTACTCAAGCTAAGTGCACTCAAGTACACCGGACCTAAGTCCTTTGAATATTACCCTTTTATTTAACATTATTTATTTTATCAAGATATAAAAATCATCCCAATCAAATCCTTATAGAAGCTACATTTGCTTAGAAATGTATAGGTTAGCACATAAATTATGCAAAATTGCTTATACATATTCATCGATCCATAACATTACTTTATGTCATCATGCACCAGATCTAAGTCTTTTGAATATTACATTTTTGTTTAACATTGTTTATTTTATCATGATATAAAAATCATCCCAATCAAATCCTTATACAAGCTACATTTGCTTAGAAATGTATATATTAGCACATAAATTATGCAAAATTGCTTATACACATTCATTGATCCATAACATTACTTTATGTAATCATTTTTATAGTTTATATGTTGAAAATATAACTTTGAAATTAATATTTAAATTAAATCATTTTATTATATTGATTTTACGCTAGTTTTAGATGGGAACCATATGTATGATTTTTACCAAAATTTGATGCAATACTGAAATAAAAGATTTTGAATACAACGAGTGAGTTGGATTTTTAGTCCCTTCATGCTAATTCTTAGTTTTTAAATTTTAAAACTTATTTTTTAAGATCTAAACTATATATTATGTTTTGAACAATATTCTGTTGACATGTGTCTATCTGAGATAAGTAAATTTTAAAATTACTTATCTAGATAAGTGTCCTTGTTAAATGGGGTGAATGGGGGAGGTGGATTCACCAAGATATTCCTCCATCAGTGGATTCCAACTATGGGAAATGGATCCTCCAGGATATAATCCATATAAAACAGTGAACGTTCACCATAAAGGCATAACTATGAAAAGGATATTTATAAGTGAAATAATCCAGTGTAGGGCCTTTCGTGGTTTTTTGTGTCGATCTCACTATCGGATAACTTCTTTCCACATAATTCTATGCGCAAGAGCCGAACTAATCCATCTGTCCATGACATATAACTTAATTTAGTCCAGACTAATCTTTGGCCAATTTAAAAACTATCATTTAGCGTTGTATGAGGGAAATAATTCCTTTGTATCATTCCCGTCACTTCACACTAATACTCTTCTTTTTTAGCTAATTTTTTAGTAATATTCCCTTTATTGTTACAAGTAGCTTCTATGGCTTTATTACGATTGTTGGTATATAGTAAAGATAACACCAGCAAGGGATTGAGTGGCAACAAAGGAGTTCAATAGTTTGAAGTGATGATATCTAATAAAAAGGTACCTTCTAAATAGAATACTACACTCCAATGCCCTTACTGGCCGTGATAGGCTAGTAACATATTTTTGTCCTCTTATTCATCTTTTTTAGTCCTTTTTATAACTTACTTATAAGCTACACGAAATAGACACAGTTATGGCGAGTAAAATACACTCTCATAACATGCTTTAAGAAGGGTGGACCTTCATAAAAGCCTCCAAAGCCACAAAATGGGAACCCCCACTGCTTGGAGCAAGCTACCAACAAGGCCAAGGATCTGACAACCACGCCTATAAGTAGGCTATAAGTCTCTAGCCTGTTGAAGTCACCAAGCATAGTAGCTAACCAAAATGGTTTGTCAAGTGCACACCCCAACCATCTAAACTACGGTAAATCATCCGGGCCAAAGTAAATAAATATACTTAAAGGTATCCGCTCATCAAACTTACAAAGCAGCGGTTGAGGCATTGCTAAATTTCCAATCTGTTAGTGCTATTGCTTAAATAGAGGCAGCAGCAAGTTGCATCGGCTGGCCATGCTGCTTGTTAGATTTGGGCATTTTCCATGGCCGATTTTCTAGTTGGATTTTCTTATAATTATTGGCAAAAATTGTTATTCCCATTAATAATTTTCTAGCCAAAATTTTGAGTAACCATGGTTTTTCTCTACAACTGGAGAAAAAATATTAAATCTTTGACAGCTTAGACCTTGGACCAAATTTTAACATGATTTGATGGCCTTTGATTAAATCTTGAAGGAAATGGAAGGTGAGTGGGCAGCCTTTGGATTTACAAAGAGTGATCATGACTTTTCCTGTTCACTGGGTTGGTGTAACAACTTTGTTAATTAGATTTTGGGTTTTATTTGTCAGTGGAATGCTAGATCTATTATAGCGATGATTGGAAAGACATGACTGAAATACTGGCAATGTAGATTTTTCTTCTTCCGAAAGACGATACATTATAGCGATAATTTTGGTATCAACAAAATTTTAACTCTTTCAAATTAATGGCAATCAATAGATATCTTTGCTTTATTTTTGTAAAAAGAGCCCATCGATCTTGCTCGAAGGTATATCTGATATTTATAGCATAGTTAGTGAGTATCAATGAAACTTTTGAAGCTTGATGTGTATATATGAAATGAGGCAGGTGTGAGTGCAAACATTTGCACTTTTGCATAAAATGCAAATGGGGGTAATATGGTAATTTCATACCATGAGAGTAACATTGTGGATAAAGTGTGAGTATGGGTAGGTGAGATTAATTATAGTACTTTGGGGTGCATGTATTTCTATGGTTAATCATATGATTTTAATAAAATACTACAGATGATGACTGATCCATGACGTTAAATTGAATGATATTTATTTTAAATTATAATTGGTAATGTGCGCCTAAAATTTGAAAATTCAGAATAGATTTATTTTAAAAATAAATTTGAACGAATGATATAATTTAGCATGTTTGACCGATTTTATAGATTTTACAGTTTTTATGCAATTCATGGGGATGATGTGTTATACCGGTAATCTTTATTCATTTTTTCCATGAAATAAATTTTACAGGTTATTCGAGTATTACAGAAATAACACATATGCAATTGATAAATTTTATATATTTTACGAGTTGTATAGAATATATGATTTTGCTACGTACTTGTTTGATAACATAAACGAGTTATACAGTTTTAACACTTGAAATAGGATTGATGACATTTCATTTTCACAAATTAGATGGGCAATACAAATTTTACAAGAATAATGCAAAATCATGAACTAATATATACATGATTTATGATTTTTATAGAGTTATCAATTTGTAATGAACTGGTTTGATGGATTTTATAGATTGTTCATAAAATTTATATCAAATATGTTATCCGTAAATGCAATATGAAATATACTAATAATGTTAAATAATAAAATATAGATTCTTATTAAATTTTAAATAAATCCAATAATTAGATCCTTTACCTAATTAATATATTTAATAAATCAATAATAATTATTTACACTTTTATTTACTGGAAAGGTAGAAATTTGTATATGTTATAAATTTTTATAATAAGCAATTATATTAATCATAGTCAGAATAAAACCCGTCCCCATACTCATTATGCACCTATTTTTTTTAACCCCATATTGTGCCTAAAAAATGAACAAATACTATAATACTTGTGTGATTATTTGTAAGCATAATTGATTTTTATTATTTCTCATAGGAGGAATTTAATTTGTAATAGGTGGTCTCAAAAAGTAAATAAATGACCGTTGTCACCTTTTTTGTGCCTCCTATAATTTACGATAATTTGTCATCTCGTACCATTAAACTTAGAATAAAACGGCACAAATTTTAAACGATTTACTTTGGTTTACTAGAAAAATTATAAATTTTGAGACCACCCGTTATTTACTTTTTCATTCATTTACGATTTACTTTTATTAAAAACGATTTACTTTGATTTATTTACTTTTTTTGTATAAATCATATAAAATTTACTACAACATAAAAGTAAATAAATGAACATAAATCAAAAAATAAATTAACGGCACAAATTTACAACGGAATAAAAGTAAATAAATAAAATAAATCAAAAAACAAATTAACGGCATAAATTTTATTTGTCACCTCGTACCATTACCTCAAAAAGTAAAGAATTTGTATAAAAGTTAGGTGAGAATTTTATGTAAATTTAAATTTAAATTATTTATCACAAAAATAGTTATAATTTGTGATGATAAATTTATTGTAATAATTGAAAAAAAAATTATAGCATCATTATCCACATAATTAGTTTGAGATTTATATATTTAAATACATTATATAAATGTTCTTTGTGTATTTAATGTAAAATTTACGGTTTTAATTTTGCTATAGAAATGTTCTTTTTCAAATTAATTTAATTTTAGATTTAGAAATTTTGTAGAATAATTTTCATCTAAAAATTTTAAAATTTAAATTCTAAATATACTATACAAGCGTTCTCCATATAATGATTTTAAAAATCATATCTTCAAATGAATGGTGTGAACTTTTCTATATACTTATTTAAAATATTAAGTTTTTAAATTTCTTTTATAGTTGTGCTTCAATTTCTATTTTAAGAATTCTATATTTAAATTTATTTTAAAAAATTCTACGTAATAAATTTAAATCTATGTTTTGATGTCAAAAAAATTATCTAAAAAAAATAGTGTAGTGTTCACGTGAGAACATTATTTAACAAGTGACTTTAATTATTTGTCACAGAAATAATTTTATTTTCGATACTAGTGTTATCGAAATTATAAAGTATCAAATAAATTAATTACACATATTTTATTCAACATCTATATCATTTTTCCAAAAATAAATATAATCAAATTTGTATAATAAGTCAAATTGGTGTTCGACATCTAACTAGTGGTGGAGCCAATGCAGCTGATTTTTTTGAGAATTAAACGTTTCTTCTTGAAAATTATTCAAAACACAATAAAAATTTTGAAGGAAGAATCTTTTGCAGCCAAAATCAAAGTGGTGGATATCTTAGTATGGTAATTGAGTATGATGGGGTTTTACTTTTGATCTCGGAAATTAGCCGGCTCATGAGTTAAGGATGTGGTTTAAAATGGAGGCTGCACTCTATGTGGTGGAAAATGAACATCGGAAAGGCAAGAAAGATTTAACCATCTTTGTTTGAAGAGGTGAAATGTGCATTGTTGGGATTTTTAAAAATTATAATAAGTATAATATAATTTCATAGATAAATAGCAAAACTAATATAGGTAAGATGGTTAAAGACGTTAACACCAATCCAACCAATCTTGGTATCGATTATTGCCGCTTGCATTTGGAAATTTTTGTTTGCGAGATGATATCATGCAACCATTGACAACAAGTGGAATTTAATTTTAATTTCACTTTTCTCACTTTCCTTAATTCTCTCATTTTTATATTTTGCCCCAACATACATCTTGAAGATACACAACAGAAACGAAAAAGAAGCAAGCCAAGAAAGCTGAATTACTTCATACAGTGAACAACCAAAAGCAAAATATCAGAAAGGAGTGATCCCAACTTCAAGACCACACGAGGATTGGTACAAAATAGTGTTAACAACATATATTTTTAAGTAGATGTCAATCAGCATAATCTTCTTTCCCTTCTTCTTGTTCTTCTATGACTTCCAATTTTGTGGCCTGGGTTTCTTCAATAGCATTCATCTCAACATTCGATGGAGCAGACGATACAAAAGGATTTGGAGGCATTGTCAAGCTGTCAATGCTTCCTTCTAGCATTTGAACCAAGCTCTTCATGGAAGGCCGATCAACAGGGTACCACTGGATGCACCAAAGTGCAATAGTAGTTAACTTCTTCGCAATATTTGAGTCTTCATTTGAAGCAGCATAGAGTCCCAAATCTTCACCTCGATGTAAACGACCATATATCCATTCCGGAAAGTAAACTTGGCTAGTGTTTTCCACTGTGACATCAATGTTTTTCCTCCCTCCAACCATTTCCAACAACAACATTCCAAAACTGTAAATATCTAATTTGTAGGAAACATTTCCAAAGTTCCTAGATAACACTTCAGGTGCAATGTAGCCCATGGTTCCTCTGGCTGCAGTCATCGACACAATGCTTTGTCCCTTGGAGCATAACTTTGCAAGACCAAAGCCGGATATCTTGGAAAAGAAGTTATGATCCAGCAAGATATTGTGAGGTTTGATATCGAAGTGAAGGATTCTTTGGTCACATCCTAGATGAAGGTACTCAATCCCTCTAGCAATGCCAATGGCAATATCTTGAAGCTTCTCCCAACTCAATGAAGTGCTCTTGGATTGAGCAGAGAAAATGAATTTCTCTAATGATTCATTGGGCATGAATTCATAGATGAGTGCTCGCTTGAAGTTTTCAGTGCAGAAGCCCAGGAGACGAACCACATTAACATGGTGAATCCTACCAATAGTTGCCACTTCATTAACAAAGTCTCGTGCATCGTCATTTGACTTGTGTAGGATCCTTACTGCTACAGGAAATCCATTGTCAAGCTTCCTTTATAAACACTCCCATAACCTCCTTGGCCCAGCTTCTCCTTGAACTGATCAGTCATCTTTTTGAGATCAGAATAAGAGTATCTTGTGGGTTTAAGGGACTTGTACTCCTTCAAAAACTTTTCTACCTTGAGTTGGTTCTCTATGTCCTTTCTCCTTTCCAATCTCCAGGAGTGGTATATCTTCATTCCAACCATTGCTGCAACTAGGAAAGTAAGTGAAGTAACGCTGCACCCTGAATCGAAGAGCATATAAATCTATTGAAAAAATTCATTGAGATGCATACAAACTTAATGAATGATAGTGCGCTTGGATGATAATTAACCGACTTTAAGAATTTTAGTGACTTACAAGCGGTTCAATTAAAATCTTAACCAAAGAAATTTAACTAGATAGCATCACCTTCTGATCAATCTACCATTCAACACTGTAAAGGGCATCTTATTGCCTTGCACAGGGGTTGCAAATGCAATTTTATAACGACCAATTTTTGAAATAAGTTTCCACAACCACGCTTTCATGGTGTTCAATCAAGGGCCACTGGATAAGTTATTCATCGTTTCTCTCTTTTACTCTTTGTTTCTTTCATTTTCTTTGTAAATAACAGTTCGATTTTGGACAAATTCAACACAAGTACAATTTGTTCCTCATAGTTTCTAGCTGGAATCTACATGTCATTCGTAGTGTGTTTTCGATGCAAAATATCATGGATCTAGCTGGACATGCTTTTAGAAAACTCAAAAGACTCCTCTGTATGTTATGATTTTGACATTAAGAAGAGCCCAAGATTTCTTTTATAATCATTTGCGTACAAGATTTCTTTCTTGCAATCAGTTTCAAGATGATTTGTCAGCAGTTAATTTCTTTTGCATCCAAAGAAAAGATGATAAATTTAGCATGGGCGTAGAACTAATGTTATTGCACAAAACAGCAACATAAATGAAGATTAATAGTAGATCTACTAAATTTTTCATTCCTTCAGAAATATAAAGGGGAGAAGGAGATGGCTCCTACCTGGACTGCGACCGGATCTCAGGTACAGTGGATGATCGCGTGCGATAAAACGCGAGAGGGAGCAGCAGTAGCAGCAGGGTGAAGAGCTCGCGGGCAATGGGACGCGGGAGGGAGCAGCAGCAACAGGGGAGAAGGAGATGGCTGCTACCTTGCATGCGGCCGGATCTGAGGCATGGAAGACGATCACAGGCAACGAGACGCGGGAGGGAGCAGCAGCAGCAGGGAACAGGAGGGACGAGGCAGGGAAGAGGGAGAGAAGAGAGACGGAGAGGAAAGGGAGGGAGCAGTGGCAGCAGAGAGCAGGAGGGATGAGGTAGGAAGGAGGGAGAGAAGAGAGACGGAGAGGAAAGGGAGGGAGCAGTGGCAGCAGAGAGCGGGTGAGGTGAGGCAGGAAGGAGGGAGAGAAGAGAGACGGAGAGGAAAGGGAGAAACGAGAATTGAAGCCAACATCTACACGCGTGTAGATGTTTGTCCATTCCATTTTTGCCATTACAAATCTCAGCCGCAAGTTTTACATGGACGGTGGATTAGGCATTTTCACGTTCATTTTAATTGCAAACGTTTTCACTGAAATCGATTCATATGAAATTAGCGTTTAAATTTGTTGGAAATATGTGGAAAACAAGCTAAATCTATGTTTTGATGATTAACAAATCAATTTGAGTAAGTCTTGACTACTAACATGTTTGTGGAAGTGTTTAAGGGATAGACATTTGAAGAAAACGAAGCATGGAAGGATAAGTCGATTTCCAAATCGACTCAGGCATCGACTTAAGGCCAAGTCGATCCCCAAGTCGACTCCAACATCGACTTCGAGGCGTCGATTCCTTCCAGAGTTGAAAACGGGGAGCAGAGCTGCCGAAGTCGCAAACGAAGTCGACTCCGCATGCGACTTGGGAGAAGTCGCAGACCAAGTCGACTCCAGCATCGACTTCAAAATGACGATTCCTTCCAGAGTCGAAGTAAAGACCCCGAAGTGCCGAAGTCGCAACCCAAGTCGACTCCACTTGCGACTTGAGGTGAAGTCGCAGGCCAAGTCGACTCCAGTAGCGACTTGGAGGCGTCGTTTTTCGTCCAGAGTTGAAACTGAGATCTGGGGGCACCGAAGTCGCAGACCAAGTCGACTCCAGCATGCGACTTGGGCGAAGTCGCAGACCAAGTCGACTCTGGCATCGACTTCGATCGGACAGAGGAGAAATTTCAGAAGACAAGTTGGGATTAACTGATTTCAAGACAAACTTGTATGAAGATGAAGATCAAGCCAACCTAGATGCTCAAACTGAAACATATGAAGACTAATCCAAGTCCAAGCAAGATGCATAAACTCAACCAAGAACTTGTTCAAGATTACATGATTCAAGATTCAAGGATTCAAAGCTTGCAAAACATGGGAGCAAATGAAAGCAAGCTAAAGAGAAGACAATGATTCAAGGAGATATGAAAAATGCAAAAGAACTAAAGGAATGGAGAAGCCTAAGAAAAACAAAGCATCCCGGAGTTTTTCAAGTTCATCAAGACAACTGACGAAGTGAAGTCGCACACCGAAGTCGACTCCACTTGCGACTTGGGTCAAGTCGATGCCCAAGTCGACCCTGCCTGGAACTTGAAGTCGCTACGGAAGGCGAAGTCGCACTCGAAGTCAACTCCATCTGCGACTTGGGCGAAGTCGCATCCGAAGTTGACTCCACCTGCGACTTGGGTCGCAACGGTCGAAAAATATTCGAACGTTGGCGCATTAAATGCGTGCCACCTACCTTCAAACGTTCGGATTCCCTCCACAATTATAAAAGGCATTCATTGTGGACGAGGGAAGCAGCTGAAAATCATTAAGTGTGCATAACTACCATCTTCATGAGCATTAAGTGATCAAGCAAATCCTTAGAAGAAGAACTTTGCTTCAAACTGCAAGAGCTCAACTGCTGATCCTTCAAAGCCAACTCAACAAGTCCTTCTCTGCGCCAAACTGCTTCTACACAACTGTAACATGTAGATTATTTTGTTATTATTATTGTTGCTGTGTTGAACTTGATTTAGTTTGAGGAACTAAGATCAAGTGTAAGCAAAATAGTGTGTGATTGGAGTGTAACTCATCACCTACTTGTGCTGTGATTTGTTGATGCCCCCTAGAGCTGGAATCTAGAAGAGAGCAGTGGCTCTAATTATATTTTAGGAATACAATAGTGGAACCTAAGTCACAAGGAGTGTGAGCTTGGAAGAGTGGAGTAGGGAGGTTGCCCGAACCACTATAAAATCTTGTGTGCTTGATTTTTATTTCTGTTCTCAACATTATATTGCTTTCCATTTCATTCCTTCAATCAAGGGGATTAAACGTTCAAGGGGTTAAGTTTTTAATTTACCAAAGAATTTTGTAAGAACCCAATTTACCCCTCCCCTCTTGGGTAATTGCCATTAACTCGGGACCAACAAGTGGTATCAGAGCAGGTTTTTGAGTTAAACCAAAAAGATCTATTGATATGGCATCCCAATCGACTTCCGTTCCCGCATGTGCAGAAGGCCAATCATTCACTAGGCCACCATTGTTTGATGGGAACAATTTCGGCTATTGGAAGTTTCGTATGAAGCAACTCATTATGGCTACCGATATGGACTCTTTGATTGCAATCCAAGATGGTGTAATCTGGCCAACTGATGAAAGAGCTTCCAAATGGACCGAAGAGGAAGTAAGAACCGTTAAGAGCAATGCAAAGGCCATGAATTCTTTATTTTGTGCTCTTACGGCTTCCGAATACGATAGAGTATCCTCTTGTCTAACCGCTAAAGAAATATGGGATACTCTAACATCTATTTATGAAGGAACTTCTCAAGTCCAAGGGACTAGGAGAAATATTTTGATAGGAGATTTGGAAAGCTTTAAAATGTTAGAAACAGAAGATATTTCTAAGATGTTTGCTAGATTTTCTAAAATTACTAACGCTTTGAAAGGTCTTGGAAAGGCTATCTCTGAACCTGAACAGGTTATGAAGATACTAAGAGCTCTACCGGAATCTTGGACTCCTAAGATTACGGTAATTGAAGAAGCCAAAGACCTAAATACATTAAAGTCAGAAGATCTTATTAGCTCATTAATGTCACATGAGCTAATCAAGAGAAGAAATGAAGATCAACATAAAGGGAAGAAAGCTATTGCACTAAAGGCCACCCACAACTCAGAAGAATCTACCTCCTCATCTCACAACGATGATGAAGACATAGCACTGCTCACTCACAAATTTCGAAAGTTTGTGAGAAAAGAAAGGAACTTCAAAGAAAGACCACGAAGAGAGAAGAAGAACGAGCCAACAAAGTGCTATAGATGCGGCGGGATGGGACATATGCAAGCTCAATGTCCTATGCCGGAAGAGAAATCAAAAGATCAACAAGAAAGGAGGGAAAGACATGAAAACAGAAAATACCAAAGGCCAAAGGGAAGAGGCATGTACGTCAATGAAGAAACTTCATCAACAAGCAACTCCTCAACCGACGAATTTGAGGCGGCAAATTGTGCTAGAATATGCTGCATGGCGCGAATCGAACAAGAAGAAGATCTGTTGTGTTTGAACACAACGGAAGTTTTGGAAGAACAAACCATCTCAACAAAGTGCACAAGCAATGAAGAGGTAACTTCCAAACCTTTCCATTCTCAATCTAGTTATTCTTCTTTTCAAGAATGCCTCAAATGTGCTGAATTAGAAGAACTGCAAATTGCATATGATTCATTATTTGAATAAATCAAAAAGCTAGGAAACAAGTTGTCATTGAAGAGACAACAATGTAACTCTGTTATTATTGTAAATGGAAAACTAGCTGAAAGATCAACAAAACTGAAAGAGAAAAATGAATCATTGTTGAAAGAAGTAGAGAAATTGAAAAAGGAAAACGAATCCTTAAATGAATCATTAGTTAAGTTCTCTAATCCAGGAGAAAATGTAAAGATGTTTCTGAACATGACCACTCAAACAAATAAAAGAGGTCTTGGATATTATACATTTGAGCAAAAAGAAAGTGGCAAATCGAATGTACCAATACTTGGGAAATATCAAACCAAAAATGCACCTATATACAAGCCACAAAGGAAAAATGTTATGTGGACTAGAAGACCAACGTTCGAACCATTGCATACTTGGAGGTCTACTCCAAGATTACCTATGGCTTGCAATTTCTGCAATAAAATGGGTCATAAAGCCTATAAGTGTAACTTTAAGAAATTATATGACCATAGTGCAAAATTAGTTTGGGTTCCAAGAAACACAAGATTTGAGCTTTCTAAATTAGAGCAACAAAGATTGAATTATATTACTAACCCAAATGGACCCATAAAATGGGTACCAAAGAGATGAGATTTACTTGTTTATTTTTCAGAGATGTTTCAAGGCAAAGGCAAGCAACGTATGGTTCATGGATAGCGGTTGTTCAAGGCATATGACCGAAGAAAGAAGTTTATTTCATAAACTCAAGCCTTGCAACGATGGAACGGTTTCCTTTGGTAATAATGAGAAAGGTAAAATTAAAGGTAAAGGAAACATATATAGTATTTCAAATGCATGCATGGAAGATGTTTTGTTTGTTGAAGGACTCAAGCACAATCTAATGAGCATTAATCAATTATGTGACAAAGGATACAAGATTGTGTTTGAATCATCTGTATGTAATGTATTTGATGGAGAACATATCATGTTAAGTGGAAAAAGACATGGAAATGTATATTTGGTTTCACTTGATGAACTAGATGGTCAATGTCTAATGGCCATTGATAATGATCCATGGGTTTGACATATAAGGCTTGGACATATAAACATGGAAAATATAAAGACCCTATGGAAGAAAAGTTTGGTAGAAGGCTTGCCAAAGTTGAAATATGACAAAGACAAAATTAGTAAGGCATGTCAATTATCAAAACAACCTAAAATGCCTTTCTCTACCAAAAATGAAATTTCCACCACTAGGCCACTTGAATTGCTACACATGGATCTATATGGGTCATCCGATATTTTAACCATTGGTGGAAAGAAATATGTGTTTGTAATAGTTGATGATTTTTCAAGATTCACATGGGTAATTCTCTTAGCTAGCAAAGATGAAGCCTTCTCTATGTTTGCAACTTTTATAAATTTGGTGCAAAATGAAAAACAAAGTACTATTATAACTATAAGAAGTGATCATGGTGGTGAATTTGAAAACAAACGATTCATAGAACTATGTAATGAAAAAGGAATTCATCACACATTTTCTGCACCAAGAACTCCACAACAAAATGGAGTAGTTGAAAGGAAAAACAGAACTATACAAGAGATGGCTAGAACAATGCTAAATGAGAGCAAACTATCTAAGAAATTTTGGGGTGAAGCTGTAAATACAGCTTGTCATGTTTTGAATCGAGTTACCATTAGAGCAATCTTGAAAAAGACCCCATATGAGCTATGGAAAGGAAGAAAACCAAATATCTCTTATTTTCATGCTTTTGGATGCACATGCTATGTTTTGAACAATGGAAAAACCAACTTGGGAAAACTAGATGCTAAAAGTGATGAGGCAATATTCCTTGGTTACTCATCAAATAGCAGAGCATATAGAGTATTCAATAAACGAAACCAAGTTGTAGAAGAGTCCATACATGTTGTTTTTGATAAAACTAACCCATGCTTCAAAAGAAAAGATGATTTAAGTGATGCAGATGATATAACAAGCAGTCTTGAAAAACTGCATGTGGAAATGCAAGAAGATTTCATGGAGGAAAGGGTAAGTGAAGGTAACAATTCCTACAAATCTCCAACTGATTTAAAATTTAAACATGCCCATCCAATTGAACAAGTTATAGGGAATGTATATGAAGGCGTAAAAACTAGAAGATCAAAACAAAATGTTTGTGGACAATACGCTTTTGTATCTAAGATTGAACCATCCAATATTGATCAAGCTTTTGATGATGAAAACTAGATTATAGCAATGCAAGAAGAGCTAAATCAATTTGAAAGAAACCAAGTTTGGCACCTTGTTCCTAGACCAAACGATTGCACTGTTATTGGCACCAAGTGGGTATTTAGGAACAAATTAGATGAAAGTGGACTTGTAGTAAGAAACAAAGCTAGACTTATGGCAAAAGGATACTCACAAGAAGAAGGAATAGATTTTGAGGAATCCTATGCCCCGGTTGCTAGATTGGAAGCAATTCGCATCTTATTAGCTTTTGCATCTCACATGAACTTTAAATTGTTTCAAATGGATGTTAAAAGTGCATTTCTAAATGGATATATAAATGAAGAGGTGTATGTAGAAAAACCACCTGGATTTGAGGAAAAAGATCAATCTAAATTTGTATACAAGTTAACCAAAGCATTATATGGATTAAAACAAGCTCCAAGGGCTTAGTATGATAGATTGAGCAAATTTCTGATTGATCATGATTTTCAAAAAGGAAAGGTAGACACCATTTTGTTTATCAAATATAAAGAAAAGGATATATTGATCATTCAAATTTATGTTGATGATATCATTTTCGGTGCTACTAATGAGACTCTTTGTCAAGAATTTTCTGAGCTTATGCAGAAAGAATTTGAAATGACCATGATGGGAGAGCTAAATTTCTTCCTTGGACTGCAAATCAAGCAATTAAATGAAGAAATTTTCATTAACCAGTCCAAGTATATCAAAGAAATGCTGAAGAAGTTTGGCATGGAGAATAGCAAAGGAGCAAACATGCCAATGAGCTCAACAATCAAAATTGACAAAGATGAGAAAGGGAAAACCATTGATTTAAAATTATATAGAAGCATGATAGGTTCTTTATTGTATTTAACTGCTTCTAGGCCTGATATATTGTTTAGTGCGTGTATGTGCTCTAGATTTCAGTCATGTCCAAAAGAATCACACTTGGTAGCTGTGAAAAGAATTTTCAGATATTTAGTAGACACTACCAACTTAGGACTTTGGTATCCAAAGGGCTCTAACTTTGATCTAATCGGCTACTCGGATGCGGATTTTGCCGATTACAAAGTAGATAGAAAAAGCACTAGTGGAACATGTCAATTTCTTGGGAACATGTTGGTTTCATGGTTTTCAAGAAAACAAACTAGTGTTGCTCTATCTACGGCGGAAGCCGAAAACATTGCCGCCGGGAGCTGTTGTGCCCAATTACTTTGGATGAAACAGCAACTTAGGGACTATGGCATGGATTTTAAAGATATACCCATTAAATGTGATAATACTAGTGCCATATGTTTAACTAAAAATCCAGTCTTGCATTCTAGAACCAAACATATAGACCTTAGACATCATTTTATTAGAGAACATGTGGAAAATCATGATATATGTCTAGTATATGTAAGAACTGAGGATCAAATTGCAAATATATTAACAAAGCCCCTGGCAAAAGAAGCATTTTATAAGATTAGAAATGACATGGGAATGATTGAATTAACCTAGCACAAACTAAGGGGGAGCACATGTTTAGGGGGAGCAAACCCACCTATCTCTTTCTTCTCTTAATTAACTTTTTGATATATTGACAAAAACGGGGAGAAGAATAGGTTTTGAGTCCCAATGAGTCCAAAGGGGGAGAAGAGTAGAATTTGATATAAGTCTTTATGATTGATGAATGTTTTTCACCTAGCATAAGTATGATATGATAACATGTCATAAATACAAACTTAGCATGTTTTTAAGCAATTGAAAGGTATACATTCAAATCGGTTTTGTCAATCATCAAAAAGGGGGAGATTGTTGGAAATATGTGGAAAACAAGCGAAATCTATGTGTTTGATGATTAACAAATCAATTTGAGTAAGTCTTGGCTACTAACATGTTTGTGGAAGTGTTTAAGGGATAGACATTTGAAGAAAACGAAGCATGGAAGGATAAGTCGATTTCCAAGTCGACTCAGGCATCGACTTAAGGCCAAGTCGATCCCCAAGTCGACTCCAACATCGACTTCGAGGCGTCGATTCCTTCCAGAGTTGAAAACGGGGAGCAGAGCTGCCGAAGTCGCAAACAAAGTCGACTCCGCATGCGACTTGGGAGAAGTCGCAGACCAAGTCGACTCCAGCATCGACTTCAAAATGACGATTCCTTCCAGAGTCAAAGTAAAGACCCCGAAGTGCCGAAGTCGCAACCCAAGTCGACTCCACTTGCGACTTGAGGTGAAGTCGCAGGCCAAGTCGACTCCAGTAGCGACTTGGAGGCGTCGTTTTTCGTCCAGAGTTGAAACTGAGATCTGGGGGCACCGAAGTCGCAGACCAAGTCGACTCCGGCATCGACTTCGATCGGACAGAGGAGAAATTTCAGAAGACAAGTTGGGATTAACTGATTTCAAGACAAACTTGTATGAAGATGAAGATCAAGCTAACCTAGATGCTCAAACTGAAACATATGAAGACTAATCCAAGTCCAAGCAAGATGCATAAACTCAACCAAGAACTTGTTCAAGATTACATGATTCAAGATTCAAGGATTCAAAGCTTGCAAAACATGGGAGCAAATGAAAGCAAGCTAAAGAGAAGACAATGATTCAAGGAGATATGAAAAATGCAAAAGAACTAAAGGAATGGAGAAGCCTAAGAAAAACAAAGCATCCCGGAGTTTTTCAAGTTCATCAAGACAACTGACGAAGTGAAGTCGCACACCGAAGTCGACTCCACTTGCGACTTGGGTCAAGTCGATGCCCAAGTCGACCCTGCCTGGAACTTGAAGTCGCTACGGAAGGCGAAGTCGCACTCGAAGTCGACTCCATCTGCGACTTGGGCGAAGTCGCATCCGAAGTCGACTCCACCTGCGACTTGGGTCGCAACGGTCGGAAAATATTCGAACGTTGGCGCATTAAATGCGCGCCACCTACCTTCAAACGTTCGGATTCCCTCCACAATTATAAAAAGCATTCATTGTGGACGAGGGAAGCAACTGAAAATCATTAAGTGTGCATAACTACCATCTTCATGAGCATTAAGTGATCAAGCAAATCCTTAGAAGAAGAACTTTGCTTCAAACTGCAAGAGCTCAACTGCTCATCCTTCAAAGCCAACTCAACAAGTTCTTCTCTGCGCCAAACTGCTTCTACACAACTGTAACGTGTAGATTATTTTGTTATTATTATTGTTGCTGTGTTGAACTTGATTTAGTTTGAGGAACTAAGATCAAGTGTAAGCAAAGTAGTGTGTGATTGGAGTGTAACTCATCACCTACTTGTGCTGTGATTTGTTGATGCCCCCTAGAGCTGGAATCTAGAAGAGAGCAGTGGCTCTAATTGTATTTGAGGAATACAATAGTGTAACGCAAGTCACAAGGAGTGTGAGCTTGGAAGAGTGGAGTAGGGACGTTGCCCGAACCACTATAAAATCTTATGTGCTTGATTTTTATTTCTGTTCTCAACATTATATTGCTTTCCATTTCATTCCTTCAATCAAGGGGATTAAACGTTCAAGGGGTTAAGTTTTTAATTTACCAAAGAATTTTGTAAGAACCCAATTCACCCCTCCCCTCTTAGGTAATTGCCATTAACTCGGGACCAACAAAATTAACCTTAGTTTTTACGAGCCCAGCCTTTTTAAAGATGTCTACATGTTTTTCTAATCCCATCTTAAATACCAAGTTATAGGGAGTATTTCAAAGTAAAATATGATACCTCTAAACCTTGCCCTTATGGTAAAAATATTTTTCTGATTGAAGAATTGATTTCATTGGACTATTCCCACCATCTTTTGAGTTTAAATTTATCTTAGTAGTGACAAATTATCTCCAAATGGATTAAAATTGTAGCAACTTAGACCATCGATCATTAGGTAGTTCTCAAAATGACTCAAAAGAAGAATTTTCTAGGTTTGGCTTTCCTTATGCTATTATCAATTCTGTAGGTGGTCACCTCACCAACTACTGGTGAGAAGTATAACATCACACATCAGATAGTTACTTTATCATCCTCAGATTAATGGGTAGGTAATAATTTTTGGTCAAGTGATCAAAAAAATTTTGTAGAAAATTATGAGTCTTAATCATAGGAATTGTCAAATAGATTCGACGGTGCGTTGTGGACCTACAGGACGAAATTTATGACTCTTATTAGTGTATCTTCCTTCATATTGGTTTATGAAAAAATATGTCACTTTTCAATTAAATTGGAGCATAAAGGATATTGGATTATGAGAAACACAATCTCAAGTTAGGTCCTACTAGAACAAACAATCAATTAAAGTTAAATGAATTAAAGGAGCTAAAAGGGAAACCTATAAAAACTTCAACAATTTCAAGGCCAGAAGGAAAAAATTGTATGACAAACACATTTTGAGAAAAACCTTTGAGGCCATTAATGCTTATACACTCCAGGAACCTACGAGCATTAATGCTCAAAGTGCACCAAAGCAACTATCAAAGTGAGACAAGCGAGAGACATAGCAAGCCACCTATCAAGCTATGCAAGCATTTAGTCACAGCCATCGAAAAGTCTCTATGGCACCCAAAAGTCGTTGACAAGGCACCCAAGTAGCAAGGCTAGAGTTGACCAGATCACGCTTACCATAAGAATGTAGAGATCGTTATCTCAAGTGAGCCCCAAAAACCATGCCTTTGCATGGCCCAAATGATAAGGGCCGAATAAAAACCAACCCTCGGCCAAGCGAGTCACCTATACCATGACATCACTCCCTGGGAAGACCGAAGCCCTCATGTACGACCACTCTCAAGAAATACACCCCTGGACATAAGACCTAAGCCCATCTGTGTGGTAGCAAGACCGGACTTATACCATAACATCATCCTAACGTTGAATAGTACTTATCCAAGGAAGCTTATTAATGTTGCACCCCAAGTGTAGCATCACTGCCAAACATTAATGAAGACTTCCATAGCAATAGGAGACAAAGTTTGCTTAGACATTGTAAGCTATTCATAACAAGTCTCGTTCAATACTAGCAAATTGGAGATGGACATACCTCCTTATGAAATATCTAATAAGATGATTAAAAGCTCTCTTTAACACTAAGCATGTGCCACAATGAGTTGAACTAAGTGTAGAAGCAACACTACACCCCTTAGTAAGGGCTGTTCTATCTAATTCCCCCTAAAGAACCCTTTGGTAATTTCGTAAAAAGTAAAAAATTACCCAACTTTGTATTCAAAACTTTGAATAGTGAAACTTTGGCTAAATTTTGCACTCTAATTGTTTGAGTTACCTTGTATTCATAGCTTTCTCTTTTTCATGTAAAACTTGAGTCTCTCTGTCTTTGATTTAAGTCTTTAATTTAGTTCGACCGAGCCTAAGATCAAATTTGAACATGTTATAAACAAGTAAAAAGTATTTTTTCTATCTATGTAATTTAATAAATAAAAATTAGTTTTTTAGTTATGCAAATTATTTACACTAGTTGTGGTAATCATGGTATGACAATGGTTCTTTATTTTATTTCATGATATATATGATAATGATATTATTTAAGTATTTATTTATTTTGAATCTACTTCATTAGAACTATCAATGTGACATGTGCATGGCCATGAGTTGCATGTGTTAGGCACATAAGATGCACTAGTGCATCAAGAACAGGTGTACCAGTGTGTACAAGATAGCCTAAGTTGTAAACTTAAACAATTGCATGAGTGGACTAGTCCACGAGAGCAAGAAATCAACGAAGATGGAATTGCAAGGCATCAACTTCACTGCTTGAGTAATTACATTGAATGAGCATGTATCTATGTTAGTATTGTAGGTTAATTATATGTTAAGAAGAAAATATATTGTCTACTTAATGAGCAATGATACAGGATTCTACTTTACAAATTAGACTAATCCATAATATTGCAATTTCTAAAAGTTTTTGAGTTAAAGTCAAGGTTAAAAATCCAATCAAAGTAGAAAAGCAAGAATAATTAAAGTTTGATTATTATATTTTATTTTAGTTTGACTATTTTGTTGTTGATTATAATTATAAATGTCTATAAATAAATAAGATTTATTTTGGTTTATAAGCTGTTGTGTTTATATATCATATCAAAGCAAAATAATTCTGTGGTGTGAAAATGACCTCAGTCGATCTCCGTAGTGCATTACATTAGACATACGAAACTTCGGGAAAAATTTTCATCAAATCCATAATTAAACCATTACTTACCCGTCTTTAGTAGTTGTCAATCGCAAAATATAGGCCTGTGGATTACATATGTCATCTTCTGATGGTTAATAAAAATATGACAAAGATAAGTAAGAAAGATATGCATGAAAAACAAAATGAAAATATTAAGCTTAACATTGTTGTGTCAGTTATATGTCTCGCATTCCAAATGTTTTCATGCTTTGAATGTTAATTAAATTATGTCTTTGAGAGATTAAATGCTAGATTTAGCTCAACTAAGTGTAGGTTCTCATATTCGGGTGTTACTTATGCAATTAGATGAATCAAACATACATTTGGTGCTAAGGATCAGAGATTTGGAAGTTGAGACGGAAAATACATTCGAGAAAGAGGATTTGATGTGCATAATGAAATGAAAATAAAGTACAACACGATCTAAAATGTGTTAGGCTAAAAAGTCAGCAAAACCAAAGCGATATCAACCTCTAGGAAGAGCATGATTTATACATGTTTCCCCAGGGAAACATAGTTCAAATCATGTTCCACTCAAAATCAGCATATGTTTGTTGCTTTACATAGTTTCACATAACTTCTGAGAAAAATTATTTAAGCGCTTATAGTATACAAATTTGGGGATCTTTAATCTTGTTTTGAGAAAATTTTGAAGCTAGGACTTGGGAAAGGAGATGAGCTGAGTGTGAGAGTTTAAGACACCATTGAAGACTCCAGCAATAAGCTTTCAGTTTTTATTCTTTTGATTTAATTATCTTAGTTTGTGATTATAATTATAATGATATTGTTTTGTTGTGTAAATTGATCCAAACTATGTTTGGCTAAACCTTTCATATGGGGTTTAGGGATGTACCATGTGATAATATGCATAGATGACATGATTATCTTTGTTTATGGAGGATAATTTATTTTTTGACTTGCAAAAGATACTTTGTTTTAATTTAATATCATGTGGTTTTAATATTTGCTTGGTGTATGAACTTTTGGTTTAACATTATTTCATATATTAGGCGAAGACACTAAAAGCTAAATGTCTAGTATAGGATAATTAAGATATTAAACTTGGTAGTTTAGACTATAAAAAATAGGAAAAACATCCTTCAAGAATTTTATAAATTATTACAAAACTTAATGAATTTTAATTAACATAACCTCATAAAATAGGTGGTTATGAAAATTAAAGTGTATCTTTCATGCCTTGAAAGAGGATGTAAGATCAAATTATGATTTTCTCCTTTAATACAAATTACCTGAATTTAATAGGTAAGTCAATCATCCGTAGCAAAAAAGTCACATTTGAACCTCTATATGCTAGATCTCTAATATCCGTAGAAGCTTTTTTTTTACTATTGTCTTTAGTTAATCACCTATTTTGTTTATTTTAAAATACCTAAATCAATAAAGTTTTTAGTTTCTAAATTCCTCATGAGATTGATATTTATATACTATAGACTACAACTCATACACTTGGAAAGAGCTTAACAAGTATCTTGGAGTCATCACCGAGGAATTTAGTGCAAACGAAAGATTTTTGGTGATTTAGTTACTTTTAAAATTTTCTTTTCTTTCATTATTACTTTGTACTTGCTCTTAGCGTGTGAACCTAATGATCAACTTATTCACTGTATATGCACCCATCGACTTGAAGGTTTCCTAAATAGGTTGTTAAAAAACTCTTTGTAGTAGACCTTGAAATCAAGCGAACTTTCATGAGAAAAATAAGAGAATATTGACAACAAATATCTCAAGAGCAAGCATCTATGGCTGACAGAAATAATGAACTACTAAGGAGAATCCACCAAAGTGATAGAAATTGTCTAAACACTCGAGGATTTAGGTCTTATATCATAGGTGCAAAAATTGGAACAAGAAAACTTGAGCTCAAACCAGCACTCATCCAAATGATTCAAAAAGCTCAACTTGGCGAACTCCCTTTTGAAAATCCGAACATAGACATCACAAAATTCTCACAACTATGCAATACTATCAAGGTACAAGGTCTTTTAAAAATTTTCATTCATCTTTAGCTATTCTCATGTTCTATAATAAATTGAGCAACTGAATAGTTCATCTCCCTATCACCCAATTCTTTCACTACATGATATGAATTATCCACAACTTTTTGTAGAGATATTTTCCAACATCAAAGATAAAGAAAATCAAGAATGAAATCATTAACTTTATCCAAAGAGATGGTGAATCTCTCTATGAGTCATGGGAGAGAATGAAGGGCCTTCAATGTTAATGTCCTTATCATGACATTTTACAATGGGATATTATTGAGAACTTTTACAATTGCCTTGATCGTCCAACACATTACGTAGTCAATTCAGCAACTAAAGGGGCTTTACGAGGTTAACTGATTATGAAACTCTTGCATTGCTGAAGGAATTGGCATTGTATGATTTTTAATATGGGGACATTCACGGAGGCATACGATGAGGAAGTGTCTATGAGGTTGAACTCTTGAATCCACCGATAGCAAATATGAATCAATTACATCAAGAAAGGAGGGCTAAAAACAACCACAGTGGTTCCATTAATCATCTACCATATCTTGTAACATCCATGGTGCATCTCAGCAGACAATAGAGTGCACTTTCTCTATCCACAATGCATTAACAAGTGAATAAATGTAGCAAACAATTTTCAAAGTCTATCTCATATGGAACCTCATACTCAAATACCTACAACCTGAGATGGTGTAACCATTTGAACTTTTCATGGTCTAAGCAATAGCTAACTTTTCAAAATTATGCCCAATCTAATAGGCCACCCAAATCAAAGTAAAGAAAAATTCTCCCTTCCAAAACCAACTTTCATTAACCTTACCACACTAAAAATCCAACACCGATGCTCTTTTGGAAAGTGTCGTACTTTCAAACAAGAATACAAAGGAGATGGTGCAGCAATAACTTCAAAGGCTAGGGTAGAGAATTAGACAATTAACATCCAATTTTGAATAGTTGAAAACATATAACAAGATGCTTGAGAAAAAAATGTTAAACAAGCTGCAGAATTTTCATGAAGAAATCATGGCAAGCTTTCAAGCCTGCCATAAATCAATCAAGGGAAGAGGTGCACACGATAACTCTTCGAAGCAAAAATAATTTAAACCAATAATAATGGAAGCAAAATGAGTGCAACCAAGAAAGAACTACAGAAGGAAAAGTGTCAGAGCAAGAATCTAAAGCTAACACAAAAACCCTATGCTCTTCCGCCACCATACCAACCTCCCCTATATTTGCTGTAGAAACATAAACAATCTAATTTGCAGAAGTAGTTCGAAAGTTTATTCTTACTTTGAAAAACTTTTCTATAAATGTGTTCTTCGTTGTACGCCATCTCAAATGCCAACTTATGCTAAATTTTTTAAAGAGATTTTGTCTAACAAGTGTATGCTCGAGGAGCATAGGATGATAGCACTTATTAATGAGTGCAGCACTATCTTGGAAACTAAGTTCTCATAGAAACTCAAATATTCAAAAAGCTTTCATATACCTCGTCTTCTTGGTGTTGCGCAAATTAATAAAGCTTTGTGCGACCATGGAGCAAGTGTAAGCTTGATTCCTTTCTCCGTCTGCAAGAAGCTAACAAGGGGTGATCCTAAACCTACTTCCATGACACTACAATTGGCGAATTGCTCCATTAAGTATCTACTCAACATAATCGAAGATGTTCTATTGAAAGTAGGAAAGCCTTTTATTCTTGTGAATTTTGGAGTTTTAGATATGAAAAAAGATCAACAAATTCTAATCATGTAGGCAGGCCATTTTTGGCAATAGCTGGAGCCACATTGATGTGAAGAATAGGCAGGTCACCTTAAATCTCGAATATAAGAAAGTAGAGTTCAACTTATTTTTAACCATAAAACACCCCCTCTTCTGATAACTTTGTTTGAAGGTCGTTGTAATCGATGGGGTGTCAATTAAAGAGATTTTAGGTGGTCCTATGGAATCATGGATCATCAAAGCTGGAACCATTTAATATCGGGATTAGGAAATTACTGCACTTGCTACGTTGTTGGAAAGCAGCAAATCAACACCATCACAAGAGCTAACACTGAAAAATGGGAGAGCCATGCCAACAAAATAGTAACAAATCTTCTCCTTCTTATTTTATTTTTTAGATTCATTACTTTGATGTGTTATCAAGTGCAGTTCACAATGATGTTGATAAGGTGAAACGAGCAAGAAAAGTTGGAGGTAAGCCGTAAGATTGAGTTGATGCAAGAGCGGGAATTAGATGATTCACACAAATCAAAAAGACCCATAATAGGGTTGAGAACTTTAAAATAAGTGCTGCTTGGGACATAACCCAATTTATATTTTAGGGGAGTTTTATTTTTTTTTTTGTGTGTTTTCATTTTGTTCGTAAGATGTTAATGCTCATTGATTCAGAGTCTTCATGTGTGGTGTTGTAGGAGCAAGCTTAGAAACACTAAAATTCAATATCTCGGCACGCTAAAATTCATTAATTTTTATGTCACATTGTCAATTATAAGAATGAAGAAAATGAGAATGACTTTTTGTGATGTTAAATTGGTTACTTGGGTATGTGTTTATCAAATCAACCTATTTTTTTAGACTACTTGAGGAGATCTGTATGCATGGAAACACCTTTTATTTCAATTATCATTGGACAAGTCTCTCCTTTTTTATTTATTGAAGTTTAAATCTAAGTGCACTCTTGAGAAAGAAGATGATAAAGGCATTCTTTTGTTTTGGACATTGGTAGTTCCCAAAATTTTCATATAATTTTATAGTAATTTACATCTTTAAGTTTAAGAAATGTCAATTAAATACAAGCTTTATGTGAAATTTCATGAAAACGATTTGTTTCATAAAACTTTTAATTTTTGTTAAAATTTAATCCAACTTACAGATATTTTAAAATATGAAAAATGAAATGAGTTGTTGCATATTATTTTTAATAAAATACTTTTGCAATAAAATAAAAGCAAAGATGAAAGCATTAAAATAAACTTAAAATAACTTTAAAATATTCATTAGCTTGCTGAAGACAAATCAACATAATATTTTCAATGGGTAAATCAACATGTGTATATAGTAGTTTTACAGTAGCTTTTAAAATATTGAATTACAAAATTTTAATTTATTTTGCGAAGAAATGAAATTATATATGTTAAATTAAATAAGCTTAAAAATATCTAAGGCTATTTGTAAACTCACTTTAATAATTTATGGCTGCCATTATCAACATTGTGAATAATTTAAATAACTTGGATTACATGTATTTAAATTTTTAGTGCTTTTCATAATGTGGTTTCAAAACATGGATAGATAAGAGATCAATGTGTATTATTGTTATTATTATTATTATTATTATTATTATCATCATCATCATCATAGAATTAAATAATTTTAGAATAAATTATCCCATATGTAATCTTATTAAAATGATTATTATGATAGATGGTTTGGATTGGCCGATCATGCACTGCAAGAGAGAACAACTCCTGTGGGAACTCAGTTCCCGCCATCCCAATGGGAACTCTTTTCAAAAACTAATTTTTTGATTTTTGTTTCAAAAATCTAAACCACACATATTATTTAAAATATGATTTTAATAGTTCATAATGAAAATAAATCAAATATTATGGTGATAATTAAAATTTTATGATATAAGGATACTGATGATGTATTTGTTTTCAGATTATAAATAACATACAAAATAATATTTGTATACATAAACCTGGTTTAGTTGAGTCTAAAAAAGTCTTTTATTTTGCTAAAATACTGTATACTAATTTTATTTGCTAAATATGCAAAATTTTATGAATTTTACATATTTAAGGTCAGGATAATATCTGATTTCTAAAATTTTCATTATCAATGGTCAAAGTCGTATTTTAAATAATATGTCTGGTTAGATTTTTAAATCAAATCCAAACCGTTGTTGCCTGCATCCACACTTCTGTATCCCCAAGCAACCTATCGACCACTAATCCCTAATTCAGCAGCTCCACAGATTTTTGGCAGCTCCCAAAAAGTAAGCCAATCCCATCGTCTCCAAGTGCCCCCGTAAAACATGCACTAGATATGCCATTGAAATTTAAAGCTCCAAAAATCAACAGCAAGCAAGAGCAAACAAAGAATACAAGCAATGTATAGAAAATCAAAGGCAAAGTCAACGGGAGAGTAACTGCATTAACTCGTGCAATGAAAATCCACATCGAATTTCATTCTTCCAAGGGAAACCTCACATTTATAATTAGAGGGCCTTCTCACCTTGTAAAAGACAACAACAAACAACACAAAGATCAAGCAATAAAAGCCTATTGTGGTGAAGATGCACCCTTCACTATGGGAGCAATGTAAAATTTATTTTTTATTGCTTTGCAATTTTTAAGTTTAAATCTGTATTTTCAATTCTTAGATCAGATCTATTGCTTTTTTTCTTGCTTTGTAATGTTTAGATTATTAAAGCATTTTTCTTTCTCACTTTCTTAGGTTAAATTTATTTTTATAGTCTTTTAATTGTCCATTAAATTAAATTAAATTTATGCTGCTTTAATTAGTTGTGCTTTCCTTTCCTCCTCTCTTTATCTCTTTCTTTTCTTACTTGTCTCTTTAATCTGTCTCTTCTCCTCCTCTCTTCTCTCTTTCTCTCCTTTCTCTCTTCCTTATCTTTCTTTCTTTCTAATTTCTCTCCTATCTCTCTATTCTTTTCTTTTGGTCTCTTCTCTCTTCTTTCTCACTACCTTCTCTCTCCTCTTTCTCTATCTCTTTTCTCTACTTATATATATATATATATGAGGGTTGTTTCGGTGCAGCATCACTGCACCGGAACAGCGGTGCAGTGGGCCCAAAATGGGCCCCATATGATCATGAAATCATGATCTACTACACCCATTGTATTTAGAATAATGTATTCTATTATCATACTAATTTTCATCCCAATCAGATACTATAAAGTTGTTATTTACATCAAACTATTTTATTACGTTGGATTTGTACCATTTTCAGATGGGGCCCATATACATATCTGATTTGGATGAAAATTGGTGTGGTAATAGAATACATTATTCTAAATACAATTGGTGGAGTAGATCATGATTTCATGATCATGTGGGGCCCATTTGGGGCCCATTGCACCGCTGTTCCGGTGCAGCGTCACTGCACCGGAACAGCATCCTATATATATATATGTATATCTCGTATATTTTTTAATGCCTGTTAATCTCAAATAATTTAAGCTTTATCACTTTGTGAATTCAACCCGACTCATTATTATTTTATTTTATCTTCCGTGTAGTATTAGTTTTAATATGTTTGGTCAATTTAACTAAATCGGTGATCATAATGCTCTTAACGATAAGTACTTTACTTGCATTAGACATTGAGCTATATTCTTATGTGAATTACTTTGTATTCTCCATATTGAGCTTTAACTCCATTTCATTTCTTTATTTTAATATGCCATTCTTGAAAATAATTATTTATATATGTGTCTTTCGAGCTGAAAAGTTTAATAAAAACTAAGGTGTTTAAAAAATTATGTTATATTGAAGGTTTTTTGTATTTTCGTTTGATATTCTAAAATATGATGAAGAGAAATAAGTTAGACTTGGTTAAGTTACTAAAAGACTAAGGGTAATAACAAACTTTGAAAAGAAAGAAAAAAATACTAGTGCGAGGCATTGTGCATAAGGATCTTTAAAATTTACATGTAATATGCATGTAAGCTTGAGTTAATTAGAACATAGTTCAAACTTAAATTTTAATATTTTTAGCCTAAACATAATGGGTTTGAACCTAACATTTCAACCTACGAAAGATTTCTTGATTGTTCAAATATGTGTGCAAGATTAGTGGAGATATAAGGAGAAGTTGCTTATGATAGGAGAAATGAGAGTTTTTCATTTCACAATTTTGTAGCTTTTAATTCTATAAGGAAAAGAGTAAAAGTATATGCATATTAAATTGGGTAGGATGAAATTTTTATGATTAATTGACATAAACACGTCGAGACTGTTTTTAACAACTCACTTAGTTAATAGATATTCGGTTCTTTTATTCTTGATACTTGACATGTTGAATGTGACTTTCGACTTATATAGAAACTTAACTTTGCATTGTTTGAGATTTTGAAATTTTGAATTTAATTTATGACTTCCAATTGATGTCTTATATTAGCTTGCGGACGAGCAAAAGTTCAATTGTAGAGATATTTGTTATATTAGTTATATACCTCACATCCCAAGTGTTTTCATACTTAGAATATTGATTAAATTAAGTCTTTGAGAGATTAAATGCCAAATTTAGCTCAATTAAATATATGCTCTTATATTTGGTTGTTACTTATGCAATAAGGCAAATCAAGTGTAGATCCGATGCTAAGGATCTTAGATTTAGAAGCTTAGAGGGAAAATATATTTGAGAAAGAAGATTTGAAGTGCACAATGAAGTGAAAACAACATACCACATAGGCTAAAACGTTGTAGAAAAGTTTTAACGCCATTTGAAGTGTGACTAGCTAAAAGCTTAGGAAAATAGAGATAAATTTCAACTTCTAGGAAGGAACATGGTTTAGACCATGTTTCCTTGTGGGAACACGGTTCGAACTGTGTCCCACCCGAAACCAGCATACATGTGTTCCTTTTTGTATAGTTTTGTATAACTTTTGAGAGAAAACTATTTAAGCACTTGTAGCATATGAATTTGGGGATCTTTAACCTTCTTTCGAGTAAGTTTTAGAGGCTAGGCTTTGTTGTGAACTCAATTAGCAAATAAAAAACAATCCACATTTTGATGATTAACAATCCAAATTTGAAAGTTTAAAGGTACTAACATATTTGGTATAATATTTTTAAGTTAGAATTTTCAAAAACAAAGCATTATAGATTGAGTTGCAAAGTCAAGTCAAGTTAGGCATCGACTTGAATTAAGTCGATACCCAAGTCGACTTAAAGATCGACTTCAAATATTATATTGGAAGCAATGCTGAAATTAGGGACACGTGAGTTGGCAAAGTCGCAACAAAAGTTGATTTTGTCTGCGACTTGGGTCAAGTCGCAACCTAAGTCAACTCCAACAGTGACTTGGGAGATATCAGGCTGTCAAAGAAGAATCCAAAGAAGTCAAGTCACATTCCAAGTCGACTTCGACATGCAACTTAGGTGAAATCCTGATAATTCTCAAAATTTTCATTTACATTCATATTAAATTCACACGGTTAATAATAAAAATTTTACTTAAATACAGTTTTATGCGAAATTTCATAAAAATTATAAATTTCATAAAATCTTTAATTTTGCTATAAAATGGGTTGTTTTGCAATATTCTTAAAAATATAAAAATATGAAGATACGCATGCTAAAAAGATTAACTTTGAAATATGTATAGCCTATTAATATAATTAAAAATATATATAGAATGGCTAAATTGGGCAAAGTATATATAATTATCAAAGTATTATAAAACATGGGTTATACTGGATTATTATGTAATCTTAAGATAAAACAACAAAATAAGAATTGCATAAACAAAATGAATTCAAAAGAGTTCAAAATGAAACTGATGAAATATTTGTAAATTTTAAAATTATCTGGGTAGAAAATATAGTGTTATAACCATTTCCAGTGCTCAATACACTCCTCCCCCCCCCCCACCCCAGCTGCCGATCACAAAATTTGAGCAGCCATTGTTGCCCACCGAAGACAGCAAGGAAATCTGCATCCAACCAGAAAAATTCCAACCAAATAACAGCCGTCCTAACATAAAATCTGGTGGGAGTCCGTTTAAATCAAAATCAAGCCCAACCATCCAAGCCCTCCATCATCTTCCCCAATGTTGCTACTTTTTCTCTCCAATGTGATAGCAACCACCGATACAACCAGAAATTAAAACCGGCAGCCTCACCCATCAACAGAAATTTTCTCGAATCTGGCCAGAAATCCCAAGCAACCAAACTCAAACAGCAAACCGGAATCCAAGCACGCCCAAGCAACCAGCTCTCCACAAAAATCCCATCGCTGAATCTGCCCAAAACCAGCAGAAACCAACCGGCACACTGCTCCTATTTTCTTCAGGATGGCATCAAGAAGCGAGGCATCAAGCCAAAGCAGCAACCGAAATTGCATCCCTGTGCCGGCCTCTCCCAACTCCACGGCCCCCTCATTGCTCCTTTCATTTTTAAATCCGACCAGCGACCCCATTAAATCGACATGAGCAAATTCTAACTCTGCAATTTGAGGCGGCAGCAATTTCACCCTGCTGTTAGCAGTATTCTCCCAAGCAGCTGCACACTTTTTTTTTCAATCACCGAACCAGCAGATCCCACTATTTCGGTCGGCATGTCCAACCACAAGCATCACCGTTCGAAATGGCCAGCCGTCTCTTAGCAACTCAACAGCAGCTTGTCGTCTAATTATTGGCTGTTACCTTTTCAAATCCAAGGTAATAGCGGCAGCACCCATCTACAATTTCAGCTATGAAATTCGAAGCAGCAGACATCCCTAATTTCAAGCAACATTTAAGGCAGCCACAACAACAAAAGGGCAGCTGCTTGGTAAAAGAAAGAATCCCACATGGATGGGATGAAAGTCCACCCACCTCATTCACGTTTATAAAAAGAGGGGCCCTCAACCACCATCAAACTCTATCCCTCACTTGGTGGGGGCATGCCACTTAATCCTCCCATTAAGTGAGTCATGTAATAAAAGTTTTATATTGGAGATTTGCTTTTCGCTTCAGGTAATGTAAATTTTTTTTTAATATTTTGTAATTTTTAAATTTGCAATTTTAATTTTTAATCTAGATTTCCAGCTTTATTTCCTGCTTTATAATTTTAGATTAAATTTAATGTATTTTCATTTACTGCTTCCATAGTTTAAATTTTGTTTTTGCATTCCTTTAATTGCTTTCTTAGTCTAGTTCTAATTTAAGATGTTGTTAGTTAATTGCCCTTTCTTTTGTCCTTTTTTTATTGCAAGTAAATTCTAAACAATTCAAAATCTTATCGTTTGTCTATGCATTCGATTCAACTCATCATTATTCTATTCTATCTTCTGCATAGTGTTAACTTTAATGTGTTCAGTTATTTTAATTAAATTAATGATCATAGTGCTCTTAACAACAAACACCTAGTTTGCATCAATCCCATACCAAATCGACTCAGCAATGAGATTTGGACTACTCAAACTCTAAAATGAAGAATTTGGAGTTCCAAGTATGCAATGTATGCTAAAGTCGCGTACCCAAGTCGACTCGACCTGTGACTTTGGTTAAGTTGCTAAACTAAGTCGACTTAAATGCATGAATCGATTCTAAGAAACTCAAAACTTGAAGAACTGAAATCAAATACAAAGAAATGAAGTTAAACCAATGAAGAATTGAAGTATCAAGTACAAGATTTGATTCAAAGGGGACTGCAGTTTGAAGACCAATAAAAATTGAGAAGATCAAATGAAAATTGAGGATAAGAAGATTAAATCACGAAGTCATGAAGATTCAAAGATTAAAGTACATAAATGATGAAGATTTGAAGTTCCAAGTGCACAATGTAAAGCGAACTCACAAGTGGACCTGGAAATGAAACTTGGTACAATATACATAAAGAAAGATATTCTAGAAGAAAAGGAGAAAATCGAAGTCGCACCCCAAGTTGACTTCGGTCTATAACTTGGGCGAAGTCATATCTAAAATCGACTTCATATGCAGCTTGGATCGTAACAATCATAAATTTTAAATATTGGCACATTTAATGCGCTCTACCTCCCCTCCAACATTCTAAATAACTTCACATCTATTTAAGGGATGTCAAGAGGAGTTATGATGGTTAGCTAGAGTATTCATTTAGCTTACACTTTCCTTCCTTCAAACAATCTATTGTGCATTAAGTGTTCAAAAGAAAGACCTGCACTTTCCACTACAAGAGCTGAAAGCAATTATCAACCCAAGCTTCTTAAGAGTTCTCTCAAGCACTTCAGTTGTCCTACACAATCTGTAAAGTTTAGATTCCTTTCCGTTTATAACATTCTTATTAATTGCTACTTGGCTTGATGTTGGAGACCAAGACTAAGTTGAGACAAGTAGTGTATGGTTGGAATGGAATTCACTATTTACTTGTGTTATTATTGTAAAAGCCCCCTAGAGCTATAGTATAGAAGAGAACTAAGGTTCTGGTTGTATTCTTGTTGAAATAGTGAAACTCAGACACAAGGGAGTATGTTCTTGAAAGAGTGAAGTAGAAGGGTTATCCTGAACAACTATAATTTTGTGTATGATATTTTTCATCTTTCTTTTACTCTCTACTTTACTCTCCACATTTTCATTTAAGGGAACAAAACTCACAAGAGGTTAAAAGGTTTAAAGTACCATAAAATTTTAAAGAATCAAATTCACTCATCCCCTCTTGAGTTTTGTCATAAACTTGGGACCAACGGACTTGGAAAAAGAGAGGAGCTAATCGATAAGAGATAAGAGGCAAGTTGGTACGAGAGATTCAAGACGTCGTTGAAGATTCAAACAATAAGCTTTTAATTTTTTGTTCTTTTAATTTTAATTATCTTAATTTGTGATGGATACTTGTAATGATATTATTTTTTTGTGTATCAATCCAAACTGTCTGATTAAACATCTTATATAGGGTTTAAGGATGTATGATGTGATAATATGCGTGGATGACATGATTCTACTTGTTTATGTTTTAATTTAACATCATGTGGTTTTAATGCTTCCTTAATGTATGAGCCCATAATTTGACATGATTTCATATATTATGTAAAAAAAACAAAATATAGAAGTCTAAAATAGGATGATTAAGATATTAAACTTTAGAGTTGAGGTTATAAAAATAGGCAAAACACCTTTGAAGAATTTTTTTAATTTCCATCGAATTTAATGGGTTCTAATTACTATAACCCATATGAAATAATTAGTTACAAAGATTAAAATATGTCTTTCATGTCTTGAAGAGGATGTAATATTAAATTAGAGTTCGTTCTCTGTTAATATAAATTATCTAAATTAAACATGCAAGTCAATCATCTATAGTAGATAAGTCATATGTGAAACGGTAGATCTTAGACGTACCCCTATTTCCTAACTTTGTTCATAAGATTAGATTAATAAAAGTGTTCTTTTAATATTCTCATAAGTTAATCAGCTACTTTATTTATTTAAAGTTCCTACATCAATAAAGTCTTTAATTTTTGAATTTCTCGTAGGATCAATGTTTATAAATTACAGGCTACAAATTTACAAACGCATCCAAATATATGAGCATCGAAGCACACCACCTCAAAAGCAACCTTAAACTTTTGAGGTTGTAATTGAAAGTGAAAGGCAAGGTAACTAGCACATGACTCTAAAAATGGATGTAAAGAAGTAAAAAATAAGTACATGGAGTTGCATATAGTTAAATGTAGCTTAAATCTCTAAGGCTCAAAAGTAGAGTTAGACCTATAACTTTTCCTTTGAAATTATATAACATATGGGTAGATAAGTTATGGAGCACATTATATTGAAAGTAATTTTGAACCTCTCAAAATGCTGTAAATTTTCAAAAGCAATCTTAGACCTTTGACACATGCCTTTGAGAAGGCATATTCGGAATTAGGGTTGTTAACAGATCGGTTTGGACTAGTTAGAGACTAATCATAATCTTAACTCATTTAAAAGATTTTAATCCTAATCGTTTATTAACCCATTTAAAAACCTTAACCTAACCTTTCACCCAAAAAAATTAACCCTAACCTTTCTAATAAATGAGTTGGCGGGTTGTTAACGGTAGGGGGTGCAACTTGGGTCGGGTAGGTCCTGGTAAAGATGAAACCTACCCTTACCCATTTTGTAAAATTCTCTACCGTACCCTATTTTAGACCAGGTCGGTCTGTAGCCTACCCTACCCAATTTAAGAGCGGGTCGGTTCCGGTTCGGTTCCAAATCGGTTCCTAAGCATTCAAATACAATTGTTATATTAATACTTAATCCATACACTACCATAATCCATATAATTTATTTCTATCAAAACTGTTAAATAAGTGCAACCCGTTTCCATATAACCTATTTGTATATAATCTCTAAAATAATACAAATTGTACATACTAGAACACAATCTACAAGAAAATGCAACCAATGTAAAAAAATTTAATCTATATATACTAAAACATGAAATCTATTAAAAAAGTGCAATCTGTAAATAATGAAATCTGTATAAAAGAATGAAATAGCATAAGGAATATTATTTCATTAGAATATACTACTTTCAACAATTTAATTTTATCCAATCCAATAAAAAAACTGTTTGAAAGACAGATACAACTTAAGCACAACACAAATCTGATCATAAATCTGATGATTAAAATCAAAGTTCAAGAATGAATAATATTAGAATTAGGTTAACTCTTCTCATCTCTCAACTTTCATCTTTCATTTAGAATACCTTTTCCCTGAAAGTAGAAGATATAAAATTTAACAAGAATCATTTTACCTTTAAATAGAAAGATTAAAGAATGAAAAAAAAAATCAACACAACCTTATTAAGAATGGTGGCAATAGTAGCAGCATTGGAATGAATACTTGTACTTTCTGCAAAACAATTAGAAAATATATATTAATGATAATTTATTGAACAAGTTATGCTTATGAACTTATTATCTATGAAACATATTCAATATATGTAAAAAAAAGGGAAAATGTAAAATGTTACCTAATGTTGTGCTATCCAAATTGGTACTTGGTACTGCAATGGAAAACTCTCCAAATACTTCTTCAATGTCGGATTGTTTGAGGGTTGTCCTTAGCCAATCTTGACAACATATTAATGACTCAACAGTTTTTGCAGATAAAGAACTATTAATCGACGATGACGATGGACGCGGTAGCGCTAATGGGGTGACGGCGTCGACAATGAAGAGCGGACGCGGTGTTGATGGGATGACGGCGTCGAGGACGATGATCGAACGCAACGCTAAGTGACAGGCTGGAGGATTGCCGATTGCTAGTCCTGGATGGGGAGATGGCGTTGGCGACTTGGCGGAGGGCGATGGCATTGGAGGCTCAAAATCGAATTGGGAATTTAGGGATTTTCAGACAGGGCAGCAGCGTAGAGGAGCAATGAACCGAGCCTGTTAATAATATATATATTTATTATAATAATATTATATACAATTCGGAATTCGGGTCGGTTCCTGATACCCAGCACCTGGAACCGACCCTACCCAAATCCCCTTGGTATTTTTTAACCAGAACCGAACCGACCCTGCAGGTAACCATGGCAGAACCGAACCGACCCTATTTAGGGTACCCATCGGGTCGACCCGTGGGTACCCAAGTTGTACCCCTAGTTGACAGGTTATATATATGTTATAAACAACTCAAGTTAATTTAAGTTGAATGTATTGTCTATAATTGCCATGGTGAATTGATCTACACTAACAAGATACATGGCATATCTAGTTCTTTATCGGTAGAGGAGTATATATTCGATGCACTAACATAAATAAGGGCCGCAACTTGGTGAGACTGAGAGAGAAAAGAGAGGGGGAAACAATAATAGAGATGGAGAGAGTAAAAGATGGAGGGAATGAGAGAAATTGAAAAAGGTAGAAACGAGGAGAGAGATGGAGAGGGAGAGAGTGAAACAGAGAGCGCAAGGGGCAATATGGAAGGCGATGGCAATGTTACAATATGACAACAAGGAATATGCTATAAAATTGTAGATAAAGGGAGGAAAATAGAAAATTGAAATGGAAGAAATAAATTTAGAATTTAAGAAATATATATACACCACTCTTAACAAGTAGTAAATGGGCTAACAGATTAAATAGGCTAAAGAGGTTGCAGAACAGGTTGACGGGTTATAAAATCTCAACCTTAACCAGTTTATTGATTTAAATGGTTAAACAAGTTGATGGATCAAAAATCATTTATTTAAAAATTACAACCTAGACCCATTTATGAATTGGTTGGACGGCCCGATTGATGGGTTGACCACGACTGTTAATACCTCTAATTTGAATTTTTGAAAAATGATAAAAATTGGTCAAAAGCAAAATTAAGTAACTTTAGAGCTTTGAAGTTGCCTGTACAAGTTAATTGCATGCTCAAGCTCTAAACTCAAAACTAAGGAGACAATTTATTTTTGTTTATGGTATAATTTATATTTTATTATTTAGGTAATTTGATTTGAAAAACAAAAATAATTTTTAGACATCCAAAAAATGCTTCTAACTTTGGTGGTTTTGCAAATAACAAATGGGTATTCAAAGCATTCAATATCAAATGTATTTTTAGGCATCTGAGAATTCCTCTAAAATATCAAGGGCAAGATCAGCCCACTAAGGCTACCTCTAATGAGTGCAATATTCGAAAGGTCCAAATATTCAAGACATCAATTGCACTCCAACTATCTCCGAATGACCATTTTTCCTCACCACCATAAAAGGGCAATAAAAATTGAACACTAAAAATAGTTAAAACAATTGAGAAAGTTTTAAACTTCATCAGTCAAAATTTTAAACCTTCAATATAACTGCGAAGCTTTTCAAATTGTCGAATACAATTGATAAAATATAGTCAAACTATAAATGAAATATAATAATCAAAGTCTAGCTCTTTTGACTTTCCTCTTTTATTGGACTTTTAGCTTTACTTTACTGAAAAAGATGCATATTCAAAGTTACCTATAAGAGTTAGTTGCATGCTGAAACTTCTAAACTCAAAACTAAGGAGGCCATTCATTTTTGTTTAGGTATGATTTATATTTCATTATTTTAGCAATTTGATTTGAAAGTTACAAACGCTTTCAAAAATTTGAAAAATGCTTCTAAGTTTGGTGGTGTTGCGGCATTTTATATTGGATGCATTATAGACATCTCAGGATGCCTCTAAAATTTCAAGAGTAAGATCAGCCCTCTAAGTCTACCCTAATAGTGCAATGGTTAAAAAAATTCAAATATTCAAGACGTTAAATCACTCCAACTATCACCAAATGACTATTTTTTCTCACCAATAGAAAAGGCATTAAAGATAAACATGGAAAATAAGTACAATAATAGAGAGAGTTTTAAGCATCGTCATTCAAAATCTCAAGCATTCAATATCCTTGTGAAGCTTTTCAAATTGTTGAATACAATTGATAACATAGTAATTAAATTATAAATAAAATATAATGATCAAAGTCTAGCTATTTTGGCTTTCCTACTTCAACTTATTCAAAAGGACCTATAAAAAAACTAAAATATTTCAAATCAGATCAACATATCGTAAATTTAATTCATAAAATAGAATCTCATATCATTGCTAAAAATATATAGACATTGTATTTTTCATTTTAAAAGAAAATTACTTTTTAGTACTTGCGTATACAATGCAACTTATAACTTAATATCAACTGCTCTTACGTACTTAGGTATTGATTTTAGAAATGTAAATTGGGTTGAGTTGATTCAAGTTGAAGTAAATACAATCCTAATCTATCTTGTAAAATCCTAATCCAACTTTACTTTCAATTCCTTTTTCACATCATAACCCAACCTTTTTTCACCCTATAAAAATCAATTCAGTTAAAGTTAGAAAATCAGGTTAATAAATATATAATATTTGAAAATAATTTTCTTAATTAAATCTATTTTAAAATATAAAGTTACATGAAAAATAAAAATAATCCTTTTATAGAAATACCTTCTAATTTACGATTTATATAGTAATATAATTGTAAAATAATCTTATTTCAAAGCAGTGACGTCTAATTAGTTATTATGTACTAATGCATGACCTTTTTTATAATTTATTATACTTTAGACTAATATATAAAATCGGGTCGGGTTGGATTGAAAAATATCTAACTCAAACTAACTCACTCTTGAAATTTGGTTATATAACTTACTTTTTTCAAAATTTCTAACCTAACTCTATTGTAAATTGGGTTGAGTTAGTCGAGTTCGTGTTGAGACTAATCCTATTTACACCTCTAGTTTATTTTGTTGCACTAGTGCATTCAAGGACTAATTCATGTATAGTCGAGTAGGGGCAATTTCCCCACTAAAATTTAAAAATGTTAACAAATGTATCATTGTACTTGTATGGAGAACCGTACTTCTCTTTGGTTGCCCGTTGCTAAGAATTTATTACTCACACTTCTATTAAAAACTTTTAATTTAATGCAATCATGAAAATTTATTTCTTTGTAATTATTTATTAATTCCAACAATTTGCTCTTTGGATTACGTTTTTTCATTGGTTTTAACAATATTCTGTTTTGGATTTTGAAATATTTAATGATAATTAAATATCATATCACTGGTAATAAAAATAAATGACATCTAATGAACAAAAGATTCATGTTCGTAATTTATAGAATTTTTTTGAAGTATGTGATTTCTAAAATTAATTATTGAAAATTATAATTATCTTTTATCGGACAAAATTTACAATAAAATAATAATAACAAGCCCATCCACAAAACAAGTAGACTTCCCCCACCAACCAAAAAAAATAGAGCAGGGAAAGATGTAAAAAGAGGAGGCTTAGCTATACAAAAGATCCTAAGAAATCCCTATTAAAGGAAAAAATAATACGAGGGGTGTTCCACCACTATCGAGCCAGAGATCCAACCCACAGGAAGCGCTTCCCAAAATTTTCTTACAGGAAGCTTACCATCCACCGTCGATTTTCGATTGACGGCTTGGATTGCTATGGGTGGTTTCGGTACTGAACATTTTGGGAGGAGGTATCGATTTGGGAGGAGCCATACACGCATCCCTCTCTCTCTCTCTCTCTCTCTCTCCTGCGCAGTGGATGGGGCGTAGGCTCTTCGTGGCTGTCCTCTCATCTCCGATGACATGTAGCCAGCCCCTCTGGCATTTAAAAACGATATGCGGCAGCCATTTTTTCTCTCTCCCCACAAGACCACAACCCCAATTTAGTTTCATCCTAAAAACCCTTACGTATTCCTTTCCAGACACTGAGGGGTGTCTTTAGTGTTAGGGCAGCGACGATTGCTAGGCTGTGCCGTCGAGCCAGGGACGATGGATGCGTAGTTGCCATGGTGAATGCGGCTGAAAATAGAGTTCTATTGGTGTTGTGGCTTGGATTTCTTAGCCGCTAGTTGAAAGTTTGACTGGACGCAATTAGCAATTTCACCCGCAATGGCAAAATAGGGCTGCTGGAGTTAATAAAATTGTAGAATAGGCTATCGGATTTAATGAGCTTCCATGGGCGGCCATGCGGTATTGGGGTAAGACGAAGGAGCACCATAAATCATATTCCGGCGATGCATGGATAGTTGGTGCACCTGCAGTATTTGTTTTTGACTATTTTGACCGTATTTTAGCAACCAGTTCAAAATAAATTTGGGCCATTTAATTTTTATTCCATTTTATATAGTTTTATCCTATTCGACGATAAATTCAAATTTTTCAAAATATTGCATTCCATATGCCACTATTCTAAGTCATTTAAAATGGGTCTCCAAACATTATAATCTACATAATTTCATTTTGTAGGAACATAAATAAAATTATAATATTTATATTTTAAAATATATAAATGTCCCACCGGCCTCAAAAAATGATTATTTTGTTTTTATAAAAATATATACATGTCCCATGGGCGTCCAAAAATGAATATAATGTTTTATAAAAATTTAAATGTGTCACACGGGCCTCAAAAAATGAATATTTTGTTTTTATAAAAATATATACGTGTCCCGTGGGCTTCAAAAAATGAATGTATTGTTTTTATAAAATATATAAATGTCCCACGGATCTCAAAAAATGAATATCTTATTTTTATAAAAATGTGTACGTGTCCCGTGGGCGTCCAAAAATGAATATAATGTTTTATAAAAAAATTTAAATGTGTCCCGCGGGCTTCAAAAAATGAATGTATTGTTTTTATAAAATATATAAATGTCCCACGGGTCTCAAAAAATGAATATCTTATTTTTATAAAAATGTATACGTGTCATGTGGGCGTCCAAAAATGAATATAATGTTTTATAAAAATTTAAATGTGTCCCACGGGCCTCAAAAAATGAATATTTTGTTTTTATAAAAATATATACGTGTCCCGCGGGCGTCCAAAAATGAATATTTTATTTTCTAAAAATATATATGTGTCCCGCGGGCCTCCAAAAATGAATGTTTTGTTAATTTAAAATATATATGTGTCCCACGGGCCTCAAAAAATAATTATTTTGTTTTTATAAAAATATATATGTATCTCGCGGGCGTCCAAAAATGAAAATTTTATTTTTATAAAAATATATATGTGTCCCATGGTCGTCCAAATATGAATGCTTTGCTTTTTAAAATATATAAATGTCCCACGGGCCTCAAAAAATGATTATTTTGTTTTTATAAAAATATATATGTATCCCGCGGGCGTCCAAAAATGAAAATTTTATTTTTATAAAAATATATATGTGTCTCATGGTCGTCCGAATATGAATGTTTTGCTTTTTAAAATATATAAATGTCCCACGGGCCTCAAAAAATGAATATTTTGTTTTTATAAAAATATATACGTGTCCCGCGGGCGTCCAAAAATGAATATAATATTTTATAAAAATATATATGTGTCTCACGGGCCTCCAAATATGAATGTTTTGCTTTTTAAAATATATAAATGTCCCGCGGGCCTCAAAAAATGAATATTTTGTTTTTATAAAAATAATAATGTGTCCCGCGGCCTCCAAAAATGAATGTATTATTCTTTTGAAAATATATAAATGTCCCACGAGCCTCAAAAAATGAATATTTTGTTTTTATAAAAATAATTATATGTCCCGCGGGCATCCAAAAATGAATATTTTGATTTATAAAAATATATATGTGTCCCGCGGGCGTCTAAAAATGAATGTAATATTTTATAAAAATATATATGTGTCCCACGGACCTCCAAAAATGAATGTTTTGTTAATTTAAAATATATATGTGTCCCACGGGCCCCAAAAAATGAATATTTTATTTTTATAAAAATATATATGTGCTCCGCGGGCCTCCAAAAATGAATATTTTATTTTTTAAAAATTTAAATGTGTCCCGCGGGCGTCCAAAAATGAATATATTATTTTTTAGAAATATATAAATGTCCCACGGGCCTCAAAAAATGAATATTTTGTTTTTATAAAAATACATATGTGTCCCGCGGGCGTCCAAAAATTAATATAATGTTTTATAAAAATTTAAATCTGTCCAGCGGGCTTAAAAAAATGAATGTATTGTTTTTATAAAATATATAAATGTCCCACGGATCTCAAAAAATGAATATTTTGTTTTTATAAAAATATATACGTGTCCCGTGGGCGTCCAAAAATGAATATAATGTTTTATAAAAATTTCAATGTGTCCCACAGGCCTAAAAAAATGAATATTTTGTTTTTATAAAAATATATATATGTCCGCGGGCATCCAAAAATGAATATAATATTTTATAAAAATATCTACGTGTCCCGCGGGCGTCCAAAAATGAATATATTATTTTTTAAAAATATATAAATGTCCCACGGGCCTAAAAAAATGAATATTTTATTTTTATAAAAATATATACGTGTCCCGTGGGCGTCCAAAAATGAATATAATATTTTATAAAAATTTAAATGTGTCCCACGGGCCTAAAAAAATGAATATTTTGTTTTTATAAAAATATATACGTGTCCCGTGTGCGTCCAAAAATGAATATAATATTTTATAAAAATTTAAATGTGTCCCACGGGCCTCAAAAAATGAATATATTATTTTTTAAAAATATATAAATGTCCCACGGGCCTCAAAAATTGAGTATTTTGTTTTTATAAAAATATATACGTGTCCCGCGGGCGTCCAAAATTGAATATAATGTTTTATAAAAATTTAAATGTGTCCCACGGCCCTCCAAAAATGAGTATAATGTTTTATAAAAATATCTACGTGTCCCGCGGGCGTCCAAAAATGAACATATTATTTTTTTAAAATGTATAAATGTCCCACGGGCCTCAAAAAATGAGTATTTTGTTTTTATAAAAATATATACGTGTCCCGTGGGCGTCCAAAAATGAGTATAATGTTTTATAAAAATATTTACGTGTCCCGCGGGCGTCCAAAAATGAACATATTATTTTTTTAAAATGTATAAATGTCGCACGGGCCTCAAAAAATGAGTATTTTGTTTTTATAAAAATATATACGTGTCCCGTGGGCTTCCAAAAATGAGTATAATGTTTTATAAAAATATCTACGTGTCCCGCGGGCGTCCAAAAATGAACATATTATTTTTTTAAAATGTATAAATGTCCCACGGGCCTCAAAAAATGAGTATTTTGTTTTTATAAAAATATATACGTGTCCCGTGGGCGTCCAAAAATGAGTATAATGTTTTATAAAAATATCTACGTGTCCCGCGGGCGTCCAAAAATGAACATATTATTTTTTTAAAATGTATAAATGTCCCACGAGCCTCAAAAAATGAGTATTTTGTTTTAATAAAAATATATACGTGTCCAGTGGGCGTCCAAAAATGAATATAATGTTTTATAAAAAATGAATGTATTGTTTTTATAAAATATATAAATGTCCCACGGGCCTCAAAAAATAAATATTTTATTTTTATAAAAATATATACGTGTCCCGCGGGCGTCCAAAATTCAATATAATATTTTATAAAAATATAAATGTGTCCCACGGGCCTCCAAAAATAAATGTATTATTTTTTTAAAATATATAAATGTCCTACGGGCCTTAACAAATGAATATTTTTTTTTACAAAAATAATCATGTGTCCTGCGGGCATCCAAAATATATATAATATTTATTACTATTTTATTTCTTTATATAAATTTTTATTTCATTAAATCAAGTGGAGTTAATATTTTTAATTATAATTTAATATATTTATTTGGGTTCCAAATTTGGTTTTGAAGACATATATGATCTTATAAGGGCCTTAAGATTATATTAAAGGTGTTAAATTACGATTAACTTATTAATTTCAAAAATTAGATGATGTTAGATGCTGTTAGATGATGTTAGATGCTGTTAGATGCTGTTAGATGCCGTTAGATGCTGTTAGATGCGGTTAGATCCTGTTAGATGCAGTTAGATGCTGTTAGATTCCGTTAGATGCTGTTAGATGCTGTTAGATGCCGTTAGATGTCGTTAGATGCTGTTAGACTAAGTTGGATTTCTTTAAATCATATTAACTGGGTTTCAAATTCAGAAATTAAGGTCTAAATGACCTTATAAGGGGCCTAGGATCATATTACAGGTGTTAAATTATGATTAACTTATTAATTTCAAAAATTAGATGCTGTTAGACGCTGTTAGACGCTGTTAGACGTTGTTAGATGCTGTTAGACGCTGTTAGACGCTGTTAGATTATGATGATTTTATTAAATCATATAATATGAGTTTCAAATTCTGAATTTATGGTCTAAATGACATTATAAGGGACCTAGGATTATATTACAGGTGTTAAATTAGGATTAACTTATTAATTTGAAAAATTAGATGCTGTTAGATGCTGTTAGATGCTGTTAGATGCTGTTAGATGCCGTTAGATGCCGTTAGATGCTGTTAGATGCTGTTAGATGCCATTAGACGCTGTTAGATTAAGTTGGATTTCTTTAAATCATATTATATGGGTTTAAAATTCCGTAATTAAGGTCTAAATGACCTTATAAGGGGCCTAAAATCATATTACAGGTGTTAAATTAGGATTAACTTATTAATTTCAAAAATTAGATGCTGTTAGATGCTGTTAGATGCTGTTAGATTCCGTTAGATGCTGTTAGATGCTGTTAGATGCGTTAGATGCTGTTAGATTCCGTTAGATGCTGTTAGATGCTGTTAGATGCCGTTAGATGCCGTTAGACGCTGTTAGATTAAGTTGGATTTCTTTAAATCATATTAACTGGGTTTCAAATTCCGTAATTAAGATCTAAATGACCTTATAAGGGGTCTAGGATCATATTACAGGTGTTTAATTAGGATTAACTTATTAATTTCAAAAATTAGATGCTGTTAGATGATGTTAGATGCTGTTATATGCCGTTAGATGCTGTTAGATTCCGTTAGATGCTGTTAGATTCCGTTAGATGCCGTTAGATGCTGTTAGATTAAGTTGGATTTCTTTAAATCATATTAACTGGGTTTCAAATTCAGAAATTAAGGTCTAAATGACCTTATAAGGGGCCTAGGATCATATTACAGGTGTTAAATTATGATTAACTTATTAATTTCAAAAATTAGATGTTGTTAGATGCTGTTAGACGCTGTTAGATGCTGTTAGACGCTGTTAGACGCTGTTAGATTATGATGATTTTATTAAATCATATAATATGAGTTTCAAATTCTGAATTTATGGTCTAAATGACATTATAAGGGACCTAGGATTATATTACAGGTGTTAAATTAGGATTAACTTATTAATTTTAAAAATTAGATGATGTTAGATGCTGTTAGATGCTATTAGATGCTGTTAGATGCCGTTAGATGCCGTTAGATGCTGTTAGATGCCGTTAGATCCGATTTTATTCAGAAAATAATAAAATATTAATAAATTTTCAAAAATTCGAGAAAAATAAAAGAACTTGTTATTTTTGAAAGTACCATGATTACATTAACTTTAAATAATATGAAATAACTTCTAATAAAATTTATATTTTCTAACTTTACTAATTATAATGAAATCTTTTTAAAAAATAATTTTTTGTACAAAAAAATTTTTAGAAATTTTCAAATGATGAGAAATTATGTCCACATATATTTTAATATTTCATCTAGCAAATGAATGGAATAGATTGAAATTTTGTATATATATAATACAAATTTTATCAAAAAACCAAACATACTCACGTTTTTAAGTTATTATACTCTCGCTGTAAAATTACCAAAATGCCCAGCTTCCTTTTTTTTACCCAAGGGAAGTGCTTCCTATGGGTTGGGACTCCATCGAGCCATCACCCTCCCAAAAGACCACCTGTCGAGCCAGGTTGTGAGTAGCCTAGTTCCCCTACCGCAAAACGTGATCAAAGAAGACTTGCTCCAACCCATTGCACATTGCTAAAATGTCCTCTATTATGGACTTGGGATTTGATGAGATTCATGATTACCCTGTATAATGTTGATTCAAACAAGAGAGACACTTTCAACCTCCACCAGTCTAACTCCCAACTCCACCAACCACTTGATACCTAGGAATAGAGCTTTAGTCTCTAGTGCAAGGAGATCCAGTGTTCCCATTTCTACCTAGCTCTTAGCAACTATAAACCTTCCCTTCCAATCCCTCCAAAAATATTTTCATTAGACCTGTTGCCTACATCCACATTGAGTTTCATGAAACCATCTCTTAGTCTTTTCCATCTGGCTGGCAAGGCTTTCTTCAAGGCGTAATCTACCTTTTTGAATAATCTTAGAAGATAACATGAAGTGTAGGTAGGCTTTGCTCCAATTTGCCATGTTCTCTAGGTTACACTATGTTCCTTCTACTAAGCTCCTATTTCGAATAAACCATTCTCTCCAACAAAGACATAGGAAAAGCATAAGAGGATACCTATTTTTCTAACCCGCTGATCACCTCGAGAAAACTATGCCCCTTCAAATGACTTAAAGGAGATAAATGGTTCTTAAAAGAGCTGTTGAAGCATCTTGCACTGCCAGAATTGATGATTAACATCTTCACATTCCCCATTGACATTACAAACGAAGAAATTGTTCCTCACCTGGATGCCTCTACTAATTAAGTTTGCTTTTATTAGGAGGGCACTTAATATCATCTTTCATGCGAAAATGACAATCTTCCTTGGCAGCTTTAGTTTCCAAATCGCTTTAACCATTCTAACTGTGGGACCATCCAACTCTATTATAATTTCTTTCTTCCTTCTTAACTATTCCATATGAGCCACCTTATAAGTTGATCTAAGACTAAAATTCTCTGTGGATTCTAGCACCCAATATATATCACCCTCCTTATGATTTGGAATCTTGATATGCTTATCTTCTCCCACTACCTTACATATTAAGTTCTTATTCCAGCTTCTAACATTGGAGTTTATAAAGTAACTCACCTGTACATCTCTATCGATCCCTCAAGGAATAGGAACATCCATCTTACTATCAGCTCGCCATTCTTGGAAAATTTTGATATGGATACCATTCCCTAGCCTCCATCTATAACAATGAAGAACAATCTCTTTCACCTTGATCAAACACCTTCACACGTAGAGCTTCCAAACCCAGTAGTCCAACCATGGACGTGACTCGAATGAAATATTTTGCTTTGAATACCTTATGGCATAACATTCATAGTCATCAATCTCCACACCTGTTTTGAAACATGAACTTGGTTAAAAGCAATCAAATCTCTAAAGCCTAGCCCATCTTCTTCCTTTGAGTAATATAATTTAGACCAGGCCCTCTAACTGATCTTATGCCTTTCATCTCTGTTTCCCCACCAGAACATACTCATCATTAAGCTAAGTTCATTACATAATTTCTGGAGAAGTAAAAATAGATCCATCGTGTACTTCAGAATGGCCTATGCTACTGCCTTCAATAAAATTTTCTTACCACTATTTGAGATAAGCTTGTTCTTCCATCTTGGATTCTCTTCTAGATTCTTTCCTTTATATTTTGGAAGACTCTTCTTATCTCTCCCACCAAGGCAAGCAAACATAAGTATGTTTGGAACTGATCGCTCCTAGGTCTCACCTTGTCCTCCACTTCTATTCTTGTTTCTTCTCTTGTGTTCCCGCTGAAGAAAAGTGCAGTCTTTTGACCGTTAATCTTCTGCCCTGAAGCTTCCTTATAGCTATTCAGAATCTTCCCTATTTCATCTACTTCTCTGCATGAAGCTCTAAAAAATAACAACATATCATCAAAAAAGAAAAATACGATAGAGCAAGGCCACCTCTGCTCTCGATTCTAAGACCGTGAATCTTCCTCTCTCTTTGTGCTTTTTCTATTAAGATGGAAAGCCCCACTTAGCAGAGTGAGAACAGATATGGTGATGTTGGATCTCCCTACCTAAGCCCTCTTGAAGGAAGAAATCAGTCAGTCATTTTGCCATTCGAGGAAATTATGTACGAAATAGATGAGATATAAGCCCATATCCGATTAATCCATTTCTCAACAAAACCCAGTTTCCTCATCATCTCGCACAAATAAACTCATTCCACACTGTCATAGGCCTTGGACTTGTTGATTTTCATAGTCATTTCCTCCACCTTCCCCTTCTTTCTGCTTCTAAGGGTATGAATTGCTTCAAAAGCCACTAAAGCATTATTCGTGCAAAGTCTTTTTGAAATAAAATCACTTTGTTCCTCCGATATCACCATTGGAAGATACTTCTTCAATTTATTTGCTAACACCTTTGATATAATTTTGCAGAGTACATTACATAAGTTGATTAGCAAAAATCAGTAAATCTTTGTTGCCCCTTTAACCTTCAAAACCAATATAATAGTCATCTGGTTTATTTCCTTCAAAATTTGGACTTGACATTTTCTTGAATTGTCTTGAAGTAGATTGTTGCAGACCCCAACATTATCCTTGCTATCTGTACTCCTATGCTTTTGGAAGAAGCCAATAGACATACTCATTGGACTAGAAGCCTTCATTCGATTCATCTCCTTCACTGCGTTCCAAACTTCTTCATCTGAAAATCTGCTAGTTAGATCCTGATTATCTTGATTACAAATTCTACTCTCTACTAAATCAAAGATGCCACCCGAATCAGTCCTTTGAGTCGACCGGAATAGCTAATGGAAATAATCCCAAATAATGGCTACCTTTTAGTGTTCATCCTCCATGACACGTCCTTCTTCTGATACTAGAATATCAATGTAGTTCTTTCTCCTTCTCTCAGAAGCTACCTTGTGAAAATATGCAATGTTTTGATCTCCATTTTGCAGCCAGTCGACCTTCTTTGCTACTTTCAAATAATTTCTTCATCTTCTAGTAAGTTGTTTATTATCTATTTCTCCCTTCTATGAGTTCATCCCTTTTACCTGATGGATATTCTTTCCTAAAAATTTAAAGCTGAGCTTGGTAATAAATAGCTTTCTTTATGTTGCCTCTAGATTTTCTACTCGACATTTGTACTCTCTTCCACATTTTTGAAGTTTCCACATGATTGTACCAATTTGGGACATCTGCCAACTAATCTTTCCCCCCAAACCTTATTGATTATCTTGTTCGCTTCCTTGTATTTGGCCCAATAGAGCTCATATTTGAACGAGTTGAGGCGAAACTTATAACTGATATGAATAGTATTTTAGGATGAATTAGTATCATTTTCTAACATTCCTTCTTTGGCTTATATGTTGTTCCTATTCCTTTTTCAATTTGTTAATTTTCTTTCATGATCTAATTTAGAATTAGGTTGATAGTTACTAGCCCATTTTGATTTTTTTTCATCTCTTTCTTATATTTGATATGAAGAGAGAGATATATATATATATATATATATATACATATAGAGGGCTGTTCCGGTGCAGCATCACTGCACCGGAACAGCGGTGTAGTGGGCCCAAAATGGGTCACACATGATCATAAAATCATGATCTACTCCACCCATTGTATTTAAAATAATGTATTCTATTACCATACCAATTTTTATCCCAATCAGAAATTTTAAAGTTGTTATTTACATCAAGCTATTTTATTACGTTGGATTTATACCATTTTCAGATGGGGCCCATATACATATCTGATTGGGATGAAAATTGGTGTGGTAATAGAATACATTATTCTAAATACAATGGGTGGAGTAGATCATGATTTCATGATCATGTGGGGCCCATTTGGGGCCCACTGCACCGCCGTTCCGGTGCAGCGTCACTGCACTGGAACAGCATCCATATATATATATATATATATATAAAGTCTTGCTATCAAAAAGATATTTAAAAGTGTGTTATTTTGTTTCTGTTTTTTACATTTAAAATTCCAACCTGATGGATTGATAACATATTTATTTAAATCTAAATTTGAAATTAAATTTAGGATCCTATAACTGGACACCAAATCTAGGGCGTGTTTGGTAAACCGGAAAACTTTTTGACATGTTTTCGCATCTAAAACCCGTCACATACAGGCGTTGAAAGTGCATGACATTAATGCACCTGAATTAAAGTGGAACATTAACTGCTCGTTGTGCAGTTGCCTCGTTGACGAGGCTCTCCTCTATTCGGTGTCTCAGGCAGAAAAGCACGGGGCCCACCAAGCATAACCACTAACCAAGTGCGATGCTCCCACTTTTCTTCCTCCTTGAACGAGCAAGAATGAGAGAGATACGGAAAAAAAAATAACAGGAAGCGATCAATGGACATATGGAAAAATGACCGGCTGCATTGCGGTTTGTAAGGACTGCAAGCAGAGAGCTCTGAGTGTTGCGGTTGGGGAGGCGTTGAGAAGCGGTTCAAACGTGCACGCACGGGGACCTCGGGAGGACCCGATTATAGCAGCCGGTTGCCATTTTCGAGAGCTTCTCTCTGGTCTCCGGTGCATATGCTTCTGGCACTCGACGCTGCTAAGGAGGGAGGCGGCAGCAACTTCGGGGACGACGAGCTGTGACGCCCTATGCGCATCCTTCATTTCTTCCCTTTTTTTTTCTTTTGCTTCCGACGCCTCTGCACATTGCGTACGGGCTGCAGGATGAAAGACCCGCTGCAGAGACGACTTGACAGGTTTTGCCCGCACATCCCTAGCGTCGTGAAAACTTTTCCCCCACGACATGAGTTTTCGTGTTTACCAAACACACCCCTAAAATCCAAAAAATAAAAAAATTTCATCTAATAATATGACATCGAGACAAAAGGCCAATGAACATTCTTAACATGAAATTCATGTACACCACGAGAGGAAGTAATGAAGTAGAAACCTTATTTAGGATCTTTTATACACATACACAATTGTTCTCTCTTATCAAGTTATACCAATTGTTAGCACACAAAGGTTCCAGGTACAAATTAGATGGAGCCTGGAGGATGTAGTTGTAACTGAATTTTTTTAAAACATAATAATTTTTTAAACATAATAATAATGTGCCATTTGTATAACACACAATAAATCTAAAAGAGAAATTTAGGAAAAATTGGTTGATCAATTATATTTTTGCATTTTTTGTTGTCTCTATTTAGTCACTAAAGAGGTTACTTGAAAGAAGAAATTTTTTATTATATTATTATTTCGTCTAACTTTTATTCTTATCCAATAAAGTAATTAATATTTTTTATTAACACTAAAGAAAATATATTTCAAAATTTTTATAGGACTTTTCTCAAATATAATTACTATATTTGAGTCTAATCCATATCCATGATGTTTCTAAATCCTAAATATGCCCACTATATTTGCACCTAATCTGAAAAATTCTTATTTAGTTGCAAATAAGAATAAATGTTATAGATAGTCAATATGTGAATTTTCCAATAAGCTCACCAAAGTTAAGGCTAAATTTAAAAAGTTGAACATTATAACTCACCGGCACACTTATTGTGCAAGAGCTTTAAGTCTGGATAGCCCTAATTTATTTTCCTTCCATTTTGTTTCATCTTTTATTATTTTGCATAAGTATTATTTGGGTATTTATGAAAAATGATCAACATTTAAATGGGCATGTTTGATATTAATGGTCTTCAAGGAAATGGTCCACCGACAGACCATTGTTAACTTACGTAATGGTCTTCAAGGAAATGAGTAACATCAACTACAGATACAATGGATATATTTAAAATTTCTCATACATCACGAGTATATTTAGGATTTGGGTCAAACACAGTGAATATAATAGAACAAACCTTTTATATGATCAAGTATAATAAAAGATTATTTTTAAATATTTAAAAATTTTAAAATGAGGTATAATCTTTACCTTATTGACCAACAATCCTAGATTCTGCCACTTAGTGCATCTTGATTATTTTGGCACAATGGAAATGCTCATGTGCATTTTATAATGATATTTTCAAAAAAATAATATCCACTTATCTTAAAAGTATATTAAAAAAAATAAATATTCTTTGTAGAAGACTCTTTGCTTTTGTTTAAGTTTTATGATGAAATATTCAGTAATGTCCTTTTACAGTTGCTTTGGTCTTAAGTTGGTTGGATTTCAAATTCTTATTTTTGGAGATTTAAAATGGCTAATTTTGAATAGGGTTGGATATGGCTACATTAAATCTAAAGTATTCATGTCTCTGAACTTTTGATTTCATTCTTTCTTTGCATGTGTTTAGAGGTTATTTTAGTAACAATTTTTTTAAAATTAATTTTCATAATTTGTCCATATCTTAGAGCGTGTCAAACTAATTAGAGTGAGATATAAACCATGTAAGTGATAAAATTTAAGCAATAAAATTCTATTAAGAAAATTATTTAACAACTTTCTAAACTTGATGTTAATCATTTAATACATTCATGTTGTAGAGCATATTAAATTAAGTATATATGTCAAATTGAGAAATTATTTTGTTAGTTTTGACTAAGTAATGACTTACTTTGCCTGCCTTAAAAAACTCATTTAAACTTTTTTTTACTTTTTTTGATAAATTTGTTAATATAAATGTATTTAATATGTAAAACGAGTTTTATTATTTTGAATATCTATATATATATATTTAGATTTTTAAATATAAAGGTATTTTAGCATTTTTAACCATTAAATATGACTTAAAAATTTGTATTTAAAAATCTTTAAAAATTATTTAAATATCCAAAAAAGTAAAACGTTGTTTATATATTAAATACACTTAGATCAATAAGTGTACAAAGAAAAAAGTAAAAAAAAAATTGAATAAATTTTTTAATGTAAGCTAAGTAAGTTATTACTTAAGCCGAGCTAACAAGAACATATTGTGTCAAACTTATATACAAATATATTAAGATATAAATATCAGATAATCAATGAACTATTGAACAATGGAGTGAACATTTCAAATATCGAAGAGTTTTAGTTTTTGAAAACTTAATGGAGAGTTTTTAGACACTTATAATTTTTAAATTTCACTTGAAACACTTATTCACTTAGCTATATTTATATGATTATGCATTTTAATTTTTCTACATCTTGTATGTTTGGTTTTATACAATTATATTTTTACAAATTTTCCCTTTATCTAAATTTACTTTCTAGTTTTTGTTAATCATAAAAGGGAAAAATAATTATTTAACGCATCAAACCATTAATAGTTTAATTGGTGACTAATCACTTCATTTTGGAAACTATTTAAAATAACGTTTCAGGCCTTCCCTCTTTAGAAAATCTGCAAGTAGGGTAAGACTGTGGAAGCAGGATTGGTGCTGCATTTTGAATTTCCTAGCCAATCAGAAATGAAATTATAGAATCAGAAATCAACCATGTATCCGCCACCTAAATGCATACAAGAATCAAATGGAGAGATGGAGAGTATTTTGGACCAGATTTCTACCAGTGATGGGAGAAACTAAAGCTCCTCATATTAGCATCATTTCAGAGTATCAAAGTGTCTTCGTTTCCAGAAGGCTAATTATGGACAAGATGTTGGTTGCCTATGAGGTCATCCATGCTTTGAAAAAATGAAAAGGGGAATGAAATAGGAAGTCGCAGTAAAACTCAATATATCCAAAGCATATGATCAAGTGGAATGTGTTATTTATATGAAACCATGCTTAAGATGGGTTTTAGTGAAGTATGGATTAGCTGGATTGAGAACTACTTGAGTTCATTAACATACATGGTCAGTGAATGGTTTTAATATGAGATTATGACACCTAGCACAGGTTTACACCAAGGAGACCTGTTTTCACCATACCTTGTTTTGCTATGTGCAGAGGTGTCAACCATGATTCTGGAGGCGAATCGAAATGGACATTTACATGGAATTAAGACCAGACATCTGGGGCCGAATGTTTCACATTTATTTTTTGTTGATGACGTGATGATTTTTATGCAAGCCAATCAGTGTGAAGTACAACAATTGAAGAGGATTCTAGAAATTTATGGAGATTTTTCAAGGAAACTGGTTAACACGGAAAAGACAACATTATTTTTTAGTAAAAATACAAAAAAAGACTCTCGTGAACAGGTGGAGCAGCCTATTGGATCCTAAGGAAAACAAATTGAAATATATTTGGGGCTACCAATTTGGGTCGGACGTTGCGATTTTTCAAGGGATTAAGGGGCGCATATGGAACAAACCACAGGGCTAGAAAAATAGGCTTATTTCAAGTTGTGGTAAGGAATTTTTGGTAAAAGTTGTTGCACAATCTATACCAACTAATGCAGCGGGTTTATTCCTATTGACTAAGAAGTTTTGTGATGATGTAAATGCTATGATACGTGAATTTTGTGGCGTGAGAAGGATGAGAGGAGGAAAACCAGCTGGGTGTCATGGAATCATATGTGTCGGTCAAAGGAAGGAGGAATGAGTTCGGAGATTTAATGTCTTTCAACTGTGCTCTCTTAGCCAAGCAAGTTTAGAGGATATCGACAAATGTAACATTCTTATGTTACAAAATATTGAAATCCAAATATTTCCCTTTGAACGATTTTTAGGAGTGCCAAGAACAAGTGACAGACTCATACACCTGGCATTCTATGCTTCGATGTCAGGACATTATGCAGCAGGGGAGTCAATAGAGAGTTGGGAATGAGCAAAATATCAAATTCTTTGAAGATGAGTGGACCACAACAACTTATGAAAGCTGAGCCCTTATTGAGTGGCATCCCAGAAGATGTGAGTGTAGCAAAATTCATTAATAATGAAAGACGTGCTTGGAAAGAGGAAGAGAGCAAGATCATGGTTGGAGAAGCAGGATGACAAACAATTTAAAATATCCTCTTACTGATGGAGGAAAAGGACGATATCAGTTTTTGGGAACTAAAACCAGATGGTAGATTTATGATAAAATCTCCTTACCACTTTGCTCACAACAGGATAGTGGAATTGGAAGGAAACACAGGTATTACCCAGATGGGCATGGATACAAGTGTTCTCAAAGCCATTGGGAAGCTAAAACTATCATAGAAAATATTAAATTTTGCCTAGAGGACATATCTCGATGCACTCCCAACAAAATAAAATCTTGTGAAAAGAAGTTTCCAGGTTGACTTGGTATGCCCTCTTTGCTTTGCTGATGAAGAGAGCACCTGTCATCTGTTTCGGAAATGTTCAAAGGTAGTTATGATGGGAAGCCTGCCCTGTTCGAACTTCATATCCAATCAACAAGAAAGCTTGCATGATCTGTATATAAAGTTGGTACGGCAAACTTTATTTCCTATCTCCATATATGTGATACCTAGAACATTTTGAGACCAATACATGTAATGTAGGAATTTGATAATTATTGTTGTATGTTTTGAATGGGATGAACGAGATTAGGGCAAATGACTAAGTAAGGTGATTAAGTTAATCACATTTGCTCAATGTACACATTTTTAATGTGCACAAAAAGATAAAAAAAAAATTGTAGGAAATGATGACTTGACATGATTATTTAATTCCATTAATTATGTTAAATTGTTGATAATTATGGGATAATTAGCTTACTGCTTGAAAAATGCATAACTTGAAGTGTATAAGGCCGATTGATATGAAATTTGGAAGGTAAGCACATGTTAACGTGCTCTACCTAATGAATGGTATGGATTAAGATAATCATGATTAAATTATAGTGATAATGATTTAAATTCATTAAATTTTGTGAGACATTTTCAAATACTTATATCTTGCACTAGGATGGTTATTTCCAGATGAAAATTTTTAGGGATAGCAAAAACAAGGTGGCCTATTGATAATTCTCAAAATTTTTATTTAAATTCATATTAAATTCACACTGTTAAATATTAAATTGTTAATTAAATGCATGTTTTAAGTGAAATTTCATGAAAATTATATTTTTCGTAAAATCCTTATTTTTGCTATAAAATGGGTCATTTTGCAACATTCTTGAAAATATAAAATTATGACTCAATTCCCTAAAAAATTTTAATGATGAAAGGTGTATTAGCTTATTAATATAATTTTGGCAAATTTATAAAATCATTTAATTGGAAAAATCATACATATATGAATACAATTATATTTTACGGGGAACAAAGTAGATTATTATATTTAGATAAAATAAATTAAAGGATAAAGTGAATTAAACTAAGATGATATATGACGTTGTTGAAATTATTTATCAAAGAACTAATATTTAAATTCGCATTTAAATGCACTGCAGGCACACCGATGTGCATACACCACCGGAGCACCAGTTCGATGCTTCATCATCTTCCCCAAATTGATTTCCATGGCTGCCCTCTCCTTTTCCAAATCCATCTAAAGCTTCCATCTCCCCAAAACATCAGCCGCAAAACCAGGACTCATGTTCGCGGCAGCCTTCTCGGGTCACCCTTCTCGAGCAAGTCGTGGAGTTTCCCCCTTTCAAACCCATCTCCTCTCCACAGAACCGCCCCCTCTCTATTTCACCACCAGCATCCATGATTCAGCCAATGATTCCATGATGAAGCCCCTAATTCCGGCAGCCCTTTCCCTACCTCCCAACTCCATTTTCCCCAAGCTCGGCACCATCCATCTTCCCGAATTCGTCTTCCATAGCAAGCAACAACACAGAGCTCGTCAACCCAACTGCAACGAGCAGCAGCTATCTCCATTAAAAATCAAGTAGCTGCCCCTAAAATCTAGCTCGACCATGTCTGATTTGAGACAACAGAAAACCCACCGCTGCATCCTCCATCATCGGCTAGCATCTCTGTTCCTGCAGAACCGGCAGCCATTTTCCGATAAACCAAAACAGCCGAACCCACTGATTCCGGTAGCAAAATCTAACGAATAGGAAGGTGGCACCGTCCGAAATTGACAGAAGCCCCAAAACCGAGCAACCAATCGCACCTTCTCTATTTCACCGACTACAAAAGCGAGCATCCTTCTTCAGCAGCCTTCAACCCACTTTACCATCTCTTCGTCTGACAGAGGCAGAAAACCAACATAATCTCAAAACCAAATCGTCAGCAACAATCCATGCACACCAATCAATGCCCCTGCTTAGCCCGTTCCAAATCCAAAAGCTGCAACTAGCCATGACAACAAACGGACCCATTAAATCAGGTAGCATCCTCTCCGGCCAAGGAGTCAATAAACCAGCAGCAAATTCAGCATCGAAAGATCCCAAGCAGCTGTCCACACAGCCCAAACAAATGAACGACAACCATGGCGTTCAACCATCTACATCACCCCTTTAATTTCAGTAATTACCGGCAGCAATGAAAATCAGCCCCCAATTGGAGAACTCAAATTCCGGCAGTTTCCATTAAACCCACCACTGCCCAAAGCCAGAAAAATCCAAAATGCTCCTTTTATAAAATCAGATGCTATTACCTCCCCTACCTCAATCCAACTAGGAGCACTTCAATCCGCAACCCATCTTTAGACACTGGAAGATTCCAATAAGCAATCATGACTAAGCAGACCAGGACCATTTGGGCAGCATCTAACAACCATTTTCAAGAGCCACGATTTCAAACCCAGTAGTCCGGAAGAAGAGCTCCCACAACCCCAAACCTTCATCAAACCTGCAATCCATGGCAGCCCTTCTCAATCGCCTGCTCAACACAAGCTCATCATCGAGCAATAATCGAACAAAGCAGCCAACAAAAGGCAGCGTGGAGAGCAACTCTAGTAAAGAAATGAGGAATCCCACATTAAATTCAACGTTGGTCATGGTGTGCCCCCAACACTCTATGTAAGGAGGGTCCCTCCACACATCCTAAAGACAACTTCCTCTCCCTTGGGTGGGACCCCTTCTTATGGGACCCCTAGCAAAGAGGTAGGGCCAAGAAATAAACTTCCCATTAAGTGGAGATTTACTCTTCATATTTGGGTGATGTAAATTTTATTTTCTGCTTTAGAGTTTTTAATATTTTATAGTTGTTAATTTTTAATTTGTAGTTTTCATTCTTAGATTAGATTTACTGCTTTATTTTTTGCTTTGTAATTTTTAGAATAAATTTAATATAATTTTCTTTCCTGCTTTAATAGTTTAATTTCGTAGCTTTTAATTGCTTTCTTGGAATAGTTTTAATTAAGTTGTTAGTTAATTATAATTTCTTTTATTTTAGCTTCTTGTCTCCCTTTCTTTTTCTCCAACTCTTCTAATTTTTTATCTTTCTTCTTTCTCTCTCTCTAATTTCTTTCCCTCTCCCTAATTTTTTTTCTTTTCTCCTTTCTTCTCTCTGACCTCTTTTTCCCTCTCCTCTTTCTTATCTCTCTATTTCCCTCTCTCTCTCTCCCTCTCTAATTTCTTCTCCTTTCTCTCTAATTTCTTTCTCTCTTTCTAATTTCTTTCCCTCTCTCTAATTTCTTCTCCTTTCTCTCTAATTTCTCTCTCTCTCTCTTCTCTATACCCTCTCTCTCTTTAAACAATTCAAAACTACATCGCCTTTCTATGGATTCGACCCGACTCACCATTATTCTATACTATTGCCCGCATAGTGGTAGCTTTAATATGTTTCGGTTAATTTTAATTAAATTGGTGATCATAGTGCTCTTAACGACAAGCACTTGGTACGCATTACCTATTATATTGATGGATTTGATTAAACTAAATTTCATGAAAAAATGTTAAACCACTTATGGTTAAAAATAATTGAATTTTTACCTTTTAAAAGTGAATTCCAATTAATGCAAATTCAATGCAATTAATGATGTATTTGAAGTGTCTTAAGGAGTGAATTTTGGGGCAAATTTTAATTTCAAAAAATTCAAAAAATGCATGGAAAAGCTGCTAAAATAATGGACGTTAAATAGGACAGAAAATGAGCAGCTTTTTATGCTCACAAAAAACAAAATGGACAGCAGCTTGTGGACGTGATTACATGAGCGAATTTTGGCCATATTTTGTAAAAAAAAATATATGTATATATATAAGAATTACATGGGTAAAATGATGACATCACATAGGTGGATAAGTATTGAATTTATTATGCCTCAAATGAGGTGAAAAATGGTGGATAAATGCACCATCATAAAATGGGCAAGATGGGCAGCAAGGAATGTTCTTCATTTTCGACAACAAAGGAAAAAATAAAAGAAAAGGGGACCAACAGGGACGTCCAACTAAGGGGAGGAGATGAAAAAAAGAGTGAAAAGAAGGGGAGAAGAAGGAAGTTCAATTTAGGCAAGAAGGAAGCAACCATAACTCCACAAGTAGGTACCTTGTAATACCCAGACCCAAGTAGGACTCATATAATTACATTTAAGGTATAATGAATGATTTATGTGTAAATTGATTGAGTTTTGGATGATTTTCATGAATTTATGAATTTTTGCAAACCCTAGTTTGCAATTATGAAAGGTGATTAAGATTAATCGCCGGAACCGAAACGAGTCAGGATGACTAATGAGGCTTAAGGAGGATTAGCAGGTGTTAATGTGGCATGAATATTTATTTTAATTTTCATGATTTAATTAATGGAGATTAAAATGGAAATTATGGAATTATGTTAAAAATCATAGAAAATTCATAACTTTACGCCTACAAGGCGAAATGAGATGAAATTTTAAAGACAAGCTCATAATTTTGAGCTCAACTTATGAGTGGATTGGATTAAGGCACAAGTGATGAGATTAAGGTGATAATTATTTATTTTTATGTATTTTTAATCTCACACTCCAAAGAAAATTTCAAAGGTTCATAACTTGACGTAGAAACATCGTTTAAGATGAAATTTGAAACAATGGAATAAAATTATGAAATCTATGGAATGAGTGAATTTGATTAATCTAATTATCATGAAAAAGTGGTTAATTAGAAAAAGGTACCTAGCTTTGACTTTGTGTACCCTAGACTACCATAGCATTTAATAAAAAGCATTTTTGAAAATGACATATTTAAATGTTATGCAAGGTGTCAAAAATTCAATGGATGGAGCTGGATTTTTAAGCATTATTTAATAGTCAAATCCATGGAAAATCGAGGGTTTAAATACATGGATTTAATGACCTAAACTTAGCTCAAATGGAGCATAGGTGTGGTGTCACACCAAGAGACGTCCAAGGGGGGATAAGGCTTGATATTTGGATTTTTAAAAATCCTAAAAAATATGCCTAAGCTGCCTAATGACTAGGGGAAGTAAATGGGCAATTAAAAATGTGGATTTTCATGGCAAAAATTATTGAAAAGGAAGCTTCATGGATGTTGCAAATAGTGGACAACAACATGGTGCTTAAATGAATGGATTTTGTGGATTTTTGTAAAATATAAAATGCATATTTTACTTGGATATAAAAATGTCATGTCATCAAGGGATAATGTAGAATTAAATTACCCTCTTGACATGTGGCAAATGGGTCCCACTAGCTGGTTAAAAAAATCATAAAAGGGAGATAAGACTTGGAACGTGCATGGCAAGAAAGGGGAAGAAATTTCCTAAAAAAATTGCTAAGTCTTGAGCACCAAGGGCACGTCCAAACCAGCAAGGGAAAGAGGAAAAAGGATAAGAAAAAGAGGAAGAAAAAAGGAGGAGAAAAAGAAGAGGAACCAAACAACTCAAGTTAGAATCAAGTTAGAGTTGATTCAAGTAAGTGAAATTTATGTTTTGAATCACCTAAATCAAGTTTTTCTCTCTCAATTCATGAACCATAAATATGGTTCATAAATAAATCTTAAAGTCTGATTTATGATGCCTTAATATGGGGATTGAATAATTTTTTAAAGATTTAAACAAGATCAAGAGTTCAAGAGAGTAAAAATGGAAGTTTAGGTTGGATTTTGAGATGAAAACCAACTTGGAAAATCTCAAAACACTAAACTAAGTTGCTGTATGATTTGAGCATGTTTATTTGGATATAATTCATGTTCTTTTGAGTTACATATGAAGATTTAAGTATTTTTTGATGATTTTAGCAAATATGAAACCTTAAGTTTCAAGAAATGACCCGATTTCTCAATTTTTGGGTTAAAAATGATAAAAGGAAGTGCTTAAATTATTTATGGATGAATTTTAGGGTAAATTACCCTAAATTGAGGACCCTTTTGACGGCCAAAGTGGGCTAGATTAATTTGCCCTAAATCTGATTTTTTAGGGTATGCTTGAGGGACATCCAAATGGGGGCCAAAATGGATGATTTTCATATGATTTTTGTTGCTGTTTGTAATGAAATTATTTATGAATGTTATGAAAGGTAAAATACTCTATGTTTAAGGTACTTTGAGTGTCCAAAAGGGTTTAAAAAGATTAGCCCTAAATCTGATTTTATGGACATATGATTGGACACGTCAAAATGGGTTAAAAGGATACCCTATATGCATGAATACGTTGCTGTTATGAAAGACAAAGAATTTTGGATTTTAAATATGTGATAATATCCTAAATTTGGGTTAAGAAAATCATTTTTAATTTCTGGAAATTATAACTTAAAAATCTGTTATGATTTAAGTCATAAAAGGAGCATTGAAATGATGAAACGTGTGTCTTAACATGGCTGTTTTGGAAATCAGTGATAAAGGGATTAAAAATCCAAAATTAAACATAAAGTATATTTTAATTAAGGGATTTAATGATGATGAAAATGGGTGGAAGTTTCTGTGTTAAGAAAATTTAAGAAATACATAATATATGTGTTGTATATTGAATATATGTGAAGCATATGTGTGAATGGTTGATATGTGACTTATTTGAATTTTCTAAAATGAAAAATATGCATGAAAATGTGATAACATGCATGAGGAAGTTTCTGTGTGATTAAGGATTTATTATCTCAATATTTGAGATTTATTTATGAAACTTAAAACATCATTTATATGCTTAGAACGAGCATAGACGTAAGAAAAATGGAATATGCATGAAAAATGGTTAATGAGAGATATAAATTCTCATATGTTGAGATATGAATGTATGCTATGTGTTTACCCTAAATATGGGATTAAAACACATTATGGAAAGTATAGAATGAATGCTATGATTGCATAAGTGTCTGTCTTGTATGTATGATCGATTTGAAAATCCAAGTCGATTATGAATGATATGGATTATGGGATTGAAAAACTAAGTAAATGCAAGCAAATGGCTTGTTATAAATGCGATGCTATGTTTATATATAGGCAAGGGCAAAGAAGTTAACGAGGAGGAAAGCTAAGCAAGAAAAGTAAGCAAGCAGTTTTCTAAATGCTTTTGTTTTATCAAATGTGATAAAATGTTTATCAATGATGTTCTAACTGTTTATATGAGTTAGAAAATGAATGATTTCAATTCTTTATAAAGTGTTTAAGGATTGTCATTCCTTGTCTAAATGAGTGTTGAAATGTTATTTCTATTGAAATAAATGAATTGCTTACTGCTTTACAAGTACATATGATAAATGACGAATCCATGATTTATGAATGAAAAATCATGCTAGCATGTCAAGTCATGTTTATGAAAGAAGCATGTGCACGAAAGCATGAGGTCCACCTCAAAGGTGTAAGTGGACTGAATGTCCTCCTTTGGTGCGGCCAAGTCGCTAAGGTGGCCGAGGCCCGGCGGCGCCTCCCTAGAATGGGAGAGAGGATGAAAGTGGATGGTTGTCTGGCTAGCTTCTATCTAAAGGAATGTCATGATTTTAAATAATACATCACATTGTTTATGACATACCCTGGATGGGTACGAGAAGCATGTTTAAAGATATACCCTCGAGCGGGTATAAAGTAGCTTTCCATGAATGATTTACGAAAAAGTTTCTACTCCATTGGTGGTTGATCACTTGGTAAGTGTCTTCAATCGAATGGAGGAAATGCATTTATATAAATTGCTTGAAAATCTATAGCTTGCTTATTGAGTTTCGACTCACAGTTTTGTTTTCCAAATCCTAAAGACAGGTGAAGGAGAGAACCATGCAAGGAGCACGGATGGAGATTCAAGGAAAATTGAATTTCTCCAAGTTCTTGTGATAGAACTCTATGAGTTTGTATGGTTGTATGTTGATGACATTATTGATGTTCGAATGTTATATAAGGATTTTGTCATGCTTATGACTATATGATATTTATGACTATAAATAGCGAAAAAAATTTATGGTCGATTATTAAGGATGTTTCATTATGAAATGGTTAAGTATGGAAGGTTATGAGATTATGTGTGTATATTTCAAATGGAATATATAAAATGATATAAACTCCTAAGGAGTTAAGATAAAATGGGATAAATATCCAAAGGACTCGCTAAGTGACAGGGCAACAATCCTGATCATGCTTACCAATCGATTGATCTTGGAGTAAGGTTGTGACACTCGAGCTGGGGTGCCACATACCTTGACTATGTGTTGATTTTGATAATTTGAAAGGGTTTCTAGCTCAAGTAGTGTTTCATAAATTTGATTTATTTATGAATATTAATTGATGATTTATACAGCCCATGATGTGGTTATTAAATGTTAAATGAGTTGGGAGATTCATTTCAAGCATCAAAGAAATCATATGTATGACTTAGAGTTGTTTGGAATAAGTTAACCATGTTGAAATTTATTTTGATTTCAAATATCTGTAGCTGTTTTAAGCATTTATTATGTATTGATTAATTGAGTTGTTATAATAATTAATTTATGTCAAACCAAGTTTATATGATGGACCATAGTTAGGTGAAAGTTTGGATTAGTAACTTGATAAAATTTCCATCCATTTAGGGTGGAGATGATGCTTGATTTAGACAACAAGGATAATGGGTAATTAAAAGGGTAAAATACCCCATTTATGGAGTGACTAACGGACGTCCAAATGGTTGGGACAAAAATTTAAAAATCTGTTTTATATGACCTAGTGATGGGGACGTCCAAATGCGGAAATCAAGAGGAGAAAAGTTTCTGTTTTGGGCCATTTAATTGAGGGATTTCAATTTCATGATTATATGCTAATTAATGTGCAAAAAAGTTTCCAAACTAAGCAAAAATTGAGAGAAAAATTTTGTTTCATATTAACTTGCTTAACACATGATATATGTGTGATTAAAAGAGTGCACATAAAGGGTATGGATGGTAAGGCTAGGGAATGATCATTGTATTACATGTATAATTAGTTTAAGTGCAAAAATAAAAGAAAAATATGGCAAAATGAGAAAAGATAGGGCAATTTTAAGAAAATTACAAAATTTTAAAAATTTGAGGTTGAAATTAGTAGCCCCAACTTACAAATGTAAGCCTTGAATGAACACCAATGTGAAAATGCAAAGTATGGATGTTAAATGATAAAAGATAAGCGCTAACTTCCATATGTTGAGTTAAACTTAATGGTTATAATGAACTTAAAATTTTACCCTAAATAAGGGTATCAAAATGAAAAGAATGGTCACAATTGAATCACAAGTTATACCAAAGTGTGAATTGAAAAAGTTAACACCAAACTTGAAAGAAAAATGGGCTAAGTTGGCTTGATGTGAATTCATGTGGGTTGAAAAACCTTAAGATGTGCAATGATTTAAAATTCTATGCTTATGGATAAAATTTTATTTTCATGTATTTGGGCAATGACAAAGAAAAGGTGGAAAAAAGGGATTGAAATGATTATAGGTAATCAAGCAAACTTTAGAAAAGTTGCTTTCTAAAAATGCTGAATATTTATTGCCAATTGTTTGTTTAAATGCTTTTGAAATTATTTAAGAATGGTCACTCTTATAACTTTTGCAAATTGACTTGAATATTATTTTATAAAAAGTTGTATTGAGAAATTATGGTTCACATGTTTATTCTTGAAAATCATGCTAGCATGTCTATGATCGTGGTGCACAAGGAACTAGGTCTACTTTAGAGGTGTAAGCGAATCGGTTGTCCCGCTCTAGTGTGACTAAGTCGCTAACATACGCCAAAGGTCGCGACTTCCTCCCTGAGATGAGAGCAGGATGATGTGATGGTTGCCTAGCTAGCGTATCATCATTATGATGTTCATATTACGTTGATAATAATGCATTTGCATTATTCATGAAGTACCCATGTTGGGTATGATGTTGATTATTTAAAAATGTTTATACAAGGAAAAACTTTGCCTGAAAATTATGTAGCTTGCTTACTGAGTTAATACTCACAATTTGTTTTCCAAACCCAAGACAGATACAAGAACGCTACAGAGGACATGAACAGGTTTAATTGAAGAAACCTAATTTTTTTATTCCTTTATATGCATCTACATCAAGGGTCAAGACTTATGGAAGTGATATTATGGTCTCTTGGGTTTTTAGAACATTAAACATCTTTGATGTGTGATGTGAATTGGGATATGACTTTAACTTGAAAGAAAGAAATTGATGGGTTGTTGTATGTATGATTTTAATATGACATGAATGACATGAAATTTTATGGTATATGATGGAAATGATATATTGAGAATAGATGATGAATGTATATATCTGATCTTGTTGATGGCTAAAATGGGCAATTTGGAGTATAAACGAACATGTTCCATGAGGTAAACTCCTATGAAATGAATTATCAATGTATGTTCATGTTATGCACCCGCTACGTGACAAGGGCAACAATCTTGCTCATATTTACCAATCAATAAATGATCCTGAAGTAAAGCTCTAGTTATGACACTCGGGTTGGGACACCACAGTATATCATTGCATATTGGCAGATTTGGCAAATTAAGAATTCTCTTCAATTGGAAGGGAGAATGAACTCTATAAATTCTACAGCTGAATGGAGGATGGACTATCTCCACATGTTCTCTCTAGCAAAATTTATCCTCACAAATAACTTCTCTATCTTTGAAAGTCACACCCATTGGAAGCAATCTCATACAGGTAGGATGAATGCGAATGTGGATGCTAGTTGCAACTTGTATAGATAAGAGTTGGAATGGGGGCTATAATTAGAGATGCAGACAAAAAATCATGGCAGCTAGGAGTTAGGTTTTAAAAAGGATAACTGAGTCGGGTATAATGGAAGCAAGGTTTGTACTATTAGGGACCTCAGAAGACTTAAGGATAGGTTTGAGTCTGTTACGTTTCATCATGTTATGAGAATAAAAAATCAAGTTGCACACTCTATTGTAGTTTTCGCTTCCTCTAGTTTAGTTGACAATGAAAGTTGGCGAGGAATTTCCCTTGTTTGGTTTACGAACATTCTACGTAAGAATATCCCTAGTTGTGTTTGAATAGAAGAATCTGTTTTAAATCAAAAAAGAAAATTCCTCATATTTATAAGAGAGTCTCATGGAATATTTATTTGAAATAATTGCTCGTTTGATAATATTTTTTAATGAGGAGTGATCTTATTAGTCCAGGCTAAGTAAATGCTCCACTTAACCCACCTCCGAAAACTCATTTACAATAATTTTTTTTTTGCTTTTTTCTTTATATACTTATTTATCTAAGTGTATTTAATATATAAACTAAGCTCTATCATTTTTTGGATATGTGTATATATATATTTGAGATTTTTAAACATCTATGTGCATATCTGTATTTAAAATATCCTTATCTTTAAAAATTTTAAAAAATGTACATATATCTAAAAATGGTAAAACTTGGTGTATATGTTAAATACACTTAAATAAAAGTGTATGAGAAAAAATTTTAAAAAAATTATCTTAAATAGGTTTGAGGCGGTCTAAGCGAGACATTTGTTTAGCTCGAACTAACAGGATTATTCTTTTTTCATAATATCTAATCTACTTATAATAGACTCATCTTATCCTGATTAAGGATAAGCCCTATCAGGAGTGCTCATCACCTTATGTTTCTAATATCTCGCTTACACACATGGTGGGCTTTTCTCACCATCCTCCTGTTCATGTAGACAAATACGTTATATAACTAATGAGTATAACCTACAATTTGGGATCTTGATCTTATGCGCCTATTAAGGATACATAGTAGTTGCAACTCAGAATAAAAATTTCTTGCTATATTCCAAACTTATTTTGTTGCATCAAAGTAAGCGCAAGTAATCCCTCGTAAAGGCTACATTTGACTACTCTTTATTGAATTGTAATCACAATTATATCTGATCACGTAACTCAGTCACAAAAATGGATATAATTTGTCAACTAGAGAATACAAGTAAATGATGTACTACAAAATAGTCTTCTCTTTGCACATATATTTCTTAGTTATAGGTTACCTATTGTCTTAGACATATCCCACCAAAAAGCACATTACTCATAACTTGTAAGTAACATGCTAAAGTAGCAAAATTAAATTGCAATAACAAAATATAGTTAAAAGTGACATAAGGCATAAAATCAAAGTTATACTTGCTTCAGGAGCTCTTATAGTGAGGAGACAAATTATTTCAAAAGAATCATAACTTACTTTCATTATGGGTCACGAAGAATACATAGTATGAAACACATGATATGGTAGAACAATTTTTAATAGATAAGGAGCTTATGTCATTAACTTTTCAACACTATACAAGCCTTAGTTAGTTACTATCAAGCACCTAACCAAAACTTTCAAATTTCTTGTCTTCTTTGGGCACCAATTGAGATTCCACATCTAGCTTTAACAAAGTGTAATGAAACAAGAGACTCCTACTATGATTAAGATTTAATGAAATACAACATCATCTTGATTCTTTTATCAAGACGATCCATATCTTAAGTTTATGATCTCGTGTGGCATCCATCATGCCTAAGTCGTCTCACCTCCAAAGAGATGATTGCCTATGAGGGAGATCCAATCTTTGATTTTGTTGATATATTTCCAATTGAACACTTCTCATTTATTCAATCATGCTAATATACTCACTAATATCTCAAAATAACAAACTCTATGACCTATGCAAATGTAGATGTGTTGTACTGTTACTTGACATGCCACAAATTTAGACTCCAAATTTAGGTTATCTTTTATTGTCTATGAGATGATGTTATTTGTTTAGCAAGATATATGAGTTAATAGTGATTTCACTTCTCTAGGTCTCTACATTAATCAATATTGGTTAATCCATTAGGTATAATCATTTACTTTAAAATAAATAATTTACAATGCCTTTGTGATGTAAGTCAAATTCTTTAATAAGCTCGTCGAAGATTTAATTGATATTTATTTACCTAATCAACAACATAACAAATGTTAGAGTGAGTGTATATTAATATACATTGAGCTCTTGATTATACTAGTATAAGAAAGATATCTTATTTTTCCTTTTAATATTGGAGTCTTAGGACACATTTCAAGGTTTAATACTTTGCCTTTTGTAGTATGATTATTAGTAAGCTTGTAGCTTTGTATATAAAATCATTAAAATCTTAATACCTACATGATTTTGTGAAAAAATTAGTTAGTTTGTTTGAATGATATATTAAGTATGAAAAGGATGCTCGAGTATATTCTTCATTTCAAATTAGAGGACAGACATTTTTTAAAGGCGACAAAAATTTAAGTATACAATAATTATAATGATGAGACAAATTGAGATAACTTGATAATCGAATTAAAGTTTCTTCATAAAATATACTCTACTACTAGATATAACCCTTAACCACACTAAAGTGGCCTTATATTCCTTTATCAATTCGTCTATTTCGAACTTAGTTTTGAGAACCCATTTATTTTCAGTTACTTTGCACGCCAAGTGGAACATCAACCAAGTTCCAGACTTGATTAGACTTTACTTCTTCTTATATTGCTTTTTTATGCTTTTTTAGATGAGCATGAGACAGCCTCATATGTCAAATCAAGCTCTTTATCATATTGAGACATAACTATAGAAGTTTTCTCCTTGATCTCAAAACGATGATGTGAGATTTTTTTGGCTACTCCTTTAAATATGGTACTTTTTGGATATTTCACTTGCACTCAACTCAAGATATTGAGGTAAAATTTTCTTCAAGAATAGGCAATCCATTTTGCACCATGTCAAAATCTAAGGAGGCTTGCCGCTAGTCGGAAGCCACGCGTGGGCTTCGCTTAGGCCTAGCTAGAATTGGGCCCACTTGAGCTTAGTCTTTAATCACGACCTAATAGCCAGCCCCACTCCTTGTTGCAACTGGTCACCTATACTACCATGGCCCTTCCTTGCACCATCGCTTGCTACTAGGACTATCATTATTGTGCCGTTTGCTGACGTCGATCACCTATTGTTGGACTTTTCAACTGCCAGTCGGTAAGTTATTGTATCTCTTTTGGGTTCTCCTAGTGGACAACCCACACTTCTGAATTTTTTGGCTTGTTCCAGCTCAAAATACTTAAGCAAGGTAGTTTTGCAATTTTCAATAGTCATTTATTTTGTAATTAAAATAAGAAGCGGGGATTATATAAGAGTATTGGCTAGGGGCTATTTTACGAAAGTTCCAAGTCATTTCTATACATCGTAGTGGACAAAACCATAGTGCACCTAACCCTTTCAGATAATCTTATAACCGCTACAAATAGTTCTTCTATCGGTCTTGGTCTATTTTAATTCATCTAAGTCTAATTTATATTCTTCTTTAATGATCCAATGTATAATTAGCCTATATAAACATCTAATTTTCATGGATAAATTAGGTAATTAATTATCATTTTAAGGATTATTAAATGTAATTATAAGCATGATTAACTTATTGAAAGCAAAAAAATATTTCTAGCCATAAGCAAACATGGGTCTTTTAACTCAATTAACATAACATCATGTGGGAGACCCATTAAATATTTAGAGAATAGGCATCCATTAATGCATCTCATAGCTCATGCATTAATACTAATTCATTGAACACAATAGAAAATTCGTGTCCCACATAAAAATTACATTCACATTTGATGAGCTACGTATATGTCAATTTAAATTACTTGTTTAACGCAAGTATATATATCATGCAAGTAATAAAATATGAGTAGAGTTTTGTTTCCGCGAGGATTATATTAAACAGACTAGCACCTTAGAATTCAACTGTCTTATGTGAATTGGCAAATTGACTAGAATTTGTATTTAAAGAACCCAAATTAAACTAAACTAAACCAAAATAGAGTAGGTGCAAGAGAGTTTGCTTTGAGATGAATAAGATGGGTGGAAGTATGAATTCGTTAATTCATAGATATGTTAACTTGGTTCCTTTTTATGTTAATTGTGTAGAGATTACTAATGTAGGTTTATTTATATTCATATATGTCTTCTAACACATACAAACCTAACCATGTTTTAGTTAATTGCTATGTTTCCATGCAACAAAGTAAAACGAGACTGATAACCACATAACCTAATCATGATTACACAGGATTAATAGCTATATTCTTATCTATATTAACATCCAACTCACACAGTAGCTGAAAAACTTGTGCCTTATATATGAATCTTATCCAAAACTCACTCTTCCAAGTATGGATTTGGATATTAAATCAATTTACAAGGTTGCAAAGCTTGTAAACACTTAAATCATAATATATAAGGGTAATCTCAAGCAAAGTAAGCTATAACACAATAATTTTCTCATTCAAGCATAGAGAAACCAAATAATATAGTCTATGATATCAAATTCTACATATCTCCTATCATAGGAAGATTCAACTCATAAACATGACTTCGGTTTCCATTAAAATTAAATTAACAATCATCCCAAGCAAAGAGAATAACAAAAATAAAGAGAAGAGAAGATGGAACTCAATAGATTTGCAGGAATAAGCTTGTTCTTCACTTGCCCTTTTGTCTTTCCTTAAAACTCTTAGTTTTTCTCCCTTAAACACGGCAGTCATGATCCCTTGATATTCTCTTTAGAAAAATCCACAAAGATATATTTATACCCCTAAGGATTTGAATGTCAACAAGTGCAAAAATAGCACACAAGTGGGGTTGGCGCATAGTGCCAAGAGTTTGGTGCCAGAGCGCCAACTCTCTGGAGCTATCTGGAAACTGTTAGTTCTGAAATTTTCTACTATAGCGGTGCCTAAGGTCAGGGCGCCTGAGCGTCAACTTTCTGACTTGAAATTCTTTACTTTGCTTGTGTCAAACTTCCTCTTTCATTCCATCCTATTTTTGCCTTGGATTTGCATTGGAATTACCCTCCTTTTCCTACAACAAAAAGTAAAAATAAGTAAATACATGCTTAAATGATTTAATAAAATTACTAACAACCTAAAATGACATAAATTATGTTAAATTTAACTCAAAATGCGTGAAATGCGGAAATGATGAAAACTAATGCAAAATCTATGCAAATTTACATGATTCTCTTGAACTAGCATTCTAAATGAACACAAAATAAGTCTTGATACCTTTATTTTTGTAGAGTTATCAATGCTCATAGGCAATCAAGAAGTTGAAATCTGATCCATTTATAATATTTTGAAAAAATCTAATAATCAAAACAAGATATGACATGATATACTTGAAAACTAGAAATGTGTTATCATAACATATATATTATTCAATCATTTAAAAAATGTTTATTTTTGCTATCAGCATGCTACAAGGAAGAAAAGAGTGGTCATTCTTTTGTTCAAGAAAACAACATATATAAATTTAGAAGTTTTATATATAAGAGTTCTCCGATGTATTTACATATGTTATGGTATGTTTAGCTCAAAATGAGCCCTAAATGCATTTGAATGTATTAATATTTATCTATATATAAATTCTATCGTAGATAGTTTACATGTTAAAAAATAACTTTAAAATAGATATTTACGCAAAATTATTTTGTTATATTGATTTTGTACCATTTTCAAATGAGTCTCATACACATTTAATTTGAATGAAAATTGGTATTCTTATAAAAGAAATAATTCTAAATACAATGAATAATATAAATGTACATTTTATGATCATATGAGACCCATTTTAAGCTAGATGCATAGATGCATAGATAACTTCTCTCTCTATATATCGTATACATATGTTAATTATATATCTTATTATACCAAGAAAAATATTATTTGTAAATAAACTACATAACTTTCAAATACAAATTAATGCACAATTGGCGATAGACGATAGTGATTTGGATTTTTTTATTATAAGCATACTAACTAAATAGTTTTACTTAAAGACAAGCAAATTAATTTCAAAATAGACTTATATTATCACATCCAAAAGATAAAGCCAAAATGTAGATTTATGGTTCTATCACTTGTTAATTTTGAGTTTATGGTAAAACCCAAGAGGGAATGGGTGAATTGAGTTATTTGAAATTCTTTCGGTGTGTTAAATGTAATTTCCTTGTAGACTAAATCCCCTTGAATGAAAAATATAGAAAATGGAAAGAAGTAGAATAAATATTACAAATATAATATATTATAGTAGTTTGGGACAACCCTCCCCACTCTGCTTCTCCAAGAGCACACCCTTGTGCCTTGGATTCCACCATATTAATAAATTTACAACTAGAGCATTCATTCTTTTCTATATTCTAGCTCTATGGGGCCCTTATAATTTTCACACAAGTAGATGACAAGACAAACTCCAACTATACACTATTTGTCTTCACTTAGTCTAGACACACTCCAACTATACCCTATTTGTCTTCACTTATCCTTAGTCTCCAAACCAAGTGGAATCACAAAAGCAAAGAATAGAAATGAAAAACTACACTTTATAGATGTGTAGAAAAGTTTTCAGCACGAGAAGAACGTGTATAATGAGTTGATGAGAAATCACTTCAACACTTGCAGTGAATCACACAGTTTTTCTTGTAGGAAGCTTTAATGAACACTTAAAAGCTTGTAAGTTGAAAGGTGAAAGTTCAATCAATACTTTGACTAACCCTCTCTACTTCATTTGATGTGTAGTAAATATAGAGAGAATAAATTTGAATGTCACGAGATAGGTGACACGTATTTAATGCGCCAATGTTTGAAAATTTTTGACCATTACGACCTAAGTCTCACTTGAAATCGACTTTGGGTGCGACTTTGCTCAAGTCAAAAACTGGAGTTGACTTGGGTTGCAACTTCATTTTTCAAAGCTTCAGTCTTCAAGCTTCAAATTCTATTTGGGGTTGACTTGGTCTCAGGCTTGACCCAAGTTGCATGTGTAGTCGACTTGGGTTGCAACTTTACACTTTGTTCATTGGAACTGTAATACTTCATACTCTTGATTTATTAACACATATGCCCTTCATTTCTTTATTTCATGGCCTCAAATACTTTCTTGGCCTTATATTCCTCTTCATCATTGTGTTTGGTCATATCCATTTGAAATTTCATCAAGGGACCTGTAACTTGGATCTTGAATCAAGGCTATATAATGTTACTTGAGTCATTCTTGTCACTCTTGAACTTGAATCTACTTATTTGAACTTCCTTGTGCTCAAGTCAAAGATCGAATTGATATTCAATTTCACTCAAGTCACATAATAAAATCGACTTCATTTGGAACTTCACCCAAATCGCATGTTGGAGTCGACTTGGGTTGCGACTTGACCCAAGTCGCATGCAAAGTCGACTTAGCTTGTGACTTACCCAAGTGGTATGCGAAGTTGACTTTGGATGCGATTTTCCTGCTCACGCATCCACAATTTCAGCATTGTCAAAAAAGTCCTTTGAAGTCGATACTAAAGTCAACTTGGATATCGACTTGACCTAAGTTGAAGTCTAAGTTGACTTAACTTGCGACTTGACTTGTCATGTTTTGAATCTTGAAAACTTTGAACCTTAAATCATCTCAACCACATATTAGTACCTTAAAACCTCTCAAATTAAGTTTTTAATCATTAAAACATAAATTGTGCTTTATTTGTTATTCATTTATAACAATTCCAATGTAGAAAATAATGGTGTATGGCCCATCTCTTTAGAGAATCTACCGATATATTAGAATTGTGGAAGTAGGATTGATATTACACCTTGAACTTCTCAGCTAGTTGGTATTGAAATCACATAAATCAAAAATCAATCACATACCCACCAGCTAAATGCCTACAAGAATCAAATGAAGAGAAGGAGAATGTTTTGAATCAAATTCTACTGGTTATCAGAGCAATCAAAGCTCCTCATATTTTTAAAGGGAGTCTAGTGGCATCTTTATACGATTTATATGCTCATCTGATAGGATTCTCTAATATTCAATCTACTCAAGATAGGCTCACCTTTGTCTTGATTAGGATAACCCCAATCATAGGTGTTCATCTCCTTACGTTTCGAACAAAGGCATAGAGAAAGGGGAAGAATGTGTCCGCAACCTATCTAAAACTTTTATTTCCTTACAACTACTCTATTTCTAACCATTTCTTCACGTTTTCATACAACTATCATATTTTTTAAATTATTTTTGTATAACTTCTCATACAACTACTCCATCTATTTTAAATCTATTCTCTTTATTTCTCATAATTACCCTTATCATATCGCATCATTTCTTTCATTTCAAAAACTTTTTTATAAGAAACTTTTATTCAAAAGTTTTATTAAATACTAAAAACACTAAACATATTTTTTTTACTATCCTAGTTGTGACTTTGTCATCTTAAAAAAATGAAAGAATATATTTCATCCACGTATTTTGATGATAAAAATAGAAAATAAAGTATGCATATTAAAAAAAGATTGGATAATGAAATATACTTGATTAATGTTTTTGTAAAACATCAGATTTGATAAATAATGTGTCGATTAGTTTCATTAGTATGGAGAAATATTTAAGGACTATTGAATAATGTGATTTTTTGTAAAGTTGTAAAAAAATGGGCGTATGACTACATTGCATCTTTTTAAAATAAGGAATATGAGGAATAGTTTTGGCCATATTATTTTTTCTCATGTTCTTAGATCTGCAAATCATTGATTGTGCCCATATGCTGGCAAAATGGACGGGGGAGTGTGAAGAGGAAAGGAAAGTGTGGTTAATGAAGCTCCATTTTGTATCTTTGAAATACTTTGGAATGATTTGCATTCGTTTGTTGTATAATGCACGGTGGGGCCGTCCCCGTGGTGGACCCTAGTTACATGCACCCAGATCCACTAAGTCTCAGTGCACCCAAGTCCAAATATTCATTGTTTTATTTTTTAAAATTTTTTTATACAACTATTATCTAAGTGTATTTAATATGAGTATTAATTTTTACTAATTTAAAAAAAATGTAAATTTTTTTTGACTTTTTAAAAATAATAGCATTTTTATTGGTATTTTTTGTAGAATGTAACAATCGATATTACACTCAAATACATTCACACAATAACTCTCATACTGAGAGAAATTTCACGAAGGGGCAGAATCTGTAAATAGCCCCACAAAAGGAGCACAATCTGTAAAATATCCTACAAAGGAGCACAATATGAAAACCCACAAACACACAATCGCGGGACTGGGGATTGAAGCCTGGTCTCCACCATCGAGAGAAACAGACTTACCATGATAGCCTAGGCGTCATGGCAAAATCAGTACTATTTTTTAAATTACTAAAATGCCTTTGATTTTTAAAAATTTTAAAAATATATCTAAACATCTCCAAAAATGGTAAAAATTGATACACATATTAAATACACTTAGATTAACAATTTTATGAAAAAAGTTTAAAACAAATAAAAAATGGGTTAAATGCACCAAAGTGTACCAAGTCTAAGTGCACCTGAGTGCATTCAACTACTTCCGAGCGGTGGTTGGGTTTGGCAGCCATACTTGTTTTTGTTTTTTTTGTGATAATGCTATCATTTTATCAAAAAAAATTTGACAGATTTATAGGAACATTAACGGTTTGCTTGTGAACCTCGCTGGTTTGTACAAATAGAGAGGTATGCATTGCATTCTATTTGTCCGAACTAGCCGAATTTGAAGACAGACACATTGACATATTGGATTTGAACTTTCTCGGATTTGAAGTTGAGAAGCATCTGAATTCTCTCGGCCTATATACATTGAAGTCGTGGTGAAAAATTTTGGCGAATACATCTACAGATTGATCCTAAACATCAATGATTCAATGTATTCAATCATTTTGCAGACAACAAGGAGAACCCTTCTTCCTGAGATGAGTTCTTCAACATTTTTGAAAGATCTTTTTTCATAAGACATTTTTGGAAGATTTGATGCTTGTAAGTTCTGGCTAGATGACGATGTCTGAACTGGCTGTAGTTTTATCTGATTTTGTTTCTCATTGTTATAACCTAGGTTTCAGATTGTCCACATCAAAATATGACAACTCTAATTAGTAAAGAGTGCTTGAGTGTCTTAAAAGTTACCTAGAGTTTGTGAAGTCAAAAGACAAACCAATCTATAATATTATAAATATGTAAGTAATTTTTTTTTAATCATGTTACCCACTTTGAATACCTAGATAATTGATGAAGATAACTCAGAGGAAGGGATAGCGAGGCAAATGTCTCTACTTAACTTTGAGTCTTAGACCTCCAACCCTAACCACTTGTCTCCAAGTAGTGACAACTTTATGAGTAAGTCGACTAGCAGTTCGAAGAAACTGCATGCTTGAAGAGTAGAATAAAATAAATTTGGCTGAACAACTTTAACTGTTTGTCGTATCTTATGAAGTATTATGTTTATTTCACTATCCTCATAAAAACAACTGGATTTTTATATTTGTTTCAACAGTATTATTATAAGTCAGCAACTAGTGGCACATCATTCTATGCTTCTAGGAGCATTGAGTTTCAATGCTCTCGGGTGTATATATTTATTTTTTATTTTTTTTAAAATTTTTTCCATGAAATTGTTGATCTAAGTATATTTAATAATGTGTCAATTTTTATCATTTTTAGAGATTTTTAGATATTTTTTCGAATTTTTAAAATTAGTGACATTTTTAGCAATTTAAAATTACATCCACATTTACTCAAATACATCGTTTTGTTGTAAAGTCCTAAAAGCCAGATACTTTCCACATGGGGACATTTGGAGCTGCAAAGAAAAACCATCGACTCTTTCACTTGGAAGAGTATTCTGAAAGCAAGAGATGTTATTAGGTTGGGCTGCAAGTGGAGGATCTGCGATGGAAGGCGTGTCTGCTTCTTTGGAGACGAGTGGCTTGACTCCAAGGTGATAAAGGCGGGCCCCCTTCCGCTCTCTATCCCGGAGGAGGTAAAGGTTAATTTCTTTATTGACCGTGATAACATGTCATGGAACAGGGATAAGGTGATGACTGCAGTGGGGGAAGCCACCTGGAGGAATGTTAGTCGGGTCTCTCTCTCTCTCTCGATCCGGTGGAGGATTGTATGTATTGGAAACATGAACCGGATGGTTTCTTCACGGTCAAATCGGCCTACAGAATGATGTGCTCTAATGATGAAGATCCGACTCTTCCTGGATGCTATAAAGCAATATGGAGGCTGAATCTTCCCAGTAAGATTATTATCTTTGGCTGGCGTCTTATCAAGAATGCCCTTCCTACTTTGGAAAACCTTCAACGAAGGGGAATCGGGGTTGATCCGATGTGTGTGCTATGTAAAAATGCTTTTGAAAACGGGGATCATCTTTTTCTTGATTGTGATAGGATCGGGGGAGTATGCAGGAAAGCGGCAAGGATGGAATCCCAGGGAGCCACAGTAAAGGAGGTTGTCGTGACTCTGGTGCGGAGGGAGAGAATTGAGGACCTGAATCTGTTTATTTTAAGCTGTTGGAGGGTCTGGTTCTTACGGAACAAGTTGAGAGAAGATGGTATCCAACCACAGTTTGAGAATACGGGGGCTTGGTGTGCGGAGTTTCTATGTCAGCTGAGAAATGCGAAAATGCTATCGTATACGAGCCTATTGGACTCTCCTCTTGTGTCCAGATGGGAAAAATCGCCAGTGGGGTTTATGAAGATAAATGTGGATGCACGGACTAAGGGGTGTCTGGGGTCCTTTGGGTGTGCAGCGGTTATGAGGGATTCACATGGCTCGTTCATTGCAGCATATGGTTGGAAACGGTGGGGTGTGACGGATCCGCTTTTAATGGAGGCGACGGCTTTTCTGCTAGGTCTCACCTGGGCGCTCCAGCAAAAGGTGTGGTATGCTCAAATTGAAACTTATTCTCTCACCCTGTGCAAATTGCTGTCCTTGAAACAGGCCATTTCTTCTCCGGTGGGTATCCTTATATCAAAAATTCGGTCTATTCTGACTAGCTTTGTCCATATTTCTGTTCACCATGTTCTCAGGCTTGGAAATGTTGTTGCTCATTCCCTGACGGAATTAGTCTTGTCCTCTGATGAGGACCATTTGTCCTGGTGGGGTGACCCACCTCAGTGTATTAGGGGAACATTGTGTAAGGACAATTTTTTAGCAATGCATAGTTTGAGGAACTCTATCCCTAATCCCTTTCATCTTGAAAGGGAAGAGGGTTAGAGTTTTCTCATGTTTGTTATCAAAAAAAAAAAATTACTAAAATACCACCGATTTTAAAAATCCGAAAAAATATCTAAAAATCTCCAAAAAGATAAAAATTGATGCATATGTTAAATACACTTAGATTAACAATTATGTAAAAAAAATTTCAAAAAATAAAAATAAAAACTTTTCAAAAAAATAAAAAAATAAGTGGAGAACACCCACGGTGCATATAATTATAATTGGAGTCCCCAGTTGGGACCCAAACCTTTACCCGAACGGATTTTTTTTTAATTCATTTTTTAATCATGTAAGCCCCTTTTATTTCGCCAATTCCAGCCGAAAAAGACGGCAGTCATGTGCTTGCCTACGACAAAGGCAAATGATGCCTTGAGTAAGGCTTTTCCTTCACCTCACATCAAATATACAATTCCCTTGTCCCCTCTGCATTCCGAAAGATTCCCATTCCACTTTCCACACCACTTCCAGAGTCCCATTCACGTGAGGCCATTGTTCTTATTAGATTATTTTCAGAAAAATTAAATGGGTTGTTGAATTCTAATCAGTTCGACTTTTAGACATCCTAACATTCTTACCTTTTCTATGTTCCCCAATGATTTTTGATTTATCTCAAAAAAGTTGATCTAAATACGTTTTAGCGAGTTTATGTGAAAAGAAAGAAATTTGATTCTAATTCCTATTTTACACACAAATTTTTAAAAATTTTTCTTATACTCATAATATTTTATTCTAAATTTCTATTATATATATGTGCGGTGAAAACCATTAACTACCCTATTCAAAAGACAATTTTGTCCCTCTAAATTTTTCCTCAAATATGATATTTGAATTACTTGATATCATATATTAATAGTTTATTGATTCAGTGAAACCGTTTCAATTAAGAAATTATAAAAAGATAAAATTATCTTTTTAATAAGATAAGTACTAGTTGTTTTGATCATACAAGCACAATAAGAATTTAGAATAAAATATCACGCGTACAAAAAGAATTTTTAAAATGCTATACATATAATAGGAATTATGACCACATTGCAGGTAGAAGAATAATTTTACCCAAAAGAAATCACTGAATTATGAGTACAATTCAAGTTCATGAAACCCGAATTCACTTCAGCCCAACCCTAACCCTATTTATAAAATATTAAATCTAACCCTAACTTTATTTCTAAAACTGAAACCTTAATCCTATATTTGAAAATTAGGTTTAGGTTGAATTTTAGGTTGAAATTTATGTTGGTGAATTTATATTTTGTTTTACAGTTATAAGTTTAAAATTTCATGTAAATATATAATAATAATGAATCATGAAAGTAAACATAATAATATATATGTATATTCAAACTACGATTTTTTTAAAATAGTAATATAAAGAATATTTCTAAAAAAAATTTAACATAAAAAAGATAAAAAGAATAAAATTAATGGATGTAAAAGTAAATGATAGAAATAAAAGATAAATATAAATGAAAATAATATATTTTACTTAATTAAAATATGCCAAACTTGTATTCAAATATAAATAACATAAACATGCAAAGTATAAAAAAGTATTGCCTAAATATCATATATAATATATTTTATAATAAATATAAAATAGAAAATTGAGCTTAGTTCCACTTAAACCCTCGTCCAATTGTATTTATAAATTGAGTTAATTGAATTTGAGCGGTGAAAAAACAAATTTTAATACTATTGGAAGTCGGGTTGGGACTCAACCCGCCGAAGTTGCAACTTGCAACCCTACGCCGAATGGATTTGGTGGACCCCACATCAAAGGTTTCACGTAAGCCAAATCTGCGGGCCTTTTTATCCAGCTCGAAAAGGACAGCAGACAGCGGTTACTAGCATACGGTAATACCTCATCAAGCATTCAAGCTCTGCTGGTTCTCTGCCTCCCTTTGCCGTCCGCAAAGATCTCCCCATCCATTTCCGACATTCCTGCCATTCCTATTCTCACACTCTCCTACCCTCTCTCTTTCTCTCATGGACTTCCGCCGGAGGCTCTTCCTTTCGCTCCTCATCTTCTCTTCTCTCTCCTTCCAGTACCTGACTCCTGCTGCCGCCTCTGGGCAATCGAATTCCAAGGTGTCTCTGGCTCTTTTCTACGAGACCTTGTGCCCCTACTGCTCCAATTTCATCGTCAATTATTTGGCCAAGATCTTCAGAAACGGCCTCATCGACATCGTCCATCTCCAGCTCGTGCCCTACGGCAACGCAGTTCTCGCTGCTAACTCCTCCATCGTTTGCCAGGTTTCTCTCTCGCGCTCTCTCCACATCCATTTCCTGCTCTGCTCCAAAGATCAGGTTCCTCCTTTTCATCCGGCGCCGAGACGCGCCAAAAACACGTGCCATAGTTTGTTCGTCCGTGCGCGTTTAACATGTGGACAGCGGACGTCTACTTTTAGTTTGGGCAACGAATTTTATCTATAATTTCACTTTTATTCAAAAATTTTCAAAAATTTCTTTCATACCCATAAAATTTCATCTTAATTTTACTTATACCTATGCCGTTAGGTATCCGTTAAATTGGTCGTTAACTCCCTGGTAAAATGACGAATATGCCGAAACTTTAATATAATTTAAGGTTATTTTGCTTAAAGTTAAATATTCATGTTTAAATAATTTATAATTTTATAGTTGTAGAATTACTAAAAATTCATTATAATATGAATTTTTAGCTATAAAATCATAATTAGGGACGGACATATTTGTCATTTTCCAAAGATTTAACGGTCCTTTAATGAATCCCCAACAGCGTAAGTATAAGTGAAATTATGATGAAAATTCGTGGGTATAAGAGGAATTTTTAAATTCATAAGTATAAGTGGAATTAAGGGTAAAATTCATAGTTATATAAGGCATTTGACCTTTTAGTTTTTATTAACTACAAAATAAATAAAGGGTTGTCGTTCGCGGTTGAGCACTTTTTTATAACACATCGGGCACAATTGGTAATATTTGCGTATGGGCGAATCTGGGTGAATCTTTTTTTAATTTTAGAAATTTTTTTATCCGTATGGCGCCCACCTTTACCTTTCTTCCTGGAAAAATTTACTAACTTTGAATTTATTTAACATCTTATTGTAAAATTTGAAAATAGATAAATTAGATATGAATAAATGTGCTTTTGGGCCTAGTGATCATTTGTGCCCAGACGCAAATGACAGTATTTGCGTCCATTCGTCACCCATTTTTTTAAATTTTTTATCCATATGCGGGCCCTACCTATACCTTCATTATAATAAAATTTTAAAAAATTTGGAATTTATGTACTATTTTAAGAAAAGGTTTGCTAGCCAAACACAAACAATCACTGGAACAAAATAAAATAAAATAAAATGTGGGTCAGGTTGGTTGCTTCTCTTTTTTGATCTTCCCAACCAGGCAATGATGCCCAAGTAGCATTGAAATTCTTGACTTCTGGGACTAAACAACGTTACAATATCCTTTCTAATAGTTGGCCTTGTGTTGGAACTAAAAAGCAAGGCTGTTTTATCAATATTTACCACTTGTCCAGAACATCGAGAATACTATCTTAGAAGATCAATCAGTCGACTGACTTCCTCTTTCTCAGATTTGAGGAACATGAGGGCGTCATCTGTGAGTAAAGGTGAGTGAGGGTTGGGCCGAGGACAAATCTTTATCCCATGCAGAAGTCTACCACAATGTGCCTTAGAGATTAGGAGTGAAAGTCCTTTAATGCAGATAAGGAAGAGGTATGGTGATAGCAGATCCTCCTATCTCAACTTTCTATAAGGAGTAAAGTATTCCGTTTTGAACCTATTTAGATTGACCCAATATTTGATAGACTACAAGTGGCTTATATAATCCAGTTTATCCAAACATTGCTTAAGTTAATTTTTTTCCATCATGATGCAAATATATTTTCTATTTCACTTTGTCATAGGCGTTGGACATATCTAGCTTTATAGCCACCTCTTCTTGTTTCCCATTTCTCCTACGATGAAGGGAGGGAACTACCTTATAAGCAATAAACATATTATCTGTTATTAAATGGCCTAGAATGAAGAGTAATGTTTTAATGCATTAGGGTGTAAAATCTCATTTTAAATTTTTTTTGAAAATCTTTTTATAACATTGTTAACCTAGATCTATTTAACTTATGTATTAAGCTTTACTATTTTTGGAGATGTATAAATATATTTTTTAATTTTTTAAAAAAGGGGTATTTTAGTCATTTAAAAATGACTAAAATCTCCCTTATTTTAAAAAATAAAAAAAAATATACATATCTCCAAAAATGATAAAATTTTGTTTATAAATTAAATACATTTAGATTAACAGTTTTATTAAAAAAAAAATTCAAAATTTTTTTTTTAAAAAACAAGGTTTTGCATCTTGATATATTGAAATTTCAATGCATCAAGATTCATTGAAACATCACTTTGGAATGAAAGGACTCTGTTGAGCTAATATAACTTCGTGGAGGCAGTGTTAGTCAGTTGGCCAATACTTTTGCCAAGTTTTCGTAAGCCAAATTGCATAGACTAATAGGGTGAACAGTCGCAAGTTCTTCCGGCCACTCCTTTCAGATCAGAACAATGGTGGTTTTGTTGAAATCCTTAAGTTGCCTCCTTTGTTGTGTAGAATTGCTTGTTTCGATGAATGATTTACAAACCATGAGGACATACTAACCAACCGTGTTTCAGTGCTTTTGATAGAAGTTTGCTGGCATGCCATCTGATCCGAGGGCCTTTGATGGGTTCATTGCTTTTAAAGCCTTAAGCACTTCATCCATAGATAGGGGCTTAATTACATCAGCTTTTTGAGGGTCTGAAATCTTTTTTGCGATCAGATCAGAAAATCCTGTCTAAACGTGAAGGTCCAAAGCTAGTGAAAATATCCTTGAAATGTGACAAAGCAAGCCCCTTAATAGAGTTATGATGTCTCTTGTTAGATGTTATTCGATAGAAAAATTTCGTGTTTTTATTTCATTGCTGTAGCCAGTGGGTCTTTGTTCTTTGCCGCTACATAACCTCTTCATCCTCCGACAGTAGATTTATCTGATAATTTACTCCTCTAATTGCTTCATCTCTCTGATCAGATGGGCTTTGAGAAATCAAATTACAAAGCTCTGTTTGTCTTTCATTTATAGTTTGGCTTATGTTATCCACCCTAACCCCCCCCCAGCCCCCCCCCCCCCCTCTTTCTCTATTCCATTTGGAAGGCTTGTTGCTGCACCTCTTAATTTTCCTCATGAGGTTGTCACATGTTGGAGCGGCAAGCTGATTATGTGCAGTGCAAATTCAATCAATAATGTGATGCGCTTCTGTCTCTAACCCAAAATAACTCATACTTAAAAGGCTGGCTTGGGTTTCTTTGCATCGTGCATTTTGTTGAGGACTAACTTCCATCTTTCTTTGTCATACAGTTGAGCTGTTGGTTGGTGTTTTGAATGCGGTGTAGGTGTCGTAATGAATTCAATGTCAATCTCAACATGGGGGATGCTACCGGCCACGTGGTTGGTTGCCATGAGGTTATGTGTTGTGTACTTGCTCTATGTTGTGGTTTGTTAGGAGTGACGACATTGGAATTAACAGACCTGTCTGCTTCTAACCTGTCCTCCCCTCGTCCTAATTCATTTGGCAGTCCGGAATGAAATTTACTCCTACACATGTGTGTGCCATTCCCCATATTGTATGAAATGCTGCGGCTATTACTTATAAACACCTGTGCTTGAGTGCCAGTGATAGAGTTCTTCGATTGGAATGCTCCCCTTCTTGTTAGCAAGGTATGGATAATGGGGTGCCTCCTGACTTCTATATTTTGTTGAATTGTAGTGATATTCTCCTTCCCTCTTCTTGATCTCTTCGAAATGCTGGGTTCTGCTAGCTATTGGATGCATTTTTGTTATCCCATTACCACCCCTCGCATCCCCTCATTGAGTTGATGGTACCATTTGTGCTTCAATATTGTCTATTGTATCTACCAGTTCCTTTTCCTGCATATGCCCATCAGACGACATTTCCATCTCTTGGATGTTCATCAGCTATATATTTACTGGGTTCTACCCAATTTTCCCTGCTCAAATCATCTTTAAAACCCATAGCCTTTGTCCCCACCTGTAGGTAATTGCCATGCGGCATGTCTTCTTCTGCTAACTGTGACCCCTTCTTAAGAAAATCACTGTAGTCTTTATGAGCATGCCCCACAACCCCATAGAAGTAGCAAAAAATTGGGAGCTTCTTGTATTGGAAGGAAATCCATGTCTGCTTGTGAACCGACTTTGATGAATATCCCTCTCCTCAGGGCCTTTCTTACATCTACGATCAGCTTCTACTTAAGCATCGTTTCCATCACTGTAACATCTGAGTGGTCCTCAAACAATTGCCTATCGTGCTACTGACTATCTGTTTATTGGTCAGAAAGGGGAGGCCATTGACACAAAGCAATAGTGGCCATTTAATGAATGAGACTCGCGTTGGTTCAACAGGGCCTGTAAGGTCGATTAGAAAAACTCTCTCTCCCTCTCTCTCTCTCTCTTTCTCTCTCTCAAACAGCTATAGTCGTCCTCCAAGACTCAACATTTATCTTCCTCTTCAGTGAAGGATACCAAATAGAGATTTTCCCCCATTTCAATGAAGTAAAAGCTACCCTTCATGCTTCATAGCCGCTTCATCATCAATTTGAAGAGTTCTTTATTATAAAACTTATTTGCCCAAATAGAACGAAGTATTGAAGCTTTGTCCCCTGGATCAATCTGGCGGACCGCGGACAAATCCTTTGCTTAGTGCTAAGATTTGGAGCTTGTCTGAGAGATCTTCAGCATATCTTCTCCTCTGCCAGACTCAGTCACCCTACTCGACATCTCATGCCTATCTCCCCTTGTCTGGCAGAAACCCTTTTTTCAGCAGCAAAACCGTGGACTGCCTCCATCCTGTCTGGAGCACAAAAATATCGTCTATCTGGACTATGCGGAGAGGACTTTTTTGCATGGATGGAATTGTTGGTTGCTTCTCTTTGGTGGCATGTAAAGACACATTATTTTATTTTATTTTTTTTATAACCTCACAACACGTGCTTGCTAGTAAACATGGATCTAGGATATGAGGTTATAGAGGAGCAAATTTTCTTATTTTCTAGCTATGTTTTTAAAATATAATGCGTTGCATCAATCTCTTAAAAGAATTTTCAATGCTATAACAAAATTAATAATATTTGACCATAACGAGCATGTTTATATAACAGTGAATTCAAGATAAAAAAGTGTAAATTTTATGGGTATCTTGATAGGTTTTCATGTCTTGAAAGCGTTAAAAAATATAAATTTTGTGATTGTCTCAATGGAATTCATGTTTTGAAAACATTGAACTGCATAAATTTTAAAATTGTCTCGACAGGTTTTCATGTTTTGAAAATGTTATATAATCAGATTATGCATGATTCTCTATCTTGAACAATAAAGAAAAACAATATGGTGGGATAAAGACAAAGACAAGAAGCAAATGTCTTTGAAAATCAATTTGATTTTATGTTAGGAAAATTAACCACTAGTCATCTTCTTACTTAGACAATTATTTGAGAAGTCTAAAAAGGAAAAAAAAAAAACCTATACAAGGTTTTTATTAATTTAGAATAAACACATGATAAAATTTGAAGAAAATTAATATAGGAGGTGTTAGAAAAGATGAACGACTAATATATATGTTGATGTTTGTAGAGAAACGTGGGAGGGATAAAAAAATATCAGGAGTAAAAGTTGTAATAAGTTTGCATCAAGGCACAACTTTAAGTTTTTACTTTTTTAGCTAGCTATGCATGAACTTACTAGGTATTTACAAGGAGAAATACCTTAATACCTTAGTGCATGTTATTTATAGATGATAGTCCATAGATAAAACAAGAGAAGGAATAAACTTGAAATTAAATAAATAGAAGGATGTTCTAGAATCTAATGGTTTTAAAAGTAGTCGAACAAAAATTAAATATATGAAATGGAACTTTTATAATATTGAACACCTATATGGGGAATCAATTAAGATTTTAGACAAAGTATCAAGAATTCATCACTTTCAGTATTTAAGATCAATAATTCAAGAAAATGGAGAAATCAAGTGAAATACTATAAGTAGAATGCATGTAGGATGGAAAAAATGATAGAGTGCTTTAGGAATTTTATGTAACCATCAAGTTCCAATTAAACTAGAAGTAAAATTTTATATGGCAACAATTAGACCAACTATACTATATGGGGCAGAATTTTGGGCAATAAGGATTAACATATACATAAAATGAGTGTAGTGGAAATGAGAATGTTAAGGTGGATGAGTGATAAAACAAATAAAGACAAAAATAGAAATAAAATAATCCAAGATAATCTCAAGGTGAAGCCCATAGGTAATAAATAAGGGAAATCAGATTAAAGTTACATTTTTGTTTCCTAAGTAGTCAATTATTACTTTATGTACTAAGTAGAATATGTTGTTGCAGTAGCATCTGCCTGCCAAGTCGCTTGGCTAAACTTAATTTCCAGCAGAATGTTTTGATGGGAATATTTTGTAACAATAGATCTGCCATTGCGCTAGCCAAGAATCTAGTTTTTCATGGGAGAAGCAAGCATATTGATGCAAGGTCAATACTTTCTCCGATAGTTGGTGAAAATAAGATCACTGAGCTAATTTACTGCACAACATCCAGCCATGTTCCAGACATCTTCACCAAACAAACGTTGAAAAGTAGACGTTAGCAAACAAAACTTTCCAAAGTTAGATGCAGGACCAACCTTATTAAGTCAGTGGGCCGAGGTGGGCCATGTCAAAATTGATGTCCTACGTCAAATTGTCATGAAAAAAGGTAGGTCCTAGATCAAGTATAAATAGGGATCCCTGTTATTGTGTATGTAAGCTTTTGGTCATAACTCAAGCTTAAATGTTAAAGTTTGTTGCTAGCAGGCTTGAGTAGTGAGGTATGTAAGAAGCATTGTTCAAATTCACGCCAAGTATTTTTACTCTGCATTTTTGTTCTAGTTTAGTTGCTTCTTTCTGCTATTTGTTATATTGCTAGCATTTTTATTCTGTGTGGAGTCTGCTTGCACTTTCTACAAACATTTAAAAATAATAGCTTATTATTTCTTTTCTATTCAAAATTTTATTCTTTTATTATTATTTTTTCATCTAGCATAACAAGAATTATAAAATTATTCTTATAAATGCTTTCACAAGAATCTATATACATATATATAAACATCATCTATAAAAATTCATGCATCATGGTTTTATTATTTGAAAACAACTTACAAAGATAATGATTTTATTGTTTAAAAAGATTAATAAAATCTTTAAGATAGCGCTTTAGATTAATATTTGTATTAAAGTAAAAATTTGTAATTCACTTTAGTGAAAAAAAAATCTACTAATATATCTTGATGTTGAACGGGTAAAGAAGAAGAAAGTAGAAAGTGGAAGGAACCACTCAAGGGGGATAAGAAGAGAAGAAAGAGATGGAAAGAACCCAAGAATAAAGAGGAGAATGTAAGAAGAAGAGGTAGTAGTAGAGAAAGCAGAGGAATACTTTTTTAATACTTAACTATGATGCTCCTTAGAGCTTGCAAAGGTTGTATCTATAAGTCAAAAGGTCATCCTATTCTGGCAACACTTATTAATGAATAATCTTTTGAGAAACAATTGCATATTTTAAGTAAACTTTTAGGAGAAGTAAACTTAAAATAGATAAGAATTTATTTTAAGCAGATTCTAAAATATTCTAGGAGCTCTTCTAACATTTTCTATCCTAAAACATTTTGAATCCCAATTTATGAAAATATTTTCATGTCCTGAGTTATTCTCTTTGACTTAGAAAAAACTTGTCCTTGAGTTTTGCAATGAACTCTCTTTAACTTTGGCGAGAAGTAATTATGTAATCCAATGAACCGGAATGACATTTTGTTAGTTGACTAAGACTTTATCACCAAAGTTGTAACTTATGATATCTGAACTTCAGAAAACTGTTTTGCAATTTTTTTGAAGCACTGAATTTTTTGCAATTTTCTGAAAATTGGGACTGTTCTGTAAATTCTGAAACACAGAAGACTGCTTTGCAATTTTTCTGGAATTCAAGGACTTTTGCTGAAAGTTCTGATGGAGCAGATCTCTCCCAAAATTCCAAGTGTGTGTTGAAATTGTCCAGCCCAAGTTCAGTGTGCTGGGTTTCACAATGCCAACTGTACGTTGTATTGTTTGCTAGGCAGAATTGTGGAACCTCAAGGTGCAATGTATGACTGTTTTGAAATTGCTGACGGTTGAAACGGACAAAACAGATTGCAAACTTTGGGACAATCGATTTGATAAAAATGAAGGATGGCAGATTTAAAAAAATTCACTAGGCTTCGCTTTGATACCAATTGATGTAGGTCGGGTAAAGAAGAAGATAGAAAAATGATGTAGGATGGGTAAAAAAGAATATAAAAGAACCTCTCAAGGGGATGATAAGAGAAGCAAGAGATATAATGAATGGAAGAATAAAAAAGAGAATATGAGAAGGAGAGGTAGTAGTAGAGAAACCAAAAGAATACTTTTTAATACTTAAACTTTGATGCTTTTTATAGCTTTCAATGATTATATATATAGGTGAGAAGGTCATCCTATTCTAGCAACAATTATCTTAAAAAATAATTTATAGAGAAAAAATTGTATATTTTAAGTAAACTTCTACAAAATAAATGGTTACTTAAAATAGATACAAATTAAGGGTGTGTTTTGGAAATGATAAAACTTTTGAACGAAAAGTTTTTGGTGTGAAAGGTGTTGAAATGAGAGAAAGTTATGTGATATAATAAGGGCAATGACAAGGAATAGAAAGAATAAAATTAAAATAGATAGGTTAGTTGTATAGGTAGTTGTGTAGAAATGATTGAAAATAGGATAGTTTGTATAGGAAGATGTGAAGAAATAATTCAAAAATTAGATCGTTGTGAAATAATTCAAAAATTAGATAGTTGTGAATAGCGAAGGTTCTAGATTGACAAGCTTTGGAGGAAAAGTTTTATTTAAATGGGAATACTTCTGTGAAATGGGGTTTCATAGAATTGATTTCATGAAACCCTTTTCATTTTTGAAATGTTGATTCTTGATAGAAAATCCAATCTCTTCATTATATTTAATAACATTTGTTTAGCTAGGAGACCAAGTTTCATCCAAATCAAGTATGTGCATGGGCCACATTTGCTCAAAAATATGTATATTCATGTGTAAGTTATGAAAAACATTTAGATGAATTCGTACATGTATTAGAATGTAACAATATAGGATCATTTATTTATATATTATTAATATTTTAGATGGTTTAGATGTTGAAAAAACTACTTTAAAGTTGATATTTTAATAGTGAACCATTTTACTACGTTTTATACATTTGTAGATGAGACCCATATACAGTGAATTAAAAAAATAAAAAGGGTTTCTGTGATATTATAAATGATGCTAAATACAATGGATGAAGTGGATTTTCTATCAACGATCAAAATTTTAAAAATGGAGGGGGTTTCATAGAAGCGTCCCTGTTATTTAAAAACAAGCATACCCTTATTTTAAACAGATTCTAAGATATTTTAGGAGATCTTCTCATATCTTCTAAATAGTATCTTCTACATATTCTAACAAATCCAAGATGGAAACAAACATTCTAAAACAATTTAGACCCTTATTTATGAAAATGTCTTTACATCTTGCATTATTAGGTAGCCTTTTCATCTCTCTCTCTCTCTATATATATATATATAGATAGATAGATAGATAGAGAGAGAGAGAGAGATTCAAGTGCAACGCAACTACACTGTAATAGTGTGCAGTTGCGCCAAAATAGGCCACACATGATCATAAAATTAAAATTTACTCCACCCATTGTATTTAGAATAACGTATTCTATTACCATATCAATTTTCATCCCAATTGGATATTTATATGGACTCCATCTAAAAATGGTACAAATTCGACGTAATAAAATGGTTTGATGTAAATAACAACTTTAAAGTGGTTTTTTCAACATGTAAACTATTTGCTGTTAAATTTATACATGGATAAATGATTGTATAAAATTTTATTGCATTCTAATATGTGGCACCCATTTTCGGGTAAATATTCTGCTGTTTTGGTGTAGTTGCGCCAAAATGGGCCCAACATGATCATAAAATTATAATCTACTCCACGCATTGTATTTAGAATCATGTATTTTATTACCATACCAATTTTCTTCCTAATCGGATATGTGTATGGATCCCATCTGAAAATGGTACAAATTCAACATAATAAAATAGTTTGATGTAAATAACACTTCAAAGTGGTTTTTTCTACATGTAAACCATTTGCTATAAAATTTATATATGGATAAATAATTGTATAAAGTTTCATTGTATTCTAATATGTGTGGGGCTAATTTTTGGGCAAATGTACCACTGTTTCTGTGCGGTTGCGTTGCACCAGAACAACTCTTATATATATAGAAGCCCGATTCGTTAAGCACAATTGCACAAGGGATTTTGGTGCGGTCATGCGGGAGACCATTCGATTCGATAAGATGAACCCTGTTCGTTGGATGCGAGGGGGGTGGTTGAGTAAAAAACCCATTTGCTTTTGGTGTTTTTTTTTTTAAAAAAAAAACTAAAAAGGTTTATGTGATGGATGTCACTTTGCCCTCTTTTGCTCGCCCTTAAAACCCCAAAAATTCACCTGCTCTAAATTGTCGCTGCCGTTCTTTCTTGTGGCCGACGCCTTCTGCCCGCCTAAACCTCTTCTTCTCCTACCCATCCAAAGCCCTATTGCTGTATGCCCCACCTGCCAACACCCGCAAGTCTTTCTGCATCCAGTGGAATCAGTGACCTGAGCTTTGAGCACCATGCCTTGGGTTGTCGTCATCACCTTTGGCAAGGGCGGTGTTGGCAAGACCGCCACCACCACTAACCTGACCCTCTCCCTCACCCGCCTCTCCTTCTCTATCATCGCCATTGACGGGGAAGAGGGAAACTAAAGAGAGGACTAAATTGCAAAAGAGTTTTTGCACAAAACCCTCTATTCATCCAACAGAGTGAATTTTTATCGTTGGATCTAACGGTCTGTATTTTGACCGCACGAAACATGGATGTGCGGTTGAGTGTAAGGAATCATTTTGGATATATATATATATAAATATATGTATGTATATATATATATAAATATAAATATATATATATATATATATAAATATGTATAGATCGGTCCCGCTTCTATGAAACTCCATTTCTAGGTAACCTCTTCCAGTTTTAAAATATTGATGGTTAATAGAAAATCCACTCCATCCATTGTATTTAGCATCATCTAGTATCCTGGAAATCCTTTTGTTTTTTTAATTTCATTGTATACGAGTCCCATCTATTAATGTGTAAAATCAATGCAACAAAATAGTGTAATGCTAAAATATCAATTTTAAAGTAGTTTTTTCAACATCTAAACCATCTAAAATATCTATAATATGTGGATAAATGATTCTATAAAGTATTGTTATATTTTAATACATGTGTGAATGAATCTAATCGTTTTTCATAATTTACACATGAATATATATTTTTTCAACAAATGTGGCACCATAAACATACTCGATCGGGATGAAACGTGGTCCCCTAGATAAATAAATGATGTTAAACATAATGAATGGATTAGATTTTCCATCAAGGATTAAAATTTAAAAAATGGCAAGGGTTACATGAAACTGCTTCTATGTAACCTGATTATATGGAAGCAGGCCCTATATATATGATATGTTCCTGTGCATTTCCCTGTATTTTAACTTAAGGTGCATTTGGCCCAAAATAGGTTCCTCATATAATGTATTGCTACTTTATATAATCATTTATCTATATATAAATTATATAGGAAACAATTTACATGTTGAAAAAACAACTTTAAAGTTATTATTTACATCAAACTATTTTATTACGTTGAGTTTGTATCATTTTTAGATGGGGTTCATACATATCCAATTGGGATGAAGATTGGTATGATAATAGAATACATAATTCAAAATACCATGGGTGGAGCAGATTATAATTTTATAATCATATGGGGTTTATTTTGAGGCAACTGCATCGTAACTTATGGTGCGGTTGCCTGCACAGGAAAATTTCTATATGTGTGTGTGTATATTTATATATACATATACATACACATACACAACTTTTATAAGCTCTCAGGAGCATCACAGTTGAGCATTAAAAAGTATTCCTTTGGTTTTTCTACTACTGCCTTTTCTTCTTATATTCTCCGCTTTATTCTTCTTTTCTTTCTGTTTCTTTCTTCTCTCTTCATCCCCTTGAGATGTTCTTTTTTTTTTAAAAAAAAAAAAAAAAATCTTGTTGTTTACCCATCTTGTGTCATGTTTTACATGAAATCTAGTGATATGCTGATCATGGCATAAATGGTGTCTCATATATTTCTTGGCATGGATTATTTGCATTTGCATCCCCATTTTTTTTGCAATTTACAATTTGGATCTGTGAAGGACTTATTCTTCAATGTCCCCTGTGGTATGCAGCATGGGCCCGATGAGTGCTTTTTGAATACTGTAGAAGCCTGCGCCATTGATGTTTGGCCTGATCTGGTAACGCCATTTCTCTGTTTCTTTTAGATAACAATTTCTTCTACTCCTGTTTAAGCATGCTTACGTGAGTGCTACTGCTGCCACATAGTTGTCTGCTTCACAGGTTTTTGATTGCTCTATGATAATGGATCATTTGTGAAACAAATAAAGTGTCGAATCTCTTTCTACTGCACAATTTAGTAAATCATAATTCAATGCATACATATAATTAGAAAAGGATGGAGAAGTTGAAGTCAGAAACTTCAGTGCTTGCTGCCCAAATGAATATTGTGAGAATCAGAGGAGATTCAGGAGAAAGAGAGCGAACGTGACTATAGATCTTCTATCGCCATATGCAATGATAATTTCCATCCTCAAAATCACACAAGATAAAAGGATTTCTGGGATCTTCATAAGATAGTTGACTAGAGTAGTAGAGCCATGTGACACTGTTAGCCATCTGTTAGTTTAGTGTTTGCGCTTATGTTGCTGATGTAAAATGAGTACAGAAGCAAACAGAAAAAAGAGGATGGAACCTGTCAAGGGGATGAGAAGATAAGAAACATGATAGAAAGAACAAAAGATTAGAGAGGAGAAGATAAGTAGTAAAAAACCAAAGAAATACTTTTATAAAACTCAAATAGTGATGATTATTAGAGCCTAAAGGATTGTATTTATAGGTGAAAATGCCACATTATTTTAGCAACATTTATCAAATAAGTAATCTTTAAGAATTTTTGCATATTTTAAGTAATTTTTAGAAGTAAACTTAAAATAGATACAAATTTATTCTTAACAAATTCTAAGATATTCGAGGAGATCTTCAAAAGTATTTTAATAAATCTGAAATAAAAAGAAATTTTCTAAAATGTCTTCTAGGAAAATCACTTGAGATTCCTATCTCTTTATAAGTTTATTGAGCCTAGAATAGGTAAATTTGAAATCTTTCTCTTAATTTTAATCAATTCTTACTGGCTTCAAAGAACTCATCATTAGAGAGTTTTGCCTTTGATAGTGCTCAAGAATATGTGAATCTAACTAGCTAAGCTCATCTTCAGTAGTCCATGTAGCATTGGAAGTGATCTTGTTTTTCCACTCGACAAAATATCTTTGTTATTGCCTGATCTAGTAGTGAAAAACTTATCTTATAGGATACTCTCTATCTGATCCAAACAAGTAACTTGAACTCGTGGAAACATTGACACTAGTGTTGGTGTTGAACTGTCATGTGTTGAAATTATTGCAGTCAAAATTGGAAGCTCAAAAGTACCGTAGTAAGGAAGTAAATCGTTTATATTGAAAGCAGAGCTAATCTTTATAGTTGATGGCAAATTAGATCCAAATTTCCTTAATACATAAAAGGACCACTGGCTTGTGTATGCAATTTCTTTAAACGAATTTTTAGGATACCTTCTAGTTATACACGAACTATAATGTAATCTCCAACATCAAATTCTTACTTTTCTCTATGAATATCTACAACAAGCTTATAATTTTCATTGTTTAAAGTAATTCTTCTTCTAGTAGTAGCATGTAAATTTCAAATATGTCCGGCAAAAGATTCAATAGTAGCAAATGAATAGGTATTAATGGGTAAAGGAATTAAATCAATGAGAGCTCGAGGAACATAACCATAGATAATTTCAAATAGATATTTTTTTTTGTAGAATGATTGACTGAATTGGTTCATGCAAATTCTAGAATAGCCAATACAGAATCCCAAGTTCCAAGATGCCTTCCCACCAAAATCCTACGCAAATTTCTCAAGTCTGGTTGACTACCTTAGTTTACCCATTTGTTTGTTGATGAAAAGCAAATGAAAATTTTAATTTGTTATGGTACCTTGAGAGTTTCCACAATCATCATTATCATCATCAAAAGCCATTCTTGGTGATTTAAGACAATTTTTTGTAATTTGTAATATTTTAAAATCTTGTTTAATTATTCCATCCATATTTTTTTTGGGTCTTCCTCATTTTCCTACCACCTTCTACTTGGATAGACTGTCCTCGTAACCGGTGCTATTTCAGGTCTCCTTTTAACACGACCAAACCATCTTAATATACTTTTTCTCATTTTATCACAAATTGGTCTCACTTGTAGGTTTTTTCGAATTATTTCATTCCTAATTTTATCCTTTCTTGTTTTACTACTCATCCACCTTAACATTCTCAGTTCCACTACACTCATTTTTTGTATATGTTGTTTTTTAAATGCTTAACATTTTGCCCCATAAAGCATAGCAAGTCTAATCGTTGTCTTTTAAAATTTTCCTTTTCATTTGATCGGAACTCGACGGTCACATAAAATTCCTGATGCACTTTGTCATTTCTTTCATCCTGCTTGAATTCTATGTATTATATTTTTCTCAATTTCCCCATTCTGTTGAACTATTGATCCTAGGTACCGGAAGTGATTAGTTCTTGTTACTATTGATCTAAAATCTTAATTGTTTCTTCATCCGGGTTCTCACTATTATTAAAATTGCATTTCATATATTCAGTTTTTGTGCGACTAATTCTAAAACAATTGGATTCTAAAGCATCTGTCCACCTATTTAATTTTAAATTTAGTCATCCTTTAGTTTCATCTATTAGAACAATGTCATCTGCAAATAACATACACCGAGGTACTTCTTCTTGGAGATGTTTAGTAATTTCATCTATTATTAAGGTAAAAAGGTAAAGACTCAAGGCTGAGCCTTGATGTAAAACTATTTTAACTGCGAAAATATTAGTATCTCTATTAATGGTCCTCACATTTGTAACAACCTCCTCGTACATATCTTTAATAATATCAATGTATCTATTATTAATTCCTTTCTGTTTCATCACTTGCCATATTAACTTTCTTGGTACTCGATCATATGTTTTTTCTAACTCAATAAAAATCATGTATAAGTTCTTTTTCTTCTCCTTATACTTTTCAAATAGTTGTCTAAGTAAGAAAATAACTTCAGTGTTGATCTTCCTGGCATAAAACCAAATTGATTTTCAGATACATTAGTTTCTTGTCTTAGTCTATGTTCAATTACTCTTTCCCATAATTTCATAGTATGACCGATTAGTTTTATTCCACGATAATTTGCATAATTTTGAATATCTCTCTTATTTTTATAGATTGAGACTATAATATTTTTTCTCCATTCACTTGGCATTAACTTTATTTTTATAATCTTAGTAAAGAAATTTGTTAACCATGTTGCACCTACATCTCTCATGCACTTCTGTGCCTCAATTGGTATATTATCTAGGCCTAAGGCTTTTCCTGTTTTCATTTTCCTTGGAGCTTCCTTTCAGATATTCAAATTTTTTGAAAATAATTGATATTCCTATTTTCTTCTCTATTTAAACTAACATCTAATGTTAAATGTTCGTATGGGGTATCATTTAGTAAACTATAAAAATAAGTTTTTCATCTGTTTTTAGTATCATCATCTAACTCTTTGGTTTTCACTTTTAATACATCTAACGTGCGTTAAATTTTTGCCTTTATTTTCTCTTAATTTAGCCAACTTAAAAATATCTTTTCACATTATCTTGTTCCTAATCTGTCATATAAGTTGTCATAAGCTTTGTGTTTAGCATCGCTAATAATCTTTTTAGTAGTTTGTTTTGATAGTTTGTATTGTTGTAAGTTTGTATCATTTTTATTTCTCTGCCATATTTTAAACTTTTCTTGTTTAGTATTTATAGTTTTTTGAATATCTTCATTTCACCGCCAAGTTTCCCTGTGCGAGGATCTACGATTTCTATATATTCCTACAATACTTTATCCTACTTCTTTTATGTTAGTTGTCATTTTATCTACATTGATTCTACTCCATCTTCCTGTATGTCCCAATTTCCTTCTTCTATCATTCTTTTACTAGAAAGTTCCATCTTGTTTCCAAAAATATTTTTTTAATATTTTCCAAAAATATCTTATAAACTTAACATCTTGGTCAGAAATATTGGAAGTCGGTGAATACTGAAGTTTAACCATTTCTATGAAAAATAGTTTTGCTACATATGAAGCATTGACAAGTTTGTTACATCCAATGAAAATGAGTCGTTTTTAAAGATCTGTCAACTATCATAAAAATTGAATCAAATCCTTGAGAGGTTTTCGATAAACAAAGAATAAAGTTTATATTAATATCTTTCCAAGGGATATGTGGTACAAATTGAGTGTATGATTTAACATTTCTCTTTTGAACGTTGGTAAGCTAACATATGCGACATTATGAAACAACTCTTAACACATCTTTTTTAATTTGGGCTAATAAAACGTATCCTCAACTATTGAGATTATCTCATCCTTGCCAAAATGATCAACAGTACTCTCAGCATGTAATGCCCAAAAAATGTCCAAATGGTGTGTTAAGAATACCTAATTTTGTTCCTTTAAACAAATACCCATTATAAACCATGTAATCATGATGATTTTCATTTTGTACTTCATCCAAATTTAGTACATGATGTATATTATTTTTCAACCGATCCAATCCAATGACATTAACATCCGTTGTCTGAAGATTGATGACAACACGAGTAAGAGCATTTGCATATTCATTCTTAGTGCTAGTGTGATGTTTGAGAACAAATGTGTACTTTTGTGAAAACCCAGTCCACTTTGCATGCCTAATGCTTAATCATTTTTGTGTCTGCAAATACTTCAAAGACATATAATCTGAAACGAAAATTCGTGAGATAGTAAATAATACCTCCATAATTTAAGTGCTTGTACAATAGTATAAAATTCTATATCATTTGTTAAATCTTTTTATTTGGCTTTATTGAGTTTTTGAAAAAAGTATGCAGTCGGATGACCTTGTTAACTTGGAACACTTCTAGTTTCTCTTGATGCATCATAAGAAATTTCACAAAATTTTGTAGAATTGGAGAGTTGTAATTCAAGTGCTTTGGTTATTTTCTTTTTAATTTCTTAAATGCCCTAAATGTAGAAGTTAACTGCTGAAATTCTTTATGGTTTAAACAATTTGCGATGGGTCCATAATCGTGTTAAATCCTCTAATAAAGCGCTTATAAAATGTAGCTACACCATGAAAATTTTGTGCCTTAGAAACACATGGGCTCTAATCTTTCCCTAATAGCTTTTACCTTTAAGGGATCTATGGAAATATCATGAACTAATACCACAAATCCTAAGAAGATCACTTGGTTTTTCAAAAAATAACATTTTTTTGAGATTTACAGAAGGCCTTTCACATCTGAGTGTCTCTAGAATAATTTTTAAATGTTTTATGTATTCTTCCTTGGAACAACTATAAATGGGAATACTATTAAAATAAACGACCGCAAAATTTTCAATAAATGGTCAAAATATTTGGTTAATGATTCTTATGAATGTACTTCAAGTGTTTGATAATTCAAAAGGCATAACCAGCTATTCAAACCATTCACTTTGAGTTTTAAAGTTAGTTTTCCATTCATTTCCTTTTCTAATTCAAATGTGGTGGTATCTGCTTCCAAAGTTTATTTTAGAAAACTGTTATGCTCCAACCATAAGATCTAACATATTGTCAAGTCTTGGTAGAGAAAGCCTATGACTTTATGGTAATTTTGTTGATGATATGACTATCAATATAAATTTTCCAAGATCAATCTTTTTTAGGGGTTAAGGGAGTTGGTACACCACATGGGCTAGCATTTTCAGGAATAAATCCCTTATTTAACCAATTCAGTTACTTGTCTTTTTAGTTCAACACACTCAGTAAGATTCATTTGAGGCAAATTTGGTAGTCGGATCCTCATATGAGATTAATAAAGTGTTGAACATCTCTCATTGGTGAAAGCTCATTTGTAATTAGTAAAAAGCCACATCTTTGAATTTTTTTCATTAATGCTTGTATTTCTAGTAATTCTACATTAGACTCATAGAGAACTGTAGTTGTTTCATCTTTAGCCACTATGGTTAGAATGAGTCACAACTTGTGACCTTCTTTTTCTAATTATTTCCTACTAAGAATATGTAATGGTTGTTCTTCATATGAATCAATTGGAAACTTCTTGTGGGATCTATCAATTTCTTTAGGTTTAACAAGCTTCAAAAGAATAAAGTTTCCATTATGCTTGATAATATAAGTGTATGATTGTCCATAATGGATTAGTTTTAAATAATGTAACCATGGGTTAACAAGAAAAATATAAATCATATCCATTGGTAGCACGTCACACTAAATATGATTAGAATAATCACTCATTGATATAAGAATCAAACATCTTTCATTAACGAGTAGTAGAGTTTTATCTACCCATACTACACAATATAGATGAGAATATGGTTCAGTTTTCAATTTCAATCTGGCTAGCTAATTTAGCAATCATAGTCATGGAATTTCCTAAATTTATGATAATCTTGCACATTGTATTCCCACATTTAAAAAAGTTGATGAAATGTGTATGTATGTCTCCAATCATTGTTTGAAGAAGTGGTCAAAATGTGACATACTACATTCAATTGCAGTTCTTCATTATGACTATAATCTCTATCAAGTTCACAATCTGGTAGTTCTTCAAAAGTATCAACAATTTGATTAATGGTTACATCTTCGTTATCTTTTGCACTAGTGGTTCTGAGTATGTGTTGGGGATATTGTGATATAATATGATCCTTACCCCTACAACAAAAATATGGACTACTAACTCATTTACTAACGACATCAAGTTGAGAAATTGGATTAGTTTTGTCTCCACTTGTGCATTGTTCTTGCAGTAGTTAGATGTTCTATGGGAAGCTACTTGATTATAATTTAATTTGGATACCCTTGTCTCCCCTGTTTGTGGAATCAAATGTCTATTAGTGAAGGATTTTTGAAAATTCCCAATTTTAAAGCTTCATAATATGTTTTTTCCACAAAAGTAATCAAATGTAATTTTAGCAAAATTTTGATTGCAGTCTAAGGTCGTTGATAAACTTTGTTCATGTAATCTAAGGATCCTCCTCTACTCCACTTTTCATTTTTTTAAAGGGCGGATTCCTTATATGCCCACAAATTTTACCTTTAATTCCACATATACCCTTAAATTTTCAAAAATCTCTCTCATACTCACGAATTTTCACCATATTTCCATGTATACCCAAGCTGTTAGCCACCATCAACTAAGTCTTAAGGCCCAATTCTTTAATAATATAAAATTTTCAAAATTCCCAAATTGCCCAGCAAGACATTAGCATAGCCAAGCTGCACGCCGGAATCCACAACGACCTCTGGATGATTGTAAAACCAACCAGATTTGAAGATGTCATTGCTTCTCTCGCCCGCCGCTGACTCGCATTTTCTCTGCACCAACCACACCGACAGGGTGACAACCTTAGTGGCAAAGAGAAACCTGGAGAGTATCGGCACCAAAATGCCCCGCCCCCCAACCGGTCCTTGCTGTTGGCATCAGTAGCATTAATAGAATGGAAACATCAAATTCTGTAGTCATGGGTAGTTGGAATGATTGGGGGATTTTGTCATTGAGGCACTAGTTTTAGAGAGGAAATCCGCATAGGTTGGGGTTTTTGGCGAACACTATAGGGCCCTGGATCATGAGAGAACCCATCTACGGAGTCCTACCGCCGAGGTTGTTGTGGCGCAGGTCGAAGCTCACTGAAATGAGAAGCGTCTTGAATGCGAATGGCATGGCGCCGGAGAAGCTATTCTAAGAGAAATTGAGAGCGCCGAGAGGCTATGGAGGTAGGCGATGTCGATGGGGAGGGAGTCATTGAGGGCATTGGAAGAGAGGTCAAGATGGGCAAGGAGGGAGAGCTTTCCAATTTGGGGCAGGAGGGAGATGTCATAATCCATGATTCTGTCATTTATGAGCGCAGCCAAGACAAGCTTCTCATACCGATCGACTCTATGCACTGACTACCAGTTACTGCCTACTACAATTGGAGCTAGGATCCTGCCTTTCCCACTCTGTCAATCACAAGTGTCTCGGACAAAATCGAAGTTGCTACCGATGTTGATAAAATCCGTCAACTTCCCCGGCTCCGGTTGTCAGTTGCAGTAACTCCCACCCAAGAGGAACATGCCCGACTGCTTGTTTCCCATAAAAAATCTTCCTCTATTTCGACGAAGCAGTTCATAAAGCAAGGTAAATTTTCTACCATAAATTTCTACTTGTGTGATATGTATCTTGAATGATAACTTTCTGTTACGCTCAAAACCAAAAAAAAAAAAAAAAAAAAAAAATTCTGTTTTGCTTGAAACAAAAAATCATGGGGAATTCAGAAATTTTCAGTAATTTGAAAATTAAATTCAATCCATCTTCATTGACTCTCCATTAGATTGAATTTCGAGGCTTTTATTTCATGTATGTGGCACTCAATTGATGAACGGAAAGAAATAAACTGGCTTCACATGTTTTGAACAGAAAGAAGATCTACTGCTACCCTGTTCGGATTGGGCGAGATCCACTCTTCAGACGTCCCGACTTCATTTCAAGTCTCGTTATGGATTACTACTTTTTTTGGCATGGCCGTCGGAGTTTCAATAGATTTAGGCATGTTGTTCTTTATCAACAATTTCAACCTCATTAGTAGTAAGGCGACATTAGATTTGCCTCTGACATGCTCAATTACACTTAGGAGATGAAGGAGACAAACAGTAGTAGAGAGGCGGAGCTGTGTGCACGTGGCTGTTGGAGATAAAAGATACAAGCGGCAACAACGGAGAGGGGGAGAGGTGATAAGATGTGGTAAATTTGTCATTTCACTCAAGGTTCATAGTCTGACTAACGAGTTAGTGTCGGCTTGGGTGAAAATATGGTGAAAATTCATGGGTATGAGAAACATTTTTTAAAATTCGTGTGTATAAGTGAAATTAGGTGTAAAATTCGTGGGTATATGAAGAATTCGTCATTTTTTAGATCTTCAAACTTATTTAGATAGTCAGTTACGCTTAATGACCCTTGTCTCTTCAAGCAATTGAGTTTAACAAATTCAAGAGGATATTTCTCTTTGAGTGTAGCTTTCATTGTGGCGATCAATAATCTTATTTGGTGACTTTCATCTAGAACCCCTTGGCAACACAAGTTTCATTTTTGTAAATCTCAATTGTTAGGCATCACTCATTTTATACCAATAAAAGAATCTTCCATATCTATTAACTAATCTGAGAAGGCATTAGGGTCTAGACAACCGTCATAACTACGAGTATCTATCTTGATCTATTTTGTGACCCAATAATTGTTAGTTACATTTTTTTTATTGTTGTGGAAAAGACATTATAATTTCTCTAGTGATTCCCATGTTTAGGATAGTTCGCAAAATTAGTTTCTTAAAAACATTGTCATCTTCATATTCTACTGTATTTGTAGAAATTTTTGGAATATGTGTATGCTTTTGGGTTTGATTTGGATGACCCCTAGCTTGCATGTGCTAGTTTGGGAGAATGCTAATTATGATTGGAGAGCTACTAAAAATGGGAAACGGCTAAATGCACCTAGGTGCACTATGTTTTTTTAATTTTTTTGAAAATTTTGTTATCCAATTGTTAATTTAAGTGTATATTTTTAACTTGTATATCAAGTTTTACCATTTTCAGAGATTTTTAGATTTTTTATTTTTTGAAAATCAGTGGCATTTTTAGCACTGATTTTCAAAAATAAAAAATCTAAAAATCACCAAAAATGGTAAAACTTGATAAACATGACAGTATAAAAAAATTTTAAAAAATAAAAATAAAAAAATGGGTTAAAGCATCGGGTAAGTACACCCGGGTGCATTGTATCAGTACCCACTAAAAACATGGATATTTTGCGGTTGACCATTTCAAAATATTTGTCCGACAAAAGATTCTTAAGGATTTCCTCTTGAATCATTGACAAGACATTTTCAAACACTTTCAGTCAGTCTATTTATTGAGGAAATAAGAGATTGAATGACAGTTGTTGTTGTTGTTTTTTTTTTTTTTTTTTTTCTTTTAAAAAAATCTTCTTGCTTTTGAGCTCAGGTATAACAAAATGTTGTCAATGCTTCAAGCCAACTGTCTATAGAAGTGGATAAAGTTTCAAGTTGGGTATTAAATCAGCATTAATAGGCATGAGGATTCAAAATTCAATTTCTGCTGATATAGAGAATAATTACTTCAAAGATTGAATTTTTTTTTTAATAGCAAAAAACATGATTTCAAAATAGCTATTGAATTAGATCACTTCCAATTAGAGAAAATATACCTATTGAGGTCCACAAGCTTATTACGCTATAAAAGTGGCAAGAAACAACTTCGGGTTTGTGTGTTCAAGAGTTTGGTGTAATGTACAAGACAACAGTGATAGTGATTGCAGCAAATTATCAGCTAGTTCTTTGTGATAGACAACAACAAACGACATCAAGCATCAACAGAAAGTTTATGGACAACGATGGACAACAGCAGAAACATGATGATAGCAATGGGCAACAACAGAAAGTTGAGGACAGCAACGTACAGAAACAAACGGCAGTAGACAGTTGATGGACAACAATACCAAGCTTGACTCTAATACCAATTAATGTAGGACGAGTGGACAAGAAGATAGAAGAAAGAGGAAGGAACCTCTCGAGGGGCTGAAAACAGAAGAAAAACGATAGGATAAATAGAAGAATAAAGAGGAGAAGACAAGAGGAAGCAATAGAGAAACTAGAGAAATACTTCCATACAACTCTGTTTGTGTTGAACCTTAAAGCTTACATGGGTTAAATTTATAGATAAAAACATTACCTTATTTTAGCAACACCTGTTAAAGGAGTAATCTTTTAAAAGAAAGACATTGGATATTTTAAGTAAACTTCTCGAAGATTATATTTAGAATAGATGCAAATTTATTCTTAATAGATTAAGATATTCTAAGAGATCTTTTAGCATCATCTAAAATTTTCTAACAAATCGCCATAAAATTTTTTTCTAACAAATCCAAGATCAAAACAGATCTAATCTTCTACGATTCTTGTGCTTAGAAAGGCATATTTGAAATCTTTCTCTTGATTCTCATTACTTCAAATTGATGATTTTTGTAATGAGCCCCAGGAATCTGAACAAAGAATTGATGATGCTGATGATGAGACCATTAGTAAAGGCATGATCTATGCAACCATAGTACAACAGGGGATACTGCCAGATATATTTACATAGAAAGAAATGGGTACAAGTGCAATCGTATGTGGCATGCTTTACAATCAATTAGTCGTCCCTGAGTCCATACATCTCTATATATTTGCATAGGCTCATATATTTTTCCATTTTTCTTTTTGTAGCCTCCCATTTATTCATTTTGTTTGGTTTGCTTTGAAAGGAATTTTCGACCAGCTGCTCCATGCAAAATTTTTCATTTCCTTCAATCTAATCATAAATTATAAGCCTTTTCCAACAGGAAATTGCTAACTCAATGCAATATCTATATTTGTGTGATGTGACATATCCTTTAGCTGCATCTTATTGCTGATATGTGGATTTCTATCACCTTCCCTGTATTTCACCATGTCTTTTTCAGCTGAGAATGATGCTTCGACTTTTCCCTTTCAATATTATGTTTTGCTTTCTTATTTACAAAACAAAAATATACACATACACACATAAACAATCCAAGCAATTTTTTTTTTTTTTTTGCAATTTCCATCATCTAGCAACAAAATAGTTGATGTTCTTTATATAAACTTGTTCTATCTTGTGGAATTTCGATGCAGACTACCCATTTTTCCTTCATTGATTGTATCGAGAGTTTAGTTGTGGAGCGCAAGCATTCAAAGTGGGCATCCTGCTTCCAGAAGACTGGTTTGGACTCTCAGCCCATAGTTGATTGCTACAATAGTGGATTTGGTAAAAAGGTAGACCATTGTATCTTTAGCTTTATTTGTCATATCTTTCATTTTACTTATCTAAACGTATACATTCTCATGGAAGTACAGAACATGTTTTCTCTTTTTTATAAAAGCATTTCATGATTCAGAAATGATACTAGGCAAAAAAAGAATCTCATCTTGATCTGGGCTTGTGTAAAAATAGTGTTCCTTTAGCAAATTATGAATTTAGTACAATACACACTTAGGGTCACTTAGCTGTAAATTTTCAGCAAATATTTTGATAGTAGCAACTTGCTGATATTGTGTAAGAGGCATTACGTTCCTCTGATTGTATATAGTGGTAGAAAAGAACAAAAAATCTGTAAAAAATCTTTTTGCAATTTGTACTGTATTGTAATGTTCATGTAATATATTTCCATTGCGCAAAGCTTGACTCCTATACCACTTCAGTTCACATGCAACAGTAGAGATGTCGAGGCATAGATAATACATTATTGTGATAAAATAGTCAGATTGTTATAATTGAACAAAAGAAAAAGAGAGGAGTTTTCAATTATAATGAGGTGCTTTTGGAAGCTTGACTCCTGTACCACTTCAGTTCACATGCAACAGTAGAGATGTTGAGGCAAAGATAGTACATTACTGTGATAAAATAGTCAGATTGTTATAATTGAACAAAAGAAAAAGAGAGGAGTTTTCAATTATAATGAGGTGATTTTGGAGTAAAGGTTCTCTTTATATGATAATCAATACTTTCATAATCATGCCATTAGCTACATCCTAGTCTTGTCTAGTAATGGATAAATACAACCTAAATTAGATTAACAAGAATACAATATCATACATACATAGACTTATCATATTCATTATGCAAGAGTGCAAAACACCGGTACCTTAGGAGCTGGGTTGCATGCTACAATCTGTCAGTGCCACCTTTACTATCATGCATATGAATCCAGCTTTGGTAGTGACTTTGTAAAACAAAAACAAATCAGTCAATGGCACCTGTGTTTTCGACTTGGCCACTCAGGGCAACTTTCATCTTGGGTGGATTACAGCTTCCTATGGTGTTGCATGTCTCCCATAAACAATACCTACAAAATTCTTTATTATGGTATATGGATCTTTTGTCGTCTATATTTTGCCTTATTTGAAGTTAGAAATGTTCGTGTTACTATGGAAGTATACACTAGCTAATGGTTGTTTGTACTTCATATGGCTTCGTCTTGATACTGAAACTGTTACTTTTCCACAGCTTGAACTCCAATATGCAGCTCAGACTGATGCACTTCAGCCTCCACAGAGATATGTACCCTGGGTGCTAGTTAATGGGCAACCACTTTATGAGGTTAGATCATGCCTATTTTTTTGTTCAGAACTCTAGACATCTATGAATCTACTATTAGGATAGTGATCTATGAATCAATGAATCTATTATCTCCAAATGCTGAGTGGAGTTCAAACATAAAACAAGTTCAAATCCAAATTTCACGAATGTGTTAGAGCTCCATTGATTTATGAACAATGCTCGTATACTATTAGGCTAGCGTCCACCCACTTTTGACGCGCTACTTTTATTGGCCCCATATAGTTTTGGGTTTATTTGAGCTATTTATTTATTTAAGCAATCTAAGAAAATTGTAAGATGATGTCAGTATTCTACCTTGTGATCGTGGCTGATGTGTTTGTGGAAGATAAAGGTTTTTTGGATCATCTCTATTGAAATGTGCAAAAGACTAGCATTTTCTATAGTTTTTACAGTTGTAGATGCTGTAGCACTGTCTGATGCCTTATTGAATTGTGTTAGGGCTGTGTTCGAGTATGTTTTCATTTTGGAATACACCTGTGCTGCATTGATTATTGAAGTGACGTTAGTGCTAGGACATAGCCCTCTTATGGAGAAATAGCCTGTCAGGATAGGAGATCCCATTGATTTTTTTTTTTTTTTGGGTCTAACATTGATATTTGGGTACTGACAAGACATCAACTGCACAAACATGGTAGAATGATGAAATCCTGAGGTACCCTAATTTAGATTGGGAGCTTAAGCTTGAAGAGCTCAAGGCCAGTATGTTGAGGTAGGCTGTGACTTGACATTTTATAGTGGAAATCCTCATGAATAATAAAACAGCTGCAGTATACATGGCACTAATGAATTGAATCAATCTAGAATGTCCAAATTGAGGGCCCTGCTATGGTGGGCATATTATCATTATCACTTGATTGAAAGATCCTAATAACCTAATAAGAAAATAGAAAATAGAGTCCAGTCAAGTTAGCAGTTTGCGTCATCAATCTGAATTTTGCGTCTTATAATCATCCTTCTTCAAGCCAAGAAATGGGGTATTCTTCATTGATCTTGCTAATGGGATTTTTCATGTTGCCTTAAAGAAAGGCATGCGTAGGAAGCTTTTATTTTGATCCCTGGTTACATTCAAATGAAAGCATGCTAAAATGAAATTAGCGTTGTGCTTCATTCTAGGACTACGAAAACTTCGAGAGATACATCTGCAAAGCTTACAAAGGTAAGCTGCCAGAGGCTTGCTCTGAGCTGTCCCTTGCGACGCTTCAAGAAGAAAAAACAGAGCTTCCTGAGGGAGTGTGCTATGGTAGGAGGATACATCCATTCAAGCGTCATACAGGAATTAAAAGATCAGCACAGAAACCCCATTTTACTGCAGGATGATTCAACTGCTTTAGAACAGTTACAGGTTCGTATTAGTTTTATGTTGTGATGTAATCTTCTGTCAAAGTTCTTTATTCCATTAAGGCTTCATTTAGCCCCGCTTCTATGTAACAGCTGTGATTAATTGAACAACCTGTTTGGCTGAGTGGTGATGGTCATTTTCAATAGCAAAAGCCCAACGCATGAAGCATGGCCAAGTGACCATTAGTTAAGAAAACGTCTTGGGGTGTACTGGAAACTATCCAAAAATGTATATGATTCGCCTGCTTGAAATGCAAGTGAGATGTGTTTGGGGCCTTGCTGTAGACGTTTTATATTACATGGGTGAAAGAGACTGACTTGATTCTCTCTACAGTTATAGGTGATCTTTAATGGTGTGAACTCTGAAGTTGCTATTCCTGGTCAGTTCCATCCAAATGATGGTGGCTGAAGGAGCACTGATGATTAGTTATCTAATTATATTTCTCTGCTAGATTAAGTTCAAATATTTATAGCATATCTAGGGTAATGGTTCCATTATTATATGTAGATTAAAGTCAATCTATTTATCATGCATGGTATCATTTATTTAGCTAATATTCAAAGACTTTATCAGTTGTATACTCGTCGACCACAGCCTGGAGAACAACAAACAATAACAGTTATTTATTTTATCAGAGACATATTGTTTTGGTTATTAAGATAATTTTTCATTCATCCTTGAATGGGTGATATTGGTTATTGAGCATAATGAATGAATTAGTATATGCTTGATTTGGCTTCAAACAAACCACGTATGATATTTTAAAAATGTTCACAAAAAATGATGCTATAGGTACATAACATTATAGTTTTGTTGTACGAAGTCCAAAAATTCAAACAATACTAAAATAATACGATTTTTAAGAGTAATATAGCGAAAAGCTAAATGAGGTGTATAAAGATAACAAAAAAACAAAATTTAAAAGTCGTAATTAAAATGTAAATAATAGCAAAGGAACTTGTAATAATGAGTTTATAGTTCAATCAGTTTCACGGATTTTTCCATATAACTGCATTATCCATTCGCACTTTACCTCTATTATATTCATTAAATTTTGTTTCTTCAGTAAAGTGAAACTCTATATTTGTGCCTCGTCTTTATCATTAAATAAAAATTCAATTCCTCCATTTTATTTAGGATTATTTGTTTAATTAATAAGTCAATTTTCAGCATTGGGCTCTGTTGACTTGAGCATGTATAAGGTATCAGGGTAGGGAGGGTAAGGAGATTCATGATTCGAAGTTTGGTAGAAGCAATGGACTTATTCTCCCAAAGTACTCTGTCAAGTATATGGTCATCAGAGCTAAGTAGTTCAATAAAAAAAATTTAATCCACCTAATACATTTAGAGTAATGTATTTTACTAAAAAAATCAAGTTTCATCCAAATATAAGCTATGAATATCTCTATCTTAAAAATGTGTAAAATCAATGTATTAAAATTATTTGATTTATATATTAACTGAAAGTTGAATTTTAGTTGTCTAAGTGGTGGAAAACATGATTCCTGTATGAGTAAGTGATTACCTGAAGTGTATTGCATTCTGTTGGAATAATTCTAAACATTTTTATAATCCAAAAGACAAATTCTAAATATACTCACAAGTTTTGCCCCCATAATGTTTCAGTAATTATACATATACCAGTATAGTTTACCTAAATTTTCATTCATACTCATGTCATTAAGGATTTGCTAAACCTTGCCAGTAAGAGTTTCTATCTTACCGTTGGTCCCAAATCAGGAAAAAAAGCAAGGGTTGACTTGTCAGGCTGCTAGTCGATGCTATTAAAAATCACCGCCGCATGTCTTATGGATTCTGAAAATATGCTAAAAGTCGTTAATCCTATGGCGTTCCCTGTAAGCGAGCGATGCGCTGCAGCGGAGTCTGGTTATAGTGAGAAATGAGAAAAGGTTGCTAGCGCATTTCCCGAGAAGCGACGCACTAGCTGGGCGTCTCTGCGGAAGCGACACGTCACAACAATGTTCGGTTGCAGCGAGAAGTCCCCAAAAGTTCCCATGTTTTTATGAACGTAGTTTAGGGAAGAAGGTGGTACCAAAACACAAGATCTGTTTTGCCTCATGGAATATTGAGATTCTTTCAGAGAAAAGTATGGAAGTAGTAGATGTTATGAGAAGGAGAATAATTAATATAGTATGTCTTCAAGAGATTAGGTGGAAAGGAGAGAAGGCTACAGAGATTAATAGATTCAAATTATGGTATATAGGAAAGGATGATAATAGAAATGGTGTATGGATAATTGTAGAAAACAAATTCATAAATAACGTTATAGATATCAATAGAGTAAATGATAAAATTATTCAAATAGAACTTGTATTATGTGTAAAGGTTGGAAATGTGATTAGTGCTTATGCACTACAAGTAGGATTAGATAATAGAATCAAGAAACAATTTGGGATGACTTAGATATTGTAATGCAAAGGATACTTAACCAGGAAAAGGTTGTGATGGGTGGAGATTTAAATGGACGTGTAGGAAATGAGAATATAAGATATGAGAGGTTTCGGCTTTGGAATAAGGAATGAAATAGAAAATGTCATTTTGGACTTTGCTATAATATATGATTTGATTATAGCAAATACTTTATTTCAAAAACGAGATGAACACTTGATAACTTTCAAGAGTTGGACCAATTCTAGCTAAATAGATTTCTTCCTTATAAGAAAATTGGATAAATTCCTTTGCATTAATTGTAAAATTATCCCAGGTGAGAGCTTAGCTCGCAGCATATATTATTAGTGATGGATATATATACAAAAAGAGTCAACAAAAACTAAAGGCAATATAATTTCAAAAATTAAATGGTAGAATTTAAAGGGAAACAACATGAAACCTTTTAGTAAAAGAATGATAGAAGAAGGAAAATGGGACACACAAGAAGATGGAATAGAATCAATGATACACCTAATACACCTAAAGAAAGATGGAAAACTTATTTTTATAATTTACTAAATGATACTCTACACGAACATTTAACATTAGATGTTAGTTTAAATAGAAAAGAAAATAGGAATATTAGTTATTTCCCTAAAATTTGAATATCTGAAGTAAAGGAAGCTCTAAGGAAAATAAAAATAGGAAAGACCTTAGGCCTAGATAATATACCAATTAAGGTATGGAAGTGCATGGGAGGCCTAGATAAAATTTAGAATGAAATAATTCGAGAAAACCTAAAAATGAGACCAATTTGTGATAAAATGAGATAAAATAGATTAAGATGCTTTAGTCATATTAAAAGAAGGCCTGAAGTAGCACCAGTTAGGAGAACAAAATCTATCCAAATAGAATGTGGTAGGAGAACGAGAGAATGACCCAGAAAACATGAATGTAAATAATTAAACAAGATTTAAAAATATTACAAATTACATAAAATTTAATCTTATATCGTCAAGAATGGTGCAATAGAATTCATGCAGCCAACCTCAACTAAGTGAGAAATGACTTATGATGATGATGATGATGATGATAAGCCATTAGGGATTTGCTAAAGAGATTATTAACTCTATATAAAATGATGAATATATATAAATTATATTCAAGTGCAACGCTGCCGCACCGTAATTACGGTACAGTGGTGCTGAAATGGGTTCTACATGATGATCAAATTATAATCAACTCCATCCATTGTATTTAGAATATTGTATTCTATTACTATATCAATTTTCATTCCAATCAGATATGTGTATGGACTCCATCTGAAAATGGTACAAATTTAACGTAATAAAATAGTTTGATGTAAATAACAACTTTGAAGTGATTTTTTCAACATGTAAACCATTTGCTATAAAATTTATATATGGATAAATGATTGTATAAAGTTCTATTGCATTCTAATATATATGAGGCCCATTTTTGGACAAATGTACTACTATTCCGGTGCAATTGCGCTGCACCAGAATAGCCCTCTATATATAAATTTATGAAATGACTTAGGAATGGTTTGCTTATAGTTAAAAATTCACACTCAAATGATACATGACTCTATAGTTATAAAAGTGCTAAACTTTCATTTGAATACAAATTTGTAGTTTTAAAAATCTAATTAGAACTTGATCATATTCATCATTTTACAAAGGGCTAATAAACTGTTTGCAATTCCCTAATGACGTGGTATAAATGAAATTTTGTGCAAATTAAATTTCATAAGTATATTTAGAATTATTAAAACACCATCAATATATTTAAAATTAAAGACAAAACTTGAAGTATATTTAAGATTTACCATACTTCAAACATGAACGTCTTTAAGCAAAATATGGCATATCCAGAGCTCTGTTCACGATGATTTTTGGTCTCGTAATAAAACACATGATTTTAAACAACGGTTGAATTTTTTATTCCATGAACTCAATCGATGGGGTTGCTTGAATTAGAAAGAGACCTATTAGTATTTAACTTCGGTTGAAATTACGCAAAACCCATCTCACTGAAGAGAATTCGGAAATAGCTTAGCTTGGTCACTTTGACAATTAAATCAAAATCCAATTCACATATTTATATTATTTTATAACAAAATAATTAAACCATCTATGCAATGCTGTGCAAAATGTTGGGTAGTCAAAGGACACTATATGTATAGAATGAGTATAGCAAAAATCAGAACTTTAAGGTGAATAAATGGTAAAACAAAAATTAAATGTAAAGTCAGTAGATAATAAAATACTCTGAGATAACTTAAATATAAAGTCACTAGATAATAAAAATGAGCCAAAACTGGCTAAAGTAAGTTGGACATGTTAAACATGTGCTGAAATGGAACTAGTTAGGAGAGTTGATTTCATTTAAGTATAAGACGGCAACAAATGAAAGGAATACATTGATATAAATAATTAATCAAGATGAGAAAATGTTAAAAATTACTGAAAATTTAGTTTGTGATCTTCAATAATGACGCAATAGGATCCATCCAATTGACCCTATACAGGTGGTAAAGAACTTGATTATGATGATGACAATGATACTCATATTATTTAGTTGTCCATGGAAATAAATCCAAGTTCTGTATTTGTTGTGTTGTTTAAAAATGTTTAAAATTTTGTATTGTTTAAATATATGATATTACGTGTGAAATATGAAAATCGCTTAGATCTATTAACACAGTTGATATTAAGGTGTTTTAAAATTTTATTGAATTATTCTTCTATATAAGAAGCACATTTGAGAAGGCACAGATGTTCAATTAAAATTCTTAAAATTGATATAATGAAAATTTTTTAATTATGTAAATATTTGCCAGGTATAGATATCAATTAAAAGTTTTAAAATAGATATAATGAAAAACAGTTTAATATGTTGCTATTAGATATTAAATGATATGACTTATATAAATTTTTAATTTGGATGGAAATTATAATTTCAACTAAACAAAGTACATATATATTTTTTATGGCAAACAACGTGAGATTCTAGCTCCCCCTCTCTAAAACACACTTCATTGGAGGGAGAGAAGGAGACTTTGCTTTAAAAGTTCTTGATGTAAAAGTTTTTGAATGAGTAGAAAATGATATGATATGATAGGAGTAAAGAGAATAAAGTAAAAATAAATAAGTTAGTTATATAAATAATTATTTAAAAATGATTGAGAAATAGGGTAGTTGTATAGAAAGACGTGAAAGAATGATTAAAAAGTAGGGTATTAGTTACAAAAAGTAAAAAGTTTTACATTAAAAAGTTTTAGTTGAAAAAGTTTTATGCTTTCCCAAACACTCCCTAAAAGCAAAACGGTCTATATACATTGCTTTGGATATGCAAACGGGAGACGTATCCAACCACGAACACATGAAAATGCCCTAAGACATTGCATAATCTGCAAGCGTGTGAACCACACAATTACCTAATCTGAGTACATGAGAGAACTCACACCTCCCAAATTGCCTACCAGGAATTTTTATCTTGTCCACAACATGACCAATTACTGATTAGACCCAACCATACTTAGATTAAAGAAGAAACAGAATTAATGAGTCACACTCAAACACAACTTAAGGGTAAGCAAGTTCCTAGGCCCATCCTGTAGAATTTCCATGAACTGCCGGTTGCAGAATTGTGATCCTCCATCACTAATGATCACCCGGAGCGTGCCGAAGCGAGTAATAATGTTCTTCTTGATGAATTTGAGAACTGTTTTGGCATCGCCCATTTGAGTGGGAATCGCTTCTACCTATTTGGAAACATAATCAACAGCAACCAGAATATATTGGGTTCCAAAGGAAGAGATGAATGGGCCCATGAAGTCGATACCCCAAACGTCAAATATTTCCACTTCAATGACATTAGTGAGAGACATTTCATGTCTTTTGAAAATATTACCTGTCTACTGGCATTGATCGCACCTTTTGACATAAAAATGGGCGTCTTTGAATGGAGATGGCCAGTAGAATCTCGATTGAAGTATTTTTGCCGCAGTCTTATCTCCTTGAAAGTGGCCCCCATACGGAGATGAATGACAGCTCTGCAATATTGATTCTTGTTCACACTTTGGAATACATCTCCTATATAAGTCGTCTGGGCATTGCTTGAACAAATATGGATCATCCAAGAAATAAAATTTCACGTCATGAAGAAATTTCTTCCTTTGGTGTGAATTCAGCTCCGGAGGTAACAATCCATTGACGATATAATTTACAAAGTCTGCATACCATGGTGGACTGCTTGGGGAGATAGAAAATAGCTACTCATCCGGGAACACTTCTCGAATCTGCTCCGTGTCTTGGGTTGGCTGGGATCCTTCAAAGCAGGATAAATGGTCAGCGACCTAATTTTCAGCTCCCTTCTGGTCTTTGATTTCGAGGTCGAACTCCTGTAGCAGTAGGACCCACCGGATCAAGCGTGGTTTTGCATCCTTTTTCTCGATCAAATACTTGATGGCCGAATGGTCCGTATATATGATCACCTTGGTGCCCACCAGATAAGCTCTGAATTTGTCGAATGCAAATACCACTGCTAGCAGTTCCTTTTCTGTCGTGGTATAATTCATTTACGCTTCGTTCAAGGTTTTGCTAGCGCAGTAGATGGAGCGAAAAACTCTATTCTTTCACTGGCCCAGTACTGCTCCTACTGCATAGTCGCTCGCATCGCACATCAATTCGAATGGGAGGTTCCGTTCTGGAGAAATAATGATTGGCGCAGATACCAATTTCTTTTTTAGTTCCTGAAATGCCTCCATGCATTCGCTGGTGAATTCGAATGGTGCATTTTTCTCGAGCAGCGAACATAGCGGCTTGGCTATTTTGGAGAAGTCTTTTATGAACCGCCTGTAGAACTCCGCATGTCCCAAAAAACTGCAAATGCCTTTGACTGAGGTGGGTGGAGGCAATTTTTGGATCGTCTCGATTTTACCTTTGTCCACTTCAATTCCATGTTTGGAGACCCGGCAACCAAGTACGATGCCCTCCTGTACCATAAAATGACACTTTTCCCAGTTGAGAACTAGGTTTGTATCCTCACAACGCTGGAGCATCTTCGATAAGTTGGCTAGGCACTCGTCATAGGAATTCCTGAATACCGAGAAATCGTCCATGAATACCTCTAAGAAGGCCTCCACCATGTCAGTGAAAATGGCCATCATATAACGCTGAAATGTACCTAGAGCGTTGCATAGGCCAAATGGCATTCACCTGAATGAGAACGTGCCATATGGACATGTGAATGTGATCTTTTCTTGGTCCTCCGGTGCTATCATAATCTGATGGTAGCCTGAATAGCCGTCCAGAAAGCAATAGAATTCCTGCCTTGCTAACATGTCAAACATCTGATCAATGAATGGGAGCGGAAAATGATCCTTTCGGGTGGCTTTATTCAACTTGCGGTAGTCCATGCAAACTCGTCAACTAGTAACTATCCTAGTCGGAATCAACTCATTGTTCTCGATGGAGACGATCGTCATACCACCTTTCTTTGGGACGCACTGCACCAGACTGACCCAAGAGCGGTCGGAGATCGGGTATATAACGCCTGCATCTAGCCATTTGATGATCTCCTTTTTGACCACTTCTTTCATAATTGGGTTCAACCTTCTCTGCGCTTCGATAGATGGCCTAAAATTCTCTTCCACTTGAATTTTATGCATGCAAAGAGACGTGTTGATGCCTCTGATGTCGGCGATGGTCCATCCTATGGCCTTTTTGTGATTTCTGAGCACTCTTAGCAACTTTTCTTCCTGCACGGGATCTAGTGCGGAAGAAATAATCACCATGAGTGAGGATTCCGCTCCCAGGTAGGCGTATCTGAGGTGCTTTGGCAGGGGTTTCAGCTCCAGAACAGGTGGCTCTTCAATCGACGACTTCAACTGTTTAAAAGATTCTGACTTGAGCTCCAGCGATTCAAATTTCAGCGGGTATGATGAAAAAGTCGATGATTGCTGCAGGTAGCGTATCATCTCTATTGAATTGTCATCAGATTCACTGATTTCTCCAACCAGCGATGCCTCCAGGATGTCTTTGAAAGTTGAGACTTGGAATTCAGCCTGAACCGCCGAATCCACCATGTCGATCACTAAGCATTCGTCTGGATCATTTGGTAGCTGCATCACTTTGAACACGCTAAAAGTAACATGTTCGTTCTAAACCCGCATGGTTAGCTCTCCTGCCTCTACGTTGATGATAGCCTTGCCCGTTGCGAGGAAAGGCCGACCTACAATGATTAGCATGTCCCGATCTTCTTCATAATCCAGGATAATGAAATCTGCAGGAAAGATGAACTTGTCCACCTTGACAAGAACATCCTCGATAATTCCCTCTAGATATGTCATGGACCGGTTCACCAGTTGCAACATTACTGTCATAGGTCGAGCTTCCTCGATGCCCAGTTTTCTGAAAATTACTTGGGCATGAGATTAATGCTGGCTCCCAAGTTACATAAAGCTCTCCCAAAGTATTGGTTTCCAATTGTGCACGAAATAGTGAAACTCCCTAGGTCCCTGAGCTTAAGCGGCAACTTCCTCTGCACCATAGCACTGGTTTCCTCTGTTAACGCCACCGTCTCGAATTCTGTCAACCGCCTTTTCTTTGATAGCACGTCTTTCATGAATTTAGCACAACTCGACAATTGTTTCAAGGCTTCCACGAGAGGTATGTTGATGTGTAGCTGCTTTAGTACCTCTACGAAACTTCTTGAACTGACCCTCCTTTTTATTCTTTGCGAATCTCTGAGAAAATGGAGGAGGCGGCCTTTGGTTTGTAGCGATTTCAGCATCCGGTTGCTTCTGGGTAGTATCTGGTTCCTCTGCCTCCTGTGACTGCTGAATCAAGGGATTAGTGGGTTCAGTTACCACTTCTGGTGGAATTGCTTCGGGTAACTACTTTCTGCTACGCAACGTGACTGCTTGCACCTGCTCTTTGCCTTTTCCTTTCGGATTTTGCTCTATATCACTCGACAATGAGCCTTGAGGCCGGTTGCTTACAGTTGAGGCCAGTTGGCCTATCTGTGCTTCCAAATTTTTGTTAGTCGTGATCTGGGATTGCATGAATTGCATAAAGAGATTTTTCATATCTGATTTCTTCTCTTCTCGCTGTGGTGGATTGAATTGAGCTGGTCTTGCTAGCTGTTGCTGCGGGGGCTGCTGTGAGAATCCAGGCGACTGATTCGGCCTCATCTAGTTGTTCCATGAGAAATTAGGGTGATTTCTCCAGCCTGGGTTGTAGTTGTTCACATATGGATTTGCTGGATTTCTCTGGAAATTTTCCACGTAATTAATGGACTCCAGATTGGAGGCACATTGATCACTAGGATGGTCGAATTCTCCACACCACATGCAAATGTCTGCTGCTGAAGGCTGCTGTGGTGTAGACGCCCCTACCGCATTGACGTAGGCTGGCCTGGATAAGTTATGAATCTGCCTAGATAGAGCGTTAATGTGGGCCTTTATCGATGAAACTACGTCCAGTTGGAGTAGACCCCCATTTCGGCTTCTGTCAGATGACAATTGATAGGTGTTGGCCGCCATGTTTTCAAGTAGGGCGTATGATTGTCGGTAGCTTTTCCTCAGCAGAGAACTGTTTGACGATGAATCCACCATACGACGGGTGGAATCCTGGAGACCATTATAGAAAATTTGGATTTGAACCTATGACTGAATTCCATGATGCGGGCACTTCCGGAGTAGGTCTTTGAAACGATCCCATGCCTTTGAAAGAGTCTCCTCTCCGTGTTGTTTGAAATAGACTATATCCATCCTTAGCTTGGCTAACTTGGCAGGCGAGAAATATTTCTCTAAGAATTTTTGAGCCAAGTCATTCCATGTTTTGACAGAGTTCGGGGGCAAAGAATCTAGCCACTCCGAAGCTCTATCCCTCAGTGAAAATGGAAAAGTCCATAGCCGCATTGCTTCTTCGAAGACACCGTTTTGCTTAAAAGTGTTCATAATCTGCAGAAAATTCCACAGATGGCGGTGTGGATCTTCAGAAGACAATCCCCCAAACTACCCAATGGACTAGAGCATCTGGAAAATCACCAGTTTGATCTCAAAGTTGTTAGTGTCGATAGGAGGAGGTGCGATGCTAATTTAAACTGCATTCTAGCCCAGCGCAATGAGATCCTGAATGCGTTGGTCCAAATCATCTCAAGGTGGATGAATTGGAACCTCAATCCTTCGGTTCCGCTATTGGTTTGTGTGAATATTCTCGTCCTGATTCTCGATGTGCTTCATAGTATGCTGTTGGCTCCTAGCTTCCCTGCTCTTATGACGCCTTCTCAAATAAGTTCGTTCGGATTTTGGATCAAAAGTAATGACAATCTCCTTTCCGGCTTTGCCTCAGCGCATGCAAAATGAGATTAACCTGCAAAAACAACTTCAATTGAAACTAGAGAAAAAATTCTAAACTAAAAGAAATTACGAAAATAAACTATTCTACAGAATTGTACAAGAAAGCAATAAAACTAACAATAATTAGTTAAATCAATTCCCCGGCAACGGCGCCAAAAACTTGACGAGCTGCGTATATGTCTACTAAAATGCTTGCTTTTAACCCAAGTATACGTGTCGAATCAAGTAATAAAGAGTGAGTAGAGTATCGTTCCCACGATGAATTGTCTAACTGGAATTATTAATTAGTTTAACTGCTTTCGGTGGGTAGAAAATTCTGAGTTTTTGAATTTAAAATTAAAGCTAACAAACGCAATAAGAAATCAGAAGAGAGTCCACGGAATCTCTGGAATACTAGAAACGGGTTTATCAATCGGGGATGGCAGATGAATAGCTCAGAATTCTTGAATCTAAATTATATTGCATTGGTTCTTTTTCATTAGATTGTGCATGGATTTACTAGTCCAAGTTCAATAATCTTTATATAAGTCTTCCAACGTATATAAAGTTAATTACACCCTATTCAATTGCTATGTTTTCATGCCATTAAATAAAGTGAAATTGATAAGTTCATAACCTGTTCATTGACTACACAGGGTTTAACGGTATATTCCTATTCATTAAACAACTCTCCTTAACAAAGAGGAAACCTATGCCCTACATACGAATCTAGCAAAGATTTTCCTTTTTTAAGGATTAATCAAGCAATTAAATCATCTTACAAGGTAGCTAATCTTGTAAAAAGTATTAAACCACATGTGCAAGGGTAAATCACACACAATCATATAGAAAAATCAAATATTCATTCTTGAATCTCAAAGAACCAATACAATATAATTAGATATCAATTCATCCTAACTATCCATCTAAAGGAAGTTTAGTTCAAAGACATGATCGTAAAATCCTTTACATCTATTATTGTAAGTATCCAGAAAAACAAAGAAAGATAAAGAGAAAACTGGTTTTCCGGCGGTTTCCACCAACAAAGTTGAATCTTCTCTTCAATCCGCGTTTCAATCGAGTTGTCTTCCTTCTCTGGATGTCTATTCTGATCTAGGCTCTCTCTTCGCGCGCGCAAACTCTGGGTTTCTATTTATAAGTGTCAATTCGCGCAACACACGTACAGAAGTCCGCGCATACGGATGCGTAGTGGCGTCTAGGCGCCAACTCCCTGTGTGCTGGGTAACTTAGAAACCTTTCTGGAAACCCTAAGAATTCATGCCTTGGAGCCTAGGCGCCAACTCCCTGGATGCTTTGTGACTTATAACATCTCCTGGAACACCTGTGTGATCATGTCATGGCGCCTAGGCGCCAACTCACTAGAAACTATTGTGACTGTGGCCTCAAAACCCTTCTGAATTTGTCTGCATGTTGGTGAAGTGGCGCAAACTCCCTAGAAGCTACTGGTTGCTGGATGTGTTAGAGTTCTTGCAAGGGCGTGTAGGGTGGCGCCTGGGCGCCATCCACATGCCTCGTGACTTCATTCTGATCTGCATCCGCTTCACCCGCATTGCTTGTAATTCGCTCGTCCTTCCTGCAAAAATTACATAAACTAAATAAATGGACTAAAAATACCTAATTTATGCTAAAAACGCGTAAAAACTAAATAATGCTACTAAAATGCAAAGCGAGTGAAACTAAATAGATGCAAACTAAGCCTAATTTCTCGGACTATCCCGCAAATATAGTCTGAAATTGGCTATGATAACTCGCATTTTTACGAGTTATCAGCGTTGAGCTGCTGAGTTTCCTTCCACATGGCGGCCTTTCATTGGTCTCTTCCTGCACTCACCCACAGTCAAGCTACAAAATGCCGCTTGAAACCCAACGCCTACCCTCTGTAGTCTCTCGCCTTGCTGCTGCAGAGACGCTTGTCATGCAAAAAAGCAGAGCTGAAAGCAGAGCCGGGAAAATAAAAATCCTAAGTTTGACTTTTTAATGCAATTGCAATCACGGAAGCTCCGAGAAAAGGCATTTGTTGCTGATGCTGCTACTGTTGATGTTTTTCTTTTAATACTCTGAAAAATTGAGCTGCTTTTCTGCCTTCTTTATCTTTGCTTCTTTCCTGGGACTTTCTTCGCGTGCAGCTCTTCGTCTAAGCATCATGAGGATTCCCTCACCTCCCTCAGGGAAATGGTGGTACCCGTCATGGATAATGATGGAGGAAAGCCTATCTTTCATGATTTCTTCGGCGCAATTGGTCCCGACACTGCGGCTGCTGGCCTGACGACTGCCGCGAAAAACATCAATTTTTAGAGAAACCCCCCCTCCTGAGGCGTCACCTTCGTTGTCCGTAGGTGCTTCTTCCGGTGGTCATCGTGTCGGCCACCTGCTGCAATTTTCCAATTGGTATTGCGCACTTCTCCTCGAATTCTTTCAGTAGCGCTGTGACCTGCGACCAGCGTCCTGAGTTGCGCATCAGGCGGCGGACGACGACCACAGCCACAACGGAAGCAGTGGCGGCACACATGACCGCCACTCCCACCACCACCTTCCTCATCTAAAAGCATCCCTTTAGCCCATTTCCTAAGTTATATTTTGAGCTCCTGCAAACCTACAATATTTGACAATTCTTTCTCGAGCTTTGCCATCTTGGCTTTTGTCCCACTGCATGCTTGAATGACTTTTCTCTTCCTCCGCTCTTCAATATGGTGATGAAGTAGTTCTTGCACCTTCTCATTGTCAGGGCCTTGTGGCATATGATTTAGAGGAGTCATCCCCTCATTGTCTTTTGTGTTGCAATCAGCATCATACTCATTATTGGCTTTAGCTGTGAGAGAAGCATCGTGATCAAGAAGCAATTTTGCTGCTTCACTACATTTATTTATTTTTGCAGCCGCGTGTAATGGTGTTTCTCCATACATGTTCTTGGCCTCCAACTGAATTTTCTCAGGACCTTGCCAATTGAATAGGAACTTGACTATTGCTACATTATTTCTACCAGCTGCAATGTGAAGAGGTGTTTGCGCAATAATCTCATTTCTGGCATTGAGAAGAGATGGGTTCTTGAGCAGCTTCTTCTAGAGGCCGAGAAGATCTCCAGACGGAGCAAAGCCGTGGATCGTCACTGGCTTGATGGATCCAAACCATCGATTCTACATCCCCGACATGTCTATTCGTTCAGCTCGTCTGAGGACAGCGAGAAAACGATCTTCTCTTCTCCAGGGCTTTTCCTTCGTTGCCCTTTCTTCCTCCTCCTCCACCTTAGAGACGAATACCATTCACCTCTCAAAAACAACAGCAGCTGACACAAGCTTCCATTTAAGGAATGCACGCTCCTCTCTAATACCTCTTTCCTTTTTTTTTGCCGCCTAAACTTAGCGATGACATGAGATTTTCTACCTGGGTGTCCAAGGCTCATTTTACCCAAAACACGTCTTTTGCACCTCTTCTTCTTTTTTTTGAGGCCCAACCCATAGGAAGTGCTTCCTACGTTTTTCTCGTAGGAAGTCTGATCTGAACCGTCCATATTGAATCGACGGTTGAGACAGAACAGGGCATTTTCGGTATGCAAAATTGTGATAGGGGTAGATGCAATCGGCCGTTTTCTACTCGCAATTGCTTTCTCTCCGATTTTTCTTCCCTTTCCCCTTTTCTGCCTTACCTCGAGTCTCCTCTCTACCGACGATCTCTCCTTCCCACTTTTCTGCCCTAGCACCGAATCTCCTCTCCCATTGCTGCCATTCCCGAGCACCGAATCTCCTCTCCCATTGCTGCCATTCCCGAGCACCGAATCTCCTCTCCCATTGCTGTCATTCCCGAGCACCGAATCTCCTCTCCCATTGCTGCCATTCCCGAGCACCCCAATCTGTCGCTGTCGTAGTATTCCGCACCAGCCACACCACGGCCAATTAAAAATCATTTGCCGTTTTGTGTGTCCAGCACGAGAAAGTGACAGAGAGAGGAGAGAGGAGAAGGAAGAATCGCAGGTCGCAGACCCCTGTAGCGGCCCACGCTGTTCAACGTCGCGACTATTTTCGGAGAGGAGTATAAGATGGGGAAAGCTGCCAGACCCCGCTGTCGACGAGGTGAGCTAGAAAACTTAGGGTTTTTGGATTTCTTTGATCTTCCATGTAAAGGTTCGAATGTGAAGGTCTGGCATTTTTTTGGGGAATTTGCTTTTAGGTTGCTTAGGAGGATTTTTAAGCTTAAACGAAGCTGAGATCTGAGAACGGAGCTCAAATTGAGCTGTGAGATGGGTCGTAACTAGGGTAGCCATGATTTGTTGGATAATTTGATTGTTCTGCATCTGTGTGCACAGATTTAGCCCTGACTCTTGAAGTCCTACCTGAATCCAAACTGTTTTTCCTTCCCTCTTTAATCATACTATGAAATTTTTTTTCACCCAGGTTTTGCACAACTGGTCTTCCTGTGATCCTTTGTCAGAAAATGGACTAAGTAATCGTAACCGCAGTACTTCAGTTAGGCCTAAAAGCAGTCCACTAGGTGAAACTTCACAGTTAGAGCTTCCTGTGATCCCTTTTGACTCAAGTTCTATCCAAAAATCAAGTATGTCTATTGATTCATGTCGTTTAACATCCTTATATTGTATGTTGTTGATGGTGTTACTTGTAATATATAGAATCTGCTTTTGGCATATCAATGACAGAGATTGTGGGCTGTCAGTTTATGGCAGAAATCCTAAGATTATGGCAGAGATTGTGGGCTGTCAGTTTATGGCAGAAATCCTAAGATTATGGCAGAAATCATGCAGAAATCATGGCTGGGCTGTCAATTGCTAAGAGATTTGTGGGCTGTCAATCATGCAGAAATCATGGCTGAGATTTGAAGATTCTAATCTATCATAATTTGTGTAATAGCTATATATATTCTTACCTAAAATTAGATTAGCAGTAATTAGTGTAATTGCTGTAAATATTTTCTTGCCTAAAATAGGTTGTACAACAATTCTTATTTAAAGGAAACATCAACAAAGAAAGGGCATTCAGCCATTTTCTCAAACTTTGTTATGGTATCAAAGCCAACCTTTGAACTTCCTAGCTGAATCTTCAAATCTGTCAGTTTTTTGCTTCTGTCTTCCAAAAGTTTCTGGTTTGCTTTCATTTTTTTGGGTTGATTAATTTCTGATCAACAACTTTGGCTTTGAGATTTCATTCTTTTTGGAAGAATGTCTGCTGATAATTTTCTTGGAAGAATGCCTACAGAGACTTTGGCTATCAAATTTACAGGAAAGAATTATGCAGCATGGGAATTTCAGTTTAGAATGTTTCTGAAAGGGAAGGAGCTTTGGAATCACATTGACGGGTCTGCTCCTACTCCTAAAGAAGGTACAGAACTTAGTCAATGGGAGGCAAAGGATGCTCGAATCATCTCTTGGATTTTAGGTTCTATTGAAGCTCATATGGTGAACAATTTACGATCCTTTAGTACAGCTAAGGAGATGTGGGATTATCTACAACGCATATATCATCAAGATAACACTGCAAGACGATTTCAACTACAACTTGAGATTAGTAACTTCAGTCAAGGTAATCTTTCTATTGAGCAATATTATTCTGGATTTATTAATCTATGGAGCGAATATTCTGGTATTGTTTATTCAAAGGTGCCTAATGAGGCCTTAGCCAGCCTTCGAGCAATTCATGAAGATAGTAGGCGTGATCAGTTTTTGATGAAACTAAGGCCAGAATTTGAAATTGCACGGGCTGGATTACTGAATAGAAATCTTGTCCATTCCTTGGATATATGTCTTGGTGAATTATTGCGTGAAGAACAAAGAATGGTTACACAAGCTGTTCTTGGTTCGTCCAAGGAGACATCTGAGATCGTTAATGTTGCTTATGCTGCTCAAGGGAAGAACCGAGGAAAGGGACAAATGCAGTGCTATAGTTGCAAAGAGTTCGGGCATATTGCCCGCAATTGTGGTAAGAAATTCTGCAATTATTGTAAACAAAATGGACACATTATCAAGCAATGTCCTACACGCCCAGAAAACCGACAAGGCCAAGCTTTTCAAGCTGCTATCTCAGAACCTACCAATATCAGATCTACAGCCACAATTGCTGACACAAATCAATCTTTTGTTACTCCAGAAATGGTCCAACAGATGATTATCACAGCATTCTCTACTCTTGGACTTCAGGGTCAAAGTAAGAGTGTTTCTTCTCCTTGGTTTGTTGATTCTGAAGCATCAAATCATATGACTGGATCACCTGATTGGCTGCATAATCTTCGAAAGTACACTGGTAAACAAAATATTCAGATTGCTAATGGAAGTAATCTTCCAATTACAGCCATTGGTGATATTGGACCTTCCTTTCGTCATGTATTTGTCTCTCCTGGATTGTCTACTAGTTTAATTTCAGTTGGGCAGTTGGTGGATAATAACTGTAATGTAAATTTCTCTCGTTGTGGTTGTCTTGTACAGGATCAGGGGTCGGGGAAGGTTATCGCGAGGGGGCCTAAAGTGGGCAGATTATTTCCATTGCAATTTATTATTCCTAGAACTTTGTCTTTGGCTTCTATTATTATTGAAAATAAGGCTGAAGTTTGGCATAAACGATTGGGTCATCCAAATAATGTGATATTGTCTCATTTAATGAAGCAAGGTTTTCTTGGCAATCAATGTTCTTCTAATAGTTTATCTCTTGATTGCTCTGTTTGTAAACTAGGAAAGAGTAAAGTGTTACCTTTTCCTACTTATGGCACTCGTGCTAATATATATTTTGAGATTATACATAGTGATGTTTGGGGTGTTACTCCTATCATTTCCCATGCGCAGTATAAATATTTCGTAACATTCATTGATGACTATAGTCGTTTCACATGGATATATTTTCTGCGTACTAAAGCTGAAGTGTTAACTGTTTTCAGAAATTTTGTGGCTTATATTGAGACTCAATTTTCCACCTCCATTAAGGTTTTACGGTCTGATAATGGAGGTGAGTATATGTCACATGATTTCCAAGCTTTCTTACAACAAAAAGGCATCATATCTCAACGATCATGCCCTTATACCCCTCAACAAAATGGGGTGGCTGAACGAAAAAATCGTCACTTGCCGGATATGGTTCGCACTTTACTCTTAGAGGCCTCAGTTCCGCCTAGATTTTGGGTGGAAGCTCTGTCAACTGCAGTTTATCTAATTAATCGGCTACCTTCTCAACAATTGAATTTTGATTCTCCTTACTTCCGTCTTTTTGGTATGCAGCCTGATTATCATATGCTACACACTTTTGGATGTGTTTGCTTTGTCCATTTGCCTTCGCATGAACGTCACAAGCTTACAGCTCAATCTGTAAGGTGTGCATTTATGGGATATAGCACTACTCACAAAGGATTTTTGTGTTATGATGCTGCCACTAATCGACTGCGTGTTTCTAGAAATGTGATTTTCTTTGAACATGAGTACTATTTTCAGCAGCAGGATCTCCCTTCACATGGTGTTCTTCTTCCTAGCTTTGATGATATATCTCCCTCCTTTGAGCGTTTTAAACCTGGTTTTGTCTATCAGCGACGACAGCCCCCATCATTGCAAATCCTTCCCGACCCTGATCCAGTACCCACTTCAGTGGCTCTTCGACGATCTAATCGTATCAGTCGACCTCCTGATAGGTATGGTTTTTCTGCTATTTTAAATGATATTACAGTTCCTACCTCTTATTCTCAAGCCACTAAACATGTATGTTGGGAGAAAGCTATGCAAGAAGAACTTCAGGCTCTTCAAGAGAATCATACTTGGGTTATTGTTCCATGTCCTACTGGTATTAAACTCATTGGTTGTAAATGGGTATATTTTATTAAACTGAGATCTGATAGGTCACTTGATCGATACAAAGCAAGGTTGGTAGCACTCGGAAATCGACAAGAGTATGGAGTTGATTATGAAGAGACATTTGCACTGGTGGCCAAAATGACGACAGTGCGACTTGTTCTAGCTATTGCTGCTTCCAAGGGTTGGTCATTACGACAAATGGATGTTAAGAATGCCTTTTTACATGGGGATCTTAAGGAAGCAATTTATATGACTCCACCACCTGGGTTATTTTCTACACCCTCTTCTGATGTCTGTAAACTAAAAAAGTCACTCTATGGTTTAAAGCAGGCTCCACGCGCTTGGTTTGATAAGTTTCGATCCACGCTTATTAGCTTCGCTTTTGTTCAAAGTCAATATGATTCCTCTTTGTTTCTTTGCAAGACTCCTAAAGGAATTGTTTTGCTCCTAGTATATGTTGATGATATCATTATTACAGGGACCGACTCTGAATTGATTTCTCAGCTTCAACAGCGCCTTCAAAGCTCTTTTCATATGAAGGACCTAGGTCCTCTACGCTATTTTTTAGGCCTTGAAGTGAACTCTACAGCGGCTGGTCTTTTCTTAAATCAGCATAAATACATTCAGGAGATAATTACATTAGCTGGTCTTCACGATGGTCGATCTGTTGATACTCCCTTAGAAGTGAATGTTAAATATCGTCATGATGAGGGTGATTTTTTACCTGATCCCTCATTATATAGACGTTTAGTGGGGAGCTTGAATTATCTAACTATTACTCGGCCTGACATTTCTTTTGCTGTCCAACAAGTTAGTCAATTTATGCAGGCTCCTCGGCACCTTCACTTGGCTGCTGTTCGTCGCATTGTTCGCTATTTGCAAGGCACTTCTACTCGCGGTCTTTTCTTTCCTGTGGATTCTCCTATTCACTTGATTGCATATAGTGATGCTGACTGGGCTGGTTGTTCTGATACTCGACGTTCCATTACTGGCTGGTGCATGTTCCTTGGCAACTCTCTTGTCTCTTGGAAAAGTAAGAAACAAGATCGGGTGTCGAAATCCTCCACTGAGTCTGAGTATCGTGCTATGTCCTCTGCATGTTCTGAGATTGTTTGGCTTCGAGGTCTATTGGGTGAGCTTGGGTTTCCTCAAATGGAACCTACTCCGCTTCATGCGGATAATACTAGTGCTATCCAAATTACAGCTAACCCAGTGTTTCACGAGCGCACCAAGCACATAGAAGTGGATTTTCACTCTATTCGTGAAGCATATGATGCCCATGTCATTTCTCTACCTCACATCACCACTGATCAACAGACTGCTGATGTATTTACTAAAGCCCTCTCACGACAACGACATCATTTTCTGGTTACCAAATTGATGCTTTCTGATCATCCAGCATCAATTTGAGGGGGGATATCAATGGCAGAGATTGTGGGCTGTCAGTTTATGGCAGAAATCCTAAGATTATGGCAGAGATTGTGGGCTGTCAGTTTATGGCAGAAATCCTAAGATTATGGCAGAAATCATGCAGAAATCATGGCTGGGCTGTCAATTGCTAAGAGATTTGTGGCTGTCAATCATGCAGAAATCATGGCTGAGATTTGAAGATTCTAATCTATCATAATTTGTGTAATAGCTATATATATTCTTACCTAAAATTAGATTAGCAGTAATTAGTGTAATTGCTGTAAATATTTTCTTGCCTAAAATAGGTTGTACAACAATTCTTATTTAAAGGAAACATCAACAAAGAAAGGGCATTCAGCCATTTTCTCAAACTTTGTTATGGCATGCATGTGCTATGGTGCTATGGATCATTTTGAAATTAAATCTTCACATACGGTTAATTGATTTGCTGAAAAGTCCTTATTTTGAGACTCTTATACTTTGAACTCAAAGTGGCTATTGCTGAATTGGATTTAAAGGACTTCAATTTTACCTGAAGGAATGAAAAATATTGGTTATAGGAAAAATCTGTTTCTTTAGATAATTAACTCTGTTGGAATTGATTCATGTATCTTTCATTTCTTTCATACCTCATTTCCTAAAGAAGTGAAAGTATCATATTCATGAAGGTATCTGGATGTTGTAGAAATAAAATGCAACCTGCTGCAAAATATTCATGCTTAATCCTTTTCCATATAGGAAAAATGTGAGAAAATCTAAATGTTAGAAAATCTGGATTCTTCATACCTCAACTTCGTTCACTATTTCGTTTTGCCTGATATTTTTTTCTATATAGATAGAAACTGGTAATTTAATTTCTGACATTGTGGCATGCAAAACAACCCAAGATACCAAAACAGGTAAGATCGTTCATGCAACTGGATACTTGAGCTATCATGGTAATCAGAGATTTTTACATCACATTTCTTTTAGAATAATGTTTTAGATTTGTGTATATCAAACTATTTGAATTAGCCACTTGTATACATTAGCTATTTCTGTGAAATTGTCAATGATATGTAGAAGCATACGACTAATTAATGAGTAATGGATACAGGCACACTTTCGGATTTCTTAATTGGTTTGTTGGTACTCCTAATGCAGGCAATACAGTGCAATCAATTAGGTAGAAAAGTAAAACCATGGTAATATGGTTATAAATTCGGTTGCTTACACTACTCAACTAGAATCTGTCCCTCAAACCATGTTCCTCAATATAATTCGTCTAGAAATTGAATTGTTTAAACTCTATTTAGGTAGAATCTGACAACCTGTTTCCATCATTGCCATCACCATCATAAGCCGTTTCCTACCACCTATGCAGTTCAGGTGCATGGATCCAATCGCACCATTCTTTTTTATCATGAACTATATTCTCGATAGTCCTCAATGCTTTCATATCTGGCTACTTCTATCCATGGTTTTTTGGGCTTTTCTGTTGTTTTCTTACAACCTTTCATTTGAATGAACTCAGCTTTTCTAACCAGTGCAGTTTCAGGCCTTTGTTTAACATGCCTAAACCATCTTGTCCGTCTTTTTTTGTTTCGTTACATTTTTGTTTTACTTTAGATGATCTGAAGTTGCTTCGTGATGAAGTTATCTTTCATTTTAACCCATTAATGGTAGCTGGTGTTATTGTTCTTTTAGGGCCTGTTCAAAATAAGTGGATGGGTGACAATCTTTTTCATCTAATCTCCTCATCTTATCCCCATCCAATGCCACTATCCTAAATAGCCCTAAAATTTTCTTTATAAGGGTTCGTTTGTTCATGTTCTTGATCACACAAATATATTTTTTTCCAAAACAATATAAACTACGTAGAATGCCCTAGCAACCCTTTCTTATTTCTCACACATCTGGGCTTTGACATAATGTGTTGCTTCTAGAAAAATGCCTTGGTAACCCTTTCTCATTTCTCATTGTAATTGGGCTCCGCCGCATCGCAATTCTCATTGTCTATATGGGATTCCCTAACATTAGAAACATGTAATGTCATTTAAGAATTCATGAGAAAGATGTGGAAAATGCCTTATAGAACTAGTTGTCAACTTGTATTTACCAATCTTTTTGTTTTATCTGAACTTGATATTGGCAATAACAGCAAAGAATTTTATGACATAAAATGCCTGTACCTACTGCATGGGGATGTGATGGACACAGCCTAATCTCAACTTTCTTTAGGTGCCTTATAGAACTAGTTGCCAACTTGTATGTAGAAAGCCCTCCTTTCAGGAATCGCTGACTCTCTACCACTCTCCGTGTGTGGACCCCATTCCCGCAATTGAATTCCTTCTTTCTTTTTGCTCTTACTCGTGCTCAACTTCTTCACAGTAATAGTAGCACCTGCGCAAGTAACTCCTTTTTTCAGTTTTATCTTGTTGAGATTTGGTCATGGAGTCTAATGTATTTGTAGAGATTGATTTTTTTGAAGTTTCTTTGGAAGATGCATTTGAATTCTTCTTCTTCTTCTCCTTGCTAGGTTTGTAAACTTTGATGTTTAATCTCAATGAGAGAAAAATTAGATTAGTTTATCCATGTAGTGCCATTTGAGATTTGTGCTATTGCACTAGTTTTTGCTTTTTTATCCAATTCAATGGATGGGGTTATGGCAGCCATGCTAGCATACAAGACAATATTTGATACAAAAAATTACAAGAAGGCTGTGCATCTTCTAATGCAACTTCTTGCCTTTATCTTGAGTCTGATTGGTGTATGGGCAGCTATAAGGTTTCACAATGACAAGGGTATTGACAACTTCTATATCTTGCACTCTTGGTTGGGTTTGGCCTACATTATACTATTCAGAATTCACGTATGTTCCAAATTCCCTCAATTATCCCTTTATGTTTTGATTAATGAACATCTAAAAACAAGTTGATGGATACCTTTTAATTATTCGATGATTCATGTGCTGGAGTCCATTTTCTGGGACACATTTAACAATTATTATTGGCTTTTGGTTTATTCTTCCCAACTTTTAAAGTAGAAATTCATGGTTTGACTTCTCGTGGATGTTGACATGTGGCTGAGGATAAGGATCTTAGAGCAGTCAATTCGCAAATAGTTGCTTTCACCTGAGTTTTGTCATATTTTCTAGAAGTTATGCATGTTGGTATTGTCCATTGTTGACTTTATGAGGATGCATCATTATGGGTTCTCAACTTGGATTTATTTAACCGTCGAAATCTGTTAGGAGATTAAGATGCAAATTGATTTTTCATCTAATAAGGAGGCTCACTTGATTATAACATTTTGCTAAAGTATTTCTTAACCAAGTATATTGGTATAAATTGTATTCTTAGATTTTCTCTTTACTTAAAGTTTTAATATTTAATGCCAAAAATTGTTGCTAGTGATTTGTCTTATGTTGCAACCTGAAGACACATGGATTGTGCAGTTTTTCAAGTTTTGTTGGCCTCATATGTACTAATGATTATAAACCTATATTGATTTAGATATTTTTATACAACTGAACAATTACGTATCCAGGAGTACTGCACATTTCCTTACATGCAAATATCCAGACTACCAGCAAAGCCTTTGAAAAATGTTATCATCCATGAGAAATGAATATTGTTGGATTTCTTTATTTGTACTATTGAGAATTTTGATGCTCATTCTGTTTATGTTTGACGACAGAAAAACTATAGTATGACTTACTAGTGGTAGTTGCAATCATGAGTCTTGAAAATTCAAAAGTCTATGCTTAAGTGAATCTGCTTAGTTTTTTTGTTGAAGGTTATGGCGAATAAAAGCTTGCAAAATCATGATATTGAGCCTGGTCCTAAGCTCATTGAAGCCGTGTTTCAAAATTGCAAACATAGTGAAAACAATGGCACTTCTTCATAAGTAGTGAAAACGAATGATTCAATAGAAAATGAATATTTTGTTGAATTATGCTTGTCAGTACAACAACATAAATGGCAAGCCACGTCATGGACTCTTGTGGGTTGTTCGGAACTGGGTATATTGTGTGTGCATTCTCTTTGATAGTGGGGTTCAAGATTGTTTTGGGATGTTTTCCTAAGCATAATTTGCAAGGTGCATGATAATTTAAGTTCAAAATAATTATTTTTGCAATTGTCAGGGTAGGTGCATAGGTCCAAATTTGAGGTTTTGATGTGGCATACCAAATTTGATCTGTTTGTAATAAGTTCATCTTGAATTCATTCCTTGGATGACCAGGACATTGTGAGCTATGTCTGGACTGATCAAAACTTCACCTATACCATGTTTTGTACAATTTTTTGAATATTTAGTGAATGGATTTTTTAGTTAATGTAGTCAAAATGTGCCACTGTTTATGTTACAATTGGTAATTGTGCAATTTTTCTGGTCTAAAATGGGCATTTACTCCTACATTGACTTCATTTGGTTGCTAAAAGGGATTCATTGCTAAAAAAGATTCCATAATGATAACTGTATTCACACAAATGCTTTTGTATTCTGTGCTGAATAAAGTAGTATTCAACTTGTCATCTTCTGTTTGTGGGTGCAGATCGTAGACACTCTTACAATGTTGTACAACATGCAACAGCTTTATACAAGTTCAGGGGTGACCCGGTTTTACTTTGATTCAATATTTTCGGTAAGTTCGTTCTGCTAATGCGTTTATATCAGAATGACTTCTGTGTGGTTTCCAATATACGAACTCTTATAGTCTAATTTTTTTGGTATGTAGCTATATCTCATGCGCGACCCGGTTGCTCCAAATCATATATATGATCCCGAGCGAATTAAATGTCACGTGGGCGATGCAGGCTGGGTAAAAAATTGAGAAATCATCTGGTTGCACATTTCTGCATTTATATCCTCTCTAGTACGACTTTAAAGTTACTCAAATGATGGACATGGCTGTTTTGATGCAGATTTTTGTACCAATATGCAAAGGCGATCGTTGGTTTGCATGTGCCATTGACACAGTATGCGAGGAAATCTATTTGCTAGACTCAATGTCAACGGGTGGAGATTATGGGATGAAGGTGATTAAGAATGAAGTGGTAGGTATAGTTAATGACTTACTTATGCCATTGACACGGTTTTTTTTACCATCGTAGCTTTGTGTACTATGTTGTGTAATTGCATTCAGGCAGCTGCAATAGAGGATTATTGTAAGTATGTCGGTGAGTCGAAGGCAGTGTCATCATGGGAGGTTAAGTTGGCAAAAGGATTGCCGCACCAAACTAATGGGTATGGTTATCTTAAACTATGTCGCATATAGTCCTTTGCGGTGTTTCTGCATTCTACTAACATACATATGATTGGATTACGTGACAGTGTTGACTGTGGTGTGCATATGTTGTGCAATATGTTCTCATTTATTCCTGAGAAGACTCCGAAATATAGATCGGTACATTTGTAAATTGTTTTCCAATGATGATGCAGGAAAAAGTTACTTAACGGGAGGAACTAATGTAATCGCCGTTTTTTAATTTGCAGGGACAAATTGCGTACTGGCGACGACAATTTGCATCGTTTATACTTAACAGTAGTCTAAACGATAATCTGAATAGTGTACAGCGCAAAGCAATCAAGAACACGCGTGTTCCACAAAAGTGATTGGTTATGCAATGTATATGAATTTGATATGGGCTGCACCAATGCTTTTATATTGTAAACAAGTCGTTTGGGTTGGTTCCAGTGACACTATTTTTTGTATAGTTCATTCCTATGTGGTTGTCCTCATTTTTTGCTCGACACCACTGGTTGTACATCCCATGAATATTATGTATGTTAGCAAATGAAATATTTTTGAAATTTAGAATTGAGATTCTTGGACATTTATTTTCGTCAATTCCTGTCTATATAATGGTGAACAAGGGTCAATAACAGACTAGCATAAACATTCCAACCACATACTAGCATACCAATCACAAACTAGCATAAACATTCAAATCACACACTAGCATAAGCATTCCAAAAACATCATGTTTTTTCTACATCAACGGAGCAACTTGCTCATCTTTCTATTTGCAGATCTCTGTTAAGCCAATTAGACGCGTGGTTGTAATTGTCTTGGGCCAACATATTAAACCTATCAGTGAGGATTTTGCACCCAATATGCTTCTTATAGCTCCCGGTGATTATCTGTGTAACACAACGCCACAAATGATATATATGGGCCATTAATAAAATGTCAACTTGGTGTACTCTCGGCGGCAGCACGTCACAGAGTCCACTCATGGATATGGGTATAATTATGAGCTTACACTAATTAGTCCATTTTGTGGCATAGATTCTAGAGATTTTTTTAAAGAAAAAGTGTCTAATGATCTGTAGAAAATAATGAACGTAGATGTATGGTCAGAAGCGAATTTAAAATTTGTTGAAGCATTTGCCGCAACATGATAAACCGCACATATGGAACATCTCAGCGGACGCAGTTATGTTCGTAGAATCCTCTGATTTTGACCAGCCCAATTTTGACTTTTGCATTCAGATGCTTTTTCGGTTTTTCTGTGAGAAATCAACGTAAACAACAATTTTGACTTCCTACGTATTACCAAGCAATTATAGAAAAATATAAATATATAAAAAATATATAGGAGATATAACACGATGGTAAATATTTAGAGGTGTTATATATGATGAAATTTTCAATATATTTTTGGAGGATTTTAAATATTTATGAAATTGTATATTTACGTTGATCGCTTGAAGTCAGAAAATTTGTAATTTCAGTTTAAACTATTTAAGTGGGTTACATATCCTTCTTTAAAAAAAATATATTATTGTGTAAAATATAAAAAGTTATTAGATTCAGATGCATTAGAATTTAATAATATTACAGGATTATTTATCCAAATAAAAATGATGTTTTAAAAAAATGAAAATAATGTTTTATAAAAATTTAAATGTGACTCACGGGCTTAATAAAATGAATGTATTATTTTTATAAAATATATGAATGTCCCACGGGCCTCAAAGAATGAATATTTTATTTTTATAAAAATATATACGTGTCCCGTGGGCGTCCAAAAATGAATACAATATTTTATATAATATATATGTGTCCCGCGGGCGTCCAAAAATGAAAATATTATTTTTATGAAATATATAAATGTTCCACGGGACTCAAAAAATGAATATTTTGATTTTTTTTAAAAAATATACGTGTCCCGTGGGCGTCAAAAAATGAATATAATATTTTATAAAAATTTAAAGGTGTCCCGGGAGCTTCAAAAAATGATGTCTTATTTTTATAAAATATATAAATATCCCACGGGCCTCAAAAAGTGAATATTTTGTTTTTATAAAAAATCGTACGTGTCCCGCGGGCATCCAATTGTGAAAATAATGTTTTATAAAAATTTAAATGTGACTCACGGGCTTAATAAAATGAATGTATTATTTTTATAAAATATATGAATGTCCCACGGGCCTCAAAGAATGAATATTTTGTTTTTATAAAAATATATACGTGTCCCGTGGGCGTCCAAAAATGAATATAATATTTTATATAATATATATGTGTCCCGCGGGCATCAAAAAATGAAAATATTATTTTTATAAAATATATAAATGTCCCACGGGACACAAAAAATGAATATTTTGTTTTTTAAAAAAAATATACGTGTCCCGTGGGCATCTAAAAATGAATATAATGTTTTATACAAATTTAAAGGTGTCCCGCGAGCTTCAAAAAATGACGTATTATTTTTATAAAATATATAAATGTCCCACGGGCCTCAAAAAGTGAATATTTTATTTTTATAAAAAATCATACATGTCCCGTGGGCGTCCAAAAATGAAAATAATATTTTATAAAAATATATACGTGTCCCGTGGGCCTCCAAAAATAAATGGATTGTTTTTTATAAAAATATATACGTGTCCCGTGGGCGTCCAAAAATAAATATAATGTTTTATAAAAATATCTACGTGTCCGGCGGGCGTCTAAAAATGAATATATTATTTTTTTAAAATATATAAATGTGTCACGGGTCTCACAAAATGAATATTTTAATTTTTATAAAAATATATACGTGTCCGGTGGGCATCCAAAAATGAATATAATGTTTTATAAAAATATATACGAGTCCCACGGGCATCCAAAAATGAATACATTATTTTTTTAAAATATATAAATGTCCCACGGGCCTCAAAAAATGAATATTTCATTTTTATAAAAATATATACAGGTCCCGCGATCGTCCAAAAATGAATATATTATTTTTTAAAAATAATCATGTGTCCCGCGGGCATCCAAAATATATATAATATTTTTTACTATTTTATTTCTTTATATAAATTTTTATTTCATTAAATCAAGTAGAGTTAATATTTTTAATTATAATTTAATATATTTATTTAGTTCAAATTTATTTAGTCCTCAAATGAATATTAAAGTATATACATTTTGCAAAATACATAGATTAAATTATTAATTTAAAAAATTAGACATGGTTAGACACAGTTAGACACGGTTAGACGTGGTTAGACACGGTTAGACGCGGTTAGACGTGGTTAGACAGGGTTAGACACGGTTAGACGCGGTTAGATTTTTTGTGATTTTTATAAATCATATTATTTGGGTTCCAAATTTGATTTTTAAGATATAAATGGTCTTATAAAGGCCCTAGGATAATATTAGAGGGTTTAGATTATGATTAAATTATTAATTTCAAAAATTAGACACGGTTAGACACGGTTAGACGCGGTTAGACGCGGTTAGATACGGTTAGACACGGTTAGACACGGTTAGACAGGGTTAGACACGGTTAGACACGGTTAGATTTTTGTGATTTTTATAAATCATATTATTTGGGTTCCAAATTTTGTTTTTAAGATATAAATGGTCTTATAAAGGTCCTAGGATAATATTAGAGGGTTTAGATTATGATTAACTTATTAATTTCAAAAATTAGACGCGGTTAGACGCGGTTAGACGCGGTTAGACGCGGTTAGACACGGTTAGACACGGTTAGACACGGTTAGATTTTTGTGATTTTTATAAATCATATTATTTGGGTTCCAAATTTTGTTTTTAAGATATAAATGGTCTTATAAAGGTCCTAGAATAATATTAGAGGGTTTAGATTATGATTAACTTATTAATTTCAAAAATTAGACACGGTTAGACACGGTTAGACGCGGTTAGACACGGTTAGACAGGGTTAGACAGGGTTAGACGCGGTTAGACACGGTTAGATTTTTGTTATTTTTATAAATCATATTATTTGGGTTCTAAATTTTATTTTTAAGATATAAATGGTCTTATAAAGGTCCTAGGATAATATTAGAGGGTTTAGATTATGATTAACTTATTAATTTCAAAAATTAGACACGGTTAGACACGGTTAGACGCGGTTAAATGCGGTTAGACACGGTTAGACACGGTTAGACGCGGTTAGACACGGTTAGACACGGTTAGATTTTTGTGATTTTTATAAATCATATTATTTGGGTTCCAAATTTTGTTTTTAAGATATAAATGGTCTTATAAAGGCCCTAGGATAATATTAGAGGGTTTAGATTATGATTAAATTATTAATTTCAAAAATTAGACACGGTTAGACGCAGTTAGACACGGTTAGACACGGTTAGACACGGTTAGACGCGGTTAGACACGGTTAGATTCTATTATTTTCAGAAAATAAAAAAATATTAATAAATTTTCAAAAATTCAAGAAAAATCTAAGAAATTGTTATTCTTGAGAGTACCTTAATTACATTAACTTTAAATAATATAACATCATTTCTAATATAAATTTTATTTTTCAAATTTACCAATTATGATAAAATCTAATTAAAATATCATTTTTTGTACATTAATATTTTTTAAAAATTTTCAAATAATGAAAAATTATGTTTATATACGTTTTACTAATTGATCTATCAAATGAATGGAAAAGATTGAGATTTTGTATGTATATAATATAAAATTTATCAAAAAATCAAACATACTCACGTTTTTAGTCAAACATACTCACGATGGAAAATTACTAAATTACCCCTGCTTCCTTTTTTTTCTCATGGGAAGCACTTCCCATGGGTTGGCCCTCCTTTTTTTTATGCCTTAGTCGTCTTGCTTGACTAGCCAACCACTTCCTTGCTCGTTTTCCTTCATTTTTCTTTTCTCGTTTTTTTTTATTTTTCATCATAAATTTCCTTTTTTTCTTTCTTTTTTTTATAAAAATCTTAAAAATCATGGCAATCTGTGATTTTGTTATTTTTTAACCATTTGCGATTTTTTTTGCCATCAATCCTTTTGTTGTAATTTTTCTATTTCTTCTTCTTCCTTTTTTTTAAACATGAAAGATCATATAATTTCATAAACTGAGATTATTCATATAATTATAGTGAATCCATAGTTCAAAATATACTTCATCATATTGTAATTATATTATTTTTTATTTATATATCTTTTATTTCTATCATTTACTTTTCGGTTTAGTAGCTTCCTTTGTCTTGTTTTTTAAGTTAAATTCTTGTAAAATTATTATTTATCTTGCTATATTTTTTTAAAAATCTGTAGTTTGACCATATATTATTATGTTTACTCACATGATTTTTTATCATTATATATTCATATGAAATTTCTAAACTTATCACTCTTAAATAAAATATAAATTTGTTAACTTAAATTTCAACCCGAAACTCAATCTGAATTCGATTTTCAAAAATAGGATTAGAGTTTAAATTTTACAAATAATGTGAGGGCTAAGTTTAATGTTTTATAAATAAAGTTAGAGTTAGGATTATGGTAAATCCGAGTTTCATGAACTTAAGTTGAACCATTATCTAAGTGCATTAAGTCTCGGTGCATCCGAGTGCAAAAACTTTTTTTAGTTATTTTTTGAAATTTTTTATAAAACTGTTCATCTAATTATATTTAACCTATGTATTAAGTTTTACCATTTTTTGGAGATTCGTATTTTTTTTTTGAATTTTAAAGAATAGTGGTATTTTAAACGTTTTAAATGACTAAAATACCCCTTTTTAGAAATTCAAAAAATCTATAAATCTTCGAACATGGTAAAACTTAATACATATGTTAAATACACTTGGATTAATAATTTTATTAAAAAATTTGCAAAAATGATAAAAAAAATGAATTTTTGCACCAAACTGCATTGAAGCTTAGTGCATCTAAGTGCGTAGAATCAAAAGCGGACCCATCTCTCGTGAACCTAACAACAAAAAAATTCGGTCTTAAGGATTCATTCATGTGAACTCAAGCCAAAAATAACCCAAATTAGAAATCTAAACTAAAGATGGGCCCTAAAAAGATCATAAAATTATATATTCTATTCGATCTATTGTATTTAGAATTACGTATTTACCAAATTAGATATGTGTATGAACCTCATTTAAAAATGATACAAATTCAACGTAATAAAATCGCTTCATGTAAATAACAACTTTAAAGTTGTTTTTTCAACATATAAACTATCTCTTACGTAATTTATAAATAAAAAATGATTGTATAAAGTATGAATATATTGAAGTACATGTGGGGCCATTTTTGGTCAAATGCATTGTAAAGTTATAGTGTAGGCAACTGCACTTCTCTCTCTCTCTCTCTATATATATATATATATATATAGGGTTCCCCTCTGATGTAACCAGATTATATAGAAGAAATCATGTAATTCCTTCAAATTTTAAGATTTTGATCCTTGATGAAATATCCAATCCATTGATTGTATTTAACACCATTTGTTTATTTAAGAGATCAAGTTTCATCTCAATCAAATACGCTTAGAGGCTACATTTGTTGAAAAATATACATATTTATGTGTAAATTACGAGAAACACTTGGATCCATTTACGCATATATGAGAATGGAATAATACTTTGTAGAATCATTTATCACATAGAGATGATATTTTGGATGGTTTAAATATTGAAAATACTATTTTAAAATTAATATTTTAGCATTAAACCATTTCATTAAATTGATTTTACAAATTTATAGATGGGATCCGTATTCAATTATACTAAACAAATAAAAGAATTTTTAAGATAATATAAATGATGTTAATACAATGGATGGAGTGAATTTCCATAAACTATCAAGATTTTAAATATAAAGTGGTTACATAGAAAAAAAGTTTCATAGAAGAGGAACCGATATATAAAGAGAAATTTTCATTGTGGGTCTCACATGATGATAAAATTATAATCTACTTCATTCATTATATTTAGAATAATGTATTCTATTATTATATTAATTTTCATCATAATCGGATATGTATATGGATCCCATCTAAAAATTGTATAAATTCAACATAATAAAATAGTTTGATATATTTCATCAAAAAAAATAGTTTGATATAAACAACAACTTTAAAGTGGTTTTTTTAACATGTAAACCATTTGCTATAAATTTTATATATGAAAAAATAATTGTACAAAATTCCATTGCATTTTATTATGTGTGGGGCTAAAAAACGGGCAAATGTACCGCTGTTCCGGTTATATGAGAGTTGTTCTGGTGAGCGCCACTGCACCAGAACAGCGGTACATTTGCCTATTTTTGAGCCCCACACATATTAGAATGGAATGAAATTTTGTACAGTTATTTATTTGTATGTAAATTTTATAGCAAATGGTTTATATGTTGAGAATACCACTTTAAAGTTATTATTTACATCAAACTATTTTATTATGTTGAATTTGTACCCTTTTCAAATGAGTCCATACACATATCCGATTGGGATAAAAATTGATATCGTAATAGAATACATTATTCTAAATATAATGGGTGGAGTAGATTATAATTTTATCATCATATAGGGCTCATTTTGGGGCGACTGTACCGCTGTTACTATATAGTTGCGCTGCACTTGAATATTTCTCTCTCTCTCTCTCTCTCTCTCTCTCGGTTACACAAAAATGGACTCATGTAACTCCTTTAAAATCTAAGATTTAGATCCTTAATGGAAAATTCAATCCATTAATTGTATTTAATATCATTTGTCTATCTAAAAAATCAAGTTTCATCCCAATCAAGTATGTTTATGGGCTACATTTGTTTATATATATATTCGTGTGTAAATTATGAAAAATGCTTATATCTATTTACACATGTATTAGACTGTAATAATACTTCATAAAATCATTTATTCACATAGAAATGATATTTTGGACGGTTTAGATGTTGAAAATACTACTTTAAAATTGATATTTTAGCATTTTTCATAGTTTACACATGAATATATACATTTTCTAACAAATGTGACTCATAAACATATTTGATTGGGATGAAATTTGATCCCCTACATAAACAAATGATGTTAAATACAATAAATAGTTTAGATTTTTATCAAAGATCAGAATTTTAGATTTTGAAGGAGTTAGACTGAATGAGTTAGACGAAGTGCACCGTAATTCTAGTGCAGTCCGCTGTAAAATTGGTCCTACGCTTAGTAGAATGCAATGAAACTTTATAAAATTATTTATCCATATAAAAATCATACTTTAGATGGTTCAGATGTTGAAATTACCACTTTAAATTTGATATTTATGTTAAACTATTTTATTACGTTGATTTTGCACCATTTTAAGATGGGACCACACACATGTTGAATTTGAATGAAATTAGTATGTTAATAAAGTAAACAATTTTAGATACAATGGGTGAGGTAGATTTTTCATTCATGATCATGTGGGGCCCACGATGCACGGACTGCACCAAAATTATGGTGCAGTTCGAATGCAATTGATAATTTTTCCCATATATATATATATATAAAGAGAGAGAGAGAGAGAGAGAGAGAGAGACTCATTTCGGTGCAGGTACTTGCATTGGAAGTTATGGTGCAACCATCTCAAAAAGGGGCCCCGTGTACACTTAAATGTGTTGATACTTTATATAATTACTTATCCATTTATAAATTATATCTGAGATAGTTTATATGTTAAAAACTAATTGATGAAATATTTTATTACGTTGAATTTGTATCGTTTTCATATGGGGTCCATACACATATTTAATTTGGATGAAAATTAATACGTTAATAGAATACATAAGTCTAAATACAATGGGTGAAGTAAAGTATAATTTTATGATCATGCAGGGCCCATTTTAAGGTAGTTATGGTGCAGGTACTTGCATAGGAATATTTTTCGCATGTATATATAGGGTTACACCTAATTTTACATAGAAGCAATCTCATGTAACCCCTTAATTTTTAATATATCGATAACTGATTTAAAATCTAATCCATTCATTGTATTTATCATCACTTTTTTATCTAGAAAGTCAAGTTTCATCCAAATCTAGTATGTGCATAAGCCATATTTGCTTAAAAATATATATTCATGCGTAAATTATGAAAAAAGCTTAGAACTATTCGCACATGTTAGAATGTAATAATATTTTTTAGAATTAATTATCCACATAGTATTGATATTCTAGATGATTTGGATGTTGAAAAAACTACTTTAAAATTGATATTTTAGTATTGAATCATTTTATTACATTAATTTTACACATTTATAGATGAAACTCATATACGGTGAAATTAAAAAATAAAAGGGTTTTTAATATACTATAATGATGCAAAATGTAATGGACAGAGTGAATTTTTCATCAACTATCAGGATTTTAAAAATGAAGAGAGTAATATAGAAAATGGGTTTCACAGAAGCATGATCGATATGTACATTCATTATACAAATTCAAGGCAAAAAGTGGATGAAATGGGAAAAATCGCTTGAAGCTATCAAAAGTGTAGTGCTATCTTCAGCATGGTGGGGGCCACAGCCCCGAACTTTATCGTCTTAAACAACTTTGTACCGCCACTGTCCAACAGGATGGAGGTTGCAACCATGAACACATGCTTGTGGAATTTTCCACATGTGTGCGCTCCAAATGCTATGGGATATGAATAGCTCTTTTAGGGTTTGAAGAATATAATCTAGAGGGCTCGTGACTACTGAGAAAGGACTTCAAGGCAAGAGAGAGAATCAAGTGGAGATTCTGCTGTTGTAGTGCAAAATATAGAGTTTCATCTCCTTTTTTATTTCTCTTTTCATTTTCTGTATTTTCCTCCCTTGGATGATTGTAAACTTGATTTTTATGGAAGTTGAAATCATGTTTATGGGTTAAATGTCACTGCGTAGGAGTTATGGAAGATTTGATGTCATAAACTATGTTTATTTGGTTTCCTTGTGCTTGAACAAGAAAATGATTGTGTTGTAGCTTACGTTGCTTGAAATTACCCTTATATATCATGCTCAATGCGTTTACAAGCTTTACAACCTTATAGATTAATTCGATATTCAGATTCATACTTGGAGAAGTAGGATTTAAATGAGATCCATATATAAGGTATAAGTTTTTCAACTCTTGTTTGTGTTGGATGTTAATATAGATAGGAATATACCTATTAACCCTGTGTAATCTTGATTAGGTTTGGTGATTATCAACCTTGTTTTACTTAGGTGTATGGGAACATAGCAAATAACTAAAAATTGGTGAGGTTTGTATGTGTTGGAAGATATATATTAATATAAATGAATCTAAATTAGTAATCTCTGCACAATCAACTTGAAAAGAAACCAAATTGACATGATTATGAGTCAAGGAATTCATACTCCCATCCATCTTATCCATCCCAAGACAATCTCTCCAATAGTCATTCCACCTTTACTCATTTAATGCTTTATTTAGTTCGGTTTAATTCAGTTTTTTGAAAATAAATTCTTTTTCAATTTACCGATTCACAAAAGACAATTGAAGTTTAAGGTGCTAGTCCATTTAACACAATTCTCGTGAGAACAATACTCTATTAACTCTTTATTACTTGTACGACATGTATAATTGCGTTAAAATGAGCAAATTAATTTGACATATACGCAACTCATCAAGTTTTTGACATCGTTGCTAGGGATTATTTAAATGTAGTACCAAATAATTTCATTTGTCTTTTATGAATTTGTACATATTATACATAGTCTTTATTTTTCTCTTTTGCTTTTAATATAGTTCTGTTTCAGGGTCTTATCTTTTACAATTTTTAATGGCTTCAAATGTTTACCATTGGCTCAATGCTGAATTTTCAATACCAAGCACTTTGGGTTTCCATGAGTTTAATAATCATGGGCACCTCCTGCTCAATTTGCAGCTTTTGACAATCAAATGCTTGGAACGGATAACTCTTATTCAAGTTACTACGATTTGTGCAGAGGCAAAGGGCATTTGTCAATTCAATGAGTATATTACTTTGCGTCTGTGGGCTATTTTGGTCATTAAATTATTGCATGGGACTACCATAGAGACCCACAATCAAAAAATATGATGCCTTCAAATTTTCAAGCAGATGAAACAAAGGAGCCATCGCCACCTGAAAACAAGTCATTTTTGGAGGATATGTTCATGTAATTCATGCAAAATCAAATGCAGTTTAATGAGAATATGCAAAAATAGGTAAAGCAATTGGCTACCACAATCCAATGTCGACATCAAAAAGTTTCTTCTAGTTATATCGAAGAAAATTCAGAAGAAGATGAGTTGGAACAGGGCAATAAAGTCACTTCGAGCATTAATGAAGATATATCAATCGACGTGACAGAGCAACCTGCGCCTCAAAATGTGCTTAAACAGATGATCGAACCAATGGAAAGCAAAGGAGTTGAAAAAGAAAGCAATGAAGAAATAGAGATGGTTGCAGTACCAAAAGTTGAAAATGATTACATTTCCATACCTCTATTATGTTTTTCAGGAATCAAAGAGTAACAAGAATTGATTAATCAATGGTCATTCTTGGAGAACAGCTCCTTGAAGCCCACAACTCAAGACATTGAAGAATAACTCTTCTATATCCTCTATAAATTTAAAGAGAAGAGGCTAACTGATCCATTTAAGGATACTAAGAAGAGAGCTGAACTTCCAATGCACAATCCACATTGAAAGAATTTTGATAGAGCAGGAATTGGTTGATCATCATATAGGCGTTGGGCTAAGGATGCTAAACTTAATGCTGAATGGGAGGCAACCCATTACAGCTTTTGATTTTTGAATCCAAGGCATGAGTTCATGATCTATCATATGTGTCTTGAAGCAAGAAAATCTAAGAAGATCATTCCTTTTGAGAGCATATAGGTTAATGAGAGTTTGACTCTGCACTTAGTCAATTCTCATTCATTTGGTTTGATGATCTTCAAAATTTAAGTGCAATTATGAAGCCCATCAGCTTGGAGTTAGCCAAAGAATTTTATAATCCCTATTTAATCATTTCAAGAAGCATCCAAATTAGGTAATTAAGTTACAAATTTCCATACTTGAAGTGAAAAGAAAAGTTTGGCATCAAAGCAGATTGTAGCACATCTATGTTAAGAGGGTCATTATCATGCTTGATATGGTCTCAAATTTGGAAATTTGAACTAGCCGAGGATTGGCCAAAGTCAACTACCTTGCAATTTTTTGAGCTTAGTATCAACTTATTCAAATGCAGGGGGGTGCAATTCCAAATGTAGTTTTGGAAAGAATTTCAAGTCCTTGTGATCTTCTATGGAACAAATGCAATGAGAATTCAGTTTTGGCATGCCTAAGGTTCTTACCCATGTGTTAATTGAAATGGAATTTAGTGTTATGAGTTGCATGCTTATTCATCTTGTTTAAGGCAAACCAAGGCCAAAGTCATTTGCATTGCAAGTTGCAAATTCAGCTCAATATGCTTATGCAGGAATGACAATTCAAAGTGCAGAATTTTAAAGAACGAAAATGCAACCCCTCCTATGAATCCTCTTGAAAATGCTTGTCTTGAATGTAGAATTGAACTTGCAAGTCATTCTTCTGTCCAACTGGTGAAACTCAATTCTAGTATGTGCAATTCATGGCAAGACATTTCAAGATGTGGTTAATCGATGAAGGATAGCAAGATAGGAAGTGGTATTGATTTTTAGGAAGGTTAAAGCTCAAATAAGGTGATTTGCCTATCTCATGACCAATGTGGGATTCAAACTCACATTCAAATGCTAAATGATCCATTCAAGGAGTTTCAAGGCAGTTAATTTGGAGCCACAGCTTAGAAATTAGAGATTCGACACAAAAAATGAAGGTAAAGTAAGCCACAAATCTACCAACAGCATGGTAGCCTGGCCCCCACACCCCTTAAAAAATTTGTGAGCCACCACCAGAGTTAGCATCGTCGGCACTGCGACCACCAAGTTGAGGGTCGCGACCACCAGCCAACCTAAATAAAAAAAATTTCATGCAGTCAGTGACTAGCAGCATGGGCTGCTGCCACCACATTTAGCGTCGTGGCCGCCAACAAAAAACACAAAAAAGCACAAAAAAGGGGAAAAAACATGTCAACTTCAACAGTCCATAACTTTTGATCTAGAAGGTGTTACGATGGCCACAACATATCGATGGAAAGTATTTTTTGAGCTCATCGACATGAAAACTTGGGCAAGCCCTATTGAGCTCATTTTCGATGCCAAAATCCTTCGCTTTTGCATGTTTCGAGGCCATCGAAGTTCTACACAACTTTTTTTTTACTATTTTTAATAAATTTCCTATGTTATTAATTTGAGTAAAAAGGTGCAAGTGGGTGGTTTTGCATTTTGCATGTATTTGCGGATATATAAATGTGCTGCTAGTGGATAACTTTTTGAGTTGAGTTGCTTTGTTATTTTATGGTGGTTAAGAGCAGGGAAGAGATGGATTTCTTCATCGGATGTTTTCGAAGTTAATTGCTTCTTATGCTTGTTCCCTATGCTTGACATGCCTCTTGAGTCGGATTTGAAGAGACTATATGTGGATTTAAGCTTCAAATTTTCATATTCTTATTGTGAAGAAGGATTTTCTCACTTGATCACATTGATTGGTAACTATGGTATCATTATCGTGCAAGTTACTTGGTAACTATGGTAGCAAGTGCTCATATTGAATTTGTTACACAAAATTGCTTCCTTCTTCACATGTCAATGATGTCACTCTCAACCAAGTCATCTTGTTATATGCTATCCTCACTAGCAAGTCATTCGACATTGGATGCCTCATTTATCATCATATATTAAGTATTATAAAGGCGGTCCAATGCACATTTCTGGCCAATAGAGGAAGAAGAAGGAAAAGAGAGCGACAGAGACGTCGAGCATTCCTTCCATCCCGACGACTAGGGGAGTCACCAGTTCCTTTCCTCTTTTTTCTTTTTTTTCTTTTTTTCTTTTTTTCTTTTATTTGTTTGTTATTTTCATCTGCCTTTATGTCTACATTTTTTTTTCTTAATTGTTATGCATTGAGGGAAATACGTTTCTCAAGTTTTGGAGGGTGTTTTGTCCTATTCTATTTTCATTCATGTATCGCATTTAGATAGTCATATTATACATGTATTTTAGGTTATATCGCATTTAAAATCTTTCCTTTGATAATCAATTAGTTGCAATCTATCTTGATGAATGCTTGCAATGTTCAAGAAAACTTTAAATTGAGACCAAATTCATAAAAATTCAAAAATTTTAAGCCATGATTATGCAATAATTGAGCTTGAATGTGCTAATTTTTTAAAGTTTTCAAGTGACTAGTGAATGATGTGATTGGTTTAGCAATTAAATTTTATAGTTCACTTCCATGCTAACATGTTCAATTGAAATAATTAAGGTATTTTTTTGTGTAATATGAATATTTATGTCTATTTGTGCTTGAATGTCATATTTATTATAACCTTTGTTCCCCATTGTAATCTTACATATTTGTTTGTTAACCTCGTGGTTTAAGGTAAATATATTATCTCAATGATTCATAGTATAATTTATCTTTCTACTTGAGACTTGGCATTGGATAATATATGTACATATTATCAGCTTATAGATATTACTCCTAATAGGGTTTTGCATAAATAATGAAGAGGGTGGCTAACTCGATGCTAAGTAACATGGACTTGACACCTATAAATGTCAAGGTTTGTATAAAAAGGCAAGGGAAAGTCATGGCCTAGGTATACTAGATATCCTAAAATATGGTGAGGAGAGCAAAAAAGTGAAAAAAAAATCTCTAGATATCCTGAAAATGATGAGAAGAGTTAAAGAAATAAGTTTGGGGAGCCAATGGTAAAATTTTTGTAAGTCTAGGCCATGTAAAATTGATGGATGAATGCTATGCTTTCTTGAGATAATTGATTTACTTTGAACATATTTATCTATATTACACATGTACTACAAAGACCTTTTGGTCAAGAGAATGGTTGTAAAGTTGAACTATAACTTTTGACTATATGTAGATCACATTTGCATGTAGCTTGACTTTTGTATTGAAAATGCATATCTTTACTTGAATTTTATCTTTACTTGAATTTAATAGGGTTTCATGAGTTATTTCAATTTATTATTATCTTTTGCATCATTAAGATGAGAGATGTTATTGCATTGTTATTGCTTGGTGTAGACTTGGTTTTCAATGTAGTAGTTGCATTCATTTGTATTTTTGTGTTGTGTGAGGACTAGCAACATTTAAGTTTGAGAGTGTAATAACTCTATAAAAAACCTATCAAGACTCATTTTGTGTTCTTTTGAAATGTTAGTTTAAGAGAAACACATAAATTTGCATAAGTTTTGCATTAGTTTTCATCAATTGTGAAATTCTTACATCTTGTGTGGTTTCTATACATTTTAAGTTGCAGCTAGTTAAAATTCATCTCATTTTGATTGTTTTAATTTCATTTGATCATTAAGGAATGCATTTACTTATTATCACCTTGTGTTATAGGAAAAGGAGGGAATTTCTCATACAAATTCAAGGCAAAAAGTGGATGGAATGGAAAAAATTGCTTGAAGCTATCAAAAGTGTAGTGCTTTCTCCAGCATGGTGGAGGCCGTGACCTCGAACTTCATCATCTTAAACAACTTTGCACCGCCACTGTCCAGCAACATGGAGGCCTCGACCACAGGTTTGGAGGCCGCGACCATGAAGGCATGCGTGTGAAATTTTCCATATGTGTGAGCTCCAAATGCTATGGGATATAAATAGCTTTTTTAGGGTTTGAAGAACATAACCTAGAGGGCTCATGGCTATTGAGAAAGGGGGAGAAAAATAAGAGCTTCAAGGCAAGAGAGAGAATCAAGTGGAGATTCAGCTGCCGCAATGCAAAATATAGAGTTTCATCTCCTCTTTCATTTTCTGTATTCTCTTCTCTTAGGATGATTGTAAACTTGGTTTTTATGGAAGTTGAAATCATGTTTATGGGCTAAATGTCACTGCGGTGAGAATTATGGAAGATTTGATGTCCTAAACTATGTTTATTTGATTTCCTTATGCTTGAATGAGAAAATGATTGTGTTGTAGCTTATGTTGCTTGAGATTATCCTTATATATCATGCTCAATGCATTTACAAGCTTTGCAACCTTGTAGATTGATTAGATATTCAGATTCATACTTGGAGAAGCGGGGTTTGAATGAGATTCATATATAAGGCATAGGTTTTTCAACTCTTATTTGTGTTGGATGTTAATATGGATAGGAATATACTTATTAACCCTGTGTAATCTTGATTAAGTTAAGTGATTATCAACCTTATTTTACTTATGTTAATGGGAACATAACAAATAACTAAAACTTGGTGAAGTTTGTATGTGTTGGAAGACATATATTAATATAAATAAACCTAAATTAGTAATCTCTACATAACCACTTAAAAAGGAACCAAAATGACATGGCTATGAGTCAAAGAATTCATATTTTCATCCATCTTATCCATCCCAAGGCAATCTCTCTAATAGTCATCTCACTTTTACTCATTTAATGTTTTATTTAGTTCAGTTTAATTCAGTTCTTTGAAAATAAATTCTTATTCAATTTACCAATTTATATAAGACAATTAAAGTTTAAGGTGCTAGTACATTTAACACAATCCTCGTGGGGAACAATACTTTATTTACTCTTTATTACTTGTACGGTATATACTTACGTTTAAACGAGAAATTAATTTACCAATATGCGCAGCTCATCAATGACTAGTTGCATACTATGAATGCTGACATGGTTTATTTTAGACTATTACGTTTATCATGATCTATGCTACTCATGTCCTTTATCATGAATGATCGCAAGTTGTAGATGAGCAATGTGCATAAAATAGATTTTAGAGTACCCATGTTTGCATAAATAAAAAAGATTAATCAATGTTCATAATTTGTAGGCATGAAATTTGTGTTTCTGAGTTACAATCTCAATTAATTTCGTAATCCAGACAAACAATATCCTTGCTATACTAATGGTCAAACTTTACAGCAAACCAATATTAGCATAAATCATGACATTTTTAGTGCAGAACAAGACACCTACTATGGACTTTTTAAGTCCATCTAAAAATCATTTTTAGTGGATAGCATGCTATTTGAAAGCCTAACAATCAAGACCATTTTAGATAGATCATAATCAATACATTTTTGGGCATATGTGTGTTGTTCATGTTAATAAAATTATATTTGAAATCTTACATTAATGTGGCTATACAAAACATGTAATAGTTTTTTTTTTGAAGGTGAGGATAGCTCCTCCTCAAACGAGCCTCAATTAGAGGAAGGGCCCAAAGGAGATATGGAGCAGTCACTCTTTTCACGATGAAGAAAAATCTTTAAAATATATTCAATAATACACGAGGACAGGGCATTTCACTAGAAACAACCTTTTCGATTATAATACAAAGCATATTTAGCAAGTATATGGGCTAGCTGATTTCCACTTCTGAAAACATATGAAAAAGTCTCTCATTAAATAGGTTGTAAATCTACTTATATCATTCGTGAGAAATTTTAGGCTAGAATTTCAAATGAGAGGGTATCATGAAAATGTCATTATTCTAAGGAGACATTAAAGAGAACATAGATTTGATGCATCCAAAGGAATGGAGGAGATGATTGAACCCATGCATGTGGATACCCAATTGTAATTTCTTCGATGAGAAGAAATCATGTTCGGATTCTGACGAGAAAATCAATTCTGGTAGGTTTTTGGTGATGGCAAGTTGCTTGCTAGCGTGTTATTGTTTTCCCTTCTTGATTGTTACCAAGGACATTCGGTTGATGTGAGGTGCTATCGTGCTCTCTAATTTTGACTTATGATACTGCTCTTAAGTTGTATTCGTGACTAGAAGTTTTGTGGAGACAGATAAGTGCCCTTGGCCTTTGAAAGGGTTAGCGGACATGGGTAGAACTTACAATGATAGATATGGTATTATCGAAGAGGGGTTGCAAAGGTAGCAACGTGATGAGTCAATGGGGGAGATACCAAAGGCAACTGTCTCTGTCAACCATTTCATCATCGCTTGATGTACGACATATAGTTTTTGCCGCATCCAACTTTAGGGCTTAGCATTAATAGCACATTATGGTGGATCGGTCCATACATCAGTTCGACTAATATATCTAACCAATAATCAACAACTCAATTTTGTTGATGATGCACATCACCAGGTGTCAGGTTGATTTTTCTTAACATATACATATCTAAGAAGAGATGACAGGAGGATTCCATTATAACTCCATAATCATATTAGTTGATGAGAGGTCAGCCCCCCCATCTGTCACACTGACAATAAGGACTAATTCTCCATTGGTGGCTATGGTTAGACTAATGTTACATCATGACAATATTCGATATTTCATGCTTTGTCTTCAATCAATGGATTTAGTGGATTGCCATGGCCGATGCAAGTGGAGAGTCCACATGATCCACTATTCAATCTGCAATATTAGTTTAACTGACATGGGAAACCAATGGTGTTCAGTCATCAAGCATTAGTGAACCATCTTATCTCATTCCAACGATGGAAAATTGGATCCCAGCCATCCTAATGGTCGAAAATGGAATCCTAACCCAAGTTCCATCCATATCCAATGCAACTCCAATCCTATCCATGAACAAAACCTTAATAAGTTGCATTATATAAAAACTTAACTCTTTCATATCTCTTTTTTAACCCATATTTTTACACATTTTATCTTTATTTGCATATCCGGTCTTAAACCCTTCTTTTATGCCTTTCAATTTTTATGCTTAACTTGCATCATAACTCGCATGCGTGTTTATTTTCTATTTATGATATCATGTTAACTCACTGACTAGCTAACTCACATTGAATATTTAATTTATAGTCTTGCAATTGCATGTTTATCTTCCTGTATTCCACATCACATTTATTTTCCACCTTTTTTTGCATACATTTTTACAATTATTTTTTAGTATTTTGCAATGTTCATATTTTGTACTTTCATATCCAATAGTTAGCTCATTATAACTTGCAAAAAAAATCAAAGTGCTATAGCATCAAAAAATCTTGGTAGGTTTTTGTATGTGATGTAGTTCTCATTCCTTGCAAACTTTATACTTAGCAATTATATTTACTTTTTGTAATTTAAGGCGCTTGTTGTTGTGTTGTTCTTATATGGATTGTAACTTTGTTTTCAGGATCATAGAGTGGACTTCTTCAAAGAGAGTTGTTACTTTAAAGCTTCATTGGCCTAGATAATTGTTGGTGCTTGGTCATATGCACCCGGATGCATTGAAACTCAATGCACCAACGTGTATTTCACTCACTTTTAAAATTTTTTTGGAACTTTTTTCATGAAACTGTTAATATAAGTGTATTTAACATGTGTATCAATTTTACCATTTTGAAGACTTTTAAATATTTTTTTGAGATTTTTAAAAATCAATGGCATTTTAATCAATGACATTTAATAAGTGACATTTTATAATTACTAAAATGCCACTAATTTTTAAAAATCCAAAAAATATCTAAATTTTTTTAAAAATGATAAAAATTGAAACACATGTTAAATAAACTTATATTAACGATTGTGTAAAAAACTTCAAAAAAATAAAAAAGTGGGGGTATGCACCCTGGTGCATTGAGCCTCAATACACCCCGGTGCATACGAACGGGAGCCATAATTGTAATGAGTGTAATGAGTGATAACTCTATAAAAATAGAGTTATCAAGACTCATTTCGTATTCATTTAGAATGCTAATTTAAGAGAAACATGTAAATTTGCATATGTATTGCATTTGTTTTCATCGTTGTGTAATTCTTGCATCTTGTGTGATTTTCATGCATTTTATGTTGCATCTAATTTAAATTCATCTCATTTTAGTTATTTTAATTTCATTTGATTATTTAGGAATACATTTACTTATTTTTACTCTTTTGTTGTAGGAAAAGAAAAATAATTCCCATGTAATTTCAAGCCAAAAAGAGGATGGAATAAGAAAAATCACTTAAGGTTGTTAAAAGAGCAATGTTGTTTCCAGCTTGCCTGAGGCCGCAGCCACGAAGTCCACCGCCTTGGAAGAATTTGCACCGCCACTGTCTAGTGTGGTGGAGGCCATGGCTATGAAGTTGAGGTGTGTGAAATTTCATACAAGTGAAACTCCAAACTCAGGGGGGTTATAAATACTTCTCTTAAGGTTTCTTAAGAAGAACTTAGAGGGCTCGTGGTTGTTGTGTTTGGGGGAGAAAAACCAAGAGCTTCAAGGAATAAAAAAAGAGCAAGTGGAGAACAAGCTGATTCTTACAAATCTATTGAGTTCCATCTCTTCTTCTCATCTCTCTCTTCATTTTTGTTATTCTCCTTGTTTGGGATAATTATAAACTTGATTTTAATAGGAATTGAAGTCATGTTTATGAGCTGAATCTTCTTATGGTGGGAGATATATAGGATTTGATATCATAAACTATGTTATTTAGTTTCCTTGTGCTTGAATAAGAAAACGATTGTGCTATAGCTTATATTGCTTGAGATTACCCTTATATATTATGCTCAATGTGTTTACAAGATTTTAAATCTTGTAGATTGATTTAATAATTGGATTCATGCTTGGAGAAGAGGGATTCAAATGAGATCCATATACAAGGCATAAGTTTTCCAACTTTTGTTTGTGTTGGATGTTAATATGGATAAGAACATACCTACTAACCATATGTAATCTTGATTAAGTTATATGGTTATCAACCTTGTTTTACTTAGGTGCGTGAGAACATAGCAAATAACTAAAACTTGGTCTGATTTGTATTTGTTGGAAGACATATATGAATATAAATGAACCTAGATTAGTAATCTTTGCACAACTAACTTAAATGAGACCAAAATGACATAGTTATGAGCCAATAAATTCATATCCTCACTTATCTTAATCATCTCAAAGTAATCTCAGCAGTATCCACTCCATTTTAGTTATTTACTGTTTTGCTTAGTTTAGTTATAATTTAGTTCTTTAAATACAACTTTCAATCCATTTACCAATCTGCTTTAGATAATTAAAGTTAAGGTGCTAATTCGTTTAACACAATCTTCGAAGGAATAATATTTTACTCACTCTTTATTACTTGATCGACACGTATACTTGAGTTAAAATAAGTAAATTAATTAGACGTTGCAGCTTATCAATGAGATCCTGTCATTTTTTCTATGGATGATGACTCTATATCGAGGCTTGCATGCTAAATGTATTAACTTCTATTTTTGAAATTTGAGTTTGCAAATAAATACTGATTTGCAATTGGGTGTTGTTCTTATTCTTTTGAATAACCACCTTGCATGATATTTTGATGTTGAGACTTGGCTCGTCTTCTAAACTGTAATTCTTCAATCTCCTTGAAAATTCTGTTGTGGATTTGCTTCTTTTGTTGAAGATCATATCTTAATCTATCTCGGAATATGATTAGGCTAAGTCCATTGGTAGGCTTGCAAAATTGGATGTCTATAGTTATGATTTTAAAATTACGAAAGTATATTATGATTTTAAAATTAAGAAAAATAAAGTAGTATAACTTGTGGGCTGTCAATCATGCAGAATTGATTTGTGGGCTGTCAATCATGCAGAAATCATGGCTGAGATTTGAAGATTCTAATCTATCATAATTTGTGTAATAGCTATATATATTCTTACCTAAAATTAGATTAGCAGTAATTAGTGTAATTGCTGTAAATATTTTCTTGCCTAAAATAGGTTGTACAACAATTCTTATTTAAAGGAAACATCAACAAAGAAAGGGCATTCAGCCATTTTCTCAAACTTTGTTATGGTATCAAAGCCAACCTTTGAACTTCCTAGCTGAATCTTCAAATCTGTCAGTTTTTTGCTTCTGTCTTCCAAAAGTTTCTGGTTTGCTTTCATTTTTTTGGGTTGATTAATTTCTGATCAACAACTTTGGCTTTGAGATTTCATTCTTTTTGGAAGAATGTCTGCTGATAATTTTCTTGGAAGAATGCCTACAGAGACTTTGGCTATCAAATTTACAGGAAAGAATTATGCAGCATGGGAATTTCAGTTTAGAATGTTTCTGAAAGGGAAGGAGCTTTGGAATCACATTGACGGGTCTGCTCCTACTCCTAAAGAAGGTACAGAACTTAGTCAATGGGAGGCAAAGGATGCTCGAATCATCTCTTGGATTTTAGGTTCTATTGAAGCTCATATGGTGAACAATTTACGATCCTTTAGTACAGCTAAGGAGATGTGGGATTATCTACAACGCATATATCATCAAGATAACACTGCAAGACGATTTCAACTACAACTTGAGATTAGTAACTTCAGTCAAGGTAATCTTTCTATTGAGCAATATTATTCTGGATTTATTAATCTATGGAGCGAATATTCTGGTATTGTTTATTCAAAGGTGCCTAATGAGGCCTTAGCCAGCCTTCGAGCAATTCATGAAGATAGTAGGCGTGATCAGTTTTTGATGAAACTAAGGCCAGAATTTGAAATTGCACGGGCTGGATTACTAAATAGAAATCTTGTCCCTTCCTTGGATATATGTCTTGGTGAATTGTTGCGTGAAGAACAAAGAATGGTTACACAAGCTGTTCTTGGTTCGTCCAAGGAGACATCTGAGATCGTTAATGTTGCTTATGCTGCTCAAGGGAAGAACCGAGGAAAGGGACAAATGCAGTGCTATAGTTGCAAAGAGTTCGGGCATATTGCCCGCAATTGTGGTAAGAAATTCTGCAATTATTGTAAACAAAATGGACACATTATCAAGCAATGTCCTACACGCCCAGAAAACCGACAAGGCCAAGCTTTTCAAGCTGCTATCTCAGAACCTACCAATATCAGATCTACAGCCACAATTGCTGACACAAATCAATCTTTTGTTACTCCAGAAATGGTCCAACAGATGATTATCACAGCATTCTCTACTCTTGGACTTCAGGGTCAAAGTAAGAGTGTTTCTTCTCCTTGGTTTGTTGATTCTGAAGCATCAAATCATATGACTGGATCACCTGATTGGCTGCATAATCTTCGAAAGTACACTGGTAAACAAAATATTCAGATTGCTAATGGAAGTAATCTTCCAATTACAGCCATTGGTGATATTGGACCTTCCTTTCGTCATGTATTTGTCTCTCCTGGATTGTCTACTAGTTTAATTTCAGTTGGGCAGTTGGTGGATAATAACTGTAATGTAAATTTCTCTCGTTGTGGTTGTCTTGTACAGGATCAGGGGTCGGGGAAGGTGATCGCGAGGGGGCCTAAAGTGGGCAGATTATTTCCATTGCAATTTATTATTCCTAGAACTTTGTCTTTGGCTTCTATTATTATTGAAAATAAGGCTGAAGTTTGGCATAAACGATTGGGTCATCCAAATAATGTGATACTGTCTCATTTAATGAAGCAAGGTTTTCTTGGCAATCAATGTTCTTCTAATAGTTTATCTCTTGATTGCTCTGTTTGTAAACTAGGAAAGAGTAAAGTGTTACCTTTTCCTACTTATGGCACTCGTGCTAATATATATTTTGAGATTATACATAGTGATGTTTGGGGTGTTACTCCTATCATTTCCCATGCGCAGTATAAATATTTCGTAACATTCATTGATGACTATAGTCGTTTCACATGGATATATTTTCTGCGTACTAAAGCTGAAGTGTTAACTGTTTTCAGAAATTTTGTGGCTTATATTGAGACTCAATTTTCCACCTCCATTAAGGTTTTACGGTCTGATAATGGAGGTGAGTATATGTCACATGATTTCCAAGCTTTCTTACAACAAAAAGGCATCATATCTCAACGATCATGCCCTTATACCCCTCAACAAAATGGGGTGGCTGAACGAAAAAATCGTCACTTGCCGGATATGGTTCGCACTTTACTCTTAGAGGCCTCAGTTCCGCCTAGATTTTGGGTGGAAGCTCTGTCAACTGCAGTTTATCTAATTAATCGGCTACCTTCTCAACAATTGAATTTTGATTCTCCTTACTTCCGTCTTTTTGGTATGCAGCCTGATTATCATATGCTACACACTTTTGGATGTGTTTGCTTTGTCCATTTGCCTTCGCATGAACGTCACAAGCTTACAGCTCAATCTGTAAGGTGTGCATTTATGGGATATAGCACTACTCACAAAGGATTTTTGTGTTATGATGCTGCCACTAATCGACTGCGTGTTTCTAGAAATGTGATTTTCTTTGAACATGAGTACTATTTTCAGCAGCAGGATCTCCCTTCACATGGTGTTCTTCTTCCTAGCTTTGATGATATATCTCCCTCCTTTGAGCGTTTTAAACCTGGTTTTGTCTATCAGCGACGACAGCCCCCATCATTGCAAATCCTTCCCGACCCTGATCCAGTACCCACTTCAGTGGCTCTTCGACGATCTAATCGTATCAGTCGACCTCCTGATAGGTATGGTTTTTCTGCTATTTTAAATGATATTACAGTTCCTACCTCTTATTCTCAAGCCACTAAACATGTATGTTGGGAGAAAGCTATGCAAGAAGAACTTCAGGCTCTTCAAGAGAATCATACTTGGGTTATTGTTCCATGTCCTACTGGTATTAAACTCATTGGTTGTAAATGGGTATATTTTATTAAACTGAGATCTGATAGGTCACTTGATCGATACAAAGCAAGGTTGGTAGCACTCGGAAATCGACAAGAGTATGGAGTTGATTATGAAGAGACATTTGCACTGGTGGCCAAAATGACGACAGTGCGACTTGTTCTAGCTATTGCTGCTTCCAAGGGTTGGTCATTACGACAAATGGATGTTAAGAATGCCTTTTTACATGGGGATCTTAAGGAAGCAATTTATATGACTCCACCACCTGGGTTATTTTCTACACCCTCTTCTGATGTCTGTAAACTAAAAAAGTCACTCTATGGTTTAAAGCAGGCTCCACGCGCTTGGTTTGATAAGTTTCGATCCACGCTTATTAGCTTCGCTTTTGTTCAAAGTCAATATGATTCCTCTTTGTTTCTTTGCAAGACTCCTAAAGGAATTGTTTTGCTCCTAGTATATGTTGATGATATCATTATTACAGGGACCGACTCTGAATTGATTTCTCAGCTTCAACAGCGCCTTCAAAGCTCTTTTCATATGAAGGACCTAGGTCCTCTACGCTATTTTTTAGGCCTTGAAGTGAACTCTACAGCGGCTGGTCTTTTCTTAAATCAGCATAAATACATTCAGGAGATAATTACATTAGCTGGTCTTCACGATGGTCGATCTGTTGATACTCCCTTAGAAGTGAATGTTAAATATCGTCATGATGAGGGTGATTTTTTACCTGATCCCTCATTATATAGACGTTTAGTGGGGAGCTTGAATTATCTAACTATTACTCGGCCTGACATTTCTTTTGCTGTCCAACAAGTTAGTCAATTTATGCAGGCTCCTCGGCACCTTCACTTGGCTGCTGTTCGTCGCATTGTTCGCTATTTGCAAGGCACTTCTACTCGCGGTCTTTTCTTTCCTGTGGATTCTCCTATTCACTTGATTGCATATAGTGATGCTGACTGGGCTGGTTGTTCTGATACTCGACGTTCCATTACTGGCTGGTGCATGTTCCTTGGCAACTCTCTTGTCTCTTGGAAAAGTAAGAAACAAGATCGGGTGTCGAAATCCTCCACTGAGTCTGAGTATCGTGCTATGTCCTCTGCATGTTCTGAGATTGTTTGGCTTCGAGGTCTATTGGGTGAGCTTGGGTTTCCTCAAATGGAACCTACTCCGCTTCATGCGGATAATACTAGTGCTATCCAAATTACAGCTAACCCAGTGTTTCACGAGCGCACCAAGCACATAGAAGTGGATTGTCACTCTATTCGTGAAGCATATGATGCCCATGTCATTTCTCTACCTCACATCACCACTGATCAACAGACTGCTGATGTATTTACTAAAGCCCTCTCACGACAACGACATCATTTTCTGGTTACCAAATTGATGCTTTCTGATCATCCAGCATCAATTTGAGGGGGGATATCAATGGCAGAGATTGTGGGCTGTTAGTTTATGGCAGAAATCCTAAGATTATGGCAGAGATTGTGGGCTGTCAGTTTATGGCAGAAATCCTAAGATTATGGCAGAAATCATGCAGAAATCATGGCTGGGCTGTCAATTGCTAAGAGATTTGTGGCTGTCAATCATGCAGAAATCATGGCTGAGATTTGAAGATTCTAATCTATCATAATTTGTGTAATAGCTATATATATTCTTACCTAAAATTAGATTAGCAGTAATTAGTGTAATTGCTGTAAATATTTTCTTGCCTAAAATAGGTTGTACAACAATTCTTATTTAAAGGAAACATCAACAAAGAAAGGGCATTCAGCCATTTTCTCAAACTTTGTTATGGCATGCATGTGCTATGGTGCTATGGATCATTTTGAAATTAAATCTTCACATACGGTTAATTGATTTGCTGAAAAGTCCTTATTTTGAGACTCTTATACTTTGAACTCAAAGTGGCTATTGCTGAATTGGATTTAAAGGACTTCAATTTTACCTGAAGGAATGAAAAATATTGGTTATAGGAAAAATCTGTTTCTTTAGATAATTAACTCTGTTGGAATTGATTCATGTATCTTTCATTTCTTTCATACCTCATTTCCTAAAGAAGTGAAAGTATCATATTCATGAAGGTATCTGGATGTTGTAGAAATAAAATGCAACCTGCTGCAAAATATTCATGCTTAATCCTTTTCCATATAGGAAAAATGTGAGAAAATCTAAATGTTAGAAAATCTGGATTCTTCATACCTCAACTTCGTTCACTATTTCGTTTTGCCTGATATTTTTTTCTATATAGATAGAAACTGGTAATTTAATTTCTGACATTGTGGCATGCAAAACAACCCAAGATACCAAAACAGGTAAGATCGTTCATGCAACTGGATACTTGAGCTATCATGGTAATCAGAGATTTTTACATCACATTTCTTTTAGAATAATGTTTTAGATTTGTGTATATCAAACTATTTGAATTAGCCACTTGTATACATTAGCTATTTCTGTGAAATTGTCAATGATATGTAGAAGCATACGACTAATTAATGAGTAATGGATACAGGCACACTTTCGGATTTCTTAATTGGTTTGTTGGTACTCCTAATGCAGGCAATACAGTGCAATCAATTAGGTAGAAAAGTAAAACCATGGTAATATGGTTATAAATTCGGTTGCTTACACTACTCAACTAGAATCTGTCCCTCAAACCATGTTCCTCAATATAATTCGTCTAGAAATTGAATTGTTTAAACTCTATTTAGGTAGAATCTGACAACCTGTTTCCATCATTGCCATCACCATCATAAGCCGTTTCCTACCACCTATGCAGTTCAGGTGCATGGATCCAATCGCACCATTCTTTTTTATCATGAACTATATTCTCGATAGTCCTCAATGCTTTCATATCTGGCTACTTCTATCCATGGTTTTTTGGGCTTTTCTGTTGTTTTCTTACAACCTTTCATTTGAATGAACTCAGCTTTTCTAACCAGTGCAGTTTCAGGCCTTTGTTTAACATGCCTAAACCATCTTGTCCGTCTTTTTTTGTTTCGTTACATTTTTGTTTTACTTTAGATGATCTGAAGTTGCTTCGTGATGAAGTTATCTTTCATTTTAACCCATTAATGGTAGCTGGTGTTATTGTTCTTTTAGGGCCTGTTCAAAATAAGTGGATGGGTGACAATCTTTTTCATCTAATCTCCTCATCTTATCCCCATCCAATGCCACTATCCTAAATAGCCCTAAAATTTTCTTTATAAGGGTTCGTTTGTTCATGTTCTTGATCACACAAATATATTTTTTTCCAAAACAATATAAACTACGTAGAATGCCCTAGCAACCCTTTCTTATTTCTCACACATCTGGGCTTTGACATAATGTGTTGCTTCTAGAAAAATGCCTTGGTAACCCTTTCTCATTTCTCATTGTAATTGGGCTCCGCCGCATCGCAATTCTCATTGTCTATATGGGATTCCCTAACATTAGAAACATGTAATGTCATTTAAGAATTCATGAGAAAGATGTGGAAAATGCCTTATAGAACTAGTTGTCAACTTGTATTTACCAATCTTTTTGTTTTATCTGAACTTGATATTGGCAATAACAGCAAAGAATTTTATGACATAAAATGCTTGTACCTACTGCATGGGGATGTGATGGACACAGCCTAATCTCAACTTTCTTTAGGTGCCTTATAGAACTAGTTGCCAACTTGTATGTAGAAAGCCCTCCTTTCAGGAATCGCTGACTCTCTACCACTCTCCGTGTGTGGACCCCATTCCCGCAATTGAATTCCTTCTTTCTTTTTGCTCTTACTCGTGCTCAACTTCTTCACAGTAATAGTAGCACCTGCGCAAGTAACTCCTTTTTTCAGTTTTATCTTGTTGAGATTTGGTCATGGAGTCTAATGTATTTGTAGAGATTGATTTTTTTGAAGTTTCTTTGGAAGATGCATTTGAATTCTTCTTCTTCTTCTCCTTGCTAGGTTTGTAAACTTTGATGTTTAATCTCAATGAGAGAAAAATTAGATTAGTTTATCCATGTAGTGCCATTTGAGATTTGTGCTATTGCACTAGTTTTTGCTTTTTTATCCAATTCAATGGATGGGGTTATGGCAGCCATGCTAGCATACAAGACAATATTTGATACAAAAAATTACAAGAAGGCTGTGCATCTTCTAATGCAACTTCTTGCCTTTATCTTGAGTCTGATTGGTGTATGGGCAGCTATAAGGTTTCACAATGACAAGGGTATTGACAACTTCTATATCTTGCACTCTTGGTTGGGTTTGGCCTACATTATACTATTCAGAATTCACGTATGTTCCAAATTCCCTCAATTATCCCTTTATGTTTTGATTAATGAACATCTAAAAACAAGTTGATGGATACCTTTTAATTATTCGATGATTCATGTGCTGGAGTCCATTTTCTGGGACACATTTAACAATTATTATTGGCTTTTGGTTTATTCTTCCCAACTTTTAAAGTAGAAATTCATGGTTTGACTTCTCGTGGATGTTGACATGTGGCTGAGGATAAGGATCTTAGAGCAGTCAATTCGCAAATAGTTGCTTTCACCTGAGTTTTGTCATATTTTCTAGAAGTTATGCATGTTGGTATTGTCCATTGTTGACTTTATGAGGATGCATCATTATGGGTTCTCAACTTGGATTTATTTAACCGTCGAAATCTGTTAGGAGATTAAGATGCAAATTGATTTTTCATCTAATAAGGAGGCTCACTTGATTATAACATTTTGCTAAAGTATTTCTTAACCAAGTATATTGGTATAAATTGTATTCTTAGATTTTCTCTTTACTTAAAGTTTTAATATTTAATGCCAAAAATTGTTGCTAGTGATTTGTCTTATGTTGCAACCTGAAGACACATGGATTGTGCAGTTTTTCAAGTTTTGTTGGCCTCATATGTACTAATGATTATAAACCTATATTGATTTAGATATTTTTATACAACTGAACAATTACGTATCCAGGAGTACTGCACATTTCCTTACATGCAAATATCCAGACTACCAGCAAAGCCTTTGAAAAATGTTATCATCCATGAGAAATGAATATTGTTGGATTTCTTTATTTGTACTATTGAGAATTTTGATGCTCATTCTGTTTATGTTTGACGACAGAAAAACTATAGTATGACTTACTAGTGGTAGTTGCAATCATGAGTCTTGAAAATTCAAAAGTCTATGCTTAAGTGAATCTGCTTAGTTTTTTTGTTGAAGGTTATGGCGAATAAAAGCTTGCAAAATCATGATATTGAGCCTGGTCCTAAGCTCATTGAAGCCGTGTTTCAAAATTGCAAACATAGTGAAAACAATGGCACTTCTTCATAAGTAGTGAAAACGAATGATTCAATAGAAAATGAATATTTTGTTGAATTATGCTTGTCAGTACAACAACATAAATGGCAAGCCACGTCATGGACTCTTGTGGGTTGTTCGGAACTGGGTATATTGTGTGTGCATTCTCTTTGATAGTGGGGTTCAAGATTGTTTTGGGATGTTTTCCTAAGCATAATTTGCAAGGTGCATGATAATTTAAGTTCAAAATAATTATTTTTGCAATTGTCAGGGTAGGTGCATAGGTCCAAATTTGAGGTTTTGATGTGGCATACCAAATTTGATCTGTTTGTAATAAGTTCATCTTGAATTCATTCCTTGGATGACCAGGACATTGTGAGCTATGTCTGGACTGATCAAAACTTCACCTATACCATGTTTTGTACAATTTTTTGAATATTTAGTGAATGGATTTTTTAGTTAATGTAGTCAAAATGTGCCACTGTTTATGTTACAATTGGTAATTGTGCAATTTTTCTGGTCTAAAATGGGCATTTACTCCTACATTGACTTCATTTGGTTGCTAAAAGGGATTCATTGCTAAAAAAGATTCCATAATGATAACTGTATTCACACAAATGCTTTTGTATTCTGTGCTGAATAAAGTAGTATTCAACTTGTCATCTTCTGTTTGTGGGTGCAGATCGTAGACACTCTTACAATGTTGTACAACATGCAACAGCTTTATACAAGTTCAGGGGTGACCCGGTTTTACTTTGATTCAATATTTTCGGTAAGTTCGTTCTGCTAATGCGTTTATATCAGAATGACTTCTGTGTGGTTTCCAATATACGAACTCTTATAGTCTAATTTTTTTGGTATGTAGCTATATCTCATGCGCGACCCGGTTGCTCCAAATCATATATATGATCCCGAGCGAATTAAATGTCACGTGGGCGATGCAGGCTGGGTAAAAAATTGAGAAATCATCTGGTTGCACATTTCTGCATTTATATCCTCTCTAGTACGACTTTAAAGTTACTCAAATGATGGACATGGCTGTTTTGATGCAGATTTTTGTACCAATATGCAAAGGCGATCGTTGGTTTGCATGTGCCATTGACACAGTATGCGAGGAAATCTATTTGCTAGACTCAATGTCAACGGGTGGAGATTATGGGATGAAGGTGATTAAGAATGAAGTGGTAGGTATAGTTAATGACTTACTTATGCCATTGACACGGTTTTTTTTACCATCGTAGCTTTGTGTACTATGTTGTGTAATTGCATTCAGGCAGCTGCAATAGAGGATTATTGTAAGTATGTCGGTGAGTCGAAGGCAGTGTCATCATGGGAGGTTAAGTTGGCAAAAGGATTGCCGCACCAAACTAATGGGTATGGTTATCTTAAACTATGTCGCATATAGTCCTTTGCGGTGTTTCTGCATTCTACTAACATACATATGATTGGATTACGTGACAGTGTTGACTGTGGTGTGCATATGTTGTGCAATATGTTCTCATTTATTCCTGAGAAGACTCCGAAATATAGATCGGTACATTTGTAAATTGTTTTCCAATGATGATGCAGGAAAAAGTTACTTAACGGGAGGAACTAATGTAATCGCCGTTTTTTAATTTGCAGGGACAAATTGCGTACTGGCGACGACAATTTGCATCGTTTATACTTAACAGTAGTCTAAACGATAATCTGAATAGTGTACAGCGCAAAGCAATCAAGAACACGCGTGTTCCACAAAAGTGATTGGTTATGCAATGTATATGAATTTGATATGGGCTGCACCAATGCTTTTATATTGTAAACAAGTCGTTTGGGTTGGTTCCAGTGACACTATTTTTTGTATAGTTCATTCCTATGTGGTTGTCCTCATTTTTTGCTCGACACCACTGGTTGTACATCCCATGAATATTATGTATGTTAGCAAATGAAATATTTTTGAAATTTAGAATTGAGATTCTTGGACATTTATTTTCGTCAATTCCTGTCTATATAATGGTGAACAAGGGTCAATAACAGACTAGCATAAACATTCCAACCACATACTAGCATACCAATCACAAACTAGCATAAACATTCAAATCACACACTAGCATAAGCATTCCAAAAACATCATGTTTTTTCTACATCAACGGAGCAACTTGCTCATCTTTCTATTTGCAGATCTCTGTTAAGCCAATTAGACGCGTGGTTGTAATTGTCTTGGGCCAACATATTAAACCTATCAGTGAGGATTTTGCACCCAATATGCTTCTTATAGCTCCCGGTGATTATCTGTGTAACACAACGCCACAAATGATATATATGGGCCATTAATAAAATGTCAACTTGGTGTACTCTCGGCGGCAGCACGTCACAGAGTCCACTCATGGATATGGGTATAATTATGAGCTTACACTAATTAGTCCATTTTGTGGCATAGATTCTAGAGATTTTTTTAAAGAAAAAGTGTCTAATGATCTGTAGAAAATAATGAACGTAGATGTATGGTCAGAAGCGAATTTAAAATTTGTTGAAGCATTTGCCGCAACATGATAAACCGCACATATGGAACATCTCAGCGGACGCAGTTATGTTCGTAGAATCCTCTGATTTTGACCAGCCCAATTTTGACTTTTGCATTCAGATGCTTTTTCGGTTTTTCTTTCTGTGAGAAATCAACGTAAACAACAATTTTGACTTCCTACGTATTACCAAGCAATTATAGAAAAATATAAATATATAAAAAATATATAGGAGATATAACACGATGGTAAATATTTAGAGGTGTTATATATGATGAAATTTTCAATATATTTTTGGAGGATTTTAAATATTTATGAAATTGTATATTTACGTTGATCGCTTGAAGTCAGAAAATTTGTAATTTCAGTTTAAACTATTTAAGTGGGTTACATATCCTTCTTTAAAAAAAATATATTATTGTGTAAAATATAAAAAGTTATTAGATTCAGATGCATTAGAATTTAATAATATTACAGGATTATTTATCCAAATAAAAATGATGTTTTAAAAAAATGAAAATAATGTTTTATAAAAATTTAAATGTGACTTACGGGCTTAATAAAATGAATGTATTATTTTTATAAAATATATGAATGTCCCACGGGCCTCAAAGAATGAATATTTTATTTTTATAAAAATATATACGTGTCCCGTGGGCGTCCAAAAATGAATACAATATTTTATATAATATATATGTGTCCCGCGGGCGTCCAAAAATGAAAATATTATTTTTATGAAATATATAAATGTTCCACGGGACTCAAAAAATGAATATTTTGATTTTTTTTAAAAAATATACGTGTCCCGTGGGCGTCAAAAAATGAATATAATATTTTATAAAAATTTAAAGGTGTCCCGGGAGCTTCAAAAAATGATGTCTTATTTTTATAAAATATATAAATATCCCACGGGCCTCAAAAAGTGAATATTTTGTTTTTATAAAAAATCGTACGTGTCCCGCGGGCATCCAATTGTGAAAATAATGTTTTATAAAAATTTAAATGTGACTCACGGGCTTAATAAAATGAATGTATTATTTTTATAAAATATATGAATGTCCCACGGGCCTCAAAGAATGAATATTTTGTTTTTATAAAAATATATACGTGTCCCGTGGGCGTCCAAAAATGAATATAATATTTTATATAATATATATGTGTCCCGCGGGCATCAAAAAATGAAAATATTATTTTTATAAAATATATAAATGTCCCACGGGACACAAAAAATGAATATTTTGTTTTTTAAAAAAAATATACGTGTCCCGTGGGCATCTAAAAATGAATATAATGTTTTATACAAATTTAAAGGTGTCCCGCGAGCTTCAAAAAATGACGTATTATTTTTATAAAATATATAAATGTCCCACGGGCCTCAAAAAGTGAATATTTTATTTTTATAAAAAATCATACATGTCCCGTGGGCGTCCAAAAATGAAAATAATATTTTATAAAAATATATACGTGTCCCGTGGGCCTCCAAAAATAAATGGATTGTTTTTATAAAAATATATACGTGTCCCGTGGGCGTCCAAAAATGAATATAATGTTTTATAAAAATATCTACGTGTCCGGCGGGCGTCTAAAAATGAATATATTATTTTTTTAAAATATATAAATGTGTCACGGGTCTCACAAAATGAATATTTTAATTTTTATAAAAATATATACGTGTCCGGTGGGCATCCAAAAATGAATATAATGTTTTATAAAAATATATACGAGTCCCACGGGCATCCAAAAATGAATACATTATTTTTTTAAAATATATAAATGTCCCACGGGCCTCAAAAAATGAATATTTCATTTTTATAAAAATATATACAGGTCCCGCGATCGTCCAAAAATGAATATATTATTTTTTAAAAATAATCATGTGTCCCGCGGGCATCCAAAATATATATAATATTTTTTACTATTTTATTTCTTTATATAAATTTTTATTTCATTAAATCAAGTAGAGTTAATATTTTTAATTATAATTTAATATATTTATTTAGTTCAAATTTATTTAGTCCTCAAATGAATATTAAAGTATATACATTTTGCAAAATACATAGATTAAATTATTAATTTAAAAAATTAGACATGGTTAGACACAGTTAGACACGGTTAGACGTGGTTAGACACGGTTAGACGCGGTTAGACGTGGTTAGACAGGGTTAGACACGGTTAGACGCGGTTAGATTTTTTGTGATTTTTATAAATCATATTATTTGGGTTCCAAATTTGGTTTTTAAGATATAAATGGTCTTATAAAGGCCCTAGGATAATATTAGAGGGTTTAGATTATGATTAAATTATTAATTTCAAAAATTAGACACGGTTAGACGCGGTTAGACGCGGTTAGACGCGGTTAGATACGGTTAGACACGGTTAGACACGGTTAGACAGGGTTAGACACGGTTAGACACGGTTAGATTTTTGTGATTTTTATAAATCATATTATTTGGGTTCCAAATTTTGTTTTTAAGATATAAATGGTCTTATAAAGGTCCTAGGATAATATTAGAGGGTTTAGATTATGATTAACTTATTAATTTCAAAAATTAGACGCGGTTAGACGCGGTTAGACGCGGTTAGACGCGGTTAGACACGGTTAGACACGGTTAGACACGGTTAGATTTTTGTGATTTTTATAAATCATATTATTTGGGTTCCAAATTTTGTTTTTAAGATATAAATGGTCTTATAAAGGTCCTAGAATAATATTAGAGGGTTTAGATTATGATTAACTTATTAATTTCAAAAATTAGACACGGTTAGACACGGTTAGACGCGGTTAGACACGGTTAGACAGGGTTAGACAGGGTTAGACGCGGTTAGACACGGTTAGATTTTTGTTATTTTTATAAATCATATTATTTGGGTTCTAAATTTTATTTTTAAGATATAAATGGTCTTATAAAGGTCCTAGGATAATATTAGAGGGTTTAGATTATGATTAACTTATTAATTTCAAAAATTAGACACGGTTAGACACGGTTAGACGCGGTTAAATGCGGTTAGACACGGTTAGACACGGTTAGACGCGGTTAGACACGGTTAGACACGGTTAGATTTTTGTGATTTTTATAAATCATATTATTTGGGTTCCAAATTTTGTTTTTAAGATATAAATGGTCTTATAAAGGCCCTAGGATAATATTAGAGGGTTTAGATTATGATTAAATTATTAATTTCAAAAATTAGACACGGTTAGACGCAGTTAGACACGGTTAGACACGGTTAGACACGGTTAGACGCGGTTAGACACGGTTAGATTCTATTATTTTCAGAAAATAAAAAAATATTAATAAATTTTCAAAAATTCAAGAAAAATCTAAGAAATTGTTATTCTTGAGAGTACCTTAATTACATTAACTTTAAATAATATAACATCATTTCTAATATAAATTTTATTTTTCAAATTTACCAATTATGATAAAATCTAATTAAAATATCATTTTTTGTACATTAATATTTTTTAAAAATTTTCAAATAATGAAAAATTATGTTTATATACGTTTTACTAATTGATCTATCAAATGAATGGAAAAGATTGAGATTTTGTATGTATATAATATAAAATTTATCAAAAAATCAAACATACTCACGTTTTTAGTCAAACATACTCACGATGGAAAATTACTAAATTACCCCTGCTTCCTTTTTTTTCTCATGGGAAGCACTTCCCATGGGTTGGCCCTCCTTTTTTTTATGCCTTAGTCGTCTTGCTTGACTAGCCAACCACTTCCTTGCTCGTTTTCCTTCATTTTTCTTTTCTCGTTTTTTTTTATTTTTCATCATAAATTTCCTTTTTTTCTTTCTTTTTTTTATAAAAATCTTAAAAATCATGGCAATCTGTGATTTTGTTATTTTTTAACCATTTGCGATTTTTTTTGCCATCAATCCTTTTGTTGTAATTTTTCTATTTCTTCTTCTTCCTTTTTTTTAAACATGAAAGATCATATAATTTCATAAACTGAGATTATTCATATAATTATAGTGAATCCATAGTTCAAAATATACTTCATCATATTGTAATTATATTATTTTTTATTTATATATCTTTTATTTCTATCATTTACTTTTCGGTTTAGTAGCTTCCTTTGTCTTGTTTTTTAAGTTAAATTCTTGTAAAATTATTATTTATCTTGCTATATTTTTTTAAAAATCTGTAGTTTGACCATATATTATTATGTTTACTCACATGATTTTTTATCATTATATATTCATATGAAATTTCTAAACTTATCACTCTTAAATAAAATATAAATTTGTTAACTTAAATTTCAACCCGAAACTCAATCTGAATTCGATTTTCAAAAATAGGATTAGAGTTTAAATTTTACAAATAATGTGAGGGCTAAGTTTAATGTTTTATAAATAAAGTTAGAGTTAGGATTATGGTAAATCCGAGTTTCATGAACTTAAGTTGAACCATTATCTAAGTGCATTAAGTCTCGGTGCATCCGAGTGCAAAAACTTTTTTTAGTTATTTTTTGAAATTTTTTATAAAACTGTTCATCTAATTATATTTAACCTATGTATTAAGTTTTACCATTTTTTGGAGATTCGTATTTTTTTTTTGAATTTTAAAGAATAGTGGTATTTTAAACGTTTTAAATGACTAAAATACCCCTTTTTAGAAATTCAAAAAATCTATAAATCTTCGAACATGGTAAAACTTAATACATATGTTAAATACACTTGGATTAATAATTTTATTAAAAAATTTGCAAAAATGATAAAAAAAAATGAATTTTTGCACCAAACTGCATTGAAGCTTAGTGCATCTAAGTGCGTAGAATCAAAAGCGGACCCATCTCTCGTGAACCTAACAACAAAAAAATTCGGTCTTAAGGATTCATTCATGTGAACTCAAGCCAAAAATAACCCAAATTAGAAATCTAAACTAAAGATGGGCCCTAAAAAGATCATAAAATTATATATTCTATTCGATCTATTGTATTTAGAATTACGTATTTACCAAATTAGATATGTGTATGAACCTCATTTAAAAATGATACAAATTCAACGTAATAAAATCGCTTCATGTAAATAACAACTTTAAAGTTGTTTTTTCAACATATAAACTATCTCTTACGTAATTTATAAATAAAAAATGATTGTATAAAGTATGAATATATTGAAGTACATGTGGGGCCATTTTTGGTCAAATGCATTGTAAAGTTATAGTGTAGGCAACTGCACTTCTCTCTCTCTCTCTCTCTATATATATATATATATAGGGTTCCCCTCTGATGTAACCAGATTATATAGAAGAAATCATGTAATTCCTTCAAATTTTAAGATTTTGATCCTTGATGAAATATCCAATCCATTGATTGTATTTAACACCATTTGTTTATTTAAGAGATCAAGTTTCATCTCAATCAAATACGCTTAGAGGCTACATTTGTTGAAAAATATACATATTTATGTGTAAATTACGAGAAACACTTGGATCCATTTACGCATATATGAGAATGGAATAATACTTTGTAGAATCATTTATCACATAGAGATGATATTTTGGATGGTTTAAATATTGAAAATACTATTTTAAAATTAATATTTTAGCATTAAACCATTTCATTAAATTGATTTTACAAATTTATAGATGGGATCCGTATTCAATTATACTAAACAAATAAAAGAATTTTTAAGATAATATAAATGATGTTAATACAATGGATGGAGTGAATTTCCATAAACTATCAAGATTTTAAATATAAAGTGGTTACATAGAAAAAAAGTTTCATAGAAGAGGAACCGATATATAAAGAGAAATTTTCATTGTGGGTCTCACATGATGATAAAATTATAATCTACTTCATTCATTATATTTAGAATAATGTATTCTATTATTATATTAATTTTCATCATAATCGGATATGTATATGGATCCCATCTAAAAATTGTATAAATTCAACATAATAAAATAGTTTGATATATTTCATCAAAAAAAATAGTTTGATATAAACAACAACTTTAAAGTGGTTTTTTTAACATGTAAACCATTTGCTATAAATTTTATATATGAAAAAATAATTGTACAAAATTCCATTGCATTTTATTATGTGTGGGGCTAAAAAACGGGCAAATGTACCGCTGTTCCGGTTATATGAGAGTTGTTCTGGTGAGCGCCACTGCACCAGAACAGCGGTACATTTGCCTATTTTTGAGCCCCACACATATTAGAATGGAATGAAATTTTGTACAGTTATTTATTTGTATGTAAATTTTATAGCAAATGGTTTATATGTTGAGAATACCACTTTAAAGTTATTATTTACATCAAACTATTTTATTATGTTGAATTTGTACCCTTTTCAAATGAGTCCATACACATATCCGATTGGGATAAAAATTGATATCGTAATAGAATACATTATTCTAAATATAATGGGTGGAGTAGATTATAATTTTATCATCATATAGGGCTCATTTTGGGGCGACTGTACCGCTGTTACTATATAGTTGCGCTGCACTTGAATATTTCTCTCTCTCTCTCTCTCTCTCTCTCTCGGTTACACAAAAATGGACTCATGTAACTCCTTTAAAATCTAAGATTTAGATCCTTAATGGAAAATTCAATCCATTAATTGTATTTAATATCATTTGTCTATCTAAAAAATCAAGTTTCATCCCAATCAAGTATGTTTATGGGCTACATTTGTTTATATATATATTCGTGTGTAAATTATGAAAAATGCTTATATCTATTTACACATGTATTAGACTGTAATAATACTTCATAAAATCATTTATTCACATAGAAATGATATTTTGGACGGTTTAGATGTTGAAAATACTACTTTAAAATTGATATTTTAGCATTTTTCATAGTTTACACATGAATATATACATTTTCTAACAAATGTGACTCATAAACATATTTGATTGGGATGAAATTTGATCCCCTACATAAACAAATGATGTTAAATACAATAAATAGTTTAGATTTTTATCAAAGATCAGAATTTTAGATTTTGAAGGAGTTAGACTGAATGAGTTAGACGAAGTGCACCGTAATTCTAGTGCAGTCCGCTGTAAAATTGGTCCTACGCTTAGTAGAATGCAATGAAACTTTATAAAATTATTTATCCATATAAAAATCATACTTTAGATGGTTCAGATGTTGAAATTACCACTTTAAATTTGATATTTATGTTAAACTATTTTATTACGTTGATTTTGCACCATTTTAAGATGGGACCACACACATGTTGAATTTGAATGAAATTAGTATGTTAATAAAGTAAACAATTTTAGATACAATGGGTGAGGTAGATTTTTCATTCATGATCATGTGGGGCCCACGATGCACGGACTGCACCAAAATTATGGTGCAGTTCGAATGCAATTGATAATTTTTCCCATATATATATATATAAAGAGAGAGAGAGAGAGAGAGAGAGAGAGACTCATTTCGGTGCAGGTACTTGCATTGGAAGTTATGGTGCAACCATCTCAAAAAGGGGCCCCGTGTACACTTAAATGTGTTGATACTTTATATAATTACTTATCCATTTATAAATTATATCTGAGATAGTTTATATGTTAAAAACTAATTGATGAAATATTTTATTACGTTGAATTTGTATCGTTTTCATATGGGGTCCATACACATATTTAATTTGGATGAAAATTAATACGTTAATAGAATACATAAGTCTAAATACAATGGGTGAAGTAAAGTATAATTTTATGATCATGCAGGGCCCATTTTAAGGTAGTTATGGTGCAGGTACTTGCATAGGAATATTTTTCGCATGTATATATAGGGTTACACCTAATTTTACATAGAAGCAATCTCATGTAACCCCTTAATTTTTAATATATCGATAACTGATTTAAAATCTAATCCATTCATTGTATTTATCATCACTTTTTTATCTAGAAAGTCAAGTTTCATCCAAATCTAGTATGTGCATAAGCCATATTTGCTTAAAAATATATATTCATGCGTAAATTATGAAAAAAGCTTAGAACTATTCGCACATGTTAGAATGTAATAATATTTTTTAGAATTAATTATCCACATAGTATTGATATTCTAGATGATTTGGATGTTGAAAAAACTACTTTAAAATTGATATTTTAGTATTGAATCATTTTATTACATTAATTTTACACATTTATAGATGAAACTCATATACGGTGAAATTAAAAAATAAAAGGGTTTTTAATATACTATAATGATGCAAAATGTAATGGACAGAGTGAATTTTTCATCAACTATCAGGATTTTAAAAATGAAGAGAGTAATATAGAAAATGGGTTTCACAGAAGCATGATCGATATGTACATTCATTATACAAATTCAAGGCAAAAAGTGGATGAAATGGGAAAAATCGCTTGAAGCTATCAAAAGTGTAGTGCTATCTTCAGCATGGTGGGGGCCACAGCCCCGAACTTTATCGTCTTAAACAACTTTGTACCGCCACTGTCCAACAGGATGGAGGTTGCAACCATGAACACATGCTTGTGGAATTTTCCACATGTGTGCGCTCCAAATGCTATGGGATATGAATAGCTCTTTTAGGGTTTGAAGAATATAATCTAGAGGGCTCGTGACTACTGAGAAAGGACTTCAAGGCAAGAGAGAGAATCAAGTGGAGATTCTGCTGTTGTAGTGCAAAATATAGAGTTTCATCTCCTTTTTTATTTCTCTTTTCATTTTCTGTATTTTCCTCCCTTGGATGATTGTAAACTTGATTTTTATGGAAGTTGAAATCATGTTTATGGGTTAAATGTCACTGCGTAGGAGTTATGGAAGATTTGATGTCATAAACTATGTTTATTTGGTTTCCTTGTGCTTGAACAAGAAAATGATTGTGTTGTAGCTTACGTTGCTTGAAATTACCCTTATATATCATGCTCAATGCGTTTACAAGCTTTACAACCTTATAGATTAATTCGATATTCAGATTCATACTTGGAGAAGTAGGATTTAAATGAGATCCATATATAAGGTATAAGTTTTTCAACTCTTGTTTGTGTTGGATGTTAATATAGATAGGAATATACCTATTAACCCTGTGTAATCTTGATTAGGTTTGGTGATTATCAACCTTGTTTTACTTAGGTGTATGGGAACATAGCAAATAACTAAAAATTGGTGAGGTTTGTATGTGTTGGAAGATATATATTAATATAAATGAATCTAAATTAGTAATTTCTGCACAATCAACTTGAAAAGAAACCAAATTGACATGATTATGAGTCAAGGAATTCATACTCCCATCCATCTTATCCATCCCAAGACAATCTCTCCAATAGTCATTCCACCTTTACTCATTTAATGCTTTATTTAGTTCGGTTTAATTCAGTTTTTTGAAAATAAATTCTTTTTCAATTTACCGATTCACAAAAGACAATTGAAGTTTAAGGTGCTAGTCCATTTAACACAATTCTCGTGAGAACAATACTCTATTAACTCTTTATTACTTGTACGACATGTATAATTGCGTTAAAATGAGCAAATTAATTTGACATATACGCAACTCATCAAGTTTTTGACATCGTTGCTAGGGATTATTTAAATGTAGTACCAAATAATTTCATTTGTCTTTTATGAATTTGTACATATTATACATAGTCTTTATTTTTCTCTTTTGCTTTTAATATAGTTCTGTTTCAGGGTCTTATCTTTTACAATTTTTAATGGCTTCAAATGTTTACCATTGGCTCAATGCTGAATTTTCAATACCAAGCACTTTGGGTTTCCATGAGTTTAATAATCATGGGCACCTCCTGCTCAATTTGCAGCTTTTGACAATCAAATGCTTGGAACGGATAACTCTTATTCAAGTTACTACGATTTGTGCAGAGGCAAAGGGCATTTGTCAATTCAATGAGTATATTACTTTGCGTCTGTGGGCTATTTTGGTCATTAAATTATTGCATGGGACTACCATAGAGACCCACAATCAAAAAATATGATGCCTTCAAATTTTCAAGCAGATGAAACAAAGGAGCCATCGCCACCTGAAAACAAGTCATTTTTGGAGGATATGTTCATGTAATTCATGCAAAATCAAATGCAGTTTAATGAGAATATGCAAAAATAGGTAAAGCAATTGGCTACCACAATCCAATGTCGACATCAAAAAGTTTCTTCTAGTTATATCGAAGAAAATTCAGAAGAAGATGAGTTGGAACAGGGCAATAAAGTCACTTCGAGCATTAATGAAGATATATCAATCGACGTGACAGAGCAACCTGCGCCTCAAAATGTGCTTAAACAGATGATCGAACCAATGGAAAGCAAAGGAGTTGAAAAAGAAAGCAATGAAGAAATAGAGATGGTTGCAGTACCAAAAGTTGAAAATGATTACATTTCCATACCTCTATTATGTTTTTCAGGAATCAAAGAGTAACAAGAATTGATTAATCAATGGTCATTCTTGGAGAACAGCTCCTTGAAGCCCACAACTCAAGACATTGAAGAATAACTCTTCTATATCCTCTATAAATTTAAAGAGAAGAGGCTAACTGATCCATTTAAGGATACTAAGAAGAGAGCTGAACTTCCAATGCACAATCCACATTGAAAGAATTTTGATAGAGCAGGAATTGGTTGATCATCATATAGGCGTTGGGCTAAGGATGCTAAACTTAATGCTGAATGGGAGGCAACCCATTACAGCTTTTGATTTTTGAATCCAAGGCATGAGTTCATGATCTATCATATGTGTCTTGAAGCAAGAAAATCTAAGAAGATCATTCCTTTTGAGAGCATATAGGTTAATGAGAGTTTGACTCTGCACTTAGTCAATTCTCATTCATTTGGTTTGATGATCTTCAAAATTTAAGTGCAATTATGAAGCCCATCAGCTTGGAGTTAGCCAAAGAATTTTATAATCCCTATTTAATCATTTCAAGAAGCATCCAAATTAGGTAATTAAGTTACAAATTTCCATACTTGAAGTGAAAAGAAAAGTTTGGCATCAAAGCAGATTGTAGCACATCTATGTTAAGAGGGTCATTATCATGCTTGATATGGTCTCAAATTTGGAAATTTGAACTAGCCGAGGATTGGCCAAAGTCAACTACCTTGCAATTTTTTGAGCTTAGTATCAACTTATTCAAATGCAGGGGGGTGCAATTCCAAATGTAGTTTTGGAAAGAATTTCAAGTCCTTGTGATCTTCTATGGAACAAATGCAATGAGAATTCAGTTTTGGCATGCCTAAGGTTCTTACCCATGTGTTAATTGAAATGGAATTTAGTGTTATGAGTTGCATGCTTATTCATCTTGTTTAAGGCAAACCAAGGCCAAAGTCATTTGCATTGCAAGTTGCAAATTCAGCTCAATATGCTTATGCAGGAATGACAATTCAAAGTGCAGAATTTTAAAGAACGAAAATGCAACCCCTCCTATGAATCCTCTTGAAAATGCTTGTCTTGAATGTAGAATTGAACTTGCAAGTCATTCTTCTGTCCAACTGGTGAAACTCAATTCTAGTATGTGCAATTCATGGCAAGACATTTCAAGATGTGGTTAATCGATGAAGGATAGCAAGATAGGAAGTGGTATTGATTTTTAGGAAGGTTAAAGCTCAAATAAGGTGATTTGCCTATCTCATGACCAATGTGGGATTCAAACTCACATTCAAATGCTAAATGATCCATTCAAGGAGTTTCAAGGCAGTTAATTTGGAGCCACAGCTTAGAAATTAGAGATTCGACACAAAAAATGAAGGTAAAGTAAGCCACAAATCTACCAACAGCATGGTAGCCTGGCCCCCACACCCCTTAAAAAATTTGTGAGCCACCACCAGAGTTAGCATCGTCGGCACTGCGACCACCAAGTTTAGGGTCGCGACCACCAGCCAACCTAAATAAAAAAAATTTCATGCAGTCAGTGACTAGCAGCATGGGCTGCTGCCACCACATTTAGCGTCGTGGCCGCCAACAAAAAACACAAAAAAGCACAAAAAAGGGGAAAAAACATGTCAACTTCAACAGTCCATAACTTTTGATCTAGAAGGTGTTACGATGGCCACAACATATCGATGGAAAGTATTTTTTGAGCTCATCGACATGAAAACTTGGGCAAGCCCTATTGAGCTCATTTTCGATGCCAAAATCCTTCGCTTTTGCATGTTTCGAGGCCATCGAAGTTCTACACAACTTTTTTTTTACTATTTTTAATAAATTTCCTATGTTATTAATTTGAGTAAAAAGGTGCAAGTGGGTGGTTTTGCATTTTGCATGTATTTGCGGATATATAAATGTGCTGCTAGTGGATAACTTTTTGAGTTGAGTTGCTTTGTTATTTTATGGTGGTTAAGAGCAGGGAAGAGATGGATTTCTTCATCGGATGTTTTCGAAGTTAATTGCTTCTTATGCTTGTTCCCTATGCTTGACATGCCTCTTGAGTCGGATTTGAAGAGACTATATGTGGATTTAAGCTTCAAATTTTCATATTCTTATTGTGAAGAAGGATTTTCTCACTTGATCACATTGATTGGTAACTATGGTATCATTATCGTGCAAGTTACTTGGTAACTATGGTAGCAAGTGCTCATATTGAATTTGTTACACAAAATTGCTTCCTTCTTCACATGTCAATGATGTCACTCTCAACCAAGTCATCTTGTTATATGCTATCCTCACTAGCAAGTCATTCGACATTGGATGCCTCATTTATCATCATATATTAAGTATTATAAAGGCGGTCCAATGCACATTTCTGGCCAATAGAGGAAGAAGAAGGAAAAGAGAGCGACAGAGACGTCGAGCATTCCTTCCATCCCGACGACTAGGGGAGTCACCAGTTCCTTTCCTCTTTTTTCTTTTTTTTCTTTTTTTCTTTTTTTCTTTTATTTGTTTGTTATTTTCATCTGCCTTTATGTCTACATTTTTTTTTCTTAATTGTTATGCATTGAGGGAAATACGTTTCTCAAGTTTTGGAGGGTGTTTTGTCCTATTCTATTTTCATTCATGTATCGCATTTAGATAGTCATATTATACATGTATTTTAGGTTATATCGCATTTAAAATCTTTCCTTTGATAATCAATTAGTTGCAATCTATCTTGATGAATGCTTGCAATGTTCAAGAAAACTTTAAATTGAGACCAAATTCATAAAAATTCAAAAATTTTAAGCCATGATTATGCAATAATTGAGCTTGAATGTGCTAATTTTTTAAAGTTTTCAAGTGACTAGTGAATGATGTGATTGGTTTAGCAATTAAATTTTATAGTTCACTTCCATGCTAACATGTTCAATTGAAATAATTAAGGTATTTTTTTGTGTAATATGAATATTTATGTCTATTTGTGCTTGAATGTCATATTTATTATAACCTTTGTTCCCCATTGTAATCTTACATATTTGTTTGTTAACCTCGTGGTTTAAGGTAAATATATTATCTCAATGATTCATAGTATAATTTATCTTTCTACTTGAGACTTGGCATTGGATAATATATGTACATATTATCAGCTTATAGATATTACTCCTAATAGGGTTTTGCATAAATAATGAAGAGGGTGGCTAACTCGATGCTAAGTAACATGGACTTGACACCTATAAATGTCAAGGTTTGTATAAAAAGGCAAGGGAAAGTCATGGCCTAGGTATACTAGATATCCTAAAATATGGTGAGGAGAGCAAAAAAGTGAAAAAAAAATCTCTAGATATCCTGAAAATGATGAGAAGAGTTAAAGAAATAAGTTTGGGGAGCCAATGGTAAAATTTTTGTAAGTCTAGGCCATGTAAAATTGATGGATGAATGCTATGCTTTCTTGAGATAATTGATTTACTTTGAACATATTTATCTATATTACACATGTACTACAAAGACCTTTTGGTCAAGAGAATGGTTGTAAAGTTGAACTATAACTTTTGACTATATGTAGATCACATTTGCATGTAGCTTGACTTTTGTATTGAAAATGCATATCTTTACTTGAATTTTATCTTTACTTGAATTTAATAGGGTTTCATGAGTTATTTCAATTTATTATTATCTTTTGCATCATTAAGATGAGAGATGTTATTGCATTGTTATTGCTTGGTGTAGACTTGGTTTTCAATGTAGTAGTTGCATTCATTTGTATTTTTGTGTTGTGTGAGGACTAGCAACATTTAAGTTTGAGAGTGTAATAACTCTATAAAAAACCTATCAAGACTCATTTTGTGTTCTTTTGAAATGTTAGTTTAAGAGAAACACATAAATTTGCATAAGTTTTGCATTAGTTTTCATCAATTGTGAAATTCTTACATCTTGTGTGGTTTCTATACATTTTAAGTTGCAGCTAGTTAAAATTCATCTCATTTTGATTGTTTTAATTTCATTTGATCATTAAGGAATGCATTTACTTATTATCACCTTGTGTTATAGGAAAAGGAGGGAATTTCTCATACAAATTCAAGGCAAAAAGTGGATGGAATGGAAAAAATTGCTTGAAGCTATCAAAAGTGTAGTGCTTTCTCCAGCATGGTGGAGGCCGTGACCTCGAACTTCATCATCTTAAACAACTTTGCACCGCCACTGTCCAGCAACATGGAGGCCTCGACCACAGGTTTGGAGGCCGCGACCATGAAGGCATGCGTGTGAAATTTTCCATATGTGTGAGCTCCAAATGCTATGGGATATAAATAGCTTTTTTAGGGTTTGAAGAACATAACCTAGAGGGCTCATGGCTATTGAGAAAGGGGGAGAAAAATAAGAGCTTCAAGGCAAGAGAGAGAATCAAGTGGAGATTCAGCTGCCGCAATGCAAAATATAGAGTTTCATCTCCTCTTTCATTTTCTGTATTCTCCTCTCTTAGGATGATTGTAAACTTGGTTTTTATGGAAGTTGAAATCATGTTTATGGGCTAAATGTCACTGCGGTGAGAATTATGGAAGATTTGATGTCCTAAACTATGTTTATTTGATTTCCTTATGCTTGAATGAGAAAATGATTGTGTTGTAGCTTATGTTGCTTGAGATTATCCTTATATATCATGCTCAATGCATTTACAAGCTTTGCAACCTTGTAGATTGATTGGATATTCAGATTCATACTTGGAGAAGCGGGGTTTGAATGAGATTCATATATAAGGCATAGGTTTTTCAACTCTTATTTGTGTTGGATGTTAATATGGATAGGAATATACTTATTAACCCTGTGTAATCTTGATTAAGTTAAGTGATTATCAACCTTATTTTACTTATGTTAATGGGAACATAACAAATAACTAAAACTTGGTGAAGTTTGTATGTGTTGGAAGACATATATTAATATAAATAAACCTAAATTAGTAATCTCTACATAACCACTTAAAAAGGAACCAAAATGACATGGCTATGAGTCAAAGAATTCATATTTTCATCCATCTTATCCATCCCAAGGCAATCTCTCTAATAGTCATCTCACTTTTACTCATTTAATGTTTTATTTAGTTCAGTTTAATTCAGTTCTTTGAAAATAAATTCTTATTCAATTTACCAATTTATATAAGACAATTAAAGTTTAAGGTGCTAGTACATTTAACACAATCCTCGTGGGGAACAATACTTTATTTACTCTTTATTACTTGTACGGTATATATACTTACGTTTAAACGAGAAATTAATTTACCAATATGCGCAGCTCATCAATGACTAGTTGCATACTATGAATGCTGACATGGTTTATTTTAGACTATTACGTTTATCATGATCTATGCTACTCATGTCCTTTATCATGAATGATCGCAAGTTGTAGATGAGCAATGTGCATAAAATAGATTTTAGAGTACCCATGTTTGCATAAATAAAAAAGATTAATCAATGTTCATAATTTGTAGGCATGAAATTTGTGTTTCTGAGTTACAATCTCAATTAATTTCGTAATCCAGACAAACAATATCCTTGCTATACTAATGGTCAAACTTTACAGCAAACCAATATTAGCATAAATCATGACATTTTTAGTGCAGAACAAGACACCTACTATGGACTTTTTAAGTCCATCTAAAAATCATTTTTAGTGGATAGCATGCTATTTGAAAGCCTAACAATCAAGACCATTTTAGATAGATCATAATCAATACATTTTTGGGCATATGTGTGTTGTTCATGTTAATAAAATTATATTTGAAATCTTACATTAATGTGGCTATACAAAACATGTAATAGTTTTTTTTTTGAAGGTGAGGATAGCTCCTCCTCAAACGAGCCTCAATTAGAGGAAGGGCCCAAAGGAGATATGGAGCAGTCACTCTTTTCACGATGAAGAAAAATCTTTAAAATATATTCAATAATACACGAGGACAGGGCATTTCACTAGAAACAACCTTTTCGATTATAATACAAAGCATATTTAGCAAGTATATGGGCTAGCTGATTTCCACTTCTGAAAACATATGAAAAAGTCTCTCATTAAATAGGTTGTAAATCTACTTATATCATTCGTGAGAAATTTTAGGCTAGAATTTCAAATGAGAGGGTATCATGAAAATGTCATTATTCTAAGGAGACATTAAAGAGAACATAGATTTGATGCATCCAAAGGAATGGAGGAGATGATTGAACCCATGCATGTGGATACCCAATTGTAATTTCTTCGATGAGAAGAAATCATGTTCGGATTCTGACGAGAAAATCAATTCTGGTAGGTTTTTGGTGATGGCAAGTTGCTTGCTAGCGTGTTATTGTTTTCCCTTCTTGATTGTTACCAAGGACATTCGGTTGATGTGAGGTGCTATCGTGCTCTCTAATTTTGACTTATGATACTGCTCTTAAGTTGTATTCGTGACTAGAAGTTTTGTGGAGACAGATAAGTGCCCTTGGCCTTTGAAAGGGTTAGCGGACATGGGTAGAACTTACAATGATAGATATGGTATTATCGAAGAGGGGTTGCAAAGGTAGCAACGTGATGAGTCAATGGGGGAGATACCAAAGGCAACTGTCTCTGTCAACCATTTCATCATCGCTTGATGTACGACATATAGTTTTTGCCGCATCCAACTTTAGGGCTTAGCATTAATAGCACATTATGGTGGATCGGTCCATACATCAGTTCGACTAATATATCTAACCAATAATCAACAACTCAATTTTGTTGATGATGCACATCACCAGGTGTCAGGTTGATTTTTCTTAACATATACATATCTAAGAAGAGATGACAGGAGGATTCCATTATAACTCCATAATCATATTAGTTGATGAGAGGTCAGCCCCCCCATCTGTCACACTGACAATAAGGACTAATTCTCCATTGGTGGCTATGGTTAGACTAATGTTACATCATGACAATATTCGATATTTCATGCTTTGTCTTCAATCAATGGATTTAGTGGATTGCCATGGCCGATGCAAGTGGAGAGTCCACATGATCCACTATTCAATCTGCAATATTAGTTTAACTGACATGGGAAACCAATGGTGTTCAGTCATCAAGCATTAGTGAACCATCTTATCTCATTCCAACGATGGAAAATTGGATCCCAGCCATCCTAATGGTCGAAAATGGAATCCTAACCCAAGTTCCATCCATATCCAATGCAACTCCAATCCTATCCATGAACAAAACCTTAATAAGTTGCATTATATAAAAACTTAACTCTTTCATATCTCTTTTTTAACCCATATTTTTACACATTTTATCTTTATTTGCATATCCGGTCTTAAACCCTTCTTTTATGCCTTTCAATTTTTATGCTTAACTTGCATCATAACTCGCATGCGTGTTTATTTTCTATTTATGATATCATGTTAACTCACTGACTAGCTAACTCACATTGAATATTTAATTTATAGTCTTGCAATTGCATGTTTATCTTCCTGTATTCCACATCACATTTATTTTCCACCTTTTTTTGCATACATTTTTACAATTATTTTTTAGTATTTTGCAATGTTCATATTTTGTACTTTCATATCCAATAGTTAGCTCATTATAACTTGCAAAAAAAATCAAAGTGCTATAGCATCAAAAAATCTTGGTAGGTTTTTGTATGTGATGTAGTTCTCATTCCTTGCAAACTTTATACTTAGCAATTATATTTACTTTTTGTAATTTAAGGCGCTTGTTGTTGTGTTGTTCTTATATGGATTGTAACTTTGTTTTCAGGATCATAGAGTGGACTTCTTCAAAGAGAGTTGTTACTTTAAAGCTTCATTGGCCTAGATAATTGTTGGTGCTTGGTCATATGCACCCGGATGCATTGAAACTCAATGCACCAACGTGTATTTCACTCACTTTTAAAATTTTTTTGGAACTTTTTTCATGAAACTGTTAATATAAGTGTATTTAACATGTGTATCAATTTTACCATTTTGAAGACTTTTAAATATTTTTTTGAGATTTTTAAAAATCAATGGCATTTTAATCAATGACATTTAATAAGTGACATTTTATAATTACTAAAATGCCACTAATTTTTAAAAATCCAAAAAATATCTAAATTTTTTTAAAAATGATAAAAATTGAAACACATGTTAAATAAACTTATATTAACGATTGTGTAAAAAACTTCAAAAAAATAAAAAAGTGGGGGTATGCACCCTGGTGCATTGAGCCTCAATACACCCCGGTGCATACGAACGGGAGCCATAATTGTAATGAGTGTAATGAGTGATAACTCTATAAAAATAGAGTTATCAAGACTCATTTCGTATTCATTTAGAATGCTAATTTAAGAGAAACATGTAAATTTGCATATGTATTGCATTTGTTTTCATCGTTGTGTAATTCTTGCATCTTGTGTGATTTTCATGCATTTTATGTTGCATCTAATTTAAATTCATCTCATTTTAGTTATTTTAATTTCATTTGATTATTTAGGAATACATTTACTTATTTTTACTCTTTTGTTGTAGGAAAAGAAAAATAATTCCCATGTAATTTCAAGCCAAAAAGAGGATGGAATAAGAAAAATCACTTAAGGTTGTTAAAAGAGCAATGTTGTTTCCAGCTTGCCTGAGGCCGCAGCCACGAAGTCCACCGCCTTGGAAGAATTTGCACCGCCACTGTCTAGTGTGGTGGAGGCCATGGCTATGAAGTTGAGGTGTGTGAAATTTCATACAAGTGAAACTCCAAACTCAGGGGGGTTATAAATACTTCTCTTAAGGTTTCTTAAGAAGAACTTAGAGGGCTCGTGGTTGTTGTGTTTGGGGGAGAAAAACCAAGAGCTTCAAGGAATAAAAAAAGAGCAAGTGGAGAACAAGCTGATTCTTACAAATCTATTGAGTTCCATCTCTTCTTCTCATCTCTCTCTTCATTTTTGTTATTCTCCTTGTTTGGGATAATTATAAACTTGATTTTAATAGGAATTGAAGTCATGTTTATGAGCTGAATCTTCTTATGGTGGGAGATATATAGGATTTGATATCATAAACTATGTTATTTAGTTTCCTTGTGCTTGAATAAGAAAACGATTGTGCTATAGCTTATATTGCTTGAGATTACCCTTATATATTATGCTCAATGTGTTTACAAGATTTTAAATCTTGTAGATTGATTTAATAATTGGATTCATGCTTGGAGAAGAGGGATTCAAATGAGATCCATATACAAGGCATAAGTTTTCCAACTTTTGTTTGTGTTGGATGTTAATATGGATAAGAACATACCTACTAACCATATGTAATCTTGATTAAGTTATATGGTTATCAACCTTGTTTTACTTAGGTGCGTGAGAACATAGCAAATAACTAAAACTTGGTCTGATTTGTATTTGTTGGAAGACATATATGAATATAAATGAACCTAGATTAGTAATCTTTGCACAACTAACTTAAATGAGACCAAAATGACATAGTTATGAGCCAATAAATTCATATCCTCACTTATCTTAATCATCTCAAAGTAATCTCAGCAGTATCCACTCCATTTTAGTTATTTACTGTTTTGCTTAGTTTAGTTATAATTTAGTTCTTTAAATACAACTTTCAATCCATTTACCAATCTGCTTTAGATAATTAAAGTTAAGGTGCTAATTCGTTTAACACAATCTTCGAAGGAATAATATTTTACTCACTCTTTATTACTTGATCGACACGTATACTTGAGTTAAAATAAGTAAATTAATTAGACGTTGCAGCTTATCAATGAGATCCTGTCATTTTTTCTATGGATGATGACTCTATATCGAGGCTTGCATGCTAAATGTATTAACTTCTATTTTTGAAATTTGAGTTTGCAAATAAATACTGATTTGCAATTGGGTGTTGTTCTTATTCTTTTGAATAACCACCTTGCATGATATTTTGATGTTGAGACTTGGCTCGTCTTCTAAACTGTAATTCTTCAATCTCCTTGAAAATTCTGTTGTGGATTTGCTTCTTTTGTTGAAGATCATATCTTAATCTATCTCGGAATATGATTAGGCTAAGTCCATTGGTAGGCTTGCAAAATTGGATGTCTATAGTTATGATTTTAAAATTACGAAAGTATATTATGATTTTAAAATTAAGAAAAATAAAGTAGTATAAAAGTTTTAGTGATCTTGAGTAATTACTAAAACATTAAATTTCTCTTTATCTTTTCATTGTTTCAAATATTATAAATTAAAGATGATTTTAAGTAATAATATTATTTGTATTTTTAAAATGTTAGCAACACTTCCATAAATTTTGTACGTAAAGATTTCTTTAAATTTTACTTATCCAAATTTAACGTAAATAAAATAAAATTATTTTGTCATTCTTTGACAAATAGTTATTATCATTATCATTTACATTGTTTTATTAGTAAAAGTTATGGTATATTTTAAATAAGCACTATTTTAATTTATTAGTTTTTTTGAAGGCTAAATAGACCTAGGCCCCCTAGTGCCCACCAACTTTAAGGTCGTCTGAAAGCTAGGCTTGCAAAATTATTATAAAACAAAATTTACAATAATAATATAATTTTGGTTCAGGGTTGAGGTGGGGTGCTCCCTCCTAAGTTAGATTATGAGCGACGCTATTTCAAACATGTAATACCTAAGAAAAGGAGATTACAATAAGAAAACAAACAAACTTGTTAATATTCGAAAGGATGCACTTAACATTTTAGAGATGGCTAGTTCTTTCCTAAGGGGATTTGATAATTATGAATGATTTGCTCTCCACTTTATTTGTTTTAATCCCATATTCCTTCATCCATTTTATGCTCATCTATAAGGCCTTTGCTTTTCCTAATTTGGAAATGGAGGAACACACTTAAATTTTTTTTTGAAGTATAACTTTACCTAGTTCTTAGCTGCTATAATTATTGCTCCATATGGGACTACCTTTCCATCCCCCTTAGGCCTGCATTCAAATTCAATTCAGGCAGCTAATTTTCTCCATCTTACTTTGTAAATCAGAAGGGTTTGCTCATCCATAAGGATTTGCTCAAAGAATATGAAATAAATATAGTTTGAAACCAAAATAACAGAAAATTCAAGGTCCAACCTTACCATGAAGCCCAAAAATTAACCCAAAATAGCACACAAAATAAAATCGAATTTAGCCAAGAATTAGTAGGTTTGAGTTGGATTCTTAGAACCCAATACAACTCAATCTAAGTTGCACCCTTAGTGTAATGCCTAATAGATTTTATTTCAGTTATGTCTAAGAATATAATTTTTTTTAATTATTTAAATATGAAAAATTAATCAAGTGCAGACGAATTGCACCATAACAACAGTTTGGTTCGCCAAAAAATGAGTTCCACATGTATAAAAGTTAACATCTACCTCACCTATTATATTTAGAATTATTTATTTCGATAGCGTACTAATTTTCATCCAAATTCAACTGTGTATGTGTCTTATCTTAAAATAATACAAATCAACGTAATAAAATAGTTTAATATAAATATCTAGTTTAAAATTGTATTTTCAACATCTAAATCATTTAAAGTATAATTTTTATATAGATAAATGATTACATAAAATATTATTACATTTTAATGCGTGTGAGACCCATTTTGCAGGTCAGCGCATGATGGGTTCTCTTTAACTATATACCCAAAATTTATTTGTCCCATAAAAGTTGTATTTTCTTATTTTTGAAAAATTAAGCTTGTAAAATTTCTAATTATAAATTAGGCCTCAGGGTTTGCATATTTGCAAAATCACATGCAAACTTATATGAGAATTTTTGCAGATGTGCAAGGGAAGAATCCCAGTGTGTTTACGTGCCCAAACGTCTCAAACACGAAGCTGAAGTTCGTTTTACCGAACCCTGCTCCCGCCCAAAATGACACCGTCGTAACAGTGTAGCAACGCGGTAAAAGCGGTGCCCTCGCCGCCCAACATCACTTGCGAAGAGAGTCCAGGCTAAATCTGAACCGTTTATCAGTTGGGACATCTCATGCAAATAATCTTTGGTTCATCATCTGAAACCTCTGCGACCCAAAGCACATTAACAATATTCGGTTGCACACAACAAATACAGTGCTAGCTATATAAGAGGTTTGTATTTGATATTCAGTTTTCTTGCCAACGTATATGCATTAAATTGTCAGATATTAAATACTACAAACGTAACAAGCAAATAGACGGACAGGATACTTGATCCTCTCGGGAGTGGACCACGGGGAGGGGGAGACGTAAACACAAGCATCAGTCGCGATGGATGCAAAAAGGGTTAGTTCTCGAGCTCGTCGTCTGTTTTCCTTTAGTCCAGTCCAACATATGCCCTCTCAACCGCACTCCATAACTAGCCATGGCTTCTCCTCCATATCTCCAAACTCTCATTGCAGAGAAGAAATTCCCCTTCCTCTTCGCTCTGTTCGTCCTCCTTCTCTGCTTCTCTCTCCTTTTCGTGACCAACACTCGCTTCTCCTTCGTCTCCCTCGTCGACCTCCAAAGATCCCAGCAATTGCCCCAAACCCCGCCTGCTTCTTTATCGAATCCCTCAAAGAACGCCAATCCAGATAGAGAACCGCCCGCGATCTTCGATGCAGGTGTAAATGACGAACCCGTGGCTCCTGATCAGTCGGTGCCGCTGCTCAGCTGGCGGATATGTAGATTCAGCTCGGCGGTCGACTACATCCCTTGCCTGGACAATTGGCAGGCAATCAAGGAGCTCAAAAGCCGGCGGCACATGGAGCACCGCGAGCGGCATTGTCCAAACCCCACTCCCAGGTGCCTATTGCCGCTCCCTCAGGGGTACAAGGCTCCAGTTCCATGGCCGAGAAGCAGGGACATGGTGAGATTGATTCTTCGGTAAGCGTCACTTTGTGTTGTTTTTATCATTTTTTGCTCGTTTGTAAGTTTTCTGGTTTTAGTTTGTGAGCAAGTTGCTGAATTTGCAAACGTTTCCATTACCAAAAGCACTGGTTTCCATGGGGTAGTTTGCGGTATTCGAACATTAATTAATCAAGTATGTAGATATATATAATCAATTCTACCTGATGAATAAAGGACTAGTTAGATTAGTGCTGGGTTGTTAAACAACTTTTGTGGTTAATTTTCACCCCCTGTTTTTGGCCTCTTTTAGGTGAGAAAGGGTTACAGGTGAGAAAGGGTTACAGTTATCAAAAAATCTGATTCCCTTTGTAATTAGGTGGATTTTGAATTGTGTAATTCCATGTGCATACACTCTCTATGATGTTGGTGGTTGGTCTTTATAGTGTCTTTCACTTTCATGAAGCATATTATTGACTTACAAACCATGGAAGGATGTGATTTAGTTAGGAATTAATTTCTTTTGAAATTTTGTTAATAAACAGATTTTACTGCTCTTTCAAAATGAAGAGAAGTGATCCTGTTTGCCCGGGCTAAGCAAATAGCTCGTTTAGCTAATCTCAAAAAGACTCATTTAAAACACTTTTTTGTTTTTGCTTTTTTTTTTATATATTTTTTATCTAAGTGTATTTAATATATAAACTAAGTCTTACCATTTTTGGATATGTGTGATATTTTCTGAGATTTTTAAACATTTATGAAAAATCTGAAAAAATATATACACATCCAAAAATGATAAAACTTAGTTTATGTGTTAAATACACTTAGATAGAGAGGAATGATCTACTTAGCCCGGGCTAAGCAAATGCAGCACTTAGCCTACCTCAAAAAACCCATTTATAACAATTTTTTGTGCTTTTTTATTGATACACTTGTTTATTTAAATGTATTTAACATATAAACTAAGTTTTACCATTTTTTGTTTTGTGTATCTATTTTTTTGAGATTTTTAAACATCTATGTGTATATATGTGTTTAAAATATCACTATCTTTAAAAATCATAAAAAAATGTATACACATATCCAAAAATAATAAAACTTGGTTTATATCTTAAATACACTAAGATAAACAAGTGTATAAAAAACAAAAAAATAAAAATAAGTTGTTGTAAATGGGTTTTTCGAGGTGGGCTAAGTGGAGCATTTGCTTAGCGTGGGCTAACAGGATCACCCCTCTTAGATAAATAAGCGTATGAAGAAAAAAAAAAAAATGTTTTAAATGAGTTTTTTGAGGTGGGCTAAGCGAGCCATTTGCTTAACTCGGGCTGACAGGATCATTTCCGAAATGAATTGAGATTTTATTTGAATGAATTTATTCACATGGTCTAAAGTAAAATCTTGATTTTAAGCATATATGTGTTCTATAAGGCAATGATGTAGTTTCTAGCATCTTCATTTTTTTCTTTTTGTTTTTGAAATTAAAAAAATCTCTTGTTTTTATTTCTGTTCGTTGCCATGTCTGTAAATTTGATTTTATAATCTTCAATCTCTTATTTTTGTTCCTGATAATATGGTGCATCAAAGAAAATCTTGTCACTGTTGCTACATCCATTTCTTCAGATTTGGTTTGACAATGTTCCTCATTCAAAACTTGTCGAATACAAGAAGGATCAGAATTGGGTGCGGAGATCTGATGAATATCTTAGTTTTCCTGGAGGTGGAACTCAATTTAAGGAAGGAGTAATAAACTATGTTGAGTTCATTGAGAAGGTATTGAAACCATTTGTCTTCTTAAGGATCTATTGCATGCTTTATAGACAACAAAATATTTATTGATTTAATGTTATACTGAGCTGACCCCACATAGGTGAGAAATGACTTGCGATGATAATGATGACTCTCTCTTTGCAGACCCACGGTGGGGAACATCTCACCATGATGATGGCATATTCTTTCTTTGTAATATGTCAAGTATAAAAAATCATGTACATGTTTGATATCTAGTAGTGTTTCTATGTATATTGTATGAGAGAAATAAGTGATAATTGAGTGCCAAATTTTCATCACATACGTAAAAGTCTGGAAAAAAAAAGAGAAAAGCAATGAACAAAAAATAAGATTTAATGAGCCCTAGCTTTTAGGAATATTGATTACAGATGCTGATAGTCTTAGTAGTTAAATATTTTCTGATTTTATGTTCTCTTTGTAATGCGGTCAAATATAAAATGTAAGTATACATGTATTGTATGTTAAAAAAATAAGGACATGACAATCAAGGTATTAAATTGTCATTGTGGTATAAACAGTTTAAAAAACTAAAGAACACATCATCATCGTCATCGTCATAAGCTCATTCCCACCTATATGTCATCTTCAAAGATCTTGTTGTGTCATTCTTTATGATTATGAATTATGTTTTTAGTAATCTCTAATGTATTTCTACATTGTTTAATTACTTTTATCCACATTTTTTAGGTCTTCCTCCCATTCTCTTATTGTTTCTATTTAAATAAATTCAATTCTCTTATTCAGTGTCATTTCAGGCCTCCATTTAACATGCTTAAGTCATAGTTTTGAATACCGATATCGAGGAGCGTATCAAGCCCTCCCCCTCACCACAATAAAATAAAATAAATAAAATAATGTTATATAATAGACCTGTATCGACTTGCATCTGCTAAAAAATATTTAGAAAGGTCACAAAAATAAGAAATGAAAGTATACATAGCTATTATACATTTTGCTTATATAAATGAGAGTTTAATGGTGTATTGGCTATTCTCTCCGTAAATAGTTGACTGCCTGTACGCAACTTTATATACTCACAATTCATTAGAATATTAAGTAATAGACTAAGAGCTTTTACTTATATAAGCAAAAAGATTCCACATTATAAGTGATAAGATATTTAGTTCACAATTACCTAATTCTCAAGTATAATGCAAATAAATAAATCCAAAAAGTCGGTGATCCCATATGGCCACTTGTTTAAAATAACATACCAAATTCAAAATATTGACAAATTTCATGAGGTGGAAGATGTAAGTGGAGTCTGCACACTTATAAAAGAATAAATTTTTTAAGCAGCCCATATCAAATTAGGCCCCTTCGAAAAATGCCATGATGATGTTTTAATATATTTTTTGAGACTAGGTATGCATTATCATGTAAGCTTGCAGCATGAAATCGAAAAAAATGAAAGAAATATTTACTTTTTGACTTTTTAGAAATCCGAAATTTTCTAAAGATAGATAAAATATTATGAAATTTTTTGAGAAACATGATAACATAAACAAAAATGTTGTAAACAACTTAACCCAACATTTCCAAAAAATCATAATGTTTTTAAAAAATTCGGAATAAAAATTTTGTAAATAAAGAAATAAATAAATAACATAAATCTAGCATCATTTCATTCATAAATCTAAAGTTTGAAGGCAGTTGAAAGTGAAAATTTTACCTTTTCTAACTTTCCTAGAAATTTTCTTCTTCCTAAATCCATATTTCTTTACCTTGAAAAATGTGGGTAAGTTTGGAAATCAACAAAATCGAACAAAAGAGAATGTTTTGATTTGTTTTTCTAGTAAGTTAGGCTCTATGGATGCTTAGAGGAACGGAGAACAATCTTAGAAAAGAAAATAAATGCAAATGATTGAAACATATGACTTCTCACATTTATATTTATCTAACTAATACTCTTGTGTCAACCAATACAATAAAATGCCACCGTATTGACCAATACCTCTCTCGTATCGCCGATTTTGCCCAATATTTTTGAAACTTTAGCCAAAACATTCCCATATCCAGCATTGGAAATGGTTGATACAGATATGATAGGCCAATATGGGAGGAGTATTGGCCGACATTTGGATTCATGGCTCAAACCACTTTAGAGTGTATTCCCTTATTTCATTACTTATTGGCTTCACCTTTAGATTTCTAAAGTTACTTCATTTTTAATTTTATCTATTCTTGTGATCACTCATTCACCTTAATATTTTTATTTCTATTACTCACATTCTATGTATATGCTATTCTTTAGTTGCCCAACATTCTGCCCTCATATAAAATAGCTGATCTAATCACTATCTAATGAAATTTTCTAATGTGGATAAGTAAGCCTAAATCAATGAAAAGGGAATACTTGAAAGAAAGACGGAAGATCGTCTCAATAGTGAAAGGAAGGAAGAAAAGGGAGAAACCACAGATGAATTAGGAGAAAGAAACATGGTTATATGAAGACTCAAAAGAATAGAGAAGAAGACAGAGGAAAGATTCTCTCAAGAGGGGGGGGGGGGGGTTGGGGTTGGGGGGTTAGCAGAGGATGGAAGAGAAAGAAGAAGGAAGGAAGGAAGGAAAAAAAAAAAGAGAAACTGGAGGCACTTTGTTATAATCAAACTTTGATGCCTCTTAAGGCTTAAAAGAACTAGGGCTGGTTTGTACATTTTTGAAACTCAAGATATGATTTGGCAATTTTCTGAAAGTCACTGGAATTTCGACAATTTTATGAGGAGACGGGATTTTATTTGAATAATCTCCCAAATAAAGAGATCCAGAATTCTCCACTATCTTCAGAAACGTGAGTTCGCTTTGACTTGAAGAAAAGTGGCTTGGGTTGGTTGCTACACACACATCGTATACTTTTGGCTTCACAACAATTTTTGAATGTTGTTGCTTGAAAAATGGCAAATGCTAGTATGGAAGGCGATTTCTGAAACAGATTTAATGATTGGTTGGCTCTAGAAATTAGTATGTGGAAAATGGAGCACTTTTTTGGGAAAAAAATCACCCAAGTTTGCGTTGATACGAAGTTGATGCAAGACAGTAAACCTAAATCAATAAAAGGAGAAGATTCTACAAGAAAGAGGGAAGATCCTTTCAATAAAGAAAACAAAAAGGAAAAGGGAGAAACAACAGAGGAATTAATAGAAAGAAACAAAGCCGAAGAAGGACTCAGAAAGGGTAGAGAAGAAAGAAAAAAGAGGAAAGATCTTTTCAAGGGAGTGAAGAGGGAAGAAAGAGTAGAAAAGTTGTAGGAAGGGCAAGAAGAGAAGATTAAAGAAAAGGGACAAGAAGAAAATGATGATGATGGATCAGGAGAAAGAAATAAATCAAAGAAAGCTTCAAATGGGTACAGAAGAAGATAGAAGAAAGAGGAAGGATCCTTTTAAGGGGATGCAGAGGGAAGAAAGAGTAGGAAAGTTGTGGGAAGAGAAAGGATGAGGACGAAGAAGAAGAAGAAAAAAAGAAGTAAACTAACAATAGTCAAACACTATTCATAGTTAACTTTAAAAGAGGCACACACCCTAAAAAAAAAAAAGACTGCAATATCTATCTTCTAGGAATCTCGGCATAACATAGTTGTTCAAATAGAAACCGCTCAAAACATAAAACATACAAATAAAAACCCTAAACAAAATGAACCCTAATTTATGGAAGCTATTTTGGAAAGATGGTAACAATCTGTTTTATTATTTCTATAGTACATGGATACAAATAAATATACTCAGAGATCAAGAAGAAGAAAAAAGAAAATAGAAAGAAGAAAGATATAGTTGGACATAGTTATAAACACAATTGGATACAATTATACTGTAGGATAAGATAAGAATACAAGATAGACACAACTAACATAAAATAGAGATTTTGAGTATAGATAAAATTTTTCGATACTCTCCCTCAAGTTGGTGAATAGATATATCTCATTCCCAGGTTGCTTGTACTTCTTGGAACTATGTAGTGGGTGGTCCTTTAGTCAAAACATTAGCCAACTAATTGGTAGATGGCACATAGGCATAGCTGTTAAAAGCACAAGGCACGCTAAGGTGCAAGTGGTTTTTGGAACTTAGGCACAAGGTGCATTGTAAAGGCATGGGATTGATTGAAGCAAGACATACCTTATATAAAATTTATAAAAAATAATAAGCCTAAATCTAGTGAGTAAAAATTAGTATTGATGTTCAAAAGGCAAATAACACAAAAACAATAGCACTAATTGATTTTAGGTAAGACAACAACACTAATTTATTGCGAATCATTAGCAAATAACATAGCCACATTATCTCTAATTGATTTCAATAAGACAAACGTAAATTTATTGTAAAGACTAATTGATTTTGGCAAGTCAACAACAAAAATTAAAGAATAAATAAATATATTGCATACCACTAAGTGAGTATAAGTTGATTCGACTTTTATGAGCCGTAGGTGAGACTAGTGTAGTACATGGATTGGAGAAAAAGGTTTTTTTGGGGGGGGGGGGGGGTGGAGTCAAAATCCCATGTAGGGAAAAAAGAGGGCAGCGGTATCAAGTATTGGCCAATATGGGAGTGTATCGGCCATATCATATCCGTATCAGCCATGTCTGATATGGATACAGGGGTGTTTTGGCTAGGGTTTTGAAAAAATTGAGTGTATCGGCTAGCATAGGAGGAGTATCAGCCTGATACAGGGGTGTATTTGCCAAATGAATAAAATTATAAAAAATTCTATTTTTTCACTCTTCTGTACATGTTTTCTATTCCAAAACTCTTCCCTTCCTTTACACTCATTTTTACACTAATATTCATTACTTTTTCTTGCAAATAGATAAATTTTTATTTTATTGTACATATTCTTAATTCTTAGAAATCTAAAATTTTTAAAAATTATTCTGAAAAAAACAAAAGAGAAATTTTTATCAGTTACACAAATTTGTTTAAGTAATATAATTATTTTTCTTGCAATTTAGTTAAAATTTGAGGTTGTTTTTTATTTATAAAATTTTTTAAAATCTAGAATTAAACTTGAAAATCTCAAAAATAAAAAGTTATCAACTTTTTGTGGGCTTTTATCTTGTGTTTACACAAATATATTTTATTTTTGAATTGTAATTAATTGACTTGTGATTTATTTTATATTTTTTTACTTTAGTTATATTTGATTTTGCTATGTATCATGTATGTGAATTGTTAATGAGTTTACATACCTTGTTTATGATTTCTTTTTTCATCTAAAATTCATACTATTTGTTTACCATAGACAACTACTTATAAGAGGAACTAGACCGATACACCATCCTATATATAGGGAAAATACTAAGTAATTATATATTCTTGCATTTCCCAAATTTTTGATTTTTTTTCATATTTTTTCGTATCTTTTAATGGTAAAAATAAATTCTGTCTGATACGATCTGATATTGATACGATACGGCCGTATCGTATCATTTTTAGAGGGGATCGATACGCCGTCCGATATTGATATTTCGAACCATGAATGCGAGCCATGAAGGCACAGGGAGAAAAAAGGCTCTGTGAAGGTGTTGGGAAAACTCAGTTTGTGAAGGAGACTAAAAATAAATGAGGAAAAAGGTATCATAGGGAAGAAGTAGGAAAAAAAGAAGAAAAGGAATAGAGGATGAGAAAAGAAGAGGAAGAAGGAGAAGAAGAAAAAGAAAAAAACATTTGTGTAGCATGGGAAGTGCATTAGGGGTTGGGGAAAAACGAGGCAGGAGAAAAGGAGTGTTGCCAGTTGGCCCTTTTTTAATAAAAAGAATGCTTTTTTTATAATGCACATAAGCATGCACCTTCGGTGTACTTGATGCCTTGCTTCCAAGATCTCCTATTTCTTTAAGAAAATCTTAAACATACTTTCTTTGGGACAAGAAAATACTTCCTTTGGAGTATACTTCAATACCAAGCAAGTACTTCAATTTTTGGAGGCCTTTGATATCAAATTCTTAAGCTAGTCTTTCTCTAAGCTAGTTTTTCTCAGCTTTATCATTCCCTGTTACAATAATATCATCCACATATACTGAGAGAGTAATAACTTCACCTCTATTTGAATGTTTGATGAATAGAGTGAGATCCCTCGACTTTATTTATACTTCATTGCTACATAGCTGTTGTAAACCTTTCAAACCATGCTCTAGGTAATTGTTTCAAGCAGTACAATGCTTTCCTTAATCTACAAACCTTATTAGCTCCAAAACTTGGTGGAGGTTCCATAAACACTACCTCTTCTCCATGCAGAAACACTTCTTTTTACATCAAATTGCTGCAAACTCTAACCAAAGTGGGCAGTTAATGATATTAGTTTGCGGAACTGTATTCATCTTGGCAACAGGAGCAAAGGTCTCCTGATAGTTTATTCTAGGGGTGCAACTTGGGTTAGGTTGACCAAAATCCACTCGACCTAATCGACATGTTTTAGAGTTTGAGTTTGATAATTCGTGAATTTGGGTTTAAACCCAACCAAAAAAGCCCTAACTATTCTAATATATATTAGAAAAGATCATGCATGACATATGTAGGTTTAATATGTATTTTTTTTTGTAGTCTTTTTATCATATCATTCATGGTAATTATTTTGTAAAGAGAAAACATGCTAGGTCTACTATAATGTAAATAATTATTTAATGCATACGCAGTTTGAAATTAATCTAAAATTTGAATGTAAATTAATAAGATTAACCCTCATTTCAACTCAAAATTTCCCCGAATTATCAACTGAACTACCACCTGAATTCAAACTGAATTCATCACAAACTCGACTTATCGAGGTAGGGTTGGGGTTGAGGTTTTAGAAATAGGTTCAGTTTTGGGTTCATATGTTAAAACTTGGGTTTAGGTTTGGGTTGGCCAAAATCTGAACTCGAATGACCCGAGTTGCTCCCTTAGTTTATTCCATAGGTTTGAGTATGCCCTTTGGCAACTAACCTTACTCCGTGTCTTTCAAGGGACTCGTTTGCTTTATATTTCAAAGTGTAAACCCATTTCTAGCAATCTTCTATATCTTATTCTTCTTTTGAGCATTTATTTCCACTTGCATGGCTTGTAACCAATTTCTAACTTTTAATGCCTTTTATATAGTTTTAAGAATGGTAATTGAACTTATGGTAGAAAGAAAGCTTTTTTGTTGTGGAGAAAATCATAAAGACATAATGTGGGAAATCAGATGCTGAGTTCATTTTCCAGTTCCTTTTCTTAAAGCAATTGACAGGTATAAATCATTTGGAACAATTCCAACAGCAGTAGGAGATGAACTAGAAGGTTCAGTACCTGTTTTGGGTTCAGATTCTTTGATATGTTCAAGCTCCAGAGCTGACCTCCTCCTTGGAAAGGTGTGTGGTGGATCCTTGAATTTGAACAGGTTTAGGTTTTGCTTGTTGCTCTAGTACAGTGGTAGACTTGTGAATCTATAACTAGGATAGAAGGATGGGGAGAAGATAATGAGGTATGAATAGAAGGAGAGTCTTGCGATACAGGAATAGGATTTTGTTGAGTAGATGATTGAGAAAAAAAATATATTAAGAGAACAAGGGAATTCTAGAACTTCATTATCTTGTGAATTCTCCCTCTAATGATGAGAGTGCGGGGCTGAAAAAAATGGCATATACTCATGAAAGGTGACATCCATAGAAACAAAGACTTTTCTAGTAGGAGGATAATAACACTAGTAACCTTTTTGTGTATTTGAGTATTCAATAAACACACTCTTTGTGGCCTTGGAATCAAGTTTGCCTCTATTATGTTTATGAAACTAGACAAATGCAACACATCCGAAAATCCTAGGAGTGGGCTTATTTTGGATGACGAATTCAGGACGAAAATTGGCCAATCTTTGTAAGGAGCTTTTGTTTTCAAGGATTTGAGAGGGTATTCTATTTATCCAATAAGCAGCTGTTAGAACTGCTCCTCCCCAGAAGCTCTTCGGAACATTAGTTTGAAAGCTCTAGCAACATTGAGCAAATGTCTATTTTTTCTCTCAGCCACCTCATTTTGTTGTGGTGTCTCAATGCACGAGGATTCATGAATGGTTCCTCCTTTTTGAAAGAAGGCATTGAGAACTTGATTGAAATAAGCAATTGCATTATCAGACCTGACCCTCTTAATAGAAATCCCAAATTGTGTGCTTGTCATTTTTTGAAATATTGGAAAGATAGTGCTCACCTCAGATTTTTCTTTGATGAGATAGGTGGCTTTGGTACAACCATCAATAAAGGACACAAACCATTGTGCCCTAGTGAAATAAGGAATTCTGGAAGGATCCCAAACATCAATATGAACAAGAGAAATAGGTCTAGAAGAACTTGTATTGCTTATTGGAAAAGAAACATGTTGATGTTTAGCGAGCTCACAAGTGCCACAATGAAAAGTACCAACATCTAAATTCCTAAAGATTCAAGGGAACACACACTCTCTCTCTCTCTCTCTCTCTATATATATATATATATATATATATATATATATAATATAAAGGGAACATATTCTTAAGAAGGTGGAAAGATGGATGACCAAGACAAAAAAATGCTGCAACCAGATTACAAACTCATTAGAGGATCTTGAGTTACTAAAAGAACCATCTTGTGTGGAGCAAGAAAGCGTCAATTTGAGTTCCTTTATTTGTAGCAGCTGTCATTTTTAAGGGAAATGGAAACTTAATATTACCTTGACTAGCAACAGTAATAGAAGAGCCATCAGCAAGAGTAATTTTCTTATTTTCAGCTGGTTTATAGTTCTCAAATTTGGTGGGACTATAAATCATATGATCAGTGGCCCTGGAGTCTATAAGGCAAGAGATAAAATAAAGTGAATTTTCATCGTTAAAGGCATCAGAAAGGAGGCATTTACCTGATTGAGCCAATGAACATGAGCTAGATGAAAGGGAGTCAAGAAAACCTTGTAATTTTTCAATTTCCTCTTTGTTAAATTCTTTGAACTCTCTTGCACTAGGGGCTGATTTTCTTGAGGAATCTCCTCTGTTTTTGTGTAATGAACCCGATTTTGCTGTTGTTCATTGAAGCCCCCATTTTGACTAAGGACTTATGCTGTCCCATGAAGCTGTAAACAATTCTCTTTTGTATGCTGAGATTTCTTGTAATAAATACACCGAGGTCCATCATGACTAAATTTTTTGGTGGTTTCCTTCCTTATATTTTTACTACTCTTTTCGTTTTGTCCGTCTCACATTATCCAGCTTGCGATCTCCACCAGCTTTTGAGGAGACTAAGGCTGACCCTTCAATTTGTTGTAATTCCACTATCATAGTCCTTTGGCTCTCTTCTGCATGAACTATAGCAAAGACTTCCTTTAAAGAAGACACTCGATCTTTTCCAAGGATCTGAATACAGACTTGATATAACTCTATGTTAAGTCCAGCAAGAAACTCAAACACTTGATCTCTCTCCATAAAATCTAAGAGAGTTTTGGTATCTTCACTGAATCTCATCTTCAAGTCCTGATAATGATCCATCTCAAGCCACAACCCATTCATAAGGTGGGTAATTGAAAGAGTACCTTGCTTTGTTGATAAAATTTTTGTCTTGATCTCCTAGATAACTGCTGTATCTTGTTTCTTTGAGTAACTTTGGCAAGCTGTTTCCCAGATGTACTTAGTGGTAGGAAGAAACATGTAGTTCTTGCTAATTTCTGGTTGCATTGAGTTCCATAGCCATGACGTGATTAATGAATCTACCTAATCCCATGCCTGAAAACTTGGATCAGTAGAGCTTGGACCAATTCCATTCAAATGACTGATCTTCCTCCTTCCCTTCAAGAATGTTCTAATGGTTTGTGACCGCTGTAGATAATTGTTCCCATCAGGGCTATAGGAAGGATGCATGTTGGGCAATTCTTCACTTAGTCCATTAGTTGGAGGCTCAAAAGCAGACCTGATATGATTGGTAACTGCATTCTCATGGTTTCTGACATCTCAAGAAGCAAAAAAGATTGAATTTGGACATCTAACCTACTAGGCAATAAAAACCAAGTATTAATTGACGAGAAGCAAGAAAAAGAAGTCAACCAATGATCTCTTGAAGGAGTTCTTATCAGCATAGATTAAAAAGAAACTAGGCCATTAAGGCAAAAGAGATGGCGTTTAAGGCTAACAACAGCAATGAAGAGAGTCCCAAGGATTTTTCTCTGATACCATGTGGAAAAATGGTAAAAATCTGTTCTGTTGTTTTTGTAGTACGTGGAAACAGATGTACTCATACGGATCAAGAAGAAGAAAAAAAAGGAAATACACAGTTATACATACAGCTGGACACAAATATACAGCAGGATAAGTTAAGAAAGGCACAACTAATATACAATGGAGCTTCCAAATATAGATAGAATTTTCAAAAAACTACTTCAGGCCCTACATCATTTTTCTTTTTAATTTAATTGAAACTCAATGGTCATATAAAACTCTTGAAGCATTTTGTTATTTCTTCCATCATGCTTGTATTCTATTTATGACATATTTCTTGATTTCTCTATTTTCTTGAGCTCTTGATCCTAATTATTGAAATCAATTCCAAAGAACAAATACATTTGAAATTTGTTGTCATTGATTTGAGATGCTGATGTTTTTTTCAGTTACCACATAACATACATTATTGTATCATCATCGTCATAAGCCATTTCCTGCCTATCTCGCATGCGTGGGGTTGACTGCATGGATTTTGTTGTGCTATTCTTGACGATTTGAGACTAAATTTTCAGTAATTTGTAATATTTTCAAATCTTGTTTAATTACTTCTATTCAATTTTTTTTTTGGCCTTCCTCTCATTTTCCTACCATCTTCCACTTGGATAGATTCTAATCTTTTAACCAGTGTTATTTTAGGCCTTTGTTTAACATGACCAAACAACATACATTATTGTGTTCAAGAGATTTTTACAGAGAATGAACCTGTCTAGGCTTGGCTCTTAGAATAGAATTTCACTAATCACTTTTTAAGGCACCATCCTCAGTGAGGTTTCGTATTCATTTTTACTTTTTATGAATAGATGCTTGCAACCTTCAAATTTGCTATTCCTAGACAACAGCCTTTCTGTCAGTATCCCTGTAGAGGGTGATCCAAATGGTTAATAAAGGTACAGAACAGCCAGAAAGATGTGCCAATGCTTTGACGAGTGCAATATCAATGTTGCATTCTGAACATAGTTGGGATTTCCTTCTTCTGAAAATTATGAGTATTTAGCTACAGTTTGGATTTTTGTAATCCTTTATATGGAAGGTTTGTTCACCCTGAGTGTAGGGGTTATCTTCTTGCCACTAAAAACTCTTTGTTTTCGCTGCTTTCTTTTTTTAAAATTTTTTTTTTTTATAATTATTTTTTAGAAATAATTTTCTTCTTCTTCTTTTTAACCTTCTCTCTATCTAGTTCTCTAGGCCTAAAATTTTTTTGGTTTTTAGAGTGATATACTTATTAGGGTGAAATTGGCTAAATCTGAATGGATAGTAAATGTAAAGCAATATACTAATATGCCAGTTACCTGTACCACGTCTCTAATAATCATTCCATTTTCCTACCTTTATTTATTTTTCATTATTTACATTTACATTTCTCTTAGTATCAAAATACACACTTTCAATTGACCATTGGATTTGTTGTCTAAATTCATTATTTACACTTACATTTTTCTCATTATCAAAATACACACTTTCAATTGACCATTTGGATTTGTCGTCTACACTCTGTTTGTAAAACTTGTATGCTTATCTGTTAGATGTCAAAGAGAGGTAGCAAATAGGCATAAATGGAAGTCATTATTAACACTGCTTACACTTTAATGCTGGCCAGATAATTCCAAACATTGAGTGGGGGAAGCATACCAGAGTCATTCTTGATGTTGGTTGTGGTGTTGCTAGCTTTGGGGGATACTTGTTGGAGAAAGATGTCCTTACAATGTCACTTGCTCCAAAAGACGAGCACGAAGCACAAATACAGTTTGCTCTTGAGCGAGGAATTCCTGCTATCCTCTCCGTTATCGGCACCCAGAGGCTTACTTTTCCTGATAATGTTTTCGATGCTGTGCACTGTGCTCGATGTAGAGTTCATTGGGATGGAGATGGTATGTTCAACTTGATCGTATGTATTATACAGTTATTTCTGATCTTTCATCCTTTATTTATTTTTGTAATGAAAATTTCTTTCAGTTACCTTATTGTTGATTTGGTTTCATATGTAGGTGGAAAACCATTATTGGAACTTAATAGGATTCTTAGGCCTGGAGGAATTTTCATATGGTCAGCAACACCTGTTTATCGTGAAGAAGAGAGAGACCGAAACGTTTGGAATGGTTCGTCAGATTCCTTTTGTTTACGTTTTCCAAATAGCCAACATATAGTGCTTTTTAATCTTCCTTAGTTTTTATTACTTCAATTATTTTTTTGTGTTAATATAACGTGTATTTTGAGCAAAGAAGTGGGGGAATTTCCCTTTTAGCTACTGAATGAAGGATATTTGTACTATTAGTTTTGTAAGCCATTGCTAATGATTCAACTCTCGGATTATATTTTCAATGAGCAAGATCCCTTTACACCACTGTTTGCAGTTTCGTAGAAACGGAAATTTTCACCAACTTTGACGAAGTCATCACTAATTTTTTTGGAGCATTTTGCTAAAATATAAAACATTGAAAAATGGAGAGAACTTGAGAATATTTCAATGAAACATCGTCATAACTAACGATAAGTTTAAGCACACATTTAAGGCAAGATATCACTTTCGATGCCTTGGACTGCACATAAAAGTATAGTTTCCCTAAAAATTATAAAGAAGCACATTGTGAGGTGAGTTGCTTTGTTTTACAGCAAGAAAATGAAACCCTATACAACAAGCATCTCTGTTATACAAGTAAACTTGCGGACTTAGTAAACTAAAGCAAGTAAACTTGCAGTCTAAGAAATAACTAAAAATAGAAACAAATACCCTAAAACAATGCAAACCATTATTTGAATTAATGATACTAAATCCCAAGAATGACAAAACTTTCAAGTAAAAACTTTAAACAAAATAAATACTAATTTACAGAAGCTTCTTTTTCTCCCTAACGTAGAAAGAATTCGTCCTTGGGTTTTGTGATGAACTTTTTTCAATTTCGGTGAGAGGTAATCTAATACATTGGAATGACATTTTGTTAGTCGGCCAGTACTTTATTACCAGAGTTGCAACATGTGATCTTTAAACTCAAAAATTTCATTTTTTTAAACTCGGACGACTGTTTTGTAATCTTTTGGAAGTCACTACAATCTTTACAATTTTCTGAAAGTAGAGGACCTTTCTGCAATTTCTAAAATTAGGGCTGACTTGCAATTTTAGAAAAGAGGGGATGCTTTTGTAATTACGAGAAATCTGGGTCAGTTTTGAAATTGTCTGCAAGTTGGGGCTGTTCTATTAATTTTTGAATCACAGAAGACTTCTTTGCAAATTTTTGTTAGCATTCAGGGATAGTTGGTGGAAGTTCTAGTGGAATAGATCTCTCCCCAAGTTCCCAGACTTGCTGAAATCAGTAGTGGCAGATGGAGGATTTTTTTCTGTTTTTTTTTTTTTAAGGGTGTGTTTGGGAAGTGGTAAAATTTTTCATGAAAAGTTATTTATGTAAAATTTTTTGAAATAAAAGAAAATGATGTGATATAATAGGGGTAATAATGAGGAATAAAGAGAATTAAATTAAAATAAATAGGTTAGATGTACGAGTAGTAGTGTAGAAATTGTTAAAGTAGGATAGTTGTATATGAAGAAGTGAAAAAATAATTAAAAAAGGGGGCAGTTGTGGAGAGTGAAAAGTTTTGATGGAATCAAAACACATCCTAAAAAAAAAATTACCAAATTTCTCTTTGATACCAAGTTGATGTAGGATGTGTGACTTAGATCAAATGAAAGGAAAGACTTTGGAAGCAAGAGGGAAGATCCTATCAATAGGATAAGAAGAGAATAAAGGGGTGAAATTATTGATGAATTAGGAGACAGAGACAAGGCTAAAGAAAAACTTAAAGGAGTGAAGAAGATGTAGAACGAGTAGAGAAGAAGATAGAAAAAAGAGGAAGAAATGTATTAAAGGGATGAGAAAGGAAGAAAGGGCAAGGAACTAGAAGAATTAGAGATGAGATAAAAAAGAAAGAGAGAGGAACAGAAAAAGTAGCAGAGGAGGAGGAGGAAGAAGAAAAAGAAGAAAAGAAAATTATATCGAAACAAGAATCTCATTCCATTATCAAAATAAACTATCTTACGTAGAACTTAAATATCCTTATTTATATGAAAAAATAACTTAAGCTACAAGAAAACAAAATCTTATGTAACAAGCGACCTTGCTCAACAAATATACCTGCGGGCTAAGCAAATTTATATGACAATAAACTAGCGAGCTAAGAAATAACTAAAAATAGAAACAAATACCCTAAAACAATATAATCCATCATTTGAACCAATGATACTAAATCCCTAAAATAAGAAAACTTTCCAAGAAAAACCCTCAACAAAATAAATACTAATTTATGAAAGCTTCTTAATACCCTATATCATGCACACAACAGAGAATCATATTGTTATGCAACTATAAAGAAATCCTAAATAACAGAATAAAATTATATGCTTGATGTAAATATTCTATTAAATTGGTTTAAACAATTACTCGATACTTGTATCAAACCTACATCTTAAAAATTGAGGAGGTTACATATGTTGTGAAATAAATAGCAAATCAAGCACAATCCATGTTTTGATGATTAACAATCCAAATTTGAGAATCCTTAAGGTACTAACAAGTTTATGAATTGTTTCAAGTTAGAAATTTTCAAATTCAAGGCATGACAAGTCAAGTCACAAAGCCAATCGACTTAGGTCAAGTTGATACCCAAGTCGACTCCAGTATCGACTTTAATAGGCGAATTTTGGACAACATTGAAATTGTGGGCGTGTGAACAGATGAAGTCGTACCCAAAGTTGACTTCGCATGCGACTTGAGTCAAGTCGCAATTCAAGTTGACTCCGCAAACAACTTGGATGGACTTCAGGGCGCCAATGCTGAATTTGATGAAGTCAAGTTGCAACCCAAGTCATCTCCGACATGCGACTTGGGTGAAGTCCCAGAGGAAATCGACTCAGTCATGCGACTTGAGTTAAATTTCACCTCAAGTTGACCCCCACCTTTCAGCTTAAGCATAAGAAGGTTCAAAACAAGCAATATATTTCAGAATCAACCAGAAAAGTTTGAGCAACTCACGACATATTAGAACAAAGACAAATATGATGATATTCATGAACACTACTCAAAATGAAAAAGAGTACACTCTACAAGTTTGACAATTGCTGAGATTAACAAAGGAGAAATGGAAGATAAAAGCAAATATATCAAGGGATATTGATTCATGAAGACTTGAAGTTGCAAAGGGCATAGTGAGCAGTGAAGTTGCAACCCAAGTCGACTTCACTTGCGACTTGGGTTGAGTCTCAGACCAAGTCGACCCCAGAATCGAACTTGAAGCTAAAAGAGAGGAGGAAACCTCTGAGAAGAAAGTACTGCATACCGAAGCTGCAACCTAAGTTGACTCCAGTCTGTGACTTGGGTAAAGTTGCACCTGAAGTCGACTTTGAGTGTGACTTGGATCATAATGGTCGAAAAATTTCGAACGTTGGCTCATTAAATGCATGCCACCTACCTCGTAATGTTTGAATTTATTCCCTTTCTATTTAAGACTTGTCAAATGAAGTGGAAGGGGTTAGCTAAAAGATCGATTAAGCTTCCACCTTCCAACTTACAAGCATTCAAATGATCATTTAAATGCTCTAAAAGAAAAACTATGTCATTCATTGCAAATGCTAAAGTTGTCTCTGTCAATCTCACTCTCCAAGCTCTTCTTCATGCTGAAATTTTCTCCACACAATCATTAAAGTGTAGAATCTTTCATCTAATCATTCACCTATAATTCTACTTGACTTGGTGTTGGAGACCAAGGTGTGTGGTTGGAGTGTGACTCACCATCTATTTGCATGATAATTGTAAAGGCCTCCTAGAGCTAAAATCTAGAAGAGAGCAAGGGCTCTAGTTCTAATCCTATTGATATAGTAGAACCTAAGACACAAAGGTATAACCTTAGAAGAGTGGAGTAGAGAGGGTTGTCCCGAATCACTATAATCTTGTGTGTATGATATTATTACACTGTTGCATTTCTATTCTCCACATTTTTATTCAAGGGGACTTAATTGATAAGGTGTTAAGGTTAATTCATCGAAAGAATTTCAAAAGAACCTAATTGACCTCTCCCCTCTTGGGTTTTGCTACGAACTCAGGACTAACAACGTAGAAGTGGAGCTCATAGTTATTAATACTATAGTAATTCTACAAATCAAGAATGTATTAATCATAGAAAAAGAAGAGTGAGATGATAGAAACTTTGCTTCTAACATGCAATGCTATATATGAAAATGAAGATTTTGTATTATACTTAGATTTTGGTTCTAATAATCCTATGCCTGAAAACAAAGAATTGTTCTTTGAAATTGATGAAAGATTTCATTCCGCTAGCAAATTTGGTTATAATTCCACAATTGAAATTATAGGAAAAGGAAAAAATTCCAATTCGGTCAAAAGATGATACAGAACAAAATATATCCAATGTTTTTTTTTTTTTGCACAGAAATCGGAAAACAAGTTATTATGGGGCAACTTCTAGAGAAGGGATATAAGATTAGCATAAAGAATGGATGCTGTAAAATTGAAAATAGGTAGAAACAAATCTTTACAAATGTTAAGATAACACCAAAAAATATGTTTTCTTTTCATGTTTAGAATGTAATACTATCATGTTTTATACTTTTGTGAAAAATGAATCGTGGCTTTGACATTTAAGATTTGTTTGAATTTGAGTGGGAAGAAATTATTGTGTCAAAAAAATAAGGTAACGGGATTACCATTGGTCAATCGCTCAAATGATGCATGTGAAGAATGCGTAGTGGGAAAGCAACATTGGATTTCTTTTCCAATAGGACAGTTAAGAAGGGATATGGATCTATTAGAAATTGTTCTTTCGGATATACACGGACTTATTGTACCTCGATCATTTGGGGATAAAACTATTTACCAAAAAGACATGGGTTTTCTTTCTTGAAGAGAAGTTACAAGCATTTTCAGTGTTTAAAAAGTTTAAATTATTTGTTGAAGAGCAAAGTGGTCATTTTGTTAAATGCTTAAGAACTGATTGAGATGGTGAATATACCTTAAATGACTTTGTTTGGTTTTGAGAAAATCATGGTATGTAGAAAACAATATTTTTGCTAAAAATGTTTTGGGTAGAAGTTGTGAATAGGAGCATTTATGTTCTAACATGTGCTTAACAAAAAGTGTTAAGGAATATGACATCAGATGATGCCTGGAGTGACTACAAGCCAAGTGTAATGCATATCTGAGTTTTTGAATGTATTGCTTATGCTTCTATTCCTAATGAAAAGAGAAAGAAGTTGGATGACAAAGTGAGGTATGTATCTTTATTAGATGCTGAGATAATTCTAAGCCTATCGACTTTATAATTCTCTCATTGAAAAAATTATTAATAATAAGGATGTGACTTTTGTCGGAGATAAGGCTTTTTAATAAACAAAAAATAAGGAAAAGATTATTCTTTTAGAGTTTATAGAAAATGGAAAAGAACTGTTAGAATTAAGCAGAATGCAGGACGAAACTATTTCACCCAGAAGAGAATAGTCACCTAGAAGAGAAGTCGCCACCTAGAAGAGAAAACATTAAGAGATGTAGTTTCATAAAGTACTCATGAGGTGATTGCTAGACCTCAAAGAACCCCAAAACAACTAACTTGGATGAGAGATTTTATGGTAAGAATGACAATGATGATGATATTGATGAAAATGGTGATAAAACTATACCTGCACATTTTGTTTTCTTTTTTAGAACTGATCCATTAGATCATGGAAGTGCTATAAAAGACGCAAAAATAGAAGAATGCAATGCAAGAAGAAATAAATTCAATAGAAAAGAATAACACTTGGAAATTTGTTGATCTTCCTGAAGGACATAAACCTGATGATATAAAGTAGGTTTATAGAACAAAAGTCAATACAAATGGTGATGCTGAAATATAAAGTCAGACTTGTTCTTAAGAACTATAAGCAGAAAGTTGGAATTGACTATAATGAAGTCTTTGCACTTGTAACTTTGCAAGAAACAAATAGATTAGTTCTCCCATTACTTGCTCAAAATTCATGACCTGTTTTTTAGGGGGTTGCAGTTGTATGCACTCGAGTGCATTGAGGCTCAATGCACCTGGGTGCATAAACCCATTAAATTTTTTTTTACATAACTATTAATCTAAGCGTATTTGACATGTATATTAATTTTTACCAATTTTGGAGATTTTTAATTTTTTTCAGATTTTTATAAATCTGTGGCATTTTTAGTAATTTAAAATTACTAAAATGCCACTAATTTTTAAAAATTCGAAAAAAATTTAAAAATTTCTAAAATTGGTAAAAATTGATACACATGTTAAAATACATTTAGAATAATAGTTTCATGAAAAAAGTTTCACAAAAAATTTTAAAAATGGGTGAAGTACACCTGGGCGCATTGGACTGGGTTCTGTTTTTTAGTTGGATGTAAAGTCTGTTTTTCTATATGGAGATTTACTTAACGAGGTGTATGTGGAATAACACTTTGGTTTTATCAAACCGAAAAGTAAAAACAAAGTCTACAGATTGAAAAGGCCTTATATGGTTTAAAACAAGCTCTCCGAGCATAGTACAGTTGCGTTAATTCTTATTTTGAAAATATGGGATTCGTCAAATGTTTTTATGAACATATTCATTTTGTGGAATATGGAATAGGGGATAAAATGCTGATTGTTTGTTTATATGTTAGATGATTTGATATATACTGGAAATGATCGGTCTATGATTGATGAATTTAAATAGTTAATGGAAAAAGAATTTCATATGATTGGTACAGGCCTAATGAATTATCATCATTGAATTGAGATTGATCAGTCAAAAAAGAGCATCTTCATAAATGAAAAGAAGTATTTGGAAGAAGTTTTACTACGTTTTCAAATGGAAAGAAGTAAACCTGTTGATGAAAATAGAAAGAAATTTTTCAAATCTGTCTATTCTAGGCGCAAGAATTTTGTAAAAGGGAAATAATCCTAGGATATTTTAAAAATATTTTATTTTGCTATTTTTGAAAGATATTAGAAGATTCCTAGGATATTTTAGAATCTGTTTAAAATAAGCATGTATCTATTTTAAGTTTACTTCCTTAAGAAGTTTACTTAAAATATACAACTTCCTTTTCTAGAAGGATTTTCCTAAGATATTTTAGAATCTATTTAAAATAAGCAAGTATCTATTTTAAGTTTACTTCCTTAAGAAGTTTACTTAAAATATATATTTCTTTTTCTAGAAGGATTTTATTTGCTAAGATTAGGTGGTATGTTCACCTATAAATACAGCTCTTGTAAGCTCTAAAGGGGCATCAGTTTTGAGATTTATAAAAGTATTCTCTAGTTCTTCTTCTACTTATTCTTGCTCTTCTTTCCTTATTCATATGTTCTTTCTACCTTCTTTCTTCACTTCTCATCTCTAGAAGTTCCTTCTTCTTTCTTCTATTTTCTCCTCTACACATCCTACATCAATTGGTATCAGAGCCAAACCTGGTACTACTTTCGCCCAATTCCTATTGTCATTTTGCTGTCCACGAACTGGTGCTATCATTATTGTCCATTCTGTAGCTGTTTGATGCTGCCTACTGTTGCCATTACAACAACCTGTTGGTCGTCACGAAGATACTGCTAAACTTGGCAAGATTGGACCTCAATAGGTACATTTTCTCTAATTGAAAGTGCTTAAGTCATATCTGTTTTAGTCAAGTTCTTTGCTTTTGAACCTTAAAAAAGAGAGAGAAAAAAAATCATTCTTAGTAGTAAGTCTTTCCTATATCAGCATAAGTTGAATTTTGAGTCACCATGCCTACTAATGCTGAATTAAATGCCGAACTCAAAGCTTTATCCAATTTTATTGATAATCGATTTGAATCTTTAACAATCCTTTGTGATACCTTGGCCCAAAAGAAAGAAGATTTCCAAAAAGAAACCACCTCTTCCATTCAATCTCTCATTTCCTCAGTAAACAGGTTGACTGAAATTGTTGGAAAACGTCTTATGATTGAGACTGGACAATCATTTCGAAATGGTCAATCACACAATACTCATGTTTCTAGTAGCTCTCCTATTATAACTGGCCTTCTCCAAAATCCAAACATGCATGCTAGAGGTCATCATAACCCAGAGCATTCACATATTCCAGAAATGCATACAAATTTGGAAAATCATGAAGATGACAATAATTTTTATGAAATTGGTTTTGCAAACAATCTTAGACATGAGAACCATCAGAGAAATTATAATATACCTTTTCCACAACAACAACGATGTGTAACTGACAATTCTTGGGTGGCAAAACAAGTCAAGGTAGATGCTCCTAGTTATGACGGTCGTCTAGACCCTAATGCATTCTTAGATTGGTTGGCAAACATGGAAGATTTCTTTTGTTGGTATGATATGGATGATGCCCAACGATTGAGATTTACAAAAATGAAACTTGTTGGGTCTGCCAAACACTATTGGCAAGGGGTTCTAGATGAAAGTCAACGCGTAGGAGTACCTATCACTACATGGGCTGAAATGAAAGCTAAATTGAAAGAGTACTTTCCTGAATATCATCAAACTCAACTATTGGAACAACTGGTTAACTTGAGACAAAGATCATTAAGTGTAACTGACTATCTTAATAAGTTTGAAGATTTAAAAATGAAATATGGAATACAGGAAGGTCCTTGGGTTACACGAACAAAGTTTATCAATGGCCTGAAACCCGAAATCAAAACTTTGTTGAAATTGTATTCAGTTGTTTCTGCGGAAGACGCATATTATAAAGCTCTAGAATTGGAAAATTTTCAAAAATCTTTCACTAACAAACGTTTGATTCCACAAACTGGAGAGATGAGGGTATCCAAATTAAATTGTAACCTAACGTCTTTTCAAGGAACAACTAAACCATTGCCTGAACAATACATAAGCAGGGAAAAGAGTAATCCAGTTTCTCTTGCCATTGGCAAGCGGATTAATGGTCCATGTTTTCGTTGTGGGGGTAAAGGTCATATTGCATCACAATGTCCTCAGCACACACTCATAATTAATCATGTAGAAGATCATGAAGATGTGACCATTGATTAAGTTGCTGAAACTTTTGAGGAACCATCGGATTGTGAACTTGATGGAGACTATAGCTATAATGAGGACTCACAATTAAATGTTGTGCGTTGCATTTTGACGACTACTTTTTCAAATAATGATTGGAGACGTACAAATATATTTCATCAATTTTTTAAATGTGGGAATACAGTATGCAAGATTGTTATAGATGGAGATAGTTTCATGAATGTGATTGCCAAATCAGCTATAGTCAGATTGAATTTGAAAACTGAACCACATCCTCATCCATATCGTGTAGCATGGGTAGACAAAACTACACTTCCTGTTAATGAAAGATGCTTGGTTCCTATATCGATGGGTGATTATTCTGACCATATTTGGTGTGACGTGCTACCCATGGATGTGGCTCATATTCTTCTTGGTCGTCCATGGCTATATGACCTAAAAGTAATCCATTATGGGCAACCAAACACCTATATTATCAAGCATAATGGAAAATCTATCCTTTTGAAGTCTGCTAAACCTAAAGAAAGTGATAGATCCCACAAAGAGTCTCCAGTTGATTCATCTGAAAAACGATCTTTGCATATTCTTACAAGAAAATAATTTGAAAAAGAAGGACAAGATTCAAGACTCATTCTAGCTATAGTAACCAAAGAGGAAACAAATATTGTTCTTCATGAGACTAATGTAGCATTACCTGAAATCCAAGCATTAATGAAAGAATACAAAGATGTGATTCCTGATGAATTACCAAATGAGCTTCCACCTACGAGGGATATTCAATACACTATTGATCTTATACCAGAATCTCAATTATCAAATTCGCCTCATTTTTGTATGAATCCTAATGAGTGTGCTGAATTAAAAAGGCAGGTAACTGAACTGGATAAGGGGTTTATTCGTGAACGTCTTAGCCCATGTGTTGTACCAGCTCTATTAACCCCTAAAAAAGATGGATCTTGGAGAACGTGTGTTGATAGTCGTGCGATCAACAAAATTACCATAAAGTATAGATTTTCTATACCAAGACTTGATGATATGTTAGATCTTTTGACTGGCGCACAATGGTTCTCTAAGATAGATCTTAGAAGTGGATACCATCAAATTCGAATTAGAATGGGGGATGAATGGAAAATTACCTTTAAAACCCAAGATGGATTGTTTGAATAGTTGGTTATGCTTTTTGGACTATCAAATGCCCCAAGTACATTTATGAGAATCATGAACCAAGTATTTCAACCTTTCATTGGAAAGTTTGTGGTAGTCTATTTTGATGATATTCTCATTTATAGCCGTTCTAAGGAAGAACACTTGCAACATTTAAAAATTGTTCTTGAGACGCTTTGATCCGGAAAGTTCTTTGTAAACCTCAAGAAATGTTATTTTTTGACAAATCAAGTGATTTTCTTAGGATTTGTGGTATCAGCTAATGGAATTTCTATGGATCTCTCAAAGGTAAAAGCCATTAGGGGCCAGAACCCACATCAATTTCTGAGGTGCGAAGTTTTTATGGTTTAGTTACATTTTATAGACGCTTCATTAAAGGGTTTAGCACAATCATGATTCCTATCATAGATTGCTTGAAAAAAAAAATTCAATGGTCAACTTCTGCATCTAGAGCATTTAAGGAGATTAAAAAGAAAATGACTGAGTCACCTGTATTGCAACTTCCTGATTTTCCTAAAATTTTTGAAATCGCTTGTGATGCATCAGGAGTTGGGATTGGGGGTATTTTGAGCTAGGAAGGTCATCCAATTGCGTACTTTTATCAAAAACTCAATGAAGCTAAACAAAAATATTCAACATATGATCGAGAATTTTATGTTGTCGTGCAAACACTTAAATTTTGGAGGCATTATTTGCTACCTCATGAATTTGTATTGTATTCAGATCATATAGCTTTGAAGTATTTGCAATCACAAAAACGATTAAGTACTAGATATGCAAAGTGGATTGAGTTTTTGCAAAAGTACACATTTGTTCTCAAACATCAGGCAGAAATTGAGAACAAACCTACAGATGCTCTTAGTCGTGTCTGACTCATTCTTCATACTATGGATGTTAAAGTTGTTGGATTTGATAGGTTGAAAAGCGAATATCCACCATGCACTGATTTTGGAATTATTTTTCATAAAACACAAAATGGAAATCGTAATGATTATGTGATTCATGATGGATATTTATTTAAAGGAATAAAGCTATGTATTCCCAATACATCACTTCGAGACTTTTTAATTTGGGAATTACATGCTGGGGGTATTGCTGGTCATTTTGGTAGGGATAAAACCATTTCGTTAGTTGAGGATAGATTTTATTGGCCTCCATTGAAAAGAGACGTGTCAAGAATTGTTTCACAGTGTCGCACATGTCAACTTGCTAAAGCTCAAAAGAGAAATACTGGATTATACACTCGTCTGCCTGTACCACATATTCCTTGGCAAGACATAAGTATGAACTTTATTCTTGGATTGCCTAAAACCTTTCGAGGATTTGATTCAATTCTTGTGGTAGTAGATAGATTTTCGAAAATGACTCATTTTATCCCATGTACTAAATCTGCTGATGCTTCATATATTGCAAAATTATTTTTAGAGAAATTGTTAAGCTTCACGGTTTACCAACTTCCATCGTTTCTGATCAGGATGTTAAATTTGTAAACTATTTTTGGAAAACATTGTGGAAACTCTCGGGTACCAAATTGAAATTTTTATCTTTTTTCATCCACAAACTGATGGCCAAACTGAGGTAGTCAATCAGAGTTTGGGAAATCTGCTTAGAACTTTGGTGGGAGAACATATTGGAACTTGGGATTTTGTATTGACTATTGCCGAATTTGCATGCAACAATTCAGTCAATCGTTCTACTGGGAAATCTCCTTTTGAAATTGTCTATGGTTATATTTCTCGAGCTCTCATTGATTTAATTCTTTTACCCATTGATACCCGTTCATCTGCTACTGCTGAATCTTTTGCTCAACACATTTGAGATTTTCATGCTGATATTAGAAAGGTTACTCTAAGCAATGAAAATTATAAGCTTGCTGCAGATGTTCATAGAAGAAAACATGAAGTTGATGTTGGGGATTATATCATGGCTCGTGTACGTCCAGAAAGATATCCTAAACATTCTTTTAAGAAATTGCATGCACGAGCCAATGGCCCCTTTCGTGTTTTAAGAAAATTGGGATCTAATGCATATGAACTTGATTTGCCTTCAGATATAGGAATTAGTTCTACTTTCAATATAGAGGATTTGTTTCCTTACCGAGGTACTTTTGAGCCTCCAAGTTTGTCTGCTGGAATTTCAACAGATAACAGTTCAACATCACCACATGTGCCTATACTTCCACGAGTACCATCTACTTTTTCAGATCAAATAGAGAATATCCTACAAGATGAACTTGTTATTACTGGATCAAGTATTATGCAACGATTTCTTGTCAAGTGGAAAAACAAGTTTGATTCTGATGCTACGTGGGTTACCGAAGATGACCTACGCCACTTGGATCCGAATATTCTTGAGCAGTATCAAAGTCAGAACTCTCCAGTGGTGAGTTTTTCGAAGCTGGAGAGAATTGATGAAAATAGAAAGAAATTTTTCAAATCTGTCTATTCTAGGCGCAAGAATTTTGTGAAAGTGAAATAATCCTAGGATATTTTAGAAAGATTTTATTTTGCTACTTTTGAAAGATATTAGAAGATTCCTAGGATATTTTAGAATCTGTTTAAAATAAACATGTATCTATTTTAAGTTTACTTTCTTAAGAAGTTTACTTAAAATATATATTTCTTTTTCTAGAAGGATTTCATTTGCTAAGATTAGGTGATATGTTCACCTATAAATACAGCTCTTGTAAGCTCTAAAGGGGCATCAGTTTTGAGATTTATAAAAGTATTCTCTAGTTCTTCTTCTACTTATTCTTGCTCTTCTCTCCTTATTCATCTGTTCTTTCTACTTTCTTTCTTCACTTCTCATCTCTAGAGGTTCCTTCCTCTTTTTTCTATTTTCTCCTCTACCCATCCTACATCACCTGTATGTACTCTAGTTGTTATAAAATTGAAATTATCTAAAGATAATGATGGAAAGAGAGTGAACAATACTTTGTATTGGCAGATTGTGGGCAGTTTGATGTATTTGACAACTACAAGACTAGGGGCATGTTTGGCAATGGTTAAAAAATGTCAAGTTAAAACTTTTCAATCTAAAACTTTTCACTCTCCACAACTATCATATTTTTTAATCATTTTTTCACATTTTCCTATACAACTACCATACTTTTCAATCATTTCTACACAACTACCCACACAACTAACCCATCTATTTTAACTTTATCATCTTTACTCATCATCATTACCTCTATCATATCACATCATTTGACAACTTTTACTTTTCAAAAATTTTCATCAAAAGTTTTACCTATTCCCAAACACACCCTAGATATCATGTGTGCAACTAGTTTGATTAGTAGATACCTGGAAAGTCCAAAAGAAATTCATTTCTAAGCTACAAAAAGGATCCTACATTACTTGAATGGAACAAGGAATCTTGGCATTTTTTACCATAATAAAAATCTTCTCTTGCAGGTTTTACTAATAGTGATTATACAGGAGATCTAGATAACGGAGAAAGTATGTCAGGATGTCTTTTTCAATAAAGATGAAGCAGTATCATGGTCATCGAAGAAGTAGCTAATCATGACATTATCCACCACAGATGTGAAATATGTTACAACAATAGCATGTGCATGTCAAATTATCTAGCTGAAAAATATGCTCTAAGGGTTGAATTTTCAAAAAAATGCTGGGATATTCCGTTATAATAATTCAGCAATTGCATTTGCCAAAAATCCATTTCATTATAGAAGAAGTAAGCACATTGATGTGCACTATCATTTCATCCATCAATTGGTAAAATAGAAAGAAATCAAGCTCGCATATTGCAAAACATCAAATCAAGCTGCAGATATATTCACAAAGTCTTTGAAGACTGATGTATTTGTATCATTAAGAAATTTACTTGGCCTTTGTAATCTGAATGGTTTGGTTTAAGGGAGGGTGTTGAGGCTTATAACCTCCCATCCTACATTGGTTGAGTGAAAAAATGGGAAGGGTCCATTTCGCTATAAAAAGGGTCCTAGGCCAGATTTTTGGCTAGGCTAAAAAGTGATTTCGAGTTTTGACTTTTTGAGGTATGTTGTTCTTGTATCATTGTAATATTTAGTTTTTTTATTTAGAAAAGTTGTTTTTGTCATTAGCATAATTATGGTTGAATATAAGTGTTGTTTTTTTTTTAAATTATTATATATTGCTAGTGGTGTTGGTTTGTGGGGAAGTAGTCTTATTGTGGGATTATTTTCAAGTAGTGGTATTATGGGATAATTAGTGTTATTGTGTGGGATATTTCCAACAATTTATTAGTGTTGTCGTGTGGGATCTTCCCAACAATTTAGTCATAAGAAGCATGAATATATATTTTTTTTTTTTAAAAAAAAAACTCTGTTCATATGGCATTTTAATCAAAACTTCTTTTCTTGGAGATGTCTTGCTACTGTGACTGCTAATTTCAAAACTTAGTCATCCCTCTTTGCATATTTATTGGATTAGTCTTGGCCATGGATGTTGGTTTGCAATTGGCTTCCTTCCATTGAGACGTAAGATTGAAGGCACATGAATGACTAGGGTGAAGGCTTAACAGTAGTTGAATTGCCCCATAGCATTCTTCTATTGCCACCATTACATGTCTTCCAAGTATCCACAATGGTTTGAGGGCCTGAAGCCACTCTGCTTTTGCACAAATTTCCCTTAGAAGAGATTTTGGCGTTAAGAAATTTAATTTTTTTTTTCTTTTTAAAAAGGATCCAAATGCCATGTTATGATTCAACATGTGGAAATTCTCTATTGTTCACAAAATCAAGTGCACTCCAGGAAAACTAGCCTATCATGTTATCTTCAAGAATGAGTGTCTGTTTTGACTAAATAATATCTAAATTTTGATTGCTTCTGCAGCAATGGTGGCTCTTACAGAATCAGTATGTTGGAGGACAGTGGTGAAGACTCTAGACTCAGGTGGAATAGGAATTGTAATATATCAGAAGCCAGTATCAAATGCTTGCTATGAGGTGCGAAAAGTAAACAAGCCTCCGTTATGTAATTTGAAGAATGCAAACAAAACTTCATGGTACACTTTTTATTGGAATCTCTCTTTAAATGTCTCCTCACTATGGATAAATGACACTGCCAATGTTCTTTTTATTCTCTGCAATGGCAGGTACGTACCACTTGATGGATGTATTCCCCAAATTCCAGTTAAGTATTTAGGAACTGGAAACAACTGGCCCAAGCCATGGCCTGAAAGACTCAGCAGTAAACCTTCAAGTCTATCAGTGGAACCCAGTAGTGTGCCTGCAGAAGAGAACTTCTATGAAGATACAAGGAACTGGGCCACACTTGTATCAAATGTTTACATAGACCTTCCAATCAACTGGTCTAGCATTCGGAATGTAATGGATATGAATGCTGTTTATGGAGGGTAAAGTACTCAAAACTGAATGAAGCTGGCCTATGTCGATTTCATTTCTTAGTTCATATTAAAATGGAAACAAATAATCATTGTTATGTTAGGGGTCCACCACCATATTGGCGGCCTATATTGTGGGCGCAATACAGGCGGTTGAAAATTTTTTTTGTTTTTAATTCTTTTATAAATGAGTGGGCCCTGCCTAGATTTTCTACGTTGTGAAATTTGACAATTTTTTTAAAATTTATTTGGTATTTTATTTTGAAAATACTTTGGGTATAAGATTTACAGATCTAGGTGGGGCCTCATTAAAAAAAAAAAAACCTCCCGCCGTATGGGATCTCTAGTGGTCATTTTATGGGCATAATGTTTCTATTTTTAAACAGCTGTATGATCTGACCATAAGTTCATTTTTCTTTGCTCTTCTAGCTATTCCATGATGCTCTTCTAATTCACCCTTTGAACTGTGGGGCATAATCTGTGTTCGTTGTGGATCCTTTTGATTTCCGCATTTTGAAATGAAAGAGAAGATATTTTGAACAGATGAGCAAAATGGCTTCATTATTTTAAAATATGAAGCACAGAAAAAGTTTTCGGTTGTTAACAAAGATAACAAAAGAACTTGATATTTCCAGTTTTTGGAAATCTTTATAAGGCAATTCATGCAAAATTGGTTTTGATGTTCTATTGTATAATAACTTGTAGCAGAGTTGATAATGTTTTGCTCTGAATATCCTTGCTTTCCTGTAGTATATGCTAGAGTGATGTATCACACGAGTGTTTTTGTTCTAATTATGTTTTTATTTATACATAACCCATATACATGGTAGGATTACATTAGAGCTTTCTTCTTTTAAAAGAATTTTTTTTTTTTTTTTTTTTTTTTTTTATATATAAACAGGAACATTGTATGAGGTTTTATAGCTAATGGTGGTGAACAAAAGTCTTATATCTGATTCCTTCTTTCTAATTCTATTTCATTTTCTTCATACGGACTGCCTTTCCTGAAATTTAATTAACTTTATTTTCAAGCCCCTTAGCACTGCTGCTGTTGACGGCTGTTCAAAAGAAGTAGATTTCTGTTGACATGGATTTCCCAAAGCAAAGTAAGGGGCTGACTGCCTTGCTAATAAAGGGATTAATGATCTCCACAGTAGTTACAAGGCAAGGATCTGTGGCAACCTGAGCCTTTTCTGAATTTGTAAAAGCATACTGAATCTGAAAAATATACTTCATAAAATTCCAACTAATCATGAAATGAAAGAGTATATTGCATATCATGCCCTTTAGTTTTGGTTGGAGAATTCCTTTATGCCAAATGTCTCCCCCTTTTACTTGAAAGTTGATTATAATCTTGCATTTTTTGATTTATCTAATGCCAGGTTTTACAGTTTTGCTGCAGCACTCATTAACCAACCTCTCTGGGTCATGAATACTGTACGTCCTGATGGTCCAGATACTCTTCCTGTCATTTTTGATCGGGGGTTGATTGGGGTTTATCATGACTGGTGCGAGTCTTTTAACACATATCCTCGAACCTATGATCTCCTTCACTCCAGTTACCTCTTCGGAAATCTTACACTTAGGTAAAGAAAATGAGCTGCCACATTTTTGACACATGCAAATGCACTAAAAAAAGAGTAATAGACAGTGCGCAAGGCTCCACTAGTGCTACTATAGATGCAGGCAAAGAACCTGGTCTTTGTGTTAGGCAGCGCTATCTAAATGTGCTGTTAAAGTGGATTCCTTTGTTTAGTTTCAGTTACATTATCATGCTATATTCAAATGGTTTTCTGCAATGTGTGCTAAATAAATGGTTGTTAAACTTTGTTGCTTTATTGAAAAATATTAATGTATTGTGGCCCGTGGTAAGGCAATAATTATCAATTAATATAACTCAATTCATTAAAAAATAAATCTAAATTAAAAAAGTAAAATTTCTTCATCAAAAAGTTAAGACTTAATAATAAACGTGAATTTATATTTGCATCAAAATCTATTACACTAACTTCAAGTTTTATAGAATGATAAAGTCATGCACAGACTTAATATGGGAAATACTTCAATGTTGCATGTACCACTGAAGAATTCAATATGTCACTCCCATTGTGGGTCCGCCTTGATGATAAATCAAAATCGCATCCACCCAATCCATTTAACATTATTTGTTTAACTTGGAAAAAAAGTTTCATCTAAATCAAAGATGTGCATAGGCCCCAAATGAAATATGTATAAAATCAGCAAAATGAAATGGTTTCATGTCAATTTCGAAGTTGTACATTGAACATCTAAACCATCTAAAACACAATTCCTGGTGGATAAATGATCCATAAACTATTTTTTCATTTTAATGCATCTATGAATGAATTTAAAATTTTTTCATAACTTACACTTTCATACACTTTTTAAAACAGGTACAGCCCACCCAAGAATCTGATCGAAATGATTGTTAGCCCGTGTTATAACAAGTGATGTTAAACAAAATGAATGGGTAAGATTTTTTCTAAATCATTAAGAAGGCTCAAAACTGGGAGCCACATCTTCAATGGTACCTGCACGATGGAAGTATATCTCATTTAATACAGTTGTGCAAATGTGAACTGGTCATTAGTATAGGATTTGAGACAATTCAAACATTTGGAAATCTATATTTAACTAACTAATTACAATATTCAAACCATCTGATACATCTATTTTAAAATACAATTACCCAATATTTCTTTAAGGTTTTTCCCAATCAAATATATTAACCTTAGTAAGAAATTATATTGAATGAGTGGACCTTCCCAACCTAAGAGAAATTTGAAGTGTTCATCGTATTCAAGGCCTTTGAATTTACCAATATTTATTCTGCACTGTACTTACTGTAGTTTTCATCGTTTCCTATTAGGTTCTTCATCTACATGGTAGATACCTTGAAACTTCGCGGAGAATATAAACTTTTAATTTAAGGCTATTTTCCTGATTGGATATTTGCCATGCTACATCATCTACCATTTTGATGGTTGGATATTTAGTTTCATGGTAATAAGGGAAAATTTCATGCATCCCCACAAGTTGTCCTTAAATCCACTTGTACTCATGTACTTTCAAAAATTCCAAATATACCTACATATTTTGCTTAAAAATCCACTTATGTCTAAGCCTTTAGGGATCCTTTAAAGGGGCCATTAGCCCCCATGTGAAATAATAAATATTCCCAAGTCCTAATATAATTTGCGGTTAGTTTACTCAAAGTGAAAGATTCATATTCAAGTAATATATGATTTTATAGTTGTAGAATAATTAAAAATTTTAAAAATTCATTAGAATATGATTTTTTAACTATAAAATCATAATTAAGGATGAACATATTCGTCATTTGAGACGAGACTAATGACTCCTTTAATAGATCCTTAACGGTGTAAGTATATAGGGAATTTTAGGTAAAATACTTGAGTATATTTGAAAATTTTGAAAGTTTGTGAGTACAAGTGAAATTAAGGGTAGAAGTCATGGGTATATGTGGAATTTATCCTATAATTAACTTGAAATTCTGCATATTTTTCTGGCCTGTATTATTAAAATTTTGTTCACTTTTTTTTTTTTTATTTTTTATTTTTTATAGTTTGGCTTTTAGTGTTTATTATTTTGCCAGGGGAATTGCTCCCATGAAACCAGTTGCAATTTGCACCTCTTATCTTTCACGTTTTAGTTTTCTTTTTTTTCTTTTTTTTTAAAAATTTAGATCCAAGTCGTCATCGTATTCTTCTACATAAATATTTATATGATATGGAAAATCATTTTAATTAGATTTGTAAATAATTCATGGAAATGCATGGGGTTCCTTAACATATTGTTAACATTATAGATTATAAACACTTTCCATGTAGTTGGTGTTTTATATATAAACTAAACAAATATTTTTAATGTCTTCAAAAAAAAAAAAAAAAAATTTTAAATACAGTGAATAATTCGAATTGAAATAAAAATATCAAAAAAATTCAGAACCAAAGAGGTCGCAAGTTGCAAGCTGTTTTGTTGTGGAATTTTGCTTTTGTCAATATTCACTGTTAAGTCGAAATTGGATTTATTAACCATCATGATGAGTATTTAGACTATGGCAACGTGAAGCTCATGTAAATTAGAAGTGCATTCAGAATGTGGACCTAGCGGGGCGAGTTATGCTATCATCATTGTCACCTCATCATGTTGACCAACATAATTGATGACCATCTATTGCCAATGGTAACTTTGTTTTCATTTCTTCCTCAATGCAAGACCATTGATTTTAGCTAAAAATAAACTGAATCATCTTTTTATCCTACTGTCAAGTTTTTTTTTTAAAACATATTGTTTTTCATGGTAATTTCTTTTTTTATGTCAGCTATTCATTAACAATTATTGCTGACGATGAACTGTTTTATCTTTTTATTGTACCTTCGAAGTTGTTTTTATTTTATTTTTCATGGTATTTTTCTGTCTCAGCTGTTCATTAACAATTATTATTGTGGATAAACTGAGAATTATCGGTGCTAACGTGAGCACTGGTTGAACTTCCATAGCGCATCATAATTCATAGCATCGACCATGCATCAATGCATGAAAGCTATACTATTATGCCATCTGCTTTCATGTTATTTATTTATTTATTTGTTGTAGATGTGACATTGTTGATGTGCTGGTGGAAATGGATCGGATACTAAGACCTGGTGGATGGGTTTTAGTCCAAGACAACATTGCCATGATTCAGAGGCTGCATCCCATCATGCGTTCACTGCATTGGGACACCACTATTCATCAGCAGCAGTTCGTTGTTGCTAGGAAAGGCTTCTGGCGGCCCACTGGTGGAGGATCCCAAACTTGATGCTGCCCCACCTTCTTTTTGACATCATATTGGCTTGCATACGTATTTTCTTGTCTTGCTGTAACTCTTTGCCTTTTGTCAGTCATGCCGGTTGTTTTAGCAATACAATGCCCATATTCAATTGCTCCTCTTTACACTCCATCAGGTATATTCAGGATAGTATCTGGGTAAGAGAATGCAACTGTGGCACAGTCGGCCATTTGCCCATCTATCGCTAAGCTGTTTATGATGTAGATATAAGTTCTCTTTCATGGTTCAACATGGCTACATCTGTTCAAATAATTGTCAGTTCAATGAACCATGTCTCCGTATCCCGTTCCAATCAATCCAGAATAGGACCTTGATGTTAACAGGACGATCATGGCAGCATGTTTTTATTTCCAGGTTTGAAAATTTCTCAGGCGCATCAACTTAATTAATCGCGTTGGAACTTTCTTAAGAAATGAACGGTAGGTCTCATCTGTCGTATCTAACATTTATTTCTGTTCTTTTCCCTTCCATGGATTGCTTGACCATCATTGCTATGGAGATCATCCTTACAAGAAACAAACTGATTTTAGACATGATTTTTTAGGGCCTGTTTGGCTGGGTGTGCTTTCGAGTTGGAAGCCACTCATTTTTAAGAACTTTTTCATCATAGCTTGAAACGGGAAAAGCACGGGAAAAGCACGGGAAAAGCACCGATGTAGCATTTCCCTTGTTGCCATCTAGAGTTAATCATTCATGATGGTGATAGCTGGCTTTCTCCACTATTATTTCAAGTAGTTTTCGTAGGCCTCTCATAGAAACGACAAACAGTGCCACATTGATGTTAACATGAACTCTACAAATAAGGTTTTAGTCGGCCTCCGAAGAACATACATCAATTCTGCAACCAGTGACTGATGGTTATTCCAATGTGTCACACCTTCCACTACAAAGTAAAGGAAGACGACAATGACATGCGGCAGGCCATGAAAGGATTCGAGTCTTCCACGTCCTTGCTGTCTAGTCCCTTAGGCATTGTTAGGCCACACGATAAGATGGGAAAGCCCATTTATAAGCTTCTTGTCGTGTTTAGCCATTAGTGCCTGAAAATCTAGAAAAATAAGTTGAATATTCATGTTTTTAAAAGTCAAATTAATCAGCTGCCGGTAAGCAGTACATTTGGCCGGAAAGAAGCTGAGCCAAATGAAACCAGAACCCTAGTCAAGTTGCTAATTCTATTTGGAAAGTTATGGTTGTCGAGTTTTTTTTTTTTTTTTTTTTGCCCTTTTCATTTTCACTAATTTCTTTGTAAGTCTCATAGTATTCTTATATTCATTTATGTTTCACACAGCTGAGCCCTTCACAAAATCTTAATTTTTTTTATTGGTTGTACAATATTAGTCTCTCATATTATAATCAAGCTCAACTATTTATATGGGAGACAACGAGCTTCTACCTATCTATTCGGGAGATAACAAACTCTCACTTATCTACACGAGAGATAATAAACTCCCACTACAAAGTCACTCTCCTACTATTGAGGAGTCGAGCACATGTTTGTTAGCCATCTACCTACATCAGCAACCAACTGGGTAGCTCTCGGTTGGCTTTTTTGCTATACCATGCTATATGCATTCAAGCCCTTCAGGAAATCTTGGTTTCTCTTAGTTTTGTGAGTTCCTTATCAATGGGTCCCACGGCGGGGCACATGGATGCGTCCGGCTGCACTCAATCACCTCTCTTTTAAATATACCTACTACATTTAGTCTTAATTACAAATATACCCATTAAGTTCTAAAACTTTCAAATACACCCGCTAAGTAATCCATGAAATATCAGTTATACTGCTAGAAATGAAATGTCCTTAATACCCTTATGTAGTTATAAAAGGGCATTATGTGCACAGATTAATATACGCCTTCAAAGCACACTATTGTGCTTCATCTTCATGGGTAGGTATTAGATGTTCTCACCACATCTTCCTTCATCTCCTTGTCAATATGTCGAATAGAAAATTAGGAAATGGGAATTTCACGAAGAGAATGTATGAAGAAAATGGTTGGACTATATCGAATTTTACTGCTAAATCTACGATTGCAAAGCAGGTGCATTGAGAATCATAACATAGCCTTAGTTTGGTGGCAATGGTTTTTTATTTCATAGTGGTTTCTTTCAATCGATTGAATAGAAAATAAAATTACATTATTAAATCATATTTTCCACAAGTAAAATGGTCGGTTAAGTGTTAAGTAAAAATGTTGCTTGCTTTGGAAAACCATATTTTCTCCAAGAACGTGGTCGACATTGTCTTGTCTTTGGCAGTGTTGATTTTCGGCTGACCCTTTGATTTTTTCTGACTTGTCGTCTGGCCTAAGCAAGCTTTGGTCATATCCTTCACCGAGCTTCAGCATGGGTTGAAATATCGTACGCAGGTTCAATGCATCCGGGTGTACTTCACCCATTTTTTTTATTTTTTTTGAAATTTTTTTTATGAAAATGTTAATCTAAGTGTATTTAACATATGCATAATTTTGTAACAATTTTGAAGATTTTTTCGATATTTTTTTTGGATTTTTGAAAATCAGTGGCATTTTTAGTAATTTAAAAATGCCACTGATTTTAAAAATTTCAAAAAAAATATCTAAAAATCTCCAAAAATGATAAAAATTTATACACATGTTAAATACACTTATATTAACAATCGTGTAAAAAAAAATTCCAAAAAAAAAAAAAAAGATGAAGTACACCCATTGAACCAGCGTCCTGAAATATCCACCTGTAAGAGCTAAATTTTGACCCAAATATATATTAGTCTTACCGGAAACGCTGTTAGTGAATGGCTTCAGCATGGGCTGATCTGGATTCAAGGACAGAACTTGATGGATTTGGCCTGAAAGCATACTATCATCAAGATCGAGTTGGGTCTCTGACAATTTTCCCGTCACTGCATTCTGGGACACGTCGAACCGGAGCAGATTGCTCAGATTTCCAAGGCTCACCAACAGCTTGCTAGAAAGTTGATTTGGGTACATCGCCATTTACTAAAATTATGATGTTGCTTATGAATGGAGCTGGAGAGTTTGTTATTCAACGGATCAAGATTCTTTATCACCGTAGGGTCATTAATTCGCAAAGGGATCTCTGTAATGAGATTGCTGTTCGGCATCAAGATATTCTCCAGCTTGATGAATTTGCTGATATTCGTCGGCAGAGGCCCATCTTTGAAAGGTTTATCCAAGGGTGAGCTGCACTAGTTCCGTTAGATTCATTAGAAAGTGTGCCATTGAGGAGATTCCCCTTTAAGCTGAGGATCTGGGGCTTCGGGAATCGGCGACCAATGTTGGAAGGTATGTCGCCGAAGAGAGGTCTAATGTGGTCAAGTTGGCGACTTGCGTACTGAAGTCAGGGATGAGCCCATGATGGTGTTGAGCAAGAGGTTGAGGGAGTAGAGATGGGAGCAGCATGAGATGCAGAGCCAGAATATGGTGTCCGACCAAACCGCTAAGCTTGCCCTGTCGTAAAAAATTTCACCAGAGAGCCGCAGCAATGAGTGTCTGGATGTGGGAAGAGACAAGGGTATTTTTAGGGATCTAAAATATTAAACAAGAGATTCTTGGCCGTGGCTGACAGAATGGGTATATCTTTAATTTTATGGATAATTAGTGAGTATATTTTTGAGTTCTATATTTGAAAGTTTTAAAATGTAGTGAATATATTTGTAATTAAGGTCAAATGTAGTAGGTATATTTGAAATTAACAATTTATTTTTATAATTAGTTATATTTTCTATTGTTTCCTCATAAACATGTTTTTCTAAGTGTATTTATTTCATATACAATGTATTTCCAGCTTACAACATTTCTACATATTTATTTTTGATTTTTAAAGAATAAGTTCTTTAAGGAGTAAAAAATGACTTAAATGCCCTTAAAAATGACCTTTAAAAAATCAGAAATAAATATGTAAAAGTATTGTAAAATGGCAAAAATTTAGTATATGAATTAAATACACTTGGCAAAACATCTTTATTAAGAAATACAAAAAACTGTAAGTAATTATAAAAATAAATGAATGTTGTATTTTAGTCTAAAATACATTATATTGTATATAATCGGCCTCCATAGTTATTAAGAGGCATAGTTTTCTTTTAAATGCTAAGAAAAATCTGAAACTTGCCGAAATGATATAACCGTACTTCGCTTCAATCTGCCGCTCAAGAAATTCAAAAATTATTAACCGATTTTTTAAATGTTGCACCGAATGAGCCAGCTCCTATGAGGGATGCTTGACATATCATTAAATTTTTCGCATCATGTTCCCAATTGCCAAATCCTACCCTATCTTTTAAATATTATACAGCATTTTGAGTTGAAAAGAAAATTTGATAAGCTCCATTAACTTTGAAGTCTGATTATATACATCATGATGTATTTTAAGTTAAAATATATCTTTCATTTATTTTTAAATTACTTATAATTTTTTATTTTTCTTCATAAACATGTTAAAGTAAATATATTCAATCTATATACAAAGTTTGTCATTTTACAATACTTTTACATATTCATTTTTAATTTTTTAAAAATTATGTTTTTAAAGGGGTTGAAAGTGATTTAAATGTCCTCGAAATTGATGATTTTGAAAAAATAAAGAATAAATATACAAAAGTATTGTAAAACGGTAAAATTTTGTATATAATTGAATACACTTAGGAAAATATATTTATGAAGAAAAATAAAAAATATAACTAATTGTAAAAATAAATAAATATTGTATTTTCGCCTAAAATACATGATGATGCATATAATCATGTTCCCTTTTAAGTTTTACAGGTTTTAGTCCAGCCACTGCGCAATACCAGCGTAATCTAGTAACGCCAAAGAAAAGATTACACGCTTGCGTAGAGAGCAGACGAATCAATAAAGTAAACATCAAATTCATGCTTCCTATTTCATGACTTGATGAGAAGTAGGATTTGACGGTTGGTTCCCCATCTTTCTCAAAAATTGACTTCAAGATTTGTTTGTCTTCATTACACTACCATGAAATGGAATACCTGGAACCAAAAAATAGTAATGGTTAAGCATTTCGTTGCAATTAGTTAGGTTATTGGAGCAATTTCATGCTTCGCTTCTATCATGGCTTTATCTGCAACATTGCAAATTTAGTTGCAATTATGGCTATACCATATGTACTAATGTAGATATAAGATTTGTTTAAAATTGTAAATGTGTCATGATTTTTGCCAAATTTGCAAACATACCTAAAAGATTTGCTTGAAATTAGATGAGTATGGTTAAAATTATTCAACAATGATGAAAATAGCCCTATAAACAAATAAAAATATTAAATGCAAGAAAAAATTTAAAATACAAAAAATTATATTTTAAAATTTTAACAGCTTTTTAACGTGAGGAATTTTAAAAAAATATTTCTAGTTCAAATTTATCTACTTTTACTTTATGATTTTATTTTTGTCTTTCATCATTGTAAATCCTAAGTGATGCCATTGCAGTTGTAGATAAATCATATAGGTACCTACGTAAATTTCGAAAAAGTCATTATACGCATAGTTCGACTTGGTCTCAATGCAGAAATGCCTAAAAAATCTATATTTGTATTGAAAAATTGTCATTATAAACATATCAATGCTATATTACTTGGGAAACCAATTTCAATGAATTTTTAGTTAGTAATATTATATTTATTTATAATAAAAGTAGAACGAAAACCTAAGTGAATAAAACTTTCATTCTCAGTATGTATTACCATTTATTAGATATCAAATAAATTGCTTAATAATGATAGTTTTGCTACAATTTTTAAAGAATACACACTACACACAACATACCACTCATGTGGAGGCTTCCAAAACATAGCTATATCGAAGAAAAACCTTAATTTCAACAATCAATTTATTTGCAGCGTACCATCACTATTAGCAACAAAAAATGCACGGTTCTATGAAATATATATGTTGTTGCACGTAATCACTATAAATCACAGACTCTATTCTTTATATCGAATGACGACTCATAAGGGAATTTTTGTTACTAAAGCATATAAGTGATGGAGTATTTCAACAAAGTAATAATTTTCTTGCAAGTTTAGCCTATGCAACAAATTATTAACAACAAAGTAACATTTATGGGTGAACCAAGGTATATTTTGGTGGTATTATATTATGGGTGTGTATATGGTCTAGGCTTCAAGTCTGAAGGGGAGCATATAGCTCCATGTAGTGCAATGTAATAAAAAAGTAATGTTTATGACAACAAAATTTAACTTTTTTACGACAAAATATTAGTTGCAAAATATCAAATGTATTGTAGGGCTTCGAATTTGTATTCAATTTAGAGATAAATAGTTTTCATGTGAATGAAGCGTATCGTTCCAAGCCAGAATTGCACACGCGGACGGCGAACTACTACGCTGTGCAAGTGTTGAATTATCTAGAGATAAATCTCGGAAGACCTCTTTTAGAACAAAGGATTAATCTTATTCATGCTTCTATTAGTTGTCACCATCAGTGTTAATGGATGTTGGAAAGTTCATTACTATGTGTCAGTCTGCTTCGGGTTAGTTATAAATCTTTAGTTGAAAATTACTGAAATAGTAAATTTTTAGTAAAAGGACGATCCATGGTAAATTCAAAGCATGGCTGAGTTATTAGACATATTTGTAGTACGCTCACATGGCGCTTGTGAGAGATGGAGCGCATATTGACATATTCAAATAGGTTGAAGCATGTGAAAAGCTAAAAACGCATGACTGGCTTTTTGAAGGGCGATCCATGTTTGTTTTGATAGAATCGAAAGTCAGTAAACATGAGAAGCGTTGAATTGATATCTTAGGATACTCTTAAAATCAAACTCTTGCAAGATGAATAAACATGATACGACCGTTCTAGGTTTCTGCATGCTTACTTACAAGGTTTAAGCGAAATTACAAGTGTGTCACCACTTTTGGAAATTTGCATCCATATCCATAAGAGTTGCCTGAAGTTGCCGTGAGCTTACAAACTGTAAATCCTTTTTTAAAATGACAAAAATAGCCCTGTAAATATAAAATAAAAATAAAAGAAAATATCTTTGAAGTAGTAAAAAGCTTATTTTTGAAAAATATTTCTCACATTAATAACTCTATTAGAAATGAAGAAGTTTTTTTTGTATTTTAAAGGCATTTTCTTTTATTCTCATTTATCAAAATATAAGAAAAATTTTTAAAATTCCAAAAAAATTTATTCTTCAAATATCCCTCACATTAAATGGATCCATTTAACTTTTGTCAAAAAAATGGATCCATTTAACATAAGGAATATTTGTAACAAATAGATTTTTTTGTATTTTAGAGGTATTTTTTGTTTTACATTTTTATTATTTATAAGGCTATTTTCATCAATTTAACAAAGGCTTTAGGCCACGGGGGCTGAGCCCAGGTGGTACTTGGTTTGGCTCCATAGTAGTGGCACATCCTTGAGTTCCCGCGAGTATATGTGGGTGTTACATTTCCTTATTAATAGGGGTTTATAGGTTCCCCATTATGTTTGGGGATATTTACAAAAAATCCCTCTATAGCGTGAGGATGAGAAGGATACTTTATTGTAATATTAGATGTCACAGTATGTATAAAATACCCATTGAAAGAAAGGGTTTAGGGTTTGTAGGTACATAGATAATTTTAAGCAAACCTTATAGATATAGATGCAAATTTTACAAAAATCAGAACATACATGCAATTTCCCCCAAACCTTGCAGGTACAAATGCAAAAGTCCTCATTCTTTTATTTATCAAATCAAACAAATATATTACATTACTGATTACAACTACAATAAAGCAAGAGAGAATTCTAAACTCAACAACATCCTACAATCACAATCTCATCTTCTTTTAAATGTTATTGATATGTTCTCAATATTAACTTTTTTCTTACCATTTTCTTCTTTCTTCTTATCTTATTCTCTTAATTTTGGTTATAAAGTTTTTAAATCTAACGCCTTAAGTCCCGAATTTTCTATGAGATTGATATTTTATATACTAGAATCTATAATCTGTGCACTTACGAAAAAATTATTGACACCTAGGAGGCAAATTTTAAAATAAGAAAATTCTTACAGTTGAAGTTACAACCCAAGTCGACCTCAAATGCGACTTAGGTGAAATCGACATCTAAGTTGACTTCACTTGCTCCTTAGAGACCATTAGGGCACCCAAAAAATTAATCTGATAGCAAAATGTCATTTGAAGTTGCAACTCAAATCAACTTCACTTGCATCTTGAGTGAAGTTTAACCCGAAGTCAACTCAAGACATGCAACTAAGAAGAATAAATGAAGATATGAAGAATTCTCAATAAGCATGAAGATCGAAATTGTATCCCAAGTTGACTTCAGTATGTGACTTGGATAAGATCTAACCTATAGTCGACCAAGACTCTGTGACTTGAGGAATGAACATCAAGATGAAGAAAATTTCATAAGTACCAAATACAAAGTTGCATCCCAAGTCTACCTTACATACGACTTAGGTGAAGTCTCAGGTCCTAAGTCAAATTCACAAGGAAATTGATGTTAAAAGCCTAAAGGAAATCTCTATAGAAACTGTTGGTGCACTGAAATTGACTTCAGTATCCAAATTGGGTAAATTCATAGACTAAGTCGACTCCATGAGTGGCTTGGATCGTAATGGTCATAAATTGTTTAGTATTAGCACATTCAATCCACACCAGCTACTATACGATGTTCAAGTTTCTTCAAATCTATTTAAAGGACATGGAGTGGCATTGAAGAGGATAACTAGAAAATTAAATAAGCTTCAACCTTCCTACTTACAAGTACTAAAGACTTCATTAATTGATTTTCAAGAAAGTCTCTCAAAGTTTACAGCAAAAGATTCAAATATACTCATCTTTTTCAACACTTAAGAGCTTTCTGTTGCTTCTCACTATTTTACATATCTTTGTTATGTGTATATTTATTCTAGTTATAATTTCTTTGTTGTATTTTACTACTTGACTTGGTGTTGGAAAGTAAGACCAAGGCAAGGAATAAGTAGTATTCGTTTAGAGTAGTACTCACCAACTACTTGTGACATTATTATAAAGGCCCTTAGAGGTAAAATCTAGAAGAAAAATGAGACTTTAGTTATATTATTATTGTGATAGTGGAATCCAAGACATAAAAGAATGTGCTTGTAAGGGTGGAGTAGGAGTATTACCTGAACCACTATAATTCCTAGTATTCTTTGGGTTTAATTGTTTTATCTCTTACTCTCTCTCATTATCTTTATCTACTTCATTTGAGGGATTAGACTAATCTAAGGTTAAGTTTTAATTTGCCAAGAATTTTTTTAATAATTCAATTCATCCCTCATCTCTTGGGTTAGGTCAATAACTCTAAGATAAAAAAAAATCCTAATTTGATGTTCTCCCTGCTCTTATGGGAACCTCTTGTAGCATTCCACCAGCTATAGCTCCCAATCAACAATCATTGTGATGGGGATCAATAGTATCTCCTAAGGTTTTACTATAATTTTTGAGTAATAGCACCATGCACATGAAAATATACGTTTCAACCTTAGATATTTATAACTAATGCAGTAAATTACACCTATAATAGTAAAGACAACTCAAAGCACATCAACTTCATCATTCATGTTTCTCTATCTTCATTATCACTAATCCCAAGAAGTAGGGGTGTAAGCCGGCAGATACTCAGTCGGGACCAGTGTTGTCAGAACCGGACCAGACCGGTCCGACTGAGAACCGATCATGGTCCCGTTCAATTAAAGCCGGTTCCGGTTGGCTTAAACAAACCACTTGAACTTCTGAAACCGCGGTCGAACTGGTATTTATGGTCAGACTGGATTCGGCCGGTTCGATGAGACAAGGGCAACGCAAAAAAAATACCAAAATGAAAAGTTGAAAATGTTGTCGCTTGCTTGCCAGTCACGTCCAGTCATCCTCGTCAATCGTCAGTCATCTTCCCAAAATCGGCCAATCTAATCTTCGATCTTCTTCATTTCTTCCCGATCATCAGTGTCCTTTGGCGTCTCTGCGAATATTCTCCAACTCGGTTTACGCAAGCAATCTTCACCCTCTCCACTCCAGCAGGCGCCCTTCTCCCTCTTCATTCCGGCAGACTTTCTTCTCTAGTTCTCTCTCTCCATTCTAGCAGCCTTTCTTCTCTAGTTCTACCTCTCCGTTCCTACAGTCTCTTCTACCTTTCCGTTTCGGCAGGCCCTCGTACAAGATTATCTGAGGATTGCGATTTTGGCAAATGCGACGAGAGGGAAAGATAATGAGCAATTCGTCAGTTGCTAGTGGCATCCCTAGCACACAATGAAGACGGTGGTGGTCGTCGTGTCATTTCCATGGCGAGGCAGTCTGGGGCGAGACAAGAGACAATCGTAGCCGTTGGAGGTGCATTGTCCCGTACCACTGTCGATTTTCTAGCCGTTGATGTTGGGAGCATTGGCAGGGAGCAGTGCAAAATTAAATGATCGTCTTTTGGACGCTTTCTTGCTTTTTTAGGTTTCTGACATGGCAGGAGCCGAAAAAATATTCGACAATCTGGACTTGGGGTAGGATAAAGTGGATAAATAATAATAGTAATAATAATAATGAGGATTGGAATTTGCATGGAATGTTGGCACGTGGGAAACACAGGGATTTATTATGATGCTCTCTGCGTTAACCATTGTCTTTAATTCTTGATGGGTGGTCAAAAAAAGTAACATCGTTTCGAAATGCATGTGATAATAAAGTAGAGTAGTTAAGTAATTAATATTATAAAAAATGTAAGAATAGTTGAAAATTGAAATTTTAATATTATCGATATATTTATTTAAAATTTTAAAATAATTTAATATTTATGACGTCATAAATATGTCATGTTGACGTCACCGGTTCAAACCGTTTTGCTTAATTAGTTTGAACTAAACCAATTCTTTTACCGGTTCAATCACCAGTTCGGTTTTGACAACATTGGCCGGGACACGGTACTTATGCCGGTATTATGTGGTCCGGTCCGGGTGTAACCTGGTACCGAACCCTATGCCATAAATTTTAGTCCAGGTCGAAGTAAGTCTGGGACAGGTTGGAACTGGACCGGACTGGGTTAAAAAAATTAATATTCAAAAAAATCAAAAATTTTCCATGCTGGGTCTTGGAGTGGCCACATAAAGAAATCAAGAAAAATATTTTTGATATATTTTTCATGCTTTATCTCTATCATATTATGGGTGTGTTTGGTTGGAGGTAAAACTTTTGATGAAAAGTTTTTGGAGTAGAAGTTATCAAATCAATAGAAAGGGATGTGATATAATAGGAGTAATGATGAGGAGTAAAGAGAATAAAGTTAAAATAGATAGGTTAGTTGTATGGGTAGTTGTGTAGAAATGATTGAAAAGTAGGGTAGTTTGTATAGAAAAATGTGAAAAAATAATTAAAAAATAGAATAATTATGGAGAGTGAAAAGTTTTAGATTGAAAAGTTTTAGTTGACACTTTTTTGCCCTAAACAAACACACCCTATATCACTTTATCTTCTCAAAAATATTTGTTTTTCCACTTTCCACCTCCCTTTCTACTTGAGGTGCACACCGGGTGGGTTTTACCTAGCCCGAACTTGATACCTATTTTGACCTAATGCATTAAGTTTTGGATTGAACTTAGTACAACTCCACGTAACATCAAATTCGATTCGGGCGGATAGGGTCCGGGTTGGGTTAAAAATAGAGTTATTTTCAAATTAATTCAAACTATAAACTTAAAAATAATTACATGGAGAACATTTTTATAAATTTTAAGATAATTATATGAAAAATATTTTTACAATAAATTTTAAAATAATTTGCGGAAAATGTTTCCACAATAAATTTAAAAATGCAAATTTTAAAATACTAATATAGAGAACATTTTCACCATAAATTTAAAAATATAAAATTTCAAATAATTATATGAAGAATATTTCTACAATAAATTTTAAAATGTAAATTTTAAAATAATTATATAATAATTTAAAATCATAAATTTTAAATTAATTATATGGAGAACATTTCTATGATAAATTTTAAATTTTAAAATAATTATATTGAGAATGTTCTACAATAAATTTAAAAATAATTTTATATGAAGAATATTTCTATAATAAATTTAAAATAATTGTATAGAGACTATTTCTTCAATAAATTTTAAAATAAGTATATAGATAAAAATTTTACAATAAATTAAAAATGGCGGTAGTAATGATGGTCCTATTATTATTGCCGCAATAAATTAATATTCATGAAGATTTTATTGAACAATTTATTTATTTTAATATGGTACTAAAAATATTTTTAATCAAAATCTCAAATAAGTTATACTTGCTTAAAAACATATATAATTACGTATGAATTGTAAAAAAAATCCATATTCATTTATCAATGCATTAGAATGCAATAATGATAATTTGAGGAATCATTTATCCACCTAAGAATAATATTTTACACAATTTAGATGTTGAATATATGAACTTGAAACTGATATATGTATATATATATCAAATTATTTTATTGCATTGATTTCACATATTTTTAAAATGGCCCATGCATATTTTTTATTTAGATGAAACTTGATTTTTTACTTAACCAAATAATTCTAGACAGATTAGGTAAACTAGATTTTTAAAGAAGTGTTGGTCATTCTTATTAAAATAATTTCAATTTTCATATCTTTTAAGGTTATTTGATACCATAAAAAATAATTTTTTGTAAAAAATCTTTCTTTAATGTTGTAAAGAGGGTGGGTTTTTTAAGGGCCAGTCCGAGTCCGAGTTGACCCGGACCGAGTCGAATCCAATACTAATGGACAAAAAGTACTTTCACAAAAAGCCCGAAATCGGGATTTTTAAAGTTCCAAACTGGCTAGCTCCGAAAAAGTTGCTTAGCTTACACCCCTATCTAAAAGAAAGGATATTACTCATGGTAGATGTCAACACTACATTTATAACCATAAATGCAAACAATAGAACCTCAGGAGGTGTACATAAACAAACCATAGCTCAATGTATTATGCACCCCACAACTTATCATATAATACATACATATGTTTCTCATCTCACAAATACATCAATCTTAAAATGAGCAATCCAAGATTAGATAAATTACACCTACTGTGATGGGCCTTGGTCTGGAATTAAAATGTAGCCCATGGCTAGGTACCTACAATATTAGCCATGATAAAAATAAAAAATAAACACGTAAGTACAAGCAAGCTCAATAAATAATTTGGTTGGTGAAAACAATGGCAAGACATGTCAAATTTGTCATATATGTCATGTCACTGCTTGCAATGTAGATATCAAGCTCTCACTAGCCCCACACAACTATGTCATGACACAAATATATGCAAATCAATCAGTCTCATGTCAATAAATGGCCATAAAAAACTTTATTTTTACATCAATAGAAAGCCATGGACAATCCTATCCTCCTGTCAATAAAGAGCTATGGAAAACCGTATGCAAACCATGCACACGCATCACTCATGTCATATGCATCATGCTCATGCTAAAATCATGCTTGACACTTATTTCACAAAACCATCCACCATGAAGTTTTACAAAATCATGTCAAAGCTTATAACCAAACTATTATCAAATGGCCTAACCCCAAATCATAAAATCAACATATGGCATGCAAAATCCAATCATCTAATCATCTCAAAATCCATCTAAATATACAAACCTAACCAATGGATCTCCCGCTCATTAATCTTACAATCATTGATCCGAACCAAGCATAAATTCCTATCCCAACATAAAGATTACATAATTCCAACATTCATTTAAACATATTCTCAAGCACAAGGACTAACCATAATTTCAAATCATTCACCTCATACACATTAAGCTATCATAAATTCCACTCCTTGTAATATCTCATTTCTTGTGATAGGTCACCCCATATATACCAAATTATTTGCAGTATACAATTCACATCATCATAATCTTATGTGCTCATTTATACAAGGTTCTCATACTCTAGGCCTGACATAAGTATTTAACAAATACATCATAGGCAACATGAGTAAACCATAGCAATCATCGAAAATCCATAGGTTTTCTACTCAATACATGTTAATCTCATAAAAACTCACTTTCAATTTATCATTTATATGTTTTCCCTCTAAAACTCCCAATTGTTAAAAACTTTACAATATCTACACATGCTGCAAATCTCAAAATCCATTCAAATAATTCAATACAAGCTAATGTTCATAAATAAACATGAAAACATATTATTTGCATCCCAAATTGATTCAAAAAAATCAATCTACTTGGCTCACTGAAAAATTTCTCCAAAGACCCTTTAATTCTCCAAGCTTTCGTCATCCTAGCTTCTTCATGTTATGGGGTTGAAATCAATGACTTTCAAGAGCTTTTGCAAGGTGTTTCAATGGAGAACAATGCAAGGAAATAATGATAGAGAAAGGGGAATAAATGAGCATGAATGATACAGGGTTCGGGCCACTCCTTTTATAACCATTTCAAGTTCATATGCTGTCGGGATTTAAAATCGATGTTAAAAATAATTTCATCTTATATTTTACTATGTATTAGGACTTAAAATTAATGTGAGATCGATTTCATCATAGATTGCACTAAGTTACCTTACTGTCAGGATTTATAGTAGATGTAAGATCGAACTCATCTTAGATCTTACTTTCTATAATCATTTATTATCAATATGCAGCAAAAATGATACCTATACTATTGTAATCATCCCCGCACCTCCCTTGACCTTCCCATATTATATTCAAAAATTTATTTAATCAACTCATTGTTCAAACATAATTTGACCTTTTAAATTCAACGTTATATATAAAGAGAGCCTCATAACTAAATTCCTAATCATTAATTCAAATGCATCTCAAATCACCTATTGCATATCACATGTGCATCTAATATCTCATCCATTTTGCAAATCATCAAATTTTATATCATTTTTAAATTTTCATTTACTTCATTCATCCATTATCAAATTCCCACTATTACCTCCGAATCAGCTCCAGAAAATGTTTCAATGATGATAAAAATTTCACACAAATATGGAGTATTACGTTTCTATCATTATTAGTACATGGAGTATTACGTTACATCCTCTAGAAAAATATTTCATCTGCAATATGCAAAAATCATATCTATACAATTATGATCATCTTTGCACCTCTTTAACATTCCCATATCATATTGAATCCTTTCATTTAATCAAATCATCGCTCAAACACAAGTTGGCCTTTGAACTCAACTCTACATATAAAGGGGGTCTTATCACTGAATTCCTATTCATCAACTTAAACACTTTTCAAATTAGATATCACACATCTCATGTGTATCTCACATCTCATCCATACTATAAATCATTAAATTCCTTGTCATTTCTAAAATTTTATCAATTTAGTTCATTTATTACCAAATTCCCACTATTAGTACCAAATGGCTTAATTTTCAAGATCGTCATATCTAATTTATCACAAAGCTTTATGAAGATGTTTCAATCATGATGAAAATCAATTTCATGCAAAACATGGCTCTTATACATGATCTTTAATCATTTTCACTACCTCAATTTTCTTAAGTTAAACTCCACCACTAGGCCTATTTTCATCAATCTATCAGATTCTCCTTTTAAATCTCACTCAAAGCTATGTATACTCATTTCAAACATGTTAGGCACCTCAATCTATATATATCTCAAATCAAGTTATTTCTGAATTAGACTCAATAGGTACATTACAATTCATTTTTATCATTGCCAATACCTAGGTATTTCATCTTTGCTTACATCTATGCTAGTGATATTAGTTGTTTCACCATGCCCAAAAGCACTAGCACTTCTTGGATGGTTGGACGATCATTTTTTGAATTCTTACCCTAAATTTTGTCATCTATTAGTAGAGTGCTCAGACCATTTCAAAATTTTGTTAGTGACGAGCGAGTTCATAGTCAAGATATCACAGTTATCCATCCTCGGCTTCATCTACTACCCAAATTTAGCTGCCCTTTCTTTATTATCATGCTCTAGGTGGATGATTCTCTCCTTGTGTGACTTTTCCATATTCCCAGACGCAAACTTGGAATGCCTTGATACTAATTAATAAGATCATTCCAAGAACCAATCTATCAGATTATTTTATTCATCAAATCAAATGAAAATTTTCATTACTAGCTACAACTACAACAAATAACAAATAATTTTAAACTCAATAGTATCCCATAATTACAATCACATCTTTTAAATGTTGTCCATGCAAGAACCAATTATCTCCTTTGCCTTCTTGCAATCTTGCCTTCTGAGTTCCCGTGACCTCTAGCTCTTATTCCTTAGGCTCCTTTGACATTTCATCCCAATCAAAACAATGTAGATTAATTGAGAAAGCCACAATGTGGGGCACTTCAACAATTAGAACCAACTCAAGATGGTGAAATATGATAGGGATGAGATGAATATATTAATTAAAAAATATTACTATTGATAAGGGTTACACAAATGGCCAACCCTGTAGCCCAAAGAGGTTGACAATGCCATGATGACAACACACTTTTGAAGACCAAGGCATGTAAGCTCAACACCTCTCAAGGCCTGCACCCTCAAAGTGAAAAGCTAAGTCTCCTCCAAGAAAGCAGTATTAGATAAATGCAGTGATCTCTCATTGAGGTTAGATGTTTTTCACATAAGGAGGTTGTTAATGATGCAACCCTCAAGCAGGAACATTAATAATAGCCCTAAAATCCTAAGGAGACTAAGTCAAATCAAGTAATAGTAAGCACTTCAAGATAGGCCTCCTTCGATACTTAAATAAAAAAATGTAAATACATCAGCTTAAAGATTTGATGAGATGATTATAGATCTCCTTCTAGTACTAAGCGTGTGCCGCAATTGGCTAAGCAAAGTATAAAATCAACATCACACCTCCTAAGAAGGGGGTTAGTGAGAGGTTTGTTAGATCCTTTGGATTTCTACTCAGGTTTAACTCCTATGCTAAGGAAGCTGAGAAAGCCCCCAGGATCACGTGGTTGGAAGGTTCAAGTTAAAGATAGGGATTTGGATGTGGAATTAGATGGAATCCCCTCTTGATTTAGTTTAAATTAAAGCCAAATGCTTTTGCATAAATCCACTATCTAGAGAGGAACTCCGAGCCAAAAAACTCTTCCTTCTAGGAGCCTTTAACAGTGGGCCCTTGTTGAAGGACCTTCTAGAGGAAATAGGGGACAATAATAGGAAAAATCACCTTTATTTGTTTTTCATTCTTTATAACCTCATAGTTTTGCATAGTGGATCTATGGCTGCCATAACCCTATGATGTTTTGGATGAATCTCTATTGATCACACTTTTCTCATGTAAAATTCTATCTTTCTCTGCTCTCTTTCACTAGATGGTTTAAGTCTCTAACATGATTTGGCAAAGCCTTAGACAAAGAGTTGACTTGACATTTGGTGTTGTAAGTGGAGAACAATTTTTATTCTTGATATTTAGAACCTTTGCTCTAGCTACCTCGGAATGAAAATTTTGGTGTCATTTGTGGCAAAAACTTTATTTTCAAAAGTCTTTTCTACCTTTCACATCATCTATTGCAACAGACTCAACCTTATCTTGGATTGGGAACAAGAAGAAAGGCAAAGAAGCCTACCAAAACGGAGAAAGCCTCCTAGAACTCTCTTAAAAACCTCAAGGTTCCGACTACCCAGGACCTAAGTTTGAAAAAAAGGTGTACAAAAGTGAGTAGCAAGTCCAAAGATTTGACTGGAAGGACAACCAAAGGAAGTAGTTTGGAGAAAGCACTTCCCAAGGACTCTCTCTCCCGTGCCTCATGACCTGCATACAACACATGAGGGATGGTTGAATGTCTTGCCCCAATCTCAGCCACCTTGCTCATGGACAGACTCTTGAATGGTAGATCTCCATTTTCAGTTGTAAATGCCACCCGAACAATTGTAGGCATAGCACTCATGATAGCCACAATGACAATGGAAATTATTGGCATCTAAATACATCGGTTGGGAAATATATGAGCTATAAAATGTGATCGATAAACTTAGAAAGATAAGTATCTTTGAATCTCATACAATTTCATATTTGCACTACATAATGTTTTGTAAAAAAGGAAAGTGGTGACATGTAAACCAAAAGATTAGACCTACCACTTAGGCCAATCATATCATTCCCTTTTACTGAGATTGAGGCTTCGTAAAAATTGATCTTGGACCTATCACTTAGGTATATCTTATCATACTTTTTCCTTTTTTTTTATAAACATTTGGCTTAGCTTATTTATTGAGCTCAAATTTTTACGGTAAAAGCTATAAATAGTGTCATATGAGTATACTTTGAATCAGAGCTTATTGCATGGCTATGTAGTGACTATACCATCAGGCCAAATAGTCCTTTAGACTAAGATTGCTAAAATTTGTTACAAAGTTGCCTGCTTCTAGAAATTTTTTAGAACGGTGCCAACTTCAATGTTAGGCTTTGTTAATGTGTTAAATGCATATGCTAACAATGTATCCACTAATATTCCAATCTTGAAAAAATTTGACATACAAGTTATATATTTACCAAAGGTGTATTCCCAGTAATATGTAGCTCTTGGAGAAGTTTTCAATCTATGTATTCGCCCATGTCTTGAGTGTTGGTCCCGAGTTAATGGCAAAACCCAATAGGGGAGGGGTGAATTGGGTTCTTAAAAATTCTTTGGTAAATTTAAAACTTAACCCCTTTAAAGTTTTAATCCCCTTGAATGTAACAGATAGAGAGCAATAAGATAATGAAAGCGAAAATGAAAAGCAATAGACAAGATTTATAGTGGTTCGGGCAACCTTTCCTACTTCACTCTTCCAAGCTCACACACCCTTGTGACTTGGGTTCCACTATGTATTCCGCGAATACAATTAGAGTCTCCGCTCTCTTCTAGATTCTAGCTCTAGGGGGCATATATAATCAGAGCCTCCGCTCTCTTCTAGATTCTAGCTTTATGGGGCATATACAATCAACACAAGTAGGTGATGAGTTACACTCCAATCACAACTCTACTTGCTATGTCTTGGTTTGAACCACCAAACTCAAACCAAGCACCAAAAATAAACAATAATATGAAAATAGAAGAAATCTACACTTTACTGATTTGTGTAGCAGGTTTCAGCTCGTGGAAGAATTTGTAGAAGCAACAAATCGTATTTCGTTGAAGCAAACTGCAACTTCGAAGCTTGTTCTTTCTTTGAAAATGAATAGATCACTCAATTGTAGAGAAAAGTAGATAAAAGCTCTTTGTAGCACTTCTTTCCTCTTTTTCAGCTCTCTGTTATATTTATCAACGCTTGCTTGAGTGTCTATAGATAGAGGAGGAAAAATTTTGAATGTTATAGAGTTGGTTGGCGCGTAATAAATGTTCCAACGTTCAAAAATTCGAACGTTACGTCTCCAATCGCAGGTGGAGTCGACTTTGTCTGCGACTTCGCCCAAGTCGCATGCTGGAGTCGACTTCATGTGCGACTTCGGCTGTTCTTCAGCTTCCAAGTCTATCTTCTGGGTCGACTTAGTTTGAGACTTGGCCTCAAGTCGATCTTGGAGTCGGCTTGGCGTGAGACTTGACCTCAAGTCGATCTTGGAGTCGACTTGGTGTGCGACTTGACTATCTCCTTGTGCCAAGTCAGTTTGATCTTTGTTGATATATCTCTTGTTTGCTTAATCTTCTTCTTCTTCTTTTGTCTTTCAATACTAGAAGCTTTTTTGTATAGAATTTGCTTTAAGTCTCGTGAACTTGAAGAACTTGAATCTTGCATGAAAAAATCCAACTTTGATTTGGAAAGAATGAATTCATGTGCCTTGCTTGCTTTTAAACTTGAATTAGTCTTCTTATACTCAGATTTCAGAAACTTGAGTTGTCTTCATTTTGAAGTGGACTTGTGCTTTAACTTGAGCTTGAGAATCTGTCTTGAAGTTGATGTTGGAGTCGACTTTGCCTGCGACTTTACCCAAGTCGCATGTGGAGTCGACTTCGGTTGCAAGTTCAGGAGTTTTGCTGCACACATTTAGCTTTGAAAGGAAGACGCCACTTCAAGTCGATTCTGGGGTCGACTTCATCTGCGATTTGACCTCAAGTCTCAAGTGGAGTCGACTTCATCTGCGACTTCGGTTGTTTTGTCCCCCAAAATCAACGCTAAAGAGAAAATGTTGCTTCAAGTCGATACTGGAGTCGACTTCATCTGCGACTTGGCCTCAAGTCGCAAGTGGAGTCGATTTCATCTGCGACTTCAGTTGTTTTGTCCCCCAAAATCAACGTTGTCCATAAAGTACCTGTTGAAGTCGCTTGTGGAGTCAACTTCGAGATCGACTTCGCCTAAGTCGAAGTTGGAGTCGACTTAGGGATCGACTTGGGCTGATTTTTCATTCCTTAAAAATATTCATTAAATTTATTAGTAATCATATCATACTCAAATTTGTATTTGTTAATCATCAAAACTTATGCTTTGGTCAATTTGATTTAGCTATTGTTTCCAACATCGAGTACCTTTGTTGCAGGAATACATTAAATTTGACAAGCATTTGAAGTCAGCTAACTCCTCTATCGTTACTTTTCAACTTTTAGTATTTTAATTATCGGTATCGCTCTATGTAACCGGGTTATATAGAAGTGGACCCATGTAACCCCTTTAAAATATAAGATTTTGATCCTTAATGGAAAATCCAATCCATTCATTATATTTAATATTATTTTTTTATTTAAGAGACCAAGTTTCATCCCAATCAAGTATGTTTATGGGCCATATTTGTTTAAAAATATATATATTCATGTGTAAATCCTGAAAAATGCTCAGATTTATTTACACATGTATTAGAATGTAATATTACTTTATAGAATCATTTATTCACATGGAAATGATATTTTGGATGGTTTAGATGTCAAAAATACTAATTTAAAATTGATATTTTATCATTTTTTATAATTTATACATGAATATATAATTTTTTAACAAATGTGGCCCATAAACATACTTGATTAGGATGAAACTTGATCCTTTAGATAACCAAATGATGTTAAACATAATGAATGGATTAAATTTTCTATCAAAGATTAAAATCTTAAATTTATAAGAGTTATATGGGTCCACTTCTATGTAACCTGGTTACATAGAAGTGGAGCCCTTTAATTATATCTCACTCTAAAGAACTTAACAACATCTATATTTGTAGTGCTTCTTTATGAATTGCCTATAAGTGACACATGCTCCCGAATTCTTAAGAGAGTAATTAGCTCTTTAATAACTGGGAACTTTGGAGCCCTCCTGCAAAGGGTTTTATAAACTGTAAGATCAGATGCATCCTCCCAGCACTCGATTGATGCCCAGCCAAATTCATCAAGACTCGGTTAGCCGACTTACGCAGCATTTGGTTCACTCTACCAAAACTACTTGTCGTCCTCTTCTCTATTTGCCCATCAATCGGATGCTACGCTTGGCCTATTCTATGTGTCACCTGTAGGTTAGACTCAGCTATTCCCATCAATTCTAGGCCTAATAAGATTTATATTAGGCTGATTTTAAAAATAAGATTAGAGTTAAATATGAATTATATTTTTATAGATAGGATTAGAGTAAGTGGCTATTAATTACTCTTGCACCAAGTAAGCTCATCCAGATTTTAATCAAAACAGACCTAAAGATTTGGCTGGACTAATTAACTATGGGAGCTAAATTTTTTTAGGCAACCCCATGTATGGGGCCCACTTCAATAGCGAAATTAAAAACCACAGTTCACATTGTTTAAATAATTTATTTTATCATAGACTAAAGTTCATCCCAATCGGAGTGCAAGTAGATTGCATTTGCTTTAAAATATATATTCATTTATAAATTTTGAGGTAATTTGCATATATACTCACATAGTTTGATGTTAATTGTAAATATACCCACGTAGTTTTACAAATTGGATATTACCCCCACATTGTTTCACAAAAATTGTGTATTACCTCCACGTCGTTAACTACTGTTAATATTTGCCGTTATATTTTAAAAATGACTAAAATGCCCTCATCCATAGTTTCACGAATTGTATATCACCCCCACATAATTTCACCAAAATTGCATATTACCCCCATAAAGATGAGGGCATTTTCGTTATTTTTTAAAATATAACAGCAGATATTAAAGGTCGTTAACGGCGTGGGAGTATACGCAATTTTGGTGAAACTATGTGAGGATAATATGCAATTCATGAAACTACGAGGGTATATCTGTAATATCGGTGAAACTATGTAGGTATATATGTAAATTACCCTTTGAATCCATCCATAAATACATTATAGTGTAATAATATCTAAAGGCATCATTTATTTATAAGAATGATGTTTTAGAAGATTTAGATGTTAAAAATACATTTTTGAAATTTATATATCAATTGAATAATTTTCTTATATTAATTTTACGTATTTTAAAGATGAGCATCACACGATCTTTAATTTGGATGAAACTTGGCTTCTTAGTTAAACAAATAATTTTAAATGCATTGATTGGATTGAATTTTAATACATCATTGGGATGGACCAAATCCTTGAATTATTGAAAAACTTAGGCCCATTAGTAGATGGTGTAATGGGAAGATTTGGATGAGAGATGTTTCTTGTGTATTAAGATGTGAGAAATTAAGTTGAGAATGGAAAATTAGTATAAAAAATTTTAAAAATAAATTATTATGAATTATGAGCAGAAATTTTTTTAAGAAATCAAAATTTTCATCCCATTGCAAGCATGTTCTAAATGGGGGATATGATGTGAAATGAGATGAGAAAGGGAAGAGGGGATCAAATCAAAGTAATGGGTGTATAGAAATTGAAGAAAATATATTAGGAATATGAAAAGTTGTATGAAAATAGAAATATATATAAAAATGAAAAAGCAAGTCATTATGTAATGAAAATGAGAAAAATATTTTTTAAAAGTAAAAATTTTTATACTATCCTCATCCCATCTCATCTCATCATAATTTTGAAAAGATGGTGAAATGAGATGAGAAGACAGGGTGTAAATGTCTTTGTATATTGGAATTTGAGAAATTATATTAAAAATGTGAAAAGTTATATGAAAAATAGAAAATAAGTTGTTATAAATTAGTATTTAAAATGTATAAAATAATTAAAAAAAACGTAATTTATTAAAAGACTCGTCGAAATGATCGTAGAGTACATGTTCCTTTCAAAAAAAATAAAGTACTTGTATGAAAAAGTTTTTGTACAATTTTTTTGTATTTACTAATTAAGCTTATATTGGATGTCATCTTCATCTCATCATAGTACTAAACTACTCTATTTGGTAATTAGTTTTCAAAAATTTTTGAAAATTTTCATGGCTTTCTTCTTTCTTTCACACATTCTTTCATAACTAACTCGACAAGTTAATTATTTTACCCTCGAACTTTTTCTAGCTTTATTCCAATATTACAATCATTTCTCTCACAACTACTCTATTTATTAAGATTTATTCTTATTATATCATATTATTCACATATTTTTTAAAATATTTTAATGTTTATTTTTACACTTCTCCATGATTCCATCGTATTACGGGTGCTGATCAGGTGCACCCGGGAGCATTGAGCTCCTGGGTGCATACACCTATTTTTATTTTTTAAAAATTTTTTACACAAATATTAATTTAAGTGTATTTAACATATGTACAATTTTTACTATTTTTGGAGATTTTTAGATATTTATTTCGGATTTTTAAAAATCAGTGGCATTTTAGTAAATACCTAAAATGCCACTAATTTTCAAAAATAAATATATAAAATATTCTAAAAATGGTAAAAATTGATAGACATGTTAAATACACTTAGATTAAGAATCTTTTAAAAAAAATTAAAAAAATAAAAAAATAAATATATGCACTTAATGCTCCGGGGAGCATACAACAGATCCTTCGTATTACCACATTACCGAACTTCACCTTAACAGGCCAGAGCCCGTCAAAATCAGAGCCCATTAATCAAACGAATTGGTTGGGTGAAATTAGGCTTGGTTGCAGTACAAAATCAGGCCTGACATATCTTGTCGGCGACGAAGACGGAATCCCGTCAAAAAGTAGTGGGACCCACGCGCCTGGCCTTGGCCTACCATCCCCTTATTCGCGGCCTTTGCTCCCCCGCTTCCGTCCCTCTCTCTTCTCTGACTCTGCCCACTCGTCCAAACATCAATTCCTCTTCGCCACCGTTTCTTACGTGGTGGTGCTCGACTGGCTCCTTTCCCCTCCAGCTCTGCCTGGATTCCTCTTCATCCAGACCGTATGTTTGCGAGACACCACCGCCTTACGGATTGGATCGATGAACATATACGTGTGCTTATCGAAGATGATGGATAAATCATATATGCACACGCATGACGATGACAATGAAACTGTTTCTGTCGTCCTCGATTGGTTGTGTAACGTTGTCGTGATTGATGATGGCTGCCATGCGTGTACATATATGTTTTTGGACCTGCTTTCCACATCCATCAACACTGACTAGAGCCGTAGTATCATCAAAAGAGATGGCCCACCATTCGTGCATGATTGGACGGTTGAGATTTGATAGCTGTGACAGTTTACACGTCAATTTGGAGTTTGGCGCATGGGTGTTTTTTTTAATCCCCAGGAAGAGTTGATGGGTCGTGACAACTGGATCTGCATGACCACATGATCATCCATCATAGCATGGCATGCGGAAAAGAGACAATCATGAAGATTTTAATGATCGTAAGAAATGACAAGTCGTCCATTTGAAATCAATCAGAGGCATAAAGATGCCTTTCTTTTACGGCAATTGATTCAGGGCATTGAAATGCTTTATTTGACTCCCACTGAGCCAATTTTTCGAAATGGCTGTTCCAAGATATGCTTGTTCCACATTCGGCTGTAATCTCAAATATATCTGCAATATTTTTAAAATCTCAAATATATCTACCATATTTATATTTAATCTCAAAAATGTCTATTCCTTAAAAACCCGTTAGTTGAATTATTAAAAATACCTAAAATACTTTTGTTATAAAATAATAAATGATGACAAGAAATAGAAATAAAATGAAAATAGGGCTATCTAAATTTAAATTTCACATATATTTAGAGCATCAATGAGTTATAAAATTCAAAATTTCCAATTTGAATGAGATATTAGTAATTTCGCACATTCAGTAACTACATTAACTCACGGAATAAATACTTTTAGAATTAAATGCAAATGTAGTAGGTATTTTTAGAATTTTGAAAATGTCATGAGTATTTTTGAAAATATGATCGAACATAGTAGGTATATTTGGGAAAAATCCATTTTTGAAATTAAAAGATATTTAAAAAATAGAATATTTTGATATTTGTGTGATTAATATGAAATGATATGGATAAAGTTAGAATAAATCAAAACATTCGAGTATAGTTGTAAAGAAAAATCATTGGAACGTAAGGGTGAAAATGATTGGTGGGGAAATGGGGAGAGAATGAGACGCTTCCCACCCCACCCCACTTTCCTCATTTCCCAATCATCCCCTTAAACCACCTTACATTTTTAAGGTATCATTGGCAACACATTTACATGGGAAGCAAACCCTACATCACTTGTTTTGTACTTTTCAAAAAATAATTTAATATCTTAATTGTCTAATTATCGTACTTTGTCATTTTTACTTCTTTATTTCAATTATTTTCTTACACAACTCATTTTTTTTCACTTTATCCTATCATATCACAACACTCTCATGCTACTAAAACATATTTTCTTCACAACCTTTCCACCCATGTAACCAAATGGTGCCTTCATAAATTATATATTTAATTAGGAAATAAAAAATTCTAATGTGAAATAAGGGTATTCTAGTCATTTAAAAATGACTAAAACCCTTATGTTTTTAAAATAAAATATATATATTTATAAATTTTTAAAAATAGTAAAAATTAATATGAAAGTTTTTTTTATAGAAAATACGTAAGTTAAATACACCTAGATTATCAATTTTATAAAAAGGAAGCAAAAAAATTTTCAACATTTGCATTAAAATTTTATTGCACTAAGATGCCTGGAAGCATGATTCGTTGTTATATATAATCAAGTTTGAATTTGATAGATTGGGTTATAGTACTTTGTATGTGTGTCCTTGTTAATTGCATTGATGAAATTAATATATGACACATGTCTATTATATATGTATATATAGCTTTTTTTGTGCAGTGAAACTGCAGCATAATTAACTGTACATTTGGCCTAACATGGGCTCCACATGTACTTAAATGTATTAATACTTTATATAATCATTTATTTATATATAAATTATACAGCAAATGGTTTGCATGTTAAAAAATAACTTTAATGTTGTTATTTATATTAAACTATTTTATTACGTTAAATTTGTGTCATTTTCAGATGGAATCCATACACATGTCCAATTGGGATAAAAATTGGTAGGGTAATAGAATATATAATTCTAAATACAATTGGTAGAGTAGATTATAATTTTATGATCATATGGGGTCCATTTTGAACTAACTGCACAGTAATTATGGTGCAGTGAAATTGCACATGAATATTTCTCATATATACATATATATAGCTCCCCTTTTATGTAATGAGGTTACATAGAAGCAGTCCCACTTAACCTTTTCCGTTTTTGAGATTTTGATTCTTAATGAAAATTTTAATTCATTCATTATATTTAACATTATTTATTTATCTAGGGGACCAAGTTTCATCCGGATCAAATATGATTATGGGGCGCATTTGTTGAAAAATATATATTTAGAATACATATCTGGATCAAGTATGTATTTAGAATACTTTAGACAGTTAGATGTTGAAAATAACAATTTAAAATTGAAATTTATGTTAAACTATTTTATTATATCGATTTTGCATCATTTTAAGATGGGGTACGTACACATGTTTGATTTAGGTAAAAATTGATATGCTAATAAAGTGAATAATTCTAGATATAATAGATAAGTTAAATATCCTATTCATGATCTAGTGAGCCTCATTTTGCATAAACTTCATGGCGCAGCCATAAACATTGAATTATATATTTATCCTGCTTCTTTGTTACCAGGTTATATAGAAGTAGAGTCATGTAACATCTTCAAAATTTAAGATTTGATCCTTAATAGAAAATTAAATCCATTCATTGTATTTAATATTATTTATTTATCTACAATACCAAGTTTCATCCCAATCAAGTATGTTTCTCGGCTATATTTATTAAAATATATATATTCATGTGAAAATTATAAAAAAAATACTTAGATCAATTTATACATGTTCCAGTGCAGTTATATGCATCACAAGTTATAGTGCATTTGGCTCAAAATGGGCCCTACACGCATATAAATGTATTAATACCATATACAACTATTTATCCATGTATAAATTATATCTTAGATAATTTATATGTTGAAAAACTTTAAAATTGGTAATTACATCAAATTATTATATTAAGTTGATTTTGTACCATTTTCAGATATGACCCATACACATATCTAATTTGGATGAAAATTGATATGCTAATAAAAAAATAATTTTAAATACAATGAGTAGAGTAGATGTATATTTTATAGTTATTTAGGATCCATTTTGAGCCAAATGCACCATAAGTTAAGATGCATTTGCATGTATTGGAATATCTTTCTATATATATATATATATATATGAGATATATTGTGGTGCAGCACCACTGAAATGAGCCCTACATGATAATCAAATCATAATCTACTCCACTCATTGTATTTAGAATAATGTATTCTATTACCGTACATACCAATTTTCATCCCAATCGGATATGTGTATGGACCCCATATGAAAATAGTACAAATTTAACGTAATAAAATAGTTTGATGTAAATAACAACTTTAAAGTGGTTTTTTCAACATTTAAACCATTTGCTATAAAATTTATATATAGATAAATGATTGTATAAAGTTTCATTGCATTCTAATATGTGTGGGGTTCACTTTTGGGCAAATGTACAGCTGAACAGCCCTATATACATTCTCGAATACCGTGACTTGTTGGTTAATTCTAATTAACCCAGAGCTTTGTCATATAGGAACTGATTTCTTAAATCCAAGAAAATTAAAGCAATCAAATAATTAAAACCGGTTCACAGTCATCTAATCATTCGAATACAACTCCTACGAGGTTGACCACACTCGAGAAAGGTCTGGCTAGCATAATTAGGCCAAGCCTACCATTTATATGTCCTTTGCGTGGGGATTTCGCAGTCAATGAGCTTGCTGCTATCAATTGCAGCTACCTATCTCACGCGTGAATCATAAAAACATTATATAAATCAATACCATTCCCCTAGCCAGCCAATTGCATCGGTTTATGACCCAAAAGATTTTAAAATCCAAAATAAAAAATTTTAAAAAGAGAGAGAGGCAGGGGAGCCTAGCCAGCCAATTGCATCGGTTTATGACCCAAAAGATTTTAAAATCCAAAATAAAAAATTTTAAAAAGAGAGAGAGGCAGGGGAATTAGGCTTTGTCTGATGTACTGTTTAGTTGAGAGAGAATTAGGCTTTGTCTGATGTACTGTTTAGTTGCCCGGCCGTGCTGTCCATTTGCTGGAAGCTGGTTTAACTGCTTCATTTGCGGGGAGCTGGTTTAAATACCTTCTTGCAAATTAAACGTTGAAATACGGAAACGGTTTACATATAACTTGGGAGACATTTCTGGACATGTAACATCTTGTGTGTAAAGTTAACTATGGTCACCAGACTACATCAAAAAGAAAAAAAACTGGGGTCACCAGAAGCTAATATAAAGGCAAATTATGGAATAGTAAAATTATAGCGTTGAAGTGGGTGATGCCTTTTTTAAAAATTAAGCTGTCAATTTTTATTAAAAAATAAATTTAAAAATAAATAAGTATGCCCAGGCATTACATGAAAGCCGCGTGCTTGAAATACCACTTTGTTGACCTAAATTTTAGGGAAGAATGATCCTGTGAACCCGGGCTCAGCAAATGTCCCGCTTAGCTCACCTCAAAAAACACATTTACAACATTTTTTCTTTTTTTATACATTTATTTATATAAGCGTATTTAATATATAAACCAAGTTTTACTATTTTTGGGCATATGTATATATATTTTTTAGATTTAAAAAAATAGGGGCATTTTAAATACATATATACACATAGATATTTAAAAATTTCAAAAAAATATATACACATATTCAAAAATAGAAAAATATTGTTTATATGCTAAACACACATAGATAAACAAGTGTATGAAGAAAAAAGTAAAAAAAAAAGTTGTTATAAATGAGATTTTTGAGGTTGGGCTAAGTGGAACATTTACTTAGCCGGGCCAATAGGATCATTTCTCATTTTGAGGATGTGTGGATGACGTTTGCAACCAAAAATTGAGTTTATAATATGGAAAATGTATGGATAATTTGTAGATATATCCACTTAGTTTCACTATAATTACGAATACATCCACATAGTTTAGAAATCATAAATAACTCCTAGTAATTTGACCATAATTGCAGATATAGACATGCCGATATAGCACTATTATAGTGCCATTACTGCATCGGTACATCGTGAATATATTTGCAAATCTACACAAAATATGTGGGTATATTTGCAAAAACTAAGTATGTCTACTTAACTTTTCAAATTGCAAATATATTTAATTAGTTTGTATATCTTTATAAATATACCCACGTTGTAACAGTTAGTAACGATGCTATAACAGTGTGGGTATATTTGCAATTATAATTAAATTATGCGAGGGTTATCTGTAATTCTAGAAATTATATGAGTATAGTTATAATTATGATCAAACTAAGTGAGTATATTTGCAAATTACCAAAAATATATTTCTCCCAAGGATACATTTGGCTGAGCTTTCCCACAATGCTTTTGCATTTTTGTAAAACTCAACTCGGAGAAAACGGGAATGCCATAAGCGCTAACCTATTTTATCGGAAGCGGCGCGTCGGCGAAAGCCCAAATAGTAGGAGTGCAACTTGGTATCAAGTCGGTTCGAATCCGCCCAACCCAATCCAGTTTCAAAACCAAATTGTGTTTTGCTTTTAAAAAATTTTCCAAATTAGACTCGGCTTCAACCCGACCCGAGAAAACCTGAAACCAATGCCGAGTTTGCATCGACTCGGTCCTAACCTAATATTCTCCCTAATTTATTAAAATAATTATATTTATTTATGTATTAAGTATTTTAACTATAATTGCGATAAAAGTTATTTCATATAATTAGAACTTAATTAAACTATAAAATATTTATTCTAAAACATAAATATTATATACATTTGTTCATAAAAGTTGAATATATTACATCTATATTAACTTTATTTGCAGATAATAATAAATATACAAATTCTTTAAAATCATCGCATATATACTAATTAACTAAGAGATATATAAGTTCCACTTTTATTAAATTTTTATAGTAATTTCATGTACTCTTTTGTTTTTACCTTGATTGTTATGTGTAAATTTATTATTTTTATTGCATTTAGAATTATCTTTTAATTAAAAGATCAACTTTCATTAAAATCAAAGATACATAGGTCATATAAATATATTCATATGTAAATTATTCATGTGCAGATGTAATAATGCTTAAAAATGCCAAGAATGAAACCAATGCAAACCCGTCCGAACCCGACCCGAACTCAGATTTTAATATTAAGGTTTGGGTTCACCTAAACTCGGTATAACTCGACTTGAGTTGCACACCTATTTCATAAAGTCATTTGTATAAATGCATCAATTCTCTTTATATTTTGTAAAGTTTGGTTTCACATATTAAACATGTATAAAATAAAAATTAATATTTATTCATACTGATTGAAGTTACTCGAATTGAAATTTTACATGCTACTAATATTTAAAATCATTTAAGGGTAGTTATGAAGTTGTTAAAATTTGAAAATAAATATCTAATATAAAAAAATTTCAAAATATTTAATTTTTGACATCATAACTAGATACAACTAGATAAATATTTTAAAAGATTTAGGAATTAAAAGTTATACAAGAAGTGAAAGAGAGTTCCAGGTTTCATTTATATGTTACTAGGTTACGTAGAAATAGTTTTATGTAATCCATCCATTTTTTTCACCTTGATGTTTGATATGAAATTTATTCTATTCATTGTATTTAGTATCATTTATTTACCTAAGAAACAAAGTTTTATATAAATAAAAAATGTACATGAACCACATTTGTTTAAAAATTTATTCATATGAAAATTATGAAAATTGCTTAGACCCATTCACATATATATATTATAATATAATAATATTTTATAGAATCATTTATCTACTTGGTAATTATGTATTTGATAATTTAAGTGTTGAAAATATAATTTTAAAATTAACATTCAACATCAAACCATGTTATTATCTAAGTTTTGTACATTTGTAGATAAGACTAATGCATAATGATATTAAATAATTGATGGAATTTTCATAACTAAATATTAGCAATTAAATAGATTTTCTATGAATCATTGAGATGAGACAAAATGAACAAAGTTTAAGCGAAGTAGGTTCCATAGAAGGGGGAAGAAAAGAAGATAAAATAAGTTTTCCATGAATCATCAAGATTGGCCAAAATATACATATTTCATCCAAGTGGGTTTTATCAAAAAGAAGTGATCTTATTAGCCCTAGCCAAGCAAATATCTCACTTAGCCTATTAGCCTTTGCTAAGCAAATGGCTCGCTTAGTCTACCTCAAAAAGCTCATTTACAATATTTTTTTATTTTTCTTCAGATACTTATTTTTCTAAGTGTATTAACATATCAATAAAAAAGTGCATTTAACATAAAAATTAAGTTTTACCTTATTGTTTTGAGAATTTTAAAAATAAGGTATTTTAAATACGATGAATGATCCTATTATCTCGGATTAAGTAAATGTCTCTCTTAGCCCACCTTAAAATATCCATTTACAACACTTTTAAATTTTTTTTCTTCATAGACTTGTTATTTCAGTGTATTTAACATATAAATCAAGTTATCGTTTTTTGATATGTATATATATTTTTTTGAGATTTTTAAAGATAAAGGTATTTTTAAAAATCTCAAAAACATATATACACATATCCAAAAATCGTAAAAACTTGATTTATATATTAAATACACTTAGATAAACAAATATATGAAGAAAAAAGCAAATAACTATAATTAATGGGTTTTTAGATGTGAGTTAAGCAAAACATTTGTTTAACCTAGGCTTGCAGGATCACTTCTCTTTAAATACATATATACATATAGATAATTAAAAATCTTAAAAATATATATACATATATCCAAAGATGGTAAACTTACCAATAAAAAAGTAAACTTGGTTTATATGTTAAATATACTTAGATAAACAAGTATACGAAGAAAAAAATAAAAAAAATATTGTAAATGAATTTTTTAAGATAAATTAAGCGAAGTATTTACTTAATGCGGACTAACAATATCTGAAAAAATACACAAAAGTTATATTCTAACGATTGCACAGAATCGCTTCCCCTATGTAAAGATGGGTCCCTCCCATGCTTTAGCGGTGCAATAAATCATTGGTGTTTTGGCCTTTTGGGCTAGCGATTCTAGTGTCAACCTGTCCAACCTGTCGTGTTTGTCACGGGATTTTGAGTGCGGCCGATGTGGACCTTTCTCCATCTAATTAGCTAATAATGGAGGAGAGAAATGGCATTGCATGCATGCCATTAACGGAAATTAGAACGAGATCATGGGCGGATGCCGGAATTAAGTTCCACGTTTAGCCAGACTGTTCTGAATTTTGGATCCTTCTATTGGATATGTATTAAACTCGTGATCTACTCGCCTCTATATATATATATATATATATATTTAGACCACATGCAAGGATTAGAGACTCGAGGATTTAGAAATTTCTATTCTATTCATGTGCGTATTGGGTGGGGAAATACCTTTTAGTGTCTGCAGAATTTGACTTTCGAATTTGGAAATATAGGTTACTGTCACAAGCATCTATCTATTTAATGAGATTTAGTTAATTTAATACAATCCGTTCTTATGAAACTATTTGTGGGAACCTTGCTGTTTTTGCTCATTTCAAAGATGAAATCAAAATTCCGGCACAAATACATGGACTATCCTACTGAGAGATGGAGAGGAAGACCAGTTTTACTGGGGCCTGGAGAATGATGGGCATTTTTGTTTTAACAATGCAGACTGTTCTATGGCAGCAGCATGCTATACTACATAAAAAGCCAAAATGCCTTAGAAAATTTCACAATTTGGGAATGTTAACGAACACATAGCCAACTAGAACTAATTTGCTACAAATAGGAATCCCTGTCAATAAGGGATGTCCATTGTATAATGGACATGAAGCAGATGTTATGCGTTTGTTCTTGACCTGTGTAAAAATTCAGTTTCTACTGAGAACGTCAATGCTTTATGCTTGCTTGTGAATTACAGAGAAACTATGCCAACATCCATGAAGTAGTGGAGAAGCTAAATTTATTAAAGGGAACATAATCTGGTGCACCAGGTGCACTTAATTTCAGTGTACTCGAGTTTATTTAACTCATTTTTATATATTTTTCTGAAAATTTTTTATATAACTGTTAATCTAAATATATTTAGCATGTGTATCAAATTTACCATTTTTAGATATTTGTAGATATTTTTTTGAATTTTTCAAAATTTAGTGACACTTTTGTAATTCACAAAGTACGAAAATGCTATTGATTTTTAAAAATAAAAAAATCTACAAATTTTCAAAAATGATAAAGTTCGATACACTTAAATTAACATTTGTATAAAAAATTTCAAAAAAATTAAAATGACTCAATTATACTCTGGTGCAGTAAAGCTAAGTGTACTCGGATGCATTTAAAAGCATTCCTTATTTAAAGGATACTCATCTCTTCTTATCTACTTAATTATATGCTGGCACATTTGATTTTTTCACAAATAAATTGGTAGCAAACGAAATCACCCTAGATCTCTTTGATATATCAAGATGGTGATGTTAGAAAATTTTCCTTTATTGATAAAATTTTTATGGATCCTTTACATCAAATTATTAAGAAAAATAAGCTAAACATGGAAGCTTGCCTGAATCCATAGGATTGGATGTTATTTTTAGTTATTAAGGTTCTGGTTTTTTCAAGTTAATGCCTAAGGTTTTTTAGAGAAGGAGGTTCTTAGACATGTGACAAAATTTTGTGGTGATACTTCATGGTTGGATGCCCCATAATATATTATATACTCAACTATAATAATGAAAGAAGCTGAGTATATACACAACACTCTTCCTTAAAATAGTTCCTCTAGCAAGCAAATAGATATAGTCCAAAGTGGATCTAAGACTATATTAGTATCTTGTAAAGTGAGAATCTAAATACTCAATGACTCTGATTTATCTAACTTTCAATGTGTCACATGTGGTGTTTTTTTATCTGAAGATGCCTTAAAATCTGTTCGAATACTTTCCCATAATTCGTTCTCGAATTACCTAAATATCTACATAACAATTCAACAATATACATAATATCTGGATGCATACAAATTTGAGCATACATCAGACTTTCTACTACTGAAGTATAGAAAATTTTTTGCATTTTCTTAGATTCAAATTATTCTTAAGAAATTGATTGAGACTGAACTTTTCTTTATTAGTAACAGGGTGTCTCTAGATTTGTAATCCTACATTCCAAATTTCTTAAGTATCTTCTTCATATAGGTCTTTTATGATAATCCAATAATACATTCAGAGTAATCTCAATGTATCTAAATTCTTAATATAAAAGATGAATCTTTAAAAGCTTTTATCTCAAATCTCTTTGAAAAAGGTTCTTGATTTTGTTCAGTAACCTTATATCGTTGCTAGCAAGTAGTTGTCATTGACATATAAAATAAAATAAAAACTTCTGCTTACTCCCACTAAACTTATTGTATATGCAATCATCAATTGTATTTATCTCATAATTGAATAAGATGACAACTTCATAAAACTTTTAATACCATTAACGAAAAGATTGCTTGAGCCCATAAATGGATTTGTTTAATTTAAAAATCATATTATTAGCATCTTCTATCATAAAATTTCCTGACTATATTATATAATCATCTTTTCAAAGTCACCGTTGAAAAATACGATCCTTATATCAATCTAATATATCTCAAGATCAAGATCTACTACTAGAGCCATTATTATCTTGAAATAGTCTATCTATAAAATTGAAGTGAAAGACTTTTTATAATTAGTGTCTTCTTTTTTTAATACAATTCTTTGTATTAAGATAAGTCATATATCACTTCACACCACCCTTCAAATCTCTTTCGATTTTAAATATCCATTTATAAAGAATAGGCATCACACCTTTAGGGAATGGAATGAGTTACAAAATGTCGTTATCTTTCATAGAATTGATCTCTTTATTATAGGCATCACACCTTTAGGGAATGGAATGAGTTACTAAATGTCATTATCTTTCATGGAATTAATCTCTTTATTCATGAGTCTTAGTTAGAGTTGATTTAGTTATCTTCCATCAATCTAATGTCATTAACTATTAGAAATCGCACTGCTCTTTTCTCTTGTGGATCTCTTTAATGACTTCTATTCTTGAAGATATTGAACTTGTTTATTAGGAATAATCTATTCACCTTGATCAAAGACAATTTCAACACTGCTTGTGTCTCTGATTTGATTTCTTGAAAATGATTAGGAATAAAAATCTGATCAATGTCAACAACAATTGAAGGAAGAAAACGGATTCTTCTTCAAAGATATAGTTTCTAACCTTATCTCTCCCTTAAGCTTAGCATGCTCGAAGAATCCGACATTTTTCATTTTAAAGAATGTTTTGGATGTAAGATCATAAAACCTATACTTTGAGACCATTTTCAACATAATTACAAGATTTGAAATCAAGGAAAAACTAAACGAATTATTTTTAAATGAACAAAAATAAATGGATTTGTCCAATATAGAAATAAAAATCAAATTCTATCTAAAAATGGTATCATATTTGTCTTTGTCAAATGTAAATAAATCTTTCACAATAACTATAACCTCAACCTTAATAAATTTGTTATCGCTTGTATAAGTGAATCTTTCAGTATTATTTGGCTTTCAGTAACTCATCCAATCTTGTATAAATATATACTTATGTGAATAATAACACTATATATATCCATAAAGTGTCTTAATACTAAAGCTAAATTAACTTTAGAATAAACTATAGAAAGAAGCATAACACCAAGCATGATCTTTAATATAGTCTTTCTCCATGACTCTAGGAGTCTAACAAAAGTAACATTCAAATTCCTTATTGGGTTTCTTTTATGTTGGACCACTCATAGCTTCATCATCTTATTTTTATCATTTGAGACACTTCCTAAGTAAGCACTCTCGGTCTTTCTTACTTCAACCTTTCCTATTCTTGCATACAACGTGAAAAAAGTTCATTAAGAGACCATTTATCCTTTTGATAATCATAATTGGCCTTAAACAGACTAAATTATGCTGGAAGGAAAATCAAAATGAAATGCACAAGCAAATCTTCAAACAACTATAACCTTAACGCTTTTAGTTTCAAAGCAAGATATGACATCTTCATGATGTACTCTCTTATATTTGTTTTGCCCTTATATTTCATTAAAGTCAAGTTTGACAAAATCATACTTAATTTTAGCCTTATCATTTCTAACAAAGCACTTTTCTATTTCCTTAAGGGACCCCTTGGCAGTAGTAACCTTTTTTGGATATAGCGCCCATGAAAGTTTTCAAATTTTCATATTTCATAATCATAAGATTCATGTAATTTGAACAATTCTATTTCTCGAAGTCCCATCTTTCCTCATTGGAATTTCAAATGTAAGAATAGTAGGTTATTCAATCTTTAGTACAAGGTCTACATTCATATAGTCAAGAATGATCATGATTATTTTCTTTTTATTCCTTATAGTTAGTCACATTTAATATGAGAATAAAATTGATGTTGATAACTATAACAGAAATAGATGCATTAACTAAATTATGTTCACATAAATTTCATATCAAATTTAACAATTCAAATAATGTTAGGGTCCATTACAAGATACCAAGTAAAACGTTAATATTTAGTATTTGGATGAAAATATTATTTGTAAATTATACTCTCAGTGTAGTAATCAAATATTAATAATAAAATCCTGTCAAACAATAAGCTTTCCTTTGAATTGAGTTAATGTTCACAAAAAAACTTAATAATTATCATATATTGATTATCATGTGTGCATGCAATCTTGACCTTTCTTTAGGCTAGTGAATATTTATATCAATTACATACACATAACCATCTTGTTGTAGTAATAAAATATTTACAATAAAATTCTATTAAATAATAAGCTTTTCTTTATACGAACTTATTGTTTATGTAATATCTAAAATTTTCACGTATTTATTACCATAGGTGTGCATACAATTCTGCCAAATATTGACATTTCTTTGGATCGATTAATATCTATATTAATTACAAATACATAACCATCTTAATGTTCCATAATCAATTAACCTACACAAGAGAGACTACATTGGTAGCATATTGTTTCAATTAATTTATTTTAAAACGCCAAACATCCATAAAATTTTATGCCAATTTTGAATTTAAATTCCTAGAAAGTTCACAAAAATATGGACGTTATTTGTAAATTCCAAATATTGAACGTTGCATGACAATGAGTTAATTTAAACTTTAATAAAAAGCAACCAAATATTAATGCATCACAATTCTTTACAAATAGCTTTCCTATTTTACGTAAATTAATCACTTAATTTAATTTTTGCGTGCATGTTCTAAACTTATTTTCAAGTAATTGATATTGGGTCATTGAAAACAGCAGCAATATGTTAATTGGTTGGCGCTACATGTTTATAGAAAATTTGTATACTACCATATATGAGTGCAACTTAGGTTGGTTCGGTTCTGGTAGTAGTCTACTATACCCATACTTTATTTGTAAAAAGCCTAATCCACTCTACCTATTTTTTCATTCAGTTCCTATTATACTGTATTCTACCCATTACCCATATGGTTAGTTGTTTCTAATTCCAAATCAGTCCCTTTAATACTTGAATACAATATTTTCTAAAAATTATTTCTATATTATTTTAAATAATATAAAACAATCCTTATTTACACTTTAAAATCATAGACACATATGTTATTATGATTATGTTATTATATAAAAAAATATAAAGTATAGAATGTCATAATCCAATTATTAAAACTATTAATATATTACAGTCATAATTCACAAGCTTATTTATAAAAGGCTTTCAGAAGTCAATGACATAGATATAACCAAATTAGTTTCTTACTTCACGATTCAGGGCACGAGATTCATTTGCATTTGAATTTGTTAAAATAAGTGTATAAACGAGACGTCATACACAAAACACAACACATACTATATAATATATATTATATACATATACAATTATATATACTTAACTAATTACCCATATAAATATCTCCACAGGGTGGTTACGCGTATCCAATGTATCTACCTTACCTGTGCCCTATTTGAGATAACGGATAATAATTTATACTCTACTTATACCCATGAGTAATATTTTATACCTTATCCTACTCAAATGATGGTCAGGTGTAGATACTCATGGGTACCTTACCCAAGTTGCACCCCTATACGAGGCCACTAAAAGCAGCTGCATGTGCAGGCAATCTCTGTATACCGCTGAACCAGGCCATTTCTTCTTCCTCAGGCACCCAGCAGCCATGGCTGCCAAGACTCGAAACCATCCATCCGACAGCCAAACCATTCAGCCTCTACACAGATCCGGTATCCTTCGACAAATTCGGCAAGAACCCACCCAAAGCCTCCATAAAAAATAAGAAGGAATGGCAGCCAAAATCCGCCTCCCCTGCAACCGAACACTAGCCAGAAAAATATCCCCTTGGCAGATAGAAAGGGAGAAGGCGCAACCCATCTAATTGACAGTGGTGGCTGAATAGGCAATCAAACAGTGAAAAGTTTGGAGAATCGACATGGGGAATAATCAATCTACCTACTATCCCAACGAAATCAAGCAAAAACCACGGTAGATGTATTGATGAACCACGGAATCCACTGGAATAGAAAAAGGTTAGTTTGAATACTTTGCGATAACGCCGTTCCTGTCTATAAAAATAATAGCAATCATGCAGTACTCTTCTCAATCCATATTTCGTACCTCATGATTTAATTTGCCATAATTCCATGCCACGTTGTATTCATAATTACGAGGAGGACGTTTGGGAATAGAAATTTGTGTGGGATTGTGTGGTGGGATAGGGTGGAAAATAAAAAATGAAATATTTTTAAAAATTGTATGATTGATAGAGAATGATATGGGTAGAGTTTAAATAAATAGATTTGATACAAATAGTTAATAGGAAAAATAATTAAAATATAAGGATAAAAGTGAAAAAATATCGCTACTACTATAGTATTATTGCCTTGGGAAACAAATTCTTATCTTCTCTCTTTCTCCCAATTTTTATCAAATGCTAAATGTCCCCTTAGAATATTATTTCTGAATCCATAACTATCGTATTCACTGACAAAAAAATAATAGTAGTTCCATGGAAAAGAATTCCAACCATTCCATACGAGAGATGCTTCCATCCGTTTCAAAAAAATCCATCCATTGATCCATTTCAAAAAAGTCCATCCATTGATGATATGGAAGATCGATATAATAGATGCCAAATATTAACATCATGGGAAAAATTTTCTAAAGGATTTAACATGAAGATGTTGTTGCGGCAAAATATAACATATAGAAAATTAAGGTAAGTGATAAAAATCAAAACAGAACCAAGTTTTACTTTAGCCGTATTATAACATTACTTTCCTTAAGACAATTTTGCTATCCTATTTGCTGCTTAGCATAATTTTGCAGTCCACTCCAAGATACAAACAGTGAAACTTGAATTAGAATAGGAAACAATACTTTTTCTAGGCACATGAACACTTGGAGATAATTTTTTTGTTGAATGGAAAGAATTTCAAAAATATATAGAAAAACTGTAAAAGGAGGCAAGGAAGATGTGCCTGAAAGAGACAGAAGAGCAATTGGGTTGAAATTATTATTATCCCATATTTATAGTTTTCAAAGGTTGTATTTACACAACCATTTCATTTCACGTATTGTGTTGCTTGGAAGTATGAATTTCAAACTTCAAATATTGCATCCTTTGGTGTAAATGAAAAACTCAAACAAATTATCAGCAGAGAGATTCAATCCCATTACCCATTAGAGAACCGCTTAAGACTCTACCATCTCGACTACTTTATTTTTATTGTTTATCTTTGATATTATATTAAACTTATTATAGTTTTTGAAAATCCCAGCATTTCCTCACCATTTTCAAAATTAAAATTGACTCCTTTTAACTAAAGAAATCTCATACATAAATAAAAGTGTTAAGTAGACTTGAACTTTTACTTAGTGAAAATACATCAAGATTTACTGAGATATATAATAGCCAAGGCTTTGAACTGTCTAATCTATTTGATAAATAAGACATATCTCACATACAAGATTTCAAAATTCATTAAGTGTTTTAAAAGGCGACATGTTATGGTCACGTGTTAGTATCCTAGTTTCATGAGCACCACAGAGTGAATCCATACATTCTGCAAATAGAGGCAACCTCACTTCCAACACTCATATAGGTGGATTTATTTAGAGTACCCTGTAACTAAATACACCAATTTAGTAGTTTTACATCTATTAAGAGTATAAAACACCCAACCTTAAAAATATGTTACAGAATCCAATACTACCCGAGGGATGAAAACATGTAGATATAATCAGTGTTTACAAGATGCAAAAATAACCTATTGTGCTTATTGAACTCTTAGACTTAGGCTACTAGAATAGAGTTGAGTTTCAGTTATTGCAACTCATAGATATAGATTTCAGTCTCATCTCTCTTGATGTTCTACAGACCACTTCCCTAGTAAGGCATTTTGCAAGAGAGTTTGCCAAGTTTTTACTTGATCTTAGAAAATCAATATTAACTACTCCATCTTGGAGCAATTGTTTTACATAATTATGTCTCAATGTAATATATTATGATTTATCATTGTAAGTTTTATTGTACGCTCTAGACAAAATTACTTTGCTATAAATAAATAAGAGGCGTTGGCTTAGGCCAAATGAGAATTTCAAGTAATAAATTTCCAAGTCACTCTGCCTTTTTCCTTGCTGCAGCCAAAGCAAGGAACTCAAACTTCATGGCCTGATGTGTAATACAAGTTTTCTTTTTGGAAGCTCACAAAATACCAGCTCCTCTAATGGTAAAATTCCAGCCGGTAGTACATATAGATTCCTTGGTATCAAAAATCCAACTTGCATCACTATATCATTCTAGTACAGTGAGTTCACCATTGAAATGCAATCTATAATCAATGGTCTTTCTTAAAGATTTTAAAATTCTATAAATTGCATTCCAATGCATATATTCTGGATTACTAATGAACCTGCTTAATATACTTACAGTGAAAGCAATATCTGGTCCAATACAATACATAGTATCCATTAAGCTTCTTATCGCTCCAGCATACTTGAGTTGATTTATAGATCTATCATCATTTTTATATAACTTCAAAAGAAGTTGAGGCTATACCAGCTTTAAAATGATTAAACAATTTAAGTATCTTTTCAATGTAATGAGATTCATAAAGAGAAAATACATTATCATCTCTTACAATTTTGATGCTAAGGGTGTGTTTGGGAATGGATAAAACTTTCAATGAAAAGTTGTAGAGATGAAAAGTTGTAGAGATGAAAAGTTGTCAAATGATGTGATATGATAGGGATAATGATGAGGAATAAATAGGATAAAGTTGAAATAGATAGGTTTGTTGTGTTGTTAGTTGTGTAGAAATGATTGAAAAGTAGGGTAGTTGTATAGAAAAATGTGAAGAAATGATTAAAAAATAGGGTAGTTGTGGAGAGTGAAAAGTTTTATATTGAAAAGTTTTAACTTGACAACTTTTCGTTGTTAACAAACACACCCTAAGAATGACATCTACTTTGCTCATGTCTTTCATATTGAAGCTAACTGACAGAAACTTTTAGTTTTCACAACAATCTCAAAGTTAGTACCAAATACGAGCATATCATCCATATATAGACAAACAATAACACCTTTATTAGCAACAAATTTACTATAAACACATTTATCTGACTGGTTTAATTTAAAACTATTTGCTAACACAACTTGATCAAAATTTTCATGTCATTGCTAAGGTGCTTATTTCAAATGATATAAAGATTTTATTAATTTACAGATTTTTTTTCTTGTCCTTGTTTATTTCATATAAATTTTCTCATTTAAATCTCTATTTAGAAAGTATTTTTTATATCCATTTGATGAATTTCAAGACGATAAATTGTTGCTAAATCCATAAATAGTTGAAATTCTGGCAACTAGGGCATAAGTGTCAATGAAATCGAAGTCGATACCCAAGTCGACCTCAAGACCGACTTCAAATGAGAAAAACCTTCCAGCGTTGAATTTGGGCACAAGGACAGGCAAAGTCGCAGTCGAAGTCGACTCTACCTGCGATTTGGGTGAAGTCGCAGACCCAAGTCGACTCCACTATCGACTTCAGGAGATCAATTCCTTACAGCATTGAAATTGGGATAGGAGACAGGTGAATTCGTAGTCGAAGTCGACTCCACCTGCGACTTGAGTGAAGTTGAACCTCAAGTCGACCCAAACATCCGACTTGAATCAAGCTGAAGACTAAGACAGTCCATACAAGCAAATATCCATGACAGAATCATTCAAGATGGTATATCATTCAAGGGAAGATCATTAACTACATCTTTGGATTGCAAACTCAAGGAAGGCAAATCATTTTTAGATCAAGGCCACGGAGATAAAGTTCTCAAAAGAAGATGAACATGCCAAGTTCCAAAACCAAGCACTTAAGATCAAGAGTATTATTGGAAGAACAAGCTATACGATGAATAGCAAGCATCAAGGATCACTTTCAAAAGAATCTTAGTTCTATTATATGCATACAGAAAATGAAGTCGCATCCGAAGTCGACTTCACCTGCGACTTGGGTTAAGTCCAAGACCAAGTCGACTTGAGATGGAACTTGAAGCCATGTTGGAGACCAAAGTCACAACCGAAATCGACTCCAGTTTGCGACTTGGGTAAAGTCTCATCCGAAGTCGACTCTACATGCGACTTGGTTCGCAACGGTCGAAAAAATTGAACGTTGGTGCATTAAATGTGCACCACCTACCACCAAACGTTCGTATTTACTCCACTATTATAAAAGAGCATTCGAGAGGTCGTGCTAGAGGTTAGAGAAGCATTCATTGTGTTCACCTTCCACCCTCTCTAAGCATTAAGTGATCTACACCAACTTCTAGTGAAGAACTTTACTTCAACTTGCTGAAAGAGACACTGCTGATCAAATCATTCTCTCAATAAGTTCTTCCACGAGCCGAAACCTGGCTGCACAACTTGTAAAGTATAGTTTCCTTTATTTGATTAATTACTTGTATGTGACACTTGGTTTGATATTGAAAATCGGAACCAAGTGAAGACAAAGTAGTGTTGTGACTTGAGTGTGACTCGTCACCTACTTGTGTTGTGTTTGTGCAAACTCTTTAGAGCTGAAATCTAGAAGAGAGCTGTTTCTCTAGTTGTATCTGATAATCCATTAGTGGAACCTAAGTCACAACGGGTGTGAGTTTGGAAGAGTGGAGTAGGGAAGGTTACTCGAACCACTATAAAAATCGTGTCTATTGTTGTGGCTTGCTCAACTGCTTTTATTGCTTTATTTCTCTCTATATCCTCTGCTTGTTTCATTAAGGGGATTAAACTAAATAGGGAGAAAGTTTTTGTTTGAGTAAAATTTTGAAAATACTCAATTCACCCCTCCCCTCTTGGGTTGTTGCCATAAACTCGGACCTACAATTTCTTCTATCCCGTTTGAATTCTATGTATTATATCTTTTTCAATTTTTCCGTTCTCTTGAGCTATTGATCCTAAGTACCGGAAGCGATTAGTTCTTGTTACTATTTTTTTATGAAATTTTTTATTATAAATTAAATACACCTAAAATTAATATGTTTATAAAAATTTTAAAAAATATGACCGAGTTCAATGCTGGGTTTTGAAATGTTGTTTTTATGGCAGTGGAATGTGGGCCCAATTCAATCGACTAATAAAAGTGTTTTATTGATGATGTGTTGGGGTATGCATGATACATATGTGGGCCAATAAAAAATGAACGTGGATGCCAAGTGGGAAATATTATAAGCATATATTCCTTTCAGTGGGACTAAGAATAATAATATTGACCTAGGGAAGAGTATGTAGACAAGACGAGACCATGCAGATCGAGTGCTGCATATATAAAACTCGCCCTCCATTTCCATTCAAATTTAGCCATATATATACACAAAGATTCCATTTTATTTTTCACCCTGCCTGGGAATTTCTGTCTGCAATGGTAACGTGTTAGCCTGTTAGGTCGGTGAAAAAAAGGTTTTCTGTTTAGAGAAGTACCTGAGTCGCAGATACACAGAAGACTTTCAATGCTGCTGGACATTTTGGCACATTTTAATTATTAAATTAAAATCCAATTCAATCACTTTATTTTAAATTATTTATTTTATTACGGTACCAAAAATGATTTCTAACAAAGTTTTGAGTAGGTTATACCTGCTTTGAAATATTCATTTAATGTAATCATATGTAAAATACAAAATCACTTGTATTCATCACCAAGTGTTAAAGTTGTATCTTGAATTTTACTTAATGTTATTTGTGTAGTGATTTACATCCAAGAGTACATGGTGAATATACATACTAGTTTTGCGTAAGTATCCCTAACAGACCTATTTATAAGCGTATTAATTAAAAATTCAGTAACATTCTAAATAATGCTGTGATGGAGAGAGATTGCTAGAATGTTTTTTATTTAGAGTGTGTGTAAGGCATCCAAAGAATGAGTATGAGTCATTCTGATGTGTTTCTATATAATCTATTTATCACAATGAATTTATAGCTCTCTTCTGTAGTTTTTCCTTCTTAGTTGAAAGGTTATGCATGTAAATCTTAGTATCTTATTTGTATAATTTTATTATTGTTTATTTGATCCTATTTGATTATATGTGTGCGTGATAATCCGTTTCAACCCAAATCATGTTACCTAACAACAAAATTATTGGAATATTATAATATTTAAAGAATCATTTATTTATACTTGAACAACATTTCACGAGTTGTAAATGACTCAGAAAACTTAACTTCAACTGCCAATGATTTGGGCGAATCATCACCATTAGTGAAAAGATGTACCTATATGAAATGAACATGCCGTCGCAAATAATCATCATGGTTGCTATTAAACGCTAAAGCTAGCTTTATCCATGCATGTTTCACATATAATCATCACGTTTACGATTCGACTCTTGTCTATTTATTTTTATTTTTATATAGATATATGAGCCAAAGAAATATCTTTCTATATAAAATTTTACACTTTTAAAAAATAAAATTGTATTTTTTGCATGACAACCCACATATCAATGCAAGCATTAAGCCTGAATGCTTGAGCAAAGATTAAATCATTACCCAATTATTATGAGCAAATTTGCATCCACTAATTATTTTAAGGGGAAAATTTGTCGCTGAAGTACATATACACAATATATCTGCAACTAAATAAACAACTTCCTTGTAAATGAGCATATGCCATAAAGTATTTCAAGCAAAATGACGTTTGTGGAAACAAATTTTAATTTTTGGCTGTAACGTTTACTTTGAAAAAAAAAAAACAAATTTTTTTAGTGAATGTTTAGTTAACAATTTGAGACTGTTTTCTTTTATCATTTTTATACAATGGGCCCTCAAAAACATTTTATTTGGATGGAACTTCTTTTTACAGTTAAATATATAATTGTAGATGCGATGGACGGGTTACATTTTGATCTAAACTTTAAGGTGGAATCACACAGGACAAAAACACTTAAATATTTAATTGGGGGTGAACTCTCTTCATTTTTAATTATTTGATGATGGATGAAAAATTCACTCAATCTATTGTATTTTTTATTATTATTATCATGAAATTCTTTTATTTATTTAGTATTAATGTATTGGGCTCCATCTATAAATGTACAAAAACAACATAATAAAATAATTTAATACTAAATATCAATTTCAAGTAGTATTTTCAATACCTAAATTGTCTAAAATATCATCACTAAGTGGATAAATGATCCTATAAAATATTATTACATTTTAATACATATGGGAATGAATCTGAGTATTTTCTTAATTTATACATGAATGTACCCATTTTTTAGTAATATAGCCTACACACATATTAGATTTGGATAAAACTTGATTTTCTAGCTAAACAAATGGTGTTAAATACAATAAATAAATTGCAATTTATATCAATCATTAATATTTAAAAAATGAAGGGATTATATGAAATCGTTCTTATGTAACCCTATTAGATAGAAGCGTGCTCCAAATTTAATAGTATTGACACCATAAGTAATATGAAAGTTGATTTTTGACAAATTTTATCAGTAACCAAAAAGTCTTTTAACACGCCATCGGGTAGCAATCTAGTGGTAACTCCCATTTTAGTCTTAGTGCTGGCCGGGGTTCTAAACACAATAGCAATAATTTCGGCATGGAGTGTAGGTGGCATTTAGTCTCTTCAAATATTTATGTGACAGTGTCCACCAGGAGGATCATTAGGAACTATTGTAAAGAAAAATAAGAATATTCATAGATGTTTGTAGAATATTGTTAGAAAAATTGTGAAGATATCTTACAGACTAATTTTAATACTACTTGAGATGATGTGAAAATATAAACACCCTTAAAAAAGTCTTTTTAACACAAAAAATATGTTCAATAGAAAATTCTATTACTTATGATGCTACTTTTTTATGGTTCTTATGATGGTACTTTTATAAAGAAGAAAATATTTCTTATTTATAATAATGCTTTCATAAGTAAGGAAAATTTTTCTTACTTATGATGACGCTTTTAAAATAAAAATAAAATTTAATTGCTTATGTAACAAAATTATAAATTATTGACAACCAAATTTCTTTTTAGTGGTTACTATGAGAAATATATCACCAAGTATTGGCAAAAAAAGTTTTCTTTACTAAGTTTCGTCGTTTCGAAAAAAAATTTAAGTTCAAATTTTTCTTTACCAAAAACTTAAAATTTTTGTAGCGTTAGAATTCATGATAGAAATCTCCCTTCTAGGTATCATAGTTAATGTTGAGTTTGTCAAAGGAAACGGGAAGAAAAGATAAACAGAACAAGAAGTAAATTAAATTGAATGGGCATAAATTTTGTGGAAAATATAAATAATTGCTGTAAGAAAATGAACATTTTACAATATAGCTTCTTGCAAAAGATACCACTTGAAGCTAAATTTTTAACACTGGTTGAGAAGGTAACTTGCCAGTAACAAAGAAAAGACTCATCACTAAAAGGTAGAGACACAACTCATTTACCGTGGTTCAACGGTGGTAACAAAAAAATTTTGATTTTTTGCAAAGAAAATTTTCTTGCTAAAGGTTAAAATTTTGTTGTTAAAGAAAACTTAGTTGCCAACAATTTGTGGCATATCTATACAGCAATTGTTAAAAATAAATTTGATTGCAATAGTTCATGATTTTTGTGTTCTGATAAGAAGTTCAGCTAACAAAATATTATTATAAGCAAGAGAAATTTTCTTTACCTACAAAAGAATCACCATGTTAGTAAGAAAATTTTTTCTTATCCATAAAAGTTCCATCAAAAGCAAGAATTTTTTTTTACATGTGCATTTTTCTTACTCAATAAGAGTTGCAAAAAATGTATTTTTTTAGTATGGGAAATCGTCACTCAAAATACCTAGAGTTCCACTTGTATGAAACTTGCTTCCATGAAATTTCATCCATTTTAGCCCATCTTGATTAATACATTATTTATTTCATCCATTGTTTGAGGAGCTTTGATCTCCTCTTGACAATGGTAAAGAATTTATAAGGATTTATGGGCTTGATTTGTAAGAATTCATAGGCTTGATTTGTAAAATTAGATAGAAAAATGAGATATTGTAAAGTAAAATTGCATATGGAATGATAAAAAGATTACTTCGTCCATTGTATTTAGTTTGGTTTATTTAGATGCCAATTTTAAAATTTCATCTTTAATATCTAAATTGTTTAAATATTATTACTATATAGTAAATAATTTTCTAAAATATTGTTACATTCTAATGCTTCATAACTTACATATGAATATATATCTTTAAACAAATATGGCCAAAGCAAATAATTGATTTGGATGAAACTTACACTCTTTAGTAAAAAAATTGACAATAAATATGATAAATGAAGTAGAAAGAAAATTTGAGGGAATTACTTAAAACCACTTACTCCTTGTTCCATCTTTTGAAACTTATATTTCTTTTGATTTTTCTTTATTACAGTTCAATCCCGCCCACGTAATCTTTTCTAACTAATTAAGACCAACCCTAATAGCAAGAAATAAATGCTCCCCAACAAAGTTCGACCCACAAATTTTGGCACATGGCTAGGAACATGAATCAATTGGAATATGCTCTTGATCACAATTGTGATAATTATATATCAAATGATGTGAATGTAGTCTATTGGCAATTTAACATCAATATATGTCTTCTTTTACCATTAGAAATTTTTTTGCAAAAAAATCCTTCTCTATATACAAAATTTGCAAATGATACAGTTAATTGGAAAATTAAAGGTTTTAGAAACTATTATTTCAATTATGAGTTGTATTCTTTTAGGCTTGTCAATAAATGATAACTTTTTGCAATACATTATGACATACACATTTTTTAGCCAAATTTCAATCACTTGCTTTATAAATATAGCTAAATTCAGGCAAATAACTAAATCAATGCAATTAATTCATAAAAAAACCAAGTACAATAATATAAAGGTTGGTTGTAAGACAAATTTCAGTTGCATTTGATTCGTGCGACCAAATAAGTTTTTTACTGAATTCACATACACGTGTAGCTAAACTTACATGCGACATGATCTTATGTATATAACCAGTTGGACAGTTGGGGTTGTACAACTGCTTGCCTTTTATATTCCAAAAAGATTTCTTATAAATCCAAACTCTTTATAATAATATTCTTCCTATGCATATATTTAAAATCCAAAAATTTGAAAAATTTGAAAATTTTTATATAGTATCTATTATTTCCAAATTTTAGCAGTTTCATATCAATTGTCGAATGATGTTAAATATTTATGTGAATTTTATACATACAAATTTCTAATGAGGTAGATTTGGGCATCATAAATATGCATTTGAAAGAATATTATGAAGTGTTCAATTTTTTGAAAATCAAACGTGAAAGTAACTATTCTTCAAAAAATACGTATAAAAGTAACTAGTTGAACAACCCCAGATGGATGTTGAACTAGTTGTATGACATCTGGCCCTAAGAACTTATATTTAGCCAAAAACATAGGTCGTATTTAGTGACATTTTTTATAGTGATCAATTTTTATTGTTGCAACTAAAATTTTATTTAAGCAGCTAATTAGTATCTTTTCTAAAAAGGTAAACACTCTGCTTGAATTTTGGAAGAAAATTTGCACTTTTGTGAACACGTGAATATTATCAATATAGAATAAATATCTTTTTAAATTTTCATATGATAATGTGTTTGAAATATTTAAAATTTACTATTGATATGTAGAGTACATTCAAATGTGTCATTATTATTAATTTGGGAGGTTTTGGAAGGAAAATATGGGTATTTTAATATTTTATAACAAATCAGATGTGAAAATGTAAATTCCCAGAACATACTTTGTAAATAAAAAATAAATATAAAAGGTTGCAAACTACAAAAATGAGTAATCCAACCCATCCACCATCCATGCATCATAAGGAGAGCATAAAGTCAATAACTCATTCTCGAGAATACTACAAATGACATGTCCTTTGACCAAAATAATTAATAATAAAAATTAAAAAAATGAAGTGGCTGATGTTGCCCCCTGTTGCTCCCGAGCTTATGGCACAATCCAAGAGAGGAGGGTGAATTAGGTTCTCCGTATTAATTGTAACTCCTTTTTAAACTAAGTCTCCTTGAATGAAAAACGTGGAGAGTAAGATAGTAAGTAGAGCAAATAAAAAAAAATACAAGAGATTATAGGGTTTGAGACAAGCCCCTCTACTCCAATCCTCCAAGAACACATCCTTGTGCCTTGGGTTCCACTATGATAATGGAAATACAGTTAGAGCACTTGTTCTCCTCTAAATTTCAGCTCTAGGGAGCCTTTACAATTTTTGCACAAGTAGGTAGCGAATCACATCCAACCACACACTGTTGTAAACATGTGACAAATCAAGTACAAGCTATGTTTTGATGATTAACAATTCAATTTGAAAAGTATCAAGGCACTAACATGTGTGTTGAGATGATTTAAGGATTAGATATCTCAAGAATCAAAGCTTGGCAAGTCAAGTCAAATGCAAAGTCGACTCAGGCATCAACTTAGGTCAAGTTGATACTGAAGTCAACTTCAGCATCGACTTCAAAGCATCAATTTTCGACAGCGCTAAAATAAGGAAGCTTAAGCAGGCAAAGTTGCAACTAAAGTCCACTTTGCATGCGACTTGGGTAAAGTCATAACCCAAGTCAACTCCGTTAGCGACTTGGGGTATCTTTACGGGTCCTAAGTTGATCCTGACAAAGTCAAGTCGCAATCCAAGTTGACTTCGACATGTGACTTAGGTGAAGTCGCACATGAAGTTAACTCAGATATGCGACTTGAGTGAAGCTACAAACCAAGTCGACCCCAGATTCGACTTGGATAGATAAAGCTCAAATCATGATGTTTCAAGCTCAAGGAAGATTATACAACTAGATCAACATCACGCTATGAAAAAATTTGAATGAACTAAGTAAAGGATGAAGTCGCAATCCAAGTTGACTTCATCTGTGACTTGAGCAAAGTCTAAGACCAAGTCAACTCCATAATGGAACCTAACTGAACAGCTAAAGACCGAAGTCACAACCCAAGTCGACTCCAGTGTATGACTTGGGTGAAGTCGCAGCCGAGGTCGACTTCGATATTGACTTGAATTATAACGGTCAAAAAAATTCAAACGTTAGCGCATTTAATGTGCACCACCTTCCATCAAACATTCGAATTTACTCCTCCCCTATTTAATACACATCAAATGAAAGGGAGAGAGTAAGCTAGAGTGTTAATTGAGCTTCAACATTCTCATTTTCAAATATTTAAGTGATTATTAAAGAGACCTTCTAAGAGGAATTGAGTGATTGATTGCAAGTGTTGAACTGATCAACCAATAACTCATTCCACACATTCTTCTTTGCACGAAAACTTGTTCTTTACACATCTATAAAGTATAGTGTTATTTCTATTTGCTATTTATTAGAGATTCCACTTGATTTGGTATTGAAGACCAGACCAAGTAAAGGCAAAATAATGTGTGACTAGAGTGTGATTCGTCAACTACTTGTGCAGAGTGTGTAAAGGCCCCCTAGAGGTGAAATCTTGAAGAAATCAAGTACTCTAACTATATTTCCATTTTTTATAATAGAAACCAAGGCACAATGGTGTGTTCTTAGAAGAGCGGAGTAGGGAAGGTTATCCCGATATAATCTCTTGAGTTTATTTTTTGCTTATTCTACTTGCATCTATATTGTCCACATGTTCGTTGAAGGGGACTAAATTCACAAGGGGTTATAACTGAAATACCAAAATTTTTTTAAGAACCTAATTCACCCCTCCCCTCTTGGATTTTGCCTTAAACTTGGGACCAACAAGTGGTATCAGAGAAGGTCTTTGAATTTCTACCAAAGAGATCTTATTTAAATGGCATCCCAACCAACTTCCGCCCCTGCCTTTGCTGTGGGTCAATCATTCACTAGGCTACCACTATTTGATGGAAGTAACTTCGGTTATTGGAAGTTGAGAATGAAACAACTTATTCTTGCTATAGACATGGACTCTTGGAATGCTATTCAAGATGGAGTTATTCTACCGATTGGTGGGAAACCTCCGAATGAACTGAGGAAGAAATTAGAATAGTAAAGAGCAATGCCAAGGCAATGAACTCTCTCTTTTGTCCCTTAACCCCTACAAAGTATGATAGAGTATCTTCTTGTCTAACTATCAAAGAAATATGGGATACTCTAACATCAATATATGAGAGAACCTCTTAAGTTCAAGGGATGAGAAGGTACATATTGATTGGAGAATTAGAAAATTTTAAGATGCTAAATGCTGAAAATATATCTGAGATATTTGCAAAATTTTTTAAAATTACTAACCCATTAAAAGGTCTTGGAAAAGAAAAATCTGAATCAAAACAAGTTATGAAGATCCTATGAACTCTACCCAAGTCATGGACTCCAAAGATCACAGTCATTGAGGAAGCAAAGTATCTAAACACATTGAAGCTTGAAGAGCTTATCAGCTCATTAATGTCTCATGAGTTGATGAAGAAAATGAATGAGGGACATCATAAAGGAAAAAGAGCTATCGCATTGAAAGCAATGCAAAGCTCAGACGAGTCCACGTCGTCTTCTCAAAACGATGATGAGGAGATTACTCTACTCATAAGAAAATTCAAAAAATTTACAAGAAAAAGGAAAAACTACAACTTTAAATGATTCAAGGAGAGAAATAGAAAGAAAAAGAAGAAAGAAATAACTAAATGCTACATATGTGGTGGAGTGGGACACATACATGCCCAATGCCCCACACCGGAAGAAAGCAAATCAAAAGGACGATAAGAGAACAAAGATAGAAGCAATCCTAGAAGACATTCAAAGCCCAAGGGCAGAAGAATGTACACAAATGAGGAGATGTTTACAACAAGCAACTCATCAAATGAAGACCGTGAAGCTGTCAATTGTTCTCGAATATATTGCATGGCAAGAGTAAGAAAGAAAACATTTTTAATTGCCTCACTACAACTGAGCTAATAGATGAACAAAACACATTTACCGATTGCATAAGTAGTGAAGAGGTAACTTCCAAACTTGATTACTCTAATTCCAAGTCTATTTATTCTTCTACTCATGATTGTCTCAAATGTGCCGAGTTAGAGGAATTGCAACAAGTCTATGATTTATTATATGATGAAATGAAGAAATAGGTAATGAATATACTTTGAAGAAAAAGCAATATGATTCAATTATTATTATGAATGGAAAGCTAGCCGAAAGGGTCAAATGTCTACCAGATGAAATCAAAGCCTTAACAGCTGAAGCAGAAAGGCTAAAGAAAGAAAATAAGACCTTGAATGAGTCATTAGCCAAATTCTCTAATCCAGGAGAAAGTGTTAAAATGTTCTTAAATGTGATCACTTAAACTAGCAAAAGAGGACTTGGGTATTCCGCATTTGAGTAAGGAGAATGCAACAAATCAAATGTTTCAAAATGGGTAAAACTCCAAACCAAGGTAACTAGTTTTCAACACAGACCTAAATGGAATAGTGTTGTTTGGATTAGAAAGCCAACTTGGGAATCACCATGTGCATGGAGCCCTACTCTAAGACTTCCGAGGGCATGCAATTTCTCTAACAAGTTTGGCCACAAAATATATCAATGCAGAATTAAGAAACTATACAACCAAGTAGGTAAATTAGTTTGGGTACTAAAGAGTATCGGATTTATGCATTCTAGAGTAGACAATGACTTACTAACCCAAATAAACCTATAAAATAGGTATCGAGGAGATAAGCTTTATGTGAAAATTTTTGCAGGTCCATCTTAAAGCAAAAGACAACAATATATGGTTCATAGATAGTGCTGCTCAAGACACATGACAGGAGATAATGAAAAAGGTAAAATTAACAATAAGAGAAATGTTTATGGTATTTCAAATGCATGTATAGAGAATGTGTTGTTTGTTGAATGACTCAAATACAACTTAATGAGTATTAGTCAATTATGTGACAAAGGCTACAAAGTCGTGTTTCAATTATCTATATGCAATATCTTTGATGAAGATCACATAGTCTTTAGTTGCAAAAGATATAAAAATATATCTTTGGTTTCTCTCGATGATTTGGATGGAAAATGTCTTATGGCTATTAATAATGATCCATGAATTTGGCATAAAAGATTTGGACATATAAATATATCAGATATTAAGACCCTATGAAAAAGAGTTTGGTAGAAGATTACCGAAAATTAAATATGATAAAGACAAAATTTCCAAGGCATGTCAAGTGTCCAAACAGTCTAAAATATCACTTTTATCTATAAATAAAATTTTAAATTGAAGGCCACTTGAATTATTACACATGGATCTTTATGGGTCATCCGATATTTTGACCCTTGGAGGAAAGAAATATGTTTTTGTTATAGTGGATAATGCTATTAGCTAGCAAAGATGAAGCCTTTTCAATGTTTGTTAGTTTTTCAAAATTGGTGCAAAATAAAAAATAAAATACAATCATATCAATAAGAAATGAATATGGTGGTGAATTTAAAAATAAAAGATTCATAAATTTTGCAATGAAAAAAGGAATTCACTATACTTTTTCTGCTCTAAGAACTTCCCAACAAAACGGAGTAATCAAGAAGAAAAATAGAAAAATATAGGAGATGACTAAGACTATGTTAAGATAAAGCAAATTATCCAAGAAATTTTAGGATGAAGCTGTAAGCACAGCTTGTCATGTATTAAATCGAATTACCATTAGAGTTATCTTGAAAAAGACCCCGAATGAGTTATGGAAAGGTAGAAAACCAAATATCTCATACTTTTATGCCTTTGGTTGCACTTGCTCTGTTTTCAACAATGAAAAAATCAATCTATGAAAATTAGATACTAAGAGTGATGGAGCAATATTTCTTGGATATTTATCAAATAGCAAAGCATATAGAGTTTTCAACAAAAGAAATCAAGTAGTAGAAGAATCCATTCATGTTGTATTTAATGAATTTAACCCAACTACCAAAAAGGAGGATGAGCTAAGTGATACAGATGACCTATCAAAGAATACCGAAAAGCTACATGTGGAAAGGCAAGGGGGAGTAGAAACGAAGCAAGATCAAAACCCAGATGAGAAGGTAAGTGAAGGTAATAACTCCTGTAAACCTTCAAAGGATCTGAAATTCAAAAATGATCATCCAATTGAGCAAGTAATTGGTAACATATATGAATGTGTAAAAATTAGGGGCTCTAGATATAATATATGAAGACATTGTGCTTTTGTATCTAAAATAGAGTCAAATTCTGTTAATCAAGCCCTCAATGATGAAAATTAGATTATGAAAATGCAAGAAGAGCTAAATTAATTTGAAAGGAACTAAGTATGGTGCCTAGTTCCTAAGCCTAAAGATTGCACAGTCATTGGAACAAAATGGGTCTTTAGGAACAAATTATATGAAAGTAGACTAATTGTTAGAAACAAGGCTAAAGTTGTAGCCAAGGGTATTCATAAGAGAAAGGAATTGATTTTGAGGAATCATATGCGCCTGTAGCCAGATTAGAAGTCATACGTATCTTATTAGCATTTGCATCTTTTGTGCATTTCAACTGTTTCAAATAGATGTAAAAAGTGCATTTTTAAATGGATACCTTAATAAAGAGGTATATGTTGAACAACTTCCTGATTTTGAGGAAAACGATCAATCCAAATTTGTTAATAAGTTTACCAAAGCTCTGTATGGACTAAAACAGGCTCCAAGAGCTTGGTATGAGAGGTTAAGCAAAATTTTGGTTGATTATAATTTTCAAAGAGAAAAAGTTGACACTACTCTATTCATTAAGTACAAAAGAAAAACATACTAATCGTTCAAATTTATGTTGATGACATTATATTCAGTGCTACTAATGAATCTCTATATTAAGAATTTTTCAAGCTTATGCAGAATAAATTTGAAATGAGCATGATGGGAGAGCTAAATTTCTTCCTTCGACAGCAAATTAACCAATTAAGTGAACAAAATTTTTATAAATCAGTGTAAGTACATCAAAGAAATGCCCAATAAATTAAGAATGCAAAACAGTAAAGGAGTAAAAACATTCAGGAGCTCAACTATCAAAATTGACAAGGATGAAAGAGGTAAACCAGTTGAACAAAAGTTGTATAGGAGTTTGATAGGATCTTTATTGTATTTGACTGCATCCAGACCAGATATATTATTTAGCATTTGTATGTATTCTAGATTTCAATCATGTTCCAAAGAATTACATTTAGCAACTGTAAAAAGAATCTTTAGATATTTGATTGACACTACCAATCTAGGGCTATGGTACCTTAAGGGTTCAACATTTGATTTAATTGGCTACTTGGATGCAGATTTTGCTAGTTACAAAGTAGATAGAAAAAACACTAGTGGTATATTCTAATTTCTTGGAAACATGATGGTTTCATGATTTTCAAGAAAATAAACCAGTTTTGCTTTATCTACAGCAGAAGTCGAATATATTGCCATCAGGAGCTGTTGTGCTCAATTACTTTGGATGAGACAACAACTTAGAGATTATGGAATAGATTACAAGGATATATCTATTAGATGTGATAATACTAGTGTCATATGCCTAACTAAAAATCCCATATTGCACTTTAGAACTAAACATATATATGTGAGACATCATTTTATTAGAGAATATATTGAAAACCATGATATTTGCTTAGAATATGTTAAAACAGAAAATCAAATTGATGATATCTTTACTAAATCATTAGCAAATGAATCATTTTACAAAATTAGAAATGAAATGGATTGATTGATATTGAAACATGAAATTGATGTAAAATTGCAAAAGTACTGTTAAAATGTGATGTTTATGAATATTATGACTCGCTTGTATGAAATAAATTAAAGAGAAGTAGGGAATGGAATACATTTTTACTTGGGTCGGTGGAGCCAAGTCGACTTCACTCATCCCAAGTCGACTTGATCGAAGTCCACTTTAGATGAGTGAAGTCGACTTCGAATATAACTTACGGTTCGAAATCGACTCCGCGAGTGTCGTTTCGGCTAGTCCTCCTATTTAGGCACGAACGACTGTCATTCCTCTACTCGTTTCTCCTATTCTCAAATCCATTTTCCTCATTTCTGTTATCAAGCTCTAAAATCACTAAATCCATCAATCTCATCAATCTCATCTCCTATTCACCAAACTTCCAAGTCTCCATCTTCTCCACATCAATGACACCTAAAGCAGTTTCAAAACCAAGTAAACTTTCCGTCTCAAGACCCTTCAAATCCAACACAAGGGAGGACATGCCTAGATGGCAACGGACGCCGTCCAAGCGTGCTATGGAAAAAGCCATGACATCTATGGGTCGTCAGGTTAGATTCCAAGCAGGTAACCCCTCTATCTCCATGCCTAGAGAAGAAGCAAATCCTGAATCTAGTGGAAGTGTGGAGATTGTGGGAGGAAGAAAAGGAACCCCTGCTCCGAGGAGTCAAGTCCTTAAAATATCGGTGGAATATTTTCGAACAAAAAGACAACATAGCCGTTTCTACAGGCACTTTTATGAGAGGAAGAATTTTTCATCTAAAATCATTGATTTCCATTTTCTACATTATTATGAATTTAGCATTGAAGAGCTGGTAGACTTTCAAGGTTGGACTGCCCTGTTAAAGGATAATGGAAAAATTTATCTAGATTTAACAAGACCGTTCTACTACCTGTGGGATCTAGAGAATTTCAACACATATGTAAAAGAAGTAGAAGTTATTCTGGGATTGGGACATGGTATAAGTGAAGGCAATACACATGCTCGAGTGGCCCATATTTTAGGCATTCCTACCTTTGAGGATCCATTACTAGCTAGCCTCACCCGTACTGAAATGTACAACTAATTAGTAATGAGTAACAAATACCACTCAGGTATCAAGTTCTTACATTGCATGGATTTACCACCCCAGTTGAGGGTGCTGAGACTCCTCATAGCCCACTGTATTTACTACAAAGGAGGAAGAAATTAGCTTAATCTCCAAGAGGCAGAAATTTTATGGAAAGTGATCAATAGAGTCAAGGTTAGTCTGCCCAAACTATTTTTGGAGGCTTTAGAACTAAAGAAAGATAATCCCCTAGGGGTTTTTCCATATGGTACATAGATCACTAAAATTCTTGATCACTTTCATGTTGACTTGGATGGTGAACCATATGAGGTCCTGAAGCCGACAAATGTCATTAACAAAGCACTTTTGACTCATACGAAAATCGATCTTAAGGCATTTAGAGCTGATCAATTACAGACTCAGATGGGAGGATACCCTCAAGCAGCTCAAGACAGGTAGGAACCTCCAGAAGAGGCAACTCCATTTGAGGGGGAGGCTCAACTTTACCAATCGCCACCTACTACTCTAAGAGCCCCCACATCTCCTGTTTTACATGCCTCATGCTCTCCTAAAGGATCTCAAACTACTAATCATGTTGCCTAGTCTCCTACTCAACAATCCACATATAATGCCATTCTAGAATACCTTCAAGCCATAGAGAGTAGAATCTCTCAGGAACTTGAAGCTCTCAACATATCCATCATGGAAATGCATGACAGACAAGACAAAATGGAACAAGAGCTCAAACACATCAAATATCGTCTTGCCTCTGGCAGTAGCAGAGGACAGCCTATTCCTAGTTTGCCTGATTTTTATCCTTACTGGGGAGAATCCGTACGAGTCGATCCAATTGTTCACAACCGATCATCACCTCTCTCCTCCGTACTAATTAATCTTTCCTTTACTTCCCAAGATCTATATGATGATCTTATTCGTCAAATGATTCCCGATCAACAATTGCCTTATCCCATCTCTTCTTTTATTTTTCAAAAATCTCAATTCCTTGATCTCATTCCTTTTTGGTGATTGACAAAAAGGAGGAGAGAAATGTGAAAATTTTTAGGTTTTGGAAAGAGTTTGGGTATGCTGTATTTAGGAATACATGTAAATGGTTTGTTGGATATGTTTTGAATGTTTTGTGAAAAACTAACTTGATATAATATGTTTTGAATGTTTTGTGAGAAATTGACTTGATATAATATGTTTTGAATGATTTGTGAAACACTGACTTGGTAAGATATGTTTAACTATGATTAACTCTAAATGGAATGATATTTGATACAAATTGAATGGTTTGGATATGCTTGTATGCATTAACATATGAAATGGATTGTATAACTAGATAATGGATAACTAAAAGCAATGACATAAGTGACCTAGTGTAAAATGGTGTAGCTTGGTCAAATGAATTTGCAAAGGTTGATATGATCTCACAAATTTATCTATTTTATGACAGGTCAATCTCAAATTGGTTTTGTCAATCATCAAAAAGGGGAAGATTATTGTAAACATGGGGTAAATTAAGTACAATCTATGTTTTAATGATTAACAATTCAATTCGAGAAGTATCAAGGCACTAACATGTGTGTTAAGATGATTTAAGGATTAGATATCTCAAGAATCAAAGATTGGCAAGTCAAGTCGACTCAGACATCAACTTCAAAGCATTAATTTTCGACAGCGCTGAAATAAGGAAGCTTGAGCAGGTGAAGTTACAACTGCAGTCGACTTCTCATGCGACTTTGGTGAAGTCACAACTCAAGTCGACTCCATTAGTGACTTGGGGTATCTTCATCGGTCCAAAGTTGAACCTCACAAAGTCAAGCTGCAAACCAAGTTGACCCTAGCATTCAACTTGGATAGATGAAGCTCAAATCATGATGTTTCAAGCTCAAGGAAGATTATACAATTAGATCAAGATCACACTATTAGAAAGTTTCAATGAACTAAGTAAAGGATGAAGTTGCAACCTAAGTCGACTTTATCTGCGACTTGAGTGAAGTCTGAAACCAAGTCGACTCCAGAATGAAACCTAACTGAATAGCTAAAGACCGAAGTCGTAACCCAAGTCGACTCCAGTCTACGATTTAGGTGAAGTCTCATCTGAGGTTGACTTTGATATCGACTTATATCACAATGGTTGGAAAAGTTCAAACATTGGCGCATTAAATGCGCGCTACTTACCATAAAACATTCGAATTTACTCCTTTCCTATTTAATACACATCAAATGAAAGAGAGAAAATCAGCTAGAGCATTGATTGAGCTTCAACCTTCTCATTTTCAAATATTTAAGTGATTATCAAAGAGACCTTCCAAGAGGAACTGAGTGATTGACTTCAAGTGCTGAACTGATCGACCAACAACTCATTCCATACGTTCTTCTCTACGTGAAAACTTGTTCTCTACACATCTATAAAGTATAGTGTTATTTCCGTTTGTTATTTATTGGAGATTCCACTTGGTTTGGTATTGGAGACCAAGACAAAGTGAAGACAAAGTAGTGTGTAACTGGATTGTGACTCATCACCTACTTATGCAGAGTGTGTAAAGGCACCCTAGAGCTGAAATCTAGAAGAGAGCAAGTGCTCTAACTATATTTTCATTTCGCATAGTGGAACCTAAGGCACAAGGGTGTATTTTTGGAGGAGTGAAGTAGGAAAGGTTATCCTGAACCACTATAATCTCTTAGGTTTATTTTTTGCTTATTCTACTTGCATATATATTGCTCACATGTTTGTTCAAGGGGTTAAATTCACAAGGGGTTATAACTGAAATACCAAAAGTATTTTTAAGAACCCAATTCACCCCTTCCCTCTTGGATTTTGCCTTAAACTCGGGACCAACACACACTACTTGGCCTTCACTTAGTCTTGGTCTCCAATACCAAATCAAGTGGAATCACTAATAAAAAAACAGGATTCTACACTTCACAGTTGTGTAGGTGGATTTACAACTTGTGGAAGAACTTGTAGAATGATTGAATGAATGTATGCTTGAGCACTTGCAGTCAAAAAACAAAGTTCTTCTTGTAGGTCTCCTTAATGAGCACTTAAATGCTAGGAAGTTGGAAGGTGAAGCTTACTTAATACTCTTGCTAACCTTTTTCCTTCCATTGACGTGTATTAAATAGGAGAGAAGTAACTTTGAATGTTTGGTCGTAGGTGGCATGCATTTAATGTGTTAACATTTAAATTTTTCCGACCATTGTGACTCAAGTCGCACTTGGAGTTGACCTCGAGTGTGATTTATCCCTAGTAGCAGATTGGAGTCGACTTAAGTTACGACTTCCATCTTCAGCTCTTCAGTTAAGTTCCATTTTAGGTCGACTTGATCTCAGACTTGACCCAAGTCGCAGGTGAAGTCAACTTGCGTTGCAACTTTACTCTCTATTTGGTTCATTGGAACCTTGACACAGTGTGATCTTAATCCATTAGTATAATTGTCCTTATTTCTTCATGATTCATCCTCGTAAGTCTTCACTTATATACGTGGGCTTTTAGAACTTCTTGACTATTCAATTTAGACAAGATCTTTTGAGCATTTTTGAATGATGCTATCTTGGATCTCAATTCATGATAGTATAATGTTTCTTGAGTTAAATTTATCATCCTTGGGCTTGAAACTTCATGATTTGAGCTTCATCTGTCCAAGTTGAATGCTAGGGTGGATTTGGATTATAACTCCACTTAAATCGCATGTCTGAGTCAACTTCATGTGCGACTTCACCTAAGTCATATATTAGAGTCGACTTTAGTTGTGACTTGACTTTGTTAGATTTATCTTTGGACCCCTAAAGATACCTTAAGTCGCTAACGAAGTCGACTTAAGTTGCATCTTCACCCAAGTCGCATGCGAAGTCGACTTGGGTTGCAACTTCACCTGTTCATGTGTCCACATTGTCAGCATTGTCAAAAAATGCCCCTTTGAAGTCGATGCTAGAGTTGACTTCGGTATCGACTTGACCTAGTTGATGCCTGAGTTGACTTAGCATACGACTTGATCTGTCAAGTTTTGAATCTTCAAGTATCTAATCCTTAACACAACTCGATACACATGTTAGTGCCTTAAAACTTCTCAAATTAAATTGTTAATCATCAAAACATAGATTGTGTTTGATTTGCTATTCATTTACAACACTTCTTTGTTGGAAAATTTTTGAAATTTATAAATGAGAATGATGGCCCATCTTAGATCAAAGTGTGAGAGAAAGAAATTTAATAGGAGGAGAAAAGAGATTGGAGTAGTGAGTAAATCAAGCTGATCCCAACCGTCAATCATCATCATCCAGGTTAGCATTTGTTTATTTTCATATTTTTTAAGGATTAAGGATAGAGATTAATCTGGACCATTGAATTTCGAAGATAAATTTCAGATTTGAAGAATGTAGTTTGCTATCCATAAACATTAGATTTACTAGATCTGATTATGATTATTTTTACTTCAAGGATTATGAATTTTTTATCTTGAAGGATGGGCCATGATCAGGGGCTATTACTTGAGAAAATTCTTCTTAGAATTTGATCAAAATTGGGCCCAAACAGATCCTATTTTAATAGATAGCGAAAGATGACCTCAACTACTGAATCCATAATTTTATGCACAATCAGGATGATCCAAACCATTAAATATGTACAAAATTTAATTTTACATAAAGAAAAGACTTCTTAGAATTTGATCAAAATTGGGCCCAAACAGATCCTGTTTTAATAGATAGCGAAAGATGATCTCAACCACTGAATCCATAATTTTATGCACAATCAGGATGAACCAAACCATTAAATATGTATGAAATTTAATTTTACATAAAGATATAATGTGATATCATATGTGAACACCCTCATGGATGATATATTTGAGAATTTTTAATTATATATCAGTTGATTTAAACCATTAAAATTTAATGCAAAATAGATTTTGATTATCCAAATCATTGAACTAGAGCTGAATAAGTCATATATTATGATCTATATGTTATATCTTTGATTATAAACCTGATTAGTCAATTAAATTAGCATTTAAAACAAATTATGGATTTAACTATCTAAACCATGTGCCAAATCTAGAATAGAAAAAATATAAGAAATGGGAAATGAAAGATTTTTAGCATGAAATATGTTGTGAGAACTAACGATATAATCATTAATGAATGAAACTTTTTTTGTGTTAGAATGATATGTAATTTGTGAACTAATAATATTAGAAAATCAACCAAAATAGGATAAATGACTGACAAAATAGTTATATTCAATAATTTTTCATAATATTTATATAGGGAATTTGGAGCTAAATATTTTTTACAACATAAATCACATCTTGGATATCACTTAGGAAATATAAAATTTTTTTAAAAAGATAAATAATGGTAAAAAAACATGATATGGATTACCACAAAATACACACTCATGTCCACCAAAATTAAAATACATAAACAGATATAAACAATGATTATTTCATTATGGAATTAATTTATTTAGTTAATTCATGTAAAAAATTTTATTTATGGTAAAAATTTCACACTTAAACTCCTTTCTTTGGTCATAAAAAAACAAGAGAGATTAATGTATCCAATTTTAGCAAGTATGGGCAGATTGAAGAATAATTAAACTAAAATTTTAAAGTTAAATAATAATTATAAAAAATGATATGGTTAGTTAAATATGTAATTATTGACTTAATAGAATTGAAATTTTTTTATAAAATATTAAAAAAATTTGGAACAATTTAATTTTATACAAAGAACCACATTTTGACTAAATTATGAAATTTGAGTACCTAACAATATTCGCACATCTTATGATGGAACATCATGACAAATCATAATTAGAAAAGTTAATTTGAATGAAAAATATTAGTTTTCAGTGTGGTAATTTGAGTGTTATAGCAAAATACAATATAAGAATGAATTTAAGATTTATATGTAGTATATATCAAAAAAGAATTTATATGTGGTAAGTAGAGCTCTTTTCTTCTATTTTTGATTTTGTATTGTAATATAAAATTATAAGTATGTATGTTTTGAATGTTGTTGTTTCATAATTTTGGATAAATGAATCTTATTAGTTATAACGTTTTATTGTGATGTCAAATTTGACTTTCATTCATGCTACCATTAATACAACATTAGCATATGTTGCTTGGAATGTTGGCATTTTCATGAGTCATGACTATAGTTGTGGATTGGAAAGTGTTACTGTTAGACCATGGGTGGCGACTATAGGCACGTCCTAACCAGGAATCGGGATGTGATAGCCTAGGCAGCATTGGTTTAGACCTACTTATCTAGCCATTGTTCTTTTCTTGGTGTATATTTATATCATATCTTGACTCAAATTACATTCAAAGCTCTAAAACAATTCTTACAATTTTTTTCCAAAGGAGGACCCCAAACTCCCAAATATCAAGAGGGGAGACCACAAGCTCTCAACATATTTTTATGGGGGACTAAATGCCCCCACTTAAAATTTGGTTCAAAATCCCCACAAATGGGATTCAAACACCCACAGGCATCCGAACAAAAACTTTAATTCATCACCCATGACCAAACAAAGTGCCGCTCATTTGGTTCTGGCCATTATCGATTTGGTGGGTTGCATACCTAATTTATCTAGCTCTTGTAATTTGGATTATGTATATTGTTAACTGGTCCATGGAACTAGTGACATTTAATGTAATTCTTAGTGTCAGAGCTATTTGCGAAATGTGGTGTGGCATGGCTGGGATTGTGTGTTGACCAAAACAAAATATTAGATACACCTTCAGTTTGGAGAAAGGTGTTTCCCGATTTACCTATACTATGCTAAGGTAGACCACTCATATGATGATGGACACCTAGATTAGAAAGAAACTTAGATTACGAGGCAAGGTAGCAAACCTCTCCATTGGTAGTTAAGGACTTTTATTAGATTGATTAGAGAAGCACCATGTGTATGATGCATGCGTGGGTATTAACATATGTTTCATATGGATTAAACTTAACTTGGATATATGATATAACTTATATTTTATCAACCCCTATATATATTATTTACTCAATTTTTGCTATTTTAAAACTAGATACTCTATTTCATCAAAAAAATCTATGATTTACTTACTAAGTTTGTTTAGACTCATCCTATTTTATCAATTTTTTTAGATAACATGCATGTGGGCGGAGACCAATATGGGTTGGTGCACTAGATGAATCTATATTTAGAATTATTTATTTTTATTTTTAAGAGTGATGTAGTGAGGATGTAAAGTATGTATTCTATAGATTTAATCATTAAGACATTTGGTTTATGGAGATCTATAATATATTTTATATTATATTATGAATTATGCTATTACACCTCTATATATTCTCCCATTATCGTCAATCATGTACTTTACTAGCGATCATCGACTTAGTTAGCGAGACATTATAAAAAAAGGAGCTAATGATGCTAAAACTAGAATTCATTTCATGTAGTGTATGCTATAGGAAAAATATTTTTAGTCACTATCACTATCAATGAAGAAACCATTAGTAGCAATGAAGGATATAACTTTACATCAACCAAAATTTCGATGCTTGTATAGAGTATTCTCCCATTAAAAAGTTGCCTAATTAAGATGTTAAACTACTCCAAAGGGTTTTGCCAATATTATCACTAATTATACTATTACTTATAAATATGAAAACACACTTGTAAAAATAACAAATATAATTACATCTTTTGTGTTTTTTTTATTACATCATAAGGAGACCGTGCTTTGCTAGTACATGACTAGCGTAGTTGGTAAAGAGTTCTGCTTCTAGTGTGGGAGGTTCGGGCTTTGAGTCCTATTTTTAGAGAAATATCTTCATAGGTACACTGCTAACAACATGGTTAGATTTACACCTCCTGAGTGAAAAAATTGAAAAAATATGTACTTAGATTGAGTTGTAAATACAAGAATAAAAAAAAGAAGATTATTCTCTCTTTTGGACTCAATATTAAGATCTCAAGCACACATGTACAATGTCATACACTGGGTCGATCTACAATGATCAAGCCTCATAAGAGAATGAGAGGAATGCCCAAAACATATAGATGAAAGTAATTAAACAAGTTATGAAAATATTATTAAAAACTTAATTTTTGATTATCAAGAATGGCATAATAGGATCCATGCTGCTAACCCCAGGTCACCACTTAGGTGAGAAATTACTAATGATGATTATGATGATAATGATGATGAATTAGTAATACAATTATATATGATCATTACCTTATATGTATAGATAATGATCTTGTAGACCCAATCTCATGTATTTAATGTATTTATATCCTTACATTTTCATTTTATGTAGCCTTATATTTATTTTTATATACCAAATTTTTCTAATTTTAACTTTTTTGTATATACTCTTTATAAAATTTCAAAGATAAAAGACTCACCAATCTCATGCTAAGCTTGTGAAAAATAGTAAACTTTTAAAATTTGAATGCAGTTGTTACTTAGCTAAGTAACAATCTTTTCTATTTAATATATTTATTTATGTTCCTTTTTGTTTTTATGTGAGCCCATGTTTATTACCAATTTTGAATTCTTCTATATAGTTTTTATATAAAATTTAAAAAATAAAAATTTCAGTTGTCTCATATCTCTAACATATGAAAAGTAGAAAAAAAAATTATTTTTAAAAATATATACAATAATCCAAAAATGATAAATTTTGGTTTATAAACTAAATACACATTGATACACAAAAATGAAAGAAAAATACAATAATAAGATTATTACTTAATTATCTAAGTATAAAATTGAGTATTCAAGATCATTTATCCTATATATAGGATACATATTGAGAGACCTCTAATACAATAGGTTCAGTTTCATATTTTTATTTGTAAATATTTTTCTAAAATCCAAGCCATCAATCATATTTTACTCCATTAATATTTATATGACATGTAAAATCATGTTATTTAGAGTTGTATATAATTTATAACAAATGTAAATGCATGAAGTTGTTTATAATCCTATCTTTTAAGATTATTGATTATAAAAGTTTTTAATTCACTTGATTTTTATATATAAACTAAATAAATAATTTTAAAAATAATGAATATACTGGATGTGAATAAGTTTAACAAATCAAGTGGTTGTAAAATATAATAGTTGTATTAAAGCATTTCCCATATATTGTTGGTCTCGAGTTTATGATAGAGCCCAAGAGGAGAGGGGTGAATTGGGTCTTTTAAGAAAATACTTTCGTAACTGGAAAACTCAACCCCTTGAGAGTTTTGTCCCCCTTGAATGAAAACCATGAAATAGAAAAATAGTAAATAATAGAACTCAAGAAGTTATAGTGGTTCAGGACAACCTTCCCTACTCCACTCCTCCAAGAACACTCCTTAGCGTCTTGGGTTCCATTAAAACAGGATTTCAATACAGCAGAGCCCTTGCTCTCTTTTAGATTTCAGCTCTAGGAGGCCTTATACAAACTCAACATAAGTAGGTGATGAGTTCCACTCCAATCACATACTACTTTGCCTTCACTTGGTCTTAGTCTCCAATACTAAACCAAGTGGACTACAAATGATTAATGAATAAAGAAAGATACTACACTTTACAGTTGTGTAGGCAGATTCAAGCACAAAGTAGAGCTTGTAGAAGAAATCAAAGATTGAGCAATTCAGCACTTAGCAGTTTGACGCAGTGTTCTTCTTGAAAACTTTTTGTAGATCACTTAAATGCTATAGAATGAGGAAGTTGAACTCAATCAATACTCTCTTATCTACGCTTCCTCGTTCATTTGAAGTGTCTTAAATAGAGAAGAGTAAATTTGAACGTTTGGAGGTAGGTGGCGTGCATTTAATGTGCCAACGTTCGAATTTTTTCGACCGTTACGATTCAAGTCGCACTTAGAGTTGACCTAGGATGTGACTTTATTCAAGTCGTAGGGTGGAGTCGACTTTAGATGCAACTTCATCGAAGTCACAGACTAGAGTCGACTTCGGATGCAATTTTGTCTTCTGCTTCCCAGTCAAGTTCCATACTTAAGTCGACTTGGTCATCAGACTTGACCCAAGTCGCAGGTTGAGTCGACTTCGGATGCGACTTCACCTTCTGCTTCCTAGTCAAGTTCCATACTTAAGTCGACTTGGTCTTCAGACTTGACCCAAGTTGCAGGTAGAGTTGACTTCGGATGCGACTTCACCAGCTATCTGACTTCTTGAAACTTTTGACTTGTTGTGATCTTCTTTATGTGTTAGTCTTTCCTTATTCTTCATATTTCATGTGTACGGATCTTCATTTGAGCTTTAATCCTTCCCATTTTTCATGAAATTTGAGCTTTTTCAATATTCCTTGATCACTTGATACAGACTTTCTAAGTTGTCTTAATTTAAGCTTGTCATTGTCTCTTAAATTTGACTTCACTTTCTGAAAGAGGAGTTTAGAACCATCTTGGTCTTTGTTTTTACTCAAGTCATAAGTTTGAGTCGACTTCAGGTGCGACTTTACCCAAGTCGCATGATGAGGTTGACTTGATATGCGACTTGACTCTGTCAGCTTCAAATCCTATCATTAAAGTTCTCCCAAGTCACAGTTGGAGTCGACTTGGTGTTGCAACTTCACCTAAGTTGCAGACAAAGTCAACTTTGGTTGCAACTTCGTCTATCTAGCAGTCCAGATTTCAGCGCTGTCGAAATTTTTGGGCCTTGAAGTTGATACTGGTCGATGCCTAAGTCGACTTAGTATGCGACTTGGTCTGTCAATCTTTTGACCTTTGAGTGTTTAAACCTTGACAACACTTAATCAACACATTAGTACTAAAATGATTCTCAAATTGAGTTGTTAATTATAAAAATATGGATTGTGCTTAATTCGCCATATGTTTACAACATATATGTATATATTAGAGAGAGATATGATCCAGTGCATTTACATAGATAGTGAGTTACGATCCATTTGGCTCAAAATAGGTCCTACATGCATTTAAATTTATTACTACTTTATACAATCAATTAATTAATACTTTATACATTCATTTATTCATGTATAAGTTATATATTAGATAGTTACACATTGAAAGAAACAACTTTAAAATTAATTTTTATATCAAACTATTTTATTATGTTTCTTTTGTATCAGACGGGGCCCATGCCCTTATCCAATTCGAATAAAAATTGGTATCGTAGTAAAATAAATAATTCTAAATACAATAGATATAGTATTTGTATATTTTATGATCACGTGAAGCCCATTTTGAGCTGAATGTACTATAACTTACAATGCATGTAAATGCATAAAATAACTTTTTATATAAAAAAGTATTAAAGTGCATATAGAGCCCACTTTATAATGAAACTAATATCTATTCCAATTGCCACTGGGCAGTGCCCTAGTGGTAACTCTTTGTGGTGCTTGGTGTCCACTGGGTTCAAGTCTTGCCAAGTGCATATATGAGCTCTATCTTAAAATGGTATAAAATCAACATAATTAACTTACAATTATATATGTATTTTTAATTCAACAAACGTGTTAGAAAATGAAACAATTCAGCAATATGTACATGAGCCCTATCTTAAAATGGTATAAATTAACATAAATATCAATTTTAAAGTAGAATCTTCAACATTTAAACTGTCTAAAATATGATTTTTATGTCGATAAATAATTGAATAATATATTATTATATTTTAATATACATGGGGACCATTCAAGTGCAAATGGTTTAGATAGTAATAAGATGCATTAGAGTGTAGATTGATGCAAAATGGGCTCCACATGTATTAAAGTATAATAATATATTATATAATCATTTTATCAATATAAAAATCATGTTTTAGATGATTAAGATGTTGAAAATATTATTTTAAAACTGATATTTATATTAAATTATTTTATCATATTGATTTTGAACCAATTTAAGATGAGGCCTATTTACATTTTTTATTTGAATGAAAATTGGTACGTGACTGATGTAAATAATTCTGAACACAATGAGTCGAGTAGATGTCGGTTTCATGATCAAGTGAGTCTAATTTACAACAAACTGCATGTGTAGTCCATATCCACTCTAATACTTTTCTTGTACATATATAGAGAAATTATCATGTAAACACGGATTGTACTATAACTACAATGAAGTCCGCTATAAAATAAGTTTCACACATATTAAAATGTAATAATACTTCATACAAAAATTTATCCATAAAAAAATCATACTTTAAATTGTTTGGATGTTAAAAATATCACTTTAAACTTGATATTTATATTAAAATATTTTATTACGTTGATTTTGTACCATTTTAAGATTGGACATATACACATGTTAGATTTGGATGAAAATTGGTTTACTAATACGATGAATAATCTTAAATATAATAGATAGAGTGAATATTAATTTATTGATCATGTGGTGCCAATTTGCAGTAGACTGCGTTGTAATTATAGTGCAATCCGTCTGCACTTGATAATTTTCCATATATATTTACATCCAAGTGCATAGGAGTAACCATGCATTTAGACAAAAAAATATTTTAAAAAAATTTACACTTTTATTTTTATAAAACTATTATCTAAATATTTTAATCTATATGACAAGTTTTACCATTTATAGAGACCTGTATATATATTTTTCGAATTTCAAAATAGAGATATGACTAAAACACTCTTATTTTGAAATTTAAAAAATATATGCATTCCTCTAAAAATGGTAAAATTTATTATATGGATTAAATATACTCAGAGGATATTTATTAATATCTAAAACTTTTCACTCTTCACAAATATCATTTTTTAATTATTTCTTCACTTCTTCCTATACAATTACCTTACTTTTCAAGCATTTCTACATGACTATCTATTTTAACTTTATTCTCTTTATTCCTCATCATTATATATATATATATTACATTATGTTCTCATATTTCAAAATTTTTCATCAAAAGTTTTATAATTTTTCAAACACACCTTAAAAAAATAGTTTAATGAAAAAGAAACTAAAAAATTCTAAAAACACAAAAAATCCACTGATTTTTAAAAATCTAAAAATTTCAAAAATGGTAACAATTGATTCAAATGTTAAATATATTTATATTAATAATTGTGTGAAAAATTCTCAAAAAAATTTAAAAAATAGGTGTATGCTCAATGCACCTAGGTGCATAGAATTAGGCTTCGTTATATACGGGTTACATCTTCTAAAAAATATATATAATGTGTACAAATTCAAAAAATCACTTATATATATGTATCAAAGTTTTAGAAAGTTATGAAATCATATAGAATCATTATTTTCAAGTAGAATAAATATTTTAGATAGTTTAGATGTTAAATTAGGATCTTATGGGTCGCTATAATAATAAATTATTTTAATGGATTTAAAATCACTCTGAAGTCATTCTTAATCTTAGGAATTGTATAAAAAATAGATTAAGATAATTTTTGGTACTTAAGTAGTGCTAAATTAAGAAATAGTTTGAATTTGACAAAATGATCAAGAATAATCCAAACTAAACCATCATCTATAGTGAATTTGACAAAATGATCAAGAATAGTCTAAACTAAACCATCCTCTATAGTGAATTGGTAAGCCAAGATGTACTGCAGTTATCTTTATTTCTCTATATATATATGTACAACAAAAACTCTTCTATGCAACATCTTTTAATTTTAATGTCTTAATAGTTGATGAAAATTCATTCTATTTATTGTATTTAATATCATTTATATTATCATGAAAATCATTATATTTATAAGGACCCCATATATATAAATATGTAAAATTAATGTAATAAAATAATTTAATACTAAATATTAACTTTTACATAGTATTTTCTACATATAAGCTATCTAAAATTTCACATTATGTAGATAAATGACTCTATAAAATATTATTACATTCTAAAATGTATTTGAATGAACCTAAGTATTTTTTTCTAATTTACACATGAATATACCTATTTTGAGTAAATTGAGGCCCATGCATATATTTGATCTGGATGAAATTATGGCACCCTGCTGCCTAAACATCCTTAATGACTAGTCAACGATTGCCATATAACATAAGAAAATTTTAGCAGTATTTTCCCATAGCACATAGAGGGATAGTATGGAATACAAGACGTGTTATTTATAAGCATCTCAATCTCATCCTGTAATATAAATTCAACCCAACATTTATACAACCCTACATTTATACATTTGTATTCTCATACCATAAGGACATCTATATAGTAAAAAAACCATGATAATTCATCATTACACAACAAGCAATTCAAAAAATCATAACATATGAGTCCATATAAATAGTAATCAAGTTCAAAATACCCAAGTACAATATATTTTGTCATAGTTAAATCTAACTAAGTGTCGACACGACTTAGTATAAAAAAGAAGCATAAAGTCGAAATAACTACAAATACAAATGCTAATCTAATGGTCTTCAATAATGTCTTCCCCCGATCCCATTATGAGACTCCTCACCTGACCTATGATCTAAAGATAAAATAACAAATCCTATTAGTCTAAATAGACTTAGTAAGTAGATAGCAGTTAGCAGAAAATGAGAATCAATAAAACTTTGGATGCACATGCCATGATAGTGTTGTAGAAAGATAATTCTCATATGACTATACAAGACATATGGGTCCAACACCCACACCCAAGAATATATACATATTACCATACATAAACAAAATAGCCACAAACAATTCTCTTCTCATGTCAACCATGGGTCATGAACAACCCTCTCCTCATGTTAACTAAGGTCCATAAACAACTATTTCCTCATGTCAACCAAGGACCATGAACAACCCTTTACAACCAGCTATCTTGATTAATGCATTATTTATAACACACAAGGACAAATGTCACAACTAACAAATATAGTATTAGCAAAATTAATAAGATTTAATTTAAATTTAACATACCAATTGGCACATAAGTATTTCATCGAACACATGATAGGTACCCAAGGGAGACCTCCAGTTCCTTCTCCTTGTTCGACCTACTGAAGCGATATCATATCCTAATGGTGCAAAACTACCAACAGATCATCTATTTTACAAAAAATCACATAATAACATCTATTTTCCCCATAAACCCTACTAACCATAAGCTGCCACGAACCCTAATGTCCTAAACCACGAGATTGTTGGACACTGTCCCTTCCCACCAGCCCTATATTATGTTTAAGACAAGATTTCATCACTAATTCGAGAAGAGACGACAGTTACTTACCTTGACCATAATTTTTCTCCAAAATAGTGGCTCTAAACTCAAATCTTTGAGGTTTCGAGCTTCTTTGAGATGAATAAATAGTCTTCAAAGAAGTTTGGAAGAGTTTTAGTGAGATCCATGGCTAGGTTGAAACTGGGAAGAAAGGGAAAGGTGAAGAAAAAGAAGCAAAAGGCGAGAGGAGAAGAAGAGGGAAAGGGAAGGGGGTCAGTGCCAATGAAGCCCTAGCAAGCGGGCTCTCCTTTTAACCGGGCCCTCTCTGAGACGGGCCGAGCCTAATCACAATTTGTGACTTACTTCTCTACTCACATAACTTAGTAAATTAAAATTTTCTCTAGGGGTACTGCTCCCTTGACCCCCATGACCTAACTGAGTAAGTCGAACCCTGTACCTATTCTACAAATTGTAAGATAGTAATAGTGCCCTAAACAGCGTGTCAATCATACACCCCTAAATCAATACCCAATAAATCATATTATAATCAAGTGGCGCAGCTAGAAAAACATGCCAATGCACAACTTGTACTCATATTTAACATTCTTGTGAATGATATCCCATACAACCCAACATACTAAGATCATAATACGTGCATGTATGCACTATATATCCCCTAGACGTCATATCTATATGCATCGCACTGACATCATTAATTCCTAGTAGCATATTTGTAAATTACCTCATAGAGGGAAAATGTTATAATTAAATAAATAAATAATATGTGGTCCTCATAGAAACTTAATCTTCATACTAAACAAATAATAGTAAATATAATGAATAGATTAGATTCTACATCAACCATCAACATCTAAAAAATAGGAGTTACATGGAATTACTTCTATTAACCCAATTATATAAAAGTGGAGCCTATATATAATATAAGTGGTGCTAAATACAATGAATGGTTTGGATTCCACAAAATCATCAAGATGAGGCCAAAAACTAAACCGTCCTTTAAAGTGAATTGATAGAACAAGATGTATAGAAGGTATCTTCCCTCTCTTTATATATATATATTCTGATGCAACGCCACTGCACCGGAACAATCGTACATTTGTCCATTTTTGGACTCTCCACATACTAGAATGTAATAAAATTTTATACAATCATTTATCCATATATAAATTGTATAGCAATTGGTTTATATGTTGAAAAACTACTTTAAAGTTGTATTGATATCAAATTATTTTATTACATAGAATTTATACCATTTTTATATGGGGTCCATACACATATTCGATTGGGAAGAAAATTAATATGGTAATAGAATATATTATTCTAAAAATAATTGTGGAATAGATTTTAATTTTATCATCATATGGGGCTTATTTCAGCACCACTGCACCATAATTATATTGCAGTGGTGTTGCACTTGAATATTCCTTTATATATATATATAGGAATGCTTCTATGAAACTTCTTTTTTACGTAACCCTATTTATTTTTAATAACTTAATGGTTGATAAAAATTCACTCTATCTATTATATTTAACATCGTTTATATTACATGCGAATTATTATATTTGTTTAATATCATTATATATAAGATCCATCTATAAAAGAGTAAAATCCATATAATGAAATAATTTCATGCTAAATATCAATTTGAAGTAGTATTTTCAAGATCTAAACCATTTAAAAATATCATTAGTATGTGATAAATTATTTTATCATGTATTTTTATATTCTAATATATATGTGAATGAATCAAAATATTTTTCCTCAATCTACACACGAATATACTTATTTTTAGCAAATTATGGCCCATTGCATATTTGATTTAGATGAATCTTAGTCTTCTTGTTAAGAAAATTATGTAAAATATAATGAATGAATTGAATTTTACGTCAATAATTTACATCTTAAAAAATAGTGAGGGTTCCAGGAAAGTCCTATATATAAACATAAAGAGAGATATGATCTAGTGCATTTAAATGCATTATAAGTTACAATACATTTGACTCAAAATGGGCTATATGTTTACTTAAATATATTAATACTTTACATACATATTAATACTTTATATAATTATTTATCCAAGTATTAAATATGTCTTAGATAGTTTACATATTGAAAAATAACTTCAAAATTTTTAATTATATTAAAATATTTTATTACGTCGATTTATACCATTTTCAGATGGGGCATATATACATATCTAATTTACATCAAAATTTAGTATGCAATTACAATAAGTAATTCTAAAAATAATGGATGAAGTATATCACAATATTTTCATGTGGTGCCCATTTTGAGAAAATTACACTACAACTTACAACGCATTTATATATGCTACATTATGTCTCATATATAACGGATTATATTCAAGTGCAACTGCATTGCACCCAATTACCATGCAGGTGCTCCGTTTGGCCATTTATCTGTGCGGGTGGAATCCCGGCCGTTCTAAGGGCTTGTGTGTGTAGAGTTATTTAGGTGCGTGTAGCTTGAAGTGGAGGGATGAAAATTTTGCTACAAAAAGAGAGTGCAGGGGTCGGCGGAGAGGATTTTAGGGTTTTTAAGGATCCTCTCTCGTCCACGAATCTCGTACATATCTTGCTTCAACTTAAAGAAGGCTTCATCCTCTTTTTTTGTCTTTCATTTCTCTCTTTATATATATATATCCATCTTCCACACACATCCCTTCTTTCCTTTGTTTTCTTTATAGATCTACAATCATCTTCTAACTCTTTTTCTTTTTCTTTTTATCTAATCAGTTTCAATTTCGCTCCATAGTCTTGGGAGTATCTACAGGTTGATTTTCGACTTCTGGCTTGCTATGATTTTGTATATACTTATGTTTTCTTTTGTTAGGCTTTGATTTATCTTTGAAGATAGGGATCTAGATCCATGTACGGTGGAGGGCGCAATTGTTGGATTGAAATTTGTTGCGATTGTTTGGAGTGAATTCTTGGATTGGGAAATTGGCGGAGCTGGTCGGTTGGATTTTGCTAATCAAATAACAAGGGAATAGGAAGATTAGTGAATAGCTGTGAATTCGAGTTGCACATTGATTCCATGTCTCTTTGTCATATTGCACACAGATGGTCATGGAAATACTATGTATCTTTCTCATCATTTTTGTAGTATCGATTGGCTATGTACTGTGAAGTTTGGGAGAGAAGCTTCATCACATGAGAGAATAAGATTTTTGTCTGCTAATCCTTGACTTTTTTCTTTTGTTTTGAACACCCCCATCTCAATTATTTTAGTAGGGTGAAAATGTATCCTTCATTTCCTACTTTTTTTGTTAATGAGAGTGTGTAGCTTGCATCTTGGCCTTTTCTGTTTACACAGATATAGTAGCTTAGGAATTGGCTTACATTCTAAGGGATTTTGTTTTCTCATGTGGGGTTGTGGTCTTTTTAGTCAGTGACTTATGAATATCTCCCTCACAACAATAACAATTGGTTAGGGCCCTATACTAAAGATTTTTTCTCATATTTATCTACTGTTTAATTTCATGCAAAGGCATTCTTGAACTCATTAGAATTTTGATATCTTTCATGTGATGTTGGTATTTTCTTCTTGCATTTCAATTGATTTAGATTTGTTCATTTTTAGTTTTTCTATTTTTTTTCCTTTGATTTAATAGTATCTTTATGATGTTGTTGAATTTCAATACTACTAGCATGAATTTTCTCAACCAATATGAGGTGAATAAATGAAAGCAATATGGGTGCACTTATACCTTCTCCTAAAATGTTGGACAACTAAGATTATTTTCACTTAATTAAGTTCATTATACTCCATTAGCTTTGTAGTTTCCTAATTCATCTTAATGCCTGGATGATTTATTGTATGATATCTCCCTTTATGGGACCTGTTGATTGTGTTAAGTTTGGACACTAATCTTACATTCTCTTTAGATTGGTTAGATATCTCAACACTGCCTATCTGCTTAAGCTGTTTTTTTTGTTATTATGAAAATTTCTGGTTATGAACTCATGGATACCGACATGCTAAATATTGAATCAACATGCTATTATGCTTCATGAATGTGAATTATGATCCCAATTACATAAATAGAAACATGCCAACTAATTTGTTCTAACTAATTTTCTTACAAGTTTACATTTAGGAATGTCTATTGTTGCAAAAAGAACCTGAAATTCAGGTGCTATGGAAGGCTTAGGCATGGATTCAGTTATCTACTTATTCATATCGGTATGCTTACTATCCAATCAGATAGGTGTCCAACTTCGTTGTGGTTTGGCCCAAACTCCGCTTGCCAAGTTCGGAATTTTACAGTGTTAAAACTATATACTTTGTAGCCCGAGCCCCATTTTTCAACCTGAACCCTGATCAAATTGAAATCATGTTCAATTTCAAGTTCATCTAAGCCCGAACCTAATTTGGATTTTATAAGTCATGGTATAAAACCTTAGTTTTCTCCTTTGTAAACCGAGAACCCCAAGTTGGTTGAGATTCCCGATAGCATCTGCCCTCTTTTCTCATATTCTCCATTCTAGTTTCAGTAACTCACTTATCTTTCTTCAAATCCATCAACGTCAGTTGCAATGTCTTCAGTAGTCGACCCTGAATCCCGATAGCTCCCTTCTCCCTCTCTTCTCATCTTCTCCATTCGAACCCTAAAAGACAACAACTCCAACAGCTCTATTCTTCTTCCAATTCGTTAGGTGCAAGTTGTGTCATCCTCTCTTCTTATCTTCTCCATTTGAATCTAGAAGCCAATAGGTCAAACTTATTTTTGTCCTATTTCATCTTCTTCGCTAGATTTGGTAGCCAATTCTAGATCATCTACAACCCCGTTTGCCCTCTCTTCTCATCTTCTTCATTAGATCTGGTAGCCAATTCTAGATTGTTGATAACCCCATTTTATCCTCTCTTCTCAACTTCTTCATTCAAACCTAGAAGTCAACAACTTCAATTTGTTTCTTCCCAATTTTGTCTTCTTCATCAGATTCAATAGTCGATCCTAGATTCCCAGTAGCCCCATTTGTTTCTGTTGTTTTGTCTTCTTCATCATATCCGGTGATTGATGAGCTGCTATTCGAAGCGACAAGATTCTCCATTGAATTCATCACCAAACAAGGCATGGCATGTAGCTACCATGCTGTGGAAAACCTTCTTCTCCCTCCTTAATGTTGTTATTTCTCATTGCTTTTTTTATGCAACAATTTCTCATTGCTTTGACACAGCTAAATGTTGAACACAATGTATTTCATTCCAAAGGTACTGACTATTTATTTAATAATACGAAATGATAGGCTTAGCATGTCAATCTAAATCAAAAGAAATTATGAAAACAAAGTTAGTCTCTCGATGATTTATGATCAGTAGTAAGTGTTCTAAATGGCTAAGCCTGTGTGTGATATGTGCATATGCCTGGACTTGCAGAGATGCGTATATCTTATGAGTTAAATTAGAGGGATGGGTATATGGAATGAATCTTGAAGATGGTTAAGGTATGAGTCTGCCGGGGAATCCATGTTTTGCATTGGATGCTCCTAATATATGTCACGAGATTCCCATGCTTTTGAAATATATTTAGGACTAGGATCTTCCATGATAGTTATTATGAGTTGCATTTAGCAAGTACTAAGTTTCTCACATGAAAAATTTATCAAGATCCTAGATTATGGATTTGTGAAATATCAAAATTGTTTTCTAAAATATATTAATGAGATGCGTAGTAAGTGTTCTAAATGGTTGAGCCTGTTGCATACAAAGATACATGTCTTATGAGTGGAGGGACTAGAGGAATAGGCATAGGGAGCAAATCTTAAGGATGGTTGTCATATTAATGTTAAATTGCTAAATAAAAAAAATTTGTATGTCTTTATTCTCCAAAATAGAGCTATTACTCTACTTAATGGCAAGAGAAGAAAGATAATTAAAATTAGGTCACTTTATTTCTACTCTTAAGCTGTCTTTGAATTTTTCTTACTTTATTATAATAAATTGCCAATTTAGGATTTTTTTTGGCAATCAATTTGTGATTGAATAAGTATACAATGAATAACAAATATATATTGATAGAAGAAACTCAATTTGAAACTCAACTCGAAACTCAACATTGAGCCGTATTCTAAAAATAAGGTTAGGGCTTAGGTTTATAAATGGAATTCGGGTTGAGATTTTAGAAATAAGGTTAGGGTTAGGATTGACATGAATCTGCGTTTCATGAGCCCGAGTTGCACCCCTACAATCAGCATGCTATATTCAATTATTGTTATTAGGGAAATTTTTGGCAATATGCTCATGGATATCAATATGCTAAGTGTTGAATGAATATGCTATGTTGGTTCATTTGTTGTAATAGTAAATTGCCTTCGGTGATCTATTCCATTCACATTGGAAAAGGAGAAAGATATTAGCATTATAATAGCTATATATACAATTCATTTTTTTTAGCAAAATATAAAAGTTGGTACAAAAAAATTTTCATATCAAATTTGAAATATAGTGCATATATTTTCATGAATTCACAAAACAAAGTAGGATTCGTATATACAAAAATATATTCCTATATTTACATTTCCTTTCAGACTCTTAAGATCTAGATCTTCATTGCATCCTTAGGATTCAACCACACCATCTCATAGTGATTTCTCTTATAACTAATATGAAATGAACTAAAAGAGAAAATTAATATGCTAATTTTAGAATTTAGCACACTTCGAAAATCAACTAATGAAAATTTTCAGACACCATTATTGAAACAATTACTATGAGACTTAGCATGCTAATATGGATTAATATTTCAGTCCAAATTATATTCAAATTAGATTTGTACTTCTTTTATTCTCAGTATGCTCCCCTATTTATGCTTATCACAGTTTCCTTTTTACAACACTTGAATTCATCTTTACATTGGTTTGATTTTAATTAAACTATGTTCGGCTCACAGTTTCATTCTTACAACTATTTCTAGGATATATTGATTAAGTATGTTCTGTTGAATGACAAATATGTTCAACGACTTTATACCTTTTGTTCATGTGAATATCAGTTTTCTATATATGGAATGAATATAGTATGTTAAATAACAAATGTGAATATCACTCTATTTAGTTGATTTGGTTGTTGTTGACATTAGAATGTCATTCTTTTTAGCATATTTTTTGGTTTTTAAAATGTATAATTCCTTCTAAAAACGTAGACATTATTGAGAATAGGAGAAATACAATAGTTAAAAGAATTCACCAATCTAAATTATGATGGCTAGCGTAAATAATTAATTGTCAATATGCACTTTGCATCAAATATCTATTTTTTTGTGTCTAGTTGATTTTTCTTATGTAGATTAGCCCACGACTATGTAGAAGAAAGAAAGATAAAGGCAATCTTGATAAATATAAATGCTTATGAGCAAAGCATGGAGAATCCAATTGACTAGTTTAAGATCATAACTTATTTGATTTTCATGCTTTGTGCAATTATTGTTGCTTTAGTTTATAAAATATGTAATACAAACTTTATATAATGCGTGTGTTCATGATGTAATCCTCTTAGGATGTCATGTAATTTTTTATTAGGACAAGAGCTAATTGAAATTTTATAAACATTTTGTAGTGAGTGCAGTACATTGGCTATTTGTTTTGTATATTCTCTTATTTCATGATCGATGATGCTTCAACATAACCAAGTTTCATTGAAGTCACTACTGGAAGCCCTTCATCCAACTGTTCATGTAGGCGGGTAGATTTTCAGCCATCAATCAAACATTTGCATCTGTATGGGCTACTCTCGGGTATAAAGGATCCAACATATTTTAAAAAATGCCCCCACGAATGCTCCTTTTTTCTCTCTCCCAAACCTCATCCCTCTCGCCTTCTCTTTGCTTCCTTTGTCCCTTCCTCCTGAACACCAGCCCTTCTGTAATCTTCCTCTCTTAGCTCCCTCTTCTCCATTTTTCACCTACACGATCTCTACTCTCCGTCTCTTTTTTCTGAACTACTGCTAGAGTTATCCTCATTTCCTCTCTTCTTCTAGACAAAATTTGCACCCTCTTCTCTTCATCTCTCTTTCAGAACTTCTGCTATAGTTCTCTATTTTCTATCCACACAACCTCCCCTCTCTCTCCTCACCATTAGGTATGCATATTTTTGTTTGGAATAAAATTTTATTTGGAAGTGTTCTTCCTTTTGATATATGTTTTGGGCCTTTGGTTTGGGTTTTTGAAACCATTTTTCTATTTAATGGATGACTTGATTTTGCTCTTTTGAAATTGAAACTTTTACTAGTTCTTATCTAAAGCTGGAATTTTATAAGAGTTATATCTACATTATTTATGTATGAAGTATACCAACATAGAAGACAACCATGAAGCGATCGTCTAAATATCATAGATTAATAAGAAGACAACCTAAAGTAGAATGTCTAAATGTCAGTATAGAAGATGACTTAGTTTAGGACAAACAATATGAGATTGGTTGTGTTTGCCATTAAGTAACCTTCTATTTATGATCTATTAATGTGCAATTGGTTTGAAAATTTTTTATTTTTATTTAATTTATGATTTTTTCTTGCAATTTTTGCTTCTAAAAAGATGAAATATGATTTGAACATGGTTCAGTATTTAGATCTATAGATTATTATGCTAACATTGCCAATCATAGGAGTGACAAGATATTTTTAACTTTGGAACGCATAGTATTAATGCATATGAAATCACATTAGAGGGAGTTGTTAACATCGTATTAAGGTTGAAACGGCTAGAAGACTCGCAAAATCAATACAAAAAAAATAGAATAATAGCAAGAGATGTTGATACAACATCTCAACCTTAACCCTTATGAGTAAGTTCACAAGTTAGTGTGGAAGATAATGCAGTTGATGAGTGTCTGCCAAATGATCCAAGCAATTCAAAAATGAAAAGAAAGAAATCATTAAGATATAAATCATCATGAGAGAAGCCTAGATCACGTACGGGTGAGTTGTGTTGAAGATAAAATAAATTTATGAATGACCATGACCAGAAATATTATCCTCAATTGTGCCAATCGACTCAGAATGAATGTAGTACAAGCTATTATATTGATAAGAACTCAATATTACACTTGTTGAATGTTTAATATTCAAAAATTATTATCTTGCACTAACTGTTGTATGTATATCTATTTTATAGGATTACCCGCATAATGAGTATCATTTTCCCAAGCTGAAGAAAGATCTTTTGGAGAAAATGAGCAAAATACTCTGACTATCAATTTCATGAATGATAAATTTGAAGGGTGTGCCTTATTTAAGTGCATAAATGTTTCTCTTCATAGTTGGTTTCAGTTTACATTGACCTTGGTAGTTGAATTAAAGGCATATAAAACCTATATGACAGGATGTATATGTGTTCTTTATGGAATGCATGTTTAACTTATTTGATGTAATTTGATAATTATGATTTGTTCAGCATATTTGGAGGTTTTTTTTACCAGTTACCTTTGGGTGCGTTTGGTTGGAGGTAAAACTTTTTGATGAAAACTTTTCAGAGTAGAAGTTGTCAAGTTGATAGAAAATGATGTGATATTATAGGGGTAATAATGAGGTGTAAAGAGAATAAAGTTAAAATAGATAGGGTAGTTGTATGAGTATTTGTGTGGAAATGATTGAAAAGTAGGGTTGTTTATATAGAAAAATGTGAAAAAATAATTTAAAAAATAAGGTAGTTATGGGGAGTGAAAAGTTTTTTATTGAAAAGTTTTCATTGACATGTTTTGTGTGTAACCAAACACACCCTTTATTCCTTCAATTGTTGGAATTACTATGGAATGTCAGTTGCATTGTATACAAATCTTTCAATAGTAAGTCGTATGCCCATCACTCAACCAATATTCGGTTGTCTTACAATAAGACAACCAACATTAAGTCATCTTATAACGAGCCAACCAACAATAAGTTGTCTAACTATTAGATATCTTGCACTAGGGTGTCCTTTATTCCTTTGCTATGATTTTGATGGTAGACATTGTTAATTTAGGTAATAAGAAATTACTAGAATTCTGATGGCCAAAAGAATTCTAATGATCTATCATTTGGAGTGACAATGACCTATGCAAATTAGCAAACAACTAAGACTCAGATGTCCGACAGTCAAAAATTCCAAATGACTGAGAAACTCTTCCATTGGGTTTGGACATCCTGTCATTAGTTCTATCTTTACATAAATAGAAGATAATTGAAGGTTATTTTTATATTTACTGACCAATCACACATTATGCATGCTCAAAATACAATCATATATTACAATACATTCCAATATTATTTTAATCACTTACAAGTGGCTATAACCAATCTCAAAATGTGACTAATAACAAGTAAAAAATAAAGCAACAAAAAGAAGTTCATTGTTCATTGCCACTTGTGTGCACATCTAAATAGTCTTCTATTTTCTTCAATCGGATGTCTATATCATTCAACTCCAACATCATATATACAAATTGGCCTTCAATGAATTTTCTCAAATTAATGATCGATAGTACTTCATTGTTAGAAGACTCTTCTAAGTTCTCACTATGAGCTGGTACATTACGATGAACTAGTTGATCCAAGAGTGTGTCTCTTAACACCCATTGATTAGCATTGTCCTTCACCAAATCATTTGTTATAATGATGTCTTCATCATTTGGCCCTTGACAAGTATTACAAGTCCTCATCATGTATGCTAATCTACAAAAATAAAGCCATCAATGTCCTCATGATATACTCTTAAAGCTTCATACCTTTCAAACACTATATACTAGAAGTGTGTAAATTTAAAACAGAGATATAGAGATTGTGTTAAGAATGAATATAACAGAAATAGATGTGTGAACAATGAACTAAATTGAATAGCACTACCACTGAACTATTGCATTATACACATTCACAACATAATGTGTGTGTGTGTGTGTGTATAACTTGCAAAGGCCTCATGACAAGGGGCATTTACATAGCACATTACAATAAGAGAGCCAATCCAAAAGAAAGAAATATCTTGGCAATACCTACAATGTTAAGAATGGTGAAACATTCTTTCTTTGGATGGTGAAAATGATGGACCATTGATTATTAAAATACGCAAAATTAAAAATTTTCTATAATTCATCGATCAACTTCTATTCCTAATCTTGTAAACATTACAAAAATAGTCCAGTAAACAACAAGTGAAATAGATCAAATCATGTGAGATGGTTCAGCTTGATTTGACTTTCAAAAAGATAAAGGCAACACAACAAAATAATAACAAAGTGAAATATTTGTGCAAGAAGAACCAACATGGATCAATTTAACTAAAATAATTAAAGCTTCAAAACTTTTCCCAAATTGGACTAAAAATGACCATTTAACATCTATAATTTAAACATTGAAGTTGTGATATTTAATACTCTTATACACTCAACATGCATGCTCCACATGTGCCAATATTGGGAACTGAGTATTGAACAAAATCATCATTCTTTTAAAGAAGACCTTGAAGTAGTGTATGTTCAAGATTGTCACTACAAAGCTCTTAATAAAGTTCATAGCAGGTTCCATTGACGGCACAGATTCACAAGGAGTTTATGCTTCCCACTGGATTAGCATGCTAATATTTCCATATAGCATACTATATAGTTTTATTTTAATTAATTTACCTAGTGATAAGATAACTATTCGGCTAGATTTTTTATATGGTATCCAATCTTTAAAATAGTATAGGATTCAAGAATTAGCATACTAATTTTTCCTCCAAGCATACAAATTTTATAATCATGCTTTAAATAATTTTTATAAGGATAAGATTACTATACAAATGGATCTTAGATAATTTTGTACTTCCTTTTGGAAGTTTTATAAATTCTAAATTTTTTTGAATCCTTATCAATCACTGTAGGTGGGATCAAATGGTGCACGTAGCAATCTATACCTATAAGGAATGCCAATTTTACAAATATATATGCAACAATACCTACTTTTCAATAAAGTCTTAGATAAAAGAATAATGAATAATTATGAATAAGACATCATGTAGGAAGCGGAGTTTGTAATTTTTAGAAAATAGTTCAACAAGTTAAGATTATTTCACATCATTTGACTCCTCAAGAAATCATTATTTGAAAAATATTTTTCTTTAGCAGGAATTTAGTCATTCAAATAGTGAAGAATTCTAGAATTAGCATACTAAATGTTCCCATATAGCATACTAAATTCACATCTTTTTTTGATGATTTTTTTAATGATAAGATACTAATACTACTAGATCTTCTATGCTGAATCCATCCAATAAAATAGAGTGGAGTTCAAAATTAGCATACTAATATTTTCATATAACATACTAACTTTATAAATCTATCCATCCTATATTCGGGGATGGATGGGAGAGGTATGGGTGAAAATTTTCAAAAAAAAATCTATTTTAAGTAATTTTTATAAGGATAAGATAAGTGTATGAAAGGATGTAAATATAAAATTAAATTATCAACAGAAACATACCCTTTTATTGTACACAATATTAATTGATGGTGTTATAAAATATTAATTCATGTAAAACTAGAAATTAGTCTATAGTGAATCCATTTAATAACTAGTGTAGGATCGAAAACATGCATATTGATGTTTCCATATAGCATACTAACTTCATAAATTTGTTTTAAATAATTTTTATAAGGATATGATAAGTACAGATGGACATAAAAGATGAAGTTAAATTCTAAATGACAATGTATCAGTAGCTTCTCCCTCTCCAACTGAATTTTTGGGTGTTGTTTGATTTTTCCTTGCACCGGACTTTTAGGTGCGACTTTGCACACTGTTTGATTTTTCTCCCTTCAAATTTTTAGAAGTAACTTTGGACACTGTTTGATTTTTTTCTCCCAACAAATTTTTAGGGGGGAACTTTGGGCTAGCCAGCATCAAACGTAATTTGAGGTGAAAGGCTTATACGTTCACCATACATACATTCACCCTGTGTCAATGGCTCTACACAAAGCTACTCTTAATGGCTGAGATTCCACCCACCTAGATGAATGACTAGCAAGGGCACCTACACCATATTTATTGTGCAGTGGTGTTGCACCTAAATATATCCTTATATATATAGATAGATGATATTGGCCAAATGAAAATGTTTCCATGATAATATTAATAATGCAAATGGGATAAATAAAGTAAAATTTTCACCAACTGTTAAAATATTAAAAACAAAGGGGATTACATAAAAGAGGAGTTTCATAGAAGGGTAGCCCTGTATACATGAAATATTGTTAGATTTCATGATTGTATATTTTGATGATGAAAAAAGATGTAGTTAGTGATGTATTTGATCTTAATTTAAATTAATCCTATGTTTAGATAAGAACATATCTGGTGGTTGGTTGTCATTAAGTCAGCTTGGTTGTTATTGATTGTGATTAGTAATAATTTATTGTATTTTGCTTGGAGATTGATTATATTTTGTATAACAATGAATCGTTTTGTATTCGTGGTTGTTCGGGATTTAAATCTTGAGTTTGATTAATTGTAAGATATGATTATGAAGATAAGCTTTGGATTTTTTAGAGCAAAATTTGTTTTCAGTGAAACAAGGGAACGCCCACTTTTTGGGACAAAAGAGTCAATTGATAATTCCACTAACATCTCTAACTTCAAAAAAATTGGCTATTTTTAAACAAAACATCAGATTTTATTGCTAGCTAGTAAATCGAATAAGGAATCTTGGATGAACCGTCAAGGCTAACTTTTCTCTTCATCAAGATATCTTTTCAAAGATGGAACCGTGACTATAAAAGAGAGTTAATGGCTATGGCAAAAGGGATGTTCATAGAAAGTAACTTGTGAGGAAGAGCTTGGAGATCAAAGAGGAGGAGCTCAAGTCTTTAGTACTTTTTTTGAAGATTGTGTGCAAATTATACTATTCACATAGATGTGCTAATTTGATTTTTTCCTTTTGAATTTTTTTTTGTATCACCTTGGTGTTGGTAGTGATCAAACCAACAGGAAGTGATTTAAGGATGTTGATTACTTTCCTAGCCACCTAGAGCTAGGTTCTAAATCCAAAAAATAGTTATTTGAATTGTATTACTATAATTTGTGTTAAAAAAATGACTAGTGGAACTGATAAGTGGAAATCAATAATATATTTTGTGGACATTTTATGTCAATTTGGTGGGTAACTAAGTGAGTTTAATGTGAAATTTGATTTAAAATATGTTTTTGCAATAATTTGGTATTAAATATTAATTTCAAGTTATTTAAATAATTTTTATAATCTTTTGGCTTGAAATTACATTTTGTTTGTTGCTATGAAATTAAATGGGCGTGAAATAATTTTTACAGTGACAATCCACTAAACATTTTGATGAATTAACGATTTAAATATTTTTTATGCAGGTTTGTAAGTTCAAGTGGGCCCCACGAGGTCATCTGCCCATTTGGACTGTTAAAGCATCAACTCGAAACCATCACCGTCCATCACCAAGCTGCCCAGCCTCTGCAATCCAACTGTCCATTTCCGTGATCAACAGCAAAAATCAAGCCATCCAGAAATTAACGGCCAGAGATCATGCAAGTTGTCCATTTAAGGACAGAAATTCACAGGCATGCGGCAAGTCAAAGGTAGAACGGAGCAAAGTGAAGAAGCAGGTATGCTGGAGCCCAGGCGCCACCCTACATGCCTTAGCTAAAGTTTCCAGCACCTCACATGGAAAAATTGCTTCCAATAAATCGGCACCCAGGCACCGACTTGGGGCGCCTAGGCGCCATGGCATGAGCATATAGGAATTCCAAACAAGTTTTAAGTCATAAAACTTCTAGGGAGTTGGCGCCTAGGCGCCATGACACAAGCAGGGCATCCCGATGAAGTTTTTAAGTTACACAGCACACAGGGAGTTGGCGCCTCGGCGCCACTGCGAATCCGTATGCGTGGGTTTCTCCATGTGTGTTGTGCAGGCTGATTAGTTTAAATAGAAACCTAGGAATTCATGAGCGAGAGAGCAGAGAGTTCACGGCAGAATTTTGAGAGAGAGCAAGGAGAGAGAGAGCAAGGAGGTGGAGAGCACGAGCAAGAGGCGGACCGGTGAGTTGCGTGGAGCGGCCGACACACCATCGGAGGCTTCAAACCAATAAGTTTTCCTTTCTTTTCCATTTTTAATTTTTATTTTCTTGTTTAAGATAGATTTTGATTTTAATTTTACTTTGGACTTAAGCATGCTTAGCTAAACCCTAAATCTAGGGTTTAGGATGTAGCATGCATACAATGTAGCATGGTGTGGGTTTTTAATTTATTTATGATGGATATTGTTGTTAATTTAATATCTTGTGATTTTAATGCTTGTTTTGTGCATGGGCCCATACTTTGGCATGATTCGATATATTAGGTGATGGAACCGAGAGGTGGAAACCTAATATACGGTAATCAAAATATTAAACCTGGAAATCTAAGACCATGAGAATAGGCATGATCACCTTCACGAATTCTATAAACAAACCATAGAACTTAATGGATTCTAATTAAATTAATCCCTTGAGAGTAGGTGGTTAAGAAAATTATGGTACGCCTTGTAGGTTTTGAAAGAAAGTGCAATGATAAATTAGGATTTGTTCTCCTTTAACAAACAATATCCAGATTAAATCATTATACCACTACCCGTTGCAAAAAACGCATGTGAAATGCTAGACCCTGGGTACTCGCACTCTTGTTTTCTCTACTCGTTCTAATTTGCAATTTTCTCTTCCTATTTTTTATTACTTTTCTATTTTATTTGTTATATTCTCTCCATATCCGACACGAAAGCGTTTAAAAGCAAAGTTTATAGTCCCGAATTCCCTATAGATCGATAATTTATATACTAAAATCTACGGCCCGTGCACTTTTGGTGAGATTGCGAACAAGTATTTTGGCGCCGTTGACGGGAATTTCGGCGTTACTTTAAATTTTATTTTTAGATATTTTCTTTGTTATTTTCTTTCTCTATTATTTTTTATTCTTTTTCTCTTTCTACTTTCTATTTTTGTCTCTATCTATTTTTTTCTTTCTTTCCATCTCTCATTCTTTTTTATTTTTATTTTTTCTGAATTAGCTTGTTAATCTTTGTATGCACTCATATACCCAAAACTTCGCAAAAAAACTAGCTAAAAAACTCTTTGTTGCTGACCCTGAGATTGAACATTTTTTAGGAGAAGAATTCGTGAGTACAAGCAGCAGCAATCTTCTCAAGACACCATGGTGAAATGCAACAATTCAAACCCGCCACATCAAGAGCAGGAGGAAGGTCAGGCTGAGAACAACTCTCCTCCAAGAAGGGTAACTCTTGGCGATCGGAACCGCTCGAACCCTCGAGGATTTCGATCATGCATAGTTGAACTAGAAATTGATGCAAGAAACTTTGAACTCAATCCCGGGCTTATCTGGATGGTTCAACATGACCTGCAAGACTGCCCTCCGAAAACCTAACTGTACACATCACTAAGTTCCTACAGCTATGCAACACAATCAGGGTATAAAATATCCCACGTGAGGTAATCCGTTTTCAACTTTTCCCATTTTCTCCTCGTGATAAGGCAAGCGAGTGCTTCTATTCTATGTCACCCGACACTTTCAATACATGGGATGAGCTCTCTACTGTTTTCTTGGAGAAATTTTTTCCACCCACTAAAACTAGGAAAATTCGGGACGAAATCAATCAGTTCGTCCAAAAAGATGGTAAAACTCTATACGATGCATGAGAGAGAATGAAAGATTTGCAGCGCAAGTGTCCACATCATGGCAACTCGCAAGGTGACGTTATTGAAAATTTCTTTAATAGACTCGATCGACCTAGCCGAAGTACCGTCAATTCAGCCGCTGGTAGCCAATTCATGCGACTCACTGACGAGGAGGCCCTCGAACTCCTCGATGACTCTTTATGACTCTCAATATGGCGATGTTCGAGGACACTCTCGGCGAGGTAATGTATATGATATCAAATCTATAAATTCTCTTCAAGCTAAAAAATTGATCAAATTTTACAGCAAAAGAAACAGGAACCCACGGACAGGAATGCATCTTCTTCTCGACAAATTTCATGTGATATCTCTGGAGCTTCACATTACACGTCTGAGTGTAGTATTGCCATCTAGGACACCAGAAGCGAGCAAGCCAATGCATTCAACAACCAGTATGATACTCGCACTTATGGTAACTCTTACTCAAACACTTATAACCCTGGATGGAGGTACCACCCCAACTTCTCTTAGGCAAACCAGTCAAATACCCAAAACTATGCTCAAAATAATAAGCCACCTGATTTCCTAAGAAGACCACTGAACCTCCCTCATACCAAACTCAGCCTGCGCTACCTGCACCACCTCAAGCACAATCCTCTAATCCCTTGATTGATAAACTACTTGAAGAAATGAGCCAAATGAAAACCCACATTAAACTGCTTGAAAATCAAATTGCCCAACATGCCACTACATCATCCCATAGAGACCAGGGCAAACTCCCTAGCCAACCTGAAGTAAATCCTAGGGAACAAGTTGTGGCGCCCCGGCCCGAGCGTCACATCCTTACCTCAGGACCTATCGATCGGTAAACGTGATCAGGATTGTTGCCCTGTCACACGGCGGGATTTATCGGATGTTTAGCCTGTTAATCGTGGTCATACATAATTCATAAGACACTTCATATTCTCATAAATTCAATTTCATACATTTCTAAGACATTTTGAAACATTCATTTCATACAACCATATTGTTTAGTGACATTTCATCTTTTGCCACAATCATATGTCACTACAGGTGTTAAACATAGTCATCCATACAAACTCATGAATAGTTTACATCTATTCAACATAAAAACATTGCATATAATTTACAATCATTTCATGAAATTTTCATAAACATAATTTCCTCTTTGGATTTCTTATGCCGGTGCTAGCTCCTTTGCTATATCCTGTCCATCACCTGTCTTTGGGTTTGGAAAACGAAAACGTGAGTCGAAACTCAATAAGCAAGCATTTTGCATTTTCAGGCAATTCATTTCAGGCAATATTTTTCATTTCAAATCATCTTGGAAAGCATCTTATACCTTATCCAAAGGTATATCTTGAAAACATAAAATTTCGTACCCATCACGGGTCTCATATGCATAATGTCATATGAAAACATGAACATGATCATCATCTCCCTTAGGATGGAAGCTAGCCAGGCAACCATCCGTCACGTAACTCTCATTTCAGAGAGGGCGCCGCCGGCCATCGGCCTATTACAAGCGACTTGGTCACACCAAGGGGGGACAACCGGCCCGCTTATACCCTTCCTGTGGACCTCATATCCTGTGCACATGAACTTTTCATAAATCCATCTTTTACATGCTAGCATGATTTTCAATCATAAACATTAAATCACATCATTTTCCATAACAGTTATAAAAGAACATTTCATAATCATTGCATTTGAAATAAACACCATTTCAAACACCATTTAGCAAAGGGATGACCATCCTTAAATCCATTAGAAGCAATTTCATCAAACAAGTTAGAATATAAATTGCATTATGGAAACAGTTTAGGAAAGCAAAAATCATTTAGAAAATTTGCTTGCTTACCTGAACTTCTTAGCTTTCCTCTGCCACTTTCTCTTTGCCCTTGCCTACATAAAAATAGTATGAACTTTTTCATACATTTTCTTTTCTTATATTTTGCTTATTTTTCCAACCCATTCCACATACACACATATAGTTGACTTCATAATTCATCATACACATATATGGCTAAATTTGCACATATTAGCACCGTTTTCACACATTTGGCTATCACACATCATAGCATATACATATAACATGCACATAACCCTAAAATTAGGGTATTCATTCCAATATGCCTCATTCATAGCTTTATTCAGCTTACTTTGCAATTTTTCCTATTTTTTTCCAAAAATACACATACGGGTGTTTCTTCTACGTACATAGCATTGCCTTAACTTCATAATTCAAATCCAAAAGTTTGGATTAATAACATATCATTTCAAACAGATCCATAAACATGGAATTCCTCCCATTTTCATGCATTTGTGCATAAAACCATTTTTCATAAGTCATTCATCACCCGTTTACCGTTATTCTTTCATATAAGCACGTTTAACACTTAAACATAATGGATTTCTTAAAATTTCTTAACTCAGAAATTTACCCTATTTTCTAGCGGGTTAATTACCCTTTAATACCACCTTTCTTGGGGTATTTTCATGGGGTTTAAAATTCATTCTACCATAGGTTTCCAAAACAGCAAGTTTGGAACCCGTTTTTCACCCGTTTTACGTGTCTTTTGACACATAACCCTATGCAGTCATATAATTCCGAAATTTCCAGAAATTAAATCCATTTTTCCTAATCCATATTTAGGGATTAAACACATATATCACATCCATGCATTATCATTGCTCAAAACAGCAAGTTACCCGCACGTTTTGAGTCCCGTTTCACGTCAGTTTGACGTTCTTTCATAAAAATCATAAAAATCAGTTTTGGAGTTTATTTTTCCCAAATATCTTAGGAATCCATAATACCTTAAGCATAGAGTATTTTACCCTACATAACATGCTTAAAACATACAATTCCATTTACATAGCATTTTTAACATAGAAACTATGAAATTAGGTCAAAATCAACGCTTTACATTCCATAGCTTCAAAAATTCATCACTTAAGCATAAACCAACATATATTTGGCATGAATACATGATTCATAGTTTAATCAAATCATCATATCAAAACAGGAACTTGTCTTGGAGATTTAGGGTTTATCAACTTGGATTTTCCACTTAATACACATGCAAAAATCTCATTTTCATCATCTTAAGCTTAAAAATTCATACATAGAACTTAATATTCATTACATATTCATGAAAAAGCATATGAACACACCACTTTACATATTCTTTCATCATCCTTTTCATTTCCAAGTTTTGAGTTTAAGAACTCAAGTTAAACAACTTAAACAAATCACATACTTACTTGGTTTTGAGCCAACTCAAACCCTAATCCTTTGAGATGATTTTTCCTTCAAATTTCCTTCCTTTTTCCCTTGGTTTCCTTCCTTTTCTTGCTGGAAAATTTGGACGTGTGCTGCTGGGTTGGCTTGGACGTTTTCAGCACTTAGGAATTTTTCCAAAAATCCCTCTCATTTCAACGTGCATGGGCTATATATGTTGCTAGATTTTTTTCCAGCTGTGGGGCCCACTTGGTGCTGCAATTCCACACTCCTTAAATGCACCCTTATCTACTATATGAGCTGGGTAAATTTCAGCCAAGTAAAATTGCATTTTTACCATTTTCAAAAATCACAAAATCTGCTTCATCCATGACCGTCCACCTGCCTTCCCATTCACGTCCCAGCTGCTGCCCAATTTCCGTTTTTTTTTTAATTCAAAAACGTGGGTAATTTGTATCTCTAATTACCCTTTAATTTAGGTATTAATTTGGTGTTAAAAAAAATTATAAAAATGGCAGCAATAACCAAATTTTTGCACGTCATCTTGTCCATCATGCTGTCCATTTTTTTCAGCTGTATGTAGCTGCATTTAAATATTTTTTTATTGCTATAACTTTGCATAATTGATTGAATAACTTATGTACTTGCATCCCTGCAACATATATGCATGCTTTATAAAATTAAAAAAATCAGATATAGGCACCGAACAGCCCTTGGATGTTCCCTCTTTGCCACCTTGCCTATGCTCCATAGCTCCATCATTTTGAGCATTAATTGATTAGATAATTCATGGAATTATGTCATTTATTTAAATGCATAAATTCCTCCCAAAAATCCCTGCAATGGACACCTCACATTCACCTTTACCTCATGCATTTATGTATGGTACTCCATCATTAATGCTTTGGTACTTTTGGGTGCATGGGTCAAACTTGCCCACCTTTTTCATTGCAGGCACTTTCCTAATATTTCACACATAATCCAATCCATTCAAATTAATTATCTCACCTTTTCATTCAACCATTTCAAATTTCAACTCAATCCGAGTTTTCTAGCTCCCGATATAGCCGTTTAAAGTTGACGGTTGAAATGAACTTAGACTTAAAAATTGAAAATTATCATTTCATCAAGAATTTTCATAATCTTTTTCTTCCATAATACCAAGCCTAATATTAATAATTTTTGTTCCAAATTTCACTTGAATCCGCCATTTAGGCGTTGAGTTATGAATTTTCCAATATTTTCCTTCACACTTAACAATTTCCATCTTTATTTCCATAATTCATTTTAAATCATGGAAAATGATTTTTCATGCCATAATTGCACATTTAAATCACAATAATTCATTCTTAACCCATAGCCTCATTTAGGCTCAAAATCATTAATCACATCATTAATATTAACCCATAACCCTAATTACCATAATTAGTAAAAATCATGAAATTCCTTCATAATTCCATATTTCATAAATAATCATCAAATACATGTTTCATGCATACATATGGCCTACTTGGGTCAGGGTTTCACACAAGTGCAGGCAGTTACCTTACGGAGTGGAAAGCAGCTCGACCCACCTCAACCTCCTCAAATTGACACTGAAAAGGAGACCAAGCAGGAGCAAAAGCAAGAAGATGAGCCATAACCCAAACCAGTGGTGGAGAAACCGTACGTCCCACCACCTTCCCTTCCATCAAAGGCGAAGATAGGCAAAACTTCCAAAGCAATTCGAGAAATTTATTTCAACACTCGATAACCTATCAATCAGTGTGCCATTTCGCGACATGATCTCTCAGATGCCAACTTATGCAAAACTCCTAAAGGAGATGCTGTCCAACAAAAGAAAGCTCGAGGAGCACGAAACCATTGCACTGACTAAGGAGTGCAACGCCATCTTGCAGAACAAGCTACCTGAAAAGCTAAAAGATCTTGGGAGCTTTTCTATTCTTTGTGCTCTTAGGAATGTCCAAATTAGCAAGGTACTATGTGATCTCGGAGCTAGTGTATGTCTGATCCTCTCTCCATCTGTAAAAAGCTGAACATCGGCGATCCAAAACCAACTTCTATGTTGCTCCAACTGGCCAATCAATCAATCAAATTCCCAGTTGGCATTCTTGAAGACATTCCCTTGAAAGTCGGCAAGCTGTTCATCTCGATCAACTTTGTAGTCATCGACATGGAGGAGGACCTCCAAATTCCAATCATTCTTGGACGACCTTTCTTAGCCACTGCTAGAGTCATCATAGACGTCAAGAATGGTCGAATTTCTCTGACAGTTGGAGATGAAAAAATAGAATTCAACCTCTTCTTAGCCATGAAAAACCCCTCTCTCGATAACTCTTGTTTACGGTTGGCGTGATCAATGAGTCAACAGACAAAGGAATTTCAAGTAATCTAACTCGGACGTCCATAAGTAAAGGAGAAGTTGTGGAAGACTTGACTCAACAAATTGCTAAATCGGTGGCAACATATGAAAGCGGGAGATCGAAACAACAGAAATCTGATGAACAAAAGAGAAAAGCTGACAAAATGATAACTATTCGTTTTCCTTCTTGTCGTTCTTTTAAAACTAATTGCAGCGGTTCATTGGCAGGAAATGTTCTTAAGCAAATATGGAGGCCAATTCAAAGAACGACAAATGCGAGAAAATCTAGAGGCAAGAAAAAGAATCAGGGAAATGAGAAAGTTGGAGTTGGTTGACATAAGATGATCAAACTAAAGTCGGGCTGACGACTTTAAACCAAGCGCTTCTCGGGAGGCAATCCGAACTTTTCCTTTTTCTTTCAGGAAAGTTTTACTTTTAGTTTTTCTTTTAATTTCTTTTATTTTAGAATTTTGATACTTTTTTTTTAAATTTGGAGCTTTATTGGTTACTTTTCATAGCTTACTTGGAAGGAAGCACCATTGATGAAAATTCAGCTCAACTCGCCAAAACAGGGAAGTTAACATCTCACACTTTTTACAATTACTTCCTTTATTTTGATGACATAATTTACATTTAGGACAATGTCAATTTCAAGTGTGGGGGTGAATGCGTTACATTAATTTTTTTCTAAATATTTCTTTCACTACCCTATTTTTGTCATGATTATAATTTTTTCCACATTTCAATTTTATTTTTTTTTGAAAACTTTGGGTAATTCTTGAATAAAATGTGATATTATACCCCACTTTGAACTCTTGTATGTCTTGTAAGCAAACCATACTTGGAATTTCAAAATCTTTGAGTTAGGAAAAGTTGAACCTTAATGAGATGTTAAATTTATTTTCGAGCGTGTGCTTGTTGAAAATACTTGAATTTTTGTCTTGAATCACTTTATGAAATTGATATACCAAGGAACCAATTTTGTTTTCTTTCAAAATCAGAATAATCCTCTCCAATTTATTAAAAGTTGTTTCTAATACACACAATTATCATCTAAGAAGGTAGTTTTTTTCCCATATACATGAAAAATCTTATTTTGGTTGAAGAATTTTCAAAGTCAAAACTCTATTTAACCAATTCATGGACGTGATTAAGAAATTTTTTTTATGAGCCTATCTTTGAAAGTATAACAGTTGTTTACCCTCATTGAGCCTGGACTTAAATTTTTTCCTAAACCACAATTCCCACTTAGTTGAACTAACTTTGAAATTGAATTCTGAGCTGAAAAAAATAAAACGAGAATAAGGTTTGATCTCCTGATTGTGCAAATAATGAAAATGACTTCTTAGATACCCTGAAATATGGTGAGAAAAATTATTATCAGACTTGGTTAAGAAAAAAACTAAAACAAGGGTAAGAACAAGCTTGAAAGAAAATGAAAGCACTAAGTGTGGGGGTAACATTATTTCCTGTCGTAAAATGAGGCTCAAGTCATGTAGAGATGGTTCAATTTTTTTTTGAAAATATTTGAAATTTTATTTCTCGTTCCAAACCTAACCGCTATCCTACTAAGCCCTTATGATCCTATGAATTGGCTAACTGAGTTGGTAGAGGAAATTTAAATGTAAAAACTTGATGAGATGTATATGAGGCAACTTGACTGATATTTTCTACATTACTACCATTATTTGAATTATTGAATGTGTGTATTGAATAACCAAATAAATGGGAAAGATATCTGATAATTAGGAGTTTATTGCGAGAGTTTTTGAACTCTTAATGATTGAAAGCGAAGGAGGTGACATGGTATACAGTATTAGTCATGTGAGAAGGGATTGTTGACCGAAATTTTCAAAGAGTGTCATTTTTCAATTTTTAGTGTAATACTCTCATTAGTGTTTGATAGTTGGCTAAACATTTATTTTCAGTTTTTGTTCAAAATTTTGAAATTTTACAACCTGTTCTTGAAGTCTTTTCTATTTGCTTGAGGACAAACAAAAGTTCAAGTGTGGGGGTATTTGATAAGTGGAAATTAATAACATATTTTGTGGACGTTTTATACCAACTTGGTGGGTAACTAATTGAGTTTAATGTGAAATTTGATTTAAAATATGTTTTTGCAACAACTGGGTATTAAATATTAATTTCAAGTTATTTAAATAATTTTTATAATCTTTTGGCTTGAAATTACATTTTATTTGTTGCTATGAAATTAAATGGGCTTGAAATAATTTTTATAGTGATAATCCACTAAAATTTTGATGAATTAATGATTTAAATTTTTTTATGCAGGTTTGTAAGTTCAAGTGGGCCCCATGAGGTCATCTGCCCATCTGGACCGTTAAAGATCAGCTCCAAACCATCACCGTCCATCACCAAGATGCCTAGCCTATGCAATACAACCGTCCATTTTCGTGATCAGCAGCAAAAATCAGGTCATCTAGAAATTAATCGCCAGAGATCATGCAAGTTGTCCATTTAAGGACAAAAATTCACAAGCATGCGGGCAAGTCAACGGTAGAACGGAGCGAAGTGAAGAAGCAGGTATGCTGGTGCCCAAGCGCCACCCTACATGCCTTAGCCAAAGTTTCTAGCACCTCACACGGCAGAATTGCTTCCAGTAAATCGGCGCCCAGGCGCCATGGCATGAGCATACAGGAATTCCATACGAGTTTTAAGTCATAAAACTTCCAGGGAGTTGGCGCCCAAGCGCCGACTTGGGGCGCCTAGGCACCATGGCACAAGTAAGCAGGGCAACCCGATAAAGTTTCTAAGTTACACAACACACAGGGAGTTGGCGCCCAAGCGCCGGCTAGGGGCACCTAGGCGCCATTGCGAATCCGTACGCGCGGGTTTCTGCACATGTGCTGCGCAGGCTGATTAGTTTAAATAGAAACGTAGGGATTCGTGCTCGAGAGAGCAGAGAGTTCACGGCAGAATTTTAAGAGAGAGTAAGGAGGAGGAGAGCACGGGCAAGAGGCGGACCGGCGAGTTGCGTGGAGCGGTCGACACATCTTCGGAGGCTTCAAACCAATAAGCTTTCCTCTCTTTTCCCTTTTTAATTTTTATTATCTTGTTTAAGATCGAATTTGATTTTAATTTTATTTTGGACTTAAACATACTTGGCTAAACCCTAAATCTAGGGTTTATGATGTAGCATGCGTACAATGTAGCGTTGTGTGGGTTTTTAATTTATTTACGATGGATATTGTCGTTAATTTAATATCTTGTGATTTTAATGCTTGTTTTGTGCATGGGCCCGTAATTTGGCATGATTCTATATATTAGGTTATGGAACCGAGAGGTAGAAATCTAATATACAATAATCAAGATGTTAAACCTGAAAATCTAAGACTATGAGAATAGGCATGATGACCTTCACGAATTTCATAAACGAACCACAGAACTAATGGATTCTAATTAACTTAATACCATGAGAATAGGTGGTTAAAAAAATTAGGGTACGCCTTGTAGGTTTTGAAAGAAGGTGCAAGGATAAATTAGGGTTTGTTCTCCTTTAACAAACAATATCCAGATTAAATCATTATACCACTACCCGTTGCAAAAGACGCATGTAAAATCTTAGACCCTAGGTACTCGCACTCTCGTTTTCTCTACTCGTTATAATTTTCAATTTTCTCTTCCCATTTTTTATTACTTTTCTATTTTATTTGTTATATTCTCTCCATATCCGACACGAAAGCATTTAAAAGCAAAGTTTATAGTCCTAAATTCTCTGTGGATCGATAATTTATATACTCGATAATTTGCAAAAGTTCGTGCTTGAAGGGTGGAATAAGTCAAGGGAATCAAATTACTATACTTGAATTGTCTCTATGGTTCGATTATTATATTGTGGTTGTAATTGTAGTTAATTCATGGGTGATTATCTAAGTTCTCTTTGTAAGTCATTATATAGGACCAATAAATATGATCATATGCATTCATATGTTTGGCTCACAATGAACATAGAACTCTACATTCACTTAAATATGTTAATACCTTATAAAATCATTTACACATATACAAATTACATCCTAGATAGTTTACATATTGAAAAATAACTTTAAAATTTTTACGTACATCAAATTATTTTATTATATTAATTTTATACCATTTTTAGATAGGGCTCATATATATCCAATTTTGATGAATATTAGTATGCCAACAAAATAAATAATTCTAAATACAATTGATGGAGTAGATTATTATTTCATGATCGAGTGAGTCCTATTTTGAGATAACTATACCATAAATTATAATATAATTAATTGCGCTGAATTAAATCCCTGTATAAATATAAGATAATATTCAAGCACAGTTGGATTGCACCAAAATTTTGATGTAGTCCGTTCCAAAATGGGGTCCGCTCAATCATGAAATTAATATTTATATCACTTAATATATTTAGAATTATTTACTTTAACGACTTATCAATTTTCGTTTAAATAAAACATGTATATGGGCCCCATATTAAAATGGTACAAAATCAACATAATAAAATAGTTTAATGTAAATATCAATTTTTAAAATTGTGTTTTCAATATCTAAACTATCTAAAGTATGATTTTTATATGAAAAATAATTGTATAAAGTATTATAGCATTCTAATGTATGTGGGGCCCATTTTGTAATGAAATGCACCATAATTATATTAGATATGGAACACACTTGAATCGTTTTCACATAGGGTTGCAACTTGGATCGGGCTTGTTCGGTTTAAGGCCAAACCTACTCGTGAAACTATGTAGGTATATCTACAATTAGCATCAAACTATGTGGGTATATATAAAATTACCAACAAAGATAATTTTGTTATTTTCCAAAATGTTCCGCTAGGTATAAATGGTAGGTAATGGCATGAGAGTAATACGCAATTTTGGTGAAACTAGTGGGGTAATACAAGATTTGTGAAACTACGTGGGTATATCTGCAATTAACATCAAACTATGTGTGTATATTTGCAAATTACCCTTTATATTAATATATAACTTTCATTTGACTAGTATCATCGTATATGGATCACATCTACAAATGTGTAAAATCAACGTAACAAATGATTTAATACTAAATATGAAATTTCAAATCGTATTTTCAACATCTAAACTGTCTAAAATATTACTAATATGTGGAAACTGATTTTATAAAATTTGACTACATTCTAATATATATGTAAATGCATCTAAGCATTTTTTCTAAATTACAAAAAATGTACATATTTTTGAGCAAATGTGGCCTATGAGTATATTAGATTTGGATGAAACTTAGTTTCATAGCTAAACAAATAAGGTTAAATACGATAAATGGATTAGATTTTACATTATTCCTCAAAATAGTAAAAATGGAAAGGGTTGCACAATATTACTTCGTATTCACTCCTATATATATGCTTCTACAATGATTATCCGTGGACATATGCACCATCATATGGTTGGATGGCATATGAATGAGCGGCTAACAATCCAAATAGAAGCTCCAAGATCATAAAAATAATTAAACGAATATTTATCTGTTCACCAGTCAATATTAATGGGTCCACTGATTAAGACAATTCATTTTGAAGGCTTTGTGGGCGTATTCACTGCATCAAAAGCGCATAACGATTTGAAAATCTTATAGTTTTGGTCCATTTATGTTCCTTGTCAATTTAATCAATTCTCCTCACTAATTAATAACAATATTGGCACGAATCGGTGGCCTAGTATCGACAATTTACAAAATTTTTGTTAGGCCGGATCATATCTTTCTAAAAATTAGGAAACAATTAATTATCAACATCTTCGGTGCAAATCAAAAGGACAACAGACTAAATTCGAAACTCAGTCGCCTGTCAAACCTTATATTAATTCTCATAATTATCCTCTCGAGTAGAAAATCGGCACCGCCTGTATGTTCAACATGTGGGCCGCACCCATTAATTCATGAGAAAAAGCGTACGGAGTTCTAATGATGAGACTGAATCGACCATTATATATTGGCCCGATTAATCTATCTCATGAATGGTCAGAAATTATAGATGGCTGAGCTGGACATATATATAACATGGGACCGAGTGGAGTCTGTGTCTACAAACAAATGTTCAGGACTCGTGATTACGGTACAGTTACCTCAGCGTGTGTCTCACATAATCATAAAATTATAATCTACTCTATCTATTATTTTTAGAATTATATATTCTATTACTGTATGAATTTTCATCTCAATTGGATGTGTGTGGATCCCATTTTAAAAATAATACAAATTCAACATAATAAAATAGTTTGATGTAAATAATGACTTTAAAGTTCTTTTTTTCAACATGTAAACCATTTGTTATAAAATTTATATATCGATAAATGATTGTATAAAGTACCAATACATTTAAGTACCTACAGAGCCCATTTTAGGCCAAATGTACTGTTAATTATGGTGCAACTTCACTTTATAGAAAAGGTTATCATATATATAGACACCCTATGGTCCAACTACCTCAAAAATGGGTTTCACATACACTTAAATGTATTGATAATTTATATAATTATTTATCCATATATAAATTATATTTGATATAGTTTACATTTTGAAAAAATAACTTTAAAGTTGTTATTTATATCAAACTATTTTATTATATTAAATTTGTACTATTTTCAAATAGGGTCCATACACATATTTAATTTGGATGAAAATTTGTATGGTAATAGAATATATAATTCTAACTACAATGAGCAAAGTAAATTATAATTTTATAATCATATGGAACCCATTTTGAGGTAGTTGCACCGTAATTTATTATACAAGTAGCTCATCTGAATATTTCTCATAGCGGAACTAGCTAGCTAGCTACTGAATTCAACAATAATAATTAATAGAACAAAAAGAACCTGATTTTAGTTTGGAAAATCAATTCAATGAATAACAAATAGATGAATATGGATGTGTTTGTTGATGTAAGCGATCAACGGGAACAAGAATATTTTTCTAATCATGAAAATAAACAATTTTTTAATTCACTGCCTAAAGGCGACAACATATACATCAAATATTTGTTATCGCAGTGAAGAAAGAAAATAACAAAGAAATTTTAAAAGAAGTGTAAAGGGACGATCTAACAGCCAATGTCGCAGATCTGCGGAGTATCTAATATCTAAAACATTAATTAAAGTAGAACAAAAATGGGTAAATAAAATACGGCCAATGAATCAACCAGTCGAAAGCACTAGAGATGATTCACGTGCAAAATCCAACAGATTGACACAATCCCAATCCAATGTCTTTTAAGAACTGATGGCCAACAGACTGACTAGAGAGAGAGAGAGAGGTGGAGAGGTGTTCATTAAAGATGGATAAGTAAAAAAAAAAAAGAAAAAGGAAAAGAAAAAAAAAGATAGAAATGGTGTCAGATATTTAGGGCACGTTCCGAAAACATCCATTGGAATAAGATTTGAATGATGGGATTGAATGGGCAGAGATAATTACACATTAGTAAAGGAGAAATTATATTAAAAATAAAAATAGTAGAATTATTATGTACTAGACATCATATGGTAATAAGAAAAACAATAATAGGAATGGAACTATTAAAATAATAAAATTCTCTCCCACCATTCCATCCAACGGATGCTTACCGAAATATGTCGGCAGCTCATCGTCATAATTTCGCGGGTAAACGCAAGACAGTGGTTTGTGAATCATAAGGGAGAAATCAGTGATCTTTTATCGTTTTACGGCCCTGCAAGATCAGGAAATCAGTCATGTCAAAGATAGGCGGGCGTGCGTCAAAACGTCTTCAGATGATGAAAAGAAATGGCCTCAAAGGGATCAGTCGGCCAGCTGATGTCACCCACTCAACTGCACTACTATAAATACAAACCAGAAGTAAGAAATAGAGACGATTTAAATAGCAAGAAAGATAGCGATATGCTGTTAGTTGCCCAATCTTCCGCGAGCTAAGCTCATAGTCAATTTGCACAGAGGACTGAGAAGAATTATGCAAGAAAATGAATTTGTCACTGTATATAATTCCATGTGGTTATACTCAATTCAATGTAAGTCAGTTGTAAAAATTTTTACTTCTCAAAATATTCATTAGATTATCTTTACAAAAGTTGGTTTTAACAGTAATATCTATTTACATATGTTGCTAAATAATATCTTTTTTAATGGAAAGTAATTAGCATTAGTTAATCGTTAGAAACACAAAATGATGAGTAAGGAAAGAAGATGGTATACAAAATCAAGAAAGTATGAAGGAACGAGGGAAAAACGTGGTGAATAACGGATAAAGGAAAGAAAATATTATAGAAATCAGGCTAAAGCTATTCCTGGGTCGCTAAAATTGTATAAAACAAACGAAAGAATATACGAAATCACGTTTCATCTTGGTTACTCCATCTTACCATGGAAATGAGAAAAGCTGAAGTTTTTTACAATGCCACAAATGCTTCTCTTGGTAGAAAAACCGACTAAAAGTAAAAAATCCAGAGCACCCGAACAAATCAAAGCCAAAGATTTACATGGTTTTTTTTTATTATAAAAGAAGAAGAAGAAGAAGAAGAAGATGATGATGTTATCCTTAGAATGGACTCAAAGATTAATTTAAAGGAATTATTTCTAATGCCTTAAAACGGACGGCTCGAGCTTTTTTGAATGACTGTCGGTATCGGAAATATATAATCCATCACGGCCAAGTAAGAAGAAGAAGAAGAATCTGACTAGGGTTTCCTTTCTTAAATGACAGGCAGTAGTGCCAAAGATTACTTAGAACGAGGTTAATAGCGGAGATTTTCTCAGAGAGTAGGAGAAAAATCTTATATATGCAGCTTATACAATCGCCCATATCCATATTACTCGATCCAAATCACAATAAAAATTAAAAATCTAATACTTACGATCCATCCCCACCCGACCCACTAACTAGATGAAGCAATCTCAGCCGTCGATCCAGCACCTACATCACCCCCCCGACGATGATGGCCCACCACCACCACCACCTCCTTCTCCTCCCTCCCCAACCACAACCGCAGCAGCGCTCGCTGTCCGCTTCCGCTTCTTCTTCTCGTACGGAATCCCCCTCGCCTTGGCCTGCCCGTCTCTGACTTCCCTCAGATAAATCCTCACAGCCCGCGCCCCGAACGGGTTGGACTCGGGCCGGCCGCCGTTCTCCTCGTAGGCAGCCCGCAGCCGGCCGATGAGCGCGTCGAGGCTTCCCCACGCCTGCTTGAGCGGGCACGCGCAGGGTGCCGGCGGGCTCGGATGCCCGAAAAAGGCGCACCCGCCAACGTGCACCTTCGTCTTACCGAACTGATCCAGGTACCTGAGGAACTCGATGACGTGCGCGCCGCTGCATCGCGCCAGCGTCAGCGGCGGCTTGTGGTTCTTCAGATACTGCAGGAACGTGTTCCAGTCCCGCCGTTTCTGCGATTCGTACCGGCTCGGCGGCGGCGCAGCAGCAGCCGCCCCGGCGCCTGAAGACGATTCCCCCTCGATGGGCTGAGTTTGATCCGTCGCAGGCTGTGTTGGAGCCGAGTCCATTTCTTGAACAGGTGTTTCTTTTTTTTGTCTTTTTCTGCTTTTTTTTTTTTTTCTTTGCGGGGGTTAGGGCTCTTTCATTAGGGTAGGAAGGGTATTTTGGTCCTTCGAATTGTGGGGTGCTCTGAGGAAGGAGCTAAGAGATGCTGAGGGATGGGACGTGAAAAGAGTGTGATGGGATGAAAGAAAGAGAGGAGGAAAGATAAGAGCAGTGAAGGAATGCTGATGGAGCGCGCTCTTATATTCGCTGCTGCTGCCGCTCATTTGGACAGTCGAGCACCACCGCCCGTGGGGTTGTCTTACGCGAGGGGAACATCTCGTCCCTCCATTTCCGAGGCTCGATGAATGGCTTAGATCGATTGCGTGGGGTGACACTTTGCCATGTGTGAGTGATGCTATTGATTTCCTGTCCATTTTAAGAAGCAATCACACAGGGATTTGCATATTAGTCCCTTACGTTTCTTAAATTTATACATTAATCCTTAAGTTTCACAGTTGCAGCAACGGTTTGAAGCTTTAGACCCTCCACGAAGGTAAACCTTAACACTGTTAATTTTTAACTTGAAATGACAAAAATTCCCTTTCCATACTTTAATAAATTTTATTTAAAATTTATATATTTTTCTACCAAATAATCCACAAACTCGACCTAAAAAAATTAAATTAAATAAAGGAAGGAAGAAAGTTTTATGGAATTTCATGTTATTTGGAGGGCTAAAATTATATGTTTACAAAACTTGAAGTCATCTTGCTAACCAGTCGCTTCCTGGTTCGTAACACCTCGGGCAGCCAAATTACCAATGGGTTTTTGAGTGGGAGTGGTGGTATTGTCTTCCTGTTATTGAATAGAAGTGTCTAAAGAGTATAGCAGGTTAGTTGTCTCTTCCTCCCCCTAAAAATAGGAAAAATTGTTAGAATGTTAAATGGAAAATTATAAGAATATCTCATAGCTGGATTGTAACATGAATTGAGATGAATGTAAAATATATACTCATAAAAAAACTCAAAGTCATCTTTGTAAATATAGAGCTTAAAGGTCAAAAACTGCAAATTTTGTAAACTTAAGAGACTTCTACTTAAATCCTCCTCCAGATAGTACATAGTACTGGTACGTGGAGTTTCATGAAACACAACATTGATAGCGTGGGACATAAAAGGGAAAAAATTGGTACTCAACATCTTAATTTGAAATAAATTTTTGTGATTTGGTAGCATTAATAGTAGAGCATCGACTAATCAATCGTATGTACGGCAGAAAATATAATATTATTACAGTTTCTGCAAATTCACTGACAACTCGGTGACCCTTGCCATGGGTACGTGGTTTTTTTTTAAGTTGTGTGTGTGGAAAGTGATAAATTTTTTTATAGTATAACAGTTTTTGAAATGAGAAAAAAATGATATGATATAATAGAGGTAATTATTATGAGTAAAGAGAATAAAGTTAAAATAGATATATTAGATGTATAGGTATTTGTGTAGAAATAATAAAAAAAGAGGGTAGTCATATAGAAAAAAGTAAAAATAGGATAATTATGAAGAGTGAAAAATTTTAAATTAAAAAGTCTCAATTTGAAATGTTTTTGGTATAAACGGATATCCCCATTTGTTTATTTGTTTCTCATAGTTTGAAATATTTTTTTTGTAAATAAATACCCATTTATTTGTTCCCATGGATTACAATGCAATATTACACATTTTTGAAAAGGTGGATTGGGACAGGATAAGAGAAGGAAATTCAATAAGGAAGGTAATGTATATTAGGAAGGGGAAAATATTATCCAAATGAGTGCCCATCCGATCCATTTTCCATATGTTCGTGATTATAGGGATCCAAGCGTATACTTCTTATATATGCAATTTTACGACTTACAAATTTAATTTTAAAAATAAGAAATTGCATATTTTCATGTGATAGTACATAAAAATAGGCTTTTTTTTAGATTGTAAAACTTCATAGGTAAGACGTACATGCTTGGCACTTACATGCGTGTTAAAAACCAAAAAAATTAAAAAATTTCATGCACTTGGGGTGTACTAAAGCTTAATTAATGCACACGTGTGCACTGGTCAATCTCCATTTAGAGTGGAAAAGTAGCTAAAAATGAAGAAAGTATGTGTTTTATATATTAAAAATAAGAATTTTTAAAAATTAAAAATTTCATCCATTTGAATCCATTCCACATCTTATGAACATAGAAAGTAATGGGTCGATTTGGATCCCACAAAATAACGGCTGGAATTTGCTTGCGAGAGAATGTGGAAGGAGGATTAAAACAGTGTGTGGATTGTCCTCTAAAGATAGTTTGTAAGACTTCATTGCTCTATGACATAATTGGCACCCACCTGCTAATGTATTGGAGGGCTTTCCCCTACCATGTCATTCTAAGATTTAGAAACTGTTGTCATATAACAGTCTATGGATTGTCATAATCTACTTTTGAGTATGTTCGACCTAATTTATGGGAATTGTCCCTTTCAATCATTCCACGCACTTGTAAGTCGATTAGAAGCGAAACTAGAAATGAAACTAGAAACGAAACTCAAGAGCAAAAGACCTTAAGACATGCTGAAGTTGAATTTGAGTTTGCTTGTGACTTGGGTGAAATCCAACCCAAAGTCAACTTTCCATGTGACCTTAAATACTAAAGACTTGAAGGATTACTTACTAGGAAGAAATATCAAGCTAAAATTGATATTGAGGTCAACCTCATATGCGACTTAGGTGAAATAGCAAGCTAAGTTGACTTTACCTACAACTTCAGTTGTAACGGTCATAAATTTTTTGAAAGTTGATGCATTAAACGTGCGTCGCTTACCCTCAAACATTCAAAAATTCTTCAAATATATGAATTGTTGGTCCTAAGTTTATGGAAAAACTTAAGAGGGGAGGGGTGAATTGGGTTCTTGAAAACTTTTGGTATTTCAGTTGTGACCCTTATGAATTAAGTCCCAATTTGAAATGAAAAAAATGTGGATAATATAAATGCAAATAGAATGAGCAAAAATAAACTCAAGAGATTATAGTGGTTTAGGCAACCTTCCCTACTTCATTCTTCCAAGCACACACTCATTTTGTCTTGGGTTCTATAATGCAAACGGAAATACAGTTAGAGCATTTGATCTCTTCTAGATTCTAGCTCTTGGGGGCTTTTACAAACTGAGCACAAATACGTTACAACTTATTCCACTCTTCCAAGCACACACATCCCTTTTGTCTTGAGTTCTACTATCATCTTTCAAATACAACAGAACTTCTGCTATTTTCTAGATTCTAGCTCTAGAAGACCTTTTAAAAAATAATACAAGTAGTTGGTGAGTACCGCTTTAACTAAACCGTTGCTTGCTTATACACATTGGCTTTGGTCTTCAACACAAATTCAAGTGTTAATACACTTAACAACTAATGAAATAAAAGAAATTACACTTTATAGATATGTGTAGAAAGTTATAGCACAATAAACTCTTTTTGTCAAAGAGGAAATGAGATGAACTTTTAGGCTTTAGTAGTGATCTTGAGAGCTTGACTTGAGATCTATTCAATAGAGCTTTGAATGCTATAGATGAGCAGGTGAAAGCACAATCAATAACTTAACTAACCTCATTAACTCCACTCGATGGGGTATTTATAGTTTTGAGATATATTTGAACATTAGAGAGTAGATGACATGCATTTAATGTGCTGATGTTAAAAAAAAATTATGACCATTATGATTGAAGTCACATGTGAGGTCGACTTGATTTGTGACCTTATCCAAGTCGCATATGAGATCAACTTGAGTTTTGACTTTAACTTGAAATTTCTTCTTGGTGAAGTTGTCCTCATATCCTAGTCTTCCAAGTTGCACATGGGAGTAATTTTTGGTGGGACTTTACCCAAGTTGAATATGAGGTCAACTCCAGGTGCTACTTCAAACTGAATTTTCTTTCTAGAAAGTTTATGTTTCCTTTACTTCTTCCAAGTCATGAACTAAGGTTGACTTTCACTTTACCCAAGTCATATATGAGGTCGACTTCAAGTGAGACTTTAAACTGTGTTTTCTTAACATAGATTTTGTTCATCCTTTGCCTCTTCCAAGTAGCAAACCGAGGTCGACTTTGACTTTGCCGAAGTTTCTTATGAGGTGAACTTCAGGTGCGGCTTCACTTTTGCAGTTCACCTTTGAAACTATTTGCCTTGAATTCTTCATTTCAGGTTATTTTTCAAGTCGACTTAGATTGCAACTTAACCTAAGTTGCATATGGAGTCAATTTGGAGGGATACTTCAATTATCTGCACTTTGATTATTAAGGGTGTGTTTGTTTGGGATATAAACATGTCAACAAAAACTTTCCAATCTAAAACTTTTCACTATCCATAACTACTCTATTTTTTAATTATTTTTTCACATTTTCCTATACAAACTACCTTACTTTTCAATCATTTCTACACAACTATCCATACGACTAACCTATCTATTTTAACTTTATTCTCTTTACTTCTCATCATTACTCCTATTATATCACATCATTTTCTATCAATGTGACAATTTCTACCTCAAAAACTTTTCATCAAAAGTTTTAACCCCAACCAAACACACCCTAAGTTTCTTTCTTGCATGCACATAACCCAAATGGTATTAGTAGGCTAAAATATTTCAATTTGTTTATTAATTGTCAAAACTCAATATCTAATTCGTAATTTAAATAGTTGAGTTTATAATCCCTTCCTTTTATGATTGATAAAACTAATTCAAAATGTATATCTTTCTATCCAACATGAGCTATAATCAAGGCATATTGTTTCATTTTAAGGCTTCAATTCATAGTTAATCACTACAAACTTACATTGTTCATTTCATATTTCCATCATTCAAACATCCTGTCTTTCATTTAATTTTCAAATATTGATCAAAGTAACATTCCATTTTCAACACAATAGCATTCAACATAAGTTCGAGCCATTATTCAACACAAATTCAATCAATTTGCATTCAAAATTGCATACTTCATTCAATTTTCAAGCTTTGATCAATTTAACATACCATTTTCAACAAGAACATTTATCTCAAGTTTAAAGCATCGTTCAATATAAATTCAACAAATTGCATTCATTCATTTAAAAATTTTGTTATTCAAAATAAAGACAACCATTACATTTACAATTCCGAAAAAAAAACCTAAAACATATTGCTAATAACTCCCCATGTCTCATAACTCTCTCTCATTCTCTCTCTCCCTTTTTGATAATCATCAGAAACTCAGAGGGGTAGAAAGATGATGGAGGCTTTTATACAATGGAATTTAGGGGCATAAAAAGGAGTAACTATAGGAGATGAGGTGGGGAGGATGAATGATATGGAGTGAAGAAAAGGAGGATTATTTGCATGAAATGATGATGATGAAATGTGTGATTGCTTAACGTAAGGATCAACAAAAGTCATAGGTTTATAGGGTGTTCCCGATGCAAATGCATATGCAAGATTTCTAAAGTTTTTCTCTAAAGTATCTTGCCTAACATGCATGGTAAGAAGAGAATTGTTAATGTTACATAATTCTTGCATGATATGATCATCCATGCTATGCAAAAATTCTGTTAAAATAAGATGCAATTGTGCATGAAATGCATGAGACATGTAGGTAGACGCATGTGTATGAGATGCATGTGCAAAGGTATGAGATTGGGTTGCTTTAGCGTGAGTTTCCCCCTCCATTGGAGCCTCTTCTCCCCTTTGTGGTTCTTCTTCTATGTGAGCCTCCTCTTCTTTTGATTCCTCAACATCTTGATGCTCTCGCCTTGTAGCTATTTTGTCGAGATGGAACTACTACGTTATTTTCATACTATATATTCTAGATAAAAATGTGAATGAATGAGATAATTTGGATCAAATTTTGATTAATTTAGCATTATTTGGCACAAAATACTAACAATCGATCGGTATGTGCAAAATCAAGTGAAATCGGTATGAACATGCATAATTCTTGGAGAATTGAAACATGAGAACCAAGACCCATTCAATTTGATGATTGAAAAGAATTAAAATGAGACAAAACAATTACTAAAAGGGGGATTAGAACATGTCATGGAAGTTTTCAACATGTTTTGGGGTGTGATGAGCAGTAAAATTGTACAAAACAAAGCAAACCTATTGGAGTCACTAGGCCATGTTGGTGACTAGGTTGCGCAATTAATTCGCTTCAGGCTGGGTTTTACACAAGCTTCTTGGAGACCATTATGTAAACACTTATTGTACACATCCTAGGCATCTTAAAAAATCCTTGGATCTAGGGTTAAGGTTCAAGAGAAAAAGAGAGAGAAAACACAAGGAGAGAAGTGAGACAACATGTTGTTGGAGCGCTTAAGACACCATTGAAGCTTTCAAACTAATAAGCTTTTTTTCTTCTTTATTTTAATTTAATTATCTTATTTTTGATAGACTTCGAATACGATATTATTTGTTTGATTTTCATTATAAATATGCTAGGCTAAACCCATAATCTAGGAGATATAACATATGAATTATATAAAGGATATCGCGGTTTTATTTTATTTATGAATGATATAATGGGTTTTAATATCTTGTGGATTTAATGCTTGGTGAGTGTTTGAGCTTGCATTTTAACATGATTTTATATATTAGGTGATGGAACAGAGAGGTGAAAGTCTAATGTATGACAATCAAGATATTAAACTTGAAAATCTAGACTATGAGAATAGGTGTGATGACCTTGAAAAATTCTAAGAAATGCCATAAAATTTAACAAATGACTTAATCTCATGAGAATAAATGGTTAAGAAGATTATGACACACCTTACAGGTCTCAAGAGAGAGTGTAAGCTTAATTGAGGATTTGTTCTCCTTTAACACATAATATCCAGATTAAATAAGCATACCAAGTATTCATTGCAGACGTCGCGTCTGAAACCCTAGACCCTATGTGTTCTTATCTCTTGATTCTTTATTACTCATTCAAAATCTCAAAACTTGCTCTTTTTTTTATTTCTCTTTCTTATTATTTTATTCTTGTGATATTCGTTATAAAGTGTTTGAAATCAACAACTTAAGTTTAAAATTCTCCATGGGATCGATCTTCATTAAATATTACAATTCACAACCTATACACTTGTGAATAGAATTGAGTAAGTATTTTGGTGCCATTACCAAGAAATTTGGCATAACTAAAGGCTTTACTTTTAAACACTTTCTTTCTATGTTTGTTCTTCTTTTTCTCTTTCTCTTCTATTCATCTCTCTCAACTTATTTATGGTGCTCTATTTCATTATCAATTCTTTATTATTTTGTGCACTTTCATACTAGAAATTAAGCTAAACAAGTAGTTGAAAAAATCTTTGTTGTAGATCTTGAGATTGAACGAACTTTTAGGAGAAGAGTTCGTGAATAACAACAACAAAAATCTTCTCAATAACAAACTTCATAAGAAACCATGGCGGACTGAAACAATCCTAATGCGCTACAATAAGAGCATGTAGAAGACCAAGCGAAAAATAATGACCAGCCAAGGAAGATAACCCTAAGCAACCGAAACCATCCAAACCTTAGAGGCTTTAGGTCTAGCATTTTTTATCTTGAAATAAAGGCAAAGAACTTCAGACTCAAATCGAGGCTCATCCAGATGGTTCAACATGACCAATTCCCAGGACTTCCTTCTAAGAATCCTAATGTACATATTACAAGTTTCCTACATATGTGCAACATGATTAAAGCTTAAGAGATTCCATGTGAAATCATTCATCTTTAGCTCTTCCTATTCTCTTTACGTGATAGAGTGAGCGAATAATTTTTCTCTTACCGCTCCACTCATTTACCACATTGGACGAGCTTTCTACTACCTTGTTGGAGTAATACTTCCTACCTACGAAGACCAAGACGATCAAGGATGAAATCAATCAATTTGTCCAAAAAGATGGTGAGACTCTCTACAACATTTGAGAGAATGAAAGACTTGTAATGGAAATGCCCTTATCATGGCATTTTATAAGGAGATATCATTGAAAACTTCTTTAACAGGCTTGATCAACTGACAAGAAGCATTATCAATTCAGCTGCAAGTAGAGGCACTCAAACTCCTCAATAATTTGGCCCTTTATGATTTCTAGTTTGGTGGCATTCGAGATCTTTCTCAACGTGGGGGCATGTGTGAGGTCAAAAGCCCTTAATTTTCTTAATGGCAAAATGGATCAAATACAACCCTGAATGGCGAAAGAACTCTAAATTCTCTTAGTCAAACTAGTCTAACACCCAAAACTTTCTCAAACCCATAGACTACTTGGTTTCTTAAGAAAATCACCAAACCTATCCTCATACCAACCTTAGTTATCCTTGACTATACAAAACTAAACACAAACAAATGAAAAAATATTTTACTAATGCTTAAGAAAAATGATGAGAGGATGGAATGGATGCAGACTTACATCAAACTTCTCAAAAACCAAACTACTCAATAAGCCTTAACTTCCTCTCAAATAAACCAAAGCCAACTCCTAAGTCAATCTAAGGAAACAAGTCATGAAAATCACTCTCTGAAGTGGAAAGCAACTTGAGTCAACTTGAATTGAAGAGAAAGAAGCTGACAACAAATCTGAATAAGAACAGACAAAGTGAGGAGCCACAACCTAAACTAGTGGTGGAGAAGTCTGATGTCCCACCTTCACCATACTAGCCTCCTTTGCCTTTTTCGCAGAGGCATATACAGGCTAAACTACAGAAGCACTTCAAGAAGTTCATCTCAATCCTGAAAAACTTGTCGTTCAATGCTCCATTCATTGATATGTTATCTCAAATTCCGACTCAAGCTAAATTTCTGAAAGAGATTTTACTCAATAAGTGCATACTCAAGGAGCATAGGATGATGGCACTTATTGAAGAGTGTAATGTTGTATTGCAAAATAATTTTTCATGAAAGCTCAATCCAAGAAGTTTTTATATCCCTTGTTTTCTTAGTGATGTGTAGGTAGACGAGGCTTTGTGTGATCTTGGAGCTAGCATTAGCCTGATCTCTCTTTTCATCTGCAAAAAAGGGGAGAAGTAGAACCACTTTATTTATTAAAAATGAGGACTAAAATATTTTAATAATTCGAATATACATTGATCATATTATTTTTTGTGCTGCTAACTAATCATTGTGTGAAAATTTCTCTGAGCTAATACAGAATGAATTCGAAATGAGCATGATGGATGAACTCAACTTCTTTCTCAGGTTGCAAGTCAATTAACTCAAAGAATGAATATTTATTTATCAATATAAGTACATTAAAGAAATGCTCTAGAAGTTTGACATTCGAAATCGCAAAGAAGCTACCATACTTATGAGCTCTTCAATGAAAATGGATAAGGACAAAAGAGGTAAATCCATCGATCAACGCCTGTATAAAAGCATGTTGTCTCTTTGTTGTATTTATCTACTTCAGTACTTGACAGTTTATTCAGTATATGCATATGTTCTAAATTTTAATCTATTCCTTAAGAATCATACATGTTATCTGTCAAAATTCTTCAAATATTTAGTTGACATGACAAACCTAGGATTATGGTATCGCAAATGTTCAACCTTTGATTCAGTAGGATACTCAAATACAGATTTTACTGAACCTAAAGTAAATATGAAAAAGCGCTAGTGGAATTTGCTAATTTTTTGATAATATGATGATATCTTAGTTTTTAATGAAATAAATTAGTGTTGTTTTGTCTACTACAAAAGCCAAATATATAGCTACAAGCAGTTATGCATAATTATTATGGATCAAACAATAATTAAAATATTATGGGCTTCTCATCAAAAAAAATATTATGGGCTAAATTATAAAAAATTACAATTAAATGTAGTAGTATAAGTGCATTTTGTTTGACCAGAAACTAATACTATATTTTAGAACTAAGGGTGTGCTTGGGAATGGATAAAACTTTTAACGAAAATTTTTAGAAAGTAAAAGTTGTAAAATGATGTGATATGGTAGGGATAATGATGAGGAGTAAAGAGGATAAAATTAAAATAGATAGTTTTTTATGAAAACATAGATAGGTTAGTTGTATAGAAATGATTGAAAAGTAAGTTGTATAGAAAAATGTAAATGAGTAATTAAAAAATATGGTAGTTATGTGGAGTGAAAAATTTTAGCTTGAAAAGTTTTAATTTGACATTTTTTAAATATTGCCAAACACATCCTAAATATACAAATATAAGCCATCATTCATAAAAGAGAATCTTAAGAATCATGATATATATCGAGAATATGTCACAAACCTTGCAGAATATGTCAAAAACCTTGCCAAGTCAAAGTTAGCTTTGACCCCGACTTAGGGTTTTAAGTAGACCTCGACAAGCACTGTTTCAACTGCCAAGATTAAAAATTTGATCTTCTTCATTTCTATTTTATTCCTATCATACGCCTTCAAGCTCTCAAACTTCCAAATGTCATCTCCCTCACTTCTTAGACTTCATTTCCACTTGCATTTACATCCAAACCATCTCATTATATCTTCATGACTCCCAAGAAAACTACCAAGACGCCAGTTTAATGTCCATCAACCACGATGTCTGAAGGGACCATCCCAAGATGTTAAAGAGGCTAAGAGATGAGGCTATGACTTTCCATCCTTCCACTAGGCGTCGAGTTTGATTTAATGAAGATTGCAAATCAAATGATAAGTTTTTATTATTAACAACCACTTTGATATGTTTAAGGTTACTAAGTTTATTTGGAGTATGTACATATAAGAAAGAAACTCAAAAATCAAGTGTAGATAAACGAAGTCGCAAGTCGACTTCATAGGAGACTTGCGTAAAGCCGCAACCTAAGTCAACCTCAAGAGCAACCTTGATTGAAAAATTCAAGGTAGAGATTTTTGGAAGCACAATGCAAAAAGAAGTTGGGTTCATCGACTTGAGTCAAGTTGATTTTAGATACAACTTGAGTCAAGTCGAAGGTGAAGTCGACCTTAACCTATGACTTAGAAGACTTAAAGAATGTTCAAACTTTCTATCCAAAAAATGACATTTGAAGTCACAATCCAAGTTGACTCCAGCCAACAACTTGGAGGAAGAAGTTGACACTTAAACTTTCTTTTGAAAAACAACGGTTGAAATTGCATCTCAAGTCGACTTCACATGTGACTTAAGGATATTCTAACTTGAAGTCAACCCAAAAGAGAGACTTAGAAGACAAAAAGGAAGATAAAGGAGCAAAAGACTTAAAGAGTTACTGAAGTTGAAATTGACTTTAGTTGCAACTTATGTGAAGTTCCCTAAATACGACTCTCTAAGTTCCCCAAAGGTGTCGCATGTGAGGTCAAGTGTCTCTCTATGTTTCATTCAAGGGGTTAAGTTTTAATAAAAAAGAAATTTTAAAGTACCTAATTCACTCTTGCCTGTCTTAGGTAAAGTCACTCATTTCGGACCACCACCATGTAATTCTCATTATCTTTCTTTGTCCTTGAATGCAACTTTTTGGCTTAGGATTTGGCCCATTGCGGTACTTTGTATTGCCTATTTTTCCACAAGTGTGCAAGTCGCGTAAGTAATATAGATAGAAGAATAGAGTTATTGTTCCCACAGGGACTTGAATGCTAAATATTCACTAATTACAAAGAAACTAAAAATTAGATTCTAATTAGATGAATTTAAAAGAAAATCAAGATTTTAAAGAAAATGAGAAAAGATCAAAGAGAAGAGTGAAAAAAGATAGTTTGATGCTCACGAGAGTAAAAGAAATGGGAACTCTTACTAACGGATGAATTTAGGGTTACAACTTCACTTGCTTATGCCCGTAATTTATTACATTTTATTGATTCACTTTATTAATATGGATTACTAGTTAGAATAATATTGTTTATACTCCTCTTTCGATAGTCATATAAATCTTACTTGTTAATTTTAGCTTCCAATGTAAACCATAAGAAATTAAAATAACAAAGCATTAATTACATCTCTAATATTTACTACACACGGCGAGTAGGTATTTCTATTCATATTAACAAATCTCACATATCCCAAGAGATAATCCAATCTCAAGATTTTGCATAGATTATGTGCTACTTAACTTTTTTGTCCAATTTTATGTTCTCTCTTTTAAGCATCACCAAAATTCACAAATCAATCTGCAATGTGGCCAATCTCTTAGAAGCATTAAGAGAAGGTTAAGTAAATAATCTAATATTAATAATATAAAATTAAAGAAAAACTATAATTTAATTTAATCATAGTTCAAAAGCAAGATCCGTTGTAATCCTAGAATAAGGTTTTTAGCTGCACATAATTACACTAGACACAAGGCTAAAATTAAAATTAACATCCATCTCAAATAAACAGAAAATCAAAAATAAAAGAGAAGAAAGAAAATCTACTCCTTTAAGCTTCGATCTCCGCTTCCACACTTGAAGTCTTTACGCCACTGCACGTTTCTACCTCACTTTTTCTCTCAGAAATTGTGTCTCTGAAAGCTTTACCACCTATCCTATTTATAAGAGCAGTACTCTTATTACTAAGCTAATTGCCAGTGTAATTCATGACTACACAATTATTTCCCTCATTTGATTTATGCGATTTCTTTATTTCAAAACTAGTTTCCGAGTTATAGATTTTACTACTGAAAATATGCTCCGTATAATTGCTTTTGAATTGATTTTACTACTGAAAATATGCTCTGTATAATTGCTTTTGAATTGATTTTACTACTGAAAATATGCTCCATATAATTGCTTTTGAAATGACAATGGTTAGATGGGTTTGTAGGGTGTGCTTGGGAATTAATAAAACTTTTGATAAAAAGTTTAAAGAGTGAAAATTGTCAAATGACATATTATGATAGGGGGTAATGATAATGAATAAGATGATAAATTTAAAATAGATAGGTTATTTGTATTTGTAGTTGTGTAAAAGTGATTGAAAAGCAAGGTAGTTATATGGAAAAATATGAAGAAATAATTAAAATATAGAATAGTTACGGAGAATGAAAAGTTTTAGATTGAAAAATTTTAACTTGACATGTTTTATACATTGCCAGACACACCCTTATAATAGCTTGAAATTTTCATCTACAGGCGTGCTCTGTTACTTTGCTTTAAATTAGCAACTGCTGTAATGATAGCTTGGGTTCATGAGGTGGACGATGTGAAATAATTTCAGCTTTGAATAGTCGGATGGCTGAATGGAATGGATGGCTGAATTTATTTGCTAAAGTCATAATCTTGCTTGGGTCATTAGATGGGTGGATGGGCCACTTCATATCTGTTGGATGCCTGATGCTGGACTTTGGCTTTAAAAATTCTGGCCTTTGAAATTTTATTGATGGACTGCTGATGAATGGTGGCCTTTGAAATTTGTATCAATTTATGTAGATTGATATCTCGATTTGCTAGTGGTTGGATCAAGATAATGCGTTGGAAGAAAAATCAACCGGTTACCTTGAATAACATGGGTTGAATTCACGGGAATGAATTGGTGGCGGGCCTACGACTGATCATTTCAAATCTACATTATAAGTTCATCAAATTAATTAATCAATGGGCTATAAATTTATCAAAAATTATTTCAAACTCGTTTATTTCTGTTGCAACAAAGGAATGATAATAAAAAAAATCAAACAATTATTCAAATAGCTTGAGATAAAATTTAATGCTAAAATGTCGCAAAAACATATTTTAAAGCAAATTCTGTATTAAACTCAAATAATTACCTACCAAATTGATTCAAAATATGCACAAAATATTTTATTAATTACCAACTATCACTTGGGTGTTGTTACATTGACCTTGCTCAAATTTGGAGTATTCAAGTCTCTTTTGTTAGTTTGTGTTGTCATTTTGAGGAACATTTAAACACTCTTACCTGGATTAGAGAACCTTACCGATGATTCATTTATCGTTTAGTTCTCTTTCTTTGATTTTCTAGTTCATTGGTTAATCTCCTCACTTTTTCTAATGGATATTTAACTCTCTCAGTAAATTTTCCATTCACAATAATTGTAACAACACATTCTCTGCATATTTGATGGCAAGTCCGTTCATTTCATTGTACAATACATCATATATTTGTTATAGTTCCTTTAGCATTATACACTTGCTACATTTAGTTGATGATGAACAAATAGTTTGAGAGATTGAGCAATAAGGTTTAGAGGATACTTCTTTATTATTTACTTAATCTATGTCCATTGCATTGCTTCCTTTAGGATCTTGAATTTTCTCAATTGTTATACAGCAATTGTACGTATCATTATCCATGATTTGTGCTACATGGTGTATCATTGCACAATTTGTTGCGTCTTAGTCTTCACTCGATGAGCTACTTAAAGAGATGGTTATTCATTTATGTGCATCCCTATAGTTCTTTTATTTGAAATTTTTTCTTAAGTCATTTCATTCTTTCTTTTCTTGTTTGCCTTTCGGCTTGTGTTCGTCCAAAGTAGGACATTGTGCTCGCATATGAATCAAACCTCAATATTTGAAGCATTTGGTGAGTTCTTTTCTTCTCTCCTTCTTGCTTATCATTGTAAACTTTGGACTTCGAAACTTCTTTGTAAGGAATGTCAGTTCTTTATTGTCATTTTGTGAGGTTGAAGAAGAATCATATGAAATTTGTTGACTTGTTTTGAGTGCTAAGGTATTCTTTCCTTTACTGTGCATCTCATTCTTCTTTTTGATTAGTTCATTTCAGACATTAATGAACTAATCAAGTCTTTTAACTTTAGTGTATTGAGGTCTTTAGCCTCTTTTATGGCTATAATCATAACAGTGCAAGACTTAGACAATGCTCTTCATTACCTATTTAGATTTAGTAGTTGCCTTTCCAAGGCCTTTGAGTGCATTAGTTAGCTTTGAAATTCTTGCAAACATTCCAGATATATTTTCAATTTCAAACATTTTAAAACTTTAGTTCTCTAATAAGTATATTTTTACTAGCCCCTTGGACTTAAAAAGTGCCCTCATAGATAGAAATTAGAATGCCCAAATCTCTTTAGCAGGTTGACAAAATGATACTCTATTATACTCAGCAGCTATGAATCCACGGAATAATAAGTTTACAATTTTGGCATTATTTTTTACAATTTTCACTTTATCTCCTAACTATTTAGAATTTTTATCACTTTTGGTCATTTAACACAATTTTGAATAGCAATCTAAAAGTCCATATTTGTAGCCATGATAAGAAATTTCATTTTTAACTTCCAATAGGTACAATCATTGACGTTGAACAATGCTGATTTAGTAAAAGATTGTCCTTTAGCAAAAGCAAGAATAGAAGTTGATTGGAAAGTCGTTCATATGGAATCTCTTCATAAATAGATTCAAGCTTGCTCTGATTCCACTTGTTGGTTCCTTATAAGTGGCTTTACTTAAGAGGGGAGGGGTAAATTAGGAATTTTAAAATTTCTTCTATCAAAACTTAACCCCTTGTAGATTAATTTTTGTTGAATGAAATGTACAGAGCTGAAGTAAGAGAGCAAAGAAAGAAAAGATAAATGCACAAGAGAAAATGGGGAATCTTTATAGTGGTTCAGGTAAACTTTCTACTCTATAATTCCTAGCAAATACCCCATGTATTTCGGATTCACTATCACCGTTCAAATATAACACAGAACATCTCTTTTCTTGTAGATTTTAGCTCCAAGGAGCCTTTTACAAAATAACACAAGTAATTGGTGAGTACCATTCTAACCAAACCTCGATTTGCTTGCACACCTTAGCCTTAATTTTGAACACCAAGCTAAGTGTTAATACATTCAATAATTGATCAAATAAAAGAAATTACACGTCACAGATTATGTAGAAAGTTATATCACAATAAGCTTTTTTTTGAAGAAGAAGAAATGAGATGAACTTTAAGGCTTTAGCTATGGTCTTAAGCTTGGCTTAACATCTCTTCGATGGAGCTTTGAATGCAAATAGATGAGCCATTGAAAGCACAATCAATATCTTAGCTAATCCCATTAACTCCACTTGCTGGGGTATTTATAGTTTTAAGACATTTGAATATTTGAGGGTAGGTAATGCACATTGAATGCGCTAACGTTTAAAAATTTTATGACAGTTATGATTGAAGTCACATATGAGATTGACTTGACTTGCGACCTCGCCCAAGTCACGTGTGATGTCGACTTGTGTATCGACTGCGACTTGAAATTTCTTCTCAATGAAGTTGTCCCTAAAAATCCTGGTCTTTCTAATTGCGCATGGGGGTGACTTGGGTGACTTTGGGCGAGGCTTTACCCAAATCGCATCTAAGGTCAACTTTAATGTGACTTCAAACTAATTTTTCTTTCCAAAAAGTTTATTCTTCCTTTGCTTCTTCCAAGTATTGGACTAAGGTCAGCTTCAACTTCACCCAAATCACACATGAGGTCAACTTCAACTTCACCCAAATTACACATGAGGTCAACTTCAAGTGAAACTTCAAATTGCATTTTTTGAAGAGATTTTTCGTTCATCCTTTACCTCTTCCAAGCTGTGAATTGAGGTCGCCTTCGACTTCAAATTCACTCAAGCCGCATATAAGGTCGACTTCGAGTATGATTTTGCCTTTGCAGTTCACCTCGAAAACTCTTTGCCTTCAATTCTTTATTTGAGGTCACTTATGAAATCGACTTGGATTGCGACTTTACCCAAGTAGCTTATAGATTCGACTTATAGTGCAACTTCAGTTGTCTGCATTTTGATTATTAAGTTTCTATCTTGCATACACGTTATCCAAATGGCATTCGTAACCTTAGAATATTTCAATTTGGTTGTTAATCATCAAAATTCAATATTTGATTTGTAATTTCAATAGTTGATTTCACATAAACGTGGGGTTTAAGAGGGGAAGGAGAGATGAAGATTGAGCAGAAAAATGAAAGAAACGAGGAGACAAGGGACATGGCTTGGGCCACAGTGGAAGCAGACCACACAGCCTAGCCATACGAAGCTCAGTTTCCTTTTCAATCATGTTTGATATCTAACCTGGAATCAACTTCATTAGCTTATATTAAAATTATCCTTCTTAAGCCATCTGTTAATACACTTGTCACAATCATGTTAATCTATGCGTATATTTTAACAAAACAAGTTTGTCGCTATCGAGTCTTTAAGCCAAAACGTTCATACAATTACAATGTGTGTATCTCACAAGCGACCACCATTCCTCAATCTCACCATTCACGCACAACATAATACACCTGTTGATCGACACATCAATTTCTTAGCCCAACCAACAACATTGCAAAATTTGACTTAATTTCATTTCACCCTAAGTACAACTTAATAGGCGAAACTATGGAAGCCACCACGGATGGCCAAATAAACCGTGTATACACATCATAATACAAAAACAAATTTGCAATATCTCCCATTTTCGACAAAATAAAATTCAAAAATTCACTCCACAACGCATGAAAATCCACAATAAAACCCCGAGGCATCACATAACCTATGTTAATTCCAGTTATTTCGAGATAATCTGATTGAAGCCTAATTAAATCAAGTTAATTCAAGTTAATTGCAATTAAATCTGGTTAATTTTCTTAAAATCCAAAAATAGTAATCCTTGGATAATTATTTCATAATGTGTGCAAAATCATACCCTCTTCGATAATTGCACAACTAATAATCCAATTTAAAATTGAAGTTATCAATAGTTAACCTGAGTTAATTATAATTAATTAAGTTAATTTGATTTAATCCAAATTAATTCGGATAATTCGAGTTAACTCTAGTGAAATGAGGTAATTTTTCTTAAAATAAAAAATATAGTAATAGTTGGCTGATGATGGCATAATATCAAACAATCATAACACACCTACACTAATTATACAATGGATGGTACAATTTCAAAAAGAAAATTTATGAGAAATTAACCCAAGTTCATTCTAGTTAACTACAGGTAATTCCTATTATTTCGAGTGAATCTTAGTTAAATTAAGTTAATTTATGTTAATTCAAGTTAACCAATTGTTTTTGGTTAAACAAGTCTCCTATCCATATATCCGATCCCATGTACAAAGACTTTTGTAGTGTTAATTTTCATCAAGGCTTCACTCCTAGCTTCCGAGAAATGAGGATGGTTGAGGATGGGTTGGAATCTCCTTTTCTCATTAAGGGTGTGTTTGGGAATGGATAAAACTTTTGATGAAAAGTTGTATAGAGTAGAAGTTGTCAAATGATGTGATATAATAGGGGTAATGATGAGAAATAAGTAGGATAAAGTTGAAATAGATAAGTTAGTTGTGTTGGTAGTTGTGCAGAAATGATTGAAAAGTAAGATAATTGTATAGAAAAATGTGAAGAAATGATCAAAAAATAGGATAGTCGTGGAGATTGAAAAGTTTTAACTTGACAACTTTTACTTATTACCAAACACACCCTAAAAAAAACAAAAATTGAAATAAATGGTAAAATTAACACACAAATAGGTTAGTAAGTTGACATCATATTTTTTTATAGAGTTTCATTTTCGTCTCTATATTTTAATTATTCTAATCTAATATAATATGTTTTATTTATATAAATTTTCATATTAATATTTTAAATGCATAAATAACTATCCTCTGTGTTGTATAACATTTGCATTCATTTCAATGTCGTAGATCACGACCCTCTCCACTCCACTTTACGAAAGTGGTATAACATGTTTGTACATCAGTATTTATCTCAGCCTTTAGTATTAGCAAGAGTGTGTTCTCTATCGCAGTCCAATTTAATAAAAAAAATAAAACCGGTATAAAAGGTGTGTTCGATATTTGATAAAACTTTTGAAAGAAATATTTATTTATGTAAAACTTTTTGAAATGTGAGAAGTGATGTGATATGATATTTGCATGTATTTTTTAAAAAATTTTAAACATTTATGTATATATACCTATTTAAAATACCTCTATTTTTAAAAATCTCAATATATATATATATAAATGGTAAAACTTAGTTTATATTGTTGTAAAAAGATGACAAATCAAGCACAATTTATATTTTGATAATCAACAAGTTAGACATCAACTTAGGTCAAGCGATACCGAAGTCGACTTTAGTATCGACTTGAAGGATCTTTTTTTGACAGTGCTGAAATATGGATGCTTAAGTAGGTAAAGTTGCAACTGAAGTTGACTTTGCATGTGACTTAGGTAAAGTCGCAACCCAAGTCGACTCTGACATGCGACTTAGGTGAAGTCGCACATGAAATTGACTCAGACTTGCGACTTGAGTGAAGTTGCAAACTAAGTTGATCATATCATTCAACTTGGACAAATGAAGCTCAAGTCATAAAGTTTCAAGCTTAAGAATGAGAAGTTTAACTCAAGATACACTATACTATCATGGCTTAAGATCCAAGACAAGATCATTCAAAAATGCTGAAAAGATGTTGGTCAAGTTCAACATACAAGAAGTTTTTAAAAGCCCACATATAGAAGTGAAGATTCATGAAGATGAAGCATGAAGGAACAAAAGCAATTATACGAATGGATCAAGATTACACTGTGTCAAGGTTTCAATGAATCAAATGGAGAGTAGAGTTGCAACCTAAGTCGACTGCACCTGTGACTTGGGTCAAGTATAAGATCAAGTTAACCTAAAATGGAACCTGACTGAAGAGCTGAAGACCGAAGTTGCAGCCCAAGTTGACTCCAGTTTGCGACTTGGGTGAACTCGCATCCAAGGTCGACTTCGAGTGCGACTTGAATCACAACGGTCAAAAAAATTAAAACATTGGCGCATGAGATGTGGGTCATCTACTACCAAACGTTCGAATTTACTCCTCTTCTATTTAGTACACGCAGTGGAAGGAAAAGGTTAAGAAAGAGCATTGATTGAGCTTCAACATTCCCATTCTCAAGCATTTAAGTGATCATCAAAAGACTTTCCAAGAAGAACTAAGTGATTGACTGCAAGTATTGAATTGTTCCACGAACAAAACATTTCATACGTTCTTCTCTATGCGGAAACTTGTTCTCTATACATCTGTAAAGTATAATATTATTTCGATTTATTGTTTATTGGTGTTTCCACTTGGTATGGTATTGGAGACCAAGACCAAGTGAAGGCAAAACAGTATGTGACTAGAGTGTAACTCGTCGCCTACTTGTGCAGAATCTAGATAAGAGAAATTACTCTAACTATATTGCCATTTGCATAGTGGAACCCAAGACACAAGGGTGTCTTCTTGGAGGAGTGGAGTAGGGAGAACTGTCCCGAACAACTATAATCTCTTGAGTTTGTTTTGCTTATTCTACTTGCATTTATATTTTCTACGTTTTTCATTGAAAGGGACTTATTTCATAAGGGGTTACATCTGCAATATCAAAATTGTGTGTTAATACTCGGGACCAACATACATGTTAAATATACTTAAATAAACAAGTGTATGTAGAAAAAAAAAACAAAAAAATGTAATATAAAATGAGTTTTTGAGGCAGATTTTGTGAAACATCTGCTTAACCCGGACTAATAAGATCACTTTTCATTACGTACACCATGATGTATTTTAAACTAAAATACAACATTCATTTATTTTATTTTTCATTTTTATTCAAATTTTTCTTCATAAATATGTTTTTCCAAGTGTATTTAATTTTTCGTTTTACAATATTTTTACATTTTTATTTTTTATTTTAAACAATCATCAATTTTAGAGGCATTTAATTATTTTACCCCTTAAAAAATTTAATTTTAAAAATAAAAAATATAAATATAAATTATTATAATTTGGCAAAACTTGGTATATAAATTGAATACACTTAACGAAACATATTTATGAAGAAAAATAAAAAATATAACTAATTGTTATAATAAAATAATGTTGTATTTTAGCGTAAAATACATCATGATTTATATAATTGAGCTTCCAAAAATAAAGTTATAATAAACAAAGCAGTTGTATAAGTAATTATGAGAAAATAATTAAAAACTAAAGTATTTGTACAATAAGACATGAAGAAATGATTTTAAAAAGTAAGATTGAAAAGTAACCACAGGCTTGCCATCCAAATGGTAACTCATTTGCCCAATCATAAGGTTGGCATGAGTTTGAATGACAGTTGATTTTGTACCTAGTTATTATTTTCTAATAAATATTAAGATGTATGTAAATACACTAATCATAAAAATAGAAATAGAAAGTAAAAAAAAAAAAATTTAGATTAGCAACTTTTTAGATTTGCCAAATACACCCAAAATTGAAGCGATGCGAGATCTGAACCGTTTAAGTGGTTTCCGGCCGAACTAAATCCTCTTTCAATCTGCGGATGGTCCACCTGCGTAAATTCGCAGCACGTGTGCCCCCGCGAGACTGAAGAAGTTCGAGCAGTGCGGCCCCCGGGGCAGGCGAAGCAATGGTCCTCTGAACACCTGTTTTGGCTGCCCGTGTATAAATCACGGGCGGTTGTACGACTGGCAAGTACATTCAGGTGCAGTATCTAGATACGTCGATTTTTCAACCCAAAAAAATTCCGTTTCTTTTAAGATTATTTGGGTTTACCTGACAACTTTTTCATTTTACTTAAGGGCCTTACAGGGACCGAGTTGGGTTACTGTGACGATGAGATGAAAATTCAACTGCGCACATTATTTAAAATTATTGATTTTTCAAAGTATTTTCATAGTACTACAAATTATTTCAATCTAAAGTTTTGAGCCAGCCATGGCTACTTGAAAATGTATATAATTGTGTGTAAATTATAACGATACTTATATTCATTTATTTTTGCATTAAAATATTATAATAATTTGCAAAACATTCTCCCACTAAGTAAGAATGTTTCAAGGGGCTTAAATGTTGAATTAACAGCTCCATTTTATTAGGTTGATTTTACATTTTTATGAAATAGGGTTGTATGTATCTTTGGATTTAGATGAAAATGAGCCTAGTAACTAAATAAATGATTTTCAATGGAAGAGTTCATTTCGCATCATCATCAAAGTGTATCTTTTTGAAGTCTTTTTTTTTTTAATATATATATAACATAGTTAGATGGAAGTGATTTCATATAATTTCATTCATTTTTTTCACATTGATGATTGATAGAAAATCATGAATGGAAGTAATTAAATAAGATTTAAAAATATTACAAATTACTGAAAATTTAGTCTTAAATCGCTAAGAATAACGCAATAAAATTTATGCAGTCAACCCCACCTAGGTGGAAAATAACTTATCATGATGATAATGATGATGATTGATAGAAAATCTACTCTATCTCTTCCTTTTAGTATCATTTGTTTAATTATGAGATTAAGTTTGCTCCAAATCAAATATGTGCATAGATTATATTTTCTTAAATATATTCATGTAAAAATTAGGATAAATAGTTTATTCATTTACATATGTATTAGAATACATCGATACTTTATAGAACCAGTTATTCTTATGGTAATGATATTTTAAATGATTTAAATGTTTAAAATATAACTTCAAAATTGATATTTCGTATCAAATAATTTTATTATGTTAAATTTACATATTTTTAAATAAGACCATGCTCAAAGATAACAGATAAATGATAGGATATTTATAACAATATAAATTAAGCTAAATATAATGGATAAAGTTAATTATCATCGAAGACCCTTGTAACAAAAATAGGCAAATTATAAAGAAGAAAAAAAAGTTTCGTAAAAGATGAGCTTCATTGAACTAGTTCAATATTTGTGTGGCCAAAGTCGTTGGAAGTGGAACTTTTTATGAATTATATCTCGTGACTATTGATTTTGTTGAGTATCCTACGCATCGGCCGCATTTGACGTGACTAATGATTTTGCAGAAATAACATATTCATGACATGCCGTGTTCGAAAAGAGGCAGTTTCTCGGTGTAGAGCTTTCAAGAGAGCTGTTTTTTGGGGTAGCAGTTGGGCGGGGAGCGTTTGTGTAATGGTATATTAGGAATGTGATAAAAATTTTAGTATAAAAAAATAATATTTTTGTTTTTTTCTTCTTATCATTACTCTTATCATATCATATTATTTTTTTATTTCAAAAATTTTTACATAAAAAACTTTTTGTACTTATCACTTCCTAAATACACTCGAAAAATAAATTTTTAAGTCATTATATTTAAAGTAAGGAAGGATTTTGAATTTTTTTTAAAAAAAAGTAGGGAAGGATTTCAATATAGCAGTGTGTACTAAAGTGAACAATACATTGGTCATGTTCTGGTTGCTTACGCCCAAAAACTGGGAATTATTGGCAACAGATTTGTTGATGATACTTGATATAAGAAGTACTCTACCAACTGGTGGTGATCAAAAATTTGTTTTACAGCCAAATTTTAACAATAAAATGCTGATTGCTAAAAGTTAAAAATTTTCCACCCAAAAATTTTCGATCATAATTTATAAAACTCAAGGGCTTTGGGTCAAGCGTAATTGCCCTAACCCAATTTACACCCCTCTCAAGTTTTTCCAAACAAAATTCACAATTGAAATTTTCACAAAATGAGTATTTGGCAGGGTAAATTTTGTAAAATCATAGAAAGATGACAGGCAACTACAACTAGCCTTTCTTTTATGGGGGATTTGCAAATACACTTATTTAGTTTAATCATAATTGCAAATATATTACATAGTTTTAGAAATTGTAAAGTACCTTCACATAGTTTGACCATAATTTAAAATATACCCACACCATTATAACGCCGTTACTGCGACATTATGGGGTAGGTATACTTGCAATTTCAAAAATTAAATGGGTATATATAATTTTTGCAAATAAGCTCATATAGTTTTCAAACCTTTACAAATATACCCATGCCGTGCTAGTGCACTAACAGCATCATTACAATGTGGATATATTTGCAATATGGTCAAACTATGTGGGATAATTTTCAAATTTTGAAACTATGTAGGTATAATTATAATTATAATCAAACTATGTGGATATATTTGCAATTTACCCTATTGAAATGACAAATTAAGAAAACTTGTCATAGTTTAAAAACCATCCAAACACACAAGTGATGCTTAATTACATCAATCCAAAGTACTCCATCTTTCATTTTAATATGTTCTCATTCATTTAATTGATTATGGGGATTAAATTCTTCAGTCTTTACTCCTATGAAACCCCTTTTATATAATCTCTTCTATTTTAATATCCTAATTTTTAATAAAAAATGTACTTGATCTTATATTTAGCATCATTTACATTATGGGTTTGTTCGATTAGGCGTAAAATTTTTTATGAAAAGTTTTTGGGATAAAAGTTGTTAAATTGATAGAAAATGATGTGATATAATAGGGATAGTAGAAAATGATGTGATATAATAGGGATAGTAGAAAATGATATGATATATAAAGTTAAAAATAGATATGTTAGTTGTATGGGTAGTAGAAATTATTGAAAAGTAAGGTAGTTTGTATAGAAAAATGGAAAAAATAATTAAAAATAGAGTAAGTATGGAGAGTAAAAAGTTTTAGATTGAAAAGTTTTGGTTGACATTTTTTTGCCCCAAACAAACACACCCTATCATGAAAATTATTATCCATATATGCGAGTCTATCTATAAATTTGTTAAATGAATGTAATGTGATAGTTTAATCTTAAATATCAATTTTAAAGTTGCATTTTTAATATCTATAGCATTAAAATATCATTAATAGTGGATAAAATTCGATAAACTATTGTTATATTTTAATGAATATGTGATTATATTTAAGATTTACCTAGGAATATATACATTTATTTTAAAGCAAACATGATGCACAATTTTTACGTTGATTTTGGGGAAATTTGGTCTCTTAACTAAACAAATGACATTAAATATAATAAATAGATTGGAATTTCTTTCAATCATTATCATATTAAAAATAGAACAAATTACATGAAATCCAGTAGAAGCGAGACCGATATTCTTGATAGTTAGGCACAGTGCGCGCAGTAATTTAGGTAGGATGCTTTCTATCGGTTATAAACAAATCAGAAAAGAATTCATTTAGACATATAAGAACACAGCTTTCTTTAAAATGTACAAATAATTAGGATAGGGAGATAACCAAAGCACTACAAGATAATTTATTATATGCAATCATATTTTTGCAGAAAAATATAAATTTGGCTGCGAACAATGGTAAATGCGGCTGATTTAAAGACATAGGTAATCCTTAATAGCATTTTTTTTCCAAAAAATGGCTACATTTGCACATATGCAACAACCACACGTAGCTAATATATGCAGCTAGTTTTTTTGTCGCATATCTTTGCTTGCAGCCAAGCAGCATCAAACATGGCTAAGCATTTAAAGACATCTGTTGCCGTAAAGAACACATTTCATGAAAATAGGAGTTTCGTAAAATTGAAAATCTTTCAAAAAATTTGAAATGATGTAAGAAATGGTAGGGAGGTAAAAGCAAAACCTCCCAAATTTGTACTTGTTAAAAATGTCATGGAATGGCAGAATTCTTCTCGTTTCACACATATATGCGATGAATATTTTTTAAAAAATGATTTTTGTGTATTTTAAAAGTAGTTTCTTGTAACTTTTAATTTTATTCATTTATAAAGGCATTTTTGTCACTTTTTAAAAAAACTTTTTAATAAAGGTGATAAGTCTTCAATTTCAAGCATAGTTATGCATACAAATTTTTAAAATCTAGCAATACACCTGCAAAATATGTAGATATCGATGAAAAAATTGCTCCAAATGCTTATAATTTATTATATGGAGACATGTGTATTGAATTATTAACCATTCTTTTTTAGGTGGTATAGTTATATCCTATTTAATTGATTTACAAGCAACTCTTAAGACATTCTTACAAATATTACTAATATGAAAAAACGACATTAAGACATCTGCCGAGAAAATAAAATCCAGACGCCAGCCGGGAGATTTTAACACCTGCCACTTGAAGGAAGGGCAATAGGTGTTCCCACCAGGGTGAAACCCTGATGGCAATTATCAACCCTTCCTAATTATTCAATTTGTCACGTGAACGGTTATACGTGTATTCTCAAGCTGCGCGTGAACAAGGTTGAATCACTACGATTTTATTTTTTTTTTCTTGGAGGAACGAAGGAATCACTACAATTTCTAACAAAACTACGAACCGTAGTAATTCTTGATTCCTTAGAGCCCATGTCCCCACCACAAACGATTCCTTCAAGTATGCAATCAAATCTTGATGGGAAAATAAGTATTAAAGAAATAGACTTTACAATAGTGGAAATAAAATACGTTTTCTCTAGCCCCGTGAATCGATTAATTAAATAAATTAGGACCTAGCAAGGTCCTTTTTAATTTAATTAAAAAAAACGTTGCTCACGATAATCAATCAAATTTAATTAAAATCAAATGTGTGGGTACCTTTCGAGAAAGGTACAAACTCTGTGTAATAATATTCTAATTTCTAATGTTTAAATTGCATTTTCTTTTAATATCTGAAGGGTCCAAAACATCAATCCATGTGGATTACTGATTAGTATTGTTATATTCTAATGCATATTTTAAAGGATTTAAGTGTTTTTCATACTTTTTACATTATATATATTTTTAAATAAGTATGACCTACCTTAGAATATAATTGAAATAATCTTTTGTTGTGTGATAAAAATATATGATGTAAATAATATAGAGGAGTGATTCTGTTAGCCTGGACTAAGTAAATGCTCAGCTTAGCTCACCTTGAAAAACTCATTTAAAACAACTTTTTTTTGTTTTTTTCATATACTTGTTTATTTAAGTATATTTAATATATAAACTAAGATTTACCATTTTTTAATATATTTATATATATTTTTTGAGATTTTTAAACATTTATGTGTATATGTATTTAAAATACCTTTATCTTTAAAAATATAAATATATATATCCAAAAATAGTAAAACTTGGTTTATATATTAAATACACTTAGATAAATAAGTATATGAAGAAAAAATAAAAAAATTATTATAAATAAGTTTTTTGATGTGCGCTAAGTGGAGTGTTTGCTTAACCTGGCTAACAAGATCATTCTTTAATAATATATGAGCAGTGATCCCATGCGGGTGGCCACATGGGACCCCCATGCGTCTAGTCATGGGACCCATTTTTTATTTATTTTTATTTTTTATAAACATATAAAGCTAGATGTATTTAATTTGTAAACCAATTTCTACTATTTTTAGATGTTTTTATGTATTTTTTTATTTTTAAACACAATGACATTTTTTGTAATTTTTGAGTCAAAAAATTACGAAACTGTCAATGTGTTTAAAAAAAAATACTTAAATGCATCCAAAAAATGGCCAAATTTGGTTTATATGTTAAATGCACCAAGTTCTACATATTTATAAAAAATAAAAAAAATATTTTCAGGGGGCCCTATGGCCGAACGCATGGGGGTCCCATGCACTTGGACGCATGGGATCTCCCACCATAATATATGCAGTTGATTTTTTATTTCATCATCAAGGTGGCTGACCCATTTAAATCAACAAGAATAATCTACGCTGACGACGAAAATTTTGAAATTTAAAAATATTAAATTTTATATATAAGCAGACCTTGTTTGAGCCTACATGTCAACGAAAAAGTTTTAAAAAAATGATGAATTTTGCTCAAGAATTGACCAATCATTGGAGTGGACCCCTTACATAAATTGATATTTAATTAATGGCGTATAATAGTAAAATGGATGATGATAAAAAAAAAAAATTGGGTTTTGCCTAAATGTCGGTGCTCCAAGGTGCATTTAACTTATTTTTTATATATTTTTTAATTTTTTTCTACACAACTGTTAATCTAAGTGTATTTAACATGCGTATTAATTTTTATTATTTTTAAAAATTTGTAGATATTTTTTTGGATTTTTTTAAAAGCAGTGGCACTTTTAGTAATTTTAAATTACTAAAAATACGCTGATTTTAAAAAATCCAAAAAAATTTATAAATCTTCAAAAATGGTAAAAATTAATACATATGTTAAATACACTTAGATGAACAGTCGTGTAAAAAAAATTTTAAAAATAGGCATTAAAAGTTTCGTTGCTCATAGGCACTTCGATGGGTTATTATTGACAATGTCCAGGTGAACTTAAGCGGGTTGTGGGTTGGATTGGGGTAGCCCAACACCCAACCAAAATTTCCCAAACCAACTCCCATCTGGTTTGAAGTGGGTTGGGTTTAATGGGTTTGGTTGTTAAACTGTAGACACCATATTAAAATCCATATATTTCGAGTGGGTCTCAGCCATCAAGCTCAAATAGAAAATCTCTTCATTTTAAATCCTTGAAAAAATCCCATCATTTTACTTTAAACAAAATCCTGTTTGTATCCCGTCACCATTTTAGTCACCCAAGATCTTGAAAAGCTTATTTCGAAAAATCGAAAATTGAGAATTTTCCATGAAAATATAAGTATATTGTCTTTGTCAAAACCTACCATAAGTAAGTCGCCCTCTTGATACCCAACAAATTCTTTTTCCAAATCCACTAGACACTTTCACACTTTAGCCCACGTGGAGAATGTTATTTGCTAATGGGCTATTGTACAACTAAAGCCCATTATCCCAAGCAAGAGTCACCAATACAAACCTTTTTCTTTTTTATTCGATGAACCAGTACATTAATAAGGAATAATCATACACAATTCAAGACTCAAAACATCATCTCCAAGGTAATTGAGACAAGCTCAGTAAGTTGGATGGTGTACATCAGGCCAATGGTTAAAATTCAAGGGAATTTCAGGATGGTCGAAATGACCAAGCTATGAAAGAGATACTTGTACTACTTCTAGCGAGGAAAGAAAACTACACGATCCGAGCATCAAATAGAAGAACCATCTTGTTGAAGATTCAAAGGGAAGAAAATCAAGCTTCCAGCCCCGTATCTCGCTTGTAAAGCACGCAGGCAGACACGCCTGACATCGTTGGTTCGATTGTCCATCCATGATGGGGGTATAAAAAATTTCCCTCCATTGGTGAGGGTATTATTTAGATTCCTCCATATTGTGAGGATTCAACATGTTGGTGAGGGTATTATTTAGGTTCCTCCATGTTGTGAGGATTCAACATGTACTGATTTGTAATATCAGAGAGAAATATATATATATATATATATGGGTAGATTTCATATATACCCACATAGTTTCATCGATATTGCAGATATACCTACATAGTTTCACAAAATGCATATTACTCCTACATAGTTTCACCGAAATTGCGTATTACCCCCACGCCGTTAATCGCCGTTAATATTTGCCGTTATATTTTCAAAAATGACGAAAATGCCCGCATCTTCATGGGGTGATATGCAGTTTTGTGAAACTATGGATGGGGGCATTTTCGTCATTTTTCAAAAATATAACGGCGGATATTAACGGCGATTAACGGCGTGGGGGTAATATGCAATTTCGGTGAAACTATGTGGGAGTAATATGCATTTTGTGAAACTATGTGAATATATCTACAATATCGATGAAACTATGTGGGTATATATGAAATTTACCATATATATACATATGAATGAATAAAAAAAGTGAAGAAAATCAAGTGAGGCTTGTCATAAAGATCAATTCCATCAATTGGCAATCAAGCCACAATGAGAGAGAATAAATCAACGCCCATGAAAAAGTTGACTTGTGAAGCATAGCTGGCCTACTGCTGATCACGAATTTTGATAGTAAACCCCTCTTTCTCCCTCCAATTTACAAGGTGCATATGGTAGAATTTTTCAAAATTTTAGGAGCCTACCTTCTCTACCCTTTTTGGGGAGGCTTTCCACCCCTCTAAAATTCCACTATCACGTTTTTATCCCATAAAATTTCTGTTTTGGTTGCACAGCATTTGCTAGGAGGCTTTAGATTTTAGATGATGCATATTTTCTTCGCAGTGTATCATCTTCATATCATAAGCACATCCATGATGCATCTGTAATAGTCTCATTTTTCTTCCGGTAAGCTTTTTTCCCCTTTCTTCCATGAACCATTTTTGGTTCATCGGGAGTGTATATCTACAATCTGTGTCATTAGTTAGCAAATATATTCTGGTCCAATCAAAATCATCCAGCAACATTGAAGATATACCCTATCATGTTGCCTCCTATCAACATTTCCAAAAATGATTTTCTGCATCATGCCATTTACATCAAGGGCAGTGTTTTGAAAACCGGACGGTCCGACCGGTCGAACCGCGAACCGACAGCTTAGCGGTTCGGTTTGGGTCCGGTTCTTGGATTTTGAAGAAAACCGCGCGAACCGTTTGAACCGGGCGATCGAACCGTGAAAACCGGTTGAACCGCGGTTCGGTTCGCTGGTTTTAAAAAAATAAAATAAAAAATAAAAATAAAAATATCACGCGGGGCCCGCTCCGTCTCGTCCAGTCCCGTCCTGCACTCCCGCTCTGCCTGGCGCCCTAGCCCCTGTTCCCTCTTCTCGTTCCCGCTCAATCTTCTCTTCCACATTAGGGTTTCCAGAACCCATCGCCGGCGGCCTTTCCCCATCCGTCAGTCGGCGAGAATCGACATCCGGCAAGGTCCCGCACTCCCGCTCTGCCTGGCGCCCTGGCCCCTGTTCCCTGTTCCCGTTCCCGCTCAATCATTTCTTCCGCATTAGGGTTTCTAGAACCCATCGCCGGCAGCCTTTCCCCATCCATCAGCAGCGAGAATCGACGTCCGGCAAGGTCCCATCTCTCCCGTCCCTACCTCCCGTTTCGATTCCCGCTCACTCAGCCCCTCTCTCACAGACCGTAGGTTTTGAGAACCCATCGCCGGTAGCCCATTTCTCCATCTTTCCGTCGGCGAGAATCGTCGTCCGGCGAGGCGGCAACAACTACAGTGGCCTCCACCAGTTCATCCACAGTCCAAGGCTGGTCTGCGCTGGCTCTGCCTCTTCCACTTGTTACGCCTCCTCCTGTCCTACACTGGCTCTGCCTCATCCTCATCGCCGGATTCGACTATAGAAGAAGACAGCGTCGACAACATCATCCATTTCAGGGGAAAAAAAACTCATACCCAATCCGAGGTACCACAGTACCAGACTACTAGTTTGCCATGTGCGCGTGCATGTGCATGGGTTTTGATTAAATGCTAGCAGTGTGCATGATTTGAATTGAATGTTGAAGCTTTGCATTTTTTATATAATTTCATTTTGGTAATAAAAAAGCCTTCATTTTGGTAATATTTTGTAAACTTCTTTTTTAATTATTTAGTTTTTTTTTACTTTCATAAAAATTTATTTCAAAGACTAATATTTGATTGTAATATCCATTAATAGGGTCAATGCTAATCCAAGAAGATCAAAAACAAAATAGAGAAGGTTGAGGAAACTCATGAAGATACAATTGTGGAGATGCTTCTTTTTGGATATTTTGAAGATATCAACTTTGAAGTTTTTTTTTTGAATTAGATATCTCAAATATATTTCTATTCAGTTTGTGTTTTGTACTTACTTTAAACCTAAATCGTAGTTAAACTTTGCTCAAAATTGAACGATGATGAGCAATTTGAACATTTTCAATTATAGTACAATTTTAAATGTTTTTTCTTATTTTTAGGTGGTTAATTTCTTCAAGTAAAGTAAAATTAATTTTTTTCTAAATATCTTATGTCCTTTCACTAATATTTGAAATTTCATTGCAGATATTCTGATCAACCATATAAGAAAAAAAAAAGGTTAAAGACTTGCACCTATTTCAGGTTAGTGTACTCTTATTTTTTTCTTGAATTACATGATGTACTTGAATGTATTGTTGATGCCAAGTGTAATTTTTATATTACATAGAATTTATATATTTAATTTAATTTTGAAATAATTAAAATAAATTAAATATAATTATTACGTCATAATTATGTCATGCTGACGTCACGGTTCAAAACGGTTTGAACCACGGTTGAACCGGTTGGACCTGAACCGGACATAAAAACGGTTCAGTCCCCGGTTCGGTTTTTAAAACATTGATCAAGGGTATCAAAACTGATGGTTTGAAAATGAGAAAAAAAAATTGTATTTTTTAAAACACTTACCCAATATTGCTGCATCTGTGTCCATACCATAGCATTAAAAAAAAGTCATTTTTAAAGATCATTCTCATCACATTGAATCTGGACCACTCATGATATAAGAAAAACATACCTTAAATTGCTTTAGGCCTAGGCACCAGACAGCGTTACCATTTATTGGGCCACATGATTTGAGCCCATCTTGAGCTCATTATCATTGCTCTAGTAACTTTGTTCTGTCAAAAGATTGTGGGCATTCTGCCCACTTGTCAACCGGCTCAACACCGTATTCAAACGGATTAATTTCTTATCCTCAATTCACCGCAAGAAAGGGTCTTGCCCAGCTGCAACTGCAAGGGAATAGAGTTTCCATTCTAATTTCTTTCAAACAAAATTTAATACTCTAATCTAAGAGAATAGATTCTTATATTAATCTTCAATTGAGTTAAGGCCTTAAAAAAGGCTTAAAGAACAAATTTTTGCCCCAACCCTCTCGGGATTTTATATAAAAAATGTATATTGTTTTTTCTCACACTCCTGAGACTATTGTATTAGGGAAAATAAAATGTATTGGATAAAATTTTCATCTTATTTTTCCTGGTTGCAACTCCGCCTGCACTCTCTTTTTTTCAATGCCTTATTGTATGTAGTTTAGTCACCATTATTTGGTTAATGGCAACTCTAGATAAATTGACATCTGTATTTTATTTTCCATTTTTGTATAACCATATGCATTCTTACATTTGCATGTGTTGTACTAACTAGCAATTGCGTCTGATTGATACATAATCGGACTTTGATTAATTGCACAATCTACATCATTTAGAAAACTTTAACAACTCGTATCATTTTTAAAAAACTTAACACTCGTATTTTCTTTTTTTAGATACCTTTTATCTTTATTATTATTTTAAATCTTAAACTCCTGTTTTACACTTTTTATTGGCATTTTTAATTTCTATACCTAACTGGTATCGTACTAACAAACTAACTCAATGACTTTGCACTCCATATTTATTTTATGCTCTTGCACGTGCATGTATCATATTTAAAATCACGTTTATTTTCCAATTTTTGCATCGCACACATTTTCATATTTGGTTTAAATTATTTTACAGAAAAATGATCCTGTTAGTCTGGACTAAGTAATCACTTAGCCCACCTCAAAATTTTCATTTAAAAACATTTTCTAAAATTTTTTTAATATATATATCTAAAAATAGTAAAACTTGGCTTGTATATTAAATACACTTAGATAAACAAGTCCATGAAGAAAAAAGTTTAAATATGTTTTTTTAAAGGTAGTCTAAGTCATTACTTAGCCAGAACTAATAAAATCATTTCTCTATTTTATATTGCACATATTTTACATTTTAAGCTCGATAATCAGCCATGGTAGCATGCGAAGAATTAACGTGCTACATGAACCTCACCCACTCGCACCCTAGTTAATGACAGTCCTTTTAAGGGTTTTTTAATAAGGGATTTTGTAACACCGCTTATGATAATACCAAGGAAGTGGATAGCTCAAGTAAGGATTGGGATCTACGAACTCAAAAAAGGCCATTTCAGGCATAGGGTTAACGAGCTGGAATGGCATCTAGACTGAGCCCAAATCCATCTCAACATAATAATATTGGGTCGGATTAGGCAGACCCACCACACCCCAAGACCAACTGAAGTGTCACCTTATAGCATTCAAGTCTCAGAACTTCGTGGACAGATGAGATTGATTAGTATCATGTTCTTTTTAGGTTTGATAATTAGCCTTTATCATATCTATTGCATCTCTCATCTGAAAGGATCAATTGTTCCACACTACTCATATATAGATCTGCTTACAATCAACTTTTGTGGTTGTTGTTAATTCCCAATAATCATTATTATATGGAATAAAAATATCTAGTTTATTTGTGTATAAATGAAGGAATATGTTTTGTTGCTAAGGCGGCCACCAGCATCTTTTTCCACTGCACTATCATTAAATGTAACAAAATTTTTAGTTTTGTACAATTAGGCTCCATGCCAAAAGAAAAAAAAAAAAAAAAAATTCCCCTCACTTTTTATACTCCTTTTCACCCTTTTCATGCGATGTGACATCTAACCATCACACTTTCATATTAATCATTTTTTATATTTTTCCATGCAACTATCTTAATTTTTTTTAATAACACTTGACTATCTTATTTATTTTAGCTTTATTTACTAACGATCATTAACATCAATACCTTCACATTTAGGATGAGACAAGAATAGGATTATGATGGAACAAAATTTCACATTTTTCAAAAATACTTTTTCCATTTCTAATAAATAATAATCTAATTTTCATTTTCATACAACTTTTATAAATTTCAATTTATCTTTTCTTATTTTCAATATAACAACAACATTTTTTCTATACCACACTTTCATCTTATCCTCATCTTATCTAAAATGTGAACCATATCAATGTGGTTAGCAATCACATGCTCAGGATGAGCCGGGAAGCCTGAATCATTAAATGTTGGAAAACTGCACTACTTATGAGGTGCGATTGAGGATGGAGACCCATTCCCACAATTAGAAATTTCTTGCCTTTATGAATGCGATTTGTGTCTTCAGCTGAGCAGCTTAGCAAGTCGGTAGGATGAATGGTTCAAAGCGTTGAAATAATGACCATTATCGGTTATATATCTTCTTGTATAATTTTTTTTTTTTTTTTTTGATGAAAATCTTCTTGTATAATTAATTCAAGGTGTGCTGCATTAATTTTTTTTTCCTCACAGATATAAAATATTTGTATGTTTTCTGATTGAATAAGCCTAAGAAACGACCAGTTGGTAGCCTGCTGGGTTGGAGCTTGCTCGATGCAAGCCAAGCCAATCCCAAGACTCCATTACAATTTCCTTGGTCGAATCAAGTTGGATCCAATAAAAGGGAAAGCTCTTTCAGCGTGGTCTCTCCATTCATAAGACTCAAACCTAAACCTCACCTAAAGGATAACGTCGGAGCTCTTTATCACTCCAATCAACAGGTGTTAGTAAGACTCCCTCTTTAATAATGATCTAAATGAAAATGGCCGCTTTGCCGAAATCCAAAACCTATCCATATCTTACCTGGTTACAGAAAAAAGAATATATCCGCTCAGCTGCATTGATCAGCCGACCTAAACAACAGACATGTATGCAAATTAAAGGTGGCCGATTTTCAGGGATGATCCCAATGCAGACCTCCAACTATCATATGTTCACGGAAAAATGCTCCAATGCAACTCGTATTATTTTTTCATTTTTTACATCCAATTTATTTATTGTGTTTAAAACTATTTATTAGCTTAGTATGTGTGTCGGAAATGATAAAACTCTTGATGAAAAGTTGACACAAAAAGTCGTAAAAGTTTATAAAATTGAAGAAAATTATGTGATATGATAGGGATAATTATGATAAATAAAGAGAATAAAGTTAAAATAGATATGTTAGTTATACAAGTAGTTGTGTAGAAATAATTGAAAAGTAGGATAGTTATATGGGAAAAAAATGAAGAAATAATTAAAAAATTGTTGTTGAGAGTAAAAAGTTATTGAAAAGTTTTATGTTAGAAGTTTTAGAGAGAAACAAAAACCCCTTATACGCAAGAATTAATTGAACAGAAAATGCTTATGATTAATAATCTTAACAGTATAATTATAAAAACCTCATGCATTTTTACTGGTTGTAAATTATATCTAAATTTAAATAATATGATTTGTCCTGTCATGCAGATATCAATAGAGTCAATGAAGTAAAACGGAGTGCAGAGAGAGGTAAAGGCAAGCCCTTTTCCTTGGTTTAGACGCAACCGATCATATATGTATGTAGAGATCGAAATTACCAATACACTAGAAATTATTGATTACAAATACAACCGGTTGGATTTACAACCACTTACGTTTTTATTTTTTCAACATCAAATCCATTCATTATGTTTAAAATTGTTTATTTCGCCTATACACCAAAAATTAAACGAATTGAAAACATTTATAATCAATACTGTTAAAACTATAATTATAACAACCTTATGCATTTATATTTGTTATAAATTATATACAATTCTAAATGACGTGAATTTTTACATCGAGAAATATTAATGGAGTTAAATATGATGGACTAGTAAGATTTTAGAAAAGACATTTAAAAATAAAAATAAAAAATTTGAACTAATTACAATCAATTGCATTGGATAATCCTTCATAAAATACTAGAGTACTTTCAGTTTGCACCATAATTAGAGTGCAGACTATTGTAATGTTGCCTACTTGATTACGAAATTAAAATCTATTGTACTTATTATACTTAAAATAATTTATTTCATGAATATATTGATTTTCATCCAAATCAAACATGTGTATGGACGTCATCTTAAAATAGAAAAAAATCAATGTAATAAAATCATTTGATATAAATATCAATTTTAAAATTAATTTTTTAATGTCTAAATTATCTAAAACATAATGTTTATATGGATAAATGATAATCAAAAAATTATTGCATTCTAATGCATGTAAGACCCATTTTGCAACAGACTAAACCTAATTATAGTATAATTAGTCTGCACTCAAAAGATTCTCATATTGTAGTGATCCTTTTATACAATTGCACAGCGAAATTGGATTTTTTTTATTTTTCTGATATTTTATCTAAAGTCCAAGTCATCCATCATATTTTTCTTCATTTATATTTGCAAGACATGAAAAATCATGTTATTTGAATTTGTGTATAGTCCACAATAAGTCTAAATGCATAAGGTTATTTATAATTATATTTTTAAAAAATTTTATTATAAAATATCTCGATTGACTTATTTTTTACACAGGCTAAATAAGTAGTTTTAAACACAATCTGGATGGATTAGATGCGAAGAAAATGCAAAAATCAAGTGGTTGTAAAATACAACAAATTGTATATAAAAGTATTTCTCCTCATATATATAATACTAGAGTGGAGACGATTTGCACATAATTAGGGTGCAAATTGCTCTAAAGGGGAACCACTTGATTATAAAATTAAGATTTAACCTATTTATTATATTTAGAATTATTTTTCTTAATAGCAAAATGGTCATCCAAATAAAACATATATATGAGCCTCATCTTAAAATGGTACAAAATTAATATAATAAAATAGCGTGATAAGTATTAATTTTAAAATTTTATTTTTAATATTTAACTATTTAATACATTAGTTTTACATGGATAAGTGATTATATAAAATATTATTGTATTCTAATATATGCATGACCCATTTTGCAATGAATCGCAACTTAATTATGATGCATTTAATGTGTACTTGAAAAGTTTGTATATATCTATATGGAAAGTACTATAATGCATTCAATTTACACCATAATTAAGATGTAAATTTCTATAAAAGGGCCCACTTAATTATGAAATCTACATCTACCATACTCATTATATTTAAAATTATTTTTTAATAGGACATCAACTGCATTCAAATTAAACACGTGCATGGGTCCCATCTAAAAATGATATAAAATCAAAGTGATAAAATAAGTTTAATATGAATACTAAATTTAAAATTTTATTTTCAACATCTAAATCATCTGAAATACAATTTTTATATGAATAAATGATAGTATAAAATATTATTATATTCTAATACATGTGGACCTTATTTTGAACTGAATTGCACCCTAATTATGATGTAGTCTTTTGCATTTGAAAAGTTCTCTTAATATGAGAAAATTTCTTATGCATTCGTTTGCATGGTGCACCCCATTTAAAAAACTTTTTGAAGATCCAAGCCTTCCTTGCGTTTGAAATTATTTATTTAACTTATACATTAAAAATCACGTGAATTGAAAATTTTTGTGTACTAAACACAAATCTAACTAATACCTATTTTCATATCATATAAATATTAGTGGACAAAAATATAATTAACATAAAATTCTAAAATAGAAACTCAACTAAATGCGTGTTGCAGTCGGTTGAACTAAAGAGAGAGACCTTATATAATGCAATCCACAACACTACAAAGTGAGGCCCACATGCATTTAGATATATTAATACTTTATATAGTCAGTTATCCATATAAGAATTAGTTTCAAATTACTTAGATATTGAAGAAATAACTTTAAAGTTGTTATTTAAATTAAAATATTTTATTAAGTTGATTTTAAGTCATTTTCTGATAAAGCCACACACGTATCCAATTTGGATAAAAGTAAGTATGCCAATAAAATAAATAATTTTAAATATAATTGATGAAATTTATGATTAATAGAGGCCTATTTTTTGCGGACTACTTTACGCAGCCAAAATACATTGGATGGATTTCCATATATTATATACATGAGAAAACTTCAACACAACCTATTGTATTTTACCAATACTTCAATTTTTCATACCGAAGCTATCATTGTTTAAAATTACTTATTGAACCTTTGTACAAAAAATTAAATGAACTAAAAACTTTTATAATCAATAATCTTAAAAAATATAATTGTAAACAACCTCATTCATTTACACTTGTTATAAGTTATATAAACTCTGAATAACATCAATTTTTATGCCATGCATGTTGATCCTAAGTAATGGCTAGTGATGAAAACTTAAACAAATAATAGTGAGTTAATCATGAAAACGACTATAATATAAATTTGAACTACAAAAACAATACAACTACAGTGGTTTGGTCCGTGTACACAAGACTTAGATTCCACTAGTCAACTTAAATCATACAAGTTATAGTAGTATAATTCAAACAACTATCTTCTAAATTTAGCTTAAAGTAGCTAGTAAAGTAATCAATATTCTTAATTTACTTGTCCTTAGTTTTATTGCTATTAACACTAAGGTATTACAAAACATACTTAAAAAAGGAAAAGATAAATCAAAGTTAGCACATCTACGTGAGTAGCATCACAGCGATAAACACTTCTAAGTTGAGCTCTGAGAATTCTTACAAGAATATCTTCACAACAAACAAATCCTTCTCAAGAGATGCTTACCCAAAAAACGCATATTTAATTCTTCACCATGAGATCTCTTTTATAGGATCGTTATCCCCTGCACCTGGGTGCATTTAGCTTCAGTCCACCCGGGTGCATTAACCCATTTTTTATTTTTAAAATTTTTTTATACAAGTGTTAATCTAAATGTATTTAATGTGTGTATCAATTTTTACCATTTTTGGAGTATTTTAGATATTTATTTTTAATTTTTGAAAATTAGTGGCATTTTACATAATTTAATTTTACGTAATTTAAATAAATTATGTAAAATGCCACTAATTTTTAAAATAAAAAATAAATATTTAAAATACTCCAAAAATGGTAAAAATTGATACACATATTAAATACACTTTGATTAGCACTTGTATAAAAACGTTTCAAAAAAATTTTAAAAATAGGTTAAAATGGGTTTAATGCACCCGTGTGCACTGAAGCTAAGTGCTCAGTGCACCTGAGTGCATGGGATCACGATCTCTTTTATAGCCCTTCATGTCCCAAATAGTTATCTTTAATCGGATGAGGTTTATCTGCAAGATTTTTACATTACCATAAATAGTTTACCTTTATGTCTAGTTTACCCTTCTGTCTAAATAGTTGACCTTTTTTACTTGTCCGAAGAAAACATTAGACCTTTTTATCTAAAACAGTTAACCTTTTTTATATGTTAGAAAAGTCAGAGTGGTATCACTAAATTATCAGTTGATGTTGTCTTGTAAAATAGTTGATCTTTAAAAACTCATATCTCTTCACACATACACACTAAAAACATCACAAGTATATTTAATTACAATCAATCTCAATTAATAATAGATACAATCATATCAATCATAATTAAGAATAGATTCGATCATATAATCATATCCAATCACAACAGAATCATATCCAATCATGATTAAGGATAGAATCAATCACTTACTAAAATACAACCAATCACATTCACATTCAAAGAGATGTCTAATTGAAATCAAATTTCTCTCATTGCAAGAAAATCTTATCCGCAGTTAGTCCTATTAAGAGATTTAATTCAAATAAAGATCATTGAAGTAGTTTGTCATCATAAAATAACCAAAAAAATTACTAAGTAGTCAATGTAAATGTTAATAGAGTAAAATATGATGGATGACTTAGATTTTAGAAAAAAATTAAAATAAAAAATTTCAACCACTTACATCATGTAATCAGTTGTATTGAAGAGAATCAAGATATTAAAAATAGGAGGGTTTAGGTGAAACAATACTATGTAATTTGGTTATATAGAAGTAAAGTATACAGGATCTTAGATTTTGTATAATGCATTGCATACATGCCAAACATCCATTGCCTTTTTTATTTTTTACTTTCTTTATAAATATGTTTTCCTAGATGTATATAACTTATATATCAAGTTTTACCATTTTATAATAATTTTATATCTTTATTTTTATTTTTAAAAAGTAAATTTTTAAGGGGTAAAAAATGACTTAAATACTGTTGAAATTGATTATTTTTAAAAATAAAAAATAAACACAAAAAAGTATTATAAATGGTAAGATTTGGTTATGGGTAAATGCAAAAATATATTTATGAAAAAAAATAAAAAATAAAAAATGTACGACATACATGAGATGCATCATGCAATTTTTTTTTTTTTTTTTTCATTTTAGTCTCTCTAAGTATGCATATTTGTTTTTCTTATGTGAGTTTCACGTATCTGATTTTTAAATCTTATAAGTTTTTCTTTATTATATTTTAAAGTTTACCATCAAGATACCCAATAAATGACTATTACTATAAATGAAAAATCTACAATATTCATATGGCTTCGTTAGTCATGAGTTGGCATGAGCCAACTCATAATTGTAGACAGGATAATTTTATATGGCCTAGTTGAGTTAACTCTTAAAATGACTTAAATTTTTAGATAGTACAATTTTTGTTGTAGCTAAGTTGAGTTGACTTATTTCATGAGTCGACTCCTTCAAGGGCAATATTGTCATTAAATAACTTTTTACTACAGCTATTGATAAATTTTCAATTGGTTTGGTAACATGCATTAAAAACCGAGTTTCAAATGCAAAAGAAGCAAACTTACGGGAGTTTAAAAAGCAAATATTCCAAATTCATAAATTTAAAAGTAAATATGCATAATTAGAGAGAATAAAACATAACCCTCATTCTAGATATGTATATATACGAAATATGTATATACTATATAGAGGGCACCATTCGATTTGTGTCCAGCCACTTTATAGGTGTCGTGGTACTTTTTGAATTTTTCAAAATTTGTGAACTTACAAAAGATATGTTATATGGCAAATTTTGAAAAGTTTGAAACTCTATTTAATATGATTTTGAGGATTTTAAAAATAAAAGAAATAGTGCTTTTTACGCACCATATCAAACGAAACCCAAAAATACTCAAATTTTGCCACATAGTGCCTATTAATATTTTTTAAAAAAAATTCGAAAATAATGGATCATTCTCTTCAATGCATTAGGTTCTATTATGCAACTATTTGAATTTTTATATATAAAAACTATTTATTTATTATATGTATAAAATTCAGTTGAATTGAGAACTTTTACCATTAACAATCTTTAAAAATATATACTTATAAAAAATCTTGTGCATTTACACTTGTTATAAGATTATATATAACTCTAATTATCATGATTTTTACTATTGTCTAAATATCGATAGTGGAGAATATGATAGATGATTTGGATTTAAAATAAAAATTTAATAAAATAAAAAATTTTAAAAATCAACCAAATAGAAGAATTATATATGTGATCTTATCCAGTGAAGTCTTATTGCACCATAGAACAGTACTGTAGTCCTAAGCAAAATCGGTCTCGCATATTTTTAGATGTATTAATAATTTATATAATAATTTATTCACGTAAAAATTATATTTTAAATATTGAAATATAACTTTAAAATTTTTATTTAAATCAAAACATTATTATGTTGATTTTGTATCATTTTCTATTAAGGCCTATACATATATCGAATCTAAATCAAAATTGAAATGCTAATGAAATAAATAATTTTAAATATAACAGAGGTAATATATTATGATTTTATGATTGAATGGACTACTACAATGGATTAAATTCATATATTTTTGTGAATGCTCACATGGCTCTTGAGAGTAAAGAATATTAGTGCACTTTATTTTTTCTATAACTTAATAAAATTCCTCACGATTTTGAAGAATCAAAAGCTATATATAAACCATCTATGCCTCTCCTTGAATGAATTTAAAATTGACTTATTAATTAATTTATTAATTTATAATGACTTTATGAATTTAAATTACTTTATTAATTTCATTATTAATGTATTTATTAATTTAAAAATTAATTTATTATTCATTAATATGTTAAGTTTTCAATTCGTGTAGAATTCCAAGTTCTCTCTTAAAATACTCCAATAAGATTCAAACCCTAGACATCTGCCATGCTGGCTAGGAATGTAAACCAATTAAGTTAAGCTTCTAGTGGCAGTATTTCACTCTCTTAATGCATAGGCTTTCTTCAAACAACACTCCAAAATTGTAAATGAGAGTGTTGAAATTTCCTATTTAGTTCTTTACTTGTATCAAAGTGTAGGTATAGATTGTGATTCCCGCAAATCTTTGCATAGAATGCTCTATGCAAATAATTGCTTTTTTGGACTTAGCATATGATTTTTTGATATATAAACCTTTTATAATATTACTACATACAATTAGTACATTTTGAAAAAATATACATGCTATATATATTCTCAAATTTTAACATTTTCATATATGGGGAATGCTTCTCTACAAATGTTTAAATGAAAATGTTTGAACACATCTTTGTTTTTTAATTTTTAACTTTTTGCATCTAAATCATGTAAACTATAAATTAACATACGCATATTTATAATGCCAAAAATTACTTATAAAATTGGAGCCTTATACGTTACAAATATTGACATCATTGGAAAGTGGTATGTGAAACTTGTTGGTCCCGAGTTAATGGCAATTACCCAAAAGGGGAGGGGTGAATTGGGTATTTAAAACTTTATAACTTAAACAGAAACTTAACCCCGGATTAATCTAGTCCCCTTAATGAAGAAACAAAATGGAAAGCAATGTAATGTAGAGAGCAGAAATGTAAATCAAGCAGACAAGAATTTTTATAGTGGTTCGGGCAACCTCCCTACTCCACTCTTCCAAGCTCACACTCCTTGTGACTTGGGTTCCACTATTGTATTCTCTCAATACAATTAGAGCCACTACTCTCTTCTAGATTCTAGCTCTAGGTGGCATATACAACCAGAGCCTCTTGCTCTCTTCTAGATTCCAGCTCTAGGGGGCATCAACAAAACACAGCACAAGTAGGTGATGAGTCACACTCCAATCACACACTACTTTGCTTACACTTGATCTTAGTTCTTCAAACTAAATCAAGTTCAACACAAACAAATATAACAATAAGAAAACTACACTTTACAGTTGTGTAGAAGCAGTTTGGCGCAGAGAAGAACTTGTTGAATTGGCTTTGAATGATCAGTAGTTGAGCTCTTGCAGTTTGAAGCAAAGTTCTTCCTCTTTGATTGGCTTGATCTCTTTAAAGCTCTTGTAGATGGTAGTTATGCACACTTAATGATTCTCAGCTACTTCACTCGTCCACCATGAATGCCTTTTATAATTTTGGAGGGAATCCGAACGTTAGAGGGTAGGTGGCGCGCATTTAATGCGCCAACGTTCGAATATTTTCCGACCGTTGCGACCCAAGTCGCAGGTGGAGTAGACTTCGGATGCGACTTCACCCAAGTCGCAGATGGAGTCGACTTCGGGTGCGACTTCGTCTTCCGTAGCGACTTCAAGTTCCAGGTCGGGTCGACTTGGGTATCGACTTGACCCAAGTCGCAGGTGGAGTCGACTACTGTATACGACTTCACCTCGTAAGTTATCTTGATGAACTTGAAATCTTTGGGATGCTTTTGTTTTCCTCATGCCTTGTTGTTCTTCCCTGATTGAGTTCTTCTTTGAGTCATTGTCTTCACTTTAGCTTGTTTCTTTTGGCTCCATGTTTTGCAAGCCTTGAAACCATGATTCTTGATTCTTGCATTCATGAGCAAGTTCTTTGATTTGAATGGTTGAGTTTATGCATCTTGCTTGGACTTGGATTAGTCTTCATATGTTTGTCTTGAAATCAGTTAATCCCAACTTGTCTTCTGAAATTTCTCCTCTGTCCGATCGAAGTCGATGCCGGAGTCGACTTGGTCTGCGACTTCGCCCAAGTCGCATGCTAGAGTCGACTTGGTTTGCGACTTCGGTGCCCCCAGATCTTGGTTTGAACTCTGGACGGAAAACGACGCCTCCAAGTCGCTACTGGAGTCGACTTGGCCTGCGACTTCACCTCAAGTCGCAAGTGGAGTCGACTTGGGGTGCGACTTCGGCACTTCGGGGTCTTGACTTCAACTCTGGAAGGAAACGTCATTTTGAAGTCGATGCTGGAGTCGACTTGGGGATCGACTTGGCCTTCCATGCTTTATTTTCTTCAAATGTATATACTTTAAACATTTCCACAAACATGTTAGTAGCCAAGACTTACTCAAATTGATTTGTTAATCATCAAAACATAGATTTAGCTAGTTTTCCACATATTTCCAACAATCTCCCCCTTTTTGATGATTGACAAAACTGATTTGAGTGTATACCTTTCAATTGCTTTAAAAAATAACATGCTCATTTTGTATTGTGAAATTTTATCATACTTAAGCTCATGCAAGCATATCCTACTCTTCTCCCTAACCATATCCTACTCTTCTCCATGCAAGCATATCCTACTCTTCTCCCCTTTTGGATTCATTTGGACTCAAATTCTGCTCTTCTCCCCCTTTTTGTCAATATATCAAAAATTTATAGGGTAAAAAAAGAGATAGGTGGGTTTGCTCCCCCTAAATGTGTACTCCCCCTAAGTTTATGCTAAGTTAATTCAATCATTCCCATGTCATTTCTAATCTTATAAAATGCTTCTTTTGCTAGGGGCTTTGTAAATATGTCTGCAACTTGATCCTCTGTTCTTACATATACCAAACATATGTCATGATTTTCTACATGTTCTCTAATGAAATGGTGTCTAAGGTCTATATGTTTGGTCCTAGAATGCAAGACTGGATTTTTAGTTAAACATATGGCACTAGTATTATCACATCTAATGGGTATATCCTTAAAATCCATGCCATAGTCCCTAAGTTGCTGTTTCATCCAAAGTAATTGGGCACAACAGCTCCCGGCGGCAATGTATTCGGCTTCCGCCGTAGATAGAGCAACACTAGTTTGTTTTCTTGAAAACCATGAAACCAACATGTTCCCAAGAAATTGACATGTTCCACTAGTGCTTTTTCTATCTACTTTGTAACCGGCAAAATCCGCATCCGAGTAGTCGATTAGATCAAAATTAGAGCCCTTTGGATACCAAAGTCCTATATTGGTAGTGTCTACTAAGTACCTGAAAATTCTTTTCACAGCTACCAAGTGTGATTCTTTTGGACATGATTGAAATCTAGAGCACATACACACACTAAACAATATATCAGGCCTAGAAGCAGTTAAATATAATAAAGAACCTATCATGCTTCTATACAATTTTAAATCAATTGTTTTTCCTTTCTCATCTTTGTCAATTTTAATTGTTGAGCTCATAGGGGTGTTTGCTCCTTTGCTATTCTCCATGCCAAACTTCTTCATCATTTCTTTGATATACTTGGACTGGTTGATGAAAATTCCTTCATTTAGTTGCTTGATTTGCAGTCCAAGGAAGAAGTTTAGTTCTCCCATCATGCTCATTTTAAATTCTTTCTGCATAAGCTGAGAAAATTCTTGACAAAGAGTTTCATTAGTAGCACCGAAAATGATATCATCAACATAAATTTGAATGATCAATATATCCTTTTCTTTATATTTGATAAACAAAGTGGTGTCTACCTTTCCTTTTTGAAAATCATGATCAATCAGAAATTTGCTCAATCGATCATACCAAGCCCTTGGAGCTTATTTTAGTCCATATAAAGCTCTGGTTAACTTGTATACAAATTTAGATTGATCTTTTTTCTCAAATCTAGGTGGTTGTTCTACATACACCTCTTCATTTATATATCCATTCAAAAATGCGCTTTTAACATCCATTTGAAACAATTTAAAGTTTATGTGAGATGCAAAAGCTAATAAGATGCGAATTGCTTCCAATCTAGCAACCGGGGCATAGGATTCCTCAAAATCTATTCCTTCTTCTTGTGAGTATCCTTTTGCCACAAGTCTAGCTTTGTTTCTTACTACAAGTCCACTTTCATCTAATTTGTTTCTAAAGACCCACTTGGTGCCAATAACAGTACAATCGTTTGGTCTAGGAACAAGGTGCCAAACTTGATTTCTTTCAAATTGATTTAGCTCTTCTTGCATTGCTATGATCCAGTTTTCATCATCAAGAGCTTGATCAATAGTGGATTGTTCAATTTTAGATACAAAGGCGTATTGTCCACAAATGTTTTGTTTTGACCTTCTAGTTTTTTTTACACCTTCATACACATTCCCTATAACTTGTTCAATTGGATGGGCATGTTTGAATTTTAAATCAGTTGGAGGTTTGTAGGAATTATTACCTTCACTTACCCTTTCCTCCATAGAGTCTTCTTGCTTTTCCACATGCAGTTTTTCAAGATTGCTTGCTATATCATCTGCATCACTTAAATCATCTTTTCTTTTGAAGCATGGGTTAGTTTCATAAAAAACAACATGTATAGACTCTTTTACAACTTGGTTTCGTTTATTGAATACTCTATATGCTTTGCTATTTGATGAGTACCCAAGGAATATTGCCTCATCACTTTTAGCATCTAATTTTCCCAAGTTGGTTTTTCCATTGTTTAAAACATAGCACGTGCATCCAAAAGCATGAAAATAAGAGATATTTGGTTTCCTTCCTTTCCATAGCTCATATGGGGTCTTTTTCAAGATTGCTCTAATGGTAACTCGATTCAAAACATGACAAGCTGTGCTTACAGCTTCACCCCAAAATTTCTTGGATAATTTGCTCTCATTTAGCATTGTTCTAGCCATCTCTTGTATAGTTCTGTTTTTCCTTTCAACTACTCCATTTTGTTGTGGAGTTCTTGGTGCAGAAAATGTGTGATGAATTCCTTTATCATTACATAATTCTATGAATCGTTTGTTTTCAAATTCACCACCATGATCACTTCTTATAGTCATAATAGTACTTTGTTTTTCATTTTGCACCAAATTTACAAAAGTTGAAAACATAGAGAAGGCTTCATCTTTGGTAGCTAAGAGAATTATCCATGTGAATCTTGAAAAATCATCAACAATCATAAATACATATTTCTTTCCACCAATGGTTAAAATATCGGATGGCCCATATAGATCCATGTGTAGCAATTCAAGTGGCCTAGTGGTGGAAATTTCCTTTTTGGTAGAGAAAGGCATCTTAGGTTGTTTTGATAATTGACATGCCTTGCAAATTTTATCCTTGTCATATTTCAACTTAGGCAAGCCTTCTACCAAACTCTTCTTCCATAGGGTCTTAATATTTCTCATGTTTATATGTCCAAGCCTTTTGTGCCAAACCCATGGATCATTATCAATGGCCATTAGACATTGACCATCTAGTTCATCAAGTGAAACCAAATATACATTTCCATGTCTTTTTCCACTAAACATGATATGCTCTTCATCAAATACATTACATATAGATGATTCAAACACAACCTTGTATCCTTTGTCACATAATTGACTAATGCTCATTAGGTTATGCTTCAGTCCTTCAACAAACAAAACATCTTCCATGCATGCATTTGAAATACTATAAATGTTTCATTTACCTTTAATTTTACCTTTCTCGTTATTACCAAAGGCAACCGTTCCATCGTTGCAAGGCTTAAGTTTGTGAAATAAACTTCTTTCTCCGGTCATGTGCCTTGAACAACCGCTGTCCATGAACCATACATTGTTTGCCTTTGCCTTGAAACAAATCTGAAAAATAAAGGAATAAATCTCATCTCTTTGGTACCCATTTTATGGGTCCATTTGGGTTAGTAATATTATTCAATCTTTGTTGCTCTAATTTAGAAAGCCCAAATCTTGTGTTCCTTGGAACCCAAACTAATTTTGCACCATGGTCATGTAGTTTCTTAAAGTTACATTTATAGGCTTTATGACCCATTTTATTGCAGAAATTGCAAACCATAGGTAATCTTGGAGTAGACCTCCAAGTATGCAATGGTTCAAACGTTGGCCTTCTAGTCCACACAACATTTTCCTTTGTGGCTTGTATACAGGTGCAGTTTTGGTTTGATATTTCTCAAGTATTGGCACATTCGATTTTCCACATTCTTTTTGCTCAAATGTATAATATCCAAGACCTCTTTTATTTGTTTGAGCAGTCATGTTCAGAAACATCTTCACATTTTCTCCGGGATTAGAGAACTTTGATAATGATTCATTTAATGATTCGTTCTCCTTTTTCAATTTTTCTATCTCATTTATCAATGACTTATTTTCTTCTTTCAGTTTTGTTGATTTTTCAGCTAGTTTTCTATTTTCAATAATAACGAAGTTACATTATTGTCTCTTTAATGACAACTTGTTTCCTAGCTTTTTAATTTCTTTATATAATGAATCATAAGCAATTTGCAGTTCTTCTAATTCAGCACATTTGAGGCAATCATGAAAAGAAGAATAACTAGATTGAGAATGACAAAGTTTGGAAGTTACCTCTTCATTGCTTGTGCATTTTGTTGAGATGGTTTGTTCTTCCAAAACTTCAGTTGTGTTCAAACATAACAAGTCTTCTTCTTGTTCGATCCGTGCCATGCAGCAAATTCTAGCACAATTTGCTGCCTCAAATTCGTCGGTTGAGGAGCTGCTTGTTGATGAAGTCTCTTCATTGACGTACATGCCTCTTCCCTTTGGCCTTTGGTATTTTCTGCCTTCATGTCCTTCTTTCCTCTCTTGATACTCTTCCGGCGTAGGACATTGAGCTTGTATGTGTCCTATCCCGCCGCATTTGTAACACTTTGTTAGCTCCTTCTTCTTCTCTCTTCGTGTTCTTTCTTTGAAGTCTTTGAAGTTCCTTTCTTTTCTCACAAATTTTCGGAATTTGCGAGTGAGAAGTGCTATATCTTCATTGTCATTTTGAGAAGAGGAGGTAGACTCTTCTGAGTTGTGTGCCGCTTTTAATGCAATGACTTTCTTCCCTTTGTGATTGTCTTCGTTTCTTCTCTTAATTAGCTCATGTGACATTAATGAGCTAATTAGATCTTCTAGCTTTAGTGTATTTAGGTCTTTGGCTTCTTCAATTGCCGTAATCTTTGGAGTCCAAGATTCCGGTAGAGCTCTTAGTATTTTCATGACCTGTTCAGATTCAGAAATAGCCTTTCCAAGACCTTTCAAAGCGTTAGTAATCTTAGAGAATCTAGCAAACATTTCAGAAATATTTTCTGTTTCTAACATTCTAAAGTTTTCCAATTCTCTTATCAAAATATTTCTCCTAGTCCCTTGGACTTGAGAGGTTCCTTCATAAATGGATGTTAGAGTATCCCATATTTCTTTAGCGGTTAGACAAGATGATACTCTACCATATTCGGAAGCTGTAAGAGCACAAAATAGTGAGTTCATAGCTTTAACATTGCTCTTTACAGTTTTTACTTCCTCTTCGGTCCACTTGGAAGCTCTTTCATCTATAGGCAATGTTACACCATCTTGGATTGCAATCCAAGAATCCATGTCGGTAGCCATAATAAGTTGCTTCATACGAAGCTTCCAATAACCAAAGTTGTTCCCATCAAACAATGGTGGCCTAGTGAATGATTGGCCCTCAGCAAAAGCGGGAACGGGAATCGATTGGGATGCCATATCAATAGATCTCTTTGGTTTAACTCAAAGACCTGCTCTGATACCACTTGTTGGTCCCGAGTTAATGGCAATTACCCAAGAGGGGAGGGGTGAATTGGGTATTTAAAAATTTATAACTTAAACAGAAACTTAACCCCGGATTAATCTAGTCCCCTTAATGAAGAAACAAAATGGAAAGCAATGTAATGTAGAGAGCAGAAATGTAAATCAAGCAGACAAGAATTTTTATAGTGGTTCGGGCAACCTCCCTACTCCACTCTTCCAAGCTCACACTCCTTGTGACTTGGGTTCCACTATTGTATTCTCTCAATACAATTAGAGCCACTACTCTCTTCTAGATTCTAGCTCTAGGTGGCATATACAACCAGAGCCTCTTGCTCTCTTCTAGATTCCAGCTCTAGGGGGCATCAACAAAACACAGCACAAGTAGGTGATGAGTCACACTCCAATCACACACTACTTTGCTTACACTTGATCTTAGTTCTTCAAACTAAATCAAGTTCAACACAAACAAATGTAACAATAAGAAAACTACACTTTACAGTTGTGTAGAAGCAGTTTGGCGCAGAGAAGAACTTGTTGAATTGGCTTTGAATGATCAGTAGTTGAGCTCTTGCAGTTTGAAGCAAAGTTCTTCCTCTTTGATTGGCTTGATCTCTTTAAAGCTCTTGTAGATGGTAGTTATGTACACTTAATGATTCTCAGCTACTTCCCTCGTCCACCATGAATGCTTTTTATAATTTTGGAGGGAATCCGAACGTTAGAGGGTAGGTGGCGCGCATTTAATGCGCCAACGTTCGAATATTTTCCGACCGTTGCGACCCAAGTCGCAGGTGGAGTCGACTTCGGATGCGACTTCACCCAAGTCGCAGATGGAGTCGACTTCGGGTGCGACTTCGTCTTCCGTAGCGACTTCAAGTTCCAGGTCGGGTCGACTTGGGTATCGACTTGACCCAAGTCGCAGGTGGAGTCGACTTCGGTATACGACTTCACCTCGTAAGTTATCTTGATGAACTTGAAATCTTTGGGATGCTTTTGTTTTCTTCATGCCTTGTTGTTCTTCCCTGATTGAGTTCTTCTTTGAGTCATTGTCTTCACTTTAGCTTGTTTCTTTTGGCTCCATGTTTTTCAAGCCTTGAAACCATGATTCTTGATTCTTGCATTCATGAGCAAGTTCTTTGATTTGAATGGTTGAGTTTATGCATCTTGCTTGGACTTGGATTAGTCTTCATATGTTTGTCTTGAAATCAGTTAATCCCAACTTGTCTTCTGAAATTTCTCCTCTGTCCGATCGAAGTCGATGCCGGAGTCGACTTGGTCTGCGACTTCGCCCAAGTCGCATGCTGGAGTCGACTTGGTCTGCGACTTCAGTGCTCCCAGATCTTGGTTTCAACTCTGGACGGAAAACGACGCCTCCAAGTCGCTACTGGAGTCGACTTGGCCTGCGACTTCACCTCAAGTCGCAAGTGGAGTCGACTTGGGGTGCGACTTCGGCACTTCGGGGTCTTGACTTCAACTCTGGAAGGAAACGTCATTTTGAAGTCGATGCTGGAGTCGACTTGGGGATCGACTTGGCCTTCCATGCTTTATTTTCTTCAAATGTATATACTTTAAACATTTCCACAAACATGTTAGTAGCCAAGACTTACTCAAATTGATTTGTTAATCATCAAAACATAGATTTAGCTAGTTTTCCACATATTTTCAACAAAACTATCAAAATTTCAAAAATTTAAAAATAAATATATAAGATGTAAAAGATTTTAGAATATATAATAGCCCAGAACCAAATCTTATATCAAGAAGAGACAGAGTTCTTGGAAGTTTATAAGTTGGTCTAAGAAAAATTTGATGGGAGACATTTTAAAATCATATGGTTGATCTACTAGTCCAGGGCAAATAATATCGCATAGTAAATTCTATGGCCCACGGGTCCAAGATCCTTTTTCTCGATATGTATATTACAAGATCATAAAGTAAGGCTCATAACCCACAAGTTTAGAATCATTTTATTAGGTATATGTGTTATAAGTGGTATTAGAGTGGACCCGTCTAGTAGATGTAGTTCGGAGTGTTGATTTAATGAAAGTCGGGGCTACTTGCAGAAGCCCAAAGTTGCGCTATGTTTTGAAGATGAATCAGACAAAAGTTACTAGGCCTATAATGGTCCATAAGCGAATCTCATTCTGATAGTTTATAAGTGAGTTTAAAGATAAATATAGTGTAGCTATTTTAAAATCATGCAATTGAGTTGTCAGGCCAAAATGGACAATATTATATAGTGAAGCACATATATGCATGAGCTTGATATCTTTTTTCAGATTTGTATGTTATAAGTAGTATCAGAGTAGACCCACTCCAGTAGATGTGATTTGGAAAGTTGGTTCACAAAAAACTACAGCTTGTGGCGTCCCAGCCCGAGCGTCACAACCTTACCTCAAGATCGTTCGACTGGTAAACGTGATCAGGATTGTTGCCCTGTCACACGGCGGGTTTTAATGAATATTTATCCAATTAAATATCTTTTCATAGGAGTTTAATTCCTCATATGTTCATTTCATGCATATCAGAGTCATTTCCATACAATAATGTCATAACTAGACATGATTTTCATAACATATTTCAAACCATTTCATAAATCAGAAGTCACTGCATGTATCATCACAGATGTCAACATAAAACATCAAAGTATTTACAATTATACGACATAAGTTTTTCATTAACATGAAACTTATAATGTCTTCCCATTTCTTCAATGGATGGCTCTTGCTCCTTTGTCAGGTCTCATCTTTCACCTATCTATGGGTTTGGAAAACAAAACGTGAGTTGAAATTCAACTCAATAAGAAAGTTATATATTTTGCAGGCAATTCATTTTGAAGGCATGTTTATTCAAAAGAATTTTTCTCCCTTCGGTAGAGACACTTATCAAGTGATCAACTACCTGTGGAGCAAAAACCTTTTCATAAATCATTCATAAACACTTCATTAATATTTCATAAACATTGGATGTGAAAATTCATCATTTCCATTGATGACGTTATCCTTCATGTGACGGTACGCTAGCTCGGGGAATAATATTCCATAACATGTCCTTTCCATCCTTAGCGCCGGACCTACCGACTTGGCAACGTCAAGGGGGACTCCTTGTCCACTTACTACCTCGACTAGCCTACTTGATTTCCATTCCATGCATGTCCTTTAGTCACCCCGGCATTATATACCTCCTTACACATGGAACTTGTCATTCTCATGTAGAGAATTCTTTGCACCATCCTTCTTTAAACACATTTTCAATGAAACATCATATAAACTCATGTTTCAACACATTTCAAGCATAAGTGCGAAACCATAAGCAATCATTTATTTCAACAGAAATAAACATTTTAATACACATATAAACAAGGAATGACTATCCTTAAATATCTTGTAATGAAAACCAAAATTATTTAGAAAGCTGCTTGCTTACATGAAGTTCTTAGCTTTCCGTCATCACTTTCTCTTTGCCTTTGTCTACACAAAAATGATATGATTTTTCATACATTTTCTTTTTCTCATATTTTATTTAGTTTTCCAACCCATTTCATATACATCCATCATTCATTTGACTTCATAAGTCGTCATACACATATATAGCTTATTTTGCACACATTAGCACATTTTTCACACATTCAGCTACCATACAACATAGCATATACACGTAACCCTAAAATTAGGGTATTCATTTCAATTTCATAAAATTTATTCCATAAACATCATACATAGCTTTATTAAGCTTACTTTGCCATTTTCCCCATTTTTTTCCAAAACACACACATGAGTGTTTCTTCTACGTACATAGCATTGCCTTAGCTTATAATTCAAGTCCAAAATTTTGGATTAAATACCATACAATCTCAAACAGATTCATAAACATGGGATTCATCTCATTTTCGTGCATTTTTTCATAAAATCACTTTTCATAAGTCATTCATCACCCATTTACCGTTATCCCTTCACATAAGCTCATTTATTGCATAAACTTGATGCATTTCATAAAATTTACTAACTCAGAAATTTAATTCATTTTTCAGGGGTTTAATTAACCTTAATCATCACTGAATTTAGGTTATTTTTATGGGATTTAAATCCATTCAACCATAGGTTTCTAAAACAGCAAGTTTGGAACCCGTTTTTCACCCGTTTTACGTGTCTTTCAACACATAACCCTATGCAGTCATATAATTCCGAATTTTCAGCAATAAAATCCATTTTTCCTCATTCATATTTAAGGATTTAACACATAATTAACATCCATGCATTATCATTTCTCAAAACAGCAAGTAGCCTACATGTTTTGAGTCCCGTCTCACGTCGATTAGACGTTCTTTCATTAAATTCATAAAAATCAGTTATAGGGTTTATTTCTACCAAATATTTTGGGCATCCCTAATACCTTAAACCTAGGGTATTTTACCCTACATAACATGCTTAAATAATGCAAGTCCATTCCCATAACATTTTTAGCATATAAACATAGGAATTAGGTCAAAATCATCACTTTGCATTCCATAATTCCAAAAATTCACCACTTAAGCATAACCCATCATATATTTTGCATAAATACATGATTCATAACTTAATCAAAACACCAAATCAAAAAAGCAACTTATCTTGGAGATTTAGGGCTTAACAACTTGGATTTTCCACTTAATACACATGCTTAACTCCATTTTCATCAATCTTAACTTAGAAATTCATTCTTAAAACTTAATACCCATTCCATACTCATGCAAAGGCATGTTGAAACATCATTTTACAGATCCTTTAAGTATCCTTTTCATTTCCAAGTTTTGAGTTTAAAAATTCAAGTTAAACAACTTAAAACAAATCACATACTTACTTGGTTTTGAACCAACTCAAACCCTAATCCTTTGAGATGCTTTTCTTCCCAATTTTCCTTCTTTTTCCCCTTGGTTTTCTTCCTCTTTTTTCTGGAAAATATGGACGTGAGCTTCTGGGTTGGCTTTGGACGTTTTCAGCACTTAAAACTTTTCCCAAAATCCTCTTCATTTCAACGTGCAAGGGAGTATATATGTTGCTGGATTTTTTTCCAGCTGTGGGGCCCACTTGGTGCTGCAATTCCACACCCCTTAAATGCACCCTTATCTACCATATGAGGTGGGTAATTCTCAGCCAAGTAAAATTGCATTTTACCATTTACAAAAATTACCAAATCTGCATCATCTTTGACCGTCCATGTGGTCTCCAATTCACGTCCTAGCTGCTGCCCATTTTCCATTTTTTTTCCCTTCAAAAATGACTCTAATTACCCTTTAATTCATGCATTAATTTTATGTAAATAAATTTAACAAATATTGCAGCAACTTAGCACAAAAATCACATTTTTCTCCACCACAAGCTGTCCACGTTTTCAGCAGTATATACCTGCCTTTTCCTATTTTTTAATTGCTGAAAATCTCCATTATTGTATGCACATATCATGTACTTTCATCCCTGCAACATATATGCATTTTTAAGAAATTTAAAAAAATCAAAAATGGCCACCAAACAGCCCTTGGACGAGAGGAGACACCTCCGCCATGACTGTGAAAATCCATCATAACTTACATTAAATGGTTGGATAATTCTCACCTTTATGTATGGAAAATAATTGCATAAAATTCCCAAGGAATGACCTGCAATTTGCCACCTCAAATTCCATTTCCATCAAGCATTAACTCTTGGTACTCTAGCATTAATAGTAGGTTGCTTTTGTGGAGCATAAGTCAAACATGCTCACCTTTTTCAATGTAGGCATTTTCTCAACACTTCATGCTCAATCTAATCCATTCAAAATAAATATCTCACCATTCCATTCAACCGTTTCAAATTTCAACTCAATCCGAATTTTTCAGCTCCCGATATAGCCGTTTGAAGTTAAGAGTTGAAATGGATATATGATTAAAAATTCATAATTCTCATTCATCAAGGATTTTCATAATCCATTCATTCCATAATACCAAGCCCATCATTACTAATTTTTATTTCAAATTTCACTTGAATCCGCGTTATAGGCGTTGAGTTATGAATTTTCAAATATTTTCCCTCACACTTGTCAATTCCCATAATATCTCCCATAATTCATTTTAAATAATGGAAAATAATTTTTCATGATATATTTACATATTTAAATCACAAATAATTCATTCTAAACCCATTGTCTCATTTTAGCTCAAAATGCTTAATCACATCATTAATGCTAACCCATAACCCTAATTGCCATAATTAGCAAAAATCATATATTGCCTTCATAATTCCATAATCCACAAATAATCATCTTATACATGTTCAATACATACATATGGGTCCTACATGGGTTAGGGTTTCACACAGTTATAGACAGAAAAGCTTAGAGTTGAGTTGTGGTTCAAGAATGAATCAGACGAAAGTTGGTGTACTTATAAGGGCCTATAACTAAATCACATATAAAAAAAGGGAGATAGATCTAGGAGTTTATAAGTGGATCTTAGGTTAAATGTGGTGCCACATGTTTCAAAATCATGTGCCCATAGCCTATAGGTCCATGATCATTTTTCTAGGTCTAAAATACTTATATTTTGCATCATAACTAAATTCAATACATTTGAGGTTTAGACATTAAAAAACATATAGGTAAAAAAAAGTAATTAATTGTACAAACTATTCTATGCAAACATTTATAAAAAAATTGCTTTGCTTCATATTGATCCTCACTAGTGTTAAATATCTAATATAAGTTTTCAATCAGAGTGAGTTTTGATAAATTTTTGTTAGACCATGATTAAGTAGAGATAGTCAACCATGGTCGACCAAATTTTTTTTTAAAATGTGACGAAAGCAAAAAACGTTCGAAAGTGATTTTATACTTTATTATATGGTAATTCATTGAACATTTAAGATTAAATGATTCACCAACCGAGCTACGCTCGGTTGGTCAGCGCGGGCATGATGGAATCATTGCAGCACTGGGTCATGGGTTCGAATCCCGCATTTGGGATTTCGGCCAGAAAAAGAGGAAAAAATTATTAGTGAGAGCTGTGGTCTCCCATCTAGTTGTTTATGGGAGCAGTGGTCTCTCATTTGGTTGTTGAAAGCTGTGTCTTCCTGATTATTTGGGGAACAGTGTCTCCAGATTTGTAAGAATGTCTCAGAACTTCAGTGTAATATGTGTTGAGATGTATGTAAATATATTCCAATAAAAAAATATTAAATGATTTGAATGTATACAAAGATAAAATTATTATCTATTTTCTAAAAAGATTTAAGCCTTCGTAGTAAAGAAAATCTTAAAAGTGAAAATATAAAAAGAATTAGGTTCAGAAAATATACTAATTGAAGGAAGTGTGGAGATAATGGTATAAATTTGTCAGTTAATTTTCTAAATAAGATTATAAGAACACCATTAATGCCTAAGGAATACAAGAAAAGTATTATAGTAGCAATATATAAAAAGTTGTATTCAAATTTATGAAATTATAGAGTATAACTAATGAATCATACAATGCTGTGGAAAAATGTAATTGAACAAAGACTAATATGAAAAGTAAATATTTTTTAAAATTAATTTAATTTAATGCCAGGATGATTAACCACTAAAGTCATATTCCTTTTTTATGGAGCCAAAGTCATATTCTTACTCAAACAATTATTTCGAAAGTGAAGATAGTAGAAAAATAACTTATATGATCTTCATTCATTTAGAAAAAGAATACAATATGATTTTAAAAAAAATTAATATGAAAGGTGCTAAAAAAAGAATTACTAACATATACTGATGTTACTAAAAATATGTATAAAAAATCTATGAGAACCATGAGATGAGATACGCTTAATCTTCTAACCGTGATAAGTTTACATGAAGGCTTAGCTTTCTATTTACTATTTCACTTTAGTTATAGATAAACTTGCTATACATTTATAAGAAGAAATATTTTGATACATGTTATTTGCAAATAATATAATCCTAATAAATGGAACAAGTGACAAAGTAATTTTAAAATTAAACAAGTGGAAAGACACTGTAGAATTCAATAATTTTATAAATTAGTCAAATAAAAACTAAATATTATACAACTTTAATAACAACAACAACCTATGAGGAATCACTTATGATTTTAAACCAAGCATATCAAGAACTAATTGGCATCACGACTAATAATTTAAGAAAATGAAAAGATTATAAATATTAGAAATATAATTGAAGCAGAGTGGAAGAAACGACAATATTTTAAGAATTTTATGTGAATGTTGAGTTCAATTAAATTAATAAAAATTTATAAATCATTGATAAGACCACCTATATTATACAGGATAGAAAATTAGGTAATTAAAGAATAATATATATATACAATTAATGTAGCAAAATACGAAATTTAAAGTAAGGATGTGAACTACATTTTTATCATTCTGGGTGGTGGAGAAGGCTTGACACTTGAGGTTTTCCAATATCGTCCAGAGGTCTATGTGGATGTAGTTAACTACGTGGCTCCTGGGCTTCCTCTTCCTAAGCACATAAGCCAATTCTAGTTCAAACTTCCACCCAAGGAGATAGGTGTTGGTGAGAGCCAATCCACATCAATCCATTAAAATAAAGTAAAAAATATTTTTGTAAATAAACATCTTGGGAGAAAGATAAAGAACAAAAATTTTCACCTACTTTTTCACATCTATGATCTTCTTACTGTAGCACCTGCCGCGAGTGCTACGATGGGCTAGGCTGTCATTCCTAACCTTGAAAATCTGGACTGTATCGGATGGATTCGGGTCCATTTTTCTATACCTCTGGAACAACAACGTGGGTTCGGCTTTTCTGCGTTCTCATGGAAGAAAATGTGTTAGTATAGCCGATCTTTGAATAGTATTGACGTACGGGTGTTCTCCTATGGATTCGATGGTATATTCGCTAAGATGGAGCTGTTTACACATGGATTGAGTCGCGATTCGGCAGCATGACGGCAGCGTGCATTGCTGGAAGCTGTGGGACCGCGCTCACCCATCTCGCTGGGGCATCAACTCAAACAAACGTGTTAGTACTAGAACGGGATGTAAAAATTGAGTCGCCACTGATCTTAAAAGGGAGATCAGTTCCTGTTTTCATTGAATAAGGACAACGATCATACAGAGTCTGGATTCTGGGCTTCGGATTAAAGTAGATACGACATAAATCTGCTAACCCAAAGCGGTTTACATGGGCATGGAAAAGGGGAAAAATAAAAATAAGAAAAGGGGGAGAGAAGAAGAGGGGAGAGCTTTAGAAAAGCTAGAGCTTGAGGAGTGGGAAAGCCGGGGCGCCGAGACTTTGCTGCAAACTCCCATCCTCCCCCTTTTGGATGCCTCCTCAAGTGTGTTGGAAGTGACAGCTTAGCTCCCTATTTATAGATGGAGAGTGGGCCGTGTATGCTTTGGGTCGTGAATGGGAACCCATTATAGTTGAACTTGGATCTTGTTAGAGCCCTTTGCTCCGAGTGGGCCGTTGATAAGGCCTAATAGACTGTTGTTGAGGAGCCCGCTTTTGTGGGCTAAGGCTGGATCTGGTGGGCTATTGGTGTAGAGCCCAGTTTCTGTGTCTGGTGGGCTGGATCTAGTGGGCTGTGTTGTAGAGCCCATTATGGTGGCTCGTTGGAGTTTTGCTCCGGTGGGCCTAAGCTGGATAGGCCCAACTTGGTTAGTTTTGTTTGGACTTGTTCCAAATGGGTTGTTTGGTTTTAGGGCCCATTGACAATTATTTTTTGGGGTCGCTTTTCCTTTGTTGTCGTTGGGCTTGGATTTTAGCCCATACGCATGTTTTCTTTATTTTTGGTGCTTAAAGGAGAGGTGTCTATACTTACACAACTATCCTATCTGTTTTAATTCTATTTCCTTTACTCTTAACCTAATTCAAAAATTTTTACCAAAAGTTTTTTCCATTTTTTCATCTTTCCGAACATATCTTCAATATACAAATATTTTAGCCCAAATAATAAGTATATAGATGTTAATTTATGAAATATCATGATCTGTTAATTAAAATAAAAGATTTAGATTATCATAAAACAATATAAAATAATTATCTAAACTAAGAGCTATTAGTTATTTATTTTTGGATTAGTTACAGATATGATCATAACTTATATTCATATTTACATTATATATATATATATATGCTTTTCGTGATTAAAGTTAAACTAATGTACACTAGCAAAATTACTCTTTGTAAAAATAAAAATCCTTAGTGGGTAGGTTTGTTAGGATGCAAAGTGGAAAGGTCTTTACATAATAGAAGAGCAAGCTAAATTCAAATATTATAACTTTTGGTCAAGGTGGAGTTACGAAAGCCACAACATATCAAGCAAAAGCTATTTTGAAGCTTTCAAGACCAATATCATGACAACTCTTATAAATTTTGTTTTTATTAATTTTTGTTTTTACTATTTTTAGCGAATTCTAAATTTGCTACTCTATCAATATTTATATACGCCATTTCAACTCATAGTATATTCATGCACATTTATAACCCTTACATAATGGAGAAAAATTTTCAATAAAACCCCGCGCAGGGGAAAAAACTACAAATATCTCCTCTAAAGAGAGTAAATAAAAAAAACTCTTACATTACTTAAATAGAAGAAGAGAGAGTTAAACTCATGACCAACTAATAATGGGTCAGCTTGGGTTACCACCAGGGTGCACCCTTGGTGGCATAATTTCTCATATCATTATACAAATACTTTTGAATAATCACCTATGGATTTTTCCTATACTGTGTTTGAGTTTCCATGCCATATTTTTTTATCATTCTTACGGCGTAGTCTTCCGCTAGCGTTACTTTAATGTTTCCCTCGCTATGTCATTCATTGAGAAATGGGACAAAATTGAATAATATTAAAATACACAAAAGCAGACTTAACCAGTTTTACGCTCACACACGCTACTTCTTAAAAGAAATGGCACTTGCAATTTTATCATTTTCAAACTAAAATTTTCAATCTAAAATTATTTAATTTTTACGGTAACTTTATTTTTAATTATTTCTTCACATATTTCTATATAACTACCTTAATTTTTAATAATTTTTATATAACCACCTATATAATTAACTTATCTATTTTAACTTTATTTTCTTTACTTTTCGTCGTTACCTTTATTATGTCACATTATTTTTTCTTATTTTTAAAAAGAAGAGTGATCTTGTTAGCTCAGACTAAGTAAATGTCCGCTTAGCCAACCTCGAAAAATTCATTTACAATATATTTTTAAAAAAATTTCATATTCTTGTTTATCTAATTATATTTAACATATAAGTTAAGTTTTACCATTTTTGTGTATGTGTATATATATTTTTTTGTATAAAGAAAAAAATAAAAAAAATTGTTATAAATGAGTTTTTTAAGTGGGTTAACTGAAACATTTGCATAACCCAGACTAACAGAATTATTCCTCTTTAAAAAAAATTTACATAAAAAATTTTTCATTTAAAATTTTTATTACTTCTCATATATACCCTTTATCACATTACCTAATAGAGCTCATTGAAGTCTTCGTATTTGGAATTAAAGATAAAATATGCAATTACTTGGATTTTTTTATAAATATATAAATATACATGTAAACAATAATACAACAACTCTATCTTTTACTGTACAATTATTTTACTTTTAAATTATTTATACACAATTATTCACATATCTTACGTATCTATTTTAATTTTATTTTCTTTACTCATTATCATTATCTTTATTATATTACATCGTTTTTTTTATTTTAAAATTTTTTATATTAAAAATTTTATCATTTTTCAAACGTACTCTCCAACTAAATATAATAATCGAATTTATAATAGAAATATTCTCGCTATCTTCCAAGTGGCGACTTGCTACTGCCGGTTGCCGCCTGAGAACGTGAACGAACGGGAAACTGGCACGACAAAGTGGGCCCTTCCGTCTGTTACGTAAAAAATGTTAGGATTTTCTAATGCCTGGGCTTGGCACGTAAAACAAAAAATAATATTAAATAAATTATTGGCAGCAGAAGTGAAATGACGTGACGCTGTCTCGTCCTATCTCCACATGCACACGGTACTTTTTGAATTTCGATTCCCATCACGTGGCCTGGACATCAACTGTTACCAACAATGAATGATGACGGTCATCTATTATATATGTATAAAGCAATGGTTCCCGTAGTCCACGTTCATCAAATGCCTACTTTAGTTTATCTTAGAAAATTTATTTATAATATTATTTTATTTTTTTATTTATATGCTAATTTATCTTAAAATATTTAATATATAATCAAGTTTTATCATTTTTGAATATATGAATATATTTTGTTAATTAATAAGGGTGTGTTTGGGAATGGATAAAACTTTTGATGAAAAATGGTAAAGAATAGAAGTTGTCAAATGATGTGATATGATAGGGATAATGATGAGGAATAAATAGGATAAAGTTGAAATAGATAGGTTAGTTATGTTGATAGTTGTGCAGAAATGATTGAAAAGTAGGGTAGTTGTTTAGAAAAATGTGAAAAAATGATTAAAAAATAGGGTAGTTGTGGAAAGTGAAAAGTTTTAGATTGAAAAGTTTTAACTTGACAACTTTTCCTTAATAACAAACACACCCTAAGTCACCGTTACATAAGGTTGCAAAGATATAATCAGCATAGATAGTAACCTTGGCAAGTAACCGAGTACCTTAATTTCTCGGTTAACTAACTTGTAGGAACTTAACTTTTAAAAAATTTCAAACATTGATAACAGATCTCCTTAATCATATATCATAGGCTAGATAAGACACATCCACTGCCATTGGAGATCAAAATAAGAATCAAGAAGTTTGATTCTACCTTTAACACACAAAATGCATAATAGAAGCCTACAACACACCCAACAGGACCATCCATTCTTCGATCAAAAGCAAGTCTCAATAGCTCTCCATTTCCAACATGCAGTGCCCCATCGGTTAGATTGGCAATCACATAATAGAAATTTTGCAGCATCTTCACAGAATCAAAAATGATTTCAAAGGTAAAGAACCAATTATAATGAGAACACATCCGAGTAACCCTCAATATCCACAACTAATACAATAATTACACCAATGATTACAAAAATAACTAAATTCTCACATCACTTTCATCATTTGTATCTCATCACAATATAAGGAAGCAATGCTACGATCCATGGTAGAAATAAATTTACATTTATGATCCCCAATACCATAATTAAGCCTCCATAAGTTTTACATCTATAAATCATTTTCATATATAAATACATCTCATCACTCATCGCAGAATACATTTACATCCCATTTATTAATTGCATTCAACTGAATAATATTAATAAAGCAAACGCAGCTTACATATGTCAATATCATCACTAGCTTGTAATCAAAGTGACCTAACCTACAGTTAAGTATCCACAAATACACATGCTAAAATGATGATAATAAAATACGTAAGTTAAAGCAAATTTAGTAACTAGAATCATGATCAATGAAAAACCAAAATTCAAATCCAATTTCAAAGCAACCGATCAAATATTTATCAAGATGCATCTTCTAATAAGTCAAAACAAATTACGCCCTAGCCCAACTGCTAGTTCTAATACTTTACCATTCAGACCATTTACTTCATCCAATCCACTTTACTTTTTTTCCCATTTGGCATACAAATAGTGCACAATCTCTAACTATAGCTCATCACTAACCACAAGTTAATATTATCGTGTAATTATTGACTTCTATCATGCCTAAAATGTCTTTTGATAACTCGTCATTATTATAAAATTCACGGTTATATCCTAACCTTCAACCTCAACTTGCTTGCGAACCATAAATACAAAATCTAATTTGACCTAACAAAACAGGTGGCTCATCCCTAGCCATGTGGCTCAAGTGCAATCTATGTTCCTAGGCTCATCCTAGAAAATGCAAATTGACCAACTCATCAATGCACAACTATTAGCTCTCCTTAGCCCAATGCTAACATGCATTATCATGCCAAAACCACACATAATTCAAGCAAGCAATGCACTAGTGCCTTCCGACTTTTTTTGCATTTGTTCCAACCATGTGATCACTCCAAACCCCTTCTCATTCGCCTAGGGGGATTGGTCATTACAAGTCCACACCCCAAATTGATGCCCAATTAGCTCAATCAGTCTCATATGTCTTCCTAGGTCTTGTGGCTCAAATCTAGGTCCCCTTAGCTCATCTGTAGATGTGCAGAACAATTGATCTTCATGCATAACAGGGGTGTAAATAAATCTGACACCAAAAAAAGAAAATCCTCATCTTCCAAGTCCATACTAAGCATATGCATCAATCATTTTATACAACATATCATGAATATCTTGCATATAACAATATCGTGTATGAGCCCCAAGCTCAAACAAATGACATACATGCTATGACAAATGTCAACTATCTTATAGCAACATGTGTCCATTGAATTATTTCACTTTATAAATCACCTCATCCCAACTAGGGATCACCCTTTACAAACCAAGACATCACTTGAGATCACCAACCCAAAGTTAAAATTAACATTCATATTATGAATTATCATTTAAAATCACATATAAATCCATCTCATAGTTTTACAAATTTATTTATACAAAATTAACATATGGGATTTCACCTAGGTATTTTTATAAACACATATGTATTATATGATAAATTGGGAAATTCAACATCATAACATTTAAAATTACTCTCACATACCATAAAACAATGGAAAATAACTCAATATTATTACATTCATGAAATTCCATCAAATCGTCAATTTTCACAAAACCTCTACAAAACCCTAACATCATTAATCAATCCGATCATTTTAGTAAATCACAGTGCCCATATGCACAAGACTAGATTTAGGATGTGTTTGACAATGAAGAAAAAATATCGAGATAAAACTTTTTAATTTAAAACTTTTCGTTCTTTATAACTACCTTATTTTTCAATCATTTCTTTACATCTTCTTATGCAACTACCCTACTATTCAATTATTTTTACACAACTACCCGTACAACAAATCTACCTATTTTAACTTTATTCTCTTTACTCCTTATTATTACCTCTATTATATCATATCGTTTTATAACTTTTACTCCTAAAAACTTTTCAGCACAACTTTTATTACTTCCCAAACACACCTTTAGAAGCAAATTTTAAATCAACAGGGAAAGCATCCTACTTACCTCATTCAAAGAAATCCTTAAAATCTCTCAAAATTCTCCCCAAACCTTAGCTTAAATCTATACAATCTTTGCTCTTTGATTGTGATCTAAAGTTGTTTTAAAAAGGATTCGAAAGAAGAAGAACTAAAGAAAAAAGGGCAAAATGACCACATATATACTTATGATTTACTACTCCAGCTACTCTAACAGAAAAACACGGCTCCCGAAAAACATGGCCCCTATGTGATTTAGCTAAACTTCACTATTTTTCTCCTAATTTTCTCCATATAACTTCAAGTAAGACAATTCTTTTTTTTTTTTTGGATTCTTAAGTTCAAATCTTATTTATTCGCAAATTTTAGCTGAAAATTTCATCATTATCATAAATTTTTATATGGATTTTACTACACATTATTTATCAATATTTCCATCTGTTCACCAACTTATATAGCTACATCGCACAGTAATATTTTCAACACCAGCTTGATTGTTTTCACATCTCTCTTATTATGATAACATCACATTTATGTCATTTATTTGATTAAAACATATTTCACATAAAATTCGGTTTATCAGCCTAACTCTTTAATCGTTTTGCCTCAATAATGGACCTCATTGGCCAAATTCTAATTTATCACCTCTAATAAGCCTAAAATCATTTCTCACATATCACATATGTATCTAACATCTCATCCATGCTAGGAAAGTATCATGCCATTTTAAAAACTTCACTCATTAAGTTTATTTCTTATTAAATTTTCACTATTAGCGCTTAATGGCGTAATTATCAAAATCATCATCTCAAATCCATCTCAAAGCTCCATAAGCATGTTTCAATCATGTAGAGAACCACTCTAATGCAAACGGTGACTCTCATTTATGATTCTCTATCAATTTCACTACGTTAGTTGTTTTTGGCAATATTTGAAAACTAGATCCACTTTTGGTGTGTTTGGCAATGTACAAAGAATGTCAATCTAAAAACTTTCGCTCTCTATAACTATCATTTTTTTAATCATTTCTTAACATATTTCTATACAGTTGTCCTACTTTTCAATCTTTTTACACAAATACTCATATAACTAACCTATCTATTTTACATTTATTCTCTTTACTTCTCATCATTACTTCTATCATATCATATTATTTTCTTTTAATTAAAAAATTGTCATAACAAAAATCTTTTATCACTTTCCAAAGCACACCTTTTTAATAATTCTTCAAATCTTTCATTAAAATCTCACTAAAAATCATTTAAACTCATTGCAAATGTGTTAGGCACCTCACCCAATTTCACATACCTCAAATTGAGTTAACTCTAAATGAGTCTCATTATTAGTTTAAAATCTATACATATGCCTAAATCTCAATTGCTTATAGTATAAAATCAATGTAATGACTCACACATATCAAAAAGAATTTAAAAAATATGTTGGGATCCATTCTAGGCGTTTAAGAAGTTATTTACTAAAAGTTACTTTTTCATTTATGACTAATCAGAATGTTGCACATTTGCCTAAAACTTACACTTTTCTTATATCTATTATTTGGTTAAAAATTTTACTGTTATATAATCATCTCAAGAATCATCATATACATGATTCTCATATACAGTATATTCCATGCTCCTTGTTGCTAATACTTAGTTTATTACACAATATTTCATTGCCAAAAGATTTACTAGCTTCATTCCTGATGATTATCCTATTCCTAAGGCAGCAATCCTCAATCTTCACATATGCATCTGTGTTAATTTTAATAACACCTCCTTTTGAGCACATTCATTTAATAGGACCTACATTATGAGAGGTGTTCTAAACCATCAAGAGATTTGCAGAGTTATATTGGTGGAAAAACTCAACTGACCAAGAATAAATATCATTCAAAGAGAACTTGATTCCATCAGCAACATTCTAATTTCTATAGTTCTAAACTTGCTAGAACATATACATGCAAAATTTCATCTAAAAGGAATCATCCAACTTTCTAAGAACTATGAAAATTTTTGGTTCCGAGTTTATGACAAAATCAAAGAGAGGATGAGTGAATTGGGTTTTTTAAAATTCTTTTGGCGTATTAAAATTTAACCCCTTGTAAACTAGATCCTCTTGAATGAAAATGTGGAGAATAGAAGTGTAAATGAAGCAATAAAAACAAATACACAAGATTATAGTGGTTTGGGATATTCCTCCATACTCCGCTCCTTCAAGAGCACACCTTTGTATATTGGATTCTACTATTTCAATGAACTTGCAACTAGAGCCCTTGTTTACTTCTAGATTCTAGCTCTAGAGAGCCTTTATAATATCACACAAGTAGATTGTGAGTCACACTTCAACCACACACTACTTGTCTTAACCTGATCTTGGTCTCCAATACCAAATCAAGTGGAATCACAAAGGAATGAATAGAAAAAGAAATCTAAACTTTACATGTGTGTAAAATCAGTTTCAGCTCGAGGAAGAATGTTTGAAGTGATTTTTTGAGAGGATCGCTCTATCACTTTCAATAAATGGTGCAGTTTTCCTTATAGAGCACTTAATGATCACTTAAATGCTTGTGAGTTGGAAGGTGAAAGCTCATTCAATGCTCTCTCTAACCCTTTTTACTCCATTTGACTAGTCTTAAATAGATAGGGAGTACATTTGAATGTTAGAAGGTAGGTGACACGAATTTAATACGTCAATGTTTGAAATTTTCTAATCGTTACGATCCAAGTCACGCTCATAGTTAACTTTGGGTGTGACTTCGTCCTAGTAGCAAACTAGAGTCAACTTGGGTTACAAATTCGTACTTCAGTACTTCAATCTTTAAGCTTCGAGTTTTACTTAGAGTCTACTTGATCTCAGACTTGACCCAAGTCATAGGTGAAGTCGACTTGAGTAATGACTTCATACAATATCATGCTCATTGAAACTTTAATACTTCTGAAGCTTAATCCCAAGACGTATATGCTTTTGTTTCTCCAAATTATGTCTTTAAACATCTTCACTTTTGTAAATAAACCTTTGTTCTTCATAATTATGCACTTGGTCATTGTCCATTTGAAGCTTTGTCAATTCATTGGTGACTTGGAGCTTGAATCATAGTGGGTAAGGATATTTGAACCTTCTTGTTATCAAATTGAATGCTAATGTTGACTTGGGACACAACTTCACTGAAGTCACATGGCTGAGTTAAATTCATATGAAGCTTCATCCAAGTGGTATGTCGGAGTCAACTTGGGTTGCGAATTGACTTCATAAACTTAACATTGGAATCCTGAAGTTCATCTAAGTCACAATCAGAGTTGACTTGGGTTACGGCTTGACCCAATTCGCAGGCAAGGTTGACTTTGGTTCCGACTTCGCTTGCTCACACGTCCCCATTTTCAGCGTTATCCAAAAATTCACTGTAAAGTCGATACCGAAGTCGACTTGGAAATCAAATTGACCTAAGTCAATGCTTGAGTTGACTTGGCTTGCTACTCGACCTGTCATACTTTGAATTGGAAATTTTCTAATCTCAAAACAATCTTACGCACTTATTAGTAGCTTAAAACATCTCAAATTGAGTTGTTAATCATCAAAAGATGGATTGTACTTGATTTGCTATTGTTTCACAACAAAAATGTCCCAAACAGAGTTAAGTCTTCTTGCAAATAGGTAAGTAAACTAAGGTATTAAAAATATTTTTCTTACTTCACTATGCCTCCATAAAAAGATGAAAATTGTCTTTCCATCATGAGATTTACAAAGCCAACATAATGGATCCACTAGAATACTTATGTTAATTAGATTTATTTAGTGGGTAAAGTGTTTGTAATCATTCTCCAACTGAATATCAAGATCTTGGGTGGCAACTTCATTTTCCAAATCCCTTATAGCAGCTTAACCGCTGCTTTGTCGGTTATATATTTCTAGATTCCGTTCCTCCTTATCTTGGCTAGTTGTGTAAGTCGATAAGTAGAACATACATGAAAATATTGTCTTGCTCCTGCACTAATACTAGCTTTCCCCATCTTTTAAAAGGGACATTGCGATATTATAGATGTGGTTCAAACTCACCTCCCTTACGAGTAAGATCACATCATCCATAGTCCACTCTTTCATCTTATGGTTAATGAATTGCAAGACCATAGCATTTTCGTCAAAACATTCACGTCGAGGCCCATATATAAAAATGTTTACATCCATCCACCTATCATTAAAAAATTTAACAGATTTCCCATGTCTAATCCACCACTAGCCCCCTTCCTTCAAAATAGATCAAGCCACAAGAATACTCCATTTCATACTCACTATACAATTCTAAGAACTTGTGTGTGGGAAGTATGTACATTTCAGTATGCGATGGTAGAGGAAAATACACATTTTTTAGTAGTCTCTAGTCTTGCATTGTGATTGAAGCAAGGATAAAAGCACCTAAGTCAAGAAATCCTAACTCACCACTAGCTTTAGAAATGCATAACTTGTTGTTAGCAATCTCTTCATAAGTGCACAAATCGAAAATTATAGTATACGAAATATTGATTCTATAGGAAATTTGAGAATTAAGACATTAAATTTAAATACTAATATAACATTAAAAATAAGAAATGAGTAAAAAAGGAATAATAAGAAAAAGTGATATTTAGAACGCCAAATGGGGATTAAAAATCACATGATGAAAGTGCCTAGAGTCTAAGATTTCACATACATCTTCTGTAACAGATTTATGGAGTGTTTATTTAATCCAGTTATTATATGTTAAAGGAGAATAAACATTAAATTATCCTTACACATTCTCTTGAAGCCTATAAATCATAACCCTAATATATTCTTAACTGCATATTCTTATGAGATTAAGTCAATTAGGATTCATTAAGTTTTGTAGCTATACATGAAATTCCTTAAGGTCATAATGTATTTTCTCACGGTCTTAGATTTTCAAGTTTAATATCTTGATTATCATATATTAGACTTCTATCTCTCGGCTTCATCATCTAATATATGAGAATCATTAGCAAAATGTAGTTCTTCACACTATGCAAACATTAAATCACAAAATACTAAATTAATGTAGAACACGTATTTTTGACTATTTTCGGCTCGTTTCGCCCCGTTTCACTCTGAAACTTTTTCGACACATTCTAAATTTCTTTGATCCTTATTTTACCTTATTTTAATCTTTAAAAATCATCAAATCACATGTCTTGGTCCTTGAGCTTTGAACTTCTCAATATAGACACACATTGCGCTAAAATGAATGGACTAGCTTTAATTTCCCATAACTTTTGATCCAGAAGGAGTTATGAATGCCACAATATGTTAACAGAAAGCATTTATTGTGCCCATTGACATGGCAACATGGGCAAAGCCCACTTAAGTTTTTTCAATGTCAAAATTCATTATTTTTGTATGATTTAGGACTCTAAATTTGCACATACTTTCCTACTTTACACAAATCAATCCTACACAAATCAGTCAAATGTGACTATTTTGTGCTAAGTAAAGCTAAACCAATCAAAATATGGTTCAAAATATCTTTAAAACTCAAGTTCTTCTAAATTAATATTCAAAATAAATAATGAAAAAGTGACTTAACACTTGTTTAAAGAGTACCAACTCATTATTCATTTACCATTATTATCAATCCATTAAATCCTACTTGCAAACATTATCAATTCATGAAATAGTTATTGCGACTCAAGAAACAAACTTGTGGTATAATATAACATAGCTTACACCACAGTTTTGAGAAGAATATCGTTACCACCAAATGATATAAACTTTTTTTACCAACATTGTAGCCTCTTCCACACTCTTTCCTTAAGATTTTGAAATACAAAGGATTTAGATTTACCAACCCAAATTGGTAGGTGTAAATATATTTGAATTTGTTGGCCTTAAGTTCTAATCATATTTTCATTGTTAGATTTTATTTTAATTTTGGTATTCTTACTAAAATACAAAGTCATTTTTTAATATTTTCCATTTATCTGGAACATTCACCATAAATTTCAAGGATCCTTTTCATTTTCAACATCATCAGTAAAGAGTAAATGGGAGATAAATGGGCTAGCCGCATTAGTTTTTATACTATGAAGGATGCCCCTCTATGTGCATCACTAAAAAGAACTAAAAATCCCATGTAAAATAAGAAAATATAAGCAGAAAAAGGGTTTCCCTATCTTAGCCCTCTACTAGGAGTGAAGGATGAAAATTTGAAACCATTGATTGATATTTGATATGTCACTGAGCTTATGCAGTTTTCAATCTACATCACCCATTTGTCATTGAATCCCATTTTCCTCATTACCTATAATACAAATGATCATCCCACTCTGTCATAGGCTTTCGCCATTTCAAGCTTCACTGCCATTTCTTCTTTTCTGCCTCTATTTCTACTTCTAAGAATGCGTAGTGCTTCATAGGCGATAATAATATTTTCTATAATGAGTCAGCCGAGAATGAAAGTGCTTTGTTGCTTAAAAATCAACCCATGCAAACTTTCTTTAAGTCTATTAGCGAGCACCTCAGCAATTACTTTATGCATCACATAAAATAGACTAATCATGTGAAATTTAGTAATTTGCAATGCTCCCTTCTTGTTCAGTATAAAGAAGATGTCAATCTGATTTTTGTGTCTTAAAACTTTTGTTGCACATTTGGATTAGAGTAATTCATAAATTTTCAATAAACAACAAATACTTTGCTACGCATAATGTGCAAATATCGTTTATAAAATTCCACAGGAAATCCATCATGACCAGGGGCATTAAGTGGGTGCATATCACTTAACACCTTAGTCACCTCCATCATTGTTATAGGCCTTACAAGCAATTTTGTCTCAACTACAAAAATCTTGTTTAACATCTTATTCAAAACTCTATGCGTATTCGTTGGATTCTCACTACAAAAGATCTTCTTGAAATACTTGATTGCAATTTATTCTTTCTCCCCATGTTTCCATCATTTAGTCCTCCTGATCATCTATTAGTATACCAATATAGTTCCTCCTCTTACTTGAGGTAATCTGATGGAACTAAAGAATGTTTTCATCTCCATGTCGTAACCAATTCAACCTTAATCTCTACCACTAAATTAGCTATATTCGAGCAGTGAATTAACCCTTCTTTCAATACTCTTAATCTTGTCGTTTCTTCTTTCGGGTGGCAGCTGATGCTTCTAGTGGCCTAGAAAAGGTTGTTGTTCTTGAATCACCTTTGGAATATTCATCCTAACTTTTTATTCTATATCTATAGCTTTTGTTCATAACACCAAAGAGCATAAATGTATCCAATTTGTCGTTTGTCCACCTTTATCATCTAAAGAGTGCCATATATACATGATAAAATTAGTAGCGATTGATCTTTGGCCTAAAGCGTTCCAATTTTGAATTCTTGGCTTAGTTTTTTTCATTTTTTGGTTATAGTTTAGTGTCAATTGGACTATATGATCAAAGACGACTATTGTGAACTTAATTGAAAATTTGCAATTAAAGATATATCTATGTTTTGATGATTAATAACTAAATTCAAGAATATTAAATGTAGTAATGTATTTGGTTTAGTATTTGAGGTTAAACAATTCAAAATCAAAGGAAAATAGATCAAGTCACATAGCCAAGTCAAGCTAGCGATCGGCTTGGGCCAATTTTATGTTGAAGTCGATCTCAGAGAGCAACCTGGAATGAAATAAATGAATATTCGAGGAGCACATAGGTTAAGTTGTAGCCCTGGGTTGACTTCGACTGCGACTTGGGTGAAATTGATGGCCAAGTCAACCCTAAAAGTTGCATTTTTTTGCTAACTTATTTTATTGCAAGCAACGTCGCACTTCAAGTTGACTCTAGACAATGACTAGGTGAAATCGCACCTCAAGTTGGAGCATATGAAGTCACACACGAAGTTCACTCCATCTTGCGACTTGGGTCAAGTCTGAAATCAAGTCGACTTAAGTTCAAGACTCAAGATTGAAGAAGCTCAAGAGCTAATGTTTAAAGTTCCAAGCCTATAACGTTTAGTTACGTCGTATACCCAAATCAACTGCACTTGCGACTTAGGTTAAGTCCAAAGCTCAAGTCGACCTGAGAAGGAACTTTAGAGGCATAAACAAGGAAGAAAACATTCAGCAAGCAAATGGGCGACCGAAGTCGCACACTAAGTTGACCTCAGTATGCAACTTGGGTGAAGTTACACTCAAAGTGGACTATAGATGCGATTTGAGTCATAAAGGTCAGAAAAATTCAAACGTTGATGCGGATTAAGTACGGTCACTGACACTCCAACATTCAAATAACTCCAACAACTATTTAAGACATGGAAAGATGAGTTATGAGGCTTAGCTAGAATATTGATTGAGCCTTCAACTTCCCATATTCAAGCTATTAAGTGTGCATTAATTGTTCTTCAAGAGAGATTCTTACTTCTATTGCAAAGAGTTGCAAGTCTTTCACATTCTCAAGCTTCTCAAGAGTCATCTCAAGTCTTCAACTGCTCTACATGAAATTGCAATATATAGATTTCTTTATTTAATTTATTCTTGTTATATTATGATACTTAGCTTGGTGTTAGAGACCAAAGCAAAGTTGAAATTATTAGTGTACGATTAAAGAGGAACTCACCATCTACTTATGCATTTGCTGTAATGGTCCCCTAGAGCTATAATGTAGAAGAAAATAAGGGGCTCTAGTTGTAATCTCGTTGAGATAGCGAAACTCAAGATATAAAGGAGTGTATGCTTGGAAGAGTGGAGTGGAAAATGTTGCTCGAACTACTATAATTTATTGTCTCTTGTGTTTACTGCTTTCATCTATTTATTGCTCTAGCTCGCTCTTTATGTTTCATTTAAGGGGATTGAATTCACAAGTAATTAAGTTCTAAATTAATAAAGAAAATTTTAAAGAACTCAATTCAACCCTCCCCTCTTGGATTTTTTCGTAAACACGGGACCAAAAACTGTAAGAACACCATGCCAAATTTGAGTAAGCAAAATGAAAAATGTAGTCAACCATAACTAATGCATGATCTAGGCATATGTCCACTCTGTTATCTTCACCTTTGTTATTTGTTCAGGTCACAGGCTCCTTAATAAAACCCAAGTCTTGTAGATTGCAGCAATTAATTACATAATGAAAAAATTCATATGATGCTCATTCCTCATGTTCTTACTTATGTTTCTTTTTGAATTGCCTAAGATCACATTAAAGTCCCCAATCACAACCATAGAACATTAGACTAAGCCTCAAGTTGACATAATAGTTCTTGAGATGTTGTTCTTCTATTTGTTTTTGGGTTATTGTAAAACCTAGTAATCTTCCATTCCTACTCATATCCTATTGTCTTAAGGTGGTTATCAATATGGTTTAAGGAATATGAGTTGATCAAGACATCCATTTCACTATTCCAAAACATGAATAATCCATCTCTATGATAAATATAGTCCACTTCAAACAACATTCATACTTCAATCTATTCTTGATGATGTCTAACTCTTGATTCTTCTGCTTTGTTTCACACAAAAATAGCAAGAGAGTCTTGTCAAGAAGATTGTGAATTATGCATGGGTTCTTAATCCCATGATACTTCCAAGCGATGATAGATATTTATTTTAGGCAAGGTAAGTGGGGAGCTCAACCTTACCATAGATAGTTGGCTTTTACTAGTTTATTCTCCAATTTTCTCACTCTTAAGTAGACCACTAGAATTCGGCTATTCAGATAGTTATTTTTTGGCCAAACCTCGACACTTGACAGTAGTAGCATATCTCTTAGTTAAAATAAGATCCTTTAACATAGGTCCCTCATATTAATGTCTATGTTTTACTCGATCAAGGAAATATGTCTTAGTCTATTTCCTCGATTTCTTCATATAAATGTTGCTTCCCATGGGGGATTGGAATTGTTGTTCAAATACATTTGTATATTCCATTTCCCTAAATTGGTTTTGGTCATGGGCTACTACCTAATGAGACAATTCTGTACTTAACTCCCTGTATATTTCTTTATACCTTTGGTATGGTGTTAGCTGATTATTAGGGTCCTCCACAGTACTTGAACTTCTTTTACATAGAAATAATGGTCCTCCTTTTGCTATAATTAGAAGTTTATGTTGGTCCCGAGTTTAAGGTAAAATCCAAGAGGGAATGGGTAAATTGAGTTCTTAAATTTTTTTTTGCTATTTCAGTTGTAACCTCTTGTGAATTTAGTCCCCTTGAAAAAACAAGTGGACAATATAAATGCAAGTAGAATAAGAAAAAATTAAACTCAAGAGATTATAGTGATTCAGGACAACCTTCCCTACTCTATTCCTCCAAAAACACACCCTTATACCTTGGGTTCCACTATGCAAAATGGAAAAATAATTAGAGCACTTGCTCTCTTTTAGATTTCAGCTCTTGGGGGCCTTTACATACTCTACACAAGTAGGTGATGAGTCACATTCCAGTCACACACTACTTTTTCTTCACTTGGTCTTGGCTTTCAATACCAAACTAAGTGGAATCTCCAATAAATAACAAACAGAAATAATACTACACTTTACAGATGCGTAGAGAATAAGTTTTCGCACAGAGAAAAACGTGTGGAATGATTTGTTGATTGATCAGTTTAGCACTTGCAGTCAATTACTCAGTTCTTCTTGGAAGGTCTCTTTGATGATCACTTAAATGCTCAATCAATGCTCTAGCTGACTCGCTCCCTCTCTCCCTTTTATTTGATGTGTATTAAATATGGGAGGAGTAAATTTTAACATTAATAGTAGATGGTGCGCATTTAATGCGCCAATGTTCGAATTTTTCTAATCGTTGTGATTCAAGTCGATATCAAAGTCAACCTCGAATGCGACTTCACCCAAGTCGCAGATTGGAGTCAATTTGGATTACAACTTCGGTCTCAGCTGTTCAGTCAGGTTCCATTCTAGAGTTGACTTGGGTTGTAACTTCATCCTTTACTTGGTTCATTGAAACTTTGTCGTAGTGTGATCTTGATCTAGTTGTATAATCTTCCTTAAGCTTGAAACATCATGATTTGGGCTTCATCTATCTAAGCTGAATGTTGGGGTCGACTTAGTTTACAACTTCACTGAAGTCGCATGTCTGAGTCGACTTCATGCGCCACTTCACCTGAGTCACATGTCGAAGTCGACTTAGGTTACAACTTGACTTTATCAGGTTTGACTAGCGAAGTTGACTTTAGTTGCGACTTCACCTACTCAAGCTTCTTTATTTTAGCACTGTCGAAAATTGATGCTTTGAAGTTGATGCTGAAGTTGACTTCAGTATAGACTCAACCTAAGTCAATGCTTGAGTCAACTTGGCTTAGGACTTGACTTGCCAAGCTTTGATTCTTGAGATATCTAGTCCTTAAATCATCTCAACACACATATTAGTGCGTTGATACTTCTCAAATTGAATTGTTAATTATCAAAACATAGATTCTACTTGATTTGCCAAATGTTTACAACAGTTTATTCATAAGGTCCCATGTGATTATGGACCTCCAAAAGTTATACTGTCAATATTCTCTTATGTTATAATAGGTCTAAGTCCAAAAGGTGATTTTAGAAGAGTGTTGCTTCCTTTTCAATCTTTGTGCTTCTTCATCTTCTCAAGATTAACTTTTATACGTATCTTGGATTGACCTCTAATGTCTTACTATTTTGGAAATGTACTCCAGTACTGATTCCTCATTCAATACAGTTGATTCCTTGATCCCCTTTATATTCGAAAAAGTTTTGTGGACCTCACCCTCATTACCTCACCCTCATTTGTTCCCTTATCAACATAGGTGAACCCCAAAGCACTACTTTGATTTTTACTAAAAACACAAAACATCCTTGATGTGGATGCCTAAGCCTTCTGCATTGATTTTGCTTTATGACTCTTATTAGATAGGACGGTCCCATGTCCTTCCCTTTATGCCATGATAAGTCACATACTAAATTAAGATACTATCTTCAAGCTTCTCTTTCATGAACGTGCTAGAACACGTTATCATCACCCATAATAGAATCAATAAGCACTACTTGCAAAGGATTTCCCGCAATAAGATTGGCAATAAGATGTTGATTTCCCAAACCTACGGAGTATTGACACAAATCTACCTTATTTTTCTTCTAACTCCCTCTTCTAAACCAATAGTTTTGAAGTCCACTCGTAGATGGCTACCATATGGCATGTTGACCTCCATTGTAGTCTTCTTATCAAGAAGTCACATATCAGCAATCCTTATTTATATATCCCATTCATCCACATTGAGAATAGAAAGTAATTTTTCATATTAAAACATGACCCTTTTTCTTCTATCATCCCTAACCTTAATGAAGATACCTCATCTTAAAGAAATTCTTACATCGACTTTGACGTTGAGTTTGATATATTGATTTCACATTCATCTCATAACACTTACTAAATGAACTTCCAATTTTTGTCTCAATAATTTTCTTATCATAAATTAGCAGCACAACAGTGACTTGGAGCCAAATGGGTATTTTATGTAAAGTTATATTTGTTGGATCCATCAGTGCTGATAGCTCCTCAAATGATAATGTGTCTATCAACTACCTCCCAATGAACATTCAATTGAATCCATCTTTATACTCGAACTTAATCACATAAATATTAATATCAATTTCCACAAAATAGTAGTTACCTCTAAGTTTCCAAAACCTTCTCATTGTTTGACATGAACAACTCGACAAGGAGCATAGAGCATAAGGTTAGTCATTTGGATCAATCAATCTCAATGCTTTATTATTGATATTACCCATCAGTAGTTTTTTACTAAGTAGAAATGCCTCCTCAATTGCTATCTAGCTCGCCACCACAACCAAGAAAGGATAGAGTAATCCTTACCACAGTAGAGAAAGAACAAAGTAATCTTTTCTAGTAGCCTCCTAACCTCAACTCACTCATGCTTCAAAATTTTGCCATGAATGGAAAAACGAGAGAGGGCTTCCAATCTAGACCTAACCCCCTTTATTTTTAATATATTGATGATCGATAATTTAGTCAATTGATATTTAATATTAAACTATTTTAGTATGTTGATTTCACACATTTGTAGATGTCACCTACGCATAGTGACACTAAACAAATGAAAGAATTTTTATGATAATATAAAGGTCAAATTTCATATATACCCATAAATTTTACCCTTAATTTCATTTACATGTACAAACTTCAAAAATTTTAAGTATACTGACACATTTTGCTTGAACTTTCATTCATAATCATACTATTATGGACCTTAAAGGGGCTGTTAGCTCCCTACGATATGACAAATATACCAAAGCCTTAATATAACTTGGGTTTGGTTTACCCAAAGCTAAAAATTTATATTTAAATAATATATAAATATATAATTATAAAAGTACTAAAAATTTGTTATAATGAAAAATTTTAACTACAGAATTATACATATTGGCATATTCATCATTTCTCTAAGTGGTAATAGTTCATTTAATAGATCCCTAATAATGTGAGTATGAATAAAATTCTAGATAAAATACATGAGTGTTTTTGAAAATGTTGAAAATTTATGGGTATAAATGAAATTAGAGTTGAAATTCATTCGTATATGGGGAATTTTTCTTAACATACATAATGCTAAATATAATAAATGGAGTACGTTTTCAATCTTAAGATATTAAAAATAAAGTGTTACATAAAAGATGAATTTCAAAGAAGCAAACCCAATATAAATGAGTGTAATTTGGTTTACTTAGACCCAAACTCAACCTAAATTCATATGCTATTGCTGACCTCAACTCAAAACTATATGGAATTTCTATCCTTGAGTTCGAGTCGGTCTTAATCAATTTAGAGTTATGTTCTAATTTAACTTGCAATTAGGGTGCAACTTAAGTCATGAAACTTGGTTTCACTTTAACTCTAATCCTAATCTTATTTATAAAACTTAAACCCTAACCTTATTTGTGAAAATTAAGTTTGGGTTGAGTTTCAAATTAGAATTTTGGTTAACAAAATTTCTTTTGATTTAAGAGTAACAAGTTTAAAATTTTATATGAATATATAATAACTATAAACCACGTAACCAACTTTAATATACGTAGTCTAACTATATTTTTAAAAAATATAATATTATATAATATATTTTAGAAGAAAATTTAACCTTTCAAAGAAAGATAAAAAATTTATGAACTTGAAAATAAATAATATAAATATAAAGATGGATGTAAATGAAAATAATGTAATTTATTGATAATAAAACTAAACATGTATCAAAAAATAAATATAAAAAATATGAAATGAATAAATATAAAGAAATGTTATTTATATACAGGGATGTTTTTATGAAACCCCTCTTCTGTGTAAACCTCTCTATTTTTAATATCTAAATTGTTAACAAAAATTTAGCATCATCTATTGTATTTAGCATCATTTAGATTATCATAGAAACTCTTTCACTTATTTAGTATCAACGTCTATGGGCCCATCCGTAAATGTATAAAATCAATGTAATAAAATAATTTAAAACTAAATATCAAGTATAAGTAGTATTTTCAACATCTAAACCATCTAATATCACTATTATATAGATAAATAATTTTATAAAGCATTATTATATTTTAATATATATGCGAATGGATTTAAATATTTCCTAATTTACACATGACTATACTTATTTTTGAGCAAATATTACCCATCAATGTATTTTATTTGGATAAACTTGTTGTGGACTCAATTAAAAAATCAAAACAAATCTATGTTTTGATGATTAAAAATCCAATTTTGATGGTTTAAATGGACTAATAAATTTGGTGAAGTATTTTTAAGTTACAAATTTCAAACATTAAAGTATAGTAGATCAAGTCTCATAACCAAGTTGACTCAGATAAACAATTTGGATCAACTCCATACTCAAGTCAACCTAAAATGTACCTTGGGATGAAGAGTTTTTAAGATCTGAAGTACAGACAGGTCAAGTTGTAGTCCCAAGTTGACTCTACTAGCGACTTAAGCAAAGTCGATAGCTAAGTTGACTTAGGGAGTTGCATGTTTTCACTGACTTAAAGTTGAACAAGTGAAGTTGCAACCCAAGTCAAATCTACCCTATGACTTGAGTGAAGTCCAAGACCAGGTCGATCTCAAACTCTCACTTGCATTTTTGAGGAAGATTTCACACACTCAGTACCAAAAGTCAAGTCTCACATCCAAGTCGACTCCGCTGAGCGACTTAGATGAAGCTCAAGATCAAGTCAACTCAAGTCAAGGACTTAGAAGATAAATACCATAGAAGCATATTTTTTAAAGTTTAAGGTTTCAAATCGCCAATAAAATTGCATAGCCAAGTTGACTTCACTAGTGACTTGGGTGAAGTTCTAGAGCTAGATAGACTTAGGGGTTGCATATTTCTATTGAATGATAAGATACGTGTAAAGTCTCACTCGAAGTCGACTCCGCATGCGACTTCGGTCAAGTCGAGGACCAAGTCAACCCAAGTTAGAACTTAAGGAGAATTGCATTTCAAAGGAGAACTTAAGACGTAGAAATGCCCCAATCAAAGTCACACCCCAAGTCGACTTCAATGTGCGACTTGGGTGAAGTTACAGCCAAAGTCGACTCTTGTTGTAACTTCTACTATAATGGTTGAAAAAATTTAAACATTAACACATTTAATTCGTGCCAACTATCTCCTAATGTTCGAAATAACTCCTCTATTATTTAAACCATGTCAAGTGAAGTGAATAAGATTAGCTAGAGCGTTCATCGAGCTTTAATCTTTTCACCTACAAGCATTCAAAGTAATCATTAAGTGCTCTTCACAAGAACTCCATCATTCATTGCAAGAGCTGCAAAGTTTTAACCTTTCAATCCTCCAAGAGTTCTTCCCTTATGATGAATCTTCCCTATATAACTTATAATATGTAGAATTTCTTAGTATTCCTTTTATCATACTACTACTTGGCTTGGTGTTGGAGACCAAGTCCAAGTAAAGACAAGTAATGTACAGTTGGAGTATGACTCACTATCTACTTGTGTGGTGATTGTAAAGGGCCCCTAGAGTTATAATCTAGACAAGAGTAAGAGTCTAAGTGTATCTCTAATTGATGCAATGACACCCAAGACACAAGAGAGTATTCTTGGAAGAGTGGAACAGAGAGGATTGTCCCGAACCACTATAATTTCTTATGTCTACTGCTTCCTATTATGTTTGCTCTATTACTTTCCAAGTGTTCATTCAAGAGGAAATATCTTACAAAGGGTTAAGTTTTAAATTTTAAAAAAAACTTAATTCACCCTTCTCCTCTTGAATTTTGCTATGAACTCGGGACCAACAAAACCTAGTTTCTTAGCCAAACAAATGATCTGAAATATAACGAACGGATTAGATTTTTTATCAAGAATCAAAATCCTAATTTTAAAAGAGTTATATGGAATCCCTTATATGTAACGTGGTTACATATAAACGAGCCCAATACACGTATTATGCACAATATATTTTATATTAAATAAAAAAATAAAAAAATAAGGATTGAGTTCCTCTATTTTGTGTTTGATTAAACCCTATCACCAAACCTATTTATGATTAGGTTTACTCGAGTTTGGGTTACAAAAATGCAAATTTAAACTTGTATTTCATGCAACCCTTTTCTTTTTTTAATGATATTGTAGATGATTTAAATGTTGAAATATCAATTTTGAAATACCCTTTTTTTTAATGATATTGTAGATGATTTAGATGTTGAAATATAATTTTAAAATTGATATTTAACATTCAATCATTTTTATATGTTGATTTTTCACATTCATAAATGAGCCTACGCATAGTAATAAAAGACAAATGAAAGAGTTTTTATTATAATATAAATGATATTAAATACAATAAATAAATTAAATTTTCCATCAAATAGTAGGATATAAAAAATAGAAGGGGAATTGTCTATTAAATCCTCTAACTTTACGTATTCGCATTTTAAACCCTAAGGTTTATGTTTCTAGTATCCTAAACTTGTGAAATTTTATTTTTTATATTTTAAATTCTCGGCTCTCATGACGTTAAAAAATATCCTTACCTTTGCATTTTAAATTTTCTAACTTTACTATTTACGTTGTAATTCCTGAATTTATCATTGCATGTGCATCATATTATGTACACTATCAGAGCACTAGTTTAAATAGTTCTTCACTAATAATTTACATATTTTTGTATTTGCTCATATAATATTATTAAACTTAAATATTTTTAACTAATTTGAAATATTTTAAAAAAAATTTCAATGAAACTTAAGCAAAAATAATATTAAGTTAAAGTTGCAAGTTGTTTGCAATTTGACATGTAGTTATAAGAGACAGAGGTCTAAAATCCAAAAGCTAAACTTCACCGGGTTTTTAATACCAATACCCCAATCTCATGGATGAAAATACAAATACGTAAAGTTAGAGGATTTAAAAGCAAACTCTTCAAAATAAAATAAATTATATAGAAGAGGATTTCAAAATAGCAAAAGTCTTCTATCTTAATTCTCTTTAATTATAGTCATTATCTCTGTTGTATCACATCACTTTCTTACTTTTTAAACATTTTTTTACAATTTTTTTTACCTTATTAAAACAGAACATTAAAAAAAAAAAAAAAAAAAAAAAGGCAACAGAAAGTAAGAAACACGTACTTTCTCCATGCGCAGTTGCGCACGAGCTTCGTGGTGATTCTGTTCCCTACACCACATGAAAAACGAAATACACCGTCGATATTGCAGTCTGAAAGAGAAATTCAGGTATGGTAGAAATTCATAAAAGTTCAAAAAATTAATATTCCAATTGTTTTTAAAGTTCTGCTATTCACTGCATTTAAATATAATTTAGTGATTTACAGCTGCATAATAAAATTCACAAACCAAATGGTTTTAACTCTCATCCATTCATTATCTATTGATCATAACGAAACAAGAGCATAGCACAGAAGTTAGAAGTCTCATAGTTGTGAAAAGTTTTCGAAAATATAGTTTTCATCAACGTATAGTACATCAAGCGTCATTATTAATATCAGACTAATTTCCAAGGCTTTTAGGTGGTCAAGGTTAGGAAATGAATTGCAATGTACTAGACGCATTTAGAGAGCATTTGGAAACGTTATAAAGTGACAACCCAGCACCGGGGACCCGATCATATGCTCTCGGGCGTATACACCTATTTTTTTATTTTTTTTTGAATTTTTTTTTTACAATAGTGTTAATCTATGTGTATAAATTTTTACCATTTTTGGAGTATTTTAGATATTTATTTTTTATTTTTCAAAATCAGTGGCATTTTAGGTAATTTTAAATTACTAAAATGCCACTGATTTTTAAAAATCCGAAATAAATATCTAAAAATCTCCAAAAATGGTAAAAATTGATACATACGTTAAATACACTTAGGTTAACAAGTTCATGAAAAAAAATTTTAAAAAATTAAAAAAATAGGTATATGCGCCCGGGAGCATTGATGTTCAATGCTCCCGAGAGCATAGGATCAGAATCCCCCATTACCGACTAGTCATCTACGACATACTGCCGGTTATTACACCTCCTTTTTTGTGCTTTTCTCAAATATACTAATTACATTTAACCCTAATTACAAATATATTCATTAGATTTCAAAATTTTCAAATTTACCCACCACATTTGTATCTAATCCCAAAAATACTCATTCCATTAAATAAGTTAACAGTCATCCATTTAAATGGCGGTTATATTTTCATAAATGCCCCAAATACCCCTGATGTAAAATAATAAGAGATGAAACAAAATGAAACTAGAGCTCTCTAGATTTAAAATTTTTCTATAATTAGAATAGAAATGAGTTATGATATTCAAAATTTTAAATTCAATCTTAAATTTGATTGTCATATTGGTAACTTCACAAATGGGCTAATAACATTTATTGAAGTTTGTAACAAAGTGAGCATTTTTAAAATTAAATTCAAACGTAGTGGGAATATTTAGAATTATGGTCAAACATAATGGGGTATATTTGGGAAAATCTCCTTTTATTTTTTTAAAATTTTTAACAAAACTCTTAATATAAGTGTATATTATTTATAAATTAAGTTTTGCTAATTTTAGAAATATTTATTTTTTTTTTATTTTTAAATATAGGGATATTGTGATCATTTTAACCTCTATGAAAATGACTAAAATACTCTTGTATTAAAAAATATAGAATAAATATATACATATATTTAAAAATAGCAAATCTTGATTTATAGATAACATACACCTAGACAAATAGGCTTATTAAAATATTTTCAAAAAATATTTTAAAAAATGGTATTTCAAACTGGTCTAAAATAGAACAATCTCAAACGAGTTTGAGAATATCATAATGCCTCCTCGCTCCAACTCCTTGAACCGAAAGTGTAACCCAGTTAAGTTCAACCCATGATGTGTAATCCAACCCATTTCCTTTTCAACCAAAAAACCTTTCACATAACTCATTTCAATTAAAAAATAAACAAATAAATGATATTTCAAATTCAAGTAAATTATTAGCATTTTAAATCATTTATTATTTTTGTTTTTATTATTCAAACTACTTCAGCCCACCAACCCGTTAACAACTTGCAAACTAATCTGGGTATGCTAAACAAATTAGAGTTATGCCTGATATTTTTATAGAAGGGTTGTCAATGTTTAAGGTGGTGACTTCTTTTAATGATTGGGATTATGGTTAATATTCAACCCCTTAAACCTGACTTGGTTACACCCTTAATTGGGTCAAGTTTTTCCAAATTGGGTGGGTTCAAACTATATTCAATTCTAGGTTAACCACGAGTCTGGTTGAAATGGGTTTGTTTATAAAATTCTCAAAAAGTCAAATTCAAACTTAATTTTTCCTAGTTAAGTTCATACTAACCTAAGACAAGTTTCATGCCTACATATGTGGGCTCAGCTTCTCTGTAATTATGTTCACCATATTTATTTTGGCACACGTAGATAGATAATTCGAAATCCACTCCACGCCGACGTTTAGAATGAAAATTATTTTTTTTAGGTAGGAGAGTTTTACCAAATCAAAGATGCCCATGGTGGCACCTGAGAACACGTAAAATGAATTTCGAAGTTATATTTTGAACATGGGTAATTTGCAAATATACCCGCTAGTTTGACCATAATTGCAAATATACCTACATAGTTTCTGAAATTGTAAATAGCCCTCTCAAGTTTGACCATAATTATAAATATACCCATACTGTTATGGTGTCATTACTGTACTGTTTCAGCATGGTATATTTGCAATTTTAAAAATTAGGTAGGTATATTTAGTTTTTGCAAATACACCTTTGTAGTTTGTATATATATGCAAATATGACCACGTCGTAATGGTGGAGTAACAATATTATAATGGCATGAGTTTATCTGCAATTATGGTCAAACTACGTGGAGGTTATTTGTAATTTTTGAAACTATACAGGTATATTTCCAATTATGGTCAAACTAAGTGGATGTGTGTGTGTATATATATATATATATATATATATATATATATATATATATGCAAATTACCCTTTTCAACATCTAAATTGTATAAAAATATTATTAGCATGCAGATATATGGTTCTATAAATTATTATTGCACTGTAAAGCATTTATAAATGGACCTAATCATTTGTCATGATTTGCAAATAAATTTATATTTTAAAACAAATGAGGCTCGCTCACCCAAGATTACAATTGAAATAAGTTTTTAGTCACATCAGTGATATTAAACGATATGACCCATGAATTTTGGTTTAAAAATCAAGGTGGCCACATCTAAGAGGTTCCCAAGATTATATATAAAAGGAATAAGCTATTCTTAGTCGCCACGTAGTTTGCATTGTTGGTAGACTTGAATGGTTCATGAACGTTTTGGGCAGAAAGGACTTAAATTATATTGAAATTATTTATTTTTTGCGTTTGGATATCAGGCAAAGTCCAGCCGTAGCCACTCATATAGCAGTAGAGGTGACAGGAAAGGGTTGTTGCTTTCAGTTTTGACGAAGTCAGTAAAGGTGGGCCCATTCTCATACATCCATCCATCATCAATCAGATTCACGTTTTCCAATGAATTTACCTTATCTCCATCAAGATTCTAGACAGATATTCCATCTATTACGAGATGGGTGGGCCCACGATTTTACAGATGGCATGAGGATATGGGAGTACTTGACGGCTAAGATAAGTTTTCAGGTTTTTATTTTTATTTTTTCAAAATGGACATGTCATTATGATAATTGAGTGTTTAGCAGCTGTAATTTAGCATTATGCAAAATAAATCTTATAACTTTTGCGCGTTCCCAAAATGAAATTTATTGTGCTTTTATGAAAGATAAAACGCTTTACGTTATGGGAAGCTAATCTTGGGTGTGTTTGGTAGAAAATGTCAAGTTAAAACTTTTCAATCTAAAACTTTTCATTCTCCACAACAATCATATTTTTTAATTTTTTTTTCACATTTTCCTATACAAATACCCTACTTTTCAATCATTTCTACACAACTATCCACACAACTAACCTATCTATTTTAACTTTATACTATTTACTACTCATCATTACCCCTATCATATCACATCATTTGACAACTTTTACTCTCTAAAACTTTTCATCAAAAGTTTTATTCATTACCAAACACACCCCTTATCAGCCCATGCTAATAAGAGCTCCTGTTCACCACTTTTTATATATATATATATATTTTGTTTTTCATGAATGAAAATGTAAGTTCAAATTTATTTAAATTATATATCAAAATTCACAAAATTGAGGTGTAGCTGTGCATTTTTTCTAAATTTAAAAAATAATCCTTTCTTGGTGAAAATCATTGCGGTAGCCAACACTGTCGTGAAATTCAGATGCATTTGGTTTGAAGTAAGAATCAGAAAAAATTCCTAAAAATGAGAGAGCAGTGTGAAATGATAAGAGTAATGATTGAAACATAAAGCAGTTAGGTACGAAAAAAATGAAAAAATATTTGAAATGTAAACATAATGTGTGAAAAATAGAGTATTGAGGGAGTTAAGATATCAAATAAGAAGGATTGAAGAAGCTTTTGTGTATATGTGATTGTGATTATGAATAATCCTATTGAGATATTGATAATTAATAAGTTAATTAAAATATTAAAGTAACATTAATTAGGTTTATGCATTGCCAAACAATATAAAGTTAAGAATTTGCATGATAAGAATCATACGACTTCAACAACCAAAAGAAAGCTTAAAAGATCAAAATGAAGAATTTGGTATTCAAAGAATGAAATCCAAGTTTAGATCAATATGAAGTTTAACTTGAGTATGAGATCAACTTCTCATCAATATGAGGCACAACTCTAGCAGCAACTAAAGTCCAAGAGTAACATGAAGTGAAATCAATTTTGAAGTAGATCCCAAAAGAGATCTAAGGGAAGAAGCCAATTCCAAATCGATTTAGCATCAACCTTAAGTCAAAGACAGCGAGAGGGACAAATATTTAAAAGTATCAAATTTATGTGAAATTGATTTCAATTGAGATCTAGGTCCAGATTGATCTTAAAGCAATCTCAAATAGTTGTTCCAATTTGAAGAATTGAAGATAAATGAATAGTGTGTTTGGGAAGTAATAAAATTTCGGATGAAAAGTTTTTGATGTAAAAGTTCTTGAAACAAAAAATTTCGAAATAAGAAAAAATGATGTGATACAATAGAGACAATAACGAGGAATAAAGAAAATAAATCTAAAATAAATAGATTAGTTGTACATGTGATTGTGTAGAAATGATTCAAAAGAGAGTAGTTTGTATAGGAAAATATAAAAAAAAAATTAAAAATTAAGATAGTTGTAGGGAGTAAAAAAATTTAAGATTGAAAAGTTGTAGGTGAAAGATTTTACCTTAAGCAAAACACTCCGGAAGTTCAAAGTTGAAAGTTGAAATCCAAGGTCAAATTGATCTCAAGTCAGATCTGAAGTCCAAGTCAAATATGAGATCAATCTTAAATTCATCTTGGGAAAGTAAGGAGTACATTGAGATCCAAAGCCAACATCAAATGAAGTCTGAGTCTCAAATTGATCTCAAGGTGCAACCTCATAGTAAAAGTCGAAGTAGACCCATGGTGAAGTCAATTTCATATACATGTATCCAGAAATTATAAAATTTAGTAAATGAAGTAAATGCATTTTAGCTTGTATTTTCATGAAAAGTTTTAAGATAAACCAAAAAAAACTCACGTATGTGCCCGGGCTAATAAGAGCTCTTGTTAGCCTGACTAACAAGATCAATACTCTAGATTAATTTAAAGCATACTTAATCTTATGCGACTTTGATTTTGAATGAAACAGGAAAGAAAAAAATTGTAAGTTGTTGTAATAACAACTATAAGATTTGTTTTAAAAGATTTAAAACTTATGGGGGTGATCATTTTGCAACATATTTCTTGTAAATATGCATGATTGTATGTGTTTGAGAAGTCCTAAAATTTTTGTAGAAAAAGTTTTTGGTATAAAAGTTATCAAAGTGAAAAAAATGATGTGATATGATAGAGGTAATTATGAAGGCTAAAAAGAATAAAGTTTAAATTGATATGTTAGTTGTATAAGAAGTTGTGTACAAGTTATTGAAAAGTAAGTTAGTTGTATAGGAAGATGTGAAAAATGATTAAAAAATAGGATAGTTATGAATAGCGAAAAAGTATTATACTGAAAAGTTTTAGCTTAACATTTTTTATACTTTACCAAACACACCTATGATGCATTGTCTGAGAGTCAGTTTATTGGAAAAGCATAAATTGGACACCAACTTTACATAGTTAGTGGTCTTGTATATCAATTATGTTGAAATTGCATTAAGTGTGCCTAGATTTGAAGAACATGTATGTGCAGTGTGTTTATTTACATGATTTTTTAAGTTATAAATATGGGTCTTATGCAATGTTTTAAAGCATAAAGTTTAATAGAGTTCAATTGTTATAGTCCCTCAAGTTTGCCTCAATTGAACATATTTTTTCTTGTATTCTCACTCTCTTCTTTTCCTCCCTTGCTTTTCTATTTTATTTGTGCATGAACCATTAGTGGTAGCAAAACCACAATTCCCAATAGTAGTGTTAGAGTGTTGGTTTCAAATCTTAGAAGCATATCTAAAAGTTGATATTATTAAAAGTTCAGTTGCACTTAGAATTCAATAAGAGTTCACGAAGAAACAAATCAATAAAAAGTAGTATGTAGTAGTATAAATTATAAGTGAAAACATTAAATGCAAAATGCAAGAGCATTTATAGTGGTTGGCTATAAGTGAAGTAGTTAATAACTGCAGTGGTGGTTCAAGCATTGCCGCAACAAACTTGAATATAAATGACCAACGAGTAGAAATTAATCTCAACAAATTCGTAGAGGATCAATAGAAGAAAAGAGTGTTGATTGTACAATATCCAAGTATCCAAATTAAGTAATTTGAATATTTTCTATGTAAGATGTTTATCCTTGTAACAATTAAAAAGTCAACTTTTTCTATTGATAGAATTTGAAAAAGTAAGAAGCACATATCTTAAAGCACATGATATTTAGGATGTAATTGACAGACACGAGGTCGAAAGTGCAGGGTTTGAGCAATAAACCTTTATTTGGAAGAGGAAGAAAAAAAAAACACTTGTTATCCTAAAACAGATAGTATATAAAAGATTTAGGTACAGTGTAGAATCTAGATGATCCACCTTATGTTTGGGCGAAATTAGAGAAGATAAATTTAAAAGGTGAAATTCAAAGAATGCCTTTGAAATATTTTATGAATGATCTTTATATAATTATATTGAATTTGATGAAAAAGAAATTGTAGATATTGATAAATAAGAAAAAGAAGAGTTCATGTCATCAAGAAAAATATTTTAATCATGTCACCAAGCAACTGACGGAGGACAACTCCAAGGGATGGGTAAACAAGCCAAGTGTCTTTATCCAACTTCGAACCTTAGAACTAGGGGTGCAACTCGGGCTCATGAAACTCGGGCTCATGAAACTCGGGTTCACCTCAACCCTAACCCTAACCCTATTTGTAAAACTTCAACCCTAACCCTAACCCTAACCCTATTTGTAAACCTCAACCCTAACCCTATTTTTGAAATTCGGGCTCGGGTTGAGTTTCGGGTTGACATCTTCTATTAATATGTCTTTGTTACTCATCTTATATATAATTTTTTATCACAAATCTATTATATAAAAAAGTTTAAAAAACAATTTATTGTATGAAATTAAGAAAAATTCAAATACCGCTTAAGAGTAGAAAGAAAGAAACTTGTTTTGAGCATTCTCTTTGTATCAAGTAGAATATGGATTATGTGTAAACGTTGTCAATAAAATTTTATTATTAATCATTAATTGTATTTTTTTACTCCTCTATTGTTTTAAGCTTATTTTACAACTATAATTTTAAAGTTCTCATAAATTTTCCTGTTGGAAAAAAAGATCTCAAAAAAATTTAATATTTAGTATCACAGGATTTCTTTGGTCAAAAGGCTTCGGTAGAAAAGGCGTGAAGAGTAATTTTTTTAAAAAAAACTGTTGGACCTGTATCGTAATGTAAATTGGGAATATGTATTTTGTTGAAATCACTTAAGATGTTAGATTGTCTCGGCGATGAGCTGTCCATGTCTGCCATGCCGTACTCCTGTTGTCCATCATCCATCCATGAGTAATATGTTATTATTATAATATATTATTATTATAATATAAATTATATATTTTATATAAATTATACATTTTATATAAATGCAAATTCGGGTTCGGGTTTACAAGGTTCGGGCTTGCCTGAACCCGAAACCGAGCCCTATTTGAATTCGGGTTCGGGCTCAAAAATCGGGTTCGGGTTGAAAAGTTCAGAGTTTCAACATTGTATTTTTTCGGGTTCGGCGGGCCGGGTTCGGGCTGAACCCGGCCCAAGTTGCACCCCTACTTAGAACTCCTACCCCTGTACATCCTTAAACACATTTGCGCCAACCACTTGATTATCAATGTGGTGACAGAAAAAAATATTGAGGTAACTAAAATAAATTCAAAAGATGATACCAAAAACTTAAAGAGCCTAAAAAGGAAGTTTTTAATAATTTAGATAAAGAGGAATTAAACATCGTAATTCTAGAAGAACAATACCCAAAAAGTATGAATCAAAAGAAAAGGAGATGAAAATTATCATTGAAACGAGATATATATTGAAAGTGGCAGAAAAAACTTGGAAGACAATTTGAGAGTTTTTACATTGAAAATTATTAATTAGAAAATCTAAAGAAAAATAAAGAAACTAAATTTGAAGATTATAACCTTTAGAAATTGAAGCAATTGGAAAAAAAAAAAAGAATTCGAGCAAGAAGAGTTGACTAATATCTGAAAGTTTAGAAAAGCTTCAAACAATGAAGAAATCGGAAAAATAAAAGTGAATTTTCTACTAAAAAATTGGAAGATATGTAAGCAAAAATTTTCTCTATTAACTTTAAAAAAATTGAGATAAGAGACTATTTGCCGAACCATATTAATTGTATAGATGTCAATGAGAACTTTGGTTTGAATGCTCATAATTACTTAGAATCTTTTTTTAACTTCAAAAGAAGTTATAGATCCAGTACTTAGTAATAAAGAAAAGATTATAAACAGACCAAAAGGAAGAGAAGAGATTGAATTCGAAAGGTTGGAAATCAAGATGAAATCTATGCAGTTGAAGATTTACAAAGATGAAGAATTTTAAAGATGCAAGTTCACAATATGTTGTGCTTACTTTAACATAAATGGCGAAAAAACTTGAACTGTTGACAAGGCTCAAATGCATATTAATTTTTATAAAGCAAAGGATGTGAATGTAGGCAAATTCTCGAAGTGTTTATTCGTGAAGATTTTGAGCGTCCAATTTATGGGTTATGTTGGAAAAGCATAAATTGGACGTCAAAATTAAATATTCAGTGACCTTGTATGCAATTGTATTGAAATTGCATAGAATTAGGGTATGTTTGGGGAGAGATAAAACTTTTGATAAAAAAATTTTTATGTAAAAATTTTTGAATTGGTAGAAAATGATGAGATATGATAGGGATAATAATGAAAAGTAAAGAAAATAAAATTAAAATAGGTCTGTAAGTTATATGGATAATTGTGTAGAAATCATTAAAAAGTATTGTAGTTTTATAAGAATATGTAAAAAAATTAAGAAATATAGTAGTTGTAGAGATTGAAAAGTTTTGGCTGGAAAAGTTTTTATTTTTTTTTCCAAACACCCCGCTTAGTTTTTACACAACTTAGAATAGAGTCTTTTACATCATTTTATCATGGATTTATAGAATAGGTATGTACATTTCTTCATTTACGTGATTTTCTTAAATTATAAATAGGTGTTTATGCGATGTCTTAAATCATAAAGTTAAGTAGACTCCAATTGTAATAATCCCTTAAGTTTTTCTCAAAAAACTAGATTTTTTATATTCTCTCTTTTTCTCTTCTAATTTTCTATTTATTTGGATATGAGCTATTGGTGGTAGGAGGATCAAATTTCCTAACACAATAAAGTTTTTGGCTTATTTGTTCTTAGTTTTCAATGGGCACTATTTCTAAACAAAATCTAGAGTTGGTGTCACCTAGCCCTAGCCTTGTGGCCCATTTACTAGCTCTAGAAACACTAGTAAAAATTATTCCAAATTGAAATTTTATTTATTTACTAAAAGAAAATGCATTTCTTACTCTAGTCAAATACCATAATAGATAATTACAAATTTTATCCACTTCTAAGAGAAATAGCTAGTTTATCAATTCAAAAGCTCATGTAATCCAAACAAAACGTTTTCCTAAATTTACATTTGTATGAGTATATTTGAAGATGAAACCCTAGTTTTATGAAATTTATAATTCTGCCCTATAAATAATGATTTTTAGAGTAAAGCCATTTTTAATTTTTTAATTTTTATGAAAGATTCCCCTATTCCAATTTTGTTGCAAATTATCCTCACTTTTAAACTTTATTCTCTAATGCCCCTAAACCGATTACTAACTTTTAGTATTGTAAGTGACAATTAATTAGATGAAACATTATACATCATATTCAAAATGAATTCATATAATTTAAGATGTGTATCAAGGTTTATGTTCACTAAATATGTTAAAGGGTTTTTTGCAGACAAAGTTCAAAAATAAAAATTATTTGCATTTTCAAAATTTATGCGATATAAATTGCAAAACTAAAAACTTTGAAGTCATCTCCAAATACTCCTTCACTTATAAAACCATTGTGAACAAAGAAAAAATAGCCAACATTTTTAGTGGTGTCTCAAATGGTGGAAATTTACAAAAATAACCCCATGACTTTGTCTAATTATGGTTTGGCTTCGTACTTTCAATATTCCATGGTTCCATTGACTGGATATTCATTATAAGTGCATTTCGGATGAGAGGAATCGAGGGGAAGAAAATAGCGTGAAAAAGTTAAAACCTAACTATCCCCAACTATCTTTTTTTTTCATTCTCAACCCTACATTTCAATCATTTTTCCTATTTTTCAATCATTGTATCATAATTTTCATACAACTACCTAGTTAATTTTTTCTTTTTTCTATTATATCCCTATCATATTCATTATATTCTTCTTCATTCTCCTCTAAACAAGCACACCTTCTCTCATTTGCTTTCTATTTTTTCATTTTTATGGCTTCCGAAGTAGTGCAAAGAGACCGTTAGGTGTGTCTTGTATTTTGTATATCTTAGTTGAGTGAGTTTAGGATTGCATATGGGTTATATAAGTTGTATATGAAAGTTATAAATAAACACATGGTCTATAGAGTTGTGGGAAACATAAAGAGAATAGAGAAAGAGTCCAAGTGTGAGAGATTCTCTGAGAAAGGTAGTCTGTTGCTTGTGAGAGGAAAGTTATAATTATTAGTGATTAATTAATTACTTTTTTAGCCTAAAAAACTACTATCTCTTCTCCTTGTTTTCCTTGTTTGTTCTTGACAGCACGCCATTGTTAAAGTGTTTCAGAAAGAATCTAAGAAGCCTGAGTTGGTGAGTGATCAAGACTGGCAAAGTATGAGAGATTTGGCAACTAGCATAATTTAGATGTATCTTGTAAACAACACTTTTCGAGAGGTGATCAGTTTGACAAATCCTGAAGAAATTTGAACAAATTGGAGACTAAGTATAAATTTAAATATTTAACTAATAGATTATATTTGAAAAAAATTATATATATTGAAATTTGAAGAGCCTGAAGATCTTAAAAGGCATTTGGATGAATTCAATAGGATCGCAATAGATTTGACAGCTTTGGTAGAGAAAATTAAAGAAGAGGACATGGTGTTACTTTTGTTAGCCTTGTTACTTGAGTTGTTTGATCATATTGTGACAACGTTGCTGTTCGGGAAAGATATTTTAAAGCTTGATGACATTGTTGCTTCTTTGCTGATGAACGAGAATCATAGAAAGAACAACGGTAATGGATCTTCAAGTAGTGACAGTGCTTTGGCTGTGACTGGAATAGGCAATATAGGCAAAGATCGTCAAATAGTCATAGTGGTTCAAGAAGTTCATTCAGACCGAATAGAGATATTGAATGCTGAAAATACAAAAAGAAGAGTCATATAAGGAGAGTCTGCTACAAATGGAAGGAGAGATAGAGGAAAGGGAAAGAAAAGGAAAAGGAGAAAGAGAAGGTAGATGAAGCAAAATCATTTGATCATTCCTCAGTTGCTATGGATGTTGACAATAATGTGTTGTATACAGCAGAAGTATCTATAGGTAGTGATGATTGGATTTTGAACTCAGATGTTCCTTTCATATATTTGCAACCAAAGAACAATTTAGTTTGTATGAGGAGTGTGCTGGTGTATTGTGAGGATGACAAACAAGGCAAATAGCAGAGTTATTGGTATTAGTATAATACAAATTTACATGTTTGATGGAGTTATATGAACGTTAATTGGTGTGAGACATGTTCCTAATCTGTAGATAAATTTGATTTCATTGGGAACATTAGACCTTCAGGTTTCAAGATTTCGGCTAGAGGTGGAGTTCTCATTGTAAAGAAGGGAACTATGACTTTGATGAAAGGACAGAAGACCGACAGTCTTTATAAACTGGTAGGGAGTGTGCAAACTGGTGGAGTTACTATGAAGCCACTAAAGATTGTATGGTAGATGTGAGTTGTACAGAACACCCAGGAGGGGTGTGATGGACCGTGTAAGTTCTAGCATGGTTGGAAGAATGCAAAGCAACACAAGTTTCTCAATGAGCTATTTGGCTTGTTGTGCGTAGAATTTAAGCCAATGTGGAGATTGGTTAGGTATGTCTTGTATTCTATGTATTTTAGTTGAGCGAGTCTAGGATTGTGTATAGGTTATGCAAGTTGTATGTAATAGTTATAAATAAACACGTGGTCTATAAGGTTGTGAGAGACACAAAGAGAGAATAGGGAGAGTCCTGGTGTAAGAGAATCTCTGAGAGAGGCAATCTATTGCCTGTGAGAGGAAAGTTGTAACTATTTGGTAATTAATTAATTACTCTTTTCTCTGATGGAGTAGGTTTGAAGTCGATCCATGTTATTTTTTGTGTTATGTGTATGCTTACAACTTGTTCTTAACCCTAACAAAAGAAAAAATCAAGCTTTCTGGAATCTATCTTATTGCATGTTATCCACCTCAACCTCTTACCCAATGATGTGATACCCAGACCCAAGTAGGGCTCATATAAGTACATTTAAACTATAATTATGATTCATATATGAATTGGTTGATTTATGAATGATTTTTATGATTTGGTAAATTTTTACAATTAGGGTTGTGATTAAGAATGGTGATTAAGATTAATCGTCATAGCCCAATGTGAGTCAATATGACTAAAGGGGCTTAATGAAGACTAGAAAATGCTGATGTGCCACAAATAATTATTTTAATTATCATGATTTGATTAATGAAAATTAGATTGATAAGTATGGAATTAAGGAGAAAAATGATAGAAAATCCATAACTTGACGCCTATAAGGCGGATTGAAATGAAATTTGAAAGATAGGCACATGATTGTGGGCCCAATCTTATGGATAGATTGGATTAAAAAACATATAATGGGATTAAGATGACAATTATTTATTTTCATCTCAAACCCAAAGGTTAATTTTAAATAGTTATAACTTGAGATAGAAAAGTCGTATTAAAACGAAACTTGAAACGGATGGATAAAATTATATGGTTAACATTATGGAAGGATTGGATTAAACTAATTATTATGGAAATATGCTTAATCAGAAAAAGGCGCAGAGCTTTGACTTTGTGCACCATAAAGTACCATAGCATTTATGTAAAAGCAAGTGGATTAATGACATGTTTAATGGCTTATATAAGGTGTCAAGAGAAGGTAAATTGGAGTAGATTTTGTGAATTATTTAAAATACCAAAAATCCATGAATTATCCATGGTTTAAATGCTTGGTTTAAACAGCTAAGGGAGTAGCCATGGGAGGCCACATATGTGGCATGAAGAGGGGACGTCCAAGCTTGATATGAAGTGATTTTTTTTTATTATTCAAAAATGCAAAATCTGCATCTAATTAACCTAGATATCTAGGGTGAGTAATGGACATTAAATCGGGTTGAATTTTGTGGCAAAAAATTGTCATAAAACCCATGACATGTGGACGTCTCCAAGGGGACAACTATATGGGCTAGATTTAGCTCAAATTTGATGATTTTTCTTATATGATAATTATGTATTTTACTTAGACAAAATGATTCCAACACATTAAGGGATAAGAGGGCATTAATTTACCCTCAAACGATGTGGCAAATGTGGGCCCCAAAAATCAGAAATGATGTATATGATGGAGAGCACATGGGATGTCCATATGGGTATATTTTTGGCATTTAAAAATTATGAAAAAAAAAAAGAAATTCAAGGGATTTTTTGGGCAAAAAGAAAGGAGGAAATAAGGAGGAAAGTGGGCAGCAAGGTGAACGTTCCAGCAAGGAAAGGAGAGAGAGAGAGAGAGAGAGAGAGAGAGAGAGAGAGAGAGAGAGAAAATTTTCTCCACAAAGGGGCAGCAGCTAAGGTCATCCCAAGAAGGCCAAGAAAGGAGGAAAAAGAAGAATAAAGGAAGAGAAAAAGGATTCAACAAGGCTTACCCATGTTCATGTTTAATTTGGGTGAGAATTATGCATTTTTGATTCATATACATTAACCTAAATCATGTTTGGTTGATGATTAATGTAAAGATTGTTATAAATATTAAATTTATGGGTAAATATCTCCTTGAATGCTTGATGAATGATTAATCAAACCAATCCCTCATATAGATTATGTGTTAATACTTATAAGGGTGAAATAATTCACATAGATATGTTCATATCTATTGAATCTGGAATAAGAAAGAAAAATATGAAATAAATAGTAAATGAATGTTTTTAGCATGAAACTTTGTGTGAGAACTCATGATAGGGTGATTAAGGAATGACCAAATTTTTAACTGAAAATTATAAGTAGGTTGTAAATTAAAAATCCTAAAAAATCAACTTAAACAGGGTTGAAAGGGTGTCAGGATCAGCTGCACCAAATAATTTTTAATAATTTTTATATAAGAAATTTTGAGCTAAAATTTTTATATGATATGAAATGCATGTTGAGTAACACTAGAACAAAATAAAAATTAGTTTCTCAAGGGTATAAATATACCTAATAATTAACGTGATTTGAATCGTGTGAAAATTGATGTTGCTGTCCAGCAGAGTAAAAATACCAAAAAAAATATAAATAATTCATATATTGTGATGAAAATATTTATTTTGGTACCTCATGTAGTTATTAAGGTATTATAAAAATTTCATATTTAACTTTCTTGATTTGATTATGATTTAAAAATTAGAGAGATCAGTGTGTCTGATTTCAGCATTATGGATAGATTGAGGAATAAATCAAAATAAAGGTTAAATTCCAGATTTTTGGAATGAAATTTAACTTACAATGGGAGATAAATAAATATCATAAGTGATTATGAGAGTTTAACCTATTATAAGTGGATTTTAAAAGGAATGGGTGCTATAGAAGCACAACTTATACAATGTGAGAATTGGAAAATGGACACCCAACTTGAAAAGCAAGTGGGTTGAGTTAGTTTAACGTAAATCCAAATGGATTTATGTAGGTTGGAAAACCAAAAGGGATGCAAGCATTTGAATTTGATGCATATAAATGAAATGTCATTTTTATTTATCTAGGCAAAGGCAAGAAAAATTATGGAAGAAAGAGGTTAAGGCTATCTCAGGTAAGCAAGCGAACCTTCCAAAATATTGATTTTCTCTTATATGTTGAAGTGGTTGAATACATTTATGATTGATGTTTTATGAATTTCTTACGAATGGGCAAGCACAAGTTTTGAAAAGGATGACTTTAATGAAAAGCCCTAAGGATTGCTTTATGAGAAGCAAACAACACTTTTCAAATAATTATTTTATCACAAGTGTTGCAAAGACTAGGAATGATTTATGTTGATATTTTAAGAATTTGCTTCCAAGTAAGCAAGTTCTTCACGATGTTCCTTTTAAAAGGGTATTAAAAGGAAAAAGGGATTTTAGACCCTTTTCACAAAGAACTACTTCAAAACGAGTTTAAGTTTTCTCCTATGAGATTTTTGTGATAAATAATTATGATTATTAAAGAAAAACAAGAAGGGATTTGGCTTATAGGAATAAATTGGTTTCTTCATGCTAGACCACTTAAATGTAAGCAATGATTTGGACATGGTCCATCAGTTTGAAATGATGTTAGAAAAGTTTTGATTTTCTCCAAATAAGGAAATATTTTGAAAATGTCTTGAAAATGTTTATACGGATGTTAAAAGGGATTTAAGGATGGCCAACCCGACAAGTTGATTTTCTAAAATAATTTGATTTCGGATTGCTAAAATAGCATACTAAAGACTATGCAAGCTTATTTTCATATAAGAATAACAAGAAGAACATGTAGACAAAGAAATGATCCCATGATGGATAAAAGGGAATGACACAATTACATAACTTTTGTGGACAAAGGCCCCGAAATGAAGACTAAGAAAATATTAGGGAAATATGTTGTTTATTCTTGAAAATTAAAAGTTTTGAAGTTTCCTTAACATAATAATTTCAAGGTTTATTTCAAGAACTATTTTTAGAAAAGATTATTTTCTCAAACATCTCAAATGCTTATCAAAAGTAATTTACTCAAAATACTTCTAAAAGAATTTAAGGAAGGTCATCCTAAAAACTAGATTTCAAATGATAACTTGTTTAAAGCGTTTGCGCTCGCTTTACAAGTTAACACGGACTGTGGTCCGTGATATTCTTTTTTCAAAATGATTTAAAAAGACACAGACTACGGTTTGTAATGTTTTTTCAAGATGGTTTAAAAGAACATGGGCTGCGGTCTATAATACTTTAAACCACACAAACTACCGTCTGTGATGTTTTATGAGATCATGCTAGCATATGAACATTTATTATGATGATGTATGGTGCACCAATACAAGAAATAGGTTAGTTGTAGAGCATGGTCGGAGATGGACCGGGGCCCACTCTACATATGCCCAAGTGCTAAGGGATGGCGAGAGGCTAGCGACGCCCTCCCTAAGATGGGAGAAGATGCAGGAACAACCGCCTGGTTAGCGTGCTGTTAATGATAAATTCTCTTCCAAAAGATAGAATGATCATTTGTTAAGTGTCACTACTGGATGGGGAGAAATACATTTGCACATATTTTTCTTTTAAAAACCCTAAGGATTGCGACATAAAAGCGTTTATGCGAAAAGTTATCCTACATGGGACTTTATGAGCCATAATAAGGTGTTTTACACAAAAGTGTAAATAACAATGATGAAATGAAATGTTTTCATGCAAATGCTTTCATGAAAATGGATTATGTGTTTTATGTTTTGTTTGTTATAAACAAGTCCCAAGACGGGAATTATGAAAAAGATTTTATATGAAGAATGCTTTATGTATCTTGTTGCTATAACAAGCCCCAAAATGGGGATTACGAAATAAATTTTATGTAGTGTTTGCTATAAACAAGCCCCAAGATGAGGATAATGAAAAAGATTATGTAAAAAGTATTTATGTACATGAGAATGCCCAATACCAAAGTGTTTAAATAAAAAGTGTTTTTGGACATGAGAATGTCCTTTGCTGAAGAGTTTATATGAAAAATATTTTAGGACATATAAATGCCCATTGCCGAAAAAAGTTTATGTTAAAGATTTATATGAAAGAATGTTTTAGGACATATAAATGTCCATTGCCGAAAAAAGTTTATGTTAAAGATGTTTTGGGACATCAAATGTCCATTGGTTAAAGGAATTTATGATAAAAAATATTTTGGACATAAAAACGTCCATTGGCAAAAGAAAATTTTATGTAAATGTCTTGGAACATTATAAATGTTGACACAAGACCAAAGAAAATTACTTAAAGAGGGTAAAATGTATTGTTTTTCCTTAACATGCCCAGACGTGGCTTGTAAATTGGTTTTAAGAATGGATGTTTATGAAAATATTCTAGGACATAGAATTGTCCTCATGAACAAAGGATTATATGACAATATTTTAGGACATACAAATGTCCTCAGGTAAAAAGGTATTCTATTTAAAGTTCTAAGTTCTATGTGAACTGATGATAGGATGTATATATGTATGTATAAAAATGTCATGATTAAGTCAAGTAGACTTTTATTGTAGAAGAGCATGTTGAGCTATTATGAATGAAATGCGCACTTGATATGTGCAATTGATTACAAGTGTATTGTCTCTTGTAAGATGAGTAAAATTAAATGTAAAGGAATGAAATGATGAAGGAAAAGAAATGAAACAAAAAAAAAAATTGGACGAGATCCAATTAAGAACCCGCCGCGTGATCAGAGCAACAATCCTGATTCACATTTACCAATCAATAAAATCTTGAAATAAGGATCAGGATGTGACGTTTCGGGTTGGGGCGACACAATGAGCAAGCCATACACCTACATGTCTCCGAACTAGCTTGTCCATCAAGACCAGTGATTGCATCTTCCATCTCTCTAATTGTCTCCATTATCGGTGGCCCAAACATCCATGTTAATCATCCACACCAATATGCAACAAATCAATGGCCGTGATTCATCATGTGTGGCCCCTTTTGCAATCAGACTTCTAATTTTTTTCAAATCATGTAAGGCAAAATTGCACGCAGAAATTTTCCCATTCTTTGTAAAATTTAGGTATGAATACTAATAGCACCATCTTAAAATTGAGCCAATTTTCCCTTTTCACCTTTTCCTTCTTCTTTGTTCTTCCCTTAATCATCCAAGCCTCAATTGCATGTGGTAAGGTTGTTTATTCGCAATCTCACTGCAAGTGCACGAGTCGTAGATTGTATTATATAAATTATCAATCTTTAGGGAATTCGGGACCGTAAACTTTGCTTTTAAATCTTTCGTATTGAATATAAAGAGAATAAAGTAAATAAAATAGAATAAAAAGTGAAAAAGTGAGAAGAGAAAATAAAATTAAAAACTAGAACAAGTAGTAGAAAACAATGATGCAAGTACCTAGGGTATAGGGCTTCACATGCATATTTTGCAACGGGTAGTGGTATAATTATTTATTGCAGATATTGTTTGTTAAAGGAGAACAAACCCTAATTTATCCTTGCACCTTCTTTCAAAACCTACGAGGCGTACCCTTAGTTTCTTAACCACCTATTTTCGTGGGATTAAGTTAATTAAAATTCATTAAGTTCTATGGTTTGTTCATGGAATTCCTCAAGATCATCATGCTTATTCTCATGGTCTTAGATTTCCAAGATTAATATCTTGATTATCGTATATTACATTTTCACCTCTCGGTTCCATCGCCTAATATATGGAATCATGCCAAAGTACGAGTCCATATACAAAGCAAGCATTAAAATCAAAAGATATTAAATTAACAATAATATTCTTCATAAATAAATTACAACCACACATCACGCTATATTGTATGCATGTTACATCTTAAACCCTAGATTTAGGGGCTTAGCCGAGCATGTTTAAGTCCAAAATAAAATTAAAATTCAAAAACATCTTAAACATGATAATTAAAATTAAAAAGGAAAAGAGATTGAAAAACTTATTGGTTTGAAGCCCCGATGGTGTATCAGCGGCCCCACGCAACTCTCCGGTCCGCCTCTTGCCCGTGCTCTCCGGCTCGCCCTCACTTCTCTCTCTCTCAATGGTGGACCGTGTTGCTTTACATGGATGTGATGTATTTTAGACAAAATAAAATTCCATACATGTTGACTTGCAAAATTTTCAACTATTAAAACAATTATTTTGGACGGCTCTAATTTACTTGGGCAATCGAAAATTTCTGGATGCCTAGCTGATATTTTGGACACGTTAGATTTTTCTGATGGTTTTAATATCAGCTTTGGACGGTTGATCTAAGCTGGTGTGGATGCTGCATGGATTTGAATTGGACATAATATCCTGCACGGCTTGGACGGTTTGACCAATTGGATTAATAGACAGCTTATATTGACGACTTGATTTTGACTGTCACTACAATTGGCGGCTTGGACGAGGACGGTTGAGATTAATTTGGTCGGTGGAAGCTTGATGTGTACTGGACGGTCTGGATTAAATGGACATGATGGAAAAATTTCTGGACATGAATATTTGGATGGCCGGATTTGGACGGTGCTGATTTTGAGCTCGCGCGATTGAAATTAAAAATACAGTTCGGTTTTTTATTTGAATAGATGGACGGCTGTATGGTGGGCCCTGCTTCTTGTATTTGCAAGTCTGCATAAAAAATGTTTAAATCATAAGCTCATTAAATTTAATTAACGGGTTACAAATATAAAAATTATTTCAAACCTGTTTAATTTTATGGCAACAAATAAAATGTAATTTCAAGCTAAAAGATTTCAAAAAATGATTTAAATAACTTGAAATTAATATTTACACCCCATTGTTGCAAATCACATTTTAAAGTAAATTTCATATTATACTTAAATTATTACCCACCAAATTAGTATAAAAACAGCCACAAATATATTATTAATTTTACAATTATCATTGTTGTTCTTTGCAAAATCTGCCCATGGAAACTAGCAGTACTACCTCTATGTTATGATGCAGTTAATTCTCTTGCAAAGGACGTAGAGCAAATTCTTTAGCACATCACAACACATCAAAAAAGTGAAGAGAACAAAAACAAAGTTACTAATTAAACATCACAAATGCATTGAATGAAAAATGAAGTACAAACCTAAATAGTGAGCCCCCTCCCTCCCCTTTTATGCCAAAATTAAGAACCATGCACTTTTCTTCTCCAAAGAAAAAGACTCTATCCCAAACACTACCACAAAACATTAAACACTACGCATTACCTAACTAATGTGATGATGTCACATGCCACTATCTGAATATTTTTCAAGTATTATATTTAACACTCTCCTTCAACACTTAAAAATTCTTGAATCCCTAAAAGACAACGAAATTTGATAAATACTTCAATTAGTAGTGTCATTGTGAAAATGATTGCAAGATTGTTTTCTTGAACGACAATAAGACAACACCAATCTATCCATTATTTAACCAATTCTCGAATAAAGCAATATCTGGTTTTAATGTGCTTTGTCCAACTATAATGAAGTGGATTATGAGTTATGACAATGGTTGATTTGTTATTACAAAATATCTTTGTTGCTCCTCCATGCTCTAAGTAGAGATTTGCCGATATCTTGCTTCATCAAACCACATGACAAGCCATGGATGAAGTTGCAATATATTTAACTTTGGATGAAGACAAAGCCACTGTATACATTTGAGGTAAGAATAAAAATAAAACTTGATGTGCTTCTTCTATCATTTTTGGAACCACTCCAATTAATGTTTATATAGCCTATTAACTTGCTAAATGAGGATTGAAAATAGTACATGCCAAATATTTTTGTTCCATTTAGATACCTATGAACCTTCTTTACTGCACCTAAATGAATTTTACTTGGTTCTTGCATAAATCAAAACAACATATTGGCAATAAATAAAAATATCAAGTTTGTAGTTACTTAAATAAATCAAACTCTCCACAAGGCTCCCACAAGATAATTCATCAGTTCTTTCTACTCCACTTCACTCCACATTTTTAATTTTTCATTTGTATTCATTAGCGTAATAATTGACATATTAAACTTTTTCATGAGATCCTCAATATACTTCTGCTAGAACATAAAAGAATGATCATCCGTCTATTTTAATGTACAAACTAAGAAAATATTTATAACTCCAAATCAGTCATTTTAAATTCTTTCATCCTACCAGCTTTGAAATTCCTATTTCAATGTTACTCACTATATAAATAATATTACCAACATAAATACATTTACTTCATCAACCCTAGTGAATAAAGTGGGCTCATTCTTACTTTCCAAGAAGCTTTTCTTTGAAAAATAACTATTAATTTTGTTGCACCATACTCGAGGTACTTATTTCAACCCATATAATGCTTTCGTTAACTCTATATGCTCCTTTCCTTCTCATTCATATCTATATGATTGTTCAACATATATTTCTTCTTTTAACAAGATATTAAGAAATGTAGACTTAACATCAAGTTAAAATAAAGTTTACTCTTTAATAGTGGTCATAATTAAAATAACATGAAGAAACTAGGCCAACTATTTTTAAAGAAATTAATGTCTCATTGCTAAGAATATCCCGTTGCCACAAGTTTTGTTTTATACTTTGCGATTGACCCATCTGAATTAAACTTGATCCTAAAGACCATTTCAAATCAATAGTAAGTTTATCTTTTAAAGGCTCTACCAATTTTATATTTCATTTTTCTCAATTATGGCAAGCTCTTCTTTCATTACTTTTACTCATACAACATGTTGCACTGCTTCTTCATAACTATCTAGCTCATGAACAACATGTGAAAAGTTACATGATGCATAAATTTCATACAAATAACACATCTTTCTAGGACCTTCATTTTCATTATTCATCTCATGAGAACTCTAACACTAAGCTGGTAAAGAATTGATCATTGACCTATTCGGTTGCTCTTCTCAAATCCATACTTCATTTTCAGAGAAGATTACATTTTTTTTTAGAATTGACTTTTGAGTTTTTGGATTATATAGCCTACATCCTTCAGTTTCATTATAACAACCAACAGATGTATTTCTCACTTTTAAGATTAAGTTTTTGTCTCCTTTCAGATGACACGTGGAAGTAAGTTATACAATCAAAATTTTTAAATGACTTACTTGTGGATGTTTTCTAGTCTATGCTTCATATAGAGTTTGATCTTTCACTACTTTTATTATAGATTGATTAAGAACATATACCATTATTTCCATTGCTTTAGCCTGAAAATCATTTGATAAGTTCTTCATTTTTAGTATACTTTTGTCAAGTACTATAATAATGTGATTCTTCATTCTGTTAAATCAGTTTGCTGAGGATTGTATAGTGAAGTAAATTGCTTTCGAATGCCACACTTGCCACAAAACTCTTGAATGTTGTTCCAATAAATTCTCCACCTTTATCTATGTGAAGTGATTTAACATTCAAATCAATCTATTTCTCAACAAAAGCCTTAGAATTCTAAAAATAAATATGCATCAAATTTATTCTTTATAAAGTAAACCCATGTCATTAGACTAAAATTATTAACAACTAGGAGGAAATACTTTCTTTTATTGAATAACAATGTTTGCATAAGACCACATATATCTATATATATTAACTTCAAAGGTAAATTGACTCTCCCAAAACCGACAATAGGAAAGGGATTCCTTTGATGCTTATCGAAAATTCAACCTTTACACAATTTGTGTTTGGATTATAAGAGGAAAATTATCAACTATTTATTTCTAATGAAAAAACTTTAAACTATTAAAACTCAAATTTATAAATCTTCTATGCCATAACTAAGAGTTCGTAAGATTATGCCATGTCATAGTTGAATTTTTAGTACAACCAAATTCAAGAGGAGATGAACGACTTCTATTTATTGCAATTTAAAAAAAAAACTCTCAGATTCTTAATCATGAAGGTGATGTTTTTCATCACAAAAAACAACAAAATAACCATGTTGAATGATCTATCTAAGGCTCAAAATTTTTTACTTTAAAATTAGAACATATAACACATTAGTCCTTTATACTTAGCATGTGATAATGAGCTATTTTCCATTCTGACTCATATACTAATAAATGTATTTATATCAAAGTAATTTTTCATTACCATTCATGTTGTTATTTCAACTACTATTAAGAAACCAAATATTTTTAACTCGATAATCATTAGGAAAATTATCTAAATATCAAATAAATAAATCTATTCTTCTTTCCCCTTAATAAAATTAACTTATTCTTGTTTATTTAGCATAAAAAATATTTCCATGTGCCCATACTTTTTATAGAACTAAAATTAAATATTTTGATTTTTATCTCTATGAAATGAAGCTCTCTAATTTTATTGTTTATTAGCCTCCTTGCTTAATACATTCACGGTATATTATTGATAATTCTAACTATCAAATTTGCCTCTACAATAGCCTCTGTCTCACCTTTGAACCCAAAACCTTAACCATAACCTCATTAACTTGCATTCCTATTACTACCATTATCTATTGTATTTAATTTGTATGTAGAAACATTGTACTTTAAATTTTCCATGAGATTTATGTATAGGTTTAGCCATTATTTCTTCATGTGATTGTAAGAAACCTAAAAGTTCACTTATAGTTAGAGTATTCAGATCTCTTGATTCTTCAATGACAGTCACATCATGATCATATTTAGATAGCAAAGCACAAAAAGTTATTTAAGCAATAATGATATTAAGTAATTCATTAATATAGTACTCGCAATCTCATTACAAGTGCACGGGTTGTAGATTGTAGTATATAAAATATCGATCCACAGGAAATTCAGAACTTAAAACTATGTTTTAAACGCTTTTGTATCAAAATAAAGAGAATAAAGTAGAGTAAAATGAAAAAGAAAATAGAGAAGTAGAAAGAGAATTGAATTTAGAACTAGATAAAAAATTTGAAAGCAGGGATGTAAGTACCTAGGATCTAGAGTTTTAAATGCGTCTTTTGCAACGGTAGTGATATGATTATTTAATCTAAATATTATTTGTTAAAGAAGAATAAACCCTAAATTATCCTTCACCTTCTCTTGAAACGTACAAGGCATAATCCTAATCTATTCTTAACCACCTATTCTCATAGGGTTAAGTCAATAAGGATTCATTAAGTTTTGTGGTCATTCGTGGATTCCTAAAGGTCATCATGTCTATTCTCATAGTCTTAGATTTCTAAGTTTAGTATCTTGATTATCGAATATTAAATCATGTCAAGTTGAGTAACACTTAACTCATTCATATTAGCCATTTCAAGTCAAGAAAAAGAAATTTCTTCATTCAAATAAACCAATAAATACCTCATAAACACAAGTTCTTAACAAAAGCAATAACGCAAATACCTTGCAGCCATAAAAAAATTTTCTACAAGCAAGCCTGAAATTTAGATCTTTTATTCAAAAATATCTAGCTCTGAAAACCACAATGTTATCCCACTACTGATTCACCTACAAAGGGCCTTACACAAAATCCTTTGACAGACCATAACACATCGCAAAAATAGAGCGGTTGCTTAAAAATCTCAATTGCATTGAATGAAAATTGAGGTATAGATTTGAATATTAATACCTTTATACATCAATCAAGAACCAACGCATCTCCAGATTTGCACTTAAAAAGGCTCCACTACATCATTACCACACAACACTAAACGACTACCTATTACCCAAAAAATAGGACCTCATAGTGCTACATGCTAATATCTAAATAGTTTCCCAAGTATTACATTTAACACTTCAAATGTCTACATTGCTAGTGGTCCAAATAGGACCCCTTATCGCTATTATTTGTAAAATTTAACCATGAAAACCAACAACGCTGTCTTCAAATCTAGTTGAGTTGTTCTCTAAATCATCCAAACCCTAATTGCATGTAACAAGGTCGCCATTCTTTGCGAAAATTCCGACCATGAAGAGCAACGCTTAGTCAAATCTACCCAATTTATTGTCTATGATTCTTCTTTTTCTTCTCAAGTTTAATTGATCTAATCTATGGGTACTTCAAAATCTCTAAAAAAGTTTATAATTATGCTTTAGTAGTAAGAAAAAAGAAAAAAAAATGTTATTGATTTCACTGCCTCTTTAGTGTGTTCAATAGCTATCACTACCTCTCCACCATTCATCATTCAATAAATATCATCGTCTCTCCTCCATTCATGTGTTGAATAAACCTTAGAAGATTTAATGGGTGGGCATTTGAAGAATAAAATAGGAAGATAAAAGGATAGCATCCTTTCCATAAGTAAAACTGTATGCAACAAACTTCTTGGCAATGATCAGTGAAGCTAAAATCGATGTTGAAGTTAGATGACTCTTAAATTCCTGAAAACATCTCTTATAAGCACCTGACCAGATGAATTTGGTATTCTTCTGAGTTAATCTATAAACAGTACTATTATAGTTGAGAAAATTTTCACAGATGTTTGGTAATATCCGGTCATACCTTGGAAACTTCTAACCTTGATAAATGTTGTCAATCTACCCTAATTAATGATAACTTCTGGCTTTTTCAGATCTGTGGATACCTCTTTTTTGCTAACCACATGATCTAAGAAGGTCAGACTATTCATCTAAAACCTACAATTTTTAAGTTTAGCATATCTTCTCAAACTTTTAATTGATGATATCCTAATCACAAATCTATTTTGGAAAAAATGAATGCACCTTGTAGCATCAACTCAAGAAAAAATATACTTAATCTTAATAATCACCTTATTCAGCTTGTTATAATCAATGCACATTCCCATACTTCCATCTTTCTCATTTTCCAAGAGCACTGGTGCTCACCAAGATGACTTATTGCGTCAAATAAATCCTAAATCAAATTTTTTTTACAATTGCATCTTCAATTCTTTCAACTCTGCAGGAGCCATTTGATAAGGATTTTTCAAAATTGGAGCGGTATTTAACATCAATTCTATAATAAAGTCAATTTTCCTTCCGGGGTTGCTCCTGATAACTTTTCTCGAAACACATCCAGAAATTCATAAATGACAAGAATGTCTTCCAATTTGGCATCCTTATTCTATATTGGTAGAACTAAAATAAGACACCCTTATGAATCCTTCCTGAGAAGTTTTCTAGCCTACAAAGCCTGTTGGTCTCGAGTTTATGACAAAACCCAAGAGGAGAGGGGTGAATTGGGTTCTTGAAAATTCTTTTCGTAATTAGAACTTAACCCCTTATAATTTCAATCCCCTTGATGAAACGTGATATGAGATAGAATGAGAGGGTGCAAATGGAATATAAAAATATAAACAATCAATCCACACAAGAGACAACAATATATAGTGGTTCGGACAACCTTCCCTACTCCACTCTTCCAAGCAAACACTCGTTGTGTCTTGGGTTCCACTATTGTATATTCAATACAATCTAGAGCACCTGCTCTCTTCTAGATTCTAGCTCTAGGGGGAATATACAACAATCACTTGTTTGTGAGACCAACTCCAACCAACCAAGTTTAATATGTTGGTGAGACAAACTCAAACCAAACAAGCAAAACCCATTAGTGAGACAAACTCAAACCAACCCCCGTTTTCCTTCTTCTTGAATTCGGTCTCCAACACCGATTCAAGGCAACAATACAAAATAAATAGATAAAAGAGAAATTAAACTTTACAACGTGTATTCGATAAGCTCCGGAAGCTCCTTGTCATGTGGAGATGATAATCTTGGAAGCACACTTGGAAGTTGTAGCACTTGAAGCTTCAATAGTTGTTCAAATAACTTCAACACACTCGAATATTAGAAGATGAAAGCCCAACTTGTGTTTTCCTCTTTCTTTCCTCCTTCTCTCTTCCTTCACGTTCATACATCAATGGTATATATAGAGGAAAAAAGGTTCTAGCCGTTGGAGTGGAGGTTCACGTGCATCTAGAGCTCCAACGTTCAAATTTTCGACCGTTACGAGTTGAAGTCGCAAGTAGAGTCGACTTCGGATGAGTAGAGTCGACTTCGGTGGGTGAAGTCGACTTGGGATGCGACTTCGTCTTGTTAAAACTTGCTGTCCAGAATTTTTCCTTCGAAGTTGCAGGTGAAGTCCACTTGGGTCTGGGACTTCACCCAAGTAGCAAGTGAAGTCGACCTAGGTTGAGACTTCACTTTGCTGTCTGTCCGAAGTCGCAAGCGAAGTCGACTTGGGTCTGGGACTTCACCCAAGTCGCAAGTGAAGTCGACCTAGGTTGAGACTTCACTTTGCTGTCTGTCCGAAGTCGCAAGCGAAGTCGACTTGGGTCTGGGACTTCACCCAAGTCGCAAGTGAAGTCGACTTGAGCTGAGACTTCACTTTGCTGAACTTGCAATTCATGAACTTGAACTCTTGAAATTTAAATTATTTCACATTTTCATTTTCATACACATAATTAGAGACAAAATATCTGAGAACACTTAGACAAATTTATTAGATCCTTTTTAATGATATTTCAATTATTTGTTAATCATCAAAATCAAATTAATCATTCTTAAAGCAAGCATATGATCGACAAAGCCGACATAAGAGGAGATACAATTAATGGATTTTCTTTTAAATCAACTTTTTCCTCATTAGGTGTGATGCCTTAAAACCCAAGATGCCGCGAGGTTTACCTTACTCTAGGAATTAATTCATGATAAATTATAAAATTTCACCCAACCTTTTTAATTCAAAAGAGTAAACCCAATTTTTTTACACATCGAGGTCTTTAATTCAAAATATTACAAACCATTAACTAACTACAATCTAATCTTAGTCTTTACGAAACTAGATAATGGAGATAAGTCTCTCCTTGATCTGTACTTGTACCTGCTCCATTACTCCGAACCTGCGATGCTATATTTTTTATTTTAAAAGTTGTAAGTATGTTACTTAGTAAGTAGGCACATAAAAAATAAGATGCAAATCTGTTTCATGAAATTCGCATGCTTTTAAATGCATTTTATGAATCATAATCATCATGCTTAACTCTAGAGGTACTTGAAATACCTCTAGACACCACCCTTAGGACCTGAGGTCAGGTGACTGAGCTTAGTTTCCTCAGAAACATCACCTCCTATTTTAACCCCGTAGGGTTATTTCATGCATTACATTCACACCACATGATATGACAGGTGCATATTATCATAAATACATTTGAAAAATTCTATTTCAAGCATCATTCATTCACAAGCATTTTCACAACATTCTTTGATTTCAAGCATCATTCATTCACAAGCATTTTCACAACATTTTTTGCAATAAAAAATCGGAAAACAATTTCCCACTTAACTTTCACAAAGACGTTTTAAGAAAACTCTCATCTTATGGTTCTTTTCCTTTTTCTCTTCGTTCTTAAAATTAAGATAGAAATACTAATTTTTCAGGACTTCTTTTCTTTTCATAAAGTTAGTATAAAAATTAATATTATTATTATTATTTTAATTTCCTTAATTATAGTTTGAACTTACAACTTAGTTCATGAAAACTTAATGTTTTAATCTTTCTAATAAGAATAATCTTTTGAAAAGGATTTATATTTCAAAATATTTTTAAATTTAAATTTAATAATGATAAGTAAAAATAGTTTAATGTTTAAAATTATTTGAACCATTATCATAACCTTAGAACTTTACCACTTTGTGACACACTTTGACTATTTTATAAATATTATATAATATTAACATTAATATATAAAAAATAAAAATATAAGTCTGAGGCGATTTGAACTTTTAGTTTCATCATTTACTGACAATTGTTCTCACCACATTGGTAGTCTTGTTATGTTTTGTAGTTGTTAATATTAAAATATTTAAACTAGGTTTTCATGCTTATGTCTCCTTAGCCCTTAATGTTATTATTGCACTATCAAATTTTTCTTAGTGTAATTTGAGTTATACTAAATTGACAATACATAAACCTTATGATTCATCTTATTTTGTTCATACATAAGAAAAATAGTTTAATAGAAAATTTTCTACTAAGGCATATGGTAAATATCTTTAAAAAATTATACTAAATTATAATCAATTAAATTGAAAGATTCAAAATTATGTTTATATCACATATAAGTCATTAACATCATCATACCCTACTTTGATCATCAAATTAATGGCCAGATTTAATTATTAAGGGTCATACCTTGCTATCCAGTAATGTGCTGAAAATAAGTCTGTCTTACGCCCCAAACACGACCTACTAAACGTCATTATTTTGAAAAGTTGTCAACTTGAAGGTTGTAAATCTCATTTTTCTACTCAATTTGGACTATTTACTCATCAAATTGCATTTTAATTTAATGAAGATATTATTGCTTTACTGAAATGTCTCTAAAAAGCATTATCTTTAAGACACTTCTGCTAAAATAATTAAATCATCATAATCTAACCTTTATAATCATCATTGAAACCATACATTTGAAAGAAAACTATCCCTAATATGTAGGATCAATATGAAAAAGTCGAAAACTATTACCTTTTTACTAATCTCCCTTATCTATCATTACTACTTTGCTTCTTTCCTCTGTTTCTTCTCCTTTCACCCACCCTTGCTTATACATCCAAATTTCTCACCTAAGTAAACTATTTATAATCATAAATGTTTCTTTATTTAGTGTGTGAGATTTATTCTTGTATAGGCTAGGATAGGCTATACTTAGTTTTTTTTATAAGAGCCCTCAAGTTTGCACCAATACTTGAATTTGTTCCACCCCACATGGCTGGACCTTATCTTACTACGGGGCAAATCCATTGCATTAATTTTCTTCTCTATCCATCTGGGATTATCTCTAATTTATGTGACATCTGAATCCACACAAATTTGCTTATTGTAGTTGATGTTGACCCACTTGTGATGCTGTCGATGGATGCGCCCAAGCTTAAATTTATGTTGACAACTTGATTTCCAATAATTTCTATTTTTATATTTTTCTCCCAAACCAATCATACTATATATGGATGAATTCAAATTTTAATATTCTTTTAATTATATAATTTTTTTAAATTTATCTAACCATTAAATATATTTTCAAGAATTAAATTAAAATTATTTCTATTTCCGTCATAGTATAGAAATTAGGATACACCTTCACTATTTTCCATATATCTTTCTCATTTTAAGTCTGATTTAGATGATTCATTTTGGGTTAGAAGTAGCCTTCAGAACTTTCAAATTCCACTAGTTTCATATTATTTAGACTTATATATAATATTCTGTGATTTTTAAAATTCAGCTATTATGTAGTTTTCTACTACTTTGCAGCTTTACCATAATTCTTGTAAAAATTTTAGAATTCTTCTTTCTTAATTTTTAAAATTTCTGAGAATTTCAAGAAAGTTTTGTCATTCATCTTTCTTTCATTTAGACTCATTTTTATAACTTTTTAGTATCTTCATTGTTTGTATAGTTTTTGTTCTTTTTATTTTGTTTTAATATAATTCATTGTGATTTCTTCCACCCATTTTTTCATACAATATTATTTATTTTCATTAGTTTATTTCTTTATTAGTCTTGAGATAAAAATTTTGCATTTTTTAATCATATGCTAAATAGAATTTAGTCTCTAACTAAATCACATTTTAATAGTAATTAATGTAAAAATTAAGGTAAGTAAGAGATTAACCTACACTATTATTACATCCCCCCCCCTTAAATATGTTTCATCCCGAAACTTGATTGTTGCTAGTCAAACAAATGTGAGTATTTCTTTTGCTTTGTTTCCTTAAGTTCTCGCGTAGCTTCTTCTTCCAAATATCGATTTCATTGGACCTTAACATATTCAATGGTATGATTTCATAGATGTTGTTCTTTATAATCCAAAATATTTATAGGAACTTCTTCATAATTTAAGGTATCTCTAACTAGGAGTGCTTCTAGTATCAATATGTGGTTGGGGTCTGGAATATAGCCCGTAAGTAGTGAGATATGAAAAACGTTATGGGTTGTGGCTAAAGTTGGCGGCAATGCAACTCTATATGCTACCTTTCCTACTCTTTCCGGAATTTCAAATAGCCCAATATATCTCAAATTCAATTTTTCCTTTTTCTCAAATTAGGTGATTCCTTTAGTTTGAGAAATCTTAATGAATACATGATCTCCAATTCGGAATTCTTTTTCCAGCCTCTTCTCGTCTACATGTCTTTTGACGACTTTGAGCTGTTAATATACATTGTTTAACTATTTTGACTTTGTCAGCCATCTTTTGGGCCAAATCAGGTGCGATCTTTCTCTCACTCGTCCTTCCTTCTCTTTTCCTCCTCTTTCTTCTTCCATCTATCTTTTCTTCTTCTTCTCCTCCTATTTTTCTATGGTCATTTAATTCCTATTAATTAATATACTTTGTCATTATCTCATTCAATAATAATACTTATCACTATTTATTTATTAATTATCTCTTCCCTTACTTTATAATTTTAAGATATTAATAAAATTCTAATTTTTTAATATTTTAATGGCCCAAAATTTTCTTTTTATATATATTGCACGTTTAGCATAGCAATTTAAAAATTACGGGTGTTAGATTAGGTCCTCGTAAACTAACACAATGCTTACGAGGGTAAATTCTATGCACCCACCTAATTAACAAATTCTTTCCTAAAATAATATCTAAATCTTTCATGGGTATGATTAAAGATTTTTTGGAATGATTAGACTTTCTATTTCTAGTTACAAGCCATACAATATTGTCTTACTAATAAATTACCCCCCAGTAGGTGACTTGATCCTACCATCCCAAGACAATCGATTGAATTTTAGGTTATGCTTTCGCATCAACTCTTTTGATATAATAATACTTGTCACTATCTCAGTTAGTGCTTGATCCTGCTTCGGTATCAGTGCTCAAACTTGTGTTTCAGCCAATGCAGTTGGTTGTCATCGCCCACCTTGATGTTGTTGCCTTACTAATCTACCCATAAAATGATTCTGACCCTATTATTTTAGTTGTTTAGCATTTCTAGTTGTTAGACAATCTTTGTTGGTATGACTTGGTTGCCCATAATTGTAGCACAAAAACCTACAACACAATATGATGAATTGTAGCTAGTCTTTCTATAATTAAAGCATTTGCAAGGTCTAGGATGAAACTTTCTATACTTACTATAATTAAGGCTCCTTTTCTTCATGTCGACCCTTCTAACCTTTGAGTGTTTCTCACCCTTAGCTTACTCCATAGAAGGTTATATGACTTACTTCTTCCTTGATCAATCCGTTATCGACGATTGTTCTTTCTTCAGATAAAGCTTATTGAGTTCAGCAGTATTACCATCAACTAGGGTAGTATTGTCGACCGCATCTTTATAACTTTTATTCAGGTAAAGAATTACTCAATCGCGACTTCAGATAAACTATCTTTGAATTTGCGGAACTGATTTTCTTCTTCCCATTTTGAATTAAAGGAAAACTGAAGTAGAGAGTTGAATTTAGTTTTATATTCAGTTATGACCATATTACCTTGTTTCAATTCAGCGAACCCATGAGTCTTCATAATTTTAATAGAGGATGGAAAAATTTTGATAAAAAAGACTTCTTTAAACTTATTCCAAGTTATTCTTTTCTACTTTTGAAGATACGTTGTTGTGTCTTTCACCATTGTTAGGCTTCACCATCCAAATTGAATAGAGCAAACAATATCTTCTGATAATCATCCCAACCTAGGAAATCAATTTTTTTACCCCCTCAATCTAATGGCAGAAAATTGGACTTGTATCATTTAAATAGTAGTATATGCATGTTTATTATGACATCAAAGGTTTGTTATGAATGGAAATGATCTAAGCATCACCTCCTCATAAGTTCTAGCAAGAAACTACCAAATTTCTGTTAGGCCACATAGCACCCATCGTCTAGTCTTTATGAATGCCAAGTCAACGGGGTGCTACAGCTACAGAGAAATCAATAGGTAAGTACTCACCCTCTTTTGAATCCTCATTGATAGACACATTTAGATGTGTCCCTTATAGTTGAGTTGCCATATATGATTTGTGGTTTATTACTTTTCTTTTGCTTAAGTTCTTAGAACCAGTCAAAATAGCCATGAGATTTGAAATATGTCTCTATTATGCCTAGTTTTGTTGCAATAGCTATAGAATTTGTCCTCAGTTTTTATCATCTCTTCCTTATTTGATGATTGTGTGTTACTTCTATAATATATTTCTTCATATAAGCACTTTTATTGTCGATGCAATATTTTTGCTTACTTTATGGGTCACACCTTGAACTTCCCAATGTTTTTCCACCTTCAATGCCATAGAGTGGCTTTCCTCACATTAGGTAAAGGATTCATAATTAAAACCTAGTTCTTTACATGATCATAATAATCACTCAACCCCATCACAAACTCTACTAATTTATCATCATTATTGATCTCAGTCATGACTTTTGATGCTCCATAGTTATAACTAAGAAATTGTTTCAAACACTCAAATCATTCCACAATTTCCTAAGCTTTGTGAAACTAGAATATTTGTTAAGAGAATGAACAAATCTCTTGCTTAATTTGGTACAATTGTGGCATGTTACTTTCACTAAAATGTTGGCCGGTGACATACAAAAAGCCTTCCAACACTAGATCTTTGGAAGTAGCATTCAATATCCAAGAGATCACCATGGAATCAACCACTGCCCATTCTCAAACATAGGACAATCTTCCTTAGGTCTTTCAATTCTACCATTTATAATTGAGTAACTTGCTACTTTGTTTAACTATGATTACAAATATACCCATATAATTTCAAAAATTACAAATAACTCCCACATGGTTTGACTATAATTAATATATTCACACTATTATAATACCATTACTGAACCTCATAACGTAGGTATATTTGCAAAAGTATGTAAACTACATGGATACATTTGCAAAAAACTAAATATATCCTCTTGATTATTGAAATTGCAAAAATACTCATATAATTTTCATATCTTTGTAAATATATCTACATCGTGACACTAATAATGGCGTCGTAACGGGATGGGTACATTTACAATTATTGTTGTACTGTATGGGAGTCGTTTTGCAATTTCTAAAACTATATAGGTATATTTACAATTATTGTCAACCTAAGTTAGTATATTTGCAAATCACTCTTATAAATCTCAATTTATCCTTTGCTCCCAGAGTAATTAACAGGGATCGACTCTAGGATAGATAACTTCTAGCTGCCATTCAAGGGCACATTTACCCAGACCGTGCCAGGATTAACTGTGTTGTAGATGAAAAGCTCCATCTGCTGATTGGTTGGGGACATTAGTTTGGACTGAGTTTCCAGTAAGTATCCATTGCTTAGAAAGGAAAAATAAAAAAAGGAAATAACAATTAGCAACACAATCATACCTCGTATAATCCAATTATAGGAAGCAATACGCACAAGATCAAGAACTTCATTTAAACTGGATAGCTCTGATACCATGATGAAATATAGAGAAGAAAAATTGATGTGTAAGAGAGAAAAAAACTTTCGATTTTGATTTATTTTCTCCTGTTTATATACAATACTACAACTAAAACTCTCTAACCAATTTGATTACAAATAAATCTACTCTAACAAATCTGGTAATTATTCAAACAAATTTACTAAACAACTCCAGCCTATATTCTACACTCCCAACAAGAAAACCGTTGGCCTCTCCCCCATCTTTATCGACGGTAGCTGACAAACCCGTCTTAGAAAAATTTACATCGCCACCTTCTTCAAATCCAGCACATGCACTCTAGCCAAAATCCAGCAATCCGTGGCATGCCAAGCTCAGGCAAACTTTTTCCCACAAATCCTCTACTTGTTATCTATGCCTGCTGGTTTTTTAGGCCGGAGTCGAGGTTGATGGTGTTGAATAGTTATTAATGGGGAATTTAATAATTTAAAAAAATTATATCTTAAAAATCAGATTACTAAACATAATTGAAGGACCATAACTGCATAGGTATGGAAGAAATTTTACACAAAATTGGGCAAGAAACGATATAATGAATGATTAATTTCAAATGTTACCACAAGTTATAACCTAGTTATAAATATGATCATGCGTTTATAAAAACAACAAATTTGACTAATTTTTTTTGTTGTTTCTCTCATATACTTCTATAAAAATACTGTCTGCTAAAAACTAAATCCATCTCCTCTTGTTTCATGTTAAAAATGTTTTTATTATATATGTTTCTAACTTTGAGTTTTGATTATCAAATGCAGGAAAGGGTTTTTTTTAAATAGATTTAGATTTTATCAAAGGGCATTTTAGTAAAAATAATATAACTCACATATTCGGAAACCATAAAAAAGTATGATTGTATTTGTTATTTGTGCAAATGTACAGTCATATCCCTAGTTAGAGGTATAACTTATGGTAATATTTAAAATTGACCCATAATAAAAACTTAAAAAAGATAATGAAAAATTGCAACTGTATAAGTGATAACAAATCTTTAATGCGGTTGGGAATATGAAGGATCTGGAAATGGTGGCATGTGCATGACATCGTTATATATAATAATTTTATCGACCGTTTCTTATTTATATAAAATTAAAAAGATTTGCAAAATTTTTTTATAATATTCACAAAGAACTTATCGAAAATATAACAGCTGTAATTAAATTATTTAATATCTAAACCATCTAGAATATAATTTATATATGGATAAATGATTTTATAAAATATTATTATATTTTAATTCATATGTAAATAGATATAAGCATTTTTCATAATACACACATAAATATATATACTTTTAAGCAAATGTAGCTTGGGCACATCTTTAATTTTGATGAAATTTAATCTCTTACCTAAAAAAATAATATTAAAAATGATAGATGAAGTAGATTTTTTGTCAAATCTCAAGGTATTCAAAATAAAGGAGCTACATAGAACCACTTCTATATAACCTGATTATAAATAACGGAGCCTTTATATATAAGAATGTTATCGTTCATTTTTATTTGTTTAAAGCAAAAAAGATGTGCACAATTCTGTTATGCTATTCACCGGAACTTATAGAAAATATAGCAACTGTAATTAACCATTAGGAACTTGTAGAATAAATAAAATTTCTTAAATCATACAATTAAATGACGCAATATAAATGTCAAAATGACGAGAGGGATGGAATCTTTCAACAAAGAAATAAAAATTCTTTATTGCTACTAAAGTTGGAAGGTGGAATTGTACGCATGGATGTCTCCTGTGACAATGATTTTGCCTTAATTTTAATAAAGAAAGATGGTCATATATTCATTGGAGTGGGGCCATTTCTTGTGAGAAATTTTTTAAAAAACATTATTACAGCAACAAAGGACTCGATCCATGCATCATAATCCCATGCATGCAGGGAGAATAATACATATGTTAGCATCAACCCATGGTAGGACCATGATCATCGATGCATGTCAGTTGCCGTGGCAGCCAATTACCCCATCATTAATTCCATCATCACGTGGTGGGTCACCAAACAAACAGGACCGAATTTGGGTCACTGTCCACCCTAATTAAAGACATGCGTCATGATTAATTTGTTTGATTTTTGTGGCACACCATGCAAACCAAGCTGCCTTCACGGCGGGGCAAAAGGGCGGAAAGCGGGACCACATGCTCTATATCCATTACTAGGAATGTTTTATTGCAGCCAGTTCAATGCATCAAGATGAAAATTATTTTTTATAAAACTATTAATCTAAGTATATTTAACTTAAGATAAAAAATTGTATTTAACTTATTATTAAGTTTTACTATTTTTGATTACGTATATATTTTTTATTTTTTGAAAACAGGAGTGTTTTAGTCATTTTTTTAAATGTCTAAAACTTTCTATTTTAAAAAGTTAAATATATGTATACACACATCTCTAAAAATAATAAACTTTGGTTTATAAATTTCATATACCGACATTAACGGTCTTATAAAAAAGATTTTTAAATAAATTTTATACTTTGATACAGTGAAATACATCAGTATATATTGAAACATTCTTCATCCATTATCCAATCAAGGCTACCGATTAGACAAGCGATACATTTTCCTTGGGGTCGCAAATCAGACGATCCATATATAAATTTGCAAAATGGACCATACGAATCGCAGTATAGTGGACTATTTTTATTTTGGTCCCTTTAACTGTACGTATTTAATTTTTAATATACAATTTTCAAATATTTTCTTTTTAAACCCTATAAGTTTGCTTTCTTTGCATTTTAGATCCTGCCATTAAAATGCCCTATTAACGGTTATTATTTGTAAGTAAAAAATCTAGAATACCCCTATGAATTAATTAAGTTGAGTCAATTCATGAGCATGAGTCGACTCATGTTCATGAGTAAGCTCCTATTTATGACTCAACTTATATATGCAGGTATTTGATGTGCATTAATGGTAGGGTTTAAAATGCAAAGGAGGAAAACAAGGACACCCGTAAAGCAGTTTTAGATATTATATGCGTTGAATGCAGTTTGAGATTTATTTTAAATTTTTGTAAATTTCATATACTCACTAAGTTTTGCATCTAATTCCATTTATACTCACAAACTATCAATAATTCTCCTTATACCCACGTATTTTGTCCAAAATACAATTTACGCGTAAGTTGTAAGCCATTTAGAATTTGTTAAATAAGCTATTGGCCTTTTTGTGATATAATAAGATTACCGACGCCTTAATTCCTATCATAATTTACGACTTAATTTACATGTGGGTCTTAATTTCTATTCAAATAGAAATAAAGGCTTCAATGAAAATTAGAGGAGGAATTGTAAATTAGGGTACCAATTAGGGCATAAGGAATTTCATGAGTTCGCATGCAAACAAAATATGTAGGTATAAGAGAAATTATTGAAAGTTTGTAGTATACTTGAAATTAGGAACGACATTTGTGATCATATTAGGATTTTCCTTTACCCGAAGTAGCACCGGTTAGGAAAATAGAATCTATCTAAGTAGAAGGTAGTAGGAGAATGAGAGGAAGACCCAAAAAAATATGGATAGAAGTAATTAAACAAGATTTAAAAATATTACAAATTACAGAGAATTTAGTCTTAAATCGCCAAGAATGGCGTAACAGAATCCATACAGCCGACCCCACCGAGGTGGGAAATGACTTATGATGATGATGATTAGGATTTTCCTTTAGATCATTGTCATTTACCAATTTTGTATTTAAAGTTAATTTAGCTCTCTAATATTGACTTTAGAATTTATTTTACAATTTGTTTAAACTTAAAAAGGTATGATCGTTTACAATTCAGTTTAGTTACGGGTCTTTTTGGCAAAAGTCCCTGGAATAAAACACCTTGGTGTGAAGCTTACGATAATTAATCCAAGACTTCAATGTTACTAGTTACACTTCCTTCCCTGAAAAAAAAAATATATATATAGTTACACCCACTACAACAAAAAGCAGCAATTGCAATGAACATTTTCTCTGGAGCTTACGATAATTTCATTGCTAAAGAATATTTTCAATGAAAAAGGTTCGTTCCACGTTGGTTAGTATATCGTCATGGAGAAGCCTATCGCAACAAAATTGCTTTCGTTGCAACGAAAATTTCGTGGCTCAAAACCTGCATTTTAACCATAATTAATACATTGGCAATGAAAATATTTCATCGCAGTTCAGGACCGAAGGTTAGCCATGTTTTCGTCACAATTAGCCAAGTTTTTGTTGCAATTAGACATGTTGTCATTGCAATTTTCTATGCTTTGGTTGCAATTGGCCCAGTTCTCATTACAACTGGCCACTTTTCCGTTGCAATTGGCCCAGTTCTCATTGCAATTGGCGATCTTGTTGTTTTAATTAGCCGTAATATTCTACAATCCTATAACTCACAACACAATACAACAATATTTACATAATATATATAAAAAGGCAATCCTTGAAAAAATTATCAAATTTCATTTACAATTTAATACAATTACCGTTTGGAAATTTTCTTAAGTTGTCTATTCTACAACAATATTATAAGCTAGTTCTAAATATCCTATTATATAAAGAATACTCTCAAATATTAATATGGTTCATCTTCAACATACCCTTTAACTATCTCATTTTCAAAATTTGTAGGAACATAAAACTATAGTAGTAGTTCAAATTCTAAGATGATATTAGCAAGAGCACTAATTCTTTCATGCCTTCTCAAGTTCTCATCGTCTTATAAGATTTGTCAACTGATGTGTCAAGTCATCCTATACCCAAAACGGACAAACAAGTTCATGCTTAATAATTTATACAAAGAATACAAGGATGAACATTCATTATCAATTTATTCAGATTTTTTTCTTTGTAACCTTTGCATTCGACAATCACTTTCATACCTTCAATGAACCCAACTAATGGCAAGTATGAACAACAACTAATTCATGTCTCCTTCAAAAATCTAATTACTATAGCATACAACATATCTCGGTAATGGATGTGAGTAGGAACAATAGTTTCTAAACCCCCAAAAAATTAGATGTCATCAAGATAGCATACCTAACCACTCATAAAGCACATTTTAGTCCAGCTTAACTTCCAAATGTCCAATTCAACCTTTTGATTTTCCAAACCATGACACTTTTCATTTATGCAAGCTAGTAGCCTTTTTTTTTTTTTTGATAAAAGGAGGAGTCACTCTAACCCTATTCCCCAGCATCGTTATAGGGATTAAGGGTAGAGTAATCCGAGCTTTCCATAGCCAAAAAAATGTCTGTACAGATTTTGTCACAAGTAGCCTGAGGGGGGTAGTCCCACCAGCACAACTGAATCGCAGAAGAATTCAAAACCACTTCGGCAAGGGAATGGGCAACTTCATTTCCTTGCCGAAGAACGTGGTGTACAGAGAAAGAAACGACATCCCTTAGAATGGCCTTGATTTCGTCAATAACGTAGCCCACATGAGAGGAGATTGGGATATTGTTGGATTATTTTGGATTATTTCATATATTATTTCAAAATTTAATAGCTCACTAAGGTATCAAAAAAGGGTTATTTTTAGTGTATGGCTATCTTTTTGCTGCCAAATTATAAAATTTGGCTACATTTAGTACAGTATGTAACTAAGTCCTATATGTAATTATAGCCAAAATTTATTACTTTTTGCCACCAATTCTGATACTTGCATTCAACAATTGCATTTGATATAAAAATAATTCTATCTAACTAAATGCCTGTATTCTAAAGTAACCAAGTTTTTACAACTAAATAATTAATTATAACAAAAATGAAGTTAATATAATCAAATATATGTTATGTGTAGTCAAACAATTAGCTACAGTAACTATATTTGTTGTAATATATCAAACGTATTGAATAGTTCTTGATAAAAAAAATATCATGTGTAGCTTGGATTCATGAAAAATAAAAAAAATTGCAAAATTGGAGAGTTTTGACATTAGAAACCAATTTTCATTGAAGCGGAGGGTTTTATAGCCATATTTTTTTGGGCGAGGTGGGGGGAGGGTTGAATTCACTTGTTCAACCCATTTATAAATGTAATTTTTCAATAAACGGGTTATTACCTATCAACTCGTTCAATTATTTAATTAAAGAAATGGATTATGGTTAAATATTTATAATACATCAACTGATTTACTAAGTTATTGAACCCTTTAAACTTTTCAAACTTGTTAACCTATTTACAACCCATTTATTAATCAGGAATATTTTTGAGTTGTCAATATATGTTTTTGGTTACTAAAACATTAAATTAGTTTAGTTTTGACCTGTTTGTAGCACATATATACAAATCGTTAACAACTCTTTTAACGCATTTATTAAATGGATTAGGAATAAGATTTTTTGAATATGTTAGTAAATAAATTAAAGTTTCAATATTTTCAAATAAGTTAGAATTAGGATTAGGCTTTAATTCATTCAAACCGGATCCATTAAAACCACTAGGGTTCTTTGAATATTCAGAAAATCCCCTTAAGTTTTGAAAATGCATTTGAAAATATAATTCTTTTGTATATGGTTGCTCCCCTCAAATCATAATATTCCCGCTCCCCTTAAGTTTTGAAAATGCATTTGAAAATATAATTCTTTTGTATATGGTTGCTCCCCTCAAATCATAATATTTCATGTGGATTTGCATCCCTCAAGTGGTACCCCATCCCCATGGTAGATTTGTAATTCTTGCTATAATTGACACGATGATTAACATATTGAACTCTAGCTCATTATGTGAGGGATTTGGATAGAATAGTAGAATAATGTATTTAGACACATTACAACCTAAACCCGAATTTTGAAGAGCAATATGCTCTTTCCAATAGATGAAGCACTTTTACAATGTGACTTCTTGTGATGTGTAATACGATATCTGAACCATCTATTGGTCACTATCTTTCATATTAAAATTACTATATAAAAAATTAAATATACTGGATTTGCATATCATTGGATATATGTATCATCCCTATTCTATCATTGTTTTCAAGATTGTGAGTTGGTTCTAATTTCAATTACTAATTAATTTTTTAAAATTACTTTTATGTTATATTTGAAAATTACAATTCTAAGGATTTTACATAGAAACTTGTAAATAATTAACAGGTCTACATCTATATAGTCGAGTTATATATAGAAGCGATTCCATATAACCCTCTCAAATTTTAAGTTTTTGATGCTTTATAGAAAATCTAATCTATTCGTTATACTTAACATCATTTGTTTAGTTAAGATAGTAAGTTTCCGTTGTGAACTCAACTAGAAAATTAAGAATAGTCTATATTTTGATGATTAACAACCTAAATTTGAGTATTAAATGTACTAACACATTTGGTGAAGTGGTTTTAAGATGGAAATCTCAATTGTTAAAACGTAGCTGACCAAGTCCCATAGTCAGGTCGACACAGACATAAGACTTAGGCCAAGTATATACCAAAGTCGACCTTAAACTACAACTTAGGTTGAAAGAACGCAATCTTAAAGAGTAGACAAGTCAAGTTACAAACCCAAGTCGACTTCGATTGTGACTTGAGTGAAGTTGATAGTCAAGTTGACTTAGGAGGTTGCATGTTTTCACTGACTCAAAATTGAACAAGTAAAGTAGCAACCCAAGTCAACTCCGCCCTGCGTCTTGAGTTAAGTAGAAGACCAAGTCAACCCTAGACTCCGACCTGCATTCCTAAAAAGCCAAGCAAGTTTTCAAATGCTAAGTACCAAAAATCAAGTCGCATATCCAAGTAGACTCCACTAAGCGACTTGGATAAAGTCTAAGATCAAGTTGACTCAAGTAAAGGACTTGGAAGAATGAAGTGCAGAAGCATACTTTTGGAATTTAAAGTTTCAAGTGAGAGGTGAAGAGAGGTGAAGTCTCATAGCTAAGTCGACTTTACTAATGACTTAGGTGAAATTCCAAAGCGAAGTCAACTTAAGGGTTGCATAATTCCACTGACTGAAAAAGCTACACACAAAGTCACACTAAAAGTCGACCTCACATGCGACTTAGGTCAAGTCGAGGACCAAGTCGACTTTAGACAGAACTCCGGGAGCACTGAAATTTGAATGAGGACTTATAATGTGTAAATGACCCGATTGGACTAGCACTCTAAGTTGACTCTAGTGTGCGACTTGGGTGAAGTCGCAACCAAAGTCAACTCCAATCGTGACTTGCATTGTAATGGTCTAAAAAATTCAAATGTTAGCGCATTTAATGCGCACCAACTATCTCCTAACGTTTAAAATTATTGCCCCATTATTTAAAGCATGTCACGTGGAGTGAAGAAGGTTAGCTAGAGCATTCATTAAGCCTCCACCTTTCTACTTACAAGAAATCAAATGATTGTTAAGTGTTCTACAAAGAAGAACTGTAATATTCACTGCAAGTTCTAAAGCTTCTCATCCATATCAAGCTTTACAAAGAAGAACTGTGATATTCACTGTAAGTGTTGAAGCTTCTCATTAATCTCAAGCTTTAAAAGTTCTTCCCTGTGCTAAAATTGTATCTACACAATCTATAAAGTGTAGAATTCTCTTTTAAATCCGTTCTCTTGTAATTCTACTTGGATTGGTATTAGAGACCAAGGCTAAGTAAGGACAAGTTGTGCACGATTGGAGTGTGACTCATCATCTACTTGTGTTGTGTTTGTAAAAGCCCCCAAGAGCTATAATATAGAAGAGAGCGAAGACTTTAATTGTATCTCTGTTGTTATAGTAGAACCTAAGACACAAGGATGTGCTTTTGAAAGAGTGAAGTAGCAAGAATTGTCCTGGACTACTATAATTCCTTGTGTTTGCTATTACTAGTTGGTTTGCTCTATTACTCTCCATATTTTCATTCAAGGGAACTTAATTCATAGGGGTCAAGTGTAAGATACTAAAAGAAATTTTAAAAAAAAACCGACTCACTCTTCTTCTCTTGGGTTCTTTCTACAAATTCGGGACCAACAGTTCATCCAAATCAAATATCTGAATGAACCATATTTGCTCAAAAATAAATATATTCACATGTAAATTAGGAAAAATGCTTAGATTTATTCACATATATATTAAAATGTAATAATACTTTATAAAATTATTTATCCATATAGAAATGATATTTTAGATAATTTATTGTTGAAAATACAACTTTCAAATTGATATTTAATATTGAAATATTTAATTACATTGATTTTACACATTTGTAAATCATGTCATGCACAATGATATTAAACAAACGAAAGGATTTTCAAGTATAAGTAATGCTAAATGCAATAAAAAGAGTAAATTTTTCATTAACCGTCAAAATATTCAAAATGGAAAGAATTGTGTAGAAAAAAAGTTTTATAGAAGCATCCCAAATAACTAATAATATTCTTAAGAATGATTTATTTACTATATGCAAATCAAATAAATTTATATATTTTTAAAAGATATATTTCATATCTTTAGATGGGTCCATGTTGCATTGGTTAACAAATTCCCGTCCCTCTCAACAACTTGTGAAATGATTTGAGGTCTTAATAACTTGACCATTAATCTATTATACTTTTTCTATATAATCTTTATATTTTATTCATTGTTACATTTTCATACAACTAATATTTCTATTTCATCTTTCATTTCTACTCCTGCTCATTATCTCTTTTATATTACATTATTCTCATATTTTTTAAAAAAATTTATCCACTTTTTTTACAAATTGTTAAATACGTATTGCATTTATAAAATATATATTGGCAGTTAGGTTGGGTGCTCCAACCTTAGAACTAACCATGCTTAATTTGCACCTTGTTAAACGTTTTTTAGAAAACCTCTCCAAATTGCACTTATTATTTTTTTCTTTAAACTTACTTTACCATTTTAAGGGTGTTTGACGAGTCAATCTATGTATGAGCGCGGGCGTGCTACCAAAGTGTACCTTATGACAGGGCGCGGCCGGCCACATGGACCTCATGTGGGAGCCATTTTTTTATATTTTTTTGTAAACACGTAAAATTAGTGTACTTGACCAATAAACCAAGTTTCATTAATTTTAAATGTTTTGAAGTATTTTTATTTTTAAATACAGTGATATTTTCATCATTTTCCACCTCAGAAAATGACGAAAATGTCACTGTAATTAAAAATAAAAATACTTTAAAACATCTAAAATTAGTAAAACTTAATCTATAGATCAAATACAACTAACTTTAAGTATTTATAAAAAAAATTAAAAAATTAAAAAATGGGTCCCATGCCCGGATCATAGGAAGTCTAATATAATATAAAAACTAATCCAAATGTGATTTTAATTCGGTCCGAGTCCTAGCTGGGTCTCCGAAGTATACTGGTTTAATATCGTCAAATGCTAGTTGAGAGTCTTGAGACTTTTTCTTTTTTTTTTTTCTTTTTGTTTTTTGATGAAGGAGGGTCTTGAGACTTTGAAAAAGAGACTTATGTGACATTACAACCATATTGTCATCCTAAAAATAAATAAAAAATAAAAAAGCATATTGTCGTCCCTCTAAATTCATGCGGTAACCAAACATCAAATATGAGTGATCCTATTAGCCGGGCTAAGTAAATGTCCTATTTAGCCCACCTTAAAAAACCTATTTACAACAACTTTTTTTACTTTTTTCTTCATGCACTTGTTTATCTAATTGTATTTAACATATATACCAAGTTTTATCATTTTTGAATACGTTTATCTATTTTTTTGAAAATTTTAAACATCTATGTGTATATATGTATTTAAAATACCTTTATTTTTAACAATCTAAAAAATATATATACACATATCCAAAAAATGGTAAAACTTGATTTCTATATTAAATAAACCTAAATAAACAAGTGTATGAAGAAAAAAGTAAAAAAAAAAAAATATTTTAAATAGGATTTTTAAGTGGGTTAAATGAGACATTTACTTAGCCCGGACTAAAAGGATTATTCCACAACATCAAAATAGTACAAAATACAAGTATACAACAAACCTCGTGATTAATGCAGCAGGAATAAAATATGTCATTATATATCTGAGATGCCTTGAATGCAGCAGACATAAAATACACGGCGTTGTATATCTGATATGCGTTGAATGCAGCAGAAATAAAATATATGGCATAATATATCTGAGATGAGATCATCGTAGTATGAATGTGTGGGGCACTGGATTAATATAAGAATCAGGTCCGGTAGGTTTGGAGTACTCGGTCGACTATCTCAAATTTACTATCGATAGAGGTATCATTCACAATGCTAATTATACCCACTCGAATCTTCCATATTGCAAGTGACCCTCCCTCATTAATCCTTAGAGTTTGTGTGCCCATGATGCAAGATCCCATAAAAACTAATTACATCATTCATTTTTATCCAGTGGCCTGATCTTGAGGCCATTTGCAAGCAGGCTAAAAACATATTTTTAATTTTTTAATTTTTTTATACCTGTTAATATAGGCGTATTTAATCTATAATCTAAGTTTTATTCTTTTTGTAAATATGTATATATTAATTTGTATTTTTAAACACAAGATATTTTAGTCATTTTAAATTACCCTTATATTATTTAAATAATTAAAATACCTTTGTGTTTAAAATATAAAATAAATATATTTTTCAAAAATGCTAAAATTTAGTTTATAGATTAAATACACGTATATTAACACTTACATAAAAGAATTTTCAAAAAAATAAAAAATATGTTTTGGCACAAGATCAGGCGTCTTTTATGTATTTAAACATGTAAGAAAAATTATTTTGATTCCATTTTTAGGTGCGTAACACAAAATAATACAAAATTCTCTCGTTTTAAGAAACTCTTAGAAGTTTTGGTTTTTATATTCCACTTGCGTATTCAATCTAGATGAATTTTATGAGGGATAATTAAAAATCTAAAAATAAATAATGCAGCTAGTTTTGACCTAATAAAAAATCATCATTATGGGTTGGGACTAGCCTCATCGAAACATGTCTCATAAATCATGGGGAGACTTTTGAACGGACGATGCATGTATGAATGGATCTCGTGCGAAGTGCGAACAAAAGGAAGAAACTGCTGAAATAGTGCCCGGAAACCGTGCATGCGCACGTCATAATTCGTAACATGTGAGCTGAACTGTGACACTGATGCATAACAGCCGCAGCTGATACCATTAATCGCTGACATCAAAAATACGATTGTTCCTATCAAAAAAAAAAAAAAAAATACGATTGCTCGAATGTCAGCAGCAGATCATCCAGCCGTCGGTTTGGCTGTCCGCTGAATTTCCATTGCAGGTTTATAAATTAAAAAAGCCAGCGACTTGAATAACTTAATTAATAAATTGGATAATAAGTCAAGACTTCAGCAAGAAATTTCAACTTGGGATTAATACGAGTTTTAACTTTTAACTACGGTTTATGCTTCATATAGCAGCTCGCCTCTGACAGAGTTTCCATGTAACCTGTGGTCATGTCTGAGCACGTGATTGCTGGCATTGATGCAAAGCTACTCCACAGCCTATAATCGCACCTTCTCAACAAATCTTGAATTAAGTATGACAGTCATTTTCTTTTTCTTTTTTTGAAGTAAAGTATGACAGTTATTTCTTAACACAGCTTAACATTAGCTAATGGGAAACAATTAAGACTTTAAATATTTATTGGCTTTGTTCCAAAATCATCTGCAAAAAAGTGTTAGGGTGTTGTCCTCGTGGATAGGTCAGTGGCAATGTCGCCAAACTACCAGTATTGGTGGAGGTGCAACTGTGGCCGGGTTGAGCTCAGCCCGACCCGCCGAACCCGATTTCTAAAGGGTTAGAACTCGCTTTTCTATGACCCGAACATGGTGAATCTAATTTATAAATGTCATAGGGTTAGGGTTCAAGTAAACTCAAACCCAATTTCTATTGTAAATTATTATATATATAAAATCTAAACAATATTTTTTTTTATATTTTTTGTAATTTATGTTATTTATATTTATATTTAAATACATGTTTGACATATTGTAATTATATTATAAATAAAGTATATTATTTTCATTTATATTTATCTTTTATCTCTATAATCTTCTTCATCAATCTTGTTTCTTATGTTAAACTTTTTAAAATATATTCTTTTTAGATGAATGATCCTATTAGCCCGGACTAAGCAAATGGCTCACTTAGCCTCCTTTAAAAAACTCACTTACAACAACTTTTTTTCTTCATACACTTGTTTATCTAAGTATATTTAACGTATAAAACAAGTTTTACAATTTTTGGATATGTGTATATATTTTTTTAGATTTTTAAAGATAAGATTATTTTAAATACATATATACACAGATGTTTAAAAATCTAAAAAAATATATACACATATCCAAAAATGGTAAAACTTGGTTTATATGTTAAATATACTTAGATAAATAAGTGTATGAAGAGAAAAACAAAAAAATTGTTATAAATGAATTTTTTGAGGTGGGCTAAGCGGAACATTTGCTTAACCCAGGCTAATAGGATCACTCTTCTTCTTTATATTGTTCTATTTTTTAAAAATATGTGGTTTGACTATATATTATTATATTTACTTATATGATTTATTATTATTATACATTCATATAAAATTTTAAACCTATCACTCTTAAATAAAATGTAAATTTATCAATCTAAATTCCCAACTCGAAACCCAACTCGAACTCGATTTTCAAAAATAGAGTTAGGATTTAGGTTTTACACCTAGAATTAGGGTTAGGGTTAGGATTGATGTTTTATAAATAGGGTTAGAATTAGGGTTGAGGTAAATATGAGTTTCACGAGCCCGAGTTGCACCTCTAAGTATTGGAACCCCGCGGTATTTGTCATTACATGATAGAAGCAGTGTCTCTCTAATAATTCGATGGGAATGGGTTATCTCCCTCAATGAATAAGTGGGAGCACGTGGTCTCTCCAAATGATAGGTTTAAGTTTGTTATCTTTCTCAAGCTTGATTGTAATATCTAAAATGAGTTGTAATTACATACCTAATAAAAAAAGCCATCGATCATTTTTCAATTGCATAATTGATAGGGCTTATGTTTTATAGGCTCTTAAAAAATAGCTAAAGCTTATTTCCATTATTTGAAAATATTATATTTTTACATTCAAGGTATGATTTTTTTTTCTACTAGTGTGTTTGAAAAATGGTAAAATTTTTAGATGAAAAGTTTTTAATATAAAAATTTTCGAATTGAAAGAAAATGATATAATGTAATAGGGATAATGATAATGAGTAAAGAAAATAATAGTAAAATAGATAAATCAAATATATAAGTAGTTGTGTAGAAATAATTAAAATATATGGTAATTATATAGGAAGATATGAAGATTAAAAAATAAAAATGTTATGAAGAGTGAAAAAGTTTTAGTTTCACATTTTTTATACATTGCCAAGTACACCGTTATAAGGCGACAATGCTCTCTCTTGAATCCGATATTGGAATCTCATGCTCATGCACCTAAATTTGACAACACTGGACTCAATACTATACTCAGTGTCATGCATTTTTTTTAGATAAATTGATTTGGGTTATTAGGGAAAATGTGATTTCTATTTTTAACATCATTTATGAAAATTCTCATATAATATTTTATCAGATAATATTTATTAGTTTATTTATAAATGTTTGTCTAGCTATTTGATCTTGGTTCAAAATTTTAGAATAAATCATGAAATCAAATATCTTAAAATAATAATAATAATAATAATAATAATAATGTACCCAAATTAATGATTTTGGTGAATTGTTATAGAAATGGAATTGTATATAATTAGCTTGACCCTCTTGATTACTTGCTTAATAAAAATGGAAATTTACTGAAAGCTAAAATTTCCCGAATATTTTCATTTTTGTTATATATTCTTAGCCAACAAATGCAACATGAAATTTTTAGGAATGCGTTTCAATTTAAATAATTTGGCGTAGTTATGACTCTACGATACGTTAAGTTGTCTCTTTCTAACTCACATATTTGCCATTGGATTAAGTTAATCCAGGATCAAACTCTGTTTCAGAAAGAAGACAATCAAAGTTGGTAAAATGAAATTTAAAGTATATTCGAAGTGAGGAACAAAGAGATCAAGAAATCACGTTTGAGCATAACCTTGATAATCAAATGGGTAAAGAAATTATTTTTGTTGATGATATTAATTATCATAAAGAAAGTACAATGAAACTAAAGTCTAAAGTCTATGTTTCAAATTTTAAGAAAAATAATACGAAAAATTGTTAAAAAAGTAAAACTATATATATATATATATATGAGATCCGATCTTGTGCAGTCGGACTGCACCGTAATTAAGGTGCAGTCCGCTGTAAAATGGACTCCACACATATTAGATTGTAATGAAACTTTATACACTCATTTATTCATATATAAATCATACTTTAGACGGTTTAGATATTGAAAAAACCACTTTAAACTTGATATTTACATTAAACTATTTTATTACGTTGATTTTGTACCATTTTAAGATGAGGACTACACACATGTTGAATTTGGATGAAAATTGGTATGCTAATAAAGTGAACAATTCTATAAAATACAATGGGTGAAGTGGATTTTCTATTTATGATCAAGTGGGGCCCACAGTGCATGGACTGCACCGTGCAGTCGCATGCACTGGAATATTTCCCTATATATATATATATATGAAAACTATACACTTCCATACATGGATATAAAAATTATTTTTTAAAAAGAGCTCCGTAGGGATAGAGCATTGAAATTCCCGCGAGCAGAGAATTGGATCCCTTTATTAAGCCAATCTTAACTTTTTTTTAGGGTAAGGAACTAATCTTAACTTTTATTCTCACTTTTCTATATCTTTTTTATCTTTATTAAAAGATTCTAAATTTTTAATTTTATAAAACACCTTATTTGTAAACTTTTGTCTGTAAAATATCTCATCCCTACATAAGTCAATTAGTCGTATTTTTTATTTTTGCTGCATAAACTTTTCTATACACATTTTGAAATAACATGATATTTTAACTACCTAATTATTATATTTATTTCCATATTATAATCAATTTTCATACTTTTTCATATAACTGTCAATTTATTTTATTTTACTCTTTATTCCTAATTATCACCTATGTTACATTACAATACTCTCTCATTTGTTAAATTTTTTTTTTTTTTTATTTATTGCCAAATGTTCCCTAGATTTATAAACCATTTAGACCCGAATGATTAGGATTATATAATGATAATCTTAAATCATGATATAATCCTTAAATCATGTCTGACTTGATATTAGTAAAATTAATTAAATCCAGGTAGAAATAAATCTCCAAAGATATATACTAATTGAGTTTCTCTACAAATTTTTGAAGTCAATATTCATCCTTTTGCAATGTTTTAAAAATCGAACTGGGCAACGAACTGGTTTTGTGACCGGTTTCCGGTTTTTCTGGTTCAACTGGTGCAAACCGACGGTTAAACCAGAAAAACCAATGAACCGGGACATGATCGGTTCACGGTTCGACTGGTCGGATCATCCGGATCGGTCCGGTTTTTAAAACATCTTCCTTTTGGCCGGCTAGCTAGCAGTCAGCAGCAGCAATCAGCATGAGCTAATTAGAGTATATAACTGTATCTCGAGCGTAGAATATTCTTGCAAAATTAGGCGTCTTCCAAAAATTTAAAACTTTGAGGAAAAATTGCAAAATAAAAAATAATGGGGCGGTAATAAATGAAAAAAGTCCTTTTCTAAAAGGATATGGTACTATGATTGCGGCTGATGGGTTCCAGTTTCCCGCGTATCAACCTTGTCTCTCCTTCCGAGCACTAAAAGGTGCGTTTCTCCTTTCTTCTTCCTACTATCGTGACTATCCTCGAGAAAATCCATCTGAGGAGAGACCTCCCAATCTTCACGTTTTTTCAGATCGAAATGAAAAGCAAGCCAGCCACAGAACATAAAAGCAACCTCACATCTTCTCCCCGTGCCTTTCTCTTCTCCAGCCACCCATTTTCAGGCGGCCAATGGCATGCTTTCTTCCCACTATGATCAAAAGGAAGAAAACCCAATAACATAAAAAGGAAAAAACATCAAACCCACCCCACCCATTTCTTCTTTCCTCCGGCTTCAGGCCATGGCAGCTGCTCTCGAATGCTGGTCGAGCCGCGCCAGCACCGACGAAGACATGGTCGAGCAGGTGCTGATGAAAACCCAGTCCAGATCAGAAGCCTTCCCAAGTCCAAGCAGTTCGGCTGCAGCACCCCCAGTTTCCAAAGACCCAATCTCGTCTTCCAAATGGCAGCGCTTTGGGCGCAACGTGGCCGAGGCAATCACCAACCTCAAGAACTCCCTCAATCTCGATACCGCCAGGGATCCAGCGGCCAGGATGGAAAGCTGCCGTAAGCTTATGTGGGGCGGCGTCGTCCATAATCTCACCCAACTGTACCCCGGCAGCCAGCTCCCTGAGAAGCTCATCTCGAACATCCGCAAGCATTTCGATTCTCTCCCGCTCAGGTATTTCCTTGTGCACTTGCTGCTCCCTGCTCTGTTCCGATTTTGGGTTGAGTCTGAAAAATCTTTTGGGGTTGGAATTTCAGCTATGCTCAAGCCGGTTTCGATATGAAGGATGTGTTCCTGCACATTCGGTTGATCGAGCAGGCGTCCGTGGATGACCGACCAGCCATCTTGATACAGGACGCGTCAGATGGCGAAGTACAGGAGGGAACAGTTTTCAAGATCACATTCGCGTGCAATTCGTCCATCTCATGGCCCGCCTTGTCGGGCGCGCTCGATAGCTCGACTTTCTGCTGCAAGAAAATTCAGATCTTTGAGAAGAAGGGCGCCACGCTTGGTGTTGTGTTGGTTCTGGTGCAAACAGGACAGGAGAAGCACTTCAAGTCTAGGATTGAGAACGCATTGAAATTGGCTCTAAAGAAGCCCAAAACAGCCCCCATTAAGCTCCCTTTTGGTCTCTGTGGTTGCCAAGAAGAGACGGCGAGAGGCCATGGCGAGATTGAGATTGAAGACAATGAGCGGAATGGCGAGAACGCTCAGGATGGATCAGCCCATCTTCTCAATATTCAGCTCCCGCTCCCCACTTCATCATTTGTTATTTCAGTGGATGAGTGGCAGACAGTCCAATCAGGTGGGGATGAGATTGGGAAATGGCTATTGAATTCTGATCATTTGGAGTTTATAGACACTATTGGACCCTGCTCATTCAAGGGCGTTTACAAGGGCCGGCGGGTTGCAGTCGAAAAGATTCGTGGATGTGAGAAGGGGACTGCCTACGAGATTGAGCTTCGACGAGATCTGTTGGAGCTTATGAGCTGTGGGCACAAAAACATCCTACAATTCCATGGCGTCTGCGTTGATGAGAACCACGGGTTGTGTGTTATCACCAAGTTGATGGAGGGTGGCTCTGTCCATGATCTGATGATGAAGAACAAGAAGATCCCAATCAAGGAGGTAATACGGATGGCCATGGATGTTGCAGAAGGGATCATGTTCATGAATGATCATGGGGTTGCATACAAGGATCTCAACACACACAGAATTTTGTTGGATCGACAAGGGAATGCTTGTGTTGGGGACATGGGTATTGTTGCCACCTGCAAGAATGCTGGTGAGGTGATGGAGTATGAGACTGCTGGTTATCGATGGCTAGCTCCAGAGGTCAGAATTTCCCTGATGACTCTTTCCTAGACATGTTATTCTGCACGAGCATAACCAGTACAACTATTTCTGTGAATGTCGCACTAATACCTAGTGCAAATTATTTACTGCTTGCAAAAGATCTAGTAAACCTTGACTGTAGTAACTGGAATTATCAACTTCTATCTAATACTTCTCTTAACTTGGTTAAGGGTTTGTTTTGGAAGATGGTGTATTAGAAAAGGTTTAGTTACATCAACAAAATATTTTTTTTAATAAAAAAATGAAAAAAAGCTTGAAAAATATAGGTGAAGATGAGAAAAGAGTAGTGTCAGTAAAGGTGGTTATGTTGTCAAATCTGTCCTAAAAATTTGTAAACAAGTAGATAGGACCCTTTTCAAATGCATCCAAACGGACTATTGGTGCATCCAATAGGATGAATACTGCTCTAAGATCGTCTGATTATGCTTATGCTATTATTCAATGGATAGATGATAGTTATTATAGTAACTGTGTTCTTTGTATTTTTAATAGAAGGATTCTAGAATCTTGGAAATGATATATAAGACGGATTTGACTTTGTGTGTTTCCTTAATCTTGTCTTGTTGAATATTGGTTAAGAGTCATAATAAAAGTAGTACAAAGCTTCAAATCTAACTTTAGATTTTAGGGCTTCTGAAAATTGGAGTAGCCTATTCTGTTTAGAAAGGGTCACTTAAGGGCATATAAGTTCTCATAAAAGAAGGAAAAGTATCCTTGTCGCCATAGAGAAAATGATCTAGAATGGGAACTTTTGGATCTGGGCCATCTACTGCCAAGTTGCTAGATAAGAGCTATAAAAAAAAATGATAATCCACTGCCAGAACTAAAGTTGTTTAGATTAAGAGTTATTAAAGGAATGTCTTTGAAAGCATGGTAGTTTACTATGATCTTAGATATAATATAAAGTATTTGCCTAGTAATGGCCAGTGTCTCATTAGAAGTTTGCCACATGAATGGAGTACACCAGGCTTTGTCTCAAGTCAAGTTAATAGGTGTGCTGACTGTGGCCATATCCAGAATCTCTAGTGCAGCCGCCATCATAAACAAACGGATCTTAATGTGAGTGACGAAAAGTTGGTTACATCCAATCATCCGCTAGTCCACTCCGTTGTACAAAAGATTCTCAAGACCTACTCTCTTTCTCCTTGTTCTTCTAGTACTGAATTTGTCTTCTGTTCTCACAACGTATGGAATGTTCTTTGGTTCTTTGCTTAGATGTGGATACATGGTCATATGTAAACTGTTTTGCTTATTGCTTCTTTCATCGATTCGATCCTAGAGGATGAGATGCCATTTTAGGATGCATCTCTCTTTAGCTGTGGAAGCCAAAATGGTAATACTTCTTCTTTTCCCCATGACGTGTGATGTCCATAATGGGAAAACTTGATTTGTCTCATTATTTTTTTGTTTTCAATAATCAATTTCAATTTCTCAGAAATCTGCTTTGTGTTTCTTAATTTTGTAACTGATATTGCTTGTATCATGCTGACACTATTCCTTAATACCTTTTTTTTTATTGCGAAATTTTCCTTCTAGTGCTCTACCCAAACAGGTACTGAATACCATACTTTTTTCAGTAGGGCAAGATTCCATAGACTATATCTTGCATCCTCATCTAGCTAGTGGACAAAGGCCCCCCCCCCCCCCCCCCCCCCCCCCCCACTGGTATTGATGTTGCCCAAGGAATCTTGATAATTAATTCCATTACCTACTTTATTAAAAAATTGAAAGCAACTTGCATAAACTGAAAATGAAAGCCTTCAATTCATAAACTCAATTTAGTTACACACTGAAAATGAAAGCCTACAATTTATAAACTCAATTCAGCTACTGTTTCGGAGACCAAGTCACTGGAATTGCATGCTCCTATTCTGTGATGGCAGATAATTGCCGGCGATCCAGAAAGCGTAACGGAAACGTGGATGAGCAATGTGTATAGTTTTGGCATGGTCCTGTGGGAGATGTTGACAGGGGAGGCAGCGTACTCTTCATACTCGCCGGTGCAGGCTGCGGTGGGAATTGCTGCTTGCGGTTTGAGGCCAGAGATACCAAAGGACTGTCCTCCAGTTTTGAGGTCTCTGATGACCAAATGTTGGAACAATTGTCCATCAAAGCGCCCGCCATTTTCTGAGATTATTACAATGCTGCTACGTTCTATTGGCAGGTGAAACATTTTGGGGAGACTAGCTCCCATGTCAACCATGTATGATGTTCTATGTAAAAGCTTTTTTTTTTTTTTTTTAAAGATCTTGGGTAGTGTTGCCAAAGCCTAAATGTAGATTTGAGATTCATGTTTCCCAAGTTGAAATCTTCAACCTTCCCCAATGCAAAAAATGTTGTAATTTACCATACCTGATCTTTGTCTTGTGTGTGATATTCTTTCTTTCTACCAATGATGTGTGTTAGTATCGTGACATTATCAACATGACAGATTGACAATACAGTCCGTGGTATTCAACTGAATCTGGAGAAATGAGGAAATGGGATATTAGAAACAGAAGAAATGATGTCAGTAGAAAGCAGTGATGCTAGAAATGTAAATGGAAGTAGAATGGATTAGATCCATTGATAGTGATGATTGCAGACTAACCTGGTTACGATTGAGGGAGATTTGCATATAGGTCCCTCGAGATTACAAAATTTTCACTTTTTTGATTCTTAACTTTTCTATTTCTAGCAAATAACTTCTAATTTATAAAATTGGAGTTTTTCAAAAATATGCAATATTGGTCATTCCAGTTAAGTAACGAGGCAGGACTATTTAGCTTTTTTAATGTAACGTTATGAAAAATGCCCTTTTAATAATTTTGTCAAAACTTAAATGGATCACTCTCGTGGTTAAAAAGTTTTTTGAGGTCTTTTTTATTAAAATTTTGTTGCTAGAAAATATTTTAAATTTTAATCGAATAATTCAAGATATTTATTTACTACATTAAGTAGAGCATTTAGTTATTTTATATCAAAATCTAGCATTGTTAGAACGTCACAAAAATAAAAGGATCAAAATTGCACCTTTGTTGAAATTAAGTGTTCCTTCTCCTTAAACTTTTGTATGATTATCTTACTTTACAATTATTTCTTCACACATCTTTTTATGTAATTACCTTATCTATTTTACTTTTAATTATTATCCATACTGCCAGTGCTATTTAGCACATTTGGCATTGAGTGTTGTCCTCGTTCACACCGGTCTTGGTTTGATCTCAACTCTCCTCATGTTGGAGTTGTGTCTCCATATTCTTTGTATGGGAGCTGTCTTCTCTGCCCATGAGCTTTAATATGAGTTTAAGGGACGCCGACCATATGCTCCCGGGAGCATGCAGCGCTACATGCTCTCGGGTGCATACACCCATTTTTTAATAATTTTTTTACAATATTGTTAATCTATGTATATTTAATATGTGTATAAATTAACTAAAATGCCCTGATTTTCAAAAATAAAAAATAAAAATCTAAAATAATTCAAAAATGGTAAAAATTTATAAAGATGTTAAATACACTTATATTAACAGTTTTATAAAAAAAAATTTCAAAAAAAAATAAAAAAACTCCCGGGCGCATGCAATCGGCCTCCGAGTTTAAGATGCTATATTGGGTACTTTGTGTGTGTGTCTATATACATATATATATATATATATATATATATATATATATAACATCAAAAAAATTATTATCCATACCATGTTACATCATTATTTTATTTATTTCAAAAAATTTCCCACAAAAATTATTTTTATTTGTTTTTCTTTTCCCAAATCTATCCTAAAATCAGTTGTAAATATAAAATTTAGAAGTCAAAAAGTGAAATTTTGATAAGTTTGAGAGACCTATCTGCAAATCCCCGTACTATATAAAAAGAAAGTAATGGCATTCTAGGTATTCGTTGAGTACGGCACTACTGTAGCTATTAAAAATGGATTGTCAGAGGCTGCTTTGCAAAAGGGGCACATGGTGAGCCTTGCCATCAGTGAATCCAATGACCAAACATTTGTGGGTCTTTGATGCTTCTTTCCGCATGTGAATGTGAATCCTTCCAAAAATCTGCCAGTTTTTGTTGCCTAGTTTCTACTATGAATATCTCTACATGACAGCTGCCAAAAAATAAAAAATTAAATAAATAAGAAAAAATAAAAGAAAATAAAATTATTGTCCACTATGCGCATTAAAAGAATACAAAAAATAAAGAAAATGAAAATTTTTTAAAAAATGGAAAGCCATATTTGCAAGCAGAATTGGGTCGAAATTAACCATAATTTTGAAATCAGGGCACTCAAAAATCCTAAGGTGGACCTCACCAACCACCAAACAATCACCAATACCGTTGTTGTCCATCGCTGCCACTGGCTGTTGCCAGTGGTAATAGCCAGTGGTGGTTACCGAGGGCCTAGCAAGCGTATCCAATCTATTATGGATGCTAATTAAGATAGTTTATATTACAAGTGCGAATCAAGGAAGGTCATAACAGGTTATCGAGTTATAATACTAGTTTTTAAAGACTCTTTAACCCTATCTTTTATATTGGGTTGGGATAAAGTGAATTTTGTTTTCATATTTCTGCAATAAATCTCAACACAAATGTTAAGTTAAATTTAGGACAACACATCAGGTAAAAAAAAAATGTGGGTCAAGCAAAATAATTTTAAGAATTTATATACACATCAAACACAGGCATATTAGGGCTAAATTTAAGTGTTGTATGTTTTGATATTTTATTAATTAATAAAAATAAATATTATTACCAAAAAGATATAAGTAAATATAGTATAACTTTATTAAAATAAATTAATGAAATAAATCTCATTCTAGGGTGTGGGAGTTGGGTAAGCTGGACTAGGTTAGGGTTTGTCTGATCCTATTTTCGAAAATTCTCTGTAATTTTATTTTATTTTTATACTGGGTCAAGTCAAGGTTAATTTAATCTTTATTTATTTCAGTGAGTCTTGGAACAAATGTGTCTCACGACAGTTGATCCGGTAAAAAATGAAAGTCAACTAGAATGATTGTAGAAATTTATATACCCATCAAATACAAGGCACATCCATGCTAAATTTAAATTTATATTCTTCAATATTTTACTATTAATAAAAGTAAACATGATTACTAAAAAATTAAGTGTAATGTGATTTTATTATAATAGTTTAATGAAATATACTTCATTGATAATGAATTTTAGCATTTTAAAAGTATTTTTTAAATAATAGTACTTTTTGCTAGTGTTTTCAAAGTATTGAAAATGTTATAACTATGCATAAAAGTTATATGTATATGAATAGTTCTTATTGATTCTTATATTGTTAATATAGTTTTTTGATTAGTTATATAATATTGCATTTCATCTCATATTAAAACGAAGCACAATCATTCACATGAAAGATAATAATAAGCTCCCACATATTTATAATAGGGACAACAAACTCTCACTTAGTTATCTAGGAGACAACAAACTCATATATAGCTACACCAGAGAGAGAGTAAGTTTCCATTATAAAGTCAACCTACTAGGAGTTTGTGACTTGTGACCGTAAGCACTCTTGCTATATCCATGACCAACAGGGCTAGGGTTATATTAATGATATAGTTAATTATAAATAATGTGAAGATTTTGAAAAATTAAATTAAAAATTAAAAATATACTTATAATTTTTAATATATATATATATTATATATAGGACCTGTTCCGGTGCAGCGTCACTGCACCGGAACAGCCGTGCAGTGGCCCCAAAACGGGGCCCACATGATCATGAAATCATGATCTATTCCACCCATTGTATTTAGAATAATGTATTCTATTACCATACCAATTTTCATCCCAATCAGATATGTATATGGGCCCCATCTGAAAATGGTACAAATCCAACGTAATAAAATAGTTTAATGTAAATAACAACTTTAAAGTATTTGATTAGGATGAAAATTGGTATGATTATAGAATACATTATTCTAAATACAATGGGTGGAGTAGATCATGATTTCATGATCATGTGAGCCCCATTTTAGGGCCACTGCACCGCTGTTCCGGTGCAGTGACGCTGCACCGGAACAGAATCCTCTCTCTCTCTATATATATATATATATGAAGAATCAAGATTATTCAAGTCAGGGCATAGTGGAATCATTTCAATTCTATTTTGAGATCAGAGTTAAAATTAGACTCATCTTTATATTAGGTCATAAAGATGTTGCTTTTACAAGTGTGGATCACGAGCTGACGCACCTCAATTCTCACCAAATTGGCACGCTAGCCTACTATATTTTTCTGCCGCATTGCTGTAATCAGCGTGGATCGGGGGCTGCATGTCCTGGTGCATTACTGGGACGCTGGGTGCATTACTTCAACCATTTTTTTTTATTTTTTTGAAAACGTTTTCATAAAAATTTTAATTTAAGTATATTTAATATGTGTATAAATTTTTACCATCTTTGAAGATTTTTAAATATTTTTTTTGAATTTTTTAAAATCAGTGGCATAAAATTACTAAAAATGCTAATGGTTTTAAAAAATTCAAAAATAATATCTAAAAATCTCTAAAAATGATAAAAATTTATACTCATGTTAAATACACTTAGATTAACAGTTGTGTACAAATTATTTCAAAAAAAATAAAAAATATGGATGAGATACACCCGGGTGCATTGAACGAGCGCCCGCATTTTTCATGCGCTACACATGCAATGGCATCCGGGTATACGACTCACGCGCCGTGCGCACATTCAATCGGCATGCCCCATATGCCGCCACGGCCAGCGTACGCATGCCGCACGTAGGCAACGACATAGTTGTGTACACGTTGCATACCTATACGTATTTTTTGTCCCAAATTGAAAAACAAAACAAAAAATACTTCTAAATAAAACTCACCTTGCCGTGTAAATACCTTAATGTCCACTGCATTTCACTTTTCAACACACTGTCATCTCCATAAAAGAATTCGGGAAAATGTTCTGCTCTTCCCACTTCCCTGACACTGCCTTAGGAATATTAATTAACGTGTAACTTCCGCATTCGGCGTCCACAAGTAAATTTTTCCCTGTCAGCACCAGCATTGGCTAAGTGTTGTTGTGTGACCATTGGTGACGACCGTTGACATATTCTAACTGAAGATCTGAATGTGATAACCTGGGTGACATTGATTCAGACTTACATGTCTGATTGATAGGTTGCAGATCTGATTGGTAGGCTGCAGACCTAGTTTGTTTAGTCCTTATGATTTGAATTATGTATATTGTGATCCGAACCGTGGGACTAGTGGTTCTCAACGTAATGGTTGAGGCCAGAGCTGCGTAACGTGGAGCGACATGATTGCAGTTGTGTGGTGAGTGCAACAAGGTATCGGTTACACTTCCAGTTTGGATAAAAGTGTTTCTCAATCTATCCGTATTGTCTAAGGTTGGCTACTTGTACTGGGATGTGGTGACGACAACTTAAGGCTATGTAGTGGGTTGGATTATGAGGCGAGATACTGAATCTCCCTATTGGATTTAAGACCATGATGGATGGATTAGAGAACTAACATACGTATTGGGCATCAACATATATTTCATATGAATTTAAATCTAATTTGGACATGTGATTTAATCTCTGTTTTGTTAACCCCTATGTATATTATTTACTTGAGTTCTGTCAATTTATGTTTATATGCTCTACTTACTAAGTTTTCCCGAACTCATCGTATTTTGTTAATTTTTTTTTTAGATAACAGGTATGCGGGTGGAGACCAAAATGGGGTTGGTATACCGGACAAGGCTGGGATTTGACGAATTCAGATCTAAAATGATCTATTTTGATTTGATTTTAAAGGGTAATTAGTGAAGATATGAAGTATGTATTATATTGATTTTATTATTTGAATCCGGTTTAATTTTTATTTATTGAGATACTTGGTTTATGATGACCTAATAAATTATGTTATTGCACCTGTGTATGTTCTCTCATTATTATCGATCCTGTACTTTAGTAGTAACCGTTGACTTTATCGGGAGGCGTTACAATATAAAAATCATATTTCAAACAATTTAGATGTTGAAAATATGATGTTAAAATATATTTAAGTTAAACTATTTTATTACATTGATTTTGTACTATATTAAGATTGGACCCATACATATGTTTGATTTAGATTAAAATTGATATGCTATTGAAATAAATAATTCTAAATACAAGGGTAGAACAGAAGTTAATTTTATTATCAATATCTAAACAATCTAAAATATCACTATTATGTGAATAAATAATTTTATAATATATTATTACATTCTAATGTATATGTAAATTAGAATGGATCCAATTATCCTAATTTACACACAGATATATATATTTTTAAGCAATTGTAGCCTATGCACATATTTGATTTGGATCAAACTTGATCTTCTAGTTAAATAAGTGATATTAAATATAATGAATAGAAGGGAAAAACATATATATATATATATAATGAACAGATTATATTTTGAATTAATAATTAATATCGTAAAAATTAAGAGAGTTATTTGGAACCACTTTTATATAACCCTGTTTCAACACATATATCAAGAACAAGAGAATTTTGATCATGTACATTTACATATAGCATAACTTAGGTACATTTGGTTCAAAAAGAGTCCCACATGATCATAAACTTATAATATACTCCATCCATTGTATTACAAATTGTTTAATTTATTAGCATATTAATTTTTATCAAAATTAGATGCGTATATGGATAAATGATTGTCTAAAATATTAATATATTTAAGTGCACATGAGGCGTATTTCGACCCAAATTTGCCGAAAGTTATGGTACATATAAATGTATAGTATAAGATCTTTTATATATAAGAATTTTGTTTTTTGTGCATACTACTGCACAATGAAATCCATTGTAGATGGACTCAATTAATTTATCCCATATATTATATTTAAAATTTATTTTAGTTGCATACCAATTTTCATTCGTTTTGAATATGTATATATGCTCAATCTAAAAAGGTCACAAAATCGACATAATAAAATTATTTGATTTAAATAACAATTATAAATTGGATTTTTAAACATCTAAATTATCTAAAATATAATTATTATGTGGATCAATGATTATATAAATTATCAATTCATTTAAGTATATGTGTCTCATTTATAATAGACTCCATTGGAACATATCTCATATATACATAGGTCACCATGCACATGCAGTCCGCACCATAATTATGGTGTATTCCATTGCAAAATGGGCCCTATATATATACATTAAAATGTTATAATAATTTATATAATAGGTACGATAAATGTTAATCTTATAGTCAAGTGAACCCCATTTTTGAGAGGATTGATTGCACATGAATATTATATATATAAAAAATAATCAAGTGCAGTCCATGTACTGTGGGGCTCATTTGATGATGAATGAGAAATATACTCTGCTCATTATATTTAGAATTATTCACTTTATTAGTATACCGATTTTTATCCAAATCTAACATGTATATGTGTTTCATCTTAAAATGGTACAAAATTAACGTAATAAAATAGTTTAATGTAAATATCAAGTTTAAAGTAGTATTTTCAACCTTTAAACTGTTTAAAGTATGATTTTTATATGAATAAATGATTTTATTAAGTTTCATTATACTGTAACATGTGTGGGGCTCATTTTTCAGTAAATTATACAGTAATTACGATGCAATCCGTATCCATAGGATGGTCCCCTCTCTGTATATATTTATTTACGCACAGAGTGGAGTTCAACTCTGTTTCTATTCATATATTAATATATATTTCTTTCATGTCATTCCTGTCACTTTTATTTACTACACATCCAATGGAGGTCCGCCTGCTGCGCTTTCGTAGTTTGATGTTGAAATGAGTTAATTGCTGCGTAATGAGTGTATTTATTAAAGGAGGGCCTGGCCTGCCTTCTTGCCGGCCATCATGTTTCATGGCTTTGACTCACCACCCACCCATTTCGCACGTTGTTGTAAAAGATGCTCTTTGACTGCTGCTTGCTTGGCTGGCGGTGGGTGGGGATAGACGGAGTAGTACGCATGCTTTCACATTCTTAGGATTTGTTTGGAATGCGTAAAACTTTTAATGAAAAGTTTTGAAGAGTAAAAATTGTTAAATGATATGATATGATAGGAGTAATGATGAGTAGTAAAGATGATAAAGTTAAAATAGATAGGTTAGTTGTGTGAGTAGTTGTGTAGAAATAATTGAAAAGTAGGGTAGTTGTATAAAATAATATGAAAAAATAATTAAAAAATATGACATTTGTAGATTGTGAAAAGTTTTAGATTGATATTTTTTAACCATTGTCAAACATGCCCCTAATTAGCCACCAATGACTACTTTATGGACGAAGTATTATGCATGCTTTCGCATTCCTAATTAGCTACCAATTACTGCTTTTTTATTCGGTTTTAGTAAAGAGGAATAATCAAATTAGCTTAGGTTAAGCAAATGATTGACTCAGTTCATCTCAAAAAACTCATTTCAAATATTTTTAAAATTTTTTCATATACATGTTTATCTAAGTGTATTTAACATATAAACGAAGTTTTATAATTTTTGAATATGTGTATATATATTTTTAAATATTTTTATCAGAAAAAACAAAAAAACTATTTAAACGAATTTTTTGAGGCTAAGTGTGCTATTTACTTAGTTCGGGCTAATATGATTATTTCTCTTTGGTAAATTGAGAGTGGAGTGGAATAAAATGAAATGAAAAAGTTAACCGCTATTAATTATAAGTACTTTTTTATTTTTAATTTTACATTTCAATATATTTTTATAATTTTCGTATAATTATCCTGTCTATTTTTTCTTTATTTAAACTTTTATCTACTCCATATCCATCACATTTCGTATCCATAAAATTTGTACATACTGCCGTCTAATTTTAAATAATAATGGGAATTGGGAACATGCATGTGGCCTTGGCCCTTGGGTTTTTGGGCGGAGGTGATGGATGAGCACATGTGCATGCCCCTGGGAGCTAGCTAGCTGCATTCATGGTTGATCAATGTAGTGCAGTCAGTCCGTCTGTTGTCTGGCATCACATGAGAGGGAAAGAAAAAGACAGATAAAGAGATGATGATGATGGTCGTTATGTTAAAAGATAAATTAATTAATTGAAAGGAAATTAAAGGGAAGGGAAGGGTGAGGTGCTTGGTGTGCGTACGTGTTGGGGCAGCATGAATGCATGCTTCATGATTATATATTAAAAGCCGATGATGGGGCCCAGCAGCGGGTAATCAGGCTTTTTATTAGTGGTCTTAGCTATCTCTACGAGGACATTTGGAGATATTTATAAGGAGGAGTGATCCAATTAGTCTCGACTAAGTAAATATTTCGCTTAGTTTATCTTAAAAAACTTATTTATAATAAATTTTTTTTTGCTTTTTCTTTATAGTCTTGTTTCTCTAAGTGTATTTAACATATAAACTAAATTTTATCATTTTTGAATATGTGTATATTTTTTTTTAGATTTTTAAAGATAGGGGTATTTTAAATATATATATATATATATACACACACACACGCACACATATAAATGCTTAAAAATCTCAAGAAAAAATATACACGTATCCAAAAAATGGTAAAACTTGATTTATATATTAAATACACTTAAATAAACAAGTGTATGAAAAAACAAAAAAAAGTTGTTGGAAATAGATTTTTTGAGGCAGGTTAAGCGAGACATTTACTTAGCCCGGGCTAACAGAATTTTTTATTCTTTTTTTCTCTTAACTCTTAATCATCAGCTCTATTATATCGGAGCATACTCAACTTTTCAAAAATTTCCCCATTTTTTCACTTCTTATAAACGAATTATTAAAAGAAATTTGTCAACATAGTAGAAAAGTGTATGAAGAAAAAGTAAAAAATATTGTAAATGAGTTTTTTGAGGTAGACTAAACAAGACATTTACTTAGCGTGGGCTAACAGGATTATTTTGTATCAAGTTTTATTATATTTGGAGTTTTTTGGATAATTTTTTTTATTTTTGAATATCAATAGCATTTTTAGTAATTTTTGAATATCAATGGCATTAGTAATTTTAAATTACTAAAAATGCTATTGATTTATAAAAATAAAAAATCTAAATATCTTCAAAATGGTAGAACTTGATACATATGTTAAATACACTTAGATTACTAGTTGTCTAAAATTTTTTTTAAAAATAAAAATAGGCTAAATACACCCATGTGCACTATGGTGCATGTAGTCTCTACAATTCAGTTATAGTCGGATCGATAATATATACTTAAAGACCCCATGAATTGGATGAATCATGATTGGATCGCTTGACTAGTTTGAGTAGTCTAGCTAGTGGAGCATGATTATATATATTATGATGTATTTTAGGCTAAATTATAACAATAATTTATTATTATCATTAGTTATATTTTTTCATAAACATATTTTTCTTAGTCTCTATTTAATCTATATACCAAAATTTGACATTTTAAAATACTTTTACATATTTATTTTTTATTTTTAAATATCAAGTTTTTAAGGGGTAGAAATGACTTAAATGCCCATGAAATTGATGATTTTTTAAAAATAAAAATAAATATCTAAAAATTTTCTAAAATGACAAAACTTGTCATATAGATTGAAAACACTAAGTATAAAGAAAAAATCAAACAATATAAAAAATAAAGTAAAATATATTAATGTTGTATTTTATCTTAAAATATGTTATGATGTATATAATCATGCTCTCTAACTAGTTTAACTGTCCTTTTGAAAAAAGTAAAATTTCATTTTTTAAGTCAGTTAATATTGTTGATTTTTTAGATTTAATATGTTATATTTATATTTAGTTAATATAACTTAAAAAGATTCTATTGATTTTTTATGCATATTTTGATTATTAAAGTAATATAGATTCTAGGTTTAACATATAATCTCTGGAGTTATACATATAAAATTTATTGATTTTTAAATAATTTGAAGAGTCATGACTGGATGAACTGATAAATTGAAACTTTTTTCATTTTTTGATTTTTTATAAACATGTGAGGCCACCTAAACTAGTTGAAATTTGATCCTTTTTTTGAACTAGTTTGGTATTTTATTTTAATTTTTGAAAATAAAAAATGGACATGAATACATGAAATACTTATTAAGGTCGTGCCTTCTATTCTGTGCAATTATTCCCATAAGGCATAAGAGAGGTTCTGAGTATTTTCATTGAGAATATGTGTGAAGTATTTAGAGAGTAAGTGTGAGTCATTGTGATTTATATGTCTATAACTTATTTATCATAGTAAATTGTCATCTCTCTTCCTAAGATTTCAGCTTTTAGATTGAAGGATTTTTCATACATATCTTATTATTTAATGTTTTTAAATTATTTATTTAGTCTTAATTTATTATGTATACTTCTGCAACAACCCATATCAATTTGAACCACGTTCCTAATAACTGCACATCAAAAGATACAGTTGTGATTTTATGGTTTGGAAAGTGGATTTGCTAGATCAATATTTTTTATGAGCAAGATCACGATGAGTTATTATGAAGACACAAGATTGACATGATGGATTTACTTCTTTTGGGTAGCATATTGATGCTGGTGATCTCAGATTCGGTGATTTGGCAGCAAATTTGATAGCATTGGTGGATGACTTGAGATCAAGTATTGACAATTTGATACGGTGCACCATGCAGTCAGTAGCAAAATGGTTGAAAGAGGTAAACATATGTATAGATGATGATCATGCTTGACTAATGATGGTGAAGTAGAACAGGTATGGTACTATAATGAGGTAGTGAGGAAGTGAATGGGCTTTTATTATTATAACCATTGGCAGCAAAGAGCATGGCGGCGAATGATAATATTTTTTTGGTGAATTTCGTGTGAATAGAGATCTGGTTTGACAAATAAGTCATCAACATCAAAATTTGACGTTGGTTAGTGTGAATTTAGAGATGTTAATTGTCATGGTCAACCTATCAACCTATCTGTCTAACCCCTTCATAAATATGTTTGGGTTGAAATTTTTGAATAAATGATTTATGATTTACTAACTATTCAATTATTTCATAAATAAACAGATTAATGCTAGAATTTGACAACCCATCAACCCATTTAGTAATCAATTCATCATGTTAATAGAATGACTATATATTTCCTAAACTCTAAAGATATTATTTTCCCGCAAAATTTGAACTTCTGTCCACTTAGCTCACAGTGCGTCTTCTAAGTTCTAGATGCCAAGCCCCTTGAAATTCATCATCCCATTCTTGGCTATGGGTGTGACACCTGATCTTCTTCCCTCTTAATGCTTAACTAGTGCCACCTCCTCTCTCTCTCGCTCTCCTTCGCTGATCCTCCTCTCCATCTTGCTCCATCGATTGTCATCTTCCACAGCGCCTACCTCCCCATTGCAATCAATCATTATCCCTGCTACCGCTGTCCAACCTTCTCACTGTCACCCAAATTGTCATCACCTGCTATGTCGCCAATAACCTCTCAACTATTGGCAGTAACCCTTACTTCATTTTGATCCGTTTGCAACAAATCTATAGAACCCATTAGCAACCCATCAATTCATTTTTTAAATGGTTATAAATGAGTTTAGATTGACATTTTTTAATGCGTTAATAAATGGATTAAAGTTGAGATTTTTAATAAGGTAGAATTAGAATTAAGCTCAACTCATCTGACCCGATTGGTTAACACCCCTTGTGTAAATCAATGGTAGAGGACCAATGATGGTGCATGGTGCAGCAACAACTGATGCAGTGACTAGCGATGCATGTGGTTACTTGCTACAAAAGGTGATACATCATGAGTCATCAATCACAATGGATAGAAGTCTTTATGAATAAAATTGACATGTAATGTTTAAACTATATCTTATGATCCCAAAGTTTGACTTGAGTTATTCAAGAGTTAAATTTTTTTGGCGCTATAAATAAGATATGGGATCAGATTAGGAGAATTTTACTTTGGTGGAGTATTATAATTCATATGAATGGTGCAAATTAAGAAGATAGTACATCATTGGGCATGGTCAAGTAAGATTATGGAGATTGACATTGATTGAGATGAATTAAGTTTGATATAGTTTAAAGCAGCAGTTTGTGAGCAAATCTAGTTCAAATGGTTGGTGTTGTACATGGATGATTCACATTATGGTGTAGTAGATGTTATAAAGTTATGAATGCATTGCATTATTTGATTGTCTATGATTTTACTGATGTTGAAGATGCATGGAGATTACATGGAAATAAATTTATTATTCTAAATTCCACATTGGACAGTGGCTGTGGGTCCTAATAATGTGTTGACATTGGGTCGTATGTGGAGAACTTAGGAGTCCCATGCATGAAATAGTGTTCAAAAATAGAATGTAATTCATGTTTATTTGGTAATTGATGCTTATGAAGTGCATGGTTGATGCACTAACATAGGTCAGAGTGTTTGCGGTGTATGTGGTTCGACATACATGTTAGTAGAGGATGAGTACAAGGATTAGTGGAGCTCTTGTACTCATTGACATCAAAGTGAAGAAGTCTGTGGGAGGTGCACATTGTAGCTGCACGAAATCATTTTGAACCTAATCAATCTAAGTATGCATATGGTGATAGATTAAGTGACTGTAGATGACAGTCGGTTAGTGTGCGTATAGCGTGTGTGGTTTGACGTACATTTGGGCAAAGGATGAGTGTAAGGATTGACAGAGCTCTTATTCTCATGTGACATCTAAGTGAAGAAGTTTGTTGTAGGTGCACATGGTAGCAGCATGTAATCATTTTGGAGCTAATCAATCTAATTATGTATATAGTGACAGCTGAAGTGGTGTGCATATGACAATCAGTCAATGAGAGACTTGCAGCAAGGTTCACTTAAAGCTCCGAGTTTCATGATCTCTTAGTGCTAGTGTAGAGGGGAAAATTTAAATAGAAAATATAATTTAGATGGAATAAATTTTTTTGTTTATTATATGTAAATATATTAAACGTATGTAATCCTTATGGTTAAAATCATCTTAATGGGCCAAAGTATATATGCGGATAATATATAACACAATTAATATATGATAATTTTAGGTATCTATTCATTGTATGTCAACAAATTCCCCCTTCAAGAATTGATAAATAAAATTTATTTGAATTTATCAATTCTTGAACAAGGTAAGAATTTATCATGAGGTGATGATTTTTTATGTTTTTATTTCAATTAACAAAATTCCATTTTTTATGTATTCTTTAATTCGATGGTCTAGTATTAACTTTGCTAGATTGCATTTACTTGTACAAAGTATAAATTTATACTTTGTAATTTTAATTTAATTAATTTTAATTGAGTATACTTTATGAATTTATTTCATAAATTTGTTATCATTTATAATTCTTGGAAGCGCTATGGAGAAAATGATTTTCTATGGTGTTAAATGTTGGTTTAACAACTTATCTTTGACCTTTTACATAAGTTTTTTTTTAAACGTGCTTATGTAATATCTAAATCAGGTGGATCACTTGGAATACATTAAGCACTGCTTATATATGTACACATATATTTGTGGGATTTCCATGATTAGGATAACAACTTGCAATATTTAAAGAGAGTGCACTATTTTTTTTTTTTTTGATGAGAAGGATCCAGCCCTATCCCAGCTCGCTTTCATTTTGAAAGGTGGGATGAGACGAGCGGCCCAAGCAATGCATTGCCAAAAAACTATTTGTACAAATGTTTGCCAAGATGGCTTGAGGGGGTTACCCCACCAAACATACTGATCCAAAAAAGAAACTAACACAAAATCGGCTAAGGAATGAGCAGCCATGTTTCCTTGCCGTAATACGTGATGAGTCGATATGTGAGGTGAAGCAGACAAAATGGCTTTGATCTCCGTCACAACAAAACCTGCCGGTGAGGTAACTGTAGAGTCCGTCGACAAGTATTTGAATAGGAGAAGTGAGTTAGTTTCAATCTGCACTTGGTCGAATCCAAGTTGGAGGGCCCAGTTTACACCCATAAGGAACGCATTTGCTTCCATGAGTAAAGGTTCCATCGCACCTTTCCGCCGCCATCCTTTCGCCACTATAAAGACACCTCTCGAGTCCCGAATGACCGCCGCATAGCTCGTAAACATCCTTCCGCTGTGTTTTCTAGCGTCCACATTTATCCTGAACACACCTGGTGGTGGCATAGTTCACCGGGGAACAAGAGGTCGGTCAATCGCCCCATCTAGGCATAGGAGTTTAGCTCTGTTATGTTGCTCGAGAAAATCATGGCACCAATCTGTGATCCCATCAAACTCTGGCTATTTTCCTTCCTCCCTGTACCTATTGTGCATAAACCACACCCTCCAATAATATAGAATGAATAAAGCCAGGTCCTTAAAACTATTTTTTTGGGCAAGTGATCTCAGCACGTCCTGTATAGTCGCCCCCGATGGGATAATCCTTGCAGCCCCGGGCCACAGCCCCCTCGTGCACGTACACCCCATAAACAGGTGATTAGCATCCTCGTTATTGGTCCTGCAAAACAAACAAAGAGGGTCCACAACAATACCCCTCCACTGCAAATTCAGCAATGTTGGAAGAGCATTTTTTAATAATCTCCATCCAAAAAAAGGACTTTGCTAGGAAGCTTTGTCCTCCAAATAGCCTGATAAATAGCTGCGTTAGATGGGATGTCTACTGTCGAAGTGAAGGACCTGTAAGTTGATCTGATAGTAAAAGCTCCATTGAGTTCATGTTTCCAAAAAAGAACATCCTCCTCACCGGTGTGAGGAAGGGGAATAAGATTGATCTGCTGCCATCTAGATTCACCCATTGTAGCCACAATGCGGTCCCTGTTCCACGAGTTTGTGTCCTAGTTAATGAAATGACTCACCATCACATATTTGGAATCAATAATGGGAGAGGGCCAGCCTTGGTTACCCTTGAGTCTAGCAAACTGTCTCGGAAAAAACAGACCCGCCTTCCATTGCCAATCCACCATCTGCACCTAGATTGAATTGCATCTCTGGCTTTCAGAATACACCTCCAAATGAAGGAATCAGTAGCTTTCTCCTGGCATTGCCAAATGTCTGCATTTGGGAAGTAATGGGCCTTAAGCAACTTGTGGCATAGTGAGTCGGTGTTTGTTGTTAATCTCCAGACTTATTTTGCAAGAAGCGCTAAGTTAAAATAAAAGATATCTCTGAAACCCAGCCCACCTGATAGCTTTGACTTGCACATATCACTCCAAGCAATCCGACTCATTTTACGCTTATTCCCCTGTTCACCCCACCAAAACCTGCTGAACATGTCATTGAGTTCATGGCAAAATGTCTTGGGCAGAAGAAATATATCGTGTATGACGGGATGGCCTGAGCAACTGCCTTAATCAAGACCTCCTTACCACCCCATGAGAGGAGTCTACCCTTCCACCCTTGCACTCTTTGCCAGATACGCTCTTTAAGGTTCTTAAACAGCCCCTTCTTGGTTTTACCCAGCCATGATGGGAGACCAAGGTAGTGTTGGAGCTCGTTACCCCTTGATCCCAATAGTTGGGTAACATCCCGCTTTGTAGTGCAGTCCATATTAGAGCTGAAGAAAACCGCAGTTTTATCCACATTAACCACCTGGCCCGACGAGTCCGAGTACACTTGTAAAATGTTCAAAAAACTCCTGATGTCATGATCCGTAGCCGAAGAAAAATGAGGGCATCATCCGCAAATAGAAGGTGAGTGAGTGGAGGCCCGCGCGGGTTGAGTTTTATTCCATGTATACCACCTTGGGCAACAACATTCGATATAAGCGCTGAGAGTCCCTCGGCACACAAAATGAACAAGTATGGGGAGAGTGGATCCCCTTGCCTGAGGCCCCTAGATGGATGGAAATAACCGGATTTGAAACCATTGATATTGACCCTATATTGCATCGTTGATAAGCAACTCATGATCCAGTTGATCCATCTCGGGCTGAAGTTCATCGCTACCATGATTTGCTTCAAAAAATTCCACTCTACTCTGTCATATGCCTTTGACATATTGAGTTTAATGGCGACCTCCTACCTCTTCCCCCCTACACCTCCTAAGAGAGTGAATGACTTCATAGGCAACCAGCATGTTATCAGTGATTAACCGTCTTGGGACAAAAGCACTCTGCTGCTCGCCGATGATGTCCACAAGCAACACTTTGAGTCTATTCGCCAAAACCTTAGCCAGAATTTTATAAACAACATTTTATAGGCTTATAAGGCGATAATGGGATAAGTCTTGAGCACCGGCCTTCTTTGGGATCAAGATCAGGGTGGTGGCATTCAAACCACGCAGATGACCCTCAAGCATTGACGGGTCATGCTCCTCCATAAATGCTTTGCACCATTTAAACACATCCTGACCCACCGTTGACTAGTGTGTACAGAAGAAGCCCGCTGACATCCCATCCGGTCTCAGGGCTTTAGTTGGGCTCATTACTTTCATGGCTTTCTCAACCTCACAAAATTGGAGAGGCTTAATCATAGCCTGCCTATGCTCTTCAGAAACCTTTCTGGTTATAAGGTCAGTAACCCAGTCAACCTCAGTCGGGCTCGAGGAGGAGTACAATGACGAGAAATGGGCTACCGCTATATCTAACATCTTATCTTGGTCTCGGACCCAATTACCATCAGTGTCTTGTAGAGCATCAATACAATTTGCCCTCCGGCGATTAGAAGTCATCCGGTAAAAGAACCCCATGTTTCTGTCCCCCTCATGAAGCCAATGGGTCTTAGCATGTTGCCTCCATAGTTGTTCCTTGTCTTCTAGGAGAAGGTTGATGTGAAATTTTAAGTCCTTCACAGTAGCATCCCTGTTGTCCGTGGGGCTTTGATTCGAGAGGGAAGCAAACTCCTTCTGTTTCCGATCAATATCACGCCTAAGGTTGCCTCTTTTCATCCTATTCCATCTTGAGAGATCCCTGCTACACACCTGGATCTTCCGCCCGAGCATTTCTGATATAGACATGTCCCCAAGAGGTTGTGTGGACCAGGCGTGGTGAACAATGCGGTGGGCCTCTCTATCTCTTGCCCAGAACAACTCATATCTAAACTCCCTTGGGGGCTTCCTCCTTCGACCCATAGAGTCTAGGATCAATAAGAGTGGACAGTGATCAGATGTTGAGGCCGAAACATGGAACACCTTTGCAAATGGGAAACGAGTTAGCCAATTGGACGTTGAGAGCCCCCTATCTAATCTCGCCTCCACCCTTTGAACACCATGGCGATTATTACTCCAAGTCATAGTTGGTCCTACAAACCCCAGATCAATCAAATTAAAACTATCCACCGTCCCATATAAAAGATCCATCTGGCCCTGCGCCTGTGTCCTCTAGCTTAGATATTCAATTGGTCCCATAACTTCGTTGAAATCACCCATAACTAGCCACAGGGTGTAACTCTGCTCACACAGCTAGATGAGAGTATTCCAACTTTGATGACGATAGTTAGCATCTGGGTGACCATAAAAGCCCGTGAATCGCCAATCCTAAAAAGCAGCGTCGATATGGTGGTTGGAGAAGCTTTGGATGTTTGCTGGGTCCTGATTATTCCACAAAAGGGCCAGACCACCCCTTCTCGCATTCGGCTCAACTGTAAAGCAACAATCGAACTTTAACTTGCGTCTAATCCCCTCCATTTCCTTTGTATTACGTTTTGTTTCACTGAGGAAGACTAGTTTGGGATCTTGTTTCCTGACCAGGTCAAGGAGACATCGAATTGCACGTGGGTTCTTAAGCCCAAGGCAATTCCAGGCAATGATTTCCATTTTAGGAGAGGCGGGGCTGGGGTCCCCCTCAGCCACCACCTCCATACTCCCCTCATTCCCGAGCCCCTTCATCCGTTTCAGTGTGGGGTGCACTCCGTCTGGGTCCTCAATCAGTCCCTTTTTCACTTTAATCCCACCTTCCCCTCCATTCAGGCAAAGGCTCCCGACCCCTCCACCTGCCTTGCTTTCCGTTTCCACCTCCCTTTGAATCTCCTTGGTAGTTCCCCCCCACTGGACATTAGAGATTCAGGTGAGACATCTTCCTCAGTTGGATAGTCCAGATAAGAAGAGATAGTCCCCTGTGCCACCCCCATGGCGCATGCAACACCTCCCTCTCCCCCTTGCCCCTCGAGGTCCTCGGCCCCTGTAGTTACCCAAATGCTCCCTTCACACATTGTTGTCCCCATCCTTACATCGAGAGAACTGCTCTCCACACACACCTTGACCTGCTCAGTAGGGGTGCAACTCAGGTCGGGTTATACCGGGTTGGAGTGAACCCAAACCCTAAGCCAACCGGGTTGGAGTAAACCCAAACCCTAAGAATTTAATCCGGGTTCGGACCGGATTCAAACCGGGTTTCGCATTGGTTTTGATTTGGTTTCGGGTTAGAATTCGGGTTACCAATAAACTGTTTTTTTTCTAATTTAATTGTAATCTAAAAGAAAATTATTGGAATATACATACCTGTGTTTATGAAGTCAAGTGTAGCGAATAGCTAATGGAAATGACTCAAGTGTAGCAAATAAAAAATAAATATATCATACCAACTATTGTAGTTGAAACTAAACATTATCATACAAATTGTTGAAATTGAATTCAAGCTGAATATTTATCATACAAATTGCTAAAATAGAAATTGACCACTTGTCATACCAATAAACTTAAAATATGAATCAAATTTATACTACAATCTAAAATTCAAACTAACAGATTTCTTATACTAACAGAAAGTATAATATGAAATAGATTTATCATGCCAACTCAAATTCAAATATAATCAACATAACAGTTATTCAAAGCAACTAAATCTAAATACACTAAGCATAATGGTTCAACATTCCAATCTAATTTAAGTGCAATCCAAATTTAAAATGACAAATAAACAAATCTCAAGTTTAAATAAGTTTACATCCACTTTTAAATAAATTCAAAATTCAAATGAGTTCATGTCTCCAAAGTTTCCAAAAAAACTAAAAAACTATTCGAATACTTCCAAGTAATTTCTCCCTTGATTTCCAATTGTATTTCGAATGTCAAGTTCTTACATGTGCGGCTACCCCTCATATATTTTTAAATTTTTTTTAAATATCCATATTAACTATATGTTATAAATCATTAAATTATAGTTATTCATTAATTTAAATCAATTAATCACTTAAATTAAACCATTTGACTGATATATATTAAATCAATTAACCACCTATATATTAATATTACAAAAAATGTATAATTTATAAAAAAATTATATAAATTACACCGGGTTCGGACCGGGTCGGGTTGGTGCAAACCCGGTTTTGGTTTTGGGTTTCTACGGGTTGGATTGAAACCGGGTCTATTTTGGAAAAAATCTTAAAAATGAAACCCATTTTTGGTTTTGGTACCGGGTCAGGTCGGGCGGGTTCAGACCGACCCGGGTACCAAGTTTCACCCCTACTGCTCAGAGGGCTGTCCCCCAACTGCACCCCGCACACTATCCACTATTCATTGTTTAGGTGGACTGGTTTGCATGTTGCTGATAGTTGAGCTTGCGGATCCTGCATCAATCCCAACAGAGCCAAACTGACCAGTGTGCCCCACCAACTTGCTCTTCTCCCCAAGAGTGCTGCTATCACCCCTTCCACTCCCAACAACGTTGCTGCCCGCCAGTCCTCTCCCATCCAGCATGACGTCCCTTAACCCTTCCCATCCTATCGCCCTCATTTGGAAGCACGATGCTGCAGAGGACTGTTATTGCTGCTGGAGACTAGGTTCTGTGGGGACGAAGAGCTATCCCCCTTTGACACTATTGCTTCCTAGCTTAGGCCTAGGCCTAAACTCCATCGCGTCTCCTCGCTCCATCCCCGACACTGGTGGGAACCTATTAGAGAGAGGTTGATCACCTACATACCTCACCGGGTTCACCCTGTTCCCGTGCTCCTTCTCAACACGAAGATGCATTGGTCTTGCCCCCACTTTCAGCCCACTACCATATGGTAAATTAGCTTCAGCCAACACCCTCTTCTCCTTAGGCACAATGGTGCAATCTTTGAAAGCGTGTCCCATAACACCACAGAAATAGCAGAAAATAGATAGCTTGTCATACTGGAAGCTAACCCACTTCCTTTGTTGCGCACCAACTTGAATAAAAATTCCTCTTCTCAATGGCTCTCTGCAATCCACCAAGACTCTGATCTTTAGTTCCGATTCAGTGGGCCACAATTGTCTCCACTTCATCAAACGAATTCCCAATGCTAGTTCCCAGAATTTGTTTGTCCACAATGTAGGGGATTCCATCTACATGAACCCACAACGGCGTTTTGACGAGCACCAGGTGAGCGAGCTCTGTTTCCTCTTTTAGCTCTGCAAGGAGGACCAAGTTGTGCTCAAATAGCCACGGGCGCCCTTCTAGAACCCTATCCCTGTCACATGAGTCCGAGACTGAGACCCTGAATAGGTTCTCCCCCAACTCCAAGAACTGGAATGTTCCTTTCGTCCTCCACAGATGCCGCATCATGGCTTTGAAGAGCTCCCGGTTATAGTTTTTAGATGTCCAGATGGAGCAGAGGACAGCGGCCTCCACACCAGGCTTAATCTTCTTTATAGCCTCTCCCGAAATTTCCATTGTTTGCAATTCCGCACCGAGGAGGTCGCCAATGCTCAGATTCATGTGTCCCTGCTGTCCACCTTCCGGAAATTCCCACCCAGCTTGCAGCTACTACAACAGCCCCCAGCACCCCACTGAATAGCCGTTAAAATCCCACAGATCGCCTTTGGCCTGTCACCCCTTCTCCTCCACCCATCTCCGAGCACGCCCAAGTCGCCTTTGGAGCTACTTAGGGGAGTACTCTTGAGAAACGTCGTGTTTTAACAAACGAGAGTGCACTATTAGAGCAGCAACAAATTCTCCTTGTAATTGTCATTTTCAAATCAATTACAGCTGTATCGGTGGTCTAATGTAATCTAAACATGACCAGGACCGTCCACTCCATTCTTTAAAATCGGTAGCCAATCTCCACATTATCTCATATGATTAATTTTATTATAATAAGATTTCATTTAGTTCAGTTGTCAAAATTTATTATTATTATTATTATATATATACTTTCATATTAAATGATTGTCAATGCACAACAAAGAATCCCAACGGAAATAGGAATGTGCAGATAATAATAACAGCTGCATGCATACCAATACTCCTTTCTTTTTATTTGATTATTATTATTTTTTAAGTTTCTTTCTATCTGTTACTCATGATTCAAGATGCTACTGCATTTATCAATTTTAGTTGGCCATTACACTGTAAAATTTTATCACTGTTGTGTATTTGATTTTCATTGATTATTTTGAAATATATTTATAACTATTTGATTTATTTGATTATGGAGCATGTAAAATAAGAAATTTGCTAAGTTGATTTTATTTATCATTGTTTATTGGGCTTGATTAGATTAATTAACAAATAATTTATATATGTTTCTCCTTTTTAATGATTCATCCAAACCTATATATACAAAACATATATTCTTACATCATGACCTTTATCTTTCATGTGCAATTGATTTGCATTTCTCAAATTGATATATGCATATTTATACTTTGTTATTTGATTATTATTGAGATTTGGGGATTTTATTGAAAATTAAGATTTTAAATTCCATGAGGTTACCAATCTTAAATTTATTTATCACATGAAAATTTTCGCTGTAATTTGAAAATCCTTAACATTTTTTATTATTTTATTTCTTTGGAAAAAAGGAAAATATTATTTTATTACTCTCTCTTCTTTTTTTTTCTTTTTGATTTGCGAAAGCTACCTAAATGTTGAAGTTTTTTTTTTCTTTTAAAAAATGTTAAAGGTTTAAACTTAATGAAGTTGTCAAACCTCAATCTAAATATATTTGTTATCTTCTTTGAGTTTTTTAATGATATGTCTTCCATGATTTAATTTTATTTTATTTTCTAAAAAAATGATTATTTTCAAAGAAAAGAGGTGACTAATGGTTGAGATTTAAACTCCATTTATTGTATAAGATTTGGATCCTAATGCATTAGAGATTATTTTGAACTTCTTTTGTCTTATTTTAGTGAGTTTTTTATTAATTTATATTCTTGAGTTGTATTTATTATTATTATTTTTTATTTTTTATACAATGTAAAATACTTTATCTATTATTATAATTTAAATCCATGTTTTTAAAAAGTCATTGGATTGATTTTTTTTTTAAAAATAAATACATTATTTCATGGAATTTGAATTTTCAAATATATATATTTCACCTTCAATGTTAGTCACCAATTTTTTAAACTTCTAAAGCCAAGAACGCTTTTATTTATTTATGATTGATTGTCAATTTTTTAAAATTTCAGAATTATCTTTTATATATTTTAAGGTTCAACTCTTTTTCATATTTTAATAAATTGTTGATTTTTTTGTCGCATCAATATTTGTGTACTATGCCATATAATTTTTTTTATTTACTAGATTACGACATATATAATACTTTAATTGCTATCACATGATATTGTTTTAGATTCAGAAGAACTACTTACGTGTTGAAGCTTCAAGCTCCACAAAGATGCCAACCTCGGTCTAGCTAACTTCTTTTGAAAATTTTATAAATATATATTTTTAAAAAGATATTTTTTAGTTATCTATTTATTTTCATTAATTAAGTTTTCCTTTTTTTAAGCATCCGAATTTTTTTTATTATTATAGATTTTTTGTTTGACAAATACATGTCATAAAACTATTAGAAAGTTATATTTTTCCATACTTTAGCTTAGAGGAAGCCCATTGATCTTTGTCATTTAATTTCATGAGGGAAGTTAAAAATAAATTATATATATTATCTTTTCTTTTCTTTAGGTATTGCATTGGATTGATTTTTTGAATTTTTAATGATTTTTTAAATATCAGATAATAATAATTATTATTTTAGTGAAGCTATGCATACTTTTTTTTTTTTTTTTTTGATAAAAGGATTCACTCTAGTCCTACTCCCCGTCACTTATGACGGGAGTAGAGGAAGAGTGAAACGACCGTTCCATTGCCAAAAGATTGTCAGAACAAATGTTTCTACAAATTGGTTCGGGTGGGTTACCCCACCAGGACAGATGGTCCTCAGGAGAAACCAAAATTAACTCAGCTAGAGAATGCGCTACAGCATTACCCTGCCGAAGGACATGATGAACTGAAAAAAAGACATTACTTGACAAAAGAGACCGGATCTCGTCAATAATAAAACCAACATCAGAGGATATTGGATCCGAATTGGACGAGAAATTGAAAAGAATGAGGGAGTCAGTTTCGAGGTGTACGCGACGAAAATCCAGCAGAATCGTCCATCTAGTTCCCAAAAGAAAAGCCGTAGCCTCCATGAAGAGTGATTCCCTTGCCCCCACCCGTTTCCATCCAGAAGCTGCGACAAATTTGCCCACCGAGTCTCTTATAACAGCACCGCATCCAAACATATCAATATCGTCATGGTGACGAGCATCGACATTGATTTTAACAAAAGTCGACGGCGGTTTTGTCCAGTGGGGTACCAAATAGCCATCCGCCAGCCCAGAAATCAAAAGCTTACTTGCGCACCTATGCTGAAGTAAGAACTCAGAACACCAAATCAAAATATCATTGAAATTCGGTTGGAGGTTCTCTTCCCTGAACTTATTTCGAAGATACCACACCCTCCAGCAACACAGAATGAAGAGAGTCAGCTCCTGAATCTTACTCCCCCTTGCTAGAGAAACCATGATTTCTCTGACAGACGAACCGTGAGGACTCAGACTCGCCGCCCTCCAGCACACCCCCATAGACATAGCACACTCCAAGAACAGGTGGTTTAAATCTTCCAAATCATGCTTACATAGAAGACAACGGCTATCAATATCAAGGCCCCTGCTACAGAGATTCTTAAGTGTGGGAAGGGAGTCAGTGAAGAGTCGCCAACCAAAAATAATGACCTTACTCGGGAGCTTCAGTCGCCATATAGCCTTGTAGCAACCATCAAGGGCCAGGTTCTGATCATCCGGGCATAAAAGTCTGTATGCTGATTTGACAGTAAATGAGCCATTTGGTTCAAGCGTCCAATATATCGAGTCATCCACCCGCCTGTGGGATAGAGGAATCGAGCAAACCTGACGACAAACCTCCTCCCCAGCAACCGCCCGAATTACCTCCCCCTTCCAAGAATTTGTTGCAGAGTTGATGAAATGACAGACCCTAACATCGTTAGGGATAGAAATAGGGAGAGGCCCCACCTTGTAAACCTTAGATTTGAGCCAAATATCATTAAAGAAGGATACCCTTCTTCCATCGCCGATGCGCCATTTACATCCTCTTTGAATCACCTCCCTTGCCTTTAAAATGCTTTTCCATGTATATGAATTTGATACCTTCGCCTTACAGGACCAGATGTCAGAAAAGGGAAGTATTTTGCCTTAAGGACCCTGCTGCAAAGCGAAGAATTACCAGTAACCAGTCGCCAGACCTGCTTGGCAAGGAGGGCATAGTTGAATTTGTGGATATCTCTGAATCCCAGCCCCCCTGCCCTTTTGGGTTTATACATTTCTTTCCATGCAACCCAGCTCATTTTCCTTTTGCCGTCCCTTTCCCCCCACCAGAATTTGCTAAACATCCCGTTAATGTCATTGGAGAATGATTTAGGCAAGAGGAAGATACTCATTGTGTACGCAGGGATTGCCTGAGCAACAGCTTTGATTAGAACCTCTTTGCCACCCCACGACAGGAGCTTTCCTTTCCATCCCTGAATTCGGTTCCAAATGCGCTCCTTTAGACCCCTGATAAAACCCGCCTTAGATCTGCCAAGCCAGGCCGGAAGGCCAAGGTATTGGTTAAATTCATTTCCCGTCGATCCCAGGAGTTGAGACAAGCACCTCCTTTCCGATCCATCCACATTGGAGCTGAAAAAAATAGCGGTTTTATCCGTGTTGACCAGTTGGCCCGAGGACTCCATATATAGATTGAGAATATCCAAAAATTTCCTCAAGACCCTCTCGTTTGCTCTGAGAAAGATAATCGCATCATCTGCAAAAAATAGGTGGGAGATAGTGGGCCCATGAGGATGAAGTTTGATGCCGTGAAGAGACCCCCTCGTGACCTCGTAAGAAATCAGTGCCGATAGACCTTCAGCACACAATAAGAAAAGGTATGGAGATAGAGGATCCCCTTGCCTGAGCCCCCTTTGAGGAAGAAAATAGGAAGATTTGAATCCATTGACGTTAACTCTGTATCTCACCGTGGAAATGCATCACATAATCCAATTAATCCACACCCCGTTAAATTTCATAGCCTCCATGACCCGTTTGAGGAAGTCCCATTCCACCCTATCGTAGGCTTTAGACATATCCAATTTGACCGCCATCTCACATTTCCTACCCTTCTTACGCCTACGGAGAGCGTGGATCGCCTCATAGGCGACCGAAGCTATGCATACTTTAAGCATTGAATTATTATTATTATTACTACTACTACTTTTTATTTGTTTTGTCTGTATGACATTAAAATTTTCAGTGAATTAGATTTTTAACATATTTAAGTTTTTTAAATAAAAGATATATATTTTAGAATGCCTATAACCTATAGATGCTCATACACATACTATATTGAAAGCTATATATTTTCTCTCAGATTTTTCTTTTTAGATTTGCAGAAGTTACAAAAATGTTGAAGTTCGAAGCTCCATGAAGATGCCAAACCCCATTCTAAATTTATTTTCATTATTTTTTATTTCGTTCATGCATTTTTACATATTTTATTTTAATCTTTTATTATTATTATATCTTTCTAAAGTTACCTTGTTGTTAAAAAAAATCGTGCCTCCATTTGAACATTTAAAGTGTCACATAATTTTATAAAAGTAGACTTTAAAATTTTATTAGATTTTGGGAAAAGCTGGCAGATCCATGACAGTCAATCCTTGGACAGATTAAGATTTGATTTGCTAGTAAAACCTTAAAAATCTTACTTTGTATGAAATTTTTTTATTAAATTATTTTATAAAGATTCAAATTTAAAATTTTGATTTGAATTATGGAGAAACTTGGACTCTACACCGGCCAGACCTCAGATCCTTCAAAGGATAGGATTAAAATTTGACATACATATTTAAAGATATGAATTGGAACATATTCAAAATTTAAAATTTGATTTGGATTCAATTTCATAAAATTTTTAAAATTTAAATTTGATTTGGATTTTAGGGAAACCTTGCTACTCTATGCCAGTCAAAATTTAAATCCTTAAAAGAATAGGATTAAAATTTGATTTTCCAGTCAATGATCTATCTTTGAATATATGACTTTGTAACATAGTCAAAATTTTGATTGTGATAAACTTGAGATGCTTAAAGGTTTTAAATTGGGTTTGGATTCTATTTTGAAAAGATTCAAAAGTTAAAATTTGAAAATTTGTACAAAAGTTTAAATAGTTTTATTTGGATTTTTAAGAGATTTTTAAGCATTATTTTGAAAAGATTTTTTATTTTGAATTTTGAGGAGACTCAGATCCATAATCTTAAAAGCTTGAAATTATGTATAAAAATTTTAAAATAATTTTATTTGGATTCCTTAGGAAAGCTTTTTATCTTGATTTTAGGAGGCCTGATGACTCTATGCGGGTTAAATTACAAATCTTTGATTTTATAAAAGATAAAAATTTTAAATTTTGAACTTTGAGGAAACCAGACAACTCTACATTGGTTAAACCACAAATCCTTTATAAAAGATATAAAATTTAAAATTTAAATTTTGAGAAAAACAGGCGACTCTACATCTGTTAAACCACAATTTTTTTTTATAAAAGATATGAATTTTAAATTTTGAATTTTGAGAAAACCAAGCAACTCTACGTCAGTTAAACCACAAATCCTTAAAATATAATTTTATAGAAGAAATAAATTTTAAAATTTAGATTTTGAGGAAGTCGGGAGACTCTGCGCCGGTGAAACCACAAATCCTTTATAAAAAATATAAATTTTAAAATTTGAAATTTGAGGAAACCAGGCGACTCTACTCCGGTTAAACGATAAATCCTTGAAATATGATTTTATAGAAGATATAAATTTTAAAATTTAAATTTTGAGGAAATCAGATGACTTTATGTCAGTTAATCCAAATTTTTTTTTATAAAAATATAAATTTTAAAATTTGAATTTTGAGAAAACAAAACAACTCTATGCCATTTAAAACACAAAACTTTGAAATAAGATTTTATAAAAGTTTTTTATACGGATTTTGAAAAACATAGTGACTCAAAATCTTGAAAAGATGCTGCTTCAGCCTCAACTTCAAAAGAAATAGCTTCAACTTCAACTTTGACTTCATTGCAACAAGCAAGAGAGGTAAGACATTACAAGAAATTATTAGAGTGTCAATACTGGGAAAGCCTTTTTCTTGCAGTAAAAGCTAAATTTCGTCGTGATTTATGTAATAAACATCAACAAGCTTTGGATGCTCTCAAAAAAGAATCTACTCATGAGAGTCAAACTATTCAAAGAGATACCCACTTGTGGTTAATTTTAATCATAAAGAATCTTTGAAAATATGATAATGGGAGGTTAGAGTCTCAAAAGCTAAAATTTTTGTTTGGTGATGGTGTTTCTTCTATCAATCTCTCCAAGATCTCCAAGATCTGTTGTTGTTATAATTCACTTACTTGAAGTCAAAGACTTGAAAGGTGTTTCAGGTAAGAGGTTACCGAGTATTACAAATATCGACAAAGACTTCTACCATTTTAGAAGTGACCATTTTGAAGGGACAAGAAGTGCAAGTACTAAAAGAAGTGTCATCATGAAATTCACAAATGAGAAAGGACTTCAATCTTAGCCATCACAACTTTCTGTACAAGGTTTTCTTTTAAATCCTTGTTCAATTCTGGATAAGCCAGTTGGTGATATGAAAGAGAGCTTAGTACTTTTAACAATCAATGTCACAAAAGATCCAAGTTTTTGGCATAATTATTTTTCAGTGAAAGGTCGGCAAATGGATGTAAATGAATGGACAGGTTGGGTGACCTTTATTATAAAAAAAATTACCAATAATTTCTACAGCATGCTGGTATCTTGTCTTCGATCTATGACACACAAATTTCCATCTTTTATGAGTGCGAAGTATACAAAGGTATTATTGAGACTTTTCTCCCTAAATCCTTTACGTGCATTCTTTCACATGTTAAGCTAAGATTTTCATTATGGATATGAAGCAAGCAACAGGACTTCCTATCATGGGTGAGAATTATGAAGAGTTCGTTCTGATAGAAGAAACTTTAAATGATGAAAACTTTAAAGCACTCAAGTAGTTGTAGACCTTCATGTATATAAAATATTCAAAATTTAAACCTCTTGATGAAGTGGATGGAAAGATAGGAGTAATATGTTCTCGTTAGTTCTCTGCTTTTCATAAAACATCTAACAGCAAAAGGGAGCGTAACCTTGCTCCATTCTGTGAATTGATTTATTGGCTATGCAAATATGTATGTCCTGATTGGGATCTCATATGTCTAAAAGTTTTCCTTTCTGCTTGTCAACTTGCTCATGGGATAAGATTATTATTTTGTCCGGCTATGGTAGAAAAGTTATCTTATGGTTTACAAGAACATGCTCTCCATATCAGACATAAAGAAAGTCAGAATACATACTATTATCCTGGTCACTACTTTTATGCTTGGTTTGTTTATCACTGTCAAAATATCCATCACCTAGGTATGAAAAAGAATAGTGATCATCATTTTATGGCTATGATGCACGGTCGTCAACCCTTAATGGAAAAGCTCATGGGTGTACAATTTTTGCTTCGAAATGCACATAGTATCAACTTCTGCATGATTTCGCCTCCCTTGGATAACTTAACGAAACAACCCAGTATTGATTTGGGCCTTATCGTGAATCTTTTGAAGCATTGCCTAGAGTATTAGAATCTAATAGAGAATGACTTATATTTATTCATCTTAGCACTTTCGTATTGGCACTTTTGTCTATAGATGCATGGAGGAAACAATTCTAATTTTATATTGGCCTTCTTGGTTCACTACTCAGTTTGATTATGTTCAAGGTTTTGTCGGTAATCTTAACAAATCACTAAAATTACAAAGAAATTTGTAGGAGGCTCTTCTTGCTTGGAATTATTTTATTACGCCATTTTCATCTTGTACTTTTCATTATTTAGGAAAAATTGATGAGGCGACTTGTTTTGTAAATTTTGAAAATTGGTTTCAAAAGGTTTTCCAAGATTACTTTTATTTGAGGAATAGTAAAGGATTTTTTTAATATTGAGAAGAAAAGCATCCAATGTTCAACAAAAGTGATTTGGTATAAACCAAAAATGAAACACGCATGAGGAGTTTGTGGAAAATGAAAGAGTATTATCATAGAAGAGGATATCACTTCTTCTGAAGCACATGATTAAGAAAATTTTCTTGGTCAAGTTTAGGAAAACGTCCTTCAGCAGCAACAAATACCTGAAGAAGATGAGGAGGATTCCTTGCAGCAATCAAGATAACAAGAAGATGAGGAAAAGTTTTCTCAATTGCAACCACAAGAGTATGAAGAAGAGATTCTTTAGTAAAAGCAAGGACATGAGGCAGGTCTTGAGATGGTAGAATCTATTGGAGATGATGGAGATGATGCCGAGGAAGATGAAGACATAAGTCCTAGTGAAGCTAATGTCTTAGAGGATATCTTTAGTGACGAGGAGGAAATTCTTCCTTTTAAAAGAAAGAAATGTTCATCACATGTTAGGAGTACCAGTCATTCAAAAAAAAAAATAGCTATTATGAAAAGAGCCTAGTGAGTTTGACTAATTGAAGTTTGAATACTTAACAACTCGTATACTTTGTTTACTAATTCTCACTTTTTTATAGTGACTATGACAATTAAGGAGACCAGTAGCAGAGCATTGGAAGTTATTATGACAAGGATGGATACACTAGAGTCAATAATTATTGTTAAATAAGTTACCAATATAGAAATAAAGACACAACAAAACTTGGAGATATTTTTATAACATCGGAAATAGATATGCTAAAGGAGGTGCCAGAGGTGGTAGCAATCGAGAATGCTATTATGACAGTAATAGACAAGAAATTTATCACCACCTCTAACGAAGAGGCGATAGTTTAGCATTATGGCACTGTAAGTTACCTTTACATATAATTTTATAATAATTTTAATCTTATTAGACATGATTAATAAATTTTATATATATAAGAAAATCTCTCTTTAGCCTCGGGTTCTACAAATATGTGTCGACTTCTTCAACACCAGGATCGTCAACTTTCCCACTATTTATAGTCGAACTCATTAAAATATAGTTGGTTGGTTTAATAAAAAAATTAAAAGATATGTCTGCTAATCAATTCTATACTTGTCGTGATATTGTTAACTACATTGTGCCTGTTTTCTTGCCACACTGCAAGGGCAATGTTGACATTCAATTATTTTTTTAGACATTCAATTGCTTTTTTAGACATATTCAATCAATCTCTCATCTTCTGTGAGCTTGACATTTCCAATGACTCATCTCTAGCAGAGAGATTTATGAAGGCTCAGATTGAAGCGACCAAGAAGAGAAAGATGAAGTTGTAAATACCATTATAATGATCAGAAAACCTCTCTTGCAGCCATTTCCCATCGACGTTCTTTATGGAAAAAATAGATAAACTTACAAAGGAGCACAAGACCTTAAAAAAGAATTTATCACTAGTGAAAGCCCTTCTTGAATACTCAAAGAAGGAAATTGTTGAAGCTAAAGATTTAAAAAAAACTGCCCCAAATCAACTTGTCATTTTAGAGGAAACCCTTCATTATTTTGAAGAAGTTATTGACAACATTTCTTTAGATCTTTCAAAGTTTTATTCTTCTCTTGAATTTTTATCAGAGTTTAAAAGAACATAATTACCCAGCATATCAAATCAACTAACTTCTCTTCTGGATTTGATAGTCAATCTTTGTAAATTGGTGTTAATATATATTTTTCAAGAGTAATTTTTTAAAGAACTTTCCATTTATTGGCATTAATCTCCTTCTCTATTTAATAGACGATATGCTCCATTTGAGTATACTTCATCAATAATGAAAGGACCTTTCCATTTACAATCATCGGCTTTTTTGTTAGTATCATTAGCCTTTTAACAACTAATATCATGTCTCCTTTTTTGAAACTTCTATGCTTTATTTTTCTATCAAAAACTGTCATCATTCTCGTTTGATATATTTCTGTTCATTGTCGCATTTCTAGTCTTGTTTCATCTAAAGACTCAAGTTCTAGTAAACAGAGTTTGATATTCTCGTCATTTGTCATATGTGTTTGAAGCGTAACTCTTACAGATGGAATTTGAATTTCAATTGGTTGCACAACTTCACATCTGTAAACCAATAAAAATGGAGTTGCTTAAGTTGATCATCGAACTATAGTTCGATAAGCCCAAAGTGTTTCTAAAAGTTTTTCATGCCAGTCCTTTTAGAAGCCCAAAGTGCTTCTAAAGTTTTTCATGATGAATCTCATAATTTTTGTAAAATTTATCAAACTTTCAATCTCAAAATTAAGTCCCATTGTCATGTATAAAACGACGTGATACTCTGAATCAGCATATAATATCATTTTTCAAAAATTATAAAATTTTTGAAGTCTTTATTTGGGCTAAAGATGTTAGTTCTACCCATTTTGAGAAATAATCTATTATGTAAAAATAAATTGATGACCATTCGATGCAGGAAGGTCTATAGGACTAATGATATCCATTGAACGACTAAGAGGAGATTGTCAGGTGTAAAGGTTCCGAAGCTTGAGGAATAAAGTTAACATAAAATTAATAAGTTTTGCACTGTTTGGAAAATTTAATGGAATCTTTTGCCATAGTAGTCTAATAAAATCCTAATTTTTGAATTCGATCATACAACTTCGAAACTTGTTGATATGCTCTACATGTTCCTTCATGGGATTGAATGAGAACTTCATTAGCTTCAAGATGCGATAAAATCTGAGTATAATTCCATCGAATGATTTTCGATATAGAGTACTTATTTTATGATCATAATGAAAATTTGGTGCTCTTTTTCTAATAGTAATTTTTTCTTTTTGATTTTCAGGAAAAATATCAAATCTTATATAACCAAGAAATGAGACCCTCCAATCAGTAACTTCATGATTTTTTTAGTTATAATTGTTTATTGACTTGATGACATTCTTAACTTTGAAAGTTTTCATTGATTTCATCTTTGAAAGGTATTAACCTTCTTTCACATATTACCATAGTAGGTATATCCGCTTGAGGATATTCTAGAGATGTCATAGATGCTGCAAGGCCCGCAAGAGCATCTGCTTTCATATTATGTTTTTTTGGAATGTGTTCAATTTCAACCCATGAGAACCTCTCAAATAAGCTAGTTGCTTTCAGATGATAAGACATTAATTCAATTTTTTTTACTTCATAAATTCTTTCATCTGATTTACAATAAGTTTAGAATCTCCATATATTTGTATATGCTTGATTTCCACCTCTTGTGCTATCTCTAAGCCAATAATAAGATGTGAAACCCTAACCAATGTAGAACCCATATGTATGCATTGATCATGTATAAGATATTTATATGTGAATTATTGAATTACGAATGATTTATGTGACCTTGCTAATCATTGCAATTAGGGTTAAGGATTAACAATAATGGTGTGATTAATCAGTTTGAGCTAATATGAGACAATGAGATTAGAGTAAATTATTGTCGATTTAAATGTGCAAATACATCATGGAAAATCATTTTAATTCATTTAATATGAATTATGAGCATTGGTGTGATAATTGACAAGTTAAGTAAAAAAACACTAGAAAATTCATAACTCAACGCCTGTAAGGCAGATTCAAGTAAAATTTGAAATGAAAATTAATAATATTGGGCTTGGTAATATTGAATTATTGTGTTATAAAAATTCTTGATGAAATGAGTATAATAATTTATTGATCATATCTCAATTTCAATCGTTAACTTTAAACGACTATAACGGGAGCTAGGAAAATCGGATTGAGATGAAATTTGAAATGGTTGAATGGAATTATGAGATGTTTATTTTGGAAGGATTGGATTAAGCTTAAAATATTGAGAAAATACCTACATTGAAAAAGGTGAGCATGCTTGGCTTTAACACCTCAAAAGTACCCTTCATTTAATGCTAGAGTACATGAAATAATTACATGAATTTAATGAAAATTGAGGTGTCAAATGCAGAATATTTCCAAGGTATTTTAAGTATTATTATGAAATGCTAAAATCCAAATAAAATTACAGCAATGAAGGTCTACCATGATGAAGCTATAACTGCTCAACATGAGCATAAGTAAGGTGGCACATAGGGACGTCCAAGGGGGCTATATTACTGCATATTTTATTATTTTATTATTTTTAAAATTTGTACTTATGCAGCTGACATGCAAGGACATAGAGATATGCATTCAATTACGTAGATTTCCAACAAGAAAAATATTATAATGCAGCTACCATAAGAGTGGAAAACGTGGACAGTTGATGGGCAATTGACGTAGAAAAAATATACTGGTTGCTGCCATTTTGTTAATTTTTTAACACCAAATTAATATATAAATTAAAGGGTAATTAAGTGTATTATTTATCCTTAAATGGGAATTATTAAAAAATGGAAAAAATTGCTGGAAAAATGGGCAGCAAGGGACGTGATGGCTGGACAGCTTGGACGACCATGATGTAAAGTAGTTTTTGGATTTTTTTAAATGGTAAAAATCTATTTTACTAGGCTGTAATTCTGCCAACACATGAGGGGGATAAGTGAGCATTTAATTATGTGGAAAATGCAGCAAAATTTGGGGTCCACAGCTGGATTGGATCCAGCCCTATAAAGCCATGCACGTCCAAATGGAATGGACTTTGGAAAATTATTTAAGTGCTGGAATTTTTCATCCTCAAGGCCAGAAACTCATGTCCCCTCTTGGCCAACAAAAGAAGAGGAAAATAAAGGAAAAAAGAAGGGAATTTGAGGAGGAGAATCCATCTCCAAGTGATTAGAGTTGTGTTAGCATTAACCAAGTAAGTATATGTGTAGTTTTGAGTTGTTTAACTTGGGTTTTAAACTCTCAAATTTGAATATAAAATGGATGCTTAAAGAGACTTTAAAAAGATAATTTAACATGATTTTAAATGAACATGGAATTGGTATTAGGTTATATGCATGAATTTCCATGATTTAGATGATGAAAAATGAAGTTTTGAATGATATATGAGTTGAAAACTCAAGTTGATAAACCCTAAATCCCCATGTCATGTTGCTGTTTTGATTAAATGATAATATTAAGTTATTAATCATGTATTTATGCAGAACATATGTTGATTGGAGCTTAAGGAATGAATTTTAGCAACTACGGAATGTAAAACGACGTTTATGACCCGAATTCTTCATTTTTAGGTTAAAAATGCTATGGAAATGGATTTGCATGATTTGTGAATAATATGTAGGGTAAAATATCCTAGGTTTAATGTATTATTGATTCCCAAAAGTATTTGGGAAAATAAGCTCAAAAATTTATTTTTATGGATTTATGAACCGATGTATAAATGGAGTGAAAACGGGACCCGAAATGGATAAGAAAATTGCTGTTTTGAGAGGTTTTAATTTATGAATGCTAAACATGTGTTAATGCACTAAATTTTAATTAGGAAAAATATAATTATTTGCTGAAAATTCGGATTTATTAAACTGCTTAGGGTTATGTGTCAAAAGACCCGTTAAATGGGTAAAAAACGGGTTCCAAAGTTGCTGTTTTGGAGACCTATGGTAAGTGAATTTAAATCCCATAAAAATAACCTAAATTCAGTGGTAATTAAAGGTAATTAAAACACTGAAATATGAATTAAATTTCTGACTTAGAAAATTTTATGAAATATATTATGTATATGTTGCCAAATGGGCATATATGAAGTAATAGATATGCAAGGGTGATGAATGACTTGTGAAATGTGATTTTGTGCAAAAATGTATGAAAATATGATGAATTTTATGATTATATATCTGTTTAGAATTACATGATGTTAACTTCCAATTTTGAAATTGATTAATGAAGCCTAAGGCGATAACATATGCTTAAAACGGGTACCGATGTGTGTATTTTGAAAAAGTAGAAAAAATGAAAAATGAAGGTTAATAAAACTATGTATGATAATTATTGAATGAATTTTATGTGATTGAAATGGACACCCTATTTATGGGGTTATATGTGTTATGTGTTGGCCGATGAAAGGTGCAAATATGAGCTATATAGGTGTCTAATGACTTGAGAAGTCGAATGCATGATATATGTTGATGAAAATGGGTTGGAAAACTAAATGGAAGAAAAGAAAAAGAAATATATGAAAAAGTATATTATTTTCATGTAGGCAAAGGCAAAGAAAAAACAGAGTCGGAAAGCTAAGAGACACAAGTAAGCAAGCAAATTTTCTAAATGAATTTTGGTTTTCTAAATTGTTTACATAAATGCAATTTTTGCTCTAACTTATTCGATGAACATGGTGAAAATTATTTCTAATATGTTTAAGGATGACCATTCCTTAGTTAAATGGTGTTGAAATAATGTTTTTACTTCAAATGTGATATTATGAAATTTCTTTTGATAAATGCTATGGGAAAATTTATGTGATTTTATGTTTATGATTGAAAAATCATGCTAGCATGTTAAAGATGGATTTATGAAAAGTTCATGTGCACTGGTTACTAGGTCCACTTGAAGGGTATAAGCGGACCGATTGTTCCCCCTTGGTATGGCCAAGTCACTAAAATAGGCCCTAGGCCGACGGCGCCCTCTCTGAAATAGGAGATAATGTGGACAGATGATCGCCTGGCTAGCTTCCATCCTAAGGGAATTATGATGATTATGTTCATATTTTTATATGGCATTATGCATATGGTACTCGTGATGGGTACAAGATTTTATGTTTTGAAGATATACCTTTTGATAAGGTATAAGTTGCTTTCCAAGATGATTTTAAATGCAAAAATGTTGCCTGAAATGATTTGTCTGTAAAATGCAAATAGCTTGCTTATTGAGTTTCGACTCACGATTTTATTTTCCAAACCCAAAGACAGGTGAAGGACAGGAGATGGCGAAAGAGCAAGTTTCGGCTTGAGAAAGTCATAGAAAAACTTTAGTACTTTTATGTTATGAAATAATTCATGTTGAATGATTGTAACCATCCAAATGTTTTATATTGATGACTAGGATTTATACACGCAGTGACATCTGATTTAGGAAAATGATGAAATGACACTTGAACATCATGCTGTGTATATGTATTGAATGGATTGCAATGGCTTGGTTATGCATGAGTTGGAAATATGGGAAATTGAACTTCTATGTGAATATAATTAATGGGATAAATATTCGAAAATACCCGCCGTGTGACAGGGTAACAATCCGAATCACGTTTATCAATCAATACGATCCCAAGGTAAGGCTCAGGGTGTGACGCTCGGGTTTGGGGTGCCACATAAGAGCTTGATATTCTTCTTTATTATTCGTACATGCTTCTGTATGATGAATGAATAAGGAATCATTTGATTTTCACAAGAATTGTCCCATAAAAAATTTGTGTTTTTCCTTATCAAGCATGTAAAAGGTTGATATTTTATATGCTAAACATCTTTGCAATGCTCTCAATTCCTTCAAATTAGTAGGAGACTTCATTTCAAGGATAACGTTAGTTTTTTCTAGATCAACTGCTATTCCATCTTTCTTTACAACATAACCTAAAATTTTTTTAGAAGTTACTCCAAAGAACATTTTAAAGGGTTCATTTTTAAGTTAAATTATTGTCACCTTTGAAAAACTTTTCAGAGATCTTCAAGATGAGTTGCTTGATTATAGAATTTCACCGCCAAATCGTCCACATAGCATTCTACAGTTTTGTGTAATATGTCTTTAAAGATTTTGGTCATTGCTCTTTGATAGGTGGCACCTGTATTTTTTTAGCTTCAAAGGCATTATTATATAACAATAAATTCCGAATGGGGTCCAAAAGGATGTATACCTTTCATCATCGGAGAACATTTTAATTTGATTATATCCTAAAAAACCATCCATGAATGACATAGTTTGAAAGTCGCAAAAATTATCTACCATAGTTTTTGGTATAGATAGTGGAAACTCATCTTTTGGGCATGCATAATTTAAGTCACAAAAGTTTATGCAAACTGGTATTTGTCCATTGTTCTTAGTGACAAACACAATATTTGCTAACTATTCATGATGTCGCTCTTCTCGAATAAATCTAATGTCTTTTAATTTTTGGACTTCAACATTTATTTTATCCATTACTTCAGGATGAAATTTGATTTGCATCATCTTGTATGTTTATTTTATGAATAACTGCATTGATATTTAATTTTGACATTTCTGCATAATTCCATACAAAAACATCAATGAAATTTTGTCAGTTCGTAAATTAAACTCCTTAACACAGTCTTTAGTTGGAGGCTTGATGCCAAATCCATCTTCACTTTTATCAAAGTGAACAACTAATTCTTTAAGATAAGAGGGGTTAGAAGAATATTGTCTATCCAGCTTGTCATCTAACTCTTCATTCTTTATAATTGCAAGCTTATCTTCTTCTGTGATCACCAAAACTACAAAATCAGTCAAGTTCACTTTAGGATCCTAAACATTCATGTTTGTGGAGCTTGTTTCATCATTAACATTATCTTCGGCCATGTGATCAAGGAAATATCCTATACTATGTCATGTAAATCAAGCACCTAGTTTCATTCCATTCAAATTGTTGCTCTTGACTTAACCACGCAGTGATTGGGCTAAGAATTCTTCTTCTATTTTTTAAACCCTTCGGAAATTGAAAATCATAACCCCATGTTTTTCATAATTTGCTTCACAATTTTGTTATAATTATCAAAATTTGGAATTTCATTCGAAATGAACAAGCCCATAGAGAATATTTTAAATAATTTAACTCTGTAGAAAACTATTGATTTTCGATTCTTTGGGTGAGAAACAATAAAAATTGTCCCCTCTTCATCTTCAATATCGATGAAGAGTTCTAATGGTGACAAAGAAAAATCAATTCCAAAATTTTCATTTTTCAATTGTTCACTGAACTTTTCTTTTTTCAGATCAGTTAATTTCCATAACTTTTTGGGATTTTGTGGGAGTTCCCATCTACTTACTGACTTTTCTTTCTTCTGAATCTCCTTTTCAGACATTTCAGTTGGTTCTCTTGACCTCTTTTCTTCATTTTCCTTTATTAACTTGTCACTCTTTATTTTTTCTTGATAAAGCCTTGCATCAGCACAATAGGCCTCATAACCTTTCAATGGTCTCTCATCTTTAAACAAATGACATAAGTTTTCCATCAACATCCATATATTTGAAACGTTGATGTAAAGTAGAAGGAATAACAAAATTTTCATGGATCCATGGTCGTTTCATTAACAAATTATAAGTTTCGTCATCAATTACATAATATGTTACATAGGCTTTTAAGTTACCCAACTACAATGAAACTTTAATATTTTCTAAAGTCTCTTGTGACTAAGCATTGTATGCTTCAATGGTAGTGGAAGACCTACTCAACCGATTAATAGGTATCCCAAGAAATGCTAGTGCCCTTAAAGGCATTACATGAATTGTGGATCTGGGATCAATTTGAACTTGTGGTAACTGTACTTTCCGCATGTAATCTGTAATGTAAAGGGGACGATTATACTTAACATCCCCTAACAACATAGCCTCTTTGGCGAATATTATACTTGCTAATTTAGTCATTTTAACATAATGATATTTTTCACATTTTTCAGGTTCTTCTACTTGTGCTCTATTAACATGTGAAGTGTAAGCTTCCACTGCTAGCAAAATTTCTGCTAAGCCTTTTCTAATTTAAGGAGATAGACACAATAAATCATAAATAGAAATTTTTATTGGGATACGAGCAAGCTATTCAATTATATCATAATTGACAAACTTGTTCATTTCAAGATATCTTTTTCTTGATAAAGAAGGTATATTTAAATGTAACGCCGAAGAGGATATGTTAGGTTCATTATATTTCTTATATTAGTCTAAATTAGACTTGGTTCCTCTTCCTGTTTCATATAACTCCTTACTTAACCCAATCTCTTTTGCTTCCTCATTGGTTTCTTTTTGCTACTCTCTCCTATTTTTAATTCTTGAACCAAATCATGTTTGCTGAAAAACTGAAGATTGTTTCATTTTCAAGATACATATTTGTTGAAGAAATTGTTGAAAACTTTCCTCTTCCTTCTGATTGTAGGCTTCATTTGTCATCAGCCTTGTTCCTGGTGTTAGAAAAGAAATAGAGCTTGGAAAATTCTCATCCCAATCGTATGAAGTGAATTCTATACTTGACACTACTTTGCAACACAATGGAATTTGAGAAGATTAAGGAACTAAATTTCCATCTATAAGTGGCATAAATCTTTTAAGGTGAGAGGATGTTAAAATTTGCTTGATATCGGTTAATTTTTTGGCTTCTCCATTTTCTTTTTCTTCAAGTATTTCTTCTTAACCATTAATGGCTTTTTCTTTAGTTGACTTGAATCCCAATCTTCTTCATTTAGCAGATTAAGGTGAACTCAGAGAAAAGATCCATCTGATTGATAGGTTATGTAATACTAAGTTTTTAGCAGGAGCATCCAAAAGTTCATATATGAATTTAACATTAGGATGATTATTGCTTTCAAATGTGGTTGTATCAGATCAAATGATCCAAAGAAAATTGTGACCGAATTTATCGTGACTTTCTTGTCTTCTACTTTTAGGGTGATTGCACTAACGTTGACTAGTTCTTGAATTTTATTTTTCAAAATATAACAATTCTTAAAAGTATGCTCGACTATTCTGTGATATGAGCAATACTTAAGATCACTAGTTTTGAACTCCTCTTCAGGATGCTTGCATGGTGGTAATGTAATTTTCTGACCTTCCAAAAGAAGTCTCATAATATCCACCAATTGACTAACATCATATGTTTACGTCTTGGAGTCTCTTTTCAAGGGATACTAGCTTTCTTCTTTTGATGTTTTCTCATTCTCCTTTATAGTTTTTCTTTTATTTTGAGATTGTCTATTGTTGCTATTTCTACTCCACCCTTGTCGGAGACTTACACAATTAATGATTTCTTCTTCAATTTTGATGAGTTAATCTTCCAAACAATAAACTTTTATTTATGGCGATCTTCTATCATGATTTCATCATTGGAAGCTACTTCCATGAGCTCGCCCATTGTTTTCACTTTAAATCCAAAAATTTTGGACCTAAGTTCGCTGCTCATGTTGTTTTTACATATCTCTAGTGAAGTGTCTTGAGAAAGGCCTTCAGGACATTTGACAACAAGAGCCCTCCATCTTTTGATGAATTCTCTAGTAAACTCTCTAAAATTTTGTCTAGTTCCTGCTAGCTGAGCAGTCGAAGCATTGTCATCTTCATCAAAGGAATGTGTGAAAAATTTTCTTTCCATATCATCCCATGAATCGATGGACCCTTCAGGCAGCATTGAACACCAATCAAATGCTACATCTGTCAATGTGCTCACAAAAAGTCATATACGAAGAGCATCATTACTTGCCATACTGTTAGTCAATACATGAAAATGACAGATATGTCGCCATGGGGAATCCTTCTCATCATAAGTTTGTAAAGTAGAAAAATTAAATTTTGAGAGATACTCCACATAATCCATTCTCTATGGATATGGTGAAATAATTCCCTTTTTTCCCATATGAGTATCTTCTCTTACTAGTCAAAGACATTGTCCGACCTCCTTTCGTGACACTGGTGATTCTTTAGCTTTTGTATTCCTAGAAGAAGTTTCTTCCCTCTTTTAATTTAATAATAGCTGACTCTTTAATGCAGCAATAGTTTGCTCCAAATTATCTATTTTCTTTTGGTTGTGTCTTCTTGAAAAAATTTGTCCTCTTCCTTCTCTTAAGCTTGTGCCTCATTTTGTAACTCTTCTGCATTTATCATATTTACTTCCATTTTATCTTGATTTTCAGAAGTAATTTTTGTGGACTTTCAAGCTCGATCGTCTCATCATATTTTGACGAAGTATCTGAAGTTTTAGTTTGGCTAGAGCTGATTCTAACATTGTTTGTCTTTATTAAACTTTGCCTTCGTCTAGTGTATACTTGCCATTTTGGTGAAGTAGACCCTTTTGAAAATATTTTGGCTTTTACTTTTCCTATAACATTCACAATTATAGGAAAATATTCATCTTCTTTTTGATAGGTTAGGGTGATGGACTTGTCTTTGTTGATGTAACCAAAATGATTCAAAGTTTTGTGGATTTTCTTCTCCAACTTTCTATTTCTACTTCTCCTCTTTGGTAAACCTTTGTCTAGGTGCACCATTTGTAGGTAATTTTAGATTGGTATGTTGGTGTTGGTATATAATTTTGTCCAAATGCTGAGTTATATCACTGACTTTGTAATTTGGTTGCAAACCAAGTGACATTTTCTTTCGTGATAAGAAATATGGGTGAGGGATCCCATCCTTCAATTTCGCCAATTGTGGACCCCAACTCTTTCTTGGATAGTTTTGGCCATCATGATTTGGGACTTCTTCCGTAAAATCTTTCAGAGGCCCAAATCTATTTTGAGACTTGCCATTAGTGATTGGAATATGAAACTGCACTCCATCTCTTTACTTTGATTTGAGAAGTAAAACTGCTGAGAAATGCCCGAAATCAATATTTTTGCAGATGAAAGACCTTTTTGGTTGTCTCCATGTAGATTGAGATACTTGAAAACTTTCTTTTATACTAAGTGGAACCCTTTGTTTTTAGGGGATTAAATGAAGATTACGGTTAACTTTAGTGCAAAAGTTTTACTAACCACTTCATTGTTGTACAAGAAGCTTTTGTTAAGGATCTTCTTTTACAGCACCCTTCATGTGACCCATCTTTCCGTATCCATATGAGAAAGTGCGCAACAAAGGTCCTAGCAAACCTTCTCGTATAGCGCATGTTGTGCGAGACTGAAGTCTCAGCGAACCTTCATGCATGACAGCATCAGTAGCATGACCATGATTGTGCTTTATTTTAACCTCCACTGGACCTGATATCCATGCTTTGACTTTCTTATTTCGCAGGAAATCTTTGTATTTTTGTTGGTTAAACTTCAAGAGAAGCTTCATAAGAGAAGATGCCATGTCCACAGAGCTTTCAACCGGAGATGAGGAGTACAGGGAGCCAAACAACATGTTTCCCACAGAGGGCACCAAAAATTTGTAGACAAGAAAATTTGATGAGACTTTTGATCTCACCCTTTCTAAATTTCTATAAAAGAAAATTAGGAAGAAGAAAAGGAAATTTGGGAATTTTCCTTTTGTATTGAAATTCAAGAACTTGTATAGTCTCAAGTTAAATCACTTACAAAATGCAACAATTTAATGTATAGTCTTCTTTCTGATATGTGGAAATTTCTTGAAAATGAAGAAAATTTCTAAGATTTCTCTTGTAGAGCATGGACTTAGCTTCAGTGTACATTGCCTCCCTTTCTACTTCAAATCATCTCCTCTTTTAATTGTCAACTTCAGAGCAACAACTACGATGGTGGCTTATAACTGCTATAACTCCTAGTTGCACAATCACAGATCAACAAATGTGACGGAAGTTACTATAACTCCTAGCTGCGTATAGCATACTTACATGACAGTGAGAATATTTATGCTATGGTATTACAAGTGTAATGCAACATGTTGCAGTAGAATGTGCTCACCACATTATATGATAGGATTATATTCAACACATATATATGTCAATATTACGTAAATTTTAAATGAAAATATAATTTAGATGGAACAAAATTTTTTGTTTATTATATGTAAATATATTAAACACATGTAGTCTTTATGATTAAAATCATCTTAATGACCTAAAGTATATATGCGAATAATATATAACATGATTAATTATGATAATTTTATATTTCTATTAATTGTATGTCAACAGCTAGCAGATGGAAGATATGGTGTCACGAAGGACAAAATAGTTGATTATGTGAGAATCTCAAGCGGGGATGTATTTATGCTAATTTAAGCTTGAAGGTGAAGTGATTTCTTAGGTAAACAGATGTAGAGTCATGTTAAGTGAAAGCACGATGATTAATGAATTAACTCATGATTAAGTCGCAAAATAGAGAAAATTTTAATTTCTTTATGAGCTGGTAAAATACTATAGAATCTAAGCTAAGTCTTAGATTGTAGAGTCGTATGTTATATTCTGTACAAGAGTTATTTGCATAGTGGTTTATATATAAAAGTGCGCAGTGAATGTGTGAGAATTTACATTGTTTTTGGATTAATAACCATGAGACTCCTATATAATGAGGTATCAATTAGATATTCATCGAAGTCCTAGAGAAGTGTCTCAACTAGACATGAGAAAGGTTATTAGGGTATCTTGGATCAGGATGTGTATGAGGAAACAAAGAATGAGCGTGAATCATTCTATTTTGTATCTCCATAACATGTTTATTACAGTTAATTACTATCTCTCTTTTATGGGTTTTTCTTCTAGATTGAAAACTTTTCCATGCAAGTCTTATTGTCTTATGTGCTTCCTATTGTTATTATTTATTCCATCCTCACTTACTTTGTAGGCTTCTATAACCATCCATATCAATTTGAATCATGTTTTTTAATAATAATAATAATACATGAAATGTTAAATAAATTTTAAAAATTATCAAATTTCATTGGATGGAAGATCTAAGTGAGACTAACACATTTAAAAAATAAAAAAAATTTAAAATAATGTGGAAAACTAAAAGAACTACATGTTACAAGTTACATACATTAATATAGCGCAAGAAGCTTGGTGTAAAACTTTATAGCAGATAACGGGAGCAATTGGCTTTGCTTGAAAGTAGGCATAAATGATTCATTTTCGATAACAACACTTAATGCTTGAGTAAGAGAAGGTGGAAGTGTTGGTCTCGAGTTAATTGCAATTACCCAAGAGGGGAGGGGTGAATTGGGTATTTAAATTTTTTAACTTAAACAGAGATTTTACCCTGGATTAATCTAGTCCCCTTTATGAAGAAACAAATGAAAAGCAATATAGTGCTGAGATCAGAAATAAAAATCAACAAGCAAGATTTTATAGTGGTTCGGGTAACCTTCCCTACTCCACTCTTCCAAGCTCACACCTCTTGTAACTTGGGTTCCACTATATATTTCACACAACTAGAGCCACTGCTCTCTTCTAGATTTCAGCTCTAAGGGGCATCAACAATATACAACACAAGTAGGTGACGAGTTCCACTCCAATCACACACTACTTTGCTTACACTTGATCTTAGTTATCCAAACTAAATCAAATTCAATACAACAAAGAAAAATAAAAGAGAGTTTCTACACGTTACTGATGTGTAGAGGCAGATTTGGCGCAGAGAAGAACTTGTGGCGTAGGCTTAATGATTCAGCAAGCAGCTCTTGGCAGTTTGGAAGCAAGGTTCTTCTTCTAGATGTTGGTTTGATCACTTAATGCTCTTAGAGATGAGAATTATGCTCATTCAATGATTTCTCCACTACCCTCCTTGTTCATATTGAATGCCTTATATAATTTTTGAGGGAATCCGAATTTTTGAAAGTAGGTGGCGCGCATTTAATGCGCCAACGTTCAAAAAATTTCCGACCGTTGCGACCCAAGTCGCAGGTGGAGTCGAACTTCGGGTGCGACTTCGCCCAAGTCGCAGATGGAGTCGACTTCGGGTGCGACTTCGGCTCTCTGCAACTTCTTCAAGTTCCAGTCTGGGTCGACTTGGTCCTCGACTTGACTCAAGTCGTAGGTGAAGTCGACTTCGGGTGCGACTTCACTTCCTGTACTTGCTTGATGAACTTGAAATTTTTAGAGATGACTTTAATCACTTGATTTTCTTCATACTGATGTTATTCCCTTGATTTATATCTCTTGGAACATTGTATGATCATTCTAGCTTGATGTCCTTTAGCTCCATGACTTGCAAACATTGAATCTTTGAAATCTTGAATATATGCATGAATCTTAGATTGCCTAATGATGTCCAAAAATATGTTCATAATCCAACACAATGGATTCATGCAACCCTGCTTGCTTTGATTTCTTCATTTGATCTTCATTTGAGTGTTTGAGTCGTCTTTGGCCTTCATCTTCTCTTGAATCTATCATTGAGTTAACTTGTTCGGTAATTTCCGCACTGAAGTCGAAGCCGGAGTCGACTTGGTCTGCGACTTCACCCAAGTCGCATGTGGAGTCGACTTAGGCTGCGACTTCGGCAGCTCTTGTCCCTGATTTCAACTCTGGACAAAAAATGACGTCTCGAAGTCGCTACTGGAGTCGACTTGGTCTGCGACTTCACCTCAAGTCGCAAGCGGAGTCGACTTGGGATGCGACTTCGGCAGCTCTCATTATTGATTTCAACTCTAGAAGAAAATGACATTTTGAAGTCGCTGCTAGAGTCGACTTGGGGATCGACTTGGCCTAAGTCGATGCCTGAGTTGACTTGGAAATCGACTTGACTTGCCATGCTTCATATTCTTCATTTTTATAATCTTTAATCATTTCCACAAACATGTTAGTAACCAAAACTTAGTCAAATTGATTTGTTAATCATCAAAACATAAATTTGGCTTATTTTCCACATGTTTCCATCAGGAAGACCATTAAATGCGCTCACTAACCCCTTGAATATATTAAATTATAGTTTATATAGAGTTGATGGAGTCTTGGCCATTGGTGTGATCGATGACATATATTTAATGCTCCAACATTCAAAATTTTAAAATATTATAACCTAAGATTGATCTTATCATTGATTTTACTTTGACGTCAATGTTACCATTGATGTGAGATGGATCAAGTGCCTATCTCTTACTTTGTAACATTTTATTCCATGTAACATCTTAAATTGATATGAAGTCGATCTCATGTTCGACTTTATGTTCTAAATGGATGTTAGATCAATTTGGACATTGACTGTTAGTCTTGAGTTTATGATAAAACTCAAGAGGAGAGGAGTGAATTGGGTTCTTGAAAAATTCTTTGGTAAATTAAAACTTAACCCTTTGTAAGTTAATCCCCTTCATAAAATGTGCTAAGAGATAGAATGAGAGAGCAAACAATCAAACCATACAAGAGATAATACTATATAGTGGTTCGGATAACTTTCCCTACTCTACTTTTCTAAGCACACGCCCCTTGTGTCTTGGGTTCTACTATTGTATATCCAATATAATTCAGAGCACGCACTTTCTTCTAGATTCTAGCTCTAGAAGGCATATACAATAATCACTTGTTGGTAAGACTAACTCCAACCAAATAAGTTTAATCCATTGATGAGACAAACTTAAACCAATAAAGAAAAATTCGCTAGTGAGACAAACTCAAACCAATCTCCTGTTTTATTTCTTCTTGAATTTGGTCTCCAACACCGATCCAAAGCAACAATAAAAAAATAAAATATACAAAAGAAAATTTACACTTTACAATGTATAATCAATCTGTACCAGAAGCTCCTTGTTATGTAAAGAAGTAGTAGCACTTGAAGATTCAATATTCGTTCAAATGATGTTAAAAATCTTGAATATTGGAAGGTGTAAGCTCATCTCGTGTTTCTCTCTCCCTTCATATTCATACTTCAATAATATTTATAGAGGAGAAGAAGATCTAGTCATTGGATGGTGATTAACATGCATTTAATGCTCCTACATTCAAATTTTTGGCCGTTATAACTTGAAGCCGCAAGTGGAGTCAACTTAAGATGAGTGAAGTTGACTTGGGTTGCGACTTCACTTTGGTTAGAACTTGCTATCCAAAATTTTTCCCTCGAAGTCGTAGGCGAAGTCGACTTTACCTAAGTTGCAACTGAAGTTGACTTCGGTTATGACTTCACTTTGCTGTCTGTTCGAAGTTGTAGACGAAGTCGACTTGGCTGTGGAACTTCACTCAAGTCGCAACTGAAGTCGACTTGGGCTAAGACTTTGCTGAACTTATTATATATGGACTTGAGCTCTTGAAACTTAAATTATTTTATATTTTTATTTTCATATATATAATTAGAGATAAAATATCTGAGCACATTTACAAAAATTAATTAGATTCTTTTTAATGATAATTCAATTATTTATTAATCATCAAAATAAAATTAATTTTTTTAAAACAAGCATATGATCAACAAACTCTCCGTTTTTGATAATTGACAAAACATAATTGAAATATTTTTCCTTCTTAGTTGAATCACAGATATGTTTACATGAATATCATGATTCTCATCAATAAGCAGAAAATTGAAGAAACTATACATTCACCTTCAAAGAAATAACATATGCATTAATTCCAAAATACTCTTCCTCATATACATTTACCCTCCAACTATCCATGGAAATAATTTTTTCTCTAAGTTATATGCAATATTATTCTCTTTTCTTAAGATATTTTCATACTACTCTCTCTCTCCCCTTTTGTCAATCAACACAAAAGGTGAAACTTAAAATGAATTAATAGTAATAGTACAAATGGGGCATAGTAAGTTCATTTTGTGCATACAAATCTTCTATTAAATATTTTCTTTTGCCATTCAAATCATTTATTTTGAGTCGCAAGCATATGATCTACAATATGACCATGTGACATAACTTATTTACCAATTCCTTTATGTAGAATAGAGCTATGAGAGCAACATAACTCTTTGCTTATTTTTGATGAGGGTTATCACTGTTTTGCTTAACTCTCCCTTTCTTTTGCAACTTATGCTCCTTCATCTTCTAGATGATTTTGCACTTATTTGAGATAAAACCTACATCAAAAAATATAATATCATCTTTTCTTTTAATATCCTAATCATGGGTCCATGAATATTAGTACCATAAAATCTAAGAACTCAAAAAGATTTGGTTCTACCTTAAATTTGTCTCTTTGGTATCCTAACTAATCTAACTACATTGTCAAGCATTTTTCTTGCCTTGCATTGATATATTTTATGTCAAAACTTATTACATTAATCGCAAGCAACTCTAGTATAGGTTGGAGTAACACGAGAACCCTTTAGTTGGCAAATAGGCATTTTTATCCATGATTTATCAACAAACTTCTTAATATGAGATATTTGTCCCTTCACATTTTGATGTACTAGAAGCCTTAGTCCAAATAAGAGTATTTGATTCATTTAATTTGACAATAATGTGTTTTACATATCCAAGACCTCTCTTATCAACTTGAGTAGTCATTCTAAAAAAATTTTGCACATTTTCTTCCGATTGGAGAACTTAGCAAATGAATCTTTAAAATTTTGGTTCTCCTTTCTCAATGCCTCAATCTCCTTCTTCAAGGCATTTATATCATTTTGCAAGGATGCATGCTTTTCTGCTAACTTTTCATTTGCAATAGCGGTTGTATTAAATTATTTTTCTTTTGTGCATATTTAAAACCAAGGCTTTTATGTCATATCTATGGATCATTATCAATAGCCACAAGATACTTTCCATCAAATTCATCAATGAAAACCAAGCATATATTTTCTTGTCTTTTTCCACTAAATACTATGTGATCTCCATCAAGAATATTGTATATAGATAATTCAAATACAACTTTATAACCTTTGTCACATAATTGGCTGATACTCATTAAGTTGTGTTTGAGTCCTTCGATAAACAATACCTCTTCTATGCATACATTTGAAATATCATAAATAGTTCCCTTATCACTAGTTTTACCTTTTTTATTATTTTCAAATACAACAGTTCCACCATTGTATGGTTTGAAATCATGAAATAATGCTTTATCCCTCGTAATGTGTCTTGAGTAATCAGTATCCATAAACTATGTTTTGTTGCCTTTTGCTCTAAGACAAACCTGTAAAAATAATCAAATAAAGCTCATCTCTTTGATACCTATTTTATGGGTCCATTTGGGTTAGTAAGCAGTTGGAGTCTACGTTGCTCTACTTTGGAAGGCTTTGATACCCAGATTAGTTTAGCACATTGATTGTACAATTTTTTAATTGGTGATATATATGAAGGTGTAAAAACTAGAAGTTCTAGGCAAAATATATGCAGACATTTTGCATTTGTATCCAAAGTAAAGCCAAATTTAATTAATGAAAATTGGATTACAGCTATGCAAGAAAAGCTAAATTAGTTTGAAAGGAACAAAGTATGACACCTAGTTCCTAGAGGACTGCATGGTTATTAGTACTAAATGGGTCTTTAGGAATAAATTAGATGAAAATGAATTTATTGTAAGAAACAAAACTAGACTGGTGGCCAAGGGGTATTCTCAAGAGGGGAATGGTGAATTGAGTTCTTGAAAAATTCTTTAGCAAATTAAAACTTAACCATTTGTAAGTTTAATCCCCTTGATGAAATGTGCTAAAAGATAGAATAAGAGGGTCAAATAGAATATAAAATGCAAATAATTAATCCACACAAGAGACAACAACATATAATTGTTCGAGCAACCTTCCCCACTCCACTCTTCCAAGCACACACCCCTTGTATCTTGGGTTCTACTATTTTATATCCAATACAATTTAGAACATCAACTTTCTTCTAGATTCTAGCTCTAGTGGGCATATACAATAATTATTTGTTAATGAAACCAATTCTAACCAACAACGTCTAATCCGTTGGCGAGACAAAATCAAACAAATCAAGCGAAACCCGTTAATAAGACAAACTCGAACCAACCTCCTATTTTTCTTTTTCTTAAATTCGGTCTTCAACATAGATTCAAGGCAACAACACAAAATAAAATAGATAAAAGAGAATTTACACTTTACAATTTATAATCAATCAACTCCAGAAGCTCCTTGTTATGTGAAGAAGATGATCTTATAAACTCATTTGAAGTAGTAGCACTTGAAGCTTTAATATTTGTTAAAATAATATAGACAATCTTGAATATTAGAATATATAAGCTCATCTTGTGTTTCTCTCTCCCTTCATATTCATACTTCAATAATATTGATAAAGGAGAAAAAGATCTAGTTGTTGGAGTGGTGATTAACATGCATTTAATGCTCCGACATTCAAATTTTTTATTGTTATAACTTGAAGTTACAAGAGGAGTCAACTTTGGATGGGTGAGGTCAACTTGGGTTGCACCTTCACTTTGGTTAGAACTAGTTATCTACTTGTTGTCCAAAATTTTGCCTAGCGAAGTTAACTATGGTTGAGACTTCACCCAAGTCGCAAGTAAAGTCGACTTTGGTTGAGACTTCACCCAAGTCTCAAGTAAAGTCGATTTCGGTTGAGACTTCACTTTGTTGAATTTGCTACATATGGACTTGAGCTCTTGAAACTTAAATTATTTTACATTTTTATTTTTATACATATAATTGGAGACTAAATATTTGAGCACACTTACATAAATTCATTAGATTTTTTTAACGATATTTCAATTATTTGTTAATGATCAAAATCAAATTAATCTTTCTTAAAACAAGCATATGATCAATATTGACTTCATTGGCTATTTAAGCTTTGGCCACTTGAATATCATCTTTGCACGACAGTAATAACCAAGAACAATGTTGGGATCGATCTCATGCAAGAGATCACTTGTGACATTGGTTTCATATTGCACATTTGACTTTATCCTACTCTTATGAATATATGAGATTGATCTCACTTCATTTTTATCTCCAAGGTTGCGCTAGAGATTGATTACCCTTCATCTTCCCTTTTTGACACTCCTATCTTTCAATGATCTCTTCATATTTTGCTTGAGAAAATTATGGTCTCATCTTTGACTTAGGCTTCATATCTAATCTCAAACCGATCTCAAATGAGGTTAATTTTGCACAGGATGAAATTTTTTTTCATCTGATCCTCTCTGATTCTTGTTGAGGTTGACTATAGGACCAATTTGGAATCAATTTTACTAGTGAGATCAATTTTACTAGTGAGATCAATTTCATCAGCGATATCAAATTTTGAGATCGATCTCTTAATTGACTTTATTTCCTGTATGTCTTAGAATCCTATTGTAAATAGATGTAAGTCTAAGATCAATGTGAGATCAAATTTTAACTTCGACTTTATCTTTAGATTGATGTGAGATCAATCTAGACTTTTGAAATTAATATTCATCACTTCAGTATAGTTCTTTGTATTCTTTTTAATTGGTGGAGTTAATCTTGCATTCTTTTCATCTTTGGTGTGCATGATACTCATTTTTCAATTCAAATTACTTCACAAAACACAAAAACTTTCAGTCTCCACAAATTTAATTTAATTTAATCAACTTATTAATCATGAAAATATAATTGAGATGGTCCACAATCATAATCACATATCTACATATCCTCAACTAGAAGTTGTTAAAATGTACTATGTCAATGAAGTTAACCAGAGATGCATTGTATGACCAACTCACTATCATAAATCATCTTCACTTTTCTATATCCATTGAACCATCCAAATTACAGATTTCAACAGATTGCCCTAATCTCAGCTTAAGAGGTGAAAAAACCAATGTTAGCAAAAAAATCCATGTTGATAGTTGACCAAAGTATCTTGAATCGCACTCTCATAGCATTCCTTTGATACATCAAATGTACAAAGTCATCAATATTAAGTTGCTCCCATGAAGGACTTGAACCCTACTAATATGAGCTATGCCAACACCCAAATGAAGAGCTTATAGCCCACTATATGTGAAGATTAGCAAACATAACAATTTGATCATAAGCTATGATAAATTATCAATTAAACCCATTATTTATGTCCATTACAAAAGAGTGAAATTTTGATGATGTCAAAATTTTTGAACTTTTCAACCAAAGATCAAGGACCAAGGTAATCAAGGTCCCACTAGATTTTTAGGCATTAAATTAAATTTTAAACTAATGTTGAATATCTCCATGATGAAACCCCTCCCCTGTCTCCATGGAAGTAAAGAATTCTAAACTTTCTTGCTTTTAATATAATCTCATCATGCATGTTAAGTTGATTATATAGTGACATAACATCTATCACAACCGTCATGAACTGACAATTTTTCTTGTTCTCGTTAGTTAAGAATTAATCATGAATAGTAAGCCATAGCATAGTTTGAACTCGTTGATGTTTGATCCATTTTCAGATGCATCTCTTTTCATAGATGCACGCCGATGGTACTAGAATATTCGTATCGTTTAATAATTGCACTGCCGATGATAATGTCAATTTCCTGGAAGGTTTTAGTCTCCAATAACATTCATCAATTGGACCACCCTGGCTAAATAAAGATATGGCCATCATCTTGTCCACAACCAAGTTAGCAACAAAATTTGAAGGCCTTCTACACTCAAGTAGCCATGTTGATAAAAAAAAATTTGTACATACTAGTCATGATGAATTTTAGTATGATAACAAGAGCAACATTAATTAAGGGCTCTTCTCCTCAAGCCAATTATAGTATGAAAAGTTGATAGAATCCAATGGATTTACCAACAACCATAGAAAAGAATGGTCTTACAGCTAGGGTACCTCTCATTAATGAGAAAATTTTGTATGATCATGCTGATTGCCAATCCAAAATGAGAGGCTTCATATATTTTCTTCTTAGAGTAAAGACCTTGATGGCATCTAATTGATTGTGCATAAACAATGTAAGTTTAAGAAGAAAATTCATATTAATTCAAGCATGAAGGCAAAGTGATGCTTAAGTGGAGAGATGTATGGAGTCATGTTGAGTACAAGTATGATGATTGATGAACTAACTAATAATTGAGTTGTAGAATTATAGAAGATATTCTTTCTTTGTGAGTTGGTTGGCTCTTATTAAATCCCAGCCAAGGTAGAATTCAGTTAGGATTTTGTGTTGCATTCTGTGTATAAATTATTTGCATCATAGTTTGTACATGAAAGCACGCGGTGAATGTATAATAGTCAACATTGATTTTGCACAAGGACCCATGAGAGTCCTATAAAATAGGTATGAAATAGGAATTCAATAGAACCTTCGAAAGGTGTTCTGTAGGGCATGAGAGAGGTGTCATCGAAGTGTCTTAATTGGGAATGTATGAGGCATTTAGGTAATGAGTGCAAGTCAATTATTTTTATGTGTCTGTAACCTATATATCATAGTTGACTATCATATCTCTCCAATCGTTTTTTCCTTCTAGATTGAAGAGTTTTACATGTAAACTTGTCTTATGTGTTTAATCTTACTATTGTCTATTTTGTCTTGATTTCTTATATATGCTTTCGCAACGATTCATATTAATTCAAAATTTTTCAAATTTCATAAGATGAAATATATAGGTGAAGTCAACACATTTGTAAAAAATAAGAAATTTTTAAAACATTTTCATTTGACACATTAAGAACTTAATGCATTTGATGAGTTGAGCCATGACGTTAATTTTAAATAAATATATATTCATGAAATTATTAATATATATTCCTCAAGTTACTTGTTCAAATCATTCCATTGGACTGGTTCTAAACAAAACCCCGCCACTCCACTAGTTTTATTATGTGTCAGCTTCTACCAACATTAAGGTTATTAACAGATTGAGTTGTACAGGTTAAAGTCTAATCATAATCCTAACACATGTAAAAAATTTCAATCTCATATATTTATTAAGTCATTTAAGAAACCTCGTCCCTAATCCATTTATAACTCATTCAATAAACATGTTTGCGAGTTGTTAATGAATTGTTTATATGTGTTACAAATAGATTAAAATCAAGCGAATTTAAAGTCTTAATAACAGAAAAATATATTAACAACTTAAAAACATACTTGATTAGCTTGGAAACAAATATTTCAATGTAAGCATTCCTTTAAAATTCTAGCTGATCTAGTAGATTATCTTTTTGCTTTTATTCCAAGATGCAAATAGGATTTTATTTTCTTGTAACGCTTCAATCAACATAAATATACATTTACAAAACTCAAAAAGATGCATTTCATATAGGGTCACACCAAACAGCATTTTCCATTATCAAATAAACTCAAGCAATTATATCTCAGATCTCACATATCAGAGTTAGAAATATTTCTTACATACCACCTTTAATGGGTTTGTAAACATGTTGGATGGATTCAATGGGTTACTAAATAAATTGATAGGTTAATCTTAAATCGTTTACTTATTTAGATAGTTCAACAGGTTGACAAATTGTAAACTATTTATTTATTCAAAAATTTTAACTCAAATCTATTTATAAACTGATTGAATTTCAGCACAGACCTATTTACGAACAGATTAAGGAATCCATTAACATTCCTAGCCAACATTACACAAAAGTACTTCCCTCCCTCCGTAATATTTGTGATGCAGGTGGGTAGCTGCTGCTATGGGGTCCATCGGCTTTTATGTTTCACAGCAGGTTACAAATCCAATTGGCCTGTCGCAACGCTCTCAATTATCTTCTGTCCTCTCATGCAGACATGCTGATTTCATACATCCTCCCTTCGCCAACCGTGCATGTGGATGTGGGATCCAATTCTTTATTTTTTTAGGGAATATTTGATTTAAAATATTCATTTTAATTGATTCAGTTTTTTCCACTAAAACCTTAATCAATGCAGTAATTATATTCCACCACCAAAAAATTTATTGTTATCGATCAACGTTGCCAATAAAATTTGCATCAAAATGGTTGATTTTTATTTGCTAGCATAATTGGTGCTCATGAGTAAGGTAATAGTTGGTTGCATAGTTAAAAGTTTTGCAACCCAACAAAGAAAATTAGGCCACTTGCCACGAGCTTCTTGCACCTTAGCCTTACGTCCCACCAAATGGAAACCTAAGTTTATGGGACCAAAATTATTGTTGCAAAAACTCGAAATTCTTGTATTGTTGTTCGTTAAGCCATTAACCATTCAAAAGAATGGTTCAATCCGATATGATCGATCAGTGTCATGAAAGGATTTGAAGAGAGTCGTGAGCTCGCTCTCTTACCTTCTTACGTGCGTGTGATTCATGACACGTTTTGTGGTGCTTAAGGATATTGTTGGGTTTGGATGTGAGCTTTGTTTCTTAGTTGCATAATATTGGTAGATGGTGGGGACATGTGGGGGTGAATGAGTGAGAATGAGGTGAGAAAAAGGAAGGTTTTCTTTTTCTCTTTTGAAGAATGGTATAATGGTAAGGTGGCGTAAACGGCTTTTTGCCCTACAAAGGGTTAAAAAGCGCATCTTTTATAGGGGACTTGATTGAACTTGTCTTAACGGCTGAGAAAGCAACGTGTGTGAGAGAAAAAGGAGAAATTCTTATTACCTTTACCCCTGTATCTGTTTTCTTGTCTGAAAAATGTACATGATTTTTTGTTAACCATTCCAAAATTAGAGTTAGATGTTTTTTCTAATGAGGTAAAAAAGAGAAGTAAAAAGGAGATTCATGTGATAAAATAAAGATAATTATTAGGAAAAGTGATTGCGGTAACATGGATTACAGCTTAAGCACACATAATAAAATAAAAATCATACAATTGCAACAAAATGCTCCACCATTGGTATTCTTTGGTTGCAATTGGTTGCAATGGGTGACTTTTGTTGTTGACGTTTGGTGATTCCCTTAAATTGTAGAAATCTGCAATCCCTGTGAATTGTTATAGATAATTATCAACCGTTCCGTCAACAGTGAAAATGTAGTTTCTACCTTTCTTTGGACTTTAGCAAGTCTAGCCAAATTCATAAAAGAAAGTAAATTCACCCTGCCGTTGGGTCAAATGATTTCAAATTAGGGCACAAAGAATAAATTTCAATTTGTTTTTTCTAATAGAATTTTTTAAGACTATTTGGTATATGAAATTTGTACACAATATTTGTATCTTCAAAGTTTCAAACATGAATTCTGAAAGCATTGTTTTTTCCAGTACTTTTAGGCCCTGACTGTGCTACCAAACCAAGCCTAAGCGAGCTCCATTCAATGTATTTTAACATCTTGCTGTTCTGTATTTAATTAGAAGAGTTGAAATAAAAATGTATCTAATTTAAATCATGGAACCAGAAGGCCTTAAAAATGGGCATGCATGCATTGTCATTCCTTCAAATTTTTGTTCTTAAATCCAGAAAGAATTAAGGTATCACTTTACAAATATCACTAACAGCTTCCAATGTAATTTTAGAATCCATAGAAGAAAGACGTTATGCAAATTTTTATAGAGTCAATTGCCAACCTGACATGCACACTCTTATGATTAAAACCCTTACCCTTACCGGGAAGGTTATCGCGTTACAGATATGATTAATGAAATTGATCTGCATACGCGTTGTATTATTGTGCTAACAATGTTGATGAAAAATAGCACATTTTGTAATGATCTTATTATGTTAAAAATAGCGTAGAGATGGATGGTTGTTGGTTCAACATTTCAAATCGTACACTCCAAGATAGAGATAAATCGGCCTGGAGTAGATTGTATTCGGCTGGGCACATGAAAAGAGAAAAAGAGATTGGCACATGAATGACAAGTGATAGAAGTGAGTTTGTGTAACGATGCGTAGAGTGGGAGATTCAGAGTTTGAAACTCGGCATAGACATTTGTCTCGCTTACTCTTCTTCTGAACTTGTACTTGCTCAATAATTTGGTCATCCGAGCTCAATAACAATGCAAAATTCTACAATGATGACTACTGCTAGCTCTTATTTTTCGCTCAAGTGCTGGCTACTATCATATAAAACCGGTTACATTGATTCATAAGGTAACAAACCCTCGAAAATACTACTTTTCATATTGAATTTGAACGTAGAGATTATCTTTCAATATTTGTTATGTGTAAACTGTAAAGTCCAAATTTATCCACATAATATGCATAAAAGGAAGGAAATATATATCTACATTAATTGGAATAAAATAACAACAGCCATGAATTTGTCTATCAATGCTTGTTGTGAAATTTATTACATATAAGTGACTAAGGGTGTGTTTGGCATTCCATGAAACATGTCAGTTTAAAGCTTTCTACCCTCCGTAATTATCCAATTAGAAACTATCTAATTTTCTAATTATTTCTTCATATATTTTTATATAATGACCTTATTTTTCAATTATTTCTGCACAACTGGCCATACAATTACTCTATTTATTGTAATTTTATTCTATTTACTCCTTATCATTATTTCTACCATGTTACATTATCTCTCCTATTTCAAAAACTTTTTTATCATTATTTTTATTGAATACCAAATAAATCCTATAAGAAATAAATAAAGTTCATGCTCTATTGCTCTCTAAATAAATGTTATCAAGAATCTTACTCACATATGCTAAAAAAATGAGTCAACAAATTAAGAATCAATGCTATATTTGGATGCATACGCATTTTGATAGTCTAAATGCAACAATACTGATGAACACTTGACTTTTTCTCTCCAATTTCTTGGCTTAGCACTAAGGTCTTATGAGGGAATCATCATTTTCATTATGGATGCACTATACTCAATCATACTGCTATCTTATTTTTAGAAATTTTTATCATTTCCTATTATAAATCGAGTCGATTCGAGATTATCCTATTCTAATTTTTTAAAGCCGAGTTGTTCCAATTTCGGTTCTAAAGCAATTTGTTAAAATTCTTTTCATATTCTAATTTCACCATCTAATTTTATTTAAGACTCTATAATCAATACGATAATAATATAATTTAAAATATATGTATTAAATGTCATAAATACTAGAAATATTAAATAAGTTTCTGCATTTTCAAAAAATATATTTAATCTTTAAATATGTAATATACTTTATAAAAAATATTGAGTATATATTAGAAATTCAATTTGATTCTAAATCTTAGAACTTACTCTACCCAAGTTGAACTAGTTGTTTTTTTTTTTTTTTTTTACACTGAAACTTAGCCTACTCTACGAACATAAAATTAATAACATAACCTACCTGAATACCAATGAGTCTACCATAATTACCCTATGGGAATTGCACTCCTAATGTTCATCTTAGTCGGGCCATCATCTGATTAGATGATCTGATGAATTTCCATTATCTATGGGGCTTCCCTCTCTACGTCGTTATCCTGACCTCTGATAACTGATCTATCCCTTCCAAACTTGGAACATGCAAAACAATAAGGATCGATAGTCGAACCGTCAAAAAAGGAAATTTTTATGATGACTGACATCACCACAAAGTTGGATGACTTTAAACCAGCTTCAGCTCTCTTGTCCATTCTGTCTTATGGGCTACATAATGCCCGGCCCAGTGGATCCCTCAATTACCACTACTGTCGTCTACTTGGGACCCATCTGAATAAGCAAAGCATAAATTAAATGAAGGTGATTTTAATTTTATAATCATGAACCTGCAAATAAAAAATATATAATTGAATATTTTACATGAATTTATATCTAATAAAGAGCACTTTAAAAAAATTAAAAACAAATAAATAATAATGGGCGTGGCTCATGAGGGAGAGTGCAGGGTTGTTTTATTTCAGTGTTAGCATGGGCATTCTTGGAGCAGGGGTGTAACTTGGGCCCGGCTAGCCTGATTTGGCCCGCTTAACCTAAATTTTATATATATAGATCCGATCCTGTGCAGTCTGCTGTAAAATAGACCCCACACATATTAGATTGTAATGAAACTTTATACAATCATTTATCCATATATAAATCATACTTTAGACGGTTTAGATGTTGAAAAAACCACTGTAAACTTGATATTTACATTAAACTATTTTATTACGTTGATTTTGCACCATTTTAAGATGGGGACTATACACATGTTGGATTTGGATGAAAATTGGTATGCTAATAAAGTGAACAATTCTAAATACAATGGGTGGGGTGGATTTTCTATTTATGATCAAGTGGAGCCCACAGTGCATGGACTGCACGGTGCAGTCGCATGCACTGGATTATTTCTCATATATGTGTGTGTGTGTGTTGTGTTTTGACAAGGAACCTAAGATAATATTAGAAATTGCCTTTTGAATCCAGACCGAGGAAAATCGAACCTAATTTGTAAATTGGGATACATTTCATGCAAGCCTGAACCCGAGTTCAGTTTTCTGTTTGATACAAAATATATTATATGCATAATACTAAACAATATTTGTTCATATTTAAGTATTTTATATTACATGTTTGAATATATATTTGTTATTTCGAAATTATGTCATAGATAAATTATATTATTTTCAATTTTATATATCTTTATATTTACGTTATTTACTTTCAAGTTTATTAATTTTCTCCTTTATCTTATTTTTAAAGTTAGATTTTCTTCTAAAAATATATTGTATATTATTATTTTTTTAGAAATTAGTTAAGCTATGTATTATTATTTTTGCTTAAATAATTTATTGTTATTGTATATTTATATGAAATGTTGAACTTGTAAATCTTAAATTCAATACAAATTTATTAATTCAAACTTAATTTCCACAAATAGGGTTGGGATTTAAATTTTATAAAAAAAAAGGTTAGAGTTTTTTATGTGATAAATAAGGTTATAGTTAAGGTTAACATAAATCCAAATTTCATAAGTTCGAGTTCTACCTCTACCAATAAGTTTGAAGGCTTAGACAAAAAGAACATTCGATCTTATTTTTTATAATAACTATTTGTGCTTCAAATAAAACCGCTCCTTCCTTCCATGGCAGATAGAAGAAAGTGAGTACAAAGGAGAGCACCCATTCATTTATCCCAAACAAATTATCCTTGAAATGATACTCATTCAACAAAAAACTAGGTGGAAGTCCCAACCACATATTCCTTTTGTGGCTCATTGGACAAAGCATATCTAGCTAACCTATGAGCGTATTGATTTTCACTTTTTTATGACAAGAGTAAACCTTACCCTTTCAGGTTGGATAAAACCTTATCCATTTCCTATTAACCAGTTGATTATAATCGTGGAGTCATTCTTAATTTCATCGTTTGAATCCAACTTCATTTTATCATTTTATCCCCATTAGGATTGCAAAATTTATATCCACAAAAGTTTAGATGTAACTATTTCTTTCTAACATCTTTTGTTATAAAACTCTTACTAAAATATCTAATAACGGCTCCAAAGCCCATTAAAATGTCTTCCATTCTGCACCCTACATCCAAATTCATCTTAACTTGCCCTTCAATTAGTCTTTTCCAGCAGGTTGGACTGCTGCTGAGATTGACATTGTAATTTAAGATCTGAATTATAATGAAATTGATAGAGATAATCCATACACTACTGGTTGATATTCATGAGTAACAGTCGAGTGCCAATAGCCACTATTTTGTTTTGAAAATACCATATCTTCGAGCAAATTGATAAATACAACATGAGTGGATAAGGAACCGTCTCTTTGGACAACTGATAGAGAATGTCATGTATATTCGTATTGAAACATGTTATCGGCATGAGCAGGTAAGGTACCTTGAACACATCTCTGATTTGGTGACAACTCTAGAAAACGTGAGAGTCAATGTCGATCACATATAGGGCACAGTGAACCACTGGTACACCCCTTTTAATTATATTGGCTATAGTTAGAAGGGAGTTTGTGTACAATCTCCAACCCAAGATATGTAATTTCTTAGGGAGTTTTGCCCTTAAATTGCTCGCATAATCTCATTCTCTTCATACACTCTTGAATTCAAAACCAAACCACTTGTACTCATGTTGTCCATATGCAAACCTGCTTGTAAATGTTAAAACCCTATTTTTCAAACTCCAATCCAACTCTAAATTAGATCTAACGAAATTGGTTTGATTTAGGATACAATTTAAGTAAGGCAACAGTTGAAAGAAGAGAAAATAATAAATATTTTTAAATATTTTTATGTATATGACCCACCTTCATTTTAATATACATAATCTTATGTTAATAAATATATAATATTTAAAAGTGACAGGGGTTGAGTAAAAATAACCCCTTGACTTAAAGAATTGCCAATACCATGGCATGATTAGATGAATTGGTGAATTTTCCATAAAAATAACCAAGCTACTCCACTAATTCTTGACCATACCTGAGGTCCATATTCTCAAAAATGGAAGTCAAACTTCTTTGTATCACAATAAAATCGAATTGAGGTCATGATATTAACGTGATATCGTCTAAGCTAAGGAAGCTCATTAGTGTAGCAACCCTTAGTGGAGTATCGCCATCCAACATTAATGATGATTTTGATGGCTATGGGAAGTAGAGTCAACTTGTCATCATGAGCCGTTCATGATAAATTTTGATCTGTGCTCGACTAATCAAGGATGGATGCATTATCTTGTGAAAGATCTAATTAATATAATTACAAATCTCTTTCTAACACAAACATATACTATTCAGAGCCTAACCATGTATAAAAGCAAAACATTATCCCCTTAGACGGGGTTCGACCTAGCTACTCCTCTTTAAGAAATTTCTTCTTGGGGAGAGAGGCACACAACAAGGAAAAATATTCAATCTTGGATCTCTAATTCTATGTACTCAAAATTCTTAAATAGTAAGCCTCATGATGTTTTAGTAATTTTGTATTTATAGATCACTCTTTTATACGTAAATTTTGCATTTAATTCCTTCAGTCGTAATCTTTGATGATTTAAGTATTTAATTTGGTTCGGTTGAACTTCAGGCTAAAATTGGATTTATCGAAAAGTCATATATTAATTTTAAAAGAAAATTTATGTTGAAAACAGAAAAATAATCCTTTTTATGGTGATATCGTCTAGTTTATGTGTTATGCAGCAACACAATTGTTAAGTTATGTTATTTCAAAGTAACTATCTCTAATTATACATATATAGGATTGCATGCGTCAGTCTTACAATAATATTTAATATATTCCATGTGTTACATTCATATATAAAATCTAGTTAAACCAGCCTTCTAACGGACATCAACTTGTTTTTGAATCAGGTTATGCAATTTTTTTTTTCCCTCTTTTTTAGGTTGAAACCGACCCTATTTCGACCCTAGCTTAAAAGGATTGAAGAGTTATTGATCATGGATTGATTTTTGTCATGAAAAGAATATAATTAATCTTGGTGGCGATTGAATTTGATGGATCATCTATCCAAAAAAAGCTACTTAATTGAGAATGGTTGGGAACTTTATTAATAGGTGCATGAATGGATGTTAAATGAAAACGCTCACATGTCTGTATGTTTGAATATGAATGTGTCATCATGGAATTCAACAACAAATTGAGAAAATCTTATTGATAGGTAAGATTTATTCATCCTAGCTAAGTTAAATTGATAGAATCTATGAATTTAAGTTCGAAAATTGGGGATCATTATGATAAGATTAGGGTTTCATTCTCATAGATTAATTGGGAAGAAATTTGTATGATTTGTTCATCTTATGATATATGCTTATTAATGTGATAGCGAATCATAAATTATTATTATATAAAATTTATGCATGTTTTATACTTATTTGAATAATAGAAATTAGGGTTCTATGTCTATAAGTTATTTTGGGGGGAAATTTGATGTAAATGACCTAAAATGAGTAACTAAGTAGAATTAAATTAAGAGTGAATTGACGCAAATAAAGGGTCATAATTTTTTCAAGCTCGTTTAAGATGGCCCCATCTCAAACCCATCTAAAACAACATTTTTAATACTTTTGTAAAGAGTTTAATAAGATTTTTAATTTAGATGTATATTGTTTATAAATTAATTTTACTATTTTTTAAATATGCTTATGTGTTTATTTGGGAATAATGTTTCAATGCAACCTAATTCATTGAGGATGCTAAACCCATTTTATAATTGTTTGAAAATATTTTTATAAAATTGTTAATCTAAGTGTATTTAATTTATAAACCAAATTTTATCATTTTTAGAGATGTATATATTTTTAATTTTTTAAAATAGGATTTAGTAATTTTTAATGACTAAAAAAACTATTTTAAAAATTAAAAAATATATACATCTCCAAAAAATGGTAAAACTTAATACATAAATTAAATATACCTAAATTAACATTTTTATAAAAAAAATTTTAAAAATCTTCCTCTTTATAGTGTTTTTTAATCACATTTTGTAATGTATTTTTTAACATAGGGAAATTGTGGTCATTTTCATAGGAGCAAAAAAGACCTTTTTTGTAAATATAAAATAAATAAATAAACATATCCAAAATCAATAAAATTTATTTTATAGATGATATAAACTTAAATTAATAATTTTAGAATATGTTTATGAAGTGATAAATTTTTAGTATAAAAGTTTTTATATTAGAAGAAGCAATATAATATGACGAAGGTAATAATAAAGAGCAAAGAGAATAAAGTTAAAATTCATATATTAGTTGTATAGATAGCTATCTAGAAATAACTGAAAAGTAGGATAGTTGTCTAGGAAGATATGAACAAAATAATTAAAAAATAGGGTAGTTATAGATAGTAAAAAGTTATAAATTAGTTTGAAAAGTTTTAGCAATAACCAAACAATTTTTTAAAAAATAAAAATGGGTGTTATGATTGGTCATAAATGATAGCCATCCATTGAGCCAAAATACGTTGGGTGTCACTATATGAAATTGACGTCAAATTTAATTGAGCATAATTAAGGTTGATATTTTGACATCAAATTAACGGGAAATTTTATATTTTGACATTAGAAATTATTATCGTGATTTTTGTTGATGTGATTATTGTCGTAGGACATGTCTTTTGATAACTTTTTTTTTTTTTTTTTTTGAATGATGTCTTTTGATAACTTTTTGCATGAATTTAAGTTAAGGCTCAGAATTTGGTTGATATTGTTTATTTGGTAAATTTTAGATGATTCCCTGGTTTGATTTCAGCTAAGTGATTTATATGTAATTGTGTCAAAGACGGTTGATTTCAGACGAGTTCTTATGAGTTTCAAATTTATGGTTCTATGGTTCTAAGTAATGAAATTTATGCCAATCCATGAGGCTTGTATTCTTCTATTGCATTTCTTTTATTTTATGGAGCTGGTTCTCTGTTTTTCCATTTCTTATCTCATTGACTGAATACCTTTTAATGGGGTATTCTAAAGGATGTGCTTAAACGGGATGTATATAGGATATGATTTTCTATCTCCAAAACGGTTTTTTCTTAATTTCCAATAAATTAACTTTTTTACGTTCACACCATTCAAGCCCCTTCAATCCTCACGAGCAGCACTACCCATGAGAAGCTGTCCTTATGAGCAAAAAAAGAAAATAGGAGCATTGTAGTAATTTTTTTGTGTGAGTACATTTGCTTGAAAATATGAATATGTTTGGTTTTTTGATAAAATTTGTATTATATGTATACAAAATCTCAATCTATTTCATTCATTTGCTAAATCAACCACTGAAAAATATATGTTGACATAATTTTTCATTATTTGACCTTTTTTAAAAATATTTGTGTAGAAAAAATTATTTTTAATAAGATTTCATTATAATTGGTAGTTATGTTATATTATTTAAAGTTCATGTAATTAAGGTACTCTCAAAAATAACAATTTCAATATTTATTTCTGATTTTTTGAAAATTTAATAATATTTTTATATTTTTCAAATATAATAGAATCTAACAGCATCTAATAGCATCTAACAAAATCTAATAACATGTAATAACATCTAACTAGATCTAACTTTTGAAATTAATAAGTTAATCCTAATTTAACACGTGTAATATGATCATAAGCTCTTTATAAGTCATTTATACCTTAATTACAAAATTTCAAACCCAGATAATAGGATTTAAAGAAATCCACTTAATCTAATAACATCTAACAACATCTAATGATATCTAACAATATTTAACGAAATTCAACAGCATCTAACCGGATCTAACAATATTTATCAACATCTAACGCCATCTAACCGAATCTAACTTTTGATATTAATAAGTTAATCCTAATTTAACACCTGTAGTATGATCTTAAGCCCCTTATAAGGTCATTTATACCTTAATTACAAAATTCGAAACCCAGATAATTAGGTTTAATGAAATCCACCATAGTCTAATGGCATCTAACAATATATATTCATATCTAACAGCATCTAATTAAATCTAACGACATCTAACAGCATCTAACGATGTCTAACCGAATCTAACTTTGATATTAATAAGTTAATCATCATTTAACACCTGTAATATGATCTTAAACCCCTTATAAGGTGATTTATACCTTAATTACAGAATTTTAAACCCAGATAATAGAATTTAATGAAATTCACCTTAATCTAATAGCATCGAACAATATCTAATGATATCTAATAGCATCTAATGACATCTAACAGCATCTAACCGAATCTGACGACATCTCACAACATCTAACGATATCTAACCAAATCTAACTTTTGATATTAATAAGTTAATCTTAAGTTAACACCTGTAATATGATCCTAAGCCCCTTATAATGTCATTAATACCTTAATTACAGAATTCGAAACTCAGATAATTAGATTTAATGAAATCTACTTTAATCTAATAGCATCTAACAACATCTAATCACATCTAACAACATCTAGCCGGATCTAACGATCTCTAACAACATGTAACGATATCTAACCGAATCTAACTTTTGATAGTAATAAGTTAATTCTAATTTAACACCTGTAATATGATCCTAAGCCTATTATAACGTCATTAATACCTTAATTACAGAATTTGAAACCCAGATAATTAGATCTAATAAAATATACCTTAATCTAATAACATCTAATCGAATCTAACGACATCTAGTAATATCTAACGCCATTTCATAACGTCTAATTTTAATTTTTAAAATATTTTATATAAATTTATGTATTTTGCAAAAGATATATATAATAATTCATTTTAGAACTATGCAAACCTTTAAATAATTTTAAAACTAAATAAATATATAAAGCTATAATTAAAAATAATAATTAATTTACATTAAATGAAACGAAAATTTATATAAATATATAAAATTTTAATAATTTTATATATGAATTTTTAGAAATAAAATTGTAATAAATTATTTTTATTTAAATTATATATAATTGTTATTTAACTAAAACTCAAATATAAATGGTGGGCATCACAAATAAAGAAAACTCAAATAATACGACTTAATAAAATTTTCTAAATCTAATGACGTTTAATGGAATCTAACTAGATCTAACCTGATCTAACTGGATCTAATAGCGTCGACCAAATCTAAACCCATCTAATTTTTTATATTAATGAGTTAATCCTAATTTAGCACCTACAATATACAATTAAATGCATATTAAACCTTTCAAATATATACAATTAAATACAAATATTTATATATTAGTGTTAATATTTTAAATTTATTATTATTTGGTCTTATATATAACAGATTTGTAATTTTGTATGTTTGCGTTTTTCGTATATTTAATTTGAATATTTTTAGAAGTAATCTACATAATTCGTGTATTTGGTAAAAATATATACTTAATAATTTATTTTAAAAATGTGCAAATCTTGATTTTTAATTAAATAAATATCTAAAGCTATAATTTTCCATCCACACACATAGCCGCAACAGCCTTTATTTTTAGTGACTTCATAATACCCTAGTTTGCCCTGCACTTTGTTGCAATATGATTTCCATTCTCGCCACACAGAATTGCGCCCATACCATAACATGTAACACCTAACTCTCGAGGTGTCACGAATAGGGTCTATTGGTTCAAAGCTGAGCATAATAATTAAAGGCTTCTAAGATAAAAAATATATACTATGTTGCAAAACTTTATAAATTTAACTAGTACATCTCAAGTTTACTTCTCACGAAGTTATTATACATATTCAGTATCTATAATCAAAACAAATAAGCATTATAAGGTAAATTTCAATAAATTCTAAATTTCTTTGTCCTTTACCTTGCTAGATCTAACAGCATTTGGCCCGATCTAATTTTTTGATAATAATGATTTAATCCTAATTTAACACTTGTAATATGATCCTATGAACCTAATAAGGTCATTTATACCTTAATTATATAATTCAAAACACAAATAATACAATTTAATTAAATCCATCTAAATCTAATTGAATCTAACAGGATCTAGGCCGATCTAACTTGATCTAACCCAATCTAACTCGATTTAACTCAATGTAAATGCATCTAAATATAATATTTTTAAAAATATTTTACATAAATTTGTGTATTTAGCAAATGATATATACTTAATAATTTATGTTAGAAAATAAAATATCACTATATTAATAATTATATCTAGAAAATAATTCATCGATGTTTCGTCAATTTTTATAATTCTAAATAATTTAAAAATGCAATAAATATATAAATCTATAATTAAAAATAATAAATAATTTAAATCTAATAAAAGAAAATTTTAAATAAATATTTAAAACTATAATAATTATTTTGTCTATGACTTTTTAAAATAAATATGAGTATTTTCAATAAATTTATGTTGATAATAATTATATTATTGTCTATTTAAATACGACAAATGGATTAGATTTTGCATCAATTTTAACATCTTAAAAATGGGTGGAGATCCATGAAATTATTTCTATCTTTTAAACGGTTTTTACTATTTATTTTTATTTTTCTAAACTGTTTTCATTAATGTTTTTTATTTAAATTTTTTTAAAAGTTTTCAGCTTTTCTTTTGTAATATTTTTTTGTAACTTTAACCAATTTTTTTGTTTTACCATTATTATTTTTTTAAAATTATTGAAACTTTTGTTTTTCTCGGTTTAGATCTAAACTTTAGATCTAACTTTTCTTTTTGTTTCCTTTAAACGTAAATTTTTTTTGTTTCTCCTGGTGGTTACTTTTTTTTTTTGGTTTTAATGTTTTTCCTTTTGAACCTTTTTTTTAAAATGGTTTTAATTTTTAATGTTTTTAGCTTTTCTGTTTTAACATTTTTTGAAAAAAAAACTCTCTCTAATCTTGTTTTACCCTTTTTGATTTTGTTACTTTACCGTTATTTTTTTGCTTTTTTTATTTATTTGACCGTTATTTTGGTTTTGTTCTTTGCTATTAATGTTTTTTTATTTAAACCTTATTTACCATTGTTTTCTTTATTAAACTGAAGTAAAGTTTCATTTTAATCATGTTCAACTCGATAAGAAGCAAAGTCTCTAACCAAAGAGCCGAATTTCCTTTGGGAATTATAAGTGCCAAATAGTCGGCAAAATCAAGTTTTTTCATTATTTCTTGACAATATTCACTACTATTTGTATCTTCGGGATCGTCCCTGAAAGCAAGCATATAAGTAGATTTTTTAAAACTAGATAAATATATAAAGCTATAATTATATATAATAATTAATTTAAATTTAATAATATAAAGATACATAAATATATAAAACTATAATAATTATTATATATGATTTTTTAAAAATAAAATTGTAATACATTATTTTTATTTAAATTATATGTATAACTATAATTTAAATTTAATAATATAAATATATGTGACTTGTTCGGTTTGGTTTAAGAATAATGACATATGCATTTTCATTATTATATTTTTTCAAGATAAAGGGTTAAATATGCGGTAACCCTTAGGATTCACTCATCTCTCCAGCTGCTCATTTCAATTTGAAATCAATAAATTTTAAAAAATACATATTAATTATAATCGCATTAAATCAATACGAAATTACATATTAAATTAATACCTGCTCTGATACCACTTATTGATTCCAAGTTTAAGGCAAAGCCTAAGAGGGAAGGGGTGAATTGGGTCTTTAAAAAATTCTTTTGCAACTAGAAAACTCAACTCCTTAAGAGTTTTGTCTCCTTGAATGAAAAACGTGAAATATAGTAGTAAACAATCAAACTCAAGAAATTATAGTTGTTCGGGACAACCCTCCCTACTCTACTTCTCCAAGAACACTCCCTAGTGTCATGGATTCCACTAACCAAAATGTCAATACAGTAGAGTCTTTGCTCTCTTCTAGATTTTAGCTATAGGGGGCCTTATACAAACTCAGCATAAGTAGGTAACGAGTTCTACTCCAATCATATACTACTTTACCTTCACTTGGTCTTAGTCTCAAATACTAAGCCAAGTGAAATACAAATGAATAAAGAATAAAAAAAGATTCTACACTTTACAATTGTGTAGGCAGTTTCTTACACACGAAAGAAGTTGTAGAAGAGGTTGAAGATGGAGCAATTCAACAATTGGCAGTTTGAAGCAGTGTTCTTCTTGGAAACCCTTTTGTCGATCACTTAAATGCTATGGAATTAGGAAGTTGAACTCAATCAATGCTCTCTTATATCCTCTTCCTCGTTAATTTGAAGTGTCTTAAATAGAGGGGAGTAAATTCGAACGTTTGGAGGTAGGTGGCGCGCATTTAATGTGCCAACGTTCGAATTTTTCTGACCGTTGTGACTCAAGTCACACTTGGAGTCGACCTGGGATGCAACTTCATTCAAGTCACAGGGTGGAGTCGACTTTGAATGTGACTTCATCGAAGTCCCAGACTTGAGTCGACTTCGGATGCGACTTTGCCCTTCAGTCTCCCAATCAAGTTCCATATGTAAGTCAACTTGGTCTTCAGACTTAACCCAAGTCGCAGGTGGAGTCGACTTCGGATGCAACTTCACCAGCCATCTATCTTGGAACTTTTGACTTGTTTGTGATCTACTTGTGTTAGCCTTTCCATGTTCTTCATATTTCAAGTGTATAGACCTTCATTTGAGCCTTTAGTCCTTGACTTTTATCATGACACTTGAGTTTGTTTAATATACACTTGATGGGGTTGACTTGATATGCGACTTAACTCTGTCAGCTTGAACACCTGTAACTGAAGTTCACCTAAGTCGCAATTTGAGTCGACTTGGTGTTGCGACTTCACCTAAGTCGCAGACAAAGTCGACTTCGGTTGTGACTTCATTTGTCTCGGAGTCCAAATTTCAGCGTTGTCAACTTTTGAAGCTTTGAGGTCGATACTAAAGTCAACTTCGTTATCGACTTCACCTAAGTCGATGCCTGAGTTGACTTGACATGCAACTTGGCCTTCCAACCTTTTGACCTTCGAGTATATTAACCTTGGCATCACTTAGTAAATACATTAGTACTTAAATGATTCTCAAATTGAGTTGTTAATCATCAAAACATGGATTGTGCTTAATTTACCTCATGTTTCAACAATCTCCCCCTTTTTAATAATTGACAAAACCAATTTGAGATAAACCTTTTATTTTGATCATTTAAGAGGTATTTCATGTTTTAGTTATCACATTGTATTGAATTCTATTGTCAAATCATGTTGGTTACACAAGATTTCATAAAAATGACATATTTCATTTAAGTGACATAGTATTGCAATCACAAGGTAGAAATATTCATTCTAAGTCTGTAACTTTGCAAAAAAGAGATTTTCATTCAATGCAAGTCATGAATATACAGAAATGATTCAATTTATACATTCTACCCAACCCAAACATTAACCTAGTTTTTTTCTCTCTCTCCCCCTTTTTGTCAAAGCATCAAAAAGATATGTTTGGGAAGCAAGATTCGTATAATTGAAAAGAGGAGATAGGGAAGGAAATGGGACAAGATGGAGGGATAGCACAGGTACAGGCTGAGGAAAATGGGGATGATGGAGCTTGAATGGTGAGTTCAGCTCGGACGAATTCACCCCAGTATGGATTAAAGTCGGGTAGGCTTGGAATAGGCCAGCCACAACGATTACCTGAGCAAGTTGATACTTGATAGTCGTCATTTCTTGATCCAGCTTGTCTTGCTGTCCATGCATTTCCATCAAGGCGATATTGATATTGCCCAACTCTTGTGAAATGCGGCTCTCCATTTGTTATAGATATTTAAGAATGGCCTTTGATATGGATGACTAATCCGGGGAGTGGGCAAAGTGATCAGTGGCCTATGATCCATGAGGAGAACAGGATCCATGGGACGCAGGGGAGGTGGGAGTTGGAGGTGCTAGAGGTGGAGATGGAATGGGATCATGTTGCGGCAGATCCTCCCCCTCAGGACGAGCTTCCTCAACTTCTGGCTGAGCAGGAACGTCTTGGAACTTATTTCCCATTCATTTTCTTAACCGATTAGCCCGAAATGCCTCCAAATCAATCTTCATTTGGGTCAGGAGAGCACGATTGATGGCATTGGTAGGTTTGAGCACTTCATAAGTCTCGCCATCCAAATCAACATGATAGTAAGCCATAATCTTGCTAATCCACGTACCATAAGGCAAAACAACCCGTGGATTCTTCTTTTTCAATTCAAGGGCCTCCAAAAATAGTTTTGGAAGATTAACCTTGACCCGATTTGTCACCTTTCATAAGATTTAGGCCTCTTGTGGGTTAAGTTGATTCCGGCCTCCTCCTTTAGGGTAAATGCAGTGACAATAAGCAACCGTAAGACCCTGAGTCTTGAGGATAGATCTATGTAATGCAAAAACTTGATATCCGAATTTTATTTGTTGTTATTTGTCAATTGGTTGTACATTTGGGTGACGGTCAGGCCTTCTGGAAGGGGTTCGTCATCTCTAGGCACACCTAAAATGTTTGCGACTCGATCAATTGCATTTCTCTTGCTTACACCATGTCCGAGCCCCAGATTTATTTCTACCCCTTTGACGTAAGTATTTAGATACTCCTAATCTCATAGGTAATAGAATACCTAAGTCAGATCAGGGTATATCATGTCGTCCTCCTTTAATAGTCTAGTCTAACCTCGGTAATCCAATAATTCCTCAATTCCAAATTCATACTCTTGTAGGAACTTGAAATCTATGATTTTTGGCACAAATGTCTTCCTTTCATAGAAATGCCTATAGAACCTACTGTGATGACATTCAGTTCTAAAATAATAAGTAGAAATTTTAAGGACTTGTCCCTTTTGAGTGGGGGTGCCCTTTCTTTTTCCACCCAAGTCCGAACTATCATTTGATTCAAGATTTTCTTCTTCTCTAGGTGCCAAGGTGGAGGTATTACCTTCATGAAACCTAACTCATCGACTTGTAGAAGTTGTAGCCTCTTCTCGGGCTCTCTTGGACAACATTCTTAGCCTATGAGGCACGTGCTCCCCAATATGTGATTTAGACGGTCTAGATACGGGAAATTTGTTTGGTTTGGATATAGCCTTAGGTGCCATGGTTTCTGTATTGATGAAACTTAGGAAATGTAGATGGGTATGAAGATTTAGGACAAGAAAAAAGATAGGAGTTCTTGAGAGGATTTAGAGAGAAAATGGAGTGGAGTGGAGAGGAGAGGAGAGGAGAAGTGAGAGAGAGGGGAGAATCACACCTTTTGTAGGCGGGGTAGCCAAATTATTAGCTCCTAGAGTCAACTTTGAACCCTAATTCAGGTTCGAAATCGACTTCAGTCGACTTGGGATGAGTGGAGTCGACTCGGCTCCTTCGACCTAAGTTCAATATACTTTCTATTCTCTACTTCCCCTTTTTAGTTATATAGATTTCATATAGATATGTCTAATTTATGAATCAATATCAATCATACCCATACCATTTCTAATTTTGTAAAATAATTTCTTTGTTAATGGTTTTGTAAAAATATCAACAATTTGATCCTCTATTTTAACATATTTAGACAAAAATTATGATTTTCAACATGTTTTTTAATGAAATGATGTCTTATATCTATGTGTTTGGTTCTAGAGTGCAGTATGAATTTTTTAATTAAACATATTATACTTGTATTATCACATCTAATTGGTATATCTTTGTATTCAATCTCATAATCTTTAAGTTGTTGTTTCATCCAAAGTAATTGGGCACAACAGCTTCAGATGGCAATATATTCGACTTCCGTAGTAGATAGAGTAGCACTTGTTTATTTTCTTGAAAACCATGAAACCATCATGTTTTCAAAAAATTAACATGTCTCACTAGTGCTTTTTCTATCTGTTGGTCCCGAGTTAACGGCAAAACCCAAGAGGGGAGGGGTGAATTGGGTTCTTAAAAATTCTTCGGTAATTTAAAACTTAACCCCTTGAGAGTTTGATCTCCTTGAATAAAACTGATAGAGAGCAATGAAGTAAAGAAAGCAATGAAGTAAACCAATAGGCAAGATTTATAGTGGTTCGGGCAACCTCTCCCTACTCCACTCTTCCAAGCTCACACTCGTTGTGACTTGGGTTCCACTATGTATTCCGCGAATACACTTAGAGACTCCGCTCTCTTCTAGATTTCAGCTCTAGGGGGCATACACAAACAGAGCCTATGTTCTCTTCTAGATTCTAGCTCTAGGCGGCTTGTACACTTGATACAAGTAGGTGATGAGTTCAACTCCAATCACAACTCTACTTGCAACGTCTTGGTTTGTTACAATACACTCAAACCAAGACCAATAACAAAGAGTAATGAAAATAAGGAAGATCTACACTTTACAGAGTTGTGTAGGCAAGATTGAGCTTGAGGAAGAACTTGTAAAAGCAACCGGTTGTATGTCGTTGAAGCTACTTGCAACTTGAAGCTCTTTCTTCCTTTGAAAATATATAGATCACTCAAATTTAGAGAAAAGCAAATGGGAGCTCTTGTTTGCACTTCTTTTCTCTCTTTAGACAATGTAGTGTGTCTATTCTCGTTTGCTTGAGTGTCTATTTATAGAATGGAGAAGATTTGAACGTTATAGAAGTGGTTGGCGCGCAATAAATGTTCCAACGTTCAAAAATTCGAACGTTGGTTCCCCAAGTCGCAGGTGGATTCGACTTCGTCTGCGACTTGGCTTCCCAAGTCGCAACTGGAGTCGACTTCGTTTGCGACTTCAGTTCCAAGTCTGAGATTAGGTCGACTTGGTTTCAGACTTGACCTCAAGTCGATCTTGGAGTCGACTTGGGTTGCGACTTGACCTGTTCTTGTGCTGATATTTGTTTTGTCCTTGCTTGATTTCTTCTGGCTTGCTTATCTTTCCTTCTTGAATCATTTACTTCTGAAATGGCTTCTAATATTTGCAAAACTCCTTGAAGAACTTGACTTAGTTGCTTTTGATAGTAGTCTTCATGACTTGAACTTCTTCATCTTCAACTACGTTCGAAGCTGTGCCTTGGACTTGAGAGACTTGAGTTGATAGTGAGCTTATACTCTTGATTTGGATTTGAGAAATCCCAAGTTGATCTTGAAAATGAGCTTGAATCTGTATTTTGGACTTTGAAGAACTCAAGTCGAACTTGGGGTCGACTTCATCTGCGACTTCACCCAAGTCGCACCTGGAGTCGACTTCGTCTGTGACTTCGGCATTTTTGTACCCCAAAATCAGCTCTGGAGTATTTTTGCCGTCTGAAGTCGATGCTGGAGTCGACTTCATTTGCGACTTGGCTTCCCAAGTCGCAAGTGGAGTCGACTTGGCCTGCGACTTCACCTGCTTTTCCTTCCAATTTGAATTTTGCTGTGAGGTTCTGTTTCAAGTCGAATATAGAGTCGACTTTGGGATCGACTTCACCCTAAGTCGAAGTCCAAGTCGACTTGGATATCGACTTGGCTACTTCAGTTCCTTAAATCATTCAACATAGGCATTAGTATTCTCAATATACTCAAATTAGCCTTTGTTAATCATCAAAACTCATGCTTTGATCAATTTTGTTTTGTTTTAAACATTGTTTCCAACAATCTCCCCCTTTTTTATGATTGACAAAACTAAATTGAGCTTGTACCTTTCAAGATAATCACATTCATATAGTTTTCAAAACAGATCATATCTTTCAAACAGAGTATAGTAAATATGAAACACATAGCAAGCATGAAACACATATATGAGCATAAACAATTTCATAAATCAATCATCTTTACAGATTACACTGTAAAGCAAAAATGAAACCTAGATACAAACTACCCGACCCAAAATGCTCTAAAAACTCTCAAAAACAACTCTATTCCTATTCTATCTCTCCCTTTTTGTCAATCTTTCAAAAATGGTTCAATCACCAAGGATTTGGTGAATTGAAATTGGGAAATGGGATATGAAGATTGAATGGGTTTGATAGGACGAACATGAGCAGAGGAATAGAAGGAAGAAACTGGAGCGGGAGTCAGATCTCGATGAACTGATCCTGAATCGAAAGGATCAAGCTCTGGTATGGGTCGATTTTTGTGTCGCCCCGATGCAAGATGGCATCTAATGGTACGCATTTCTCGATCGATTCGATCTTGTCGGGAATGCATATCATTAATGGCAGTAAGAATTTCGGTCATGAGACTGGTCATTCGATCCTCTTGATGACCCATTTCCTCTCGTATAGCAGATATCTCATCTTTAATGCTCTGTAATGTGACCTCTTGAGATGACGGTGGAGGCGCCCGATCAGGTGCAGCAGATCCCTGTGGAGAGTAGGATCCGTGCGTCATAGGAGATACCAGCTCCTCGGAAACGTCTCGGGGTGGAGCAGATGGTGCCTTGGGAGGCTGCTCCCCCTCAGTCTGTGCATGGCCTTCTTGCTCATGAGCTGGTTCGCCAAACTTTTCTCGTATCCTATCATCCCTGAACTGCTCCAAATTGATCTTCATTCATTGGAGCAATGCCTTATTGATGTCATTTGTGGTTTTAGGGACTTCAAATGGTTCACCGTCAATGTCTACCTCATAATATTCGAAGATCCTCGTGATCCATGTCCCGTAGGGTAGAACTTCTCTCGGATTGTCCTTTCGACATGCCAAGGCTTCTAGGAATAGTCTTGGGAGACTGATCTTGACTTTGTTGACTAATTTCCATAGAATCATGGCTTCCAGCGGATTGAGCTGATTCCTTCCACCGCCTTTCGGATAAATGCAGTGAGCAATGAGTAAACGAAGGACTCTCAGCCATGGAGAAAGATCCATGTAATGTAGGAACTTGGTTCTTGCATGATACTTGTTACTCTTGGTTAGCTCATTGTAGATTTTCTCATTGTAGATTTTCTCATTGTAGATTTTCTCATCTGTCTTCAGCAATCTTATCCATCCCTGATAATCCAGTAGCTCTTCTATGTCGAACTCATAATCATTGAGAAATTTAAAATCAATGATCTTTGGGATGAATACCTTTCTTTCATAGAAATGTTTGTAAAATCTACTATGCTGAAGCTCTGTTTTGAAGTAGGTTGTGGGCATTTTCAGAACTTGCCCTTTTTTCATTGGGATCCTTCCAGTGTTTGAGCTTTGAGGTTGACTTTCTGACCTCTAAGCTCAATCTGAGGATTGGGTAGCGGTTTGAAATCTGACCCTTCGACCCGTTGAGGTTGAAGGTTCCTCTCTGGCTCGTTTCGTAGGAGTCCTCTGTCTCCTAGGAATTTCTTCCTCCGTATTTGACCTTGAAGGTCTAGGCATAGGTCTCTGTGAAGGTTTGGAGACTGCTAGCTTGGGGATTCTGGGTTTTGGAGCCATTGGATTTGAGTTTAGGAAGATAGAAGAGAAGAGACTGAGATGAATGGAAGAAGACAGGCAATGAAATCGACTGAAATGAAGAGAGGAAGATTGAGAGAGGCAGTTGCCGGAGGGACAGGGAGTTGCAGAAAGAAGAAAAATGCCAGAGTTGGAGAAATGCCAGAGTAGGAGGTGCTGGAAAGAGGAAGAACAGCTGGAAAAGAAGAAGACGAAGAAGGAGAAGAGAAAAAAGGAGAGAAAGAGAAATGGAGAGGCTGAAAAAGAGAGAGATGAAGGTGATGGGTGCTGGATAGGGAATCGCCGGATAGAAGAGAGGAAAATCGCTGGAAGTGGCGGGAGAAAGAGGAGGAAGAAGAAAGAAAAGAGGAAGAAAAGGAGAAGGGGGAAGGCGAGCCGTCGCGCGCGCAGAGTCGACTTTGCCCTAAGCGAAGTCGACTTCGACCCAGTGGAGTCGACTTCGCCTCAGGGGCGGAGTCGACTTCGCTTCTCCCAAGTCGACTTCACTGGAGTCGACTTGACTTTTCTGGAGTCGACTTGACTCATCGACTTGGCTTCTTTTGGATCAAATTTGTCTAATTCTTCCTAGTTTAATTCTATCATCCCCATATCATTTCTAATTTTACAAAATAATTCCTTTGCTAGTGGTTTGGTAAAGATATCAGCAATTTGATCTTCTGTTTTCACATACTCTAAACAAATATCATGATTCTCAACATGTTCTCTAATAAAATGACGTCTTACATCTATATGTTTGGTTCTTGAATGCAGTACAGGATTCTTAGTCAAACATATTGCACTTGTATTATCACATCTAATAGGAATATTGAAATAATCAATGTCATAATCTTTTAATTGTTGTTTCATCCAAAGTAGTTGGGCACAACAGCTTCCGACGGCTATATATTCGGCTTTCGCAGTAGATAGTGCAACACTGGTTTGTTTTCTTGAGTACCATGAAACCAACATATTTCCAAGAAATTGACAAGTTCCACTGGTACTTTTTCTATCTACTTTGTAACCAGCAAAATCCGCATCCGAATAGCCGATTAAATCAAATGTTGACCCCTTTGGATACCATAGTCCAAGATTGATAGTATTTATCAAATATTTAAAAATTCTTTTTACAGCCAATAGATGTGATTCTTTAGGACATGCTTGAAATCTAGAGCACATACAAACACTGAATAAAATATTTGGTCTAGAAGCAGTTAAATATAACAATGATCCTATCATGCTTCTATAGAGCTTTTGATCGATACATTTACCGTTTTCGTCTGTGTCGATCTTGATCGTAGAACTCATTGGTGTATTTGCTCCTTTACCATTTTGCATTCCAAATTTCTTGAGCATTTCTTTGACATATTTGGACTGATTTAAGAATATCCCTTCTGTTTGCTGCTTGATTTGTAGTCCAAGAAAGAAATTTAATTCTCCCATCATGCTCATTTCAAATTCGCTCTGCATAATCTTAGAAAATTCTTGGCATAAAGTTTCATCAATAGCTCCAAATATTATATCATCTACATAAATTTGTACAATTAAAATATTTTTATTTTTATATTTAATGAACAAAGTAGTATCAACTTTCCCTCTTTGAAACTCATGATCGATCAAAAATCTATTTAACCTTTCATACCAAGCTCTTGGAGCATGTTTTAGTCCATATAATGCTTTGGTCAATTTATAAATATATTTTGATTGATCCTTTTCTTCAAATCCTAGGGGTTGTTCAACATATACTTCTTTGTCCAAATATCCGTTCAGAAATGCGCTTTTTACATCCATTTGAAACAATTTAAAATTCATATGAGAAACAAATGCTAGTAAGATACGTATGGCTTCTAATCTAGCCACAGGTGCATATGATTCTTCAAAATCAATCTCTTCTTCCTGGGAATACCCTTTGGCTACTAATCTAGCCTTGTTTCTAATTACAAGTCCGCTTTCGTCCAATTTGTTTCTAAATATACATTTGGTACCAATAATGGTATGACCATTTGGTCTAGGAACTAAATGTCATACATCATTTCTTTCAAATTGATTTAGCTCTTCTTGCATTCCAATAACCCAGCTTTCATCATTAAGAGCTTGTTCAATGGTAGTTGGTTCGATCTTGGACACAAAAGCATATTGTCCACAAATGTTTTGCTTTGATCTTTTAGTTTTTACTCCTTCATACACATTTCCAATGACTTGCTCAATTGGATGGGCATTTTTGAACTTTAGATCAGTTGGAGGTTTGTAAGAGTCATTACCTTCACTTACCTCTTCCTCCATGAAGTTTTCTGGCTTGAGCTCGATTTCCTTTGGCTGTTCTTTTCCTTTTGTTTCATCTGCATCACTTAATTCATCCTCCTTTCTCGGAGTTTGGTTAAATTAATCAAAGACAACATGTATTGACTCTTCTATTGTTTGATGTCTTTTGTTGAAAATTCTATATGCTTTGCTATTTGATGAATAACCCAAGAAAATAGCTTCATCGCTTTTGGCATCTAATTTTTCCAGATTTTTTTTCCATTATTTAGCACATAACAAATGCATCCAAAAGTATGGAAATATGATATGTTTGGTTTTCTGCCCTTCCAAAGTTCATATGGGGTCTTTTTCAATATGGCTCTAATGGTAACTCGGTTCAATACATGACAAGCTGTACTTACAGCTTCACCCCAAAATCTTTTGGATAGTTTACTCTCATTTAGCATGGTTCTAGCCATTTCTTGTATTGTCCGGTTTTTCCTTTCAACAACTCCATTTTGTTGAGGAGTTCTTGGTGCAGAGAATGTATGGTGAATTCCCTTTTCATTGCAAAATTCTATGAATCGGCTATTTTCAAATTCACCACCATGGTCACTTCTAATGGAAATAATTGAGCTTTGTTTTTCATTTTGCACCAAATTTAAAAACGAGACAAACATTGAAAATGCTTCATCTTTGCTAGCTAAGAGTATGATCCATGTAAATCTAGAAAAGTCATCCACAATTACATATACATACTTTTTCCCACCAATAGTTAAAATGTCTGATGACCCATAAAGATCCATATGTAGTAATTCAAGTGGTCTAGTTGTTGAGATTTTCTGTTTGGTAGAAAATGGCATTTTCGGTTGTTTAGATAGTTGGCAAGCTTTACAAATCTTATCTTTGTCATATTTGAGTTTTGGTAAGCCTTGTACCAAATTCTTTTTCCATAAGGTTTTGATATTTGACATATTTATATGTCCAAGCCTTGCATGCCATTTCCATGGATCATTTTCTATGGCTATTAGACATTTTCCTTCTAAGTCATCAAGGCAAACTAAATATACATTTCCATGTCTTTTGCCACTAAAAATTATGCGCTTGTCATCATCAATAACATTACATATAGAGGATTCAAATACAACTTTATATCCTTTATCACACAGTTGACTAATGCTCATTAGGTTGTGTTTGAGTCCTTCAACAAATAGAACATTTTCAATACATGCATTTGAAATACCATAGACATTTCCTTTACCTTTTATTTTACCTTTCTCGTTATTTCCAAAAGCTACTGTTCCTTCATCACATGGGTTGATCTTGTGAAATAATCCTTTTTCTCCTGTCATATGTCTTGAGCAACCGCTATCCACAAACCATACGTTATTGGCCTTGGCTTTAAGACATACCTGCAAAAATTAATTTGAGTGGAGCTCATCCTTTTGGTACCCATTTTATGGGTCCGTTTGGGTTAGTTAACCTTTGAAGTTTGAGTTGATCCATCTTTGATCCATAAAACCAATGCATTTTGGCATCCAAACCAATTTAGCACCTCGGTTTTGCAGTTTTCTTAATTTACATTGATATATCTTATGTCCAAACTTGTTGCAGAAGTTACAAGCTTCCGGAAGTCTAGAAATAGGGAGCCATTTGGTAAATTGTTCATTAGTTGGTCTTTTTGTCCAAACTGTTCGATTTATTTTAGTAAAATTGGTTTTGATATTATTTCTTGGAGCGTTAGTTTCAGTTTGTTCAAGTGCATTGTACCCAAGTCCTTTCTTGCAAGTTTGAGTTGTCATTTTCAAGAACATTTTTACATTTTCTCCTGGATTAGAGAACTTGGCAAGAGATTTATTTAATGATTTATTCTCATTTTTAAGTTTTTCTAATTCATTTTCTAAGGTATTCTTTTCATCTTTTAACTTGTCTAATTTTTCAGCAAGTTTACCATTTACAATTATTACTGCATCACATTGTCCTTTCTTAATTGTAAACTTGTTTCCTAATTTCTTTATTTCTTCATATAGTGAATCATAAGCTTGTTGAAGTTCCTCTAATTCAGCACATTTAAGACATTCATTTGTAGAGAAATTTGAAAAGGATTTCTGTTTGGAGGTTACCTCTTGACTACTCGTGCAGTCCATTGAAGTGGCTTGATCCTCCAAGGTTTCCATTGCTGCAAAGCATATGTCGGTGTTTGTTATGCAACAGATTCTTGCACAATCTACTTCGCATTCTTCACTTGAGGAGCTATTCGGTGTAGATTCTTCTTCATTTACGTACATGTCTCTTCCTTTGTTTCTTTGAAATCTTTTGTTGTCGCCTCGATCTTTTCTTTGTTCCTTTGCCTTGTTTTCTTCGGGCGTTGGACATTGGGCTTGCATGTGTCCCGAACTGCCGCATCGGTAACATTTTGTTGTTTTTTTTTTCTCATTGGAACTTCTTTCTTTAAAATTTCTGAAATTTCTGCCTTTCCTCACAAATTTTCTAAATCGTTTTGTGAGTAGGGAAATCTCATCGTCATTTTGTGAAGATGAAGTATCGTTTGAATCTTGTGCGGCTTTTAAGGCAATTGCTCTTTTTCCTTTGTGATGATCTTCGTTTCTTTTCTTAATTAGCTCATATGACATTAATGAGCTAATTAGGTTTTCTAGCTTCAATGTGTTGAGGTCCTTAGCTTCTTCTATCACAGTAATCTTTGGAGTCCAAGATTCCGGTAGAGCCCTTAAAATCTTCATAACCTGTTCAGATTCAGATATAGCCTTTCGAAGACCTTTCAAAGCATTAGTAATTTTTGAGAATCTAGCAAACATTTCGGAAATATTTTCTGTTTCTAACATTCTAAAATTTTCTAATTCTCCAATCAAAATGTTTCTTCTTGTCCCTTGGACTTGAGAAGTTCCTTCGTAGATGGAGGTTAATGTATCCCATATCTCTTTGGCGGTTAAACAAGAGGATACTCTATCATATTTAGATGCCGTGAGAGCACAAAATAGTGAATTCATAGCTTTGGCATTGCTCTTCACGATTTTTACTTCCTCATCGGTCCATTTGGAAGCTCTTTCATCGATAGGCAAAGTTACACCATCTTGGATTGCAATCCAAGAGTCCATATCGGTAGCCATGATGAGTTGTTTCATTCTTAGCTTTCAATATCCAAAATTATTCCCATCAAACAATTGTGGCCTAGTAAAGGATTGACCTTCGGCAAATGCGGAAACGAAAGTAGATTGGGATGTCATGTCAATAAGATCTCTTTGGTAAGCTCAAAGACCTGCTCTGATACCACTTGTTGGTCCCGAGTTAACGGCAAAACCCAAGAGGGGAAGGGTGAATTGGGTTCTTAAAAATTCTTCGGTAATTTAAAACTTAACCCCTTGAGAGTTTGATCCCCTTGAATAAAACTGATAGAGAGCAATGAAGTAAAGAAAGCAATGAAATAAAACAACAGGCAAGATTTATAGTGGTTCGGGCAACCTCTCCCTACTCCACTCTTCCGAGCTCACACTCGTTGTGACTTGGGTTCCACTATGTATTCCGCGAATACACTTAGAGACTCTGCTCTCTTCTAGATTCCAGCTCTAGGGGGCATACACAAACAGAGCCTATGCTCTCTTCTAGATTCTAGCTTTAGGCGGCTTGTACACTTGATACAAGTAGGTGATGAGTTCAACTCCAAACACAACTCTACTTGCAACGTCTTGGTTTGTTACAATACACTCAAACCAAGACCAATAACAAAGAGTAATGAAAATAAGGAAGATCTACACTTTACAGAGTTGTGTAGGCAAGATTGAGCTTGAGGAAGAACTTGTAAAAGCAACCGGTTGTATGTCGTTGAAGCTACTTGCAACTTGAAGCTCTTTCTTCCTTTGAAAATATATAGATCACTCAAATTTAGAGAAAAGAAAATGGGAGCTCTTGTTTTCACTTCTTTTCTCTCTTTAGACAATGTAGTGTGTCTATTCTCGTTTGCTTGAGTGTCTATTTATAGAATGGGGAAGATTTGAACGTTATAGAAGTGGTTGGCGCGCAATAAATGTTCCAACGTTCAAAAATTTGAACGTTGGTTCCCCAAGTCGCAGGTGGAGTCGACTTCGTCTGCGACTTGGCTTCCCAAGTCGCAACTGGAGTCGACTTCGTTTGCGACTTCAGTTCCAAGTCTGAGATTAGGTCGACTTGGTTTCAGACTTGACCTCAAGTTGATCTTGGAGTCGACTTGGGTTGCGACTTGACCTGTTCTTGTGCTGAAATTTGTTTGGTCCTTGCTTGATTTCTTCTAGCTTGCTTAGCTTTCCTTCTTGAATCATTTACTTCTGAAATGGCTTCTAATATTTGCAAAACTCCTTGAAGAACTTGACTTAGTTTCTTTTGATAGTAGTCTTCATGACTTGAACTTCTTCATCTTCAACTACATTCGAAGCTGTGCCTTGGACTTGAGAGACTTGAGTTGATAGTGAGCTTATACTCTTGATTTGGATTTGAGAAATCCCAAGTTGATCTTGAAAATGAGCTTGAATCTATATTTTGGACTTTGAAGAACTCAAGTCGAACTTGGGGTCGACTTCATCTGCAACTTAACCCAAATCGCACCTGGAGTCGACTTCGTCTGTGACTTCGGCATTTTTGTACCCCAAAATCAGCTCTGGAGTGTTTTTGCCGTTTGAAGTCGATGCTGAAGTCGACTTCGTTTGCGACTTGGTTTCCCAAGTCACAAGTGGAGTCGAATTGGCCTGCGACTTCACCTGCTTTTCCTTCCAATTTGAATTTTATTGTGAGGTTCTGTTTCAAGTCGAATATGGAGTCGACTTTGGGATCGACTTCACCCTAAGTCGACGTCCAAGTCGACTTGGATATCGACTTGGCTACTTCAGTTCCTTAAATCATTCAACATAGGCATTAGTATTCTCAATATACTCAAATTAGCCTTTGTTAATCATCAAAACTCATGCTTTGGTCAATTTTGTTTTGTTTTAAACATTATTTCCAACACTATCTACCTTGTAACCGGCAAAATTGGCATCCGAGTAGCCAATTAGATCAAATGTTCAACCCTTAAGATACTATAGTCCTACATTAGTGGTATTAATCAAGTATCTAAAAATTCTTTTTATAACTACTAAATGTGATTCTTTGGGACATGACTGAAATCTAGAACACATGCAAACACTATCTGGTCTAGATGTAGTTAAATATAAAAAAAGATCCTATCATTCTTCTATACAACTTTTGTTTAACTATTTTACCTTTTTCATCTTTGTCAATTTTGATGGTTGAGCTCATAGGTGTGTTTGCCCCTTTGCTATTTTGCATTCCAAACTTCTTGAACATTTTTTGACATATTTGGATTGATTTATGAAGATGTCTTCACTTTGTTGCTTAATTTGCAACCCAAGGAAGAAGTTTAGTTCCCCCATCATGCTTATTTCAAATTCACTCTGCATAATCTCAGAAAATTCTTAACATAAAGTTTCATTACTAGTACGAAATATAATATCATCCACATAAATTTGAATAATTAATATATCTTTTTCTTTATATTTGATAAATAATGTGGCATCAACCTTTCCTCTTTGAAAATCATGATCAATCAAAAGTTTGCTTAATTTCTCATATCATGCTCTTGGAGCTTGTTTTAATCCATATAAAGCTTTGGTTAATTTAAAAACAAATTTAGATTGATCTTTCTCTTCAAAACCATGAGGTTCTTCGACATATATCTCCTCGTTTAGATATCCATTCAAAAATGCACTTTTAACATCCATTTGAAATAGTTTAAAATCCATGTGAGATGCAAAAGCTAGCAGAATGCGTATGACTTCCAGTCTAGCTACTGGAGCATATGATTCCTCAAAATAAATTCCTTCTTCTTGGGAGTACCCTTTGGCCACAAGCCTAGCTTTCTTTCTCACTATAAGTCCACTTTCATCTAGTTTGTTCCTAAAAATCCATTTAGTACTAATAACCGTGCAATCTTTGGGTTTAGGAACTAGGTGTCATACTTGATTCCTCTCAAATTGGTTTAGCTCTTTTTGCATTGCTAAAATCCAATTTTTATCATTAAGAGCTTGATTAATTAAATTTGGCTTTATTTTGGATACAAAGGAAAAATATCCATATATAATATGTCTACATCTTCTCGTTCTTACTCCTTTATATATGTTGCCAATAATTTGTTCAATTAGATGGTTATTTTTGAATCTCAAATCCTTTGGAGGTTTGTAAGAATCATCACCTTCACTTACCTTCACTTACCTTTTCGTTCGGGGATTGCTCTTGTTTTGTTTCCAATTCTCCTTGCTGTTCCATTTGTGGCTTTTCAGGATTTTTTGACTAGTCATCTGCATCACTTAGCTCATCCTCTTTTTTGGGATTAGGATTAAATTTATCAAATACAACATGTATTGATTCTTCTACTATTTGATTCCTTTTGTTAAAAACTCTATATGTTTTGCTATTTGATGAATATCTAAGAAAATATTGTCTCATCACTTTGGCATCTAACTTTCTTAAGTTTATTTTTCCATTATTCAGCACATAACAAGTACAACCAAAAGCATGAAAGCATGAAATGTTTAGTTTTCTACCTTTCCATAGCTCATATGGGGTCATTTTCAAGATAGCTCTTATGGTGACTCGATTTAGTACATGACATGTTGTATTTACAACTTCTCCTCAAATTTTCTTGGATAATTTACTTTCGTTTGGCATAGTTCTAGTCATCCCCTGTATTGCTCTATTTTTCCTTTCAACTTTCTTGTTTTGTTAAGGAGTCCTTGGTGTAGAAAATGTGTGATAAATTCTTTTTTTTATTGCAGAATTCTATAAATTATTTATTTTCAAATTCACTACCATAATCACTTCTAATAGATATAATCATATTTTTCTTTTCATTTGGCACCAAGTTTGAGAAAGTAATAAACATTGAGAAGACTTTATCTTTTCTAGCTAAAAGTATTATCCATGTAAATCTTAAAAAATCATCAACAATGACAAAAACATACTTTTTCCCTCCAAGAGTCAAGATATTGGATGACCCATATAGATCCATGTGTAATAGTTCAAGTGGCCTAGTCGTTGAGATTTCCTTTTTAGAGAAAAATGACATTTTAGACTGCTTGGATAGTTGACATGCCTTACAAATTTTATCTTTGTTATATTTGAGCTTTGGTAATCCTTCTACTAGGCTCTTTTTCCATAAAGTCTTAATATTTGACATATTTGTGTCTAGGTCTTTTATGTCATATCCATATAGTGCTTATCTCTTCGATACCTATTTTATAGGTCCATTTGGGTTAGTAAGTTATTGGAGTCTACGTTGCTTTACTTTGGAAGGCATAAATCCAATACTTTTTGGTACCCAAACCAATTTTATACCATGGTCATGTAATTTATTTATTCTACATTGATAAATTTTGTGGCCTATTTTGTTACAGAAGTTGCATGCTCTTGGAAATCTTGGAGTGAGAATCCATGTAGTATGTGGTTCCCAAGTTGGCCTTTTTGTTCAAGTAACATGATTTATTCTAGGTTTAAAAGGTGTAGGCTTGGCTTGGTTTGGTTTTTACCAAATTTTAAAATATTCAATTTACTATTTTCACCTTTCTCAAATGTAGAATATCTAAGTCTTTTTTTGCAGTTTTGGCTAGCCATGTTTAAGAACATTTTCACACTTTTTCCTAGGTTAGACAACTTTGCTAATGATTCATTTAATAACTCATTTTCCTTCTTTAGTCTTTCTACCTTATCAGTTAAAACATTATTTTCACTTGTTAGGTGGTTGACTCTTTCTGCTAGTTTTTCATTCAAAATAATAACCGAGTCACATTTTCGTTTCTTTAATATAAATTTACTTCCCAATTTTTTGATTTCATCATATAATGAATCATAAGCTTGTTGCAGTTTCTCTAATTCAACATATTTGAGACAATCATATGTAAAGGAGTAGATAGACTTGGTATTTGAGTGATTGGGTTTGGAGGTTACCTCTTCACTGCTCGTGTAATTTGTTGAAGTAGTTTGTCCATCTACGATTTCAGTTACAGTGAAGCAGACCATATCGTGTTCTTCCTCTATCCTTGCAATGTAGCATATTCGAGCACAATTTGCTGTTTCATTATCTTTATTTGATGAGCTTCTTGTTGTAGATATTTCCTCATTCACATACATTTCTTTTCCCTTTGATTTTTGATTTTTTTTATTTTCATTTCTGTCATTCTTCTCTTGTCATTCTTTTATTTTGTTATCTTCTGGTATAGGACACTGAGCTTGCATATTTTCTACTCCACCATACCTGTAGCATTTTGTTGTTTCTTTCTTTTTCTCTTTTCTGTTTTTCTCCTTGAATCCTTTGAAGTTTTTCCCTTTATTCACAAATTTTCTGAATCTCCGGGTGAGTAGGGCGATCTCTTCATCATCATTTTGAAAGGATGAAGTGAATTCATCCGATTTCTGTGTAGCTCTCAAAGCAATAACTCTTTTTCCTTTATACTGCTCCTCATTCCTTCTCTTTATCAGTTCATGTGACATGAAAGAACTGATAAGATCTTCCAGTCTAAACGTGTTCAGGTCCTTTACCTTTTCAATAGCCATAATCTTTGGAGTCCATGACTCAGGTAGAGCTCTTAAGATCTTCATGGCCTATTCAGATTCAGAGATTCTTTTTCCAAGACCTTTCAATGCATTAGTAATCTTGGAAAATCTAGCAAACATTTCAGATATATTTTCAATGTCTAACATTTTAAAATTTTCTAACTCTCCAATCAATATATTTCTTCTCATTCCTTGGACTTGAGAAGTTCTCTCGTATATTGATGTTAGCGTATCTCATATTTCTTTGGCTATTTGACACGAGGATACTTTATCATATTTTGCGGCTATTAGATCACAGAAGAGGGAGTTCGTGGCTTTAGCATTACTTTTCATGGTCCTAACTTCTTCTTCAGACCATTCGGAGGCTCTTTTGCCAATTAGTAGAGTAACTCCGTCTTGGATAGCAATCTAAAAGTTTATATCAGCAACCATGATGAGTTATTTCATTCTCAACTTTCAGTAATTGAAGTTACTTCCATCAAATAGTAGTGGCCTTGTAAATGAATGGTCTTCAGCAAACGCAAGAGTGGAAGTTTATTGGGATGTCATTTAATAAGATCTCTTTGGTAGAAACTCAAAGACCTTCTCTGATATCACTTGTTGGTCCCGAGTTTATGGCAAAGCCCAAGAGGGAAGGGGTGAATTGGGTCTTTAAAAATTCTTTTACAACTGGAAAACTCAACCCCTTGAGAGTTTTGTCTCCTTAAATGAAAGACATGAAATATAGAAGCAATAAACAATCAAAATTAAGAAATTATAACCTCCACTCCTCCAAGAACACTCCCTAGTGTCTTGGATTCCACTAACTAGAATGTCAATACAGCAGAGCCTTTGCTCCCTTCTATATTTCAGCACAAGTAGGTGACGAGTTTCACTCTAATCACATGCTACTTTGCCTTCACTTGGTCTTAGTCTCTAATACTAAGCCAAGTGAAATATAAATGATTAAAGAATAAAAAAAGGTTCTACACTTTACAGTTGTGTAGGTAATTTTTTGCACACAAAAGAAGTTGTAGAAGAGGTTGAAGATGGAGCAATTCAGCACTTGGCAGTTTGAAGCATTGTTCTTCTTGAAAACCCTTTTGTATATCACTTAAATGCTATGGAATGAGGAAGTTGAACTCAATCAATGCTCTCTTATTTCCTCTTCCTTGTTCATTTGAAGTGCCTTAAATAGATGGGAGTAAATTTGAATGTTTGAAGGTGGGTGGAGCGCATTTAATGCGCCAATGTTCAAATTTTTTCGACCATTGCGACTCAAGTCACACTTGGAGTGGACCTGGGATGTGACTTCGTTCAAGTTGTAGGGTGGAGTTGACTTCGAATGCGACTTCATCGAAGTCACAGACTGGAGTCAACTTCGAATGCGACTTCACCCTTCAATCTCCCAGTCAAGTTCCATATGTAAGTCGACTTGGTTTTCAAACTTGACCCAAGTCGCAGGTGGGTCGACTTCGGATGCAACTTCAGTAGCCATCTATCTTCTTAAAAATTTTGACTTGTTTGTGATCTACTTGAGTTAGCCTATGTATTTCTTCATATTTCAAGTGTATAGACCTTCATTTAAGCCTTTAGTCCTTGACTTTTATCATGACACTTGAGTTTATTTAATATACACTTGATATAATCCTTTTCAGTGGTCTTGACTTAAGATTGTCATTGCCTCTTGAATTTGACTTCTTCAATCTAATAAGTAGTTTAGAATCAACTTTGATTTTGGTTTATACTCAAGTCGCAAGTTTGAGTCGACTTGAGGTGCAACTTAATCCAAGTCGCATATTGAGTTTGTTTAATATACACTTGATATAATCCTTTTCAGTGTCTTAACTTAAGATTGTCATTGTCTCTTGAATTTGACTTCTTTAATCTAATAAGGAGTTTAGAATTAACTTTGATTTGGTCTATACTCAAGTCGCAAGTTTGAGTTGACTTGAGGTGCAACTTAATCTAAGTCGCATATTGAGGTCGACTTGAGATGCAACTTTACCCAAGTCAAATGACAGGGTCAACTTGATATGCGACTTAACTCTGTCAGCTTCAACACCAGTAATTGAAGTTCACCTAAGTTGCGGTTGGAGTCAACTTGGTGTTTCGACTTCACCTAAATCGTAGGCGAAGTCAATTTTGGTTGCGACTTCATCTGTCTCGGAGGCCAAATTTCAGCGCTGTCGACTTTTGAAGCTTTGAGGTCGATACTGAAGTCGACTTCGGTATCGACTTCACCTAAGTCGATGCCTGAGTCGACTTGTCATGCGACTTGGCCTGCCAACCTTTTGACCTTTGAGTATATTAACCTTGGCATTACTTAGCAAACACATTAGTACTTAATTGATTCTCAAATTAAGTTGTTAATCATCAAAACATAAATTGTACTTAATTTGCCTCATGTTTCAATGTATACTACTTGTGCTTTTTTAATTATATGATTACAATTAAGAAAGAACTCCCACGGGATATAATTTCTATTGATCTCGAGTTTATGACAGTTACCCAAGAGGGGAGGGGTGAATTGGGTATTTTAAAATTCTTTGCTTAAACAAAAATTTTCCCCTTGTGGAATTAATCCCCATAATGAAACAATCAGTAAGATGGAGAGAAATAAAGCTATAAAACACAAGTAATCAAACTACTTCAAGAGACAAAGATTTATAGTGGTTCGGGTAACCTCCCATACTCTACTCTTCCAAGCACACACCCATTGTTTCTTAGGTTCTACTATTGTATTTTCAATACAACTTAGAGCAACAGCTCTCTTCTAGCTCCAGCTCTAGGGGGCTTTTACAATCTCAGCACAAGTAGGTGATGAGTTTCACTCCAATCACACACTACTTTGCCTTCACTTGGTTTTGATCTCCAATATCAAAACAAGTGGAAAAATAAATAAATAATGAATAAAAAGAATCTACACATTACAGATTTGTGTAGGCAGTTTCAAGCACGTAGAAGAACTTGTGGAAGTAGGAGTTGATTGAGCAATGCAGCTTTCAACAGTTTTAAAGCATAGTTCTTCTTCAAACTTCTTATAGACCACTTTAAATGCAAGAGAGTGGAATGTGGGCTCATTTAATGTTTTTTCAACTACATTTATGTTCACTTGATGCTCCTTATATAATGAAAAATAAATTTGAACGTTTGGTCGTAGGCGGCACGCATTTAATGCACCAATATTCGAATTTTTTTGACCGTTGCGAACCAAGTCGCATTTGGAATCGACTTGGCATGTGACTTCATTCAAGTTGCGGGGTGGAGTCGACTTCAGATGCGACTTTACTCAAGTCGCAGACTGGAGTCGACTTCGGGAGCGACTTCGTTCTTCAGCTTCCAACTCAAGTTCCAGGTTCATGTCGACTTAGTCTCAGACTTGACCCAAGTCGTAGGTGGAGTCGACTTCAGATGCAACTTCACCAACCATAGATCATATTGGAACTTCAAGGTCTTGCAAGTAATCTCTATGTTGTGTATATCCCCTTTCTTCTCTTGATCTTCATTAGATATCCTTGATATGTATTGTTTTGCTTCAACTAAGTAATACATTATTCTTGAAAAAATCTTTCGTGTGGCCTTAATTCATGATAACTATTTCTTTTTGGTCTAGTTGTCCAATTTTTAATAAGATGTTTCTAAATCATTATAAGGTAGCCACATTACTTGAGTCGTAGGCTTGGGTCGATTTGGACTTCGACTTTACTCAAGTTGCATGCTTGGATTGACTTGGGATGTGACTTCACCTAAGTCGCATGATGGAGTCGACTTGGAAAGCGACTTGACTCTGATATCTCGAAGTCTTTAGCAAGGCCATACCTAAGTCGCATCTAGAGTCGACTTGGGTTTGCAACTTCACCGACTCCGCTTGCGACTTCACCTGTCTTCGAGTCCCAATTTCAGCTCTGATGATTTTTTGGCACTTGAAGTCATTTCTGGAGTCGACTTGGGTATCGACTTGACCTAAGTTGATGGCTAAGTCAACTTGGGATAGCGACTTAACCTGCTGTCTTTTGAATCTTGGTTATATAAGCCTTTGGAACACTTAGCACCCACATTAGTACTTAATTACTTTCTCAAATTGAGTTGTTAATCATCAAAACATGAATTGTGCTTAATTTGCCTTGAATTCCAACAATCTCTCCATTTTTGATGATTGACAAAATCAATTTGAGATTGTCCTTTCATTTCCTTTTATAAATGGTATGTCATATTTTGTTTAGCATGTAGGATTGACATATTGTTGATTGCTCAATAGTTACATAGCATTGCATATCATGTAATCATGTTCATTCCAAAACAACAATTTGCACAAAAACAAGTTCATATCATTCATACAAAATGATTTCAAAAAGAAAATGGCATACATGCTACCCAATCCCAAAAATTCTAAACCCTAAGCCCTAAGTCCCAATCTCTCTCCCTTCTTTTGTTAAAGCATCAAAATGGGATATAAGGAAAGCGGGACTTGTGAAATTGGAATGAGGTGATAGGGTAGGCAGTTGGGTAGGTAGGAGGAATGGGTCGGGTGCAGGCTGATGAAAATGGAGATGAGGGAGCTTGAACGGTGGGTTTAGCTCTCACAAACTCGCCCTAGTACGGATCAAAGTCAGGGAGACTTGGGATAGGTTGGCCACGACAGGTACCCCAGGCTAGACGATAATTCTAAAAATTATTTTAAATGTGAAAAATATCTTAGATAAAAATTTCGTAAGCTAATTTGAAATGAAGATTAAAGAAGTACTAAAATGTTAAGTATTTTAAATTAAGTATGCTCACTATTCATTATAGAGTAATCTGGCGGTGAGTGCATTGGTATTAGTGAAATATAGATATATGAACGATTGAGAGGAAAATTGATAAAATTAAATAAGTTTGAAATAAGTTATAACCATTTTTACAAAAAAAAATGCTTCAATTTATATTGAGCTATTTTGTAGAATCTAAGGACATTAATTATATTAGCTCTGAATGCACTTTGAATTAGCTAATTTCTTATCCTTTAAAGTGAATAAGTTGTCACATTTCTATATTATAAATTAGAAAATATTAAAATTATCTTAAATAATTTATTCTATATTTTTATTAAATAAAATTTTAAAATATATTAATAATTAAAATTTATTTTTTAAAAATTAGTAACAATTATTATATCATGTGAATGTATAATTTAAAATGTATGTAAAGTCATAAATTCAATGCTTATACGAGTGTTACCTACTACATCTACGAATTCTATATTATGGTTTAATTATATGTTCCAAAACTGTAATTTAAACTACGCCAAAACTTAGATCGGTAAAAAATACTTAATTTAAATCATTATTTATTTACGTGTCCCAAATTAATAATTAATTAAATAATGGTTTAATTATATGTCCCGAAATTGTAACAAAATAAAGTTTAATCAAATTCAACCAAAGTTAATCAAATTTAAATAAAATCAAAATTTAATTTAAAAAAATATGAAAAGTATTGATTAAAATATATAATTTGCAAAATAAATATTTTTCAATTGATGATAAATTATTTATTTCAAATAAATAGTAATAATTATTTTGATATTTTAATGTCAATTTAAATACTTTTATTTAATTATTTCCAAAACTCCATAAAGCAAATCAAAATTTAAAATCTTAGTTTTAATTTCAATTTTATATTGAAACATTTATTTTTTAACACCACTTATTTTTTAATTTCCAGAGTATCAAATTGACATTCGCTGTCACTTTTTATAAATTGTTATACGTGTACAGATTGACGTTCGCTACCAGAGTATGAAGCTTTGGTGCTCCATCATCCAAAAGGCAGAAGGCAGCCATGAATCTCCAGCACCATCCCTTGTTTCCTCTAGATCTAGCGCCTATAAGCCTCAATCCGACAATCTTAATCATCAGATCGAAAGCTAGCAAAAACCCTAAAGTTCGGTGGGAGAGGTTTCTTCTCTAGTAACAACTCCAGTGGCCATGGTGGCCAAGCATTTTCAACCATCAGCATTCTTCTCAAGGGTGTTTTGGCATATTTGGATGCTGCCTTCATTGTCACTAGCGAAATCTATTAACCTTACCTTTGATTGTTAATATGCTTGCGGCAATCGAGATCTTATATTCGTCTATCTAACCCACCACTTGCCTACTGAAATTCCCAATATTCCGATGACCTACATGAAATCTGACAATAGGAAAAGCATTGCAATGAATCCAACAACAACTATAATTTCACCGGCAGATGGTAAGTCATTCTCTTCACAACCATGGAAGAAGAAAGAAAAATGAGAGAGGAAGAAAAATGTGGAGTTAGGAAAGAGAGAGAGAAAACGAGAGTCTGGCACTAATGCTGATTCCCCGTGTGTTTTTTGCATTGTCCGAAGATGCCCAAATGCACACAGCCGTTCAACCAAAATTGATGGTATATAATAAGCTTCCCATGAGAGAATTGTGGGAAGCGCTTCCCATGGGTTGGCTCTCCTCCAGATTGATGGTGCCAATAGCACTTTTGATTTCTACTTGGGGAAAGGGGGCAATTGAATCAAAGCCCTTCCATTTAAAAAAATGAAAATAAGTACATCGCAGTCATTTCACATGGCGAGTATATTTGAATAAAAATATGAGCATAGTTGTAGATTTAAAAAATGTCTCTTAGACATACACAAAATTTCAATCCATTTTCGACATTTTATAAATCATACAACAAAGCTTGCAATGGTATTTTTTTGGTATATTAAATTTTTACATAATATCTGTAAAGAAAACTATTAATTTAAGATAAGATTTTATATATTGAAAATTGATTACTTTACTTGAAGTTCATATAAAGAAGTTACTCTCATACATAATAAAGTTTTCAAAATTTTCAATTTAAATAATTTATTAATGTTTTTAGTTTTGAAAGGTAAACGAAACTAAAAAAATTGTCCCAAGCTAATCGAACTCAACATTCATTTCTTACATACTAATTGTTATTTAACACTATTGTAAGCTTCTTAGGTCAATTTAAGATCATCTTAATCCAAAAAACGTAACCTAGACATTAGTTAAAAGATTTAATAAAACTAATCAAAGCTAACCACTACTAATCAAAGTTGATTGAAGCAGATTGAAGCTAATCAAAGTTAACTTTTATTTCTTAAGTGGTAATTGATGCTTAACACCATTAATATGCTTCTTAGGTCCATTTAAGATCATTTCAATACAAAAAACTTAATTTAAATCTTAGTTAAAAGATTTAAGAAAGCTAATTAAAGCTAACTAAAGCCAACCAATACGAACCAAAGTCAACTAAAGCGAACCAAAGCTAATCAAAACTAACCAAAGCTAGCTTTCATTTCCTATATGCTAATTAATATTTAACACCCTTAATATACTTCTAAGGACCATATAAACTTATTTAATTTAAAAAGATGTAATTTGGTGCTTAGTTTGTGATTTTATGGAAGCTAACCAAATCTAACTTTCATTTCTTTGATGCTAATTATTATTTAACACCCTTTTAATATGTTTCTAAGTACCATCTAAACTCACTAACCGAGCTATTGGTTGGTCAAGACATTATCTAAGCGATGTCGTGGTCAGGGATTCGAACCCTCGTTTTGGCCCCTATGGGTGTTCCGTCCCCGTGTGAGGAGCTTTGTTCTCTTTCTTATTGATGTAAATTGATATAAAAATTTATAATATTTCATGATCTTGATATGCAATAAGGGATGAAAGAAAAATATAACCATCTAAACTCGTCTAATTAAAAATAATATAATTTTGAACTCAATTATGTTATTTTAAGGTAAATAAATCCCAATTGGTACAAAGTCGTTCCCAAATGGTAAGACTTCGGTTTGACACTCAACATTTTCGTGGATGTTTTAGCAACAACTTTGACATTTGATGTGGTAGCTTTATTCTCCCCATTTTCTGTGGAAGTGCTCACTAGTTGGATGAGAAGATAACAAAAAAAAAGGATTATTGGTAGAGTTTTTATAGAATATATTATTGATAAAATTGTAAAAATGTATAGAATGTTGTTAGGGGATTGTAAGAATGTCTCAGGAGTTCAAATATAATAATATATGAATACCCACGAAAAAGGGTAAGTAAAATTACCTAAAGCTAACAAAGGTAACTTTCATTTCTTAAATGATAATTGTCATTTAACACTCTTAATATGCTTCTAAGTACCATCTAATCACCTTGCAAGGCTTTAGTTGGCCATTAATCATGTGCAACCTGGAAAATAAAGCATGGACTATATATATATATATATATATGGATGGTTTGCATTTAGGCCTAGATAGGCCATATCTAGTTAGAGCCCACATGTTGTATTGGAAAGTAGGCTCATGAGAAATACATTTTTTTATATTGAAAATTTAAAAGAATAGATATTATAAGATTTTAACAATGGTCTTTGCTTCTATGAAATTCCTTTTATATATGATTCTCTCTTTTCTATTTAATAGTTGATGAAAATTTTACTTCATCTATTATATTTAGCACCAATTATATTATCATAAAAATCCTCTCATTTGTTAGGTATTATTGTATATGAGCCTCATTTATAAGTATGTGAAAGCAATGCAATAAAATAATATAAACTAAAAATCTATTTTTAAATAGTATATTTAACATCTAAACTATCTAAAATATCACTAATCTATGGATATTATGATTCCATAAAATATTATTACATTGTAATACATGTCCGAATAGATCGAAGCATTTTTCTTCATTTACTTATTAATATATCTATTTTTGATCAAATGTGACTCATGAACATATTTGATTTAAATGAAACTTGATCTCCTAGTTAAACAAATGATGTAAAATATAATAAATGGATTATTTGCATCAATTATTAACATCTTAAAAATAAAAGAGGTTACTCAAAATCACTTCTCCCTTCAACAATAATGTTTTGAGCTATCTAAGTTATACTTTTGCAAACCATATTTCATGTTGTACTTGAAAGTCACCTTTGCAGCATAAAATTTTAGCGATCGAAAAATACTTCAATAGGACATATATGATTGAAAATTTCATCCCGTGGACACTTTATTTTGACATAAAATAAAATTTGAATCCATTGCATATGATGCAACTACTTGAAGGGTTTGTTTGGGAAGTGATAAAACTTTTGATAAAAAAAATTTTATATAAAAGTTTTTGAAAGATGAAAAAATAAAACTTTTGATAAAAAATTTTGGTGTAAAGATTTTTTAAATGTGAGAAAATGATGTGATATGATAGAGATAATGATGAGGAATGATGAAAATAAAGTTAAAAAAAATAGGCTAAATGTATATGTAATTGAAGAAATAATTGATAAGAAAAGTACTTATATAAGATGAAATGAAGAAGTAATTAAAAAACTGAGTAGTTGTAGAGATTAAAAAGTTTTAATTTAAAAAGTTTCAGGTGTTAATATTACCTCAGCAACTAGTATCGTTGGGCCCAAGTTACACACATCACGCCCACTATGAGAATTTTAGGATCGTCATAAATTACATCAATGGTCCAGATCTTCAAATAAGGGATGAGTGTGCACATGTATTTGTACTCTGTCGGTGCACCATAAGAAAACACCTTTCCGGTGTTGTAAGAAACGGACCGGTCCACCAAGAACTGGTCCAAAGTCTGGTTCAATTACATGCAGTTCGGTTGGATTACATTAAACCGTTTGGCGGTTGAACCATAAAACATGGCTGAACCGAATCCGCCTAGTTCAGTTCAGCAGCCTGATATATATGCTTAAAAAAACCCAAGCTAGCTACCCCGCCCACCCACCACTCAGTCAGTGCCGGTTTGGCGATCTTCTCAGTCAGCGCTCACAGGCCATTTCTTCCAATCGGCGCTCGAGATTGTTCCGGCAACAACAGCAGCCGCAGTGCTGCACACAGGCAGTGATCGACTACTAGTCAGCCACACATAGCCAGCCAACCAGTCAGCTGTGGGCAGTGTCTTTATGATTTTAGTCTCCTCTTCTGGCCGCTCCCTGCCCTCGTCTCCTCCTCCGGCCGCTCCCTGCTCTTTTCATCTTCTTACTCCGGCCCCCAGCAGCATTGCAATTGTAGCAGCCCGGTAGTGAGCTGTGAACGGCGTCACTGCCATTTTCGTCTTCCCTTCGACCTTTTCGGCATTCCCTGCTTTGTTCATCTCTTCCCTGCCTGATGGTGAGCCATAGAGCCAGTTTTCTTCTATTAGTTGTTAATCGTTATTTAATCTATATTAGCTATTCTACTTTCATAGATAAATCCAGTATACTGCTTTAGGTGATGTTAATTTGATTTACTGCCATTTTAGTCATTTGTTCAGTTTTGCTATTGATTATTTGGTTTATGCATTGACTTCTTTTTAATATCAAATGTTTACTATAAAAAACAAATAGGTAATTATTGCAATGTCTGAAGCCAAAACTTTATGATATTATTTTTATTTTTATTTTTGCAATGATGCTAATGATGGATTTATGGATGTTTAAATTTTATGTTTGATCAAAATGATGTTTTTGTAGACTTTTAAAATTTTATATTTGATGAGACTAGTGTGTTTTAAACTTTAAAATTTTATTATTGATGAGAATGAAATGTTTGTAGAAGTTTAGATTTTTATTTTTGTTGAACACATGAGTTGTTCATAATTCTTATATTATCATAAATTATTTAGTTGTTCAATTTTTCAACAATTATTGATCTATTTTATTTTTTATTGTGTTACATATGTTTATAGAAGTAGAATTCACAAGGGCACTAAGATAAATGAGGAGAATTCAGGAGTCAAGCATCAATATGCAAGGCTTGTTACACATTTCTGGTCAATTGATAAAGTTAAATTTTTTTAAAATTCATGTTTAGAGATTGTAAAAAGTTTTCTATTAATGTTTTTCTGTATGTTTTAGTGTGATGTTTAAAATCTAATACATAGATTTAGGATTTATAAATATATAATTTTAGTATTTTACTAATATTATATAATTAATTTAAAATTATTAAACATTTATGATATGCCTAACTAGTTAAACTAGTTTAAACCAAACCAGTCCCTTAACCAATTCAATCATCGGTTCGGTTCTAACAACATTACTTATTCTACTTAAAGCTTAGCGGCCACACTTGTCAAGCTTGGGATCTCTGAACTGGCGGCCATTAACACCACTGGAGTGATTGTCGGCAGCTCTTTATCCACAAGATCGACCAGCACAGTCCAACAACTCATCTTCCCCAGATCTGATCTCCTTCAACGGGCATGACTGCCACTTACGATCTGCCACTGGCAAACGTCTAGTCGCCGATCAGAGCTAACCAGCAGGCCGGCGTAACTACAACTACGCATTCCCTCCTTTCGATGGCTAATCAACGCCGGCATCCTTAATCTCGCCAGAACGTATCTTCATCAAACTTGGCCATGGCTGCCACGCTCAACCCACCTCCTCCCTTAAGGCCACCGTCCGCTGCCAATCACGCCAACTCCGGCGATTCTTATTCTCCATCAAATCCAGAGGCAGGCGATAACTTGAGTTTCGTCGATGATAAATAGAAAAAAGAACCACCCAAACAGAGAGCTGCCATCATCAACGCTCCGCATCAGCTCTAAATCTAGCTACAAGTCCTGTGCCATGATACGATATCAACGTCAGCTACATGGGATCAATCTTCCCTGCCAGACCTACTACCAACATTAAATTCATAAACGAATCAGCAAGAAGGACACCGAGAGGATGTATTTGGCTATGCCTTCTTCGAATTGGGAAGGACGAGAAAGAAAGAAAGAAAAAAAAAAAAAAAGGGAAGAGACAGAGTAAGCTGCCAGCAGGGCAACCTTTGTTGAGCCGACTGATCATTTCAAAGTCAGGCCGGTCTAAAAATATGTATTTTTATTTTTTTTAAAAAAAATTATAAACATATTAATTTTATTATATTTAATCTATAAACCAAAATTTACCATTTTCGCATATGTATATATATTTAAAAATTCAAAATAAATATATACACATCTAAAAATGATAAACCTTGATTTATAGATTAAATATAACTAGATTAATATATTCATAAAAAAATTTTCAAAAAACTAAAAAAATATTTTTGTATGTATTTGAAATCACTGAATTTGATACCGGCCTAAAAAGATCGGTACTTGTGTTTCCATGTCCTCTTCGATTTTTTACACTTCGAGATTGCCTACATAGATCCTAGCCATCCAGTGAAAAAGAATTGTGGAGATGGACATTTCAAAGAGAAAAAACGTAGAAAAACTTTCATGCAATTGGGATTTGGGCCCCTTTTCTCGATACCAACCTTAGTTATGCCCATAACAACTAAGTCATCAACTGAGTTAAACCTGCTTCTCGGTCTGGAAAAAAATAACCCAAACTCTATCCATTTCCCTAATTTCTCTAGCGAGCATAAATCAAGCATTAAGAAGGGTGAAAGAACCAATGGTGCTTTCGAGTGAAATGAGGGATTTAGATGCGTGACCTAGTGGTTGGAATCTAGGCACGAAAAAGCAGGCAGGACACAATGTTATCTCCAAACAAAGGAGAGTGAAAAGACAACAAAAAGAGTCGGAATAGTTGGCGGATGAGCTTCAAGTCCTTGCATTACACGCGAAAGCTAGGAAGAAGGTGGATCCCGAAGGAAAGCCTACACTGCTATGCTCGATGTGGGGAAGGAAAAACTATAATAGGGAGATGGTAGTAGCAACACTGTGAAAGATTTAGAAAACAAGTGGAAAAATTGTTGTAATGGATGTGCTAAGAATTTGTACATAGCACAGTTCGAATAAGATAGCGACATGAGAAGAGTAGAAGAGGGATGTCCGTCGCTTTTCAACCACAATATTGAACTGACTTTTGTCCCCGGAAATCCAACATGGCCAGAGGAAATTGAGCTTCTCACTACGCCAATCAGGCTATAGGTAAAGGGTATTCCTTACCTGGTTGAAAGAGAGACTCTTGGGATTGTGATTGGAAATTCATTCCAGAAATGTCTCCAGGTGGATATCTTAGGGAAAGAGTTAAGATAAGAGTGATTGTTGAAATCTGAAAGCCATTGAGAAGAGGAGCATACATCCAGGAAATGCTACAGAAAAAATGTTACGTAAATTTTCAAAATGAAAAATTACCAACATTTTGTTATGCAATAATGCGGCATAGATATAGAGAGTGTGAAGAGATTGAGCAACGTCTAATATACATCAAAGAGGAGGAGCTGGCCTACGGGAACTACCTTAGAGCAGGAGTTAATGGTGGTAGCTAAAAGGAAAAGACAGTAGAAATAACAGGTGGAACCGTTGACCTATCTTGGGAGACACCAAAGAGGAGGTGTCCTCCAAGATAGATAAACAAGGGAATAAACAAAAATACAGGGGGCAAAGAAAGAAGAAGGAAGCCAAGAAGGGGATGCTGAAGGTAAGATGGCTAGTCATGTGGTGTTAGTAGATATTCGGAGCATACAAGAGAGAGAGTAGGAGGGGTGATAAGAATGTTAGAATAAAGGAGAGGAATCAGGGTTCATAGGCCTGGAAGAGGGAGGGAAGGGATGTCAAATTGACAACAAGGATGGGTGGGGGGGGGGGGGGGAGGGGGTAGAAGGGGAATTTAAGGAAAAATAAAAAGAAGATTAGGAAGACTAGGAGGATGGACATAAGAGAGGTGAAGAAAGTGGGGAAGATGAGGAGATGGAGGGAGAGGAGAATGAGAGGAAGGGGAATGATCAAGGGAATATAATGGGATCCAAATCAGAGGAGAAAGGAAATGGATAAGGATAATGAAAGGGTCGGAAGGAAAACAAAAGGAGGAGGAAAGGGAGGAAAGAAGCAGGACAGAAAAGAAAAAGAGAAAATGGATGACAAAGGAGGGGCGCAAAGTAGTGTAGAAGAGAAAGGGGAAAGGAAGAGGGCTAAATTCTCTTCAAACACGTGTAAGGAGATGATGGATTTGGTGGAGGTTGAGAGGATATCTCAACCCCATTAGACCTAAATGTCTCTTATGGTTTAGAATTGTCGCGGGCTTAGGAACCCACGAACAATTCTCATTCTTCTTAACTTGATCAAGAAAAAGAGTGCATTTTAGTTTTTTTATAGAGATAAAAAAGGAAAACAAGGGAAATGGATTGTGTGAGAAGTAGAATGAAGTATGGATGTTGTTTAGCAGTTAACAATAGCAATAAAAGAGGAGAACTTGCTCTTCTTTGGCATAGAAACGTAGATGTTAGAGTCTTATATTTTTCAAACAGACATATTGATGCAAAGGTGACAAATATGAATGGACAATAGAGGAGAATGATTGACTTTTATGGGCAATTAGAGACACATAGAAGCATACAGTCATTGAATCTGTTGAGAAGATTGGAAGCCTAATTATAACTACCATGGATAACTATGGGGACTTTAATGAAGTGTTAGGTGTTTCAGAATATACTAGCAGATGCAGACGACCAGAAACTCAAATAGAAAACTTTAGGGAATCTATTGAAGACTATGAGCTGCAAGACATTAACTTTTCAGGATCCCAAATCACTTCGACAAACAAAAGAATGGGAGGTGGAATAGGGTGGAGGTAAGACTGGTTCAAGGTCTAGCAAATCTTGAATAGCTAAACCTCTTTCCTTTTGCTCAGTTACACCATTATCTAGTGGCATCATCAAATCACTGTCCTCTCTGTTGGAATTTAAGGCAAATTAAGAACAATCCATGTTTTGATGATTAACAACTCAATTTGAGAATTATTTAAGTACTAACATGGTTGCTAAGTGATCCCAAGGTTTATAAAATCAAAGTTCAAAGGATAGCAAGTCAAGTCGCAATGCCAAGTCAACTCAGGCATCGACTTAGGTTAAGTTGATACCCAAGTCGACTTCAGGATCGACTTCGAAGGCCAAAAAATCGACAGAGCTAAATTGGGACTCCGAGATAGGCGAAGTCGCAACTGAACTCGACTCTGCTTGCAACTTAGGTGAAGTTGCAACTCCAAGTCGACTCCACCTGCGACTTGGGTAAGCCTCAGATACAGACTCAGAAAATGTCAGAGTTAAGTTGCACTTCAAGTCGACTCCATCATGCAACTTGGGTGAAGCCGTATCTCAAGTCGACCCCAGTATGCGACTTAGGTGAAGTTGTACTCCAAGTCGACTCAAGCCTGCGACTTAAGTACAAAGCAACTTCATATTGCTTCTAAGACTCCTTATTAGAAGATGGAAATCAAAATCAAGAAGCAATGACAATCATGAATCAAGGCCACTAAAAAGGATTTCTTTCAAGAGACAAATGTGTTGCATAACTCAAGCATCATAATACATATCAAGAACATCTAATGAAGATCCAAGTACTTAAAAAGAGAAGAAAAGAAAGCTAAGCACAACATGTAGATCACAAGCAAAGCTTTGAAGTTCCAATAAGACATATGGCTGGTGAAGTCGCAACCGAAGTCGACTTCACCTGCGACTTGGGTCAAGTCTGAGACCAAGTCGACTTGAGCTTGGAACTTGAGCTGGAGACAAAAGGTTGAAGTCGCTCCCGAAGTCGACTTCAGTCTACGACTTGGGTGAAGTCGCACTAGAAGTCGACTTCACCCTGCAACTTGAACGAAGTCGCATCCCAAGTCGACTCCAAGTGCGACTTGGCTCGCAACGGTTGGAAAAATTCGAATGTTAGCGCATTAAATGCGTGCCACCTACTACCAAATATTCAAATTTACTTCTCATTATTTAATGAGCATCAAGTGAACGTGAAAAGAGTTAGAAAAACATTGAATAAGCTCACCTTCCACTCTTTCTAGCAATTAAGTGATTTACAAGAAGTTTTAAGAAGAACATTGCATTCAAACTACTGAAAGCTGAACTGTTTCATTTACAATTGCTTCTACAAGTTCTTCTACACACTCAAATCTGCCTACACAATCTGTAATGTGTAGATATCTTGTTATTTATTAATTATTTGTTTTTCCCACATGATTTAGTATTGGAGACTGACACAAAGTGAAGGCAAAGTAGCATATGATTGGAGTGGAACTCATCACCTACTTGTGCTGAGATTGTATATGCTCCCTAGAACTAGAATCTAGAAGAGAGCGGGTGCTCTAAACTGTATCGATAATACAATAGTGGAATCCAAGACACAACGGGTGTGTGCTTGGAAGAGTGGAGTAGGGAAGGTTGTCCGAACTACTATATATTATTGTCTCTTTGCGTTGTTTGATCACTTGTGTTTTATATATCTACTGCACCTTCTCATTCTAACTCGCTAGACGTTTCATCAAGGGGATTAAATTTACAAGGGGCAAAGTTTCTAATTAAGCAAAGAATTTTTAATTATCCAATTCACCCCTCACTCTTGGGTATTGCCATAAACTCGGGATCGACAAGAGGTATCAAAGCAGGTCTTTGAATTTATACCAAAGAGATCTTATTAATGGCATCTCAATCAACTTCCACTCATGCATTTGCTTAGGGCCAATTATTCACTAGGCCACCACGATTTGATGGAAGTAACTTCGGTTACTGGAAGTTGAGAATGAAATAACTCATCATGACTACTGATATATATTCTTGGATTGTTATCCAAGACGGAGTTACTCTACCAATCAATGAAAGAGCCTCCGCATGGTCTGAAGAGGAGGTTAGGGCTGTAAAAAGCAATGCCAAAGTCGTGAACTCCCTCTTTTGCACTCTTACAACTGCTGAATATGATTGAGTATCCTCATGTCAAACAGCCAAAGAAATATGAGATACACTAATATCAATTATGAGGGAATTTCTCAAGTCCAAGGGACGAGAAGAAACATTTTAATTGAAGAGTTAAAAAGTTTCAAAATGCTAGATACTGAAAATATATCTGAAATATTTACTAGATTTTTTAAGATTATTAATTCACTAAAGGATCTTGAAAAAATAATATCTGAATCTAAATAGGTCATGAAGATCTTAAGGGCTCTACCTGAGTCATGGACTCCAAGGATCACGGCTATTGTAGAGGCAAAGGACCTAAATACTCTAAGACTAGAGGATTCATCAGCTCACTCATGTCACATGAGCTGATAAAGAAAAGAAATGAGAAACAATACAAAGGAAAAAAGGGTAATTGCTTTGAGGGCTGCAATGAACTTGGATGAATCTACATCGTCCTCTCAAAACGATGATGAAGAAATCTCCCTACTCACCCGAAGATTCAAAAAATTTGTAAGAAAATGGAAAAACTTTAAAGGATTCAAGGACATAAATAGAAGGGAGAAAAAGAAGAAAATAACCAAATGCTACAGATGTAGTGGAGTGGGACATATGCAAGCTCATGTCATACACCAGAAGAGAGTAAGACAAAAGAACGACAAGAGAAGAAAGACAAAATTGAAAATTGAAAATTTTAGAAAGCTAAAGGAAGAGTAATGTACGTAAATGAGGAGACATCTTCAACAAGCAGCTCGTTGCCAATGAAGCTGCAAACTGTGCTAAAATATGTTGCGTGGCAAGGATAGAGAAAGAACACAATATGGTCTGCCTCACTGTAACAAAAATCTTAGATGGACAATGTGATACCCAGACCTAAGTAGGTCTTTAAATATGATACATGTGTTATTTAAATAAATTTTGAATGATTTATGGATGATTTTATGATTTAATGCTATTTTGAATTAGGGTTTAATTAAGAATGATGATTAAAAATTTAATCGCCGGAGCCCAAAGTGAGTCAGTATGACCCATGGGGCTTAATGAGGATTTAAAGGTGACAAGGTGTCATGAATAATCATGTTAATAATCATGATTTAATTTATGGAGATTAAAGTGTAATTATGGAATTAAAATGAAAAATGATAGAAAATTCATAACTTGACGCCTACAAGGCGGATTTTGATGAAATTTGACAGGTAAGCTCATGACGGTAGGCCCAATCTTTTGAATGGATTGGATTAAGGGAATCATGATGGGATTATGGTGATAATCAATTATTTTTATTCTCAAATCCAAAAGATAAATCAAGTGGTCATAACTTGACGTAGAAACGTCGGATTGAGATGCAATTTGAAATAATGGAATAAAATTATGAAATATATGAGATGAATGGAATGGATTAAGCTAATTATCACGGAAAGTTGGTTTCTTAGAGAGCAAGTAACAAGTTGCTTAAGAGCTAAGTAAAGAAGGGCAATCGTGGAAAGTGAAAATAGAATTTACTAAAATGCCTATGAGGTTACTTGGGCACCAAAAAAAGTGGTTTATAAAAAGAAAAAAAGGAGGAGCAAGGGCTGCTGCACGTTCCAGCAAGGGGGGAGAAAGAGAGAGAGAGAGAGAGAGAGAGAAGAGGAAAAATGGAGATTTTCTCCAAGGGAAGCAGCTAGGGCACGTCAAACCCAGCAAGGAAGAGAGAAAAATAAGAAAATTTCAAGTGCTTAATGGAGGGATTATCAATTAATCAAGTAAGTATATGTTAATCTTGATTTTATACCTCAAATCTGGAAGTTATATGATGTTGTAAACTAAAATATGAACAGAATAGTAAATGGATGAATTTTATCATGAAAATTTTTAGGAAGAATCATTGTGGGATTACTAAGGAAAAAACAAATTTTCAGCTTAAAAGTATTAGCATGTTGCAAATTAAAAATCTGAGAAAATCAACCTGAAAAGGATTAAACGGGTGTCAGGATCAGCTACACCAAAGAATTTATAATAATTTTTATACAAGTAATTTTAGACTAAACAATTTACAGGATATATAAGGCATATTTATGATCACACTAATAAAATAAAATTTAGGTTTTGATGGGTATAAATATACTCCATAATTAACGTGATTCAGACTGTCGAGAAAGGGATGCTGCTGTACAGCAGAGTAAAAATACCAAAATAAATAAAAATATTAAATATTTCATGCTAAAAATATTTATTTTGGTTAATTAATGTAGTTATAAAGGTATGGTAGAAATTTTAGATCAAAAATGCTTGATTTGATATTAATTCAAGATTTTAAGATTTCAGTACGCCTGATTTCAGCATATGGATAGTTAGAGAAAAAAATCAAAAAGAAATATGAAACCTATGTAGAAATGATCAAAATTGATAGATATGTTAATAACCTAAATTTTTATTAATAAAAGTGGGATTATTTGCTGAAAATTCGGATTTATTAATCTACTTAGGGTTATGTGTCAAAAGACACATTAAACGGGTGAAAAATGGGTTCCAAAGTTGCTGTTTTGGAAACCTATGATTAGTGGATTTAAATTCTATAAAAATACTCTAAGTACAGTGGTAATTAAGGGGTTTAATTATTCTGGAATTAGAGATAAGTTTCTGTTTTGAAAAAGTTTAAGAAACACATAAGTATATGTTGAAAAATGGACGTATATGAAGAGATAAGTATGAACACCCGACTTGAAGGACAAGTGGGTTAAATTAGATGAACTTATATAAGTTGGAAAACATAAAGAATATAAGTATTTGAAGATGATGCAAATAAATGAAATGTTATTTTCATTTATCTAGGCAAAGGCAAAGACGAGTATGGAAGAAAAAAATTATGGCGATCTCAGGTAAGCAAGCAAACTTTCTAAAATGATGTTTTCTTTCTATGTTATGATGTGTGATTGAAATTTTTTATGATCATGTTTAAACAAATTGGCAAGCACAAGTTTTGAAAATGATGGCTTTAATGAAAATCCATAAGTTTTGAACATGACGGCTTTAATAAAAAGCCACAAGTTTTTGAAAATGACGGTTTTAATGAAAAGCCACAAGTTTTGAAATGACGGCTTTAATGAAAAGCCTTAAGTTTTGAAAAAGAATGACTTTAAGGAAAAGCCTCAAGATTTGCTTCATGGGAAGCAAACAATACATTTTAAGATAAAAATTTTATCATCAGTGTTGCCAAAAGTTGGCAATGCTTTTATGTAAATGGATTGAGAAATTTGCTTATGAGTAAGCAAGTTCTTCATGATAATGTTTTCAAAGGATTTCATGTTTTATGAGGATGGTTTTTTTTAAGAATTTTCTTTTAAGTAAACAAGTTCTTTATGATGTTGTTTCAAAAGTATTTTATAAGAAAAAGAGAATTTTTCCCTTTTTCACAAAGCAACAAACGTAAATAAGTTTTGAATTTCTTTTATGATGTTTTATGATAAATAATTATGTTTGTTAAAGAAAAAGGAAAAAGAGGGATTTGATTTATGAAAAAGATTTGTTTTGCTAGGTCATGATAATTAAATAATAAATGATGATTTGGACATAGTTCATATGTTTTGAAATGATATTCGAAAAGTTTTGATTTCCTTTCGATAAGGAAATCTATATTGAAAATATCTTGAAAAATGTTTATACGGATGTGTTAAAAGGGATTTAAGGATGACCAATCTCCTATGTTGTTTTATTAAAAAGGGTTTTAAGATGTGTTGTTTCTCGAACATTTCAAATATTTATCAAAATATTTTACTCAAAATATTTCTAACAAAATTTAAGGAAGGTTATCCTAAAATTAGATTTTAAATAACCACTTGTTTAAAGTGGGTGCACTCGCTTTACAAGTTAACACGGACTGCGGTCTGTGATGTATTTTTTAAAATAATTTTTAAAGATATAGACTTCGATCAAAGATTTTTTGTGTGTTATGGATGCAGACAGAAGTCTGTGATCCCAGTTTAAAAGGACATGGGTTGCGGTCTGTGGTTCTTCAAACCAAACGGGCTGTGGTCCGTCATAATAATGTACGGTGCACCAGTATAAGAAACAGGCATTTTGTAGAGTACGGTTTGGATGACCGGGGCCCACTCTACATAAGGCCAAGTCGCTAAGGGATGGTAGGAGTGCCAGCGGCGCTCTCCCAGAGATGGGAGCAGGATGAATAAACTGTCGTCTGGCTAGCGTGCTGTTATGGATTCTCTTCTAAAAGATAGTATGATCACTTGCTAAGTGTCACTACTGGATGAGGAGAAATGTGTTTGCATACGTTTTGCTTTTCAAAAGCCCAAAGATTGGGATATGAAAGCGTTTATATGAAAAATTATCCTAAATTGGATTTTTATGAGCCATTATGCATAAGTTACCCTCAAAGCAGGGTGTTTTACACAAAACGTGTAAATATTAAGAATAAAAAATGGTTTTTATGCAAAAGTTTTCATAAAAAGGATTCATGACCTGTTTGCTATAAACGAGCTCCAAGATGGGGATTAAGAAAAAGAGTTTATGTTGGAAAATATTTTAGACATGAGAATGTCCATTTCCAAAGGGTTTATATAGGAAAAATGGTTGGACATGAGAATGTCCATTTCCTAAAGGGATTTATGTTGGAAAATATTTTGGACATGAGAATGTCCATTTCCAAAGGGTTTATGTGGGAAAAATGGTTGGACATGAGAATATCTATTTCCTAAAGGGATTTATGTGGGAACACGTGTGGACATAAAAATGTTTGTTTCTAAAAGAGTTTAAGGGATAAAAGTGTTGTGGACATATGAGTGTCCATTGCCAAAAAGGCTTACGTAAAATGTATTTGGACATAAAAATGTCCATTATCAAAGTGTTTATGTGAAAAATGTCTTAGGATGTACGAACGTCCAATATCAAAATGATTTATGTGGAAAAACGTCTTTTCGTGGACATGAGAATATCCATTGTCAAATATGGTTTATGTCAAGATATTTTGGGACATACAATGTCCTTTGGCTAAAATGATTTACGAGAAAAATATTTTAAGAAATGATTTTCAAAGAAAGTCTTGCCCCAAAATGCTTGCTTACTGAGTTATCACTCATATTTTGTTTTCCCAAACCTTAGACAAGTAGTGAGAAACTCAAGGGGTCAACAGACCTAAGTAACAAAGGAAGGTACGAAGTAGTACCCAGGTGGGCTAAAAAGATTAGCCATAGTGAGTGGAATGCTATGAATGAAAATTTTCAGGTATGTTGATGTATATGTGAACTTGTTTAAAGTTCTGAGTTTTAGGTGAACTAATGATTGAATAGATGTATGTATGCAATGGAAATATCATGATTAGATCAAGAGGACCTTTAATATATAAGTGCATGTTGAGAAATTAGAAAGGATATGTATAAGTGTACCATTGCTTATGTTATAAATGAATGATGATGAATGAAGAAACGAAAAAAAAATTTAGACGAGTTCCAATTAAGAACCCGCCGCATGATCAGGGCAACAATCCTGATTCACATTTACCAATCGATAGATCTTGAGGTAAGGAAGTGACGTCTCGGTTTGGGGCGCCACAGAAAAACCACCTCAACAAACTGTACAAGCAGTGAAGAGGTAACCTCCAAACTAAATCATTCAAATACCAAGTCTATTTCTCTTCTACATATGATTGTCTCAAATGTGTTGAATTTGAGGAACTACAACAAACATATGATTCATTATATGATGAAATAAAGAAACTAGGAAATAAATTCATAATAAAGAAAAGACAATGTGATTCAGTTATTATTGTGAATGAAAAGCTAGTTGAAAAGGTCGACCACTTAACAAATGAAAATAGTACTTTAACTAATGAGGTGGAAAGACTGAATAAAGAAAATGAGTCCTTAAATGAATCATTAGCTAAGTTCTCTAATCAGAAAAAAGTGTGAAAATGTTCTTGCACATGACCACCTAGAACAACAAAAGAGGACTCGCATATTCCACATTTGAAAAAGTGAAAACAGTAAATCAAATGTTCCAAAGTTTGTTAAAAATCAAACCAAGCTCACTTTTCTTAAACCAGGAATGAGTCATGTCACTTGGACAAAAAGACCAATCTGGGAACCTCCTACTACATGGATTCCCACTCCAAGACTTCCAGGGGCATGCAATTTCTGTAACAAGATGGGCCACAAAATTTATCAATGTAAAATAAAAAAATTATATAACCATGGTGCAAAACTAGTTTGGGTACAAAAAAGCATTGGATTTATGTCTTCCAAAGTAGAACAATGTAGACTCCATTGGCTCACTAACCCAAATGGACCCATAAAATAGGTACCAAAGAGATAAACACTACATGATTTTGTTTTACAGGTATGTCTTAAAGCAAAGGCCAGCAACATATGGTTCATAGACAGTGGCTGCTCAAGACATGACGGGAGAAAGATGATTATTCCACAAAATCAAATCTTGTAGTGAAGGGATTATTGCGTTTGGAAATAATGAGAGAGGTATAATAAAAGGTAAATGAAATATTTATGATATTTCAAATGCATGTATTGAGGATGTACTATTTGTTGAATGACTCAAATATAATTTAATGAGCATTAGTCAACTATGTGATAAAGGCTATAAAGTTCTGTTTAAATCTTCTATATGCAATATTTTTGATGAGGATCACATAGTTTTTAGCAGCAAAAGACATGAAAATGTATATTTGGTTTATGTTGATGAACTTGATGGAAAATGTTTCGTAGCCATTGAGAATGATCCATGTATATGGCATAAAAGGCGTGGACACATAAATATGTCAAATATTAAGACTTTGTGGAAAAAGAGCATAGTAGAAAGATTACCAAAACTCAAATATGACAAAGATAAAATCTACAAAGCATGTCAACTATCCAAGCAACCTAAAATGTCATTTTTCTCTAAAAAGAAAATTTCAACAACTAGGCCACTTGAACTATTACATATGGATCTATATAGGTCATCTGACATTTTGACTCTTAGAGGGAAAAAGTATGTGTTTGTCATTATTGATGATTTTTCAAGATTTACATGGATAATACTTTTAGCTAGCAAAGATGAAGCCTTCTCAATGTTTGTTACTTTTACAAATTTGGTGCAAAATAAAAAGCAAAATACAATCATATCCATTAGAAGTGATCATGGTGGATAATTTGAAAACAAACGGTTTATAGAATTCTGCAAGAGAAAGAAATTCACCATACATTCTCTGCACAAAAGAATCCCCAACAAAACAGGGTAGCTGAAATGAAAAATAGAACATACAGGAGATGGCTAAAACTATGCTAAATAAAAATAAACTATCCAAAATGTTTTGGGGTAAAGCTGTAAGTATAACATGCTATGTACTAAATCGAGTTACCATAAGTAGGGGTGCAACTTGGGTCGGGTAGGTCCGGGTACGGGTGGAACCTACCCTTACCCGTTTTGGCAAAACCTCTACCCTACCCTATTTTAAACAGGGTCGGTCCGGAGCCTACCCTACCCAATTTTCTCAAGAGCGGGTCGATTCCGGTTCGGTTCCAAAATCGGTTCCTAAAACATGATTTATTTGCAGCAACACAAATTTAATAATAAGCACGGAGAGAAGATAGTGCTTCTAGGCAGGGCTAATTGCAGTTCTGTCCTAAGATATTACCGGAGTATTACTTTGCACTATCAACCCATTATGAAGAACAATACGCACTAAACAGTTGGAATATGGAATTTATCATTTCAGAAATCCAGGCAAGCAAACAAATAAAACTAAAGGAGGAATTTTTCTGCTGTCAAACTCAAAATAGATAAAAGAAATAAGAATGAAAACTATGAGTAATTTGCAATGAATTGCCTCTTCAGATGTTGAGGAGAAAATTAAAATCATCCAGCTTTGGTGGCGGGCATTGCAAAAAAAGAAATCTATTCACGAGGTTAATAGTGCAATGTCTGATCTAAAACAAGATGCCAGATGCCATTTATCGGACCAACATTGCAGTGAGATCCAAAGAGGTAGGAATAATGCTGTCATAGCATTTTGATCATTATTTCATTGTAGAATGAACTCATATGTAGTTTCTATTTTGAGAGTCGTGAGTTTCAGAAGGTGCAAAAATCAGTTTAACTCATTCAGCATGCTGCAAGGTTGTGGATCAAACAACGACAGCGTAGGAGACTAGGAGTACTGTACTAATGAGATCAACCATGGTTTCCCCAAAATATGAAAGGGCCTTTTCTGCACTTGAAATACAGCTTGAAAGACCAGCATTTTTGGTGCGGAGAACTGACAGAGAACCTGGGAAAGGATTTGCAAACGGACTCTACAAATCACATCCACAAGATCTGTCAACACTTTCTGATCCGGCCAAAACACAGAGCAGATAGCAGCTGTACGAAATTTGTTGCTGCTGTAGAGAGAGAGGGAGAGAGAGAGAGAGATCACTTGTTGCTGCCGTGGAGGGAAGGCTAGGCTGGCTACCTATGCCGATGCCACTGCCGATCTTCTGCCGCCCGCCGCAGATGCCGTGGAGGGAAGGCTAGCTGTGCCAGCGCCGATCTTCTACCGCCGCTGCCGATCTTCTGCCGTATGTCGCCTGCTGCAAAGGAGAAACAGGATGCCGTGGAGGGAAGGGGCGAAGGGCGGAACAGCGGAAGGCTAGCTCGTTGTCGGCGTTCGAAGAAATTAGGGATTTAGAGTTACCGATTTAGGTTAGGTATTATATATATATAATATAATATAAAATCCGGGTCGGTTCCGGGTACCTAGAACCGGAACCGACCCTTACCCGAAACTGACCGGGTCGACCCGCGGGTACCCTACCCAAGTTGCACCCCTAACCATAAGAGCAATCTTGAAAAAGACCTCATATGAATTATGGAAAGGTAGAAAATCAAATATTTCATATTTTCATGCTTTTGGATGTACTTGCTATATGCTGAATAATGAAAAAATAAACTTAGGAAAATTAGATGTCAAAAGTGATGAAGCAATATTTCTTGAATATTCATTAAATAGAAAAGCATATAGAGTTTTCAATAAAAGAAATCAAGTAGTAGAAGAATCAATACATGTTATATTTGATGACTCCAATCTTAATCCACCAAAGGAGGATGAGCTAAGTGATGCAGATGAAACATGAAAGAATCCCGAAAGCAACAATTGAAACAACAAGGAGAATCGGAAACAAAGCAAGAGCAATCCACGGATGAAAAGGTAAGTGAAGGTAATGATTCTTACAAACCCCCAATGGATTTAAAATTTAAAAATGACCATCAAATTTAAAAGTTATTGGCAATATATATGAAGGAGTAAGAACAAGAAGATCTAAACACAACATTTGTGAAGATTTTGCTTTTGTGTCTAAAATAAAATCAAATTCAATTGACCAAGCTCTTAATGATAAAAATTGAATTTTGGCAATGCAAGAAGAGCTAAATCAGTTTGAAAGAAATCAAGTATGACATCTAGTTTTTAAACCCAAAGATTGCACTATTATTGGTATCAAATGGGTTTCCAAGAACAAACTAGATGAAAGTGGACTTGTGGTGAGAAACAAAGTCAGACTTATAGGCAAAGGATATTTTCAAGAAGAAGGAATTGATTTTGACGAATTATATGCTTCGGTGGCTAGATTGGAAGCCATACGTATCCTACTAGCCTTTGATTCTCACATGGACTTTAAATTGTTCCAAATGGATGTGAAAAGTGCATTTTTGAATGTACATATAAATGAGAAAGTATATGTTGAACAACCTCCCAGTTTTGAAGAGAATAATCAATGAAAATTTATTTTTAAATTAACTAAAGCACTGTATGGACTTAAACAAGCTCCAAGAGCTTGATATAAAATGTAAAATAAATTTTCGATTGATCATGATTTTCAGAGAGGAAAAGTTGATACAATACTGTTTATCAAATACAATGACAAAAATATATTAATTGTTCAAATTTATGTGGATGATATTATATTTGGTGCTACTAATGAAATTCTATGTCAAGAATTTTTTGAGATTATGCAGAGTGAATTCGAAATGAGTATGATGAGCGAGCTAAACTTCTTCCTTGGACTGCAAATTAAGTAACTAGTAAAAGGAATTTTCATAAATCAGTCCAAACACGTCAAAGAAATGCTCAAGAAGTTTGGAATAAAAACAGCAAAGGGGCAAACACACCCATGAGTTCAACCATCAAAATTGACAAGGATAAAAAAGGTAAATCAGTTGAACAAAAGTTGTATAGAAGCGTGATAGGATCTTTATTATATTCCACTGCATCTATACTGGATATTTTGTTCAGTGTTTGTAGGTTTTCAAGATTTTAATCATGTCCTAAAGAATCATATTTAATAGTTGTAAAAAGAATTTTTAGGTATTTAATCAATACTACTAATCTAGGTGTATGGTATCCAAAGAGTTCAACATTTGATCTAATCGGCTACTCAGATGCGGATTTGGCCGGTTACAAAGTAGATAGAAAAGTACTAGTAGAACATGTCAATTTTTTAGAAATATGATGGTCTCGTGGTTTCAAGAAAAAACAAACTAGTATTGTTCTATCTACTGCGGAAGCCGAGTACATTACCGTTGGAAGTTGTTGTTCCCAACTACTTTGGATGAAACAACAACTTAGAGATTATGAAATTGGATATAAAGATATACTAATTAGTTGTAATAATTTAAGATCAATATTTTTAACCAAAAATTATGTACTGCATTCTAGAACTAAACATATAGATGTGAGACATTATTTCATTAGGTAACATATTGAAAACCATGATATTTGCTTAGAATATGTTAAAACTGAAGATCAAATTGCAAATATTTTTACCAAACCATTAACAAAAGAATCATTTTACAAAATTAGAAATGATATGAGAATGATTGATATTGATTCATAACTTAGACATATGAAATCTTGTAATTAAAAAGGAGGAGGTAGAAAATAGAAAGCTTGATGAACTTGGGTCAGAGGAGCCAAGTCAACTCCACTTATCCCAAGTTGTGAAACCCTGACCTAAGTAGGAATCATGTATATGCACTTGAATGATTTATGTATGATTGATTTATTTATAAATGAATTATTTGTCATTTTTATGATTTGTTGCAATTAGGTCAGTGGTTATGAATGTTGTTTAAATTTATCAACTTAAGACAATGTGGATTAATATGATTGAAGTAACAAAATGAGGATGGATAAACATTAGTATGCCATGAAAAATTAGTTAAATTCCATAATGTGATTAATGGAGATTAGGAAGCTAATTATAGAGCCAAGTTGGAAAATTCATAACTTGATGGTCTTAAGGCGGATTAAGATGAAAATTTAAGGAGAAGTACATAATTTCGTGCTTAATCATATGGGAAAATTAGATTTTGAAAATTTTGATGATAATTGATCGTCACCGTCCAAAATTTAAAATGATCATAACTTGAGTTAGAAAGATCGGATTAAGATGAAATTTGAAATGGACAGCTAAAATTATGAGATCAAGGTTATGAATGGATTGGATCATGCAAATGATAATGGGATTAGAGCTGCACAAAATTGGATCAATCCTTTTCACTTTTCATCCCAAAAAATGATTAGCATTTATGTTAAAAATGAGTAAAATAATCAAATGAATAAAGACGAAATTGAGGTGTCAAAAGGAGGTAAATTGTAGAGTATTTTATGAATTACTAAAATGGAAAAATTTCTGCAATTATCTCATAAATAAATGCTAAATTAAGTAGCTCAAAGGAGCATAGCTTATGTGGCAGGTATGGACGTCCAAACAGTCCATTAAGTTGGATTTTGTGAAATATTTTTTAATAAAATATCTGCCCAAAGTCAGCTGTGAGTTAATGAGGATAAATGTGCATTAAATTAAAGTAAAAAATTCATAATTAAAAATAGCAAATCCAGGTCATTGAGATGAAATGGAAAAATGGACAGCAAGGGTGCATGAAGGTGATGTGGACGGTATGGCAGCCTTTGAGGATTTTTGTGATTTTTTTTAATTATTCTAAATTGACCCTAAGTAGGCTAATTACTAGGTAATTAAATGTACATTAATTTAAAGCTACAAAATGGTGAACAAAAATTTAAAAAGGCAGCTGGAACAAGGACGTGAAGATGGACAACAAGATGGAGCAGCAATATGGACCGTCCAAACTGCTGACGATTTGATTTTTTTTAATTTTCTAAAAATACTAAATGCATGCCTAATTAGCCTACCTATTAGGATATATAAATATGCATTAAAAAGGCTGCAAAATTCGTTGAAAAAAATGGAAAAGCAGCAGCTACATGGGACGTGATCAGTGGACAGCTTGGTGATGATTAATGTATAATTGTTAAATTTTTATTTAAGAAAAATGTAATTTAAATGGCCAAAATTTGACATTTCAGCAAGGGAGATAAGTATACATTAAAATAATCCCAAAATGATGTGGCAAGTGGGGTCCACAAGCTTGAAATTCCAGCTACATCTCAAGGGGGGATGTCCATATGTATGGGTATGAGAAGTTAGAAAACATTCAAGGAGTTTAAGCCCCTTTTTTCCAGTAATGCACGTTCCCCTCTCCCAGAAAATTTGAATCCAAGAACAAGGGAAGAAAAAGGAAAAGAAAAGGAGGAAATTAGCTAAAGAAGTTGAATTTAAGTGCTACTCAATCCAAGTAAGTATATATTTGAGTTTGAATGATTTAAATCTAGTTTTTCTAACTCAATTTATGGGATGTGAATATGATTCATAATGAAATATTAATAGAGGATTTATGATGCCCTTAATTAGGTTATTAAATGAGAATTAAATGGCAAGTATGCAATTAAGAGTTCAAGTGGAAGAAGAGGGTGATTAGTGTTAAGTATGAACTCTTAAATTAGCTGAAACTTGCTTGAATTTTTGTGTAATATTGCTGTATTATTAAGTTGATATGATTACATAATGATTCATATTTAGATGTTGAATATATGTTGAATTTAGTATGATTTATGAATTTTAGAAGGAAGGCTAATTAGGGTTACTCTTAAGACCCGAATTTCATGTTTAAATGTTGAAAAGGATACATGAAGTAGTTTAAATAAATTATGGATGAATTATAGGGTAAAATAACCTAAATATAGGTTACTTTAGACTTGAAAAAGGGCTTAGTAATGACTGCTCAAAATCGGATTTTTAAAGGGTTAATAGATGGACGTCCAAAGGAGGGGTAGAAAGGTACCCCACATGCATGAAAAGTTGTTGTTTTGTAAGCAACCTATATATGGATTTTAAATATATAAAAATACTCTGAATTTGGGTTAAGAAAAGTGAGATTAATTTCTGGAATCAAATGGTTAAAAATCTGTTTAGATTTGAGCATCAAAAGAGACGTTTAAAGTGTAAAAATCGGGTTCCAAAGTTGTTGCTTTTGGAACCCTAAAATTAGTGGATTAAAAATCTGTGAAAATACACTAAATAAGTATTAATTGAGGTATATAATCATGCTGAATTAGAATCCAAGTTGCTGATTTGAAAAATTTTAAGAAACACATGAATCATGCATTGAGAAATGAACATATGTGAAGTAATGAGTATGATAAATTGATAAATGAGTTATGTAAATTGATAAAATGAAAAAATGCATAAAAATATGATGGAAACATGTGAAATTTATTGCTGTTTAGATAACCCCAAAATTTGAGATTAATATATGGGGTTTAGGACATTAATTAGGTGCTTTAAAATAGGCACAATATGTCAATTATGAAAATATGTGCAAAATGACAAGTTTGAAGTTTATCACTTCATATGATGTATAATGAATGATTAATGAATATATTATAACATGTACAAATGTTACCCTAAATATGGGAATTAAATGTGTGATGTAATGAATGGTTGATACATAAGTATGTTATGTACGTATACCCGACTTGGGATTCAAGTAGGCTATGAATATTTATGAAAATGGGTTGAAAAACTAAGTGAATACAAGCAAATAAAATTTACATGAATGCTATGTCATTCTTTCATGTATAGGCAAAGGAAAAGAAAAAGTTGACCCAGAAAGCTCTCGCGAACAAGGTAAGCAAGCTAATTTTCTAAATGATTTTTATTTCTTAAATTACTCTGAAGTAATTGTAAATGATGTTTTGACTTCTTTTATTGGTTTAGCAAATATTATTTGAAATTTATTTCTAAATTTTTAAGGATAGTCATTCTTTCGTTCACTATGTATTGATAATTGATTTACATAACTGCTTTGTTAAATATGAAAATTACTGCTTTATAAAATTACGCAAGGAAAATCATGCTAGCATGTCGTGGATAAATTCATGTTCACAATGCATGAGGTCTACCTTAAAGGTGTAAGTGGACCGATTGTCCCCCTTTGGTATGGCCAAGTCGCTAAATAGGCCAAGGGCCAGCGGCGCCTCCCTGGATGGGAGAAGATGATGACGGATGGTCGTGTAGCTAGCTTCCATCCTAAGAGATCATGATACATTTCATCTCATTGTCATGATATATCCCCGAGGGGGTATAATGTTGTTTTCCAAAAAGTTTAACGTAAAAAAGTTTCTGCTCCGCAGGTAGTTGATCACTGGATAAGTGTCTCTACTGCATGGAGAGAAACGTTTTTAAATAAATATGCTTTTAAAATGATTTGCCTGAAAAGATATATAAAGCTTGCTTATTGAGTGTACAACTCACGTTTTGTTTTTCAAACTCATAGACAGGTGAATAAATGAAAGAGATGAGGAGCATGAACTAGGCAAGAAGAATGTGCAGACCCTATGAATTTTAATATGTGTTGTTTATGGTTAATGGAATGTAATGTGACTTAACATTTTATGATCTATGTGATGTTCTGTATTTTATGAACATACAAATTATGGATGATGGGCATGTTATGAAATTTTATGATTATATAAGAAATGAAATGTGTATATTAGGTCAAAGATGACATGAAAGAAGATTTGATGGAAAATAACAAGAAATTAATTAGTAATAAGCTATAAATAATTGGATAAATATCCGTTAAATCCCGCCGTGTGACAGGGCAACAATCCTGATCACATTTACCAGTCAATAACGATCCCCAGGTAAGGCTCAGGGTGTGACGCTCGGTTGGGGGCGCCACATAAGTTGACTTCACCGAAGTCGACTTCGACCCCGACTTAGGGTTCAAAATCGACTCTGGAGCCGACGGTTCGGCTACCTTGCCTACAAGAGATAGGAATCCGAGTTTTTCCTCATTTCTCTCGCATTTTTTCATCTCTCTCATTTCTCCATTTCACTCTCTCTCTCGAATCCACTTAAGAATCCTTTCTATTCTCCATCCTAAATCCTTCACCCTTTTTACCACCAAGATCTAGCTATTCTAAAATCCATGGCACCCAAAGCGGTCTCCAAGCCCAACAAGCTACCCATTTCAAGACCGTCCCAATCACGACTTGAGGAGGATGTGCCTCGTAGTCAATGGACCCCATCTAAGAGAATCTGGGAAGAAGCTACGGCGTCTACAGGCCAATGGGTTCGGTTCCATGCAAGTAACTCATCCACTTCAGCTCTCAGAGAAGAGGAGAATGTAGAATCAAGTGATATTTCCGAGTTGGAAGTAAAAAGGAAGGGGACCCGAACTCAACGGGGCCAAGTTCTTAAAATACCTACAGATTATTTCATAACCTAATGCCAGCATAGTAGGTTCTGTAGGCATTTTTATGAGAGAAAAATTTTTGTGCCCAAAATCATTGATTTCAAATTCCTGCACGAGTATGAGTTTGGAATAAAGGAACTATTGGATTTTCAAGGGTAGATCGGGTTGCTGAAAGAGGATGATAAGATATATCCCAACCTGACCAGACTGTTTTATTATTTATGGGATCAAAAATATCTCAATATATATGTTAAAGGAGTTGAGAAAAATCTGGGGCACAGACATCGAATCAGCAAAGGGTATGGTATTAATTTACTTACTAACATTCTGGGCGTGCCAAGAGACAACAAACCCCTCCCTGAGGGCCTATCCCTCACACAGATGTACAACCAGCTCACAAACAACAATAAATATCATCCCGGGATCAAGTTCCTGCACTATATAGACCTATCCCCGAGACTCAGGGTCTTGCAGCTGTTGATTGCCCATTGCATTTACCCCAAGGGAGGCGGCCGGAATCAACTCAATCCCCAGAAAGCTGAAATCCTATGGAAGGTTGCAAATAGGGTCAAAGTAAGTCTTCCTAGGCTGTTCTTGGAGGCTCTTGAGCTAAAGGAGTATCCATAAGGAGTTCTACCATATGGAACGTGGATTACCAAAATCATTGCTCATTATAATGTTGATTTGGATGGCGAGTTGTCTGAAGTGCTAAAACCAACAAATGTCATCAACCGGGCCCTCCTGACTCGTATGAAGATTGATTTGGAGGCGTTTCGGGCTAATCGGCTAAGGGAAAGAATGAGAAATGAATTTCAAGACATTCCTGCTCAGCCAGAAGCCGAGGATGCTCGTCTTAAGGGGGAGGATCTGCCCCGACACAATTCCATTTCATCTCCACCTCCAGCACCTACCGCTCTCGCATCGCTCGTATCACCCGCATCACACGGATCATGTTCTCCTCATGGATCACGAGCCATCGATCATTTCGCCCGCTCCCGAGACCAACCATTCACATCAAAGGCTATATTAGACTACTTACAATAGATGGAAAGCCGGATATCACAGGAGTTGGGGAATATAAACATTGCCTTGATAGAAATGCACGGCCGACAGGACAAGCTAGACTAGGAAATGATGGCTATCAAGTATCAACTTACCTTGGGTAGTCGTCGTGGTCGACCATTCCTAGCCTTCCAGATTTCGATCCATATTGGGGCGAGTCAGTCAGAGCTGAACCCACCATTCAGGCCCCATCGTCTCCATTATCATCGGCTTGCACCCGACCTATTCCTCCATCCTATCCTGTCTCTTATCCCACCATGGCCTTCCAATTTCATGAGTCTTGGTTTCCTTACATCCCATTTTGATGCCTTGACAAAAAGGGGGAGAGAGAGTAGGACTACTAGGACTTAGAATTTTGTTTGGGTTGGGTAGTTTATATTTTAGAATCATTTTTGTATGTATGACATGAACTTGAATGAAAATTCCTATTTTTTAGTGCAAACTGTATGATTTGAAATGAACATGCTTACTTTTGTATAAAACGATATGTCACTTAAATGAAATATGTCATTTTGTGTAATCAACATAATATGTTGATATAAAATGTTAAATGGAACATGACATATCCCTTATATAACAAAAATGAAAGGTTTATCTCAAATTGATTTTGTCAATTATCAAAATGGAGATTGTTGGAATTTAAGGCAAATTAAGTACAATCCATGTTTTGATGATTAACAACTCAATTTGAGAATTATTTAAGTACTAATATGGTTGCTAAGTGATCCCAAGGTTTATAAAATTAAAGTTCAAAGGATAGCAGGTCAAGTCGCAATGCCAAGTCGACTCAGGCATCAACTTAGGTCAAGTCGATACCCAAGTCGACTTAGAATGCCCAAAAATCGACAGAGCTGAAATTGGGACTCCAAAACAGACGAAGTCACAACTGAACTCGACTCTACTTATGACATAGGTGAAGTCGCAACTCCAAGTCGACTCCACCTGCAACTTGGGTAAGCCTCGGATACAGACTCAGAAAATGTCAGAATTAAATTATACTTCAAGTCGACTCCGTCATGCGACTTGGGTGAAGTCGTATCTCAAGTCGACCCTAGTATGCGACTTGGTGAAGTTGTAATCCAAGTCGACTCAAGCCTGCGACTTAAGTACAAAGCAACTTCATATTGCTTCTAAGACTCCTAATTAGAAGATGGAAATCAAAATCAAGAAGTAATGACAATCATGAATTAAGGCCACTAAAAAAGATTTCTTTCAAGAGACTAATGTATTGCACAACTGAAGCATCATAATACATATCAAGGACATCTAATGAAGATCCAAATACTTAAAAAGAGAAGAAAAGAAAGCCAAGCACAACATGTAGATCATAAGCAAAGCTTTGAAGTTCTAACAAGACATATGGCTGGTGAAGTCGCACCCGAAGTCCACTCCACTTGTGACTTGGGTCAAGTCTGAAACCAAGTTGACATGAGCTTGGAACTTGAGCTAGAGACAGAAGGTTGAAGTCTCTTCCGAAATCGACTTCAGTTTATGACTTGGGTGAATTCGCACTCGAAGTCGACTCCACCCTGCGACTTAAACGAAGTTGCATCCCAAGTCGACTTCAAGTGCGACTTGGCTCGCAACGGTCGGAAAAATTCGATTGTTGGCACATTAAATGCGCGCCACCTACCACCAAATATTTGAATTTACTTCTCATTATTTAAGGAGCATCAAGTGAACGTGAAAGGAGTTGGAAAAATATTGAATGAGCTCATCTTCCACTCTTTCTAGCAATTAAGTGATCTACAAGAAGAACATTGCATTCAAACTGCTGAAAGTTTAACTGTCTCATTTACAACTACTTCTACAAGTTCGTCTACGCACTCAAATCTGCCTACACAATCTGTAACGTGTAGATCACTTGTTATTTATTAATTATTTATTTTTCCCACTTGGTTTAGTATTGGAGGTTGATACCAAGTGAAGGTAAAGTAGCGTGTGATTAGAGTGGAATTCGTCACCTACTTGTGCTGAAATTATATATGCCTCCTAAAGCTAGAATCTAGAAAAGAGCGGATGCTCTAAACTGTACTGACAATATAATAGTGGAACACAAGACGCAACAGGTGTGTGCTTGGAAGAGTGGAGTAGGGAAGGTTGCCCGAACCACTATATATTGATATCTCTTTATGTGGTCTGTTTGCTTGTGTTTTATATTTCTACTGCACCTTCTCATTCTAACTCGCTGGACGTTTCATTAAGGGGATTAAATTTACAAGGGGAAAAGTTTATAATTAAGTAAAAAAATTTTAAGTACCCAATTCACCCCTCCTCTCTTGGGTATTGCCATAAACTCAGGACCAACACTCTCATCCTTGAACTAGAATCAAGAGCATAGAAAAAGGATCAAGCAGACAAATCAAATACAAATTGTGATGGGCAAAATACAAGGCAACAAATGATATCATCCAGAAAATATGGGAGGAAGAACCTCATGATCATCAAAGAAAGATTGAAAAAATTATGAGAAAGGTCTAGAAGTGTGGTAAAGAATTGATGGAATGGAACAATAGGATAGGAGGCAATATCCCAAAAAAGATCCAACGGTAGCAACAAAGACTACAGGCACTGAAAAAGTGAAGGCAACGAATGAGAGAGATAGGTTATAGAATAAGAGAGAATCATAAATAGCTTATTAGAAGATGAGGAAGTAATGCAGAAGTAGCAAGAAAAAGTTCTTTGGTTACAAAATGGGGATAAAAACATCGCCTACTTCCACAGAGCAGCTTTAGAAAGGAGGGAGAATTATATAGATTTTTTGAAGAAGGAGGAAGGAAGGTGCATTGAGGATCTAAAAAAGGGAAAGAAAAATTGGCCCAAAGATACTTCAAAGAATTATTCTCATCAAAGTTTTTGGGAATTTCAAATGATGTCACAAATCTAATCTAAAATTGTGTTTCCCTACTCAACAATCAGCTTCTAACAAGGATATTATTAAAAGAGGTGGAGAAAGAAGTGAAAGAAATGAGTCCAATGAAGGCACTTAGTCTGGATGGTAGGGTTTTATAAAAAAAAAACTAGAACTATACGGGGAAGGAGATATTTGAAGCTTGTAAGAACTAGTTAAAAAAGACTTCAGACAAAGAGCAGACTAATGCACTCAAGGCGATTAACCAAACCACAGTTGTTCTAATTCCAAAAAAGAGGGGTGCCTCAAGGATTACAAAGTTCTATCCTATCAGCCTATGCAATGTCATTTACAAGATTTTGTCACATGTCTTAATGAATAGATTAAAGCTATGCTTGCATAAAGTTATCTCAGAGGAGTAAATGTTTTTATCCTACAAATGCTTATCACAAATAATATATTGGTAGATGTTGAAGTAGTGCATGTTTTTTAAAAGAAAGAAGAGCTGGCAGAAATGAAGAGATGACAATCAAACTATATATGGTAAAAGATTACAATTGGGTTGTGTGAGAATTTATTTTGTAGGTGATGAAAAGGAAGGGTTTTAGTGAAAAATGGATCCAACGTATGATAAGCTATTTGGCCTCAGTCTCGTTTAGGATCTCCATCAACGGATCTATGATTTCTCCATTCCTACTAAGTAGAGATTAAGGCAAGGAGACCCTCTTTCTCCCTACCTCTTTCTATTTTGCACTGAGGGAATGTCATCGTTGATCAAGAAATCTTACTTTAAGGAAGATTTGAAAGGTGTCAAGATCCACAGAGATGGCCCAAGATTAACTTATCTCTTCTTTTCTGACATCTTATTATTCATATAGGCAAATAAAAGGGAAATGGGAAATATCCCTCTTCTTGAGTACTATTCCTTCATTTCTATTTTTTTAGCAGAAACGCAAGAGGGGAGAGCAGAAGAGAAGTCGAAAGAACAATTGGTGCAAAGAACAATCAAGTGGACAGATACCTAGGTCTTCTAGTATGGTTGGAAGGAATAAAACTAAGGTCTTTCAAGGAATAAAAGAAATGATTTGGGAGAGGATCCAAGAATGGAAAAGCAACTTAACATCCAGTGGAGGAAAAGAGGTGCTACTCAAAACTATGACACAAGCTATCCTAAGCTACTCAATGAATTTATTCTTCCTTCCGAGGAGGGTATGCCACGAACTAAACTCTATCATGTTTAAATTTTGGTGATGTGACAAAGAGGGTAAAAGGAAGATTAGTTGGATTGCTTGGAGGAAGTTATGCTTACCAAAGGAAGAAGGAAGACTGAGTTCTAGAGAGCTAATAGCTTTCAACAGGGCCTTAATTGCACAACAAGCATGGCGCTTAATGACCAAACTAGATGCTCTTAATGATAAAATTTTAAGAGGGAAATACTTCAAAATTGGAAACATATTGGAAGGTAGAGTTGGGAATGGTTGCTTATACATTTGGAGAAGCTTAGTGAATATATTACCCTTAATTCAGCTGGGAATGAAGTGGAAGGCGGCAAATGGAGAAAAGATTAGATTCTTCTCAGACTTATGGGTAGCAAAAAGGATTGAAATAGTGGAACCTCTCCCTACTGAGATCAATGTAAACCAAACAGTGGCCTTCTTCATTAATGAAGAAAGAAGAGAATGGAATGGGGAGGAGATAAAGAGAGCTATTGGGGAAGAAGGATGGGAAATGATAAGAAGCATTCCTATTCCAAATAGGGGGGGTAGAGGAAAGTTTCTACTAGAACCTATAACTAGATGAGAAATTCAGTGAGTGATCCACATACCACTTAGCACACAAAGAGAAGCTCTACGAGAAGGAAAATCAAGTGGTTGCAAGGAAAAAGTCGGCAGTGAATAACATGGTAAAAAAGATTTGGGAAGATATATGTTCTAAAGAAGATCTAACACCTTAGATGGAGATTGTTAAGAACTTCCCTCCCAACAAGAGAAAATTAGCTAAACAAAGGAATCAACTTGGAGACACATTGCCCCCTATGTGTGGACAAAATACAATGGAAAACAATCTCCACATCTTTTGGAAATATTTAAAAGTGCAACACATCTTCAACATTCCAGCCTTGAACCACATGACCAGCAAAATTTTCTAAAGCCAAATGGAGGTTTTGGAAGTAGCATGTCCAAGTAATGACCTTTCCCTCTTAGCATTGTACATCATTAGCTGTTGGTATATCTGGTATTATAGAAACATAAGGGTAATGGACAAACAGGCGGATCCTTACAGGATACAATTCAATGGTTTAAAGCATACATCCACCAATGCTAGTCATCGATTCTACTTCATGCAGGGGGCTTAATGAACCAAAGTTATTCAACAAGGTGGGAAAAACCAAGGAGAGGTACTTGGAAGGTAAATGTGGATGTTGGCAACAGAGAGGAGAGACATTTAGTGGGCTATGGAGTTGTGATAGAGATTGGAATGACTCCTTTATAGAAGCAAGAATATGGAATGAATGGGGACTCCCAAATCCACTAAAACAAGAAATCAAAGCTATGCTCTTAAGAATGAGATGGTTGCTAGAATGCCACATCCAAATTGCAGTTGTGGAGTTGGACTCCCATATCTCAATCTTATAGCCGCAAAATGATGTTGAGATCCTATTAACTTATAGAGAACTGATTGAGGGCATCTGTGATCTTTGACTTCGCTTTGAGCACATCAGCTTCTAGCACGTCCTAAGAGAAGGAAACCAAGCAGCCCATTACTTAGCAAAAATGACAGTAACTGCAAAGGGTGATGATGCAATATGGAAAGAATAAGCTCCAACCAACATTAAAAATCTACTTGGTACAAACAATCTACTTTGTTGATTCTTTTGGGTTTTTTAGCTAGTTTTCTCTCCCTCTTCTCTTTGTAAATAGAAATGTGAGTAGAGCGAGTGTTGGGATGCCATGCAATTTAGTCTTGTGCCCTAAAAAAAACCTTGATTATGCCCAAAGGCCACTAGTGTATTTGATATATAGTAAAAACACTAGAGGTTGAATATTAGGTGGGAAGCAGATCTAGCTGATATCAACACTTCCACATATGAGATCATAGCCAAACTCACATTTTATATTATTTTGGACAATGGGTATGCGTGTCGGTGCAATTGGAGGACTAAACAAATTACCAAAAGAGTTTCTTAGTTCTCACCCTAAAATATATCATTCCCCCATCTATTAAATGAGGTGGAATATGTGCCTAAGTCTTCAATAATTATTATATACAATCCATATTAATGTAAATATGGATACATCAAGATAGATTAAATAAGTTAATACAACAATGAAGCATCATCAATAGAAAAAAAGACTTCTTTTTTAATTGGCATTTCAAACCTTCTAGGTTTACTTATTTCATTTTCAAATATTAAGGCCTATGTATTTATATTTAAAGCAAGAAACTTTTTGTTTGTTATATTTTGAACTATAATTGCTAACAATAGTAAATTGGGGTTCAATTCCAAACCTATCCATTAAGTTTGACCCTAATTCCAACTATACTCACTAAATTTAAAAACTTCCATTCATACCCACTAAGTATCCTAACGATTCTAGATATTCCATCATACCCACTAAGAATGCTAATGATTCTAGGTATACCAACTTCATAACAGATGTAATGAAGGGAAAACAAAAGATAAAAAGACTAAAATAACTATGAAAAACTTGCCACCACCTTGTGCTTAATGCAATCCTAATAGCCTTCCTCTCCTCTGATGACCTGGATGACATTCTTCTAATCTAACTACGACAACCTCTTCCTCTTCTTAATTCGTCAAAAAGCTTAGTTAATGTGAAACCCTAGTCAGAGTAGAAATCATGTAATTACTATTGAATGATTTATGTATGAATAATGTATTCATAATTGAAGTATTTGCAATTTTTTTAAAGATTTTTGCTGTTAAGTTATTTGTGTGAATGTTGTTAACATTTATCAATTGAAGATAATGTGGTTTGATATGATTGAAATAACATAATGAAGATGGATAAATATTAGCATGTCATGAAAAATTTAATTAAATCTCATAATGTGATTAATGGAGATTAGGAGGCTAATTATAGAGCCAAGTTGAGAAAATATTGAAAAATTCATAATCTGATGGCCTTAAGGTGGATTAAGGTGAAAATTGAGGGGGAAGCACATAATTTTGTGCTTAATCACATGGAAAAATTAGATTATGAAAATATTTATGGAAATTGATCATCACCGTTCAAAACTTAAAATGGTTATAACTTGAGCTAGAAAGATCGGATTGAGATGAATGGCTAAAATTATGAAATCAAGGTTATGGAAGGATTTGATCATACAAATGATTATGGGATTAATCTTGCATGAAATTGTGATTAGTGGTTTTGACTTTTCAAACCAAAAAAGTGAATAGCATTTATATTGAAAATGAGTAAAATAATCAAATGAATAAAGACAAATTTGAGGAGTCAAGAGGGGATAAATTGTGGGGTATTTTGTGAATTACTAAATATGAAAAATTCCTGCAATTATCTCATAATTAAATGCATAATTAAATGGTTCAAAAAGAGCATGGAAGAGGTGGCAACCAAGGACGTGCAAACAACCATATAGTTAAATTTTATGAAATATTTTTTAATAGAATAAATACCCAAAGTCAGCTAGGAGTTAATGAGGATAAAAACGCATTAAATTAAAGTGAAAATTCGGATTTAAAAGGGGCAGATCTGGACCGTTGAAAGGAAAAAGGAAAATGGACAGCAGCATACTGTCATGATGATGCGGACGGTTTAGCAGCCTTATGTATATTTTATAATTTTTTTATTAAGCTAAAATGACCCTAAATGACCTACACTACTAAGTAATTAAATGACTAATTAAATAAAGCTGCAAAAAAATTAATAAGGATAAGATAAGCTGTTGAAAACTAGGACATGTACAGACATCAGAAAATGGAGCAGAAAATTGTGACCGTGCAAGTGACCAAAAATGAGATTTTTTGTATTTTTTAAAAATTGATAAATGCATGGATAATTAGCCTAGGTATTAGGGAATATAAATGTGCATTTAAAAAGCTGCAAAATTCGTTGAAAAAAATTAGAAAATAGCAGCTGTTGTGGACGTGATCTGGTGGACAGATTTGAGATGGTTTAATGCAAGGGATAATTAGCAAATTTTTAATTAAGAAAAAAATAATTTAAATGGTCCACAAGTTGCCATGTCAGCTAAGGGGATATAATTGCATTGGAATTAGCGTAGATGAGGTGGCATGTGGGGTCCACTAGGTGGAAATTTCCAACCATTGTATAAGGATCAAGGGACGTCCATGTGCTTAAAGGATACTTAGAAAATTTCTGCATTTTGAGCTCTCATTCCAGCAGCAACTCACGTCCCCCTTTCATCACTTTTCACACCCTAAAACAAGTGAAGAAAAAAAAGAAAGAAAAAGAGGAGTTAAGTGGAGGAAGTTTGCTTGAGAAGTGGAATTAAGTGTTACTCTCTATACAAGTAAGTGTATGATGAGTTTGAATGCTTTTAAATTGGTTTTTCTAACTCAATTTATGGAGTGTAAATATAATTCATAATAAATCCTTTAATGAAGATTTATTATGATTTTAATTAGGAAATTTAATGAGAATTTATTAGCAAGAAGTGCAACTAAGAGTTAGATGTAAGTAGAGAGTGATTAGTGTGACGTATGAGCTCCTACACTAGCTTAAACTTGCTGAGATTTATATTTAGTATTGCTGTTTTAGTTAGTGGATATAATCACATGACAATTCATGATTTTATGTTGAATATATATATGAAATTTAGTATGAATTATGCAGTGTAGAAGAGAAGCTAGTTAGGGTTTCTTCTAAGACCCAAAATTCACTTCTAAATGTTGAAAATGATATATGAAATGATTCAAATAAATTGTGGATGAATTATAGGGTAAAATACCCTAAATATAGGACATCTTGGACATGAAAAGGGGACCTTTCATGAACTGCCCAAATTCAAATTTTAAAGGGAGTGCGAAGCGGACGTCCAAATGGTGTAAACGGGTACCCTACATATATAAAACGTTGCTGTTTTGAAAATAACTTATATATGGATTTTAAATATGTGAAAATATATTGAATTTAGGTTAAGAAAAGTAGGAATAACTGCTGGAATCAAGTAGATGAAAATCTGTTTAAGTTGAAGTATCAAAAGAGACGTTTAAAGTGTAAAAATCGGATGTCAAAGTTGCTGTTTTTGGAACTTTGAAAATAGTGGATTAAAAATTCATAAATATGTACTAAATAAGTGATAAATGAAGTGTATAAACATGATGAATTAGAAGCCAAGTTGTTTATTTAAAATTTTTTAAGAAATATATGAATTAGTGTTGATAAGTGTACATATGTAAAGTAGTGAGCACGATAAGATGATAAATGAGTTATGTGAAATATTAAAATAAAAAAATATGATAAAATGTGATGGAAAAGCTTGGAATACATTGCTGATTTGTTAATCTCAAATTTTGAGATTAAATTATGGGAATTAAATATGTGATATAATGACTGATTGATATACGTAAGTGAGAAATATATGTATACCCGACTTAGAAGTTAAGCGGGTTATGAATAATTATGAAAATGGGTTGGAAAACTAAATAAATGCAAGAAAATGGAATTTACATGGATATTATGTTACTTTGTCATAGGCAAAGGAAAGGAAAAGGTTGATCCGGAAAGCTCTCACGAACAAGGTAAGCAAGCAAATTTTTCAAATGAATTTCTGTTTACTAAAACTCCTTTGAAATAATTGTAAATGATGTTTTAACTACTTTTATTGGTTTAGTAAATTTTATTTGAAATTTATTTCTAAATTTTTAAGGATGGTCATTCCTTAGTTCACTATATATTGGCAATTGTTTTACATAAATGCTTTATGAATTCTGATAAATTATTGCCTTATGAAATTATGTGAGGAAAAGCATGCTAGCATGTCATGTATAAAAGTCATGTGCACAATGCATGAGGTATACTTCAAAGGTGTAAGTGAACCGATTGTTCCCCTTTGGTGTTACCGAGTCGCTAATATAGGCCAAGGGCCGGCGGCGTCTCCCTGTGTGGGAGAAGATGAAGATGGGTGGTCACCTAGCTAGCATCCATCCTAAGGGATCATAATGCATACATTTCATTATCATTATATATCCTTGATGGGGTATAATGTTGCTTTCCATAATGATTACAAATAAAAGGTTTCTGCTCCGCTCTCTACTAAATGGAGGGAAATGCTTTTGGAAAATGTTGTTTTAAAATACCTTGCTTGAATATATATATATATATATATATATAATGCTTACTTATTGAGTCTACAACTCACGTTTTGTTTTCCAAACCCATAGACAGGTGAAAGAAGAAACTTGGCAAAGAAGCAAATGAAATATCATTAGAGCAAGGGGAAAATTTTTGTAGTCATTATGATATAGAAGAACTTATGTTGAATAGATGTAATTATATTATTGTTTTCATGATGACAACCATGATTATAACATGCAGTGACATCTAATTTAGGAGAATGTTGAAATGTTTTCTTGGACATCATGTTTTGTTAGGTGATGAATGGTTGGAAATGACATTGTTATGCATGAGATGTGATTATGAGGAAATAGACTCCTATGAAAATATATTTAGTTGGATAAATATCCGTTAAAAACCCGCCTTGTGACAGGGCAACAATCTTGATCACGTTTACCAGTCGATACTGATCCCGAGGTAAGGCTTAGGATGTGACGCTTGGGTTAGGGGCGTCACAGTTAATTAATCTAACAACTCTCAATTAAGAAAAAACCATCAACTTGTCTATTACTAAACCAATTGTTCTCAAGAAGAAACAATGCAACCAAATTTTGCATCTATTAGATCTAACTCTGCCTCGTCCTCATCTTCTTTAAATTTAACAACACACGGCCATCGACAATCATGGAATCCACTAGCCAACACTAATTTTATGCCCTTATTCTAGTAGATCCGTATCATTTTCAAATATAAAATTCAATAAAACCGACATTGACACCTTTCCATCCAAATCTCAAAAGTAATGACTCCCTGAAACAAGCTTGCTAGCAACTTCTACAGATCCGATTATCCATGCATCCATGATTGCCTTAATCTAAGTAAGTTCTAATCTAGCAACTATTGTAGAGGTGCACCATCAATCTAGTCTATCTTGCTGACTGACAAGCACATTGAAGACAATAATGATGATAATAGCTCTAAACTGAAAGCCAAAATCAAGGATTGAAATGCCATAGGAAAGGAATTGTGGCCATTGAAGAAACAATGCTAAAGGGGGAATGAAAGAGAAGTATTGAGATGGAGAGGAAAAGCAGATAGCAAGAGGTGGGGCTAGTTGGAAATAAGAGGGTGATGGTGATGTGGATGGTAACAAAAGCATAGCAAAGCCATCAGGGAATGTCAGTGGAAGCTGCAGGTTGTGATGGAAGGAAGAGATAACTCCTATTCCAGCATCATTGAAGATTTGCACATTCCTGATTTGGGGGAGATCTTCAATTTTGAAGAGGGTGACAATATCTAATAGGGGAGGTACTATGGCCACTGGATTGATGACTACAGCTTCATACGATGGGTAGAATATGAGGCCATTGCCGATTTGAGAAAAGGAGAGGTGTTAAAATATACGAAGTTCAATCTAGCCAATTTTCAATGATGGCTATGAAATATAGTGAATATTCAAAATCATTGAAGATGAAGATGGAGATGGTGTTGAGATTTGTCACTTTGATGCTTCAGAGGTTCAATGTAGGGTAATTTAGTCATTTAAAGAAAGTTACCCCAACCTAAAATGCTTCTATTTATTTCTCTTCTATCTTAACGAATATTACAAAATATATATAGAATTACCGAAATATTTTGTAGATATAAATAAAAAATTTTAAGCTTAGTGGATATAATTGGAATTAAGGTCAAACTTCATGGGTATATTTGAAACTAATTTAAAATTAAGAAATAGAAGTTAATTAGTAGAAAATGCCCTCGATGATTTCTCATCAAGGACACTGAATGCCTTTTCCCAGAGCTCTTTTCAGAGTCTACTAACATCTCTACCGTCAACACCACCAAACCCATCTCTATAAATCTTACTATTGTCAAAGAGGAAGACAAAACAAGGTGATAGATTGTTGCCAACAATACTTGTGTCCTTAGGGCAAATGAAGGCCTAACCATTCTCGTGAGTGACTCTACCACCCCATCGACATTCCTTCCCCAAGCCAAGCTCTTGTATTTTGAGAAACAAATGAGAAAATGCAAAGAATGGGTGCAACTATGTTGTGGAATGGAAGAAGGCAAAGCTAGCAAGCCAAGATCTCATCCAAATACCCCTAAAGTAGGCATCTGCTAAGGCAAAGTTGACAAGCTCTTGACAATGCATTGCCAGTTGAGGTTGTTTTCTTATCAACTAGTAAGCACGTGTGGGTGAAGGATAGTGATTCCTCTGTCATGTGAGTGAGTGCAGAAAGATTAAATAGGGGATGTGATAGTAAAGAAGAATTAAGCAAGACATCAAATTTCATTTCCTATTTTTACATGGATGGGGTGCGCATGGACAAGGATGAGATTGAATCTCCCCTTTAAATAATAATTTTCTCATACTGTTAATGTTACGCCCACAATAAGTAATCGAGCTAAGAAAATTGTCTCTTTTGAAAGAAAAAAAAAATCCTCAAACTAGAGGGTTTAAAATGCAAGAAAAAAAAACGAAAAAACGACAAAATGGATGTTAATGTTCCTTTTGCAAAAGTCCGATCAGCAGCTTGTTACGCACATTCACAGGCAAATCTGTTTTTTGTCTCCATAACAAAATACGTAAATCAAGCCTACAAAACACACTTTGGCTTATTGCATCACTAAATGCTAGATGCCAAAATCCCAAACAGAAGAAAAACGCCTTAAGCGGCTTCATTTACATGGATTAAAACACTGGCCACTGAAAACTAATACCCAGAGCTTTATGAGCACTAAGCCTCTTAAACAACTGGAGGAGGAGGAGGAGGAGGAGAAGGCGCAGCAGCAAATGGAGAAAGAGATGTTACAGCTGGGATGAACAGAGGGCCGTCATGTCGTCTGCTACAATCTTGCCATTGCTGCCCATTACATTTCTTGAATAGCAGCCTAGGTCATCCCTGTACCTGTAGCTCTGCTGGGTGGTGGCATTGCCGGAGCGAACCGAGTGCCCCCGGACTTCCATACAACCTTTTGAATTTTGGGTATTGGACAGCATCCAAGAAGAAACTTTGTGGTTCGCAACAACTGAGGACTTCTCATATCTTGTATGAGACAAGTTGGTGCTTGCTAAGTAGCTCTTTCTATTCACAGGCAAAGTACTCGTCCTGATCAGGATCGGATACTTGGATTTATACACCGATTGAGCAAGCAACACCCCCGAATTCCCATCCACCCTTCTCACTTCCATCCTCGCCTTGATCTTCTGCACGGTCTCCTTGAAAGTCCCATTGTTCCTGAACGTGATCTTGTTCTTGAACTTGAGTTCGTGGTGCACATGGGTGAGGATATTTCCCGCCGAGGACTCTACCCGTCCCACGAATTCAGCCTCCCTCTCAGCCTCGATGCTGAATTTACCGTCCAAAACCAGGAAATCCGACTCCCGGGCGATGGACAAGCACGGCGCATTTTGTCGAATAACTCCCGCGCGCACGTAGGAGGAGCCTTGGTCGACCCAAACATGCAAATTTGCATTCACGAGCCAGAACGAGATGCTGTCTGTCACCGATAGGCTGAAGGAATGGCTTTTGCCATCCAGGAGATGGCCGAGAAACGGCGTCAGATCTAGGTCGTATGAAGGTAGACTGAAAGCTCCGATGGCGACGACAGGCTCCCAAAACAAGGGGTTGATGCCGCCGGTAAACACAACGGGGAAGGGAATGACAGAGCCGGCATATACGCTGTCGATTCGCGCCACCACCTGCCGGAATGCGCCGTTCCCGCGCTTCGTTTCCAGATCATTGCGCTCGATGTAGTCGTCCGGCGGATTGGAGTACCAGAACTCGTCGTCCCCGTGGAAGGAGACGCAGATCTCCAAAACAGCCGCGCATGAGTTGGGAGGAATCTCCACCTCCTTCAAATGGCTGTCGGAATTGTTCTCGATGCGGAACCAGTAACCGTCGTCGACGCCGTCGGCGGCGATAGGAATGACGAGATCTGCGGGCTCTTTGTATAGAAGCTCCGACGCAGAATTCCTGCGAAAATCAGGAATTTCTGATCCAAAAAGCCTGATTTTTTCCCCACTCGCGGCAAAGAATTCCAAGCTCATGTTCACGTGGTAGATTCCGGTGTAGTCGTGGTCGACGACGTTCTCGAGCATCATCGAGAGCGTCGCCTCGGGGCGGCGGAGAACGGAGGCGAACCGGCTCACGTCCTTCCGGACGCGCCAGTACACGCCGGCCCTGGTCGGCTCGGCGGTGCTTGTTCGGAGGATCTCGACGCCATCGATCCAGACGGCGGCGATGCGGTCGTACTGTTCGCCGCGGGAGGAGACGGCGAGGTGGAGGACGACAGAGGCCCACGGCGGGGGACAGTTGGAGGGCGGAGAGTACGGGACTGATACGGGCGGAGCTCCGATGGTGTTGCCGAAGTCGTGCTGGAGGAGCGTGAGGGAGCAGGGGGCGGTTTGGTGGTCCCGCGGGACAGGGACAGAGAGCTCGAGATATTCCGCCGGCGCGGATTTCTTGGAGAGCGAGGTGGAGGTGGACATGAGAAGGTGATCGGGAGCGTGCGCGGGAGCATGTGAATGGGAGCTCGCGCAGGGAAGAAGAGAGAGGTGGAGGAGCGAAAGCACGAGTATCGGCATATAGAACTCCAGAGTAACAACCGGCGGCGTCATGAGTGCAGAAGCTCTGCGCTAGTTCATTTGCAACGGCGTTGGTAGCGAAGGGAAGACGATATATGCATTAGAGGTTAGAGCTTAGACGTAGTAACCTATAGGTGAGGAACAGCGGGAAGCCGTTTTGGATTTATTTTCTTGTTTGAACTTCCACAGCGTCAAGTGGTGCACCCTCCAATCACACGTGTCGACATTGTTTATTAAAAAATTCAAATTTGAAATATATGAGATCATGAAAAAATGGCAGATGGTTTAACGGTGTTACCCTATTTTTTGGCCATTCGATGATCAAATCAAAATTTACTCTAAATCTTGCAGATTTTTTGTCTAATACTTTTCTGCAGTGGTACCAAAAATCATTTCGAACAAAATAGACGGGTTACTCCGTGCCGCTTCAAAATATGTGTAATCATATATAAATGGATAATTTGTAAATGCATCTTGACATAATGGCAAATATATTCAGGTTGTTATGGTATCCTCATAGCACAGGTATATTTGTAATTCTACACAAATTATGTGGGTGTTGCAAATTAATATGGTCATATAGTTTGCGTATATTTGTAAATATACTTATACACTAATAGTTGTAATGAAGTTGGGAGTATATTTAGAATTATAAGCAAACTATGTGAATTTTATTTATAATTTCTGAAAGTATATATATATATATATTTATAATTATAGTCAAACTACGTGGTGTGGTATGCTTATAGATTATACTATGTAACTTAGGAAAAACTTGTCATTCTGTTCGTTCATGCAATAGAAATTTTTTCGCTTTGCAGTGGGTCACATATGATGCGGGTTGTTTGTAAAAATAACAAATAAGTCAATGCTTTTTGATAGTTTTTTAAATATGACAAGGGTATGATCACTTTTACCATGTATTCTTACCTGGTTATAATGATAATGAGATGAAGACAAACTTTCCTACTCCTATTTCTACATTTTCCATTGTACTACCCTATCATTTTTGTCCATGTCTTTAGATAAGATTTAATATCTTAGCTACTTAACTATCCTATTTTTTTTATTATTTTGTAGATTTTAGGATAAATTCCACGTTACATGATTTTTATCTCTAATTCCACTTATACATACGAACTTTCAAAATTTTCAAATATACTAATGTATTTTATCCCAAATTTTATTTATATTCACAAACTTTTGTGAGATTATGAGTACTCCCTCTAAGCTAAAAATTTACATTCAAATGAATTTTTTATTACTTTTGTAGCTATGGTATCATACTTCTATTGTTATAAGATCATATATCATTTGAATGTGGTTTCTATTTATAAATTAATAATATGGGATATTCATCGTTTCACATAGGGGCACAAGTATATATGAATGAAATTTTGGGTAAAACACGTACATATATTAGATTTTTTAAAAGTTTGTGGATATAAGAGAATTTATGGATAAAATTGTGGATATATATAATTCGCCTTATAATTTTTTAATGATGAATTCGGCTTATAATTTAATACAACATGAGGATGTATGGTCTTTGATTGACTTGTGACAAAGTACCACTCTGGCTTATTTTCAATTTGATATAAACATAAGTTCAAGGTTAAGTCAACTATATATATCCTAATGGGATCTAGCCTAACCCAAATGATAAATCTCAATTTGACCGAAGCTTAATCTAAGCTAAATTGAGGTTTAAATCATCTAAGAATAAATTAGTTAGGTTAATGAATACACGATTTATGCGGAAAAGAGTTGATCTATGGTGAGATCAACCTAAAAATCATGAAAAGGCATGAGGCTGAGAAGATTCCACTAAGGTATATTGTCTTAGTCCACACGGACATCTCCTCGGAGGATCCATTTCCATGGTTAAGAACCGCCGATGGCAAATTCTCAACTAGGAAATGATGATCTAAGAGTAAGACATCTAGGAGTCTCTTTTCTCTTTTCGACCTCCTTGTTTTTCCTTCTAATTACACTTTTCATTCTATTTGGAGGTTGATAGTTATTTATATAGGGTTCAACACTGGCAAGATATTTTTTTATGTCATATGAGATATTCATGATGGTTCTTCAAAGGGATGTATTTTTATGTCATGGACGATCAAAAATGTTATCTTAACACAATTGTCTTAAGGCGGTTAGGCATTCTAGATTTGTGAAAATATCATTTCTTCATTAAATGTGAGACGGTCTTCTTCAGCTCAAGGGAGGGCACGCTGGCGCCTCCTGATGCCTTTAATACTTCGCCATCGTGTAACAGGCGTCTCATCTTTTCTGGGTGAGAAGTCCGAAGAAAGACCTTCGTCAAGGCCTCCAAGCTTGATGGAGAACTTATTTACGATCTTTTGACTAAAGGATAGGCTTCACCAAAGCCCTTTGCGTTGAGCCACGGCCTTGTCAATTGTCCAATTCAGCCTGACCCCATCACCAATCTATGGCATGTAATTTTTTATTGTTTTTTATTGTAATACAAAATTCTAAATTGAATACTTTGTTTTCAATTTCAATAATGATAACTTACATTTATTTTAATCTATTAATTAATAGTAAATATTTAAGTTCGAAACCTACATAACTTGAAATATTAAATATTCTACATTTTTAACCCGCAATACTATTCTGAACCTGGCTCGATGCTAACTAAATTTAACATATTTCTCACATATTAAGGTTAGGGTGAGGTTCATCTAACTTGACCTGGTATAATATATGGAATTCGGTAAGTGATTTTCTAAATGCAATTAGGGTTAGTTGACCCCAACTCAATATTAACCTAACTCGTTTAGACACCTAAGCAATTTATTTTTATTTTCTTTATTCATAATTGTTACCACTATTATATCACATCACTCAATTATTTTTTAAAAATTTTCCCTAAACTTTCAACTACTATTTTGTTCGTGTACTTGATGAGAAAATAAAAGTAATATTTTTTGAACAAATGATTAAGTGCAATGAAACGTGGTTTATGTCTATTGGCTGATGACGATTAAGATAAGCATTGCTTTGGATCATGATTATTATCATAATGAATGTGTTTAAATACATATGTTACTTGAATAAGGTGTTACTAGTTATGTGTGCATAATATTTGTGAATAATTCAAAAGTTTGGAGTTATGTATAAAAGGCACTTTGTGGCATATTTTTCTAAACGTTTAACATTTGGTGAAAACGTTGACAGGTTGCACATAAAACTCATTAGATTTGGAAATAGTAAGGTATACAGAGTGTTCTGCTTTTATACATGTGATCATTAGATTGGATAAAATATCAGTGTCCGTATAATGGGCGTTAATAGATGGAGTTAGACAAATTCGAGTCAAATCCTAATTTTAAACCATTTAAAAAATTTGAACTTTAATATGTTTGTTAACGCATTAAAAAATCTCAATCTTAATTTATTTATAACTTATTTAATAAAAAGATTGAGGGGTTGTCTCTACGTATTGTAAACAAGTCAAAAACAAACTAATTTAAAATCCAATTCAGTACTAATATATGAAATAATTAACTTGATGATCAAAATAGAAATATGTTGACAACTTAGAAAGATATCTGATTGACTTGAAAACAAAAACTTCAATCTGAACACTTGTTTAATAAGTCTCTAGCTAATCTATCCCATTCCAAAATTAAGATAATTTTTTATTTTGTTTCCATTGAATAACTCAATTTAATATAAATACACGTGCTAAACATAAAAACATGTATATAGTAAAATGATATACAAAGTAAAACTTTCTATTGTTTAATCAACTTAAGCAATTACATTTCAAATGTCATATGTTGTCCTATACTAGTTGGCTTTATTCGGTTATTAATTGGACAGAGGGTGACAAATTCAACTGATCATCAAATGGGTTGAAGAATTCTAAATATCTAACCAACTACTATTTGTTTAATTAAACATACGGGTTGGTTAAAGGATCACAACTCATTCATTTAAAGCAAATGATTAACTTAGGTCGGCCTAAAAATATTATTTTTTATGAATATGTTAAGTTAGGTTTTTTTAATTTTATAGATTAAATTAAAAAAATAAATGTCCATAAAAACTGAAAAAAATAAAAAACACGTTCTTTAGGCATGCCAAAGAGGGTCAGCTCCCCTTATTTAAAAGTTCAACTCTAACCCATTTATAAATGGATTGGATGAGGAGGTTACGAAACCCCAAATATAATATTTATTTTAAAGTTTTTTTTTTTAGAAAACACGGGGCCTATTTTACTAAAACTAGGGGACTAGACTGAAATTATTACAAAACCCTTGATATTCCCCCTGAATCGTCCAGCGTTGCTTTAGGAAAAAAAAAAACCGAATAACCTAAAGCTACGAACAGTAACAGGCAAAGAAAGAAGGAGATTTGGATTTGTGCAGTTGGGTTTGAAGTTATAGAATTTGGTAAAAAGTGCATGCGAATTGAGGTAACTAATTTATTTTAAAATTTTCTTTATTTTTCTAGTTCACTGCATTTACTAAAAATGTTGTGATGGTATAGAAGAGATTTAACATGAAATTGAGATATTAGAGTTAGAAATTTTAAACCCTAATAGGGTGGAGGAATGAAATTTTTCCATAGATATAAAATATAAGCATGAAAGGTAGATGGATAACTTTATGATGAAATTTTTGTGATGAAATATAATTATTTTAAATATTTGAGGTAATTCAAAAAATGGGTGCATCTGGATAGATAATTAGTATTAAACTTTGCTAAATTTGAGAGATGAGCAAAGGTATATTGTTATTATGAAATTTAGTGGAATTACAATTTTTTTGTTTATCATTAAAATTTTTGCTAGTGTTTAGATAAGGTAAATTAAATTGTATTTTGATGGCACAATTTTAGTAAGAGAATTTTCAATTACGATATTAATATGGAAGTAAAAAAGGGTTGTGGTTTATTTAACTATTCATTTCATATATTAGAGTGAGAAATCATGTTTATTATTTATAGAAGATTTGTTGATAAAGTGTTAACTCTGAAAAGTACTTAACACTAATAAACATATAAATTTCCAATTAAAGTAGTTTCTTTCATCATAAATATATACATATTAATCTACATCCTAAACAAAATAGATTTTTAAATTTTAATTTTTAAATGCATGCCAAACATAACCAGTTGTCGTTTTCATAAAAACCACAACGGGTTGTATAAAATAGAACCGATTTCATGCACCAGGGTGCACTTAGCTTCAGTACGCTATGGTAGATTTAAACTATTTTTTTTGAAATTTTTTTTTACAGGATTATTACTATAAATGTGTTTAACATGTATACTAATTTTTACCAATTTTGGATTTTTTAGGTATTTGTTTTTGATTTTTTAAAATCAGTGGCATTTCAGTAATTTAAAATTATTGAAAATGCTACTAGTTTCAAAAAAAAATCTCAAAATCTCAAAAAATGGTAGAAATTAATAGATATATTAAATACATTTAGATTAACAATCATGTAAAAAATTTTCAAAAATATTTTAAAAAATAGGTATTTGCACCTGGGTGCACTGAGTGCACTAAAGCTAAGTGTACTCAGGTGCATGAAATCAACTTCTGTATAAAATACCTTAAAATTTAATAAAATTGTATTATATTCAGTTAAATTTTATTAAATGATATAAAGTCCATTAAACTTTATAAAAGTCATCTAATGTTTAATAAATTTTAATAAATTTTAATGCTCTTTCATTTCAAACTTCACTAAGGGAATTGCTTTTGATAGTAACTAAGGGATTTTTAACATGTAATTATATGGTACAAGTAAAATTGCACGTACATCATGACTTGCGGAGAGATTGTATCCGTAATTATGTGTTTTGGATTAAATTGAAGGCGTATCACTTGTATTATTATTTTTTTTTTGAAGTATCACTTGTACTAGAGATATGTTAAGAGGCATTAAAAATTTTATTGAAATGATAAAAATGCCATTTTGAAAAATAAATTTATTATTTAAAAATATTGTAAATTTGTTCAAATATGAATTAAGTAATAAATTTGCAATAAAATATTTAAATAATAAAAATAAAATAATCAATTGAATATGTATTTTCATTGATTAAAATTATAAAAATATTTTGAAATATAAAAAATTACTTTAAATTTTTTCTTAAATTAATTTTGTGTTGCTCACAAAATTAACATAATTTAATTGCTTGAATTGTATGTTAATTTTAAATTTGTCAACATAACAAACAAAGTATCTAAAACGTCACTCTTGTGTAAGATAAAGGATTCTATAAATATTTATTATAATATTTTTAATGTATCTATAACTGACTTTAATATTTTTCACACTTAACACATGCTTATATCTACTTTTAAGGGTTATTCTCAAATATACCTAGTACGTTTGATCTTAATTCTAAAATATACTCACTACGTTTCCAAAATAAAAAATACACCTGCTACATTTGCATTTAATCCCAAAAATGTCCATTCCGTAAAAAATCGTCAGTTTAATTTTTCTTAAATACCCAAAATACCCCTATTGAAAAATAATAAATAATAAAATGAATAAAAAGAAAATGAAATTAAGGCACTTTAAATTTATAAATCATATACAATTAGGGTTTAGTAAGTTATAATATGCAATTTTTTCAATTGTGTCCTAAATTTGAGGGGCATGTTAGTAATGTCACATATTCTCTAATGGCATTAACTCATAGAATGAGTATTTTTCGATTAAATACAAACGTAATGGGTATATTTAGAAATTTGAAAACGTAATAGGTATATTTAGAATTGAAGTTAAACGTAGTAGGTATAGTTATGAATAACCCTACTTTTTTTTTTTTTTTTGATGAAAAGTATAGCCTCTGTCCCTACTCCCTCTCAATTTGAGAGAGGGGAGGGACAGAGGAATCTAACCCTACTTTTAAGAAAACGTATCCCAACTAAGATTTTGATTAAGCTATTACTTGGTGTCATTTAAAACAAATGATGTCAAATCACGTCACCACTTAGATTTTTTTTATTGATGTCTATATATTACAATCATTTCAAACATTGCTTTGCAATTGAGCTCTTGAGACATTCTTACAATTTTCCTTACACAATTCTACAATCACCTACCCATTTCTGCATTTTCTAATAAATAATTTCATACACCATCTGCTATGAACACTCCCAGAAGTTGGAGAGACAAATGCCTCATACGCCTCCACTATGCTCCCACAGTGTTTCGAACACACCTCATCACCTTTGTATGAATGGCGTCTTACCATGAGTGCCGATTTAGATTTTAATTTCATCATCAAGGTAAACCACCCTTTTTTTGAGAGAATCATCTAGCTAAACTTTATTTATTAACCGTGAACCCTAACTAGGGTACACATCCATATCCCGATTAAATTATACATGAGAAATGCTCTCATGAAATATCAATGATCTAATAAGAGTCATGATTCAATGCTTGCGCATAAGCTTTACTTGTTTTTCAGATCTGTTAGAGTCCGAGTAACTTCTTTTTATATATGAATTATATTTTTAATTTCAAAAAATAAAGTACTTTCTGAGTTGTATAACATCCATACAATCAGAGTTGCGGTGCACAATTTTAACCTTGATTTTGGGATCTCATGCAATGTTGATGAGATCCCACGCAAGTGAGAATATATGCCATTCCCATGGTAGGCTATTTGTGATGCGAACAAGAAACGTGAAATTACAAATGATGGAAATTAACTTATTGTTACTGCACTGATGTAATAATAATAATAAAAAAACTAATCCAAGTGTAAAAAGAGATCGATCCATTATCACATGTTCTTTTCCTGCCTCCTCTCAAGTCGCGTAACACGCAATCCAGAGTTAAAGAGGGAAAAGGACCAGTATTATTCTCCTATCGAGTTGAAAGAATTCAAGATTATTTGTTTGATGGCCACTTTTTTTTTTGTTGCATATTTACTTGTCTGATTTGATATTTTAATTACCGATTACTATAATGAAAATAAACGGAAATCGCAGCATCAACAAAAGTCGGCATCAGGTGCCAGACTGCCAGTTCGGACAGTTGCGGCCCAGAAACACAATCAAGCCAAAGACAAGATCGAATTTGTGAGGATGGAAAATCGTAACAGAAGTGGATTCATCGAAGATTGTATCGAAAAGTGAAGCAAAGACAGTTTGGGTTGCTATGTAGGTCAGCAGTGGGAAATTGTGTAGATTTGTAAGGGGAGCAGCATTAGTGTTGGACCATTTAAAATTAATCAAAACAAAACATAAGCTGAATTAATGGCCCGGATCATTCAGAGAATTGATCGTTGTTGTTGGCAATGCAAACCACTAGAAATGCCGTTGCAAAACAACTAGTCGCCATCTTCTCCTAACTCAGCAGGAGCCCGAATCTAGTAAAAACTAGACTATGGACTGTCGTCTCCTCTAAGTCCTGCAGGAACCTCCTCGTCTCTGGTGAACCACTAGTGCCATGGGAGGAATCCATCTCCCATGACGGCAAAGCAGTAGTAATGGAGTTAATTAAAGTCACTTGTTTACACCTAAATAATCGCTGCCGTTGAAGGGCTTGGCTGGCTTTGGCTCACGATAGTCCACTGAGAAAATAGTAGGAAAGTATAGCAGTTTATATATATATATATATATATATATATATATATATATTAGTGTGAGTTTGGGAAAGTATAAAACTTTTGGATGAATTTTTTTGTGCGTAAAAGTCTTTGAATTGGTAGAAAATAATGTGATATAATTGAGGCAATGATAAAGAGTAAAGAGAATAATGCTAAAATAGATAAAATAGTTGTATTGGTAGTTACGTAGAAATAATTGAAAAGTAGGATAATTGTATAAAAATATATGAAGAAATAATTAAAAATAAAGTAGTTATAAAGAGTGAAAAGTTTTAAGGTGTGTTTTCGTAAGGATGTAATTAGTAAGTGATAAACTTTTAGATGAAAAATTTTGGTGTAAAAGTTTTTGAATTTGGAGAAAATGATGTAAGGTGTGTTTGGTTACACACAAAACATGTCAATGAAAACATTTCAATAAAAAACTTTTCACTCCCCATAATTACCTTATTTTTTAATTATTTTTTCACATTTTCCTATATAAACAACCCTACTTTTCAATCGTTTCTACACAAATACCCATACAACTACCCTATCTATTTTAACTTTATTCTCTTTACACCTCATTATTACCCCTATCATATCAAATCATTTTCTATCAACTTGACAACTTCTACTCTGAAAAGTTTTCATAAAAAAGTTTTACCTCTAACCAAACGCACCCGTAATATGATATGGACAATAATGAGAAGTAAACTGAATAAAGTTAAAACATATATGTTAGTTATATGAGTAATTGTGTAGAAACGATTAAAAGATGAGGTATTTGTATAGGAAGATATGAAAAAATAATTAAAAATAGGATATTTATGCAGAGTCAAATGTTTCAAATTGAAAAGTTTTTGAGGTTAACAAATATGCCTGAAAAGCATTTGGCGAAAAATTCTTTCAAATGTGATAAAATGAGTAGTGATAAAATGAGTAATGACGAAGAGTAAAAAGAATAAAATAAAAATAAAAATGTTAGTTGTATGGATAGTTGTGGGAAAATGTGTAAAAATGATTGAGCAATAGGGTGGTTCTACAAAATAAAGTGAAGAAATAATTTAAAATATGATAATTATAGAGAATGAAAAGTTTTAAATTAAAAAAATTTAGTTTGAAAAGTTTTATATGTTAACAAACACCCCCCAATTCTTTAGTCTTTTGTTAAAAATTACTTCCTCATAAGAGAGTACAATTAGATTTCATTTAAAATAAGTAAATTTTCATTACATGGATTTCATTTAACAGAGGGAATTGTTTTTGTAGTAACTAAAGGATTTTTGATATGTACTTATATAGTACAAGTAAAATTGCACGGATATCATGACTTTTAGAGAAATCCCATCCGTAATTATGTGTTTTTGGATGAAATTGAAGGCGTATCACTTGTATTAGAGATGTGTTAAGAGGCGTTAAAATTTTTATTGAAATGATAAAAATAACTTTTGAAAAATAAAATTATTATTTGCAAATACCGTAAAATTGGTCCAATATATATAATTAAGCAATAAATTTGTAATAAAATATTTAAATACTAAAAATAAAATAATCAACTGAATATGTGTTTTCATTGATAAAAATTGCAAGAAAATCATTTAAAAAAATTTGAAAATTTTTCTTAAATTAATTTTGTGTTGTTCCCAAAATATAAAAAGTGTTTAACCAACCGGCCTAAAGCCAAGTTCACAAAATCAGCGTAATTTAATTGCTTGATTTATATGTTAATTTTAAATTTGTCAATGTAACGTACAAACTACTAAAACATCACTCCTGTGTACGATAAAAGATTCTATAAATATTTATTATAATATTTTTAATGAATCTATAAATGATTTTAAATACTTTTCATAATTTGCACATGCTTATATGTACTTTTAAGCAAATATACCCACCTAAGATAGTGTCACTTAAAACAAAGGATGTCAAATCACGTGACCATTTAGATTCTGATTTCATCATCCGCGTAAACTTTATTTATTAACCGTGAACCCTAACTTGGGTACAGCATCCATATCCCGATTACGTTATACATGAGAAACGCCCTCAATGAAACATAATATTATAAGAGTCATGATTCAATGCTTGCGCACATGCTTTACCTATTTTCTAGATCTATTAGAGTCCGAGTAAGATCTTTTTATTATATATAAATTATATTTTTAATTTGAAAAAAACATAAAGTATTTTCCGAGTTATATAGCATCCATACAATCAGGGTTTTCGTGCCCAATTTTTTAACCTTGATTTGGGATCTCACGCACGCCACGTTGATGAGATCCCATTCCCATGGTAGGCTATTTGTGATGTGAACAAGAAACGTGAAATGACGGAAATTAACGCATTCTTACTGCACTGATGTAATAAGAATAATAATAATAAATTTTTTTCTGAAGATCTTCAAAATAAATAAATAAATAAAACTAATCCAAGTGTAAAGAGAGATCGATCCATTGTCATATCACATGTTCTTTTCCTGCCTACTCTCAAGTCAAGTAACACGCAATCCAGAGTTAGAGAGGGAAAAGGAGCAGTGTTCTCCTGTCGAGTTGAAAGAATTCATGATCATTTGTTTAAACGCAAATCGCAGCATCAATAAAAGCTGGCATCAGGTGCCAGTTCAGACTTCAGACAGCTGCGGCCCAGAAACGCAATCAAGCCAATGACAAGATTGGCTTTGTGAGGATGGAAAATCGTAATAGAAGTGGATTCATCGGAGATTGTATCGAAAAAGGGACGCCAAAGACAGTTTAGGTTGTTGGGTTATGCAGGTCAGCAGTTGGAAATTGTGTAGAGATTTGTATGGGGATCCGCAGCATTAGTGTTGGACCACTTTAAATTAATCAAAACAAAACACAAGCTGAATTAATGGCCGATTCATTCAGAGAATTGATCGTTGTTGTTGGCAATGTAACCCACTAGCATTGCCGTTGCCAAGCAACTAGTCGCCATCTTCTCCTAACTCAGCGGGAGCCCAAATCTGGTAAAAACTTGACTATCGACTTTTGTCTTCTCTAAGTCCTGCAGGAACCATATTCCTCGTCTCTGGTGAACCACTACTGCTATGGGAGGAATCCATCTCCCGTAATGCCGATGTAAAATCAGTAGTAATGGGGCTAATTAAATCGACTTGCTTACACCTAAATAATCGCTGCCGTTGGAGGTCTCGGCCGGCTCTGGCTCACGGTAGTCCACCGAAAAAATATGAAAATTTTTTTTGTGTAAAAAGTAGGGTGGTTGTATAAGAATATGTGAAGAAATAATTAAAGAAAGTAGTTGCAAAAAGTGAAAAGTTTTAGGGTGGACTGGGGAAGTGATAAATTTTTTGAATTAGTATAAAAGTTTTCGAATTTAAAGAAAATAATGTCTTATGATTAGAGTAATAGTGAGAGGTAAAGATAATAAAATTAAAATAGACAAGTTTGTTATATGGATAACTATATAAAATGATTGAAAGATATGATAGTTGTATAGGAAGATGTAAGAAAATAAATAACAATTGGGTGGTTGTGCAGAGTAGAATATTTTAGATTGAAAATTTTTTAGTTTAACAAATATGCCTAAATATATTTGGTAAAAACTTTTTTGAAACGTGATAAAATAATATGATATGATAAAGATAATAATGAGAAGCAAAGAGAATAAAATTAAAACGAATGAGTTTAGTTGTGTGGATAGTTGTGTAGAAATGATTGAAACGTTGGGTAGTTGTATAGGATGAAATGAAGAAATAATTAAAAATAAGCTAATTATAGAGAGTAAAAAATTTTAAATTGAAAAAATTTAATTTGAAAAGTTCTAATGGTTAACAAACACGCCTGAATCCTTTATTCTATCATTAAAAAATTACTTCCTTATGGAAAAGAGTGCAATTTAATTTCATTTAAAATAAGTAAATTATCATTACATAGATTTCATTTAAGAGGTAGTGTAATTGTATGTAAAGATTTGTGTAAAGTTGATGCTGTTGCAAATTCCCACGTATATATTTATTTTTAAAATTTTAGCAACTACATGTTAACTATCGAATGTACTTAACATTAATAAACATATAGATTTCCAATTAAAGTAGTTTCTTGATCATAAATATATAATATTAATCCGATCTCGCTTCTATGAAACTCTTTTTCTATGTAATCTTCTCTATTTTTAAAATTTTAATGGTTGATAGAAAATACACTCCATCAATTATACTTAACATCATTTATAGTATCTTGAAAACTCTTTTATTTTTTTAATTTTACTATATATAAGTCTCATCTATTAATGTATAAAATAACATAAAAAGTGATTCAATGATAAAATATCAATTTTAAAGTAGCTTTTTCAACATCTAAACAATTTAAAATATTACTAATATGTGGATAAATAATTTTATAAAGTATTATTACATTCTAATACATGTGTGAATAGATTTAAGCATTTTTCATAATTTACACATGAATATATATGTTTTTGAGCAAATGTGACCCATGCACATACTTGATTTGAATGAAACTTGATCTCCTAGATAAACAAGTAATGTTAAATACAATGAATGAATAAGATATTAAATCAATCTTCAATAACTTAAAAATTAAGGGGTTACATGGGACCGAGCCCATATTAATATACATCCTAAACAAAATAGATTAAAAAATTTATTTTTTAAATGCATGCCAAACATAACCGATTGTATTTTTCATATAAACCACAGCTGGTTGTATAAAATATCAAAGCCCTAGAATTTAATACAATTCTATTAAATTCAGTTAAATTTTATTAAATGATATAAAGTCCATTAAACTTTATAAATTTCATTCAAAGTTTAACAAAAAAAATTAATCAATTTTAATGCTCTTTCATTTCAAACTTTACGAGGGAATCGTTTTTGATAGTAACTAAGGAATTTTTTATATACTTATATAGTAAAAGTAAAATTACACGTATATCATGAATTCTAGAGAAGTTGAATCCGTAATTATGTGTTTTGGATGACATTGAAGGCGTACCACTTGTATATATATTTTTTTATTGAAGTATCACTTGTATTAAGAGATATATTAAGAGGCGTTAAAAATTTTATTGAAGTCATAAAAATGCCCTTTGAAAAATAAAATTATTATTTGCAAATACTGTAAAATTGTTCAAATATATAATTAAGTAATAAATTCGTAATAAAATATTTATATTATAAAAATAAAGTAATCAATTAAATATGTATTTTCATTGATAAAAATACAAAGAAAATGATTTTAAAATATAAAAAAATTATTTTAAAATTGTTTCTTAAATTAAATTTGTGTTATTCACATTTAAAATTTATATGATAAATAATTTTAATTTTCTATATTATAATGGAAAATACCTTTAAAATATAAAACTTTTTTTCCGTATTATTTAATAATTTTTTAACGCTTATTAATATGCCGCTAATGGATATGATACCCCTCAATGTTTTGCCCAAATCATATAGATACCATTGCAAAAATCCTTTATTAAGTTCAAATATAGGTGAGAGAAACGGAAAAAAATTTCCACAACTTTCTTCATACGATCTTTTGATATTTTTGACATCTTAATTATCTAACCCTACTTTTTTAATTACATCGGATATTTCTATTTATTATTTTATATTTTTTCATAGAACAAGCTTATCTATTTTATCTGCGTTATTTTTACTTTTAATAATTACCACAGTCACTGCTATGAAAAAAAATAATTACCACTGTCACGTTCCATCGCTATTTTCTCACTTTTTAAAAAGTTCTCTCAAAAAATTTGTTTCTCCACAAAGGACCCTAATTCCACACTTTTAAAGGCCTCCAAAAATGATACCCACTTGTTATTGACTGCGGTAACTTTCCCATAAAAATTACAATGGCCATAAAAACGACGACGACGTTACAGCGAAAACTTCCGTGCAAACGGTCACATTGGAATATTTCCCATCTTAGATTGTAGTCATCAGCAGGCATTACGCAAATGTCGAACGTGGCGTTGATCGGAAGAAAGAGAAGGTGTCGTAATTCCCGAACAACGTCCTGCAATTAACCATGTACGATCTTCGTCGGCTTGCGGGAAACGATTATGCATCCTCTCTTGAAACCTGCTAGTACTGATGACAAATGCCATTCGTGTACGACGTCCGGATTTCTGATTCTTTCCGTCTTGTGGTCCTTGTTTAAGAAGGCAGCATCCAGCTCTGACACCAAGGCACATGGGTAGAATCCCTGTTCCAATCTATCATTGCTAGGGTGGTCCACCAGTAAAATATTCATTCCAATCCATTGTTGCTAGGGTAGCCAACCGAAACTGTTATTAAGTTGAAAATGAATGGCAAGATTAATTATTATATGTTTAGCTGTTATGTTTTATTTCTATTTCCTTTTATATTGTAGTTTTTATTTTTCTATTGTTTAATTAGCTATTTTAAATTATTTTTATTGTTATTAATTAGTTGATTTAAAATTTTAAACTAATTCAATATTTCGTATTGGATTTAATTTCTCCCTGTTTGGTTTAGTATTGCCATTCAAGTGGGGTTTGAGAAGTATCCCAAAGGATGGAATGAGATTAAATAAGGAGAAGCTATTGTACGTTGAGAAAAGAGAAATTATTGAGATTGAAAAAAAAAGATTATTATGTATTGGAAATGAAAGAAGATTATATTGAAAATGATAGAAGTTTTTTTTTAAGAATAAGAAATTTCATCTTATTGGCATCTAGTTCAAACTTTTGTGTACTTTTGAGCACCCAAGAATATAATTGATTTGAGAATGACACCGCTTAAGGTTGAGACCCTAATTGGTCTAAAACCAAGTCCTTACTAAAGGTGTAAGTGCTTGGTTTACAGTCAACTCAGCTCAACTCGATTTATTTTCTAAATGTTGAAAATCAAGTCCATACGACTTTTAAATTTGGGGCTGCATTATAGACTTGAAACAAGTGAAGCCAACAAAAAAGGCTAAAAAAACCCTTCCACAAAAAACATTAGCGAATTGTATGCAATGCGAGTAACTAGCACGAAATGACACAAGTAAATGCTTTTTCTGATTTGGAAGGAAGCTAACACTATAGAACTTTATCCAAAAAAAAGAATAAACACTATATTGATGTAAGTTTGGGCCAACTAATTCCTCATTTATCATGAAATAAAACATACTAAATACCTAAATGAGGTTATAAAAGTCTATGTCACTCTAAGGGACAAAAAAGGGTAAATTCACTAATCAATCTGCTGCTTAGTTACCTTATCTATAAACATAATGAATTTTGATATGCCAATTTTTGTCAAGTAAGGCTTTATACTAACTCAATAATATTTTATATGGAAGTGAGGTGGTTACCTCATGTCTCAAACTCTGAACTACCCGATGTGAGTCAACCAATTACTACATGACAAACTCCTAAATCCCGTACAAGGAGTCTATTGTGCTAAACTTATGGTTTTTCCTTAAATGTTCAGTGGATATCAATATTATGAATAGAATCAGTAAGTCATTTGCTTACATAATCTCAAAGTAATCCTCCAGTAGCTGCAACACCCGAATTTTGTTTTGATGTACTATTTGTGTTAAGACATAACCAACCCTCTAAAGGAGCAATCTAGTGCACATGAAGCTCTTGTTTCTATAATGTGGTGCTAAGATATACATTGTGTCCATTTGCAAGAAAATTTTTTTATACTCAACATAATATCTCCCTCCAATTGGTACTTAAATAACCCGTACCTAAGACAAGATGTGATCCTAAGAAACCGTGTGCTTGATGCAGGCAAGACATTGAAGAGCATAGAGCAACCTAAATTATTTTTGCTATACAAAAACAAAAAAGCCGAATCATTCAAAAAAGAAAAGAAAAGAAGAGGGAAGGTAATTGTGAGAACCTTGGTTTTGTAATAATTTTTTCTTAGTTCCAGGATGTGTTTGCAAATTGATAATTGGTTGATAATGATGTTGGCTTTTATACATTTGATTTTATGGTATGCTAAGTGTGAGCATATGATACGTGTGTGGTGTGATACATTAGTGTAATTGGTTTGATATTGCGTATTGTATTCATGAGATATTGTTCATATAAGCATGCAAGATATATATATTGTGATGCATGCATATGTTTCGTTTAGTTTAGTTATATTCATTGAGTTTCATGATTTGACTTGTTAGGTATTATATTCAAGGAGTATTAGTGATGCATTAATTGAATTCCAATTAAATTCGTCCATTTAAATTTTTTTACTTTTTACAACTATCCTATTTACTATTCTTTTCTTTAGAACTTTTTATACAACTATCCTACATTTCAATCATTTTGCCTCGCTTCTTGCATCATATTTTTCACCTTCTCTTGCTTATACCTTATCCCAAGCTCTAAGGATATTTTAGGATGCATTGGGATGTTCCCAAGAGGTGTTTATATAGAGATCTCACAGCTTTTTACGGATAGAGTTTGAATTGCGTATGAATTTTATTAATCAAGGGTCCACATGGTGTGAACCGTGTGGTATCCAGATTTGCACGGTTTAAACTGTGTAGTAATCTGGTGTGCTTGAGTTCTTCTGAATTTTTTGTATCCGACCTAAAATGTTTTTAGGTCTTGGGTGCTGTTTTGATAGCTATTTTGCCTCATTTTAATTCTTTAAAATCATCAAATTGAATGGGTCTTGGCCACCATGCTTTAACTCTCTAAGAATTGCACAAGTTTTGCTCCAATTTCACTTAACTTTACACATACCGATAAATTCTGAGTATTTTGTGATAAACAATGCTAAATCAATTAAAATATGCGTTAATTTATCTCAACCACTCACATTCTTATCCAATTATCATCTAAAATAACTAGTACAAAAATGACTTAATAGTATTCAAAATTTAAATTAGAGTTCAAGATCTTTTATAAGTTCTAGCCCTAGGGGACATATTCAGTTAGCACTTACTGGTGAGATCAACTCCAACTAAGTGAGCCTAATTTATTAGTGGAACAAACTCAAACCAACCCATATTTTGTACCTTTTTAATTCGGTCTCCAAGATTGATCCAAGGAAAAATTCCAAAATAAATAAACAAAAGTAAATTATACTTTACAACCTATATTCAGTCAGTGCAAGAAATTCTTAACTTATTGTAGATGAATAGCTTAAAAGCCTTAGATAATATAGCACATGAGAGCTTCAATCTTTCTTTAAATGATTATACTAATTTTATAAAATGGAATGTGAAGGCTCACTAATTTTGCATTCATTTTGAATGCTAGTTTGAAAGAAACATATAAATTTATATAGGTTTTGCATTAGTTTTCATCATTTTTGCATTTCATGAATTCGGTGTAGATTTTATGCATTTTTAGTTGAATTCAATGCAAATAATATCATCTTAGGTTATTATTATTGCATTGGATCATTTAGGATAACATTTACTTGGTTCGTGTCTTTCATTGCAGGAAAAGGTAGTAGCTAACTTATAGACTTTATGCCTAAGTGATGAGAAGAGAAATGCATTGCACACAAACTTCAAAATTTAAGGCAGAAAGTTGGCGCTCTGACGCTAGTAATCACCATTCCAAAATTCTCCAAATAGACAGCTTTTTGCTCAGGTTCTAGACAAGCGGCGCCCCGGTGCCAACCCCTGCACATGCAAAATTTCACACATGTCTCGCTCAATTTACAAGTGGTTATAAATACTCTTTTAGAGTTTGTAAATAGAAGAGAAGGGGGCACGAGATGGAGCTAAGAGGAGGAGAAAAGAAAGAATTTCAAGCTAGAGGTGGAGATGAAGGTGGAGATGAAGATGAAGATTAATTTGGAGGAATACAACTGAGTTTTATCTTCTTTTTCTCTCTATTCTCTTTATTTTTGTCATTTTCCTCATTTGATATGCATTGGGACATGATTTCGAAGGGATTTTCTATAATGTTCATGAACTAGAACTTGTGATGAACTTGGGCTCAATAACTATGTTGAATGGTTTCTTTATGCTTAAATGGATATTCAATGTTGTTGTAGCTTCTGTTGTGTGGGATTACCTTTACATATCATGCTTAACACTTCTACAAGCTTGATCAACTTGTGGATTGATGTAATATTTAGATCTATACTTGAAAAAAGTGAGATTTTGATAAGATCCATATGTAAAGCATAGGTTTCGAGCTTCTTATGGTGGTTGGATGTTAATATGGATAAAAATATACCTATTAATCCCATACGATCATGTTTAGGTTATTGCAAATCAATCTTTTTTTACTCCGTTGCATGAGAACATAGCAATTAATTAAAACATAATTAATTTATATGTGTTGGAAGACATATATAAATATAAATGAACCTAGATCAGTAACTCTCGGCACAACTAATTAAAAATGAACTAATTTAGCATAGTTTTGAGTTAAGGGAATCATAACTCCCATTTATTTAATCATCCCTCGAATCTCCATTAGTTGCTACCCTTGGAAAAAAAGGTGAAACTAGTAGAGAAGGACAAAGAAGTTTACATTTTATTGAAAAAACCTTATAATTCTAACTTGTATTGATGATAGATAATAATTATGTATAAGACTTTATGAAAAACGGACTTGAGATGTATTAATTAAATTTATATGGTTTGTATCTTGACATCTATTTCTATCTTGGGAGGCTTTATTTATTATGGTATTCTCAGCTTTAACTCAGTAGACCTGGTTTATGACACCTCAATGTGGGGTGTCACACTCTGTGTCTCCTTTTATATAACTATCATATTCATCACACCATGTAAAGAACCTATAATCATTTGCGCCCTGAACAAGGATATCCAAAATATCTTTTAATTCTTATTTTAATAAATATTATAATATAAAATGTAAACATCATATATGTAATGTCATATAAATTAAGTACATCTGTAGAACCATCTTTATGGGTTGTTCTTTGTATTTGAAAGAAATAGTTTGCATTTGCCTCCACCAAATCGATAAGATATTGTTGAATACTTAATTCCCTTCACTTTCCTTGACATATCAACTCCAAGAAATTTTTTTATAACAGATAGCAAAATTTAGAGTTTCTTTATTGCATCATCTTTAGCTGAACAAAGTTTATGCTAAACTGTAGAATTTAGAAGATAATAATTCAACATTTGTGTGCATTTTTTCATGTTCCTAAACAATTAAAGCTTACTTTTTGCAAAGAGTAGTTAAGTAAATCTAAATAGGATGTAAATTCGTTGAATACAATTGCTTTTGTAAAACCATCACATTCAACCATACGCTTGATTTCTTCCCTCTTTACAATAAGAAAAAACATTAGAGTATGAGGGGAGAACAGGTAATGTTGCATGAATTTAAGACAACATGGATTTTAAAAAAAAATCAGTGAGCATTTTTTACCACAACATCTAAAATTCATGGCATAAAGGAATGAAGTTGTGGTGGTTAACATTATAAATGACAGGGATACTATTGGTGGTAATTTTCTATATGTGATCAATATTTATTAAATTTCAAGGTCTAAAATATCAAGTTTATCTAATCATCTGAGCTCCTTGAATATTATACAATATAAAGATATCGATGACAATAACTCAATGCCATTTGACAATAATAAAATGCAAAGATGAGTTTATAATAAAAATGGAAAGGTGTCTACACTAGAAAGGGCTTGACTTAGGGGCATTTCTTCCCTCATACTCTAGCTGAATACAATTGCATTTGTAGTACCATCACATTCAACCATACACCTGATTTCTAATCACTAAGCTGGAATGCATGATAAAAATGCACAATATAATATAACTCAGTGCCATTCCTCACTAACAAAATGAAGGGATGAGTTTATAATAAAAATGAAAAGATATCTACACCAAAAACAGCTTGACTCAAGGGTATTCAGAACTATTAAATCAAAAAATCTTCATCTCATCTCAAAGAAACACACTATAACATTTTTAAGGAAAATTCATAAGGCATGCAACCATGAATGTGTTTATTTGGGCATTTTTTTAATATCTGCTAAGACAAAACAAGATGATTAAAAAGTGACCACTTTATATTAATATCATGAGTTCTTAGACAACTACTAAATTACTGATTTGTGAATCCAAAATGAGGAAAAGAAGAAAGAAATGAAACAAAAATGAGGGAGAGAAAAGGAGTAGATGTTGCTTGTGAAATCAGACAAAGAGAGGGAAGAGACAGTGGCATCGGTGTGCGACAACATTTGATGGAAAGAAAGAAGCGACAGTGGCATTAGCGAGCGATGAGGTTCAATGGAGATAAATAAGGGAAAGGGCAGACACGACGAGCGGTAGGAGAGAAAATGGGGGTTAGGAATTATAAATTTTTACAACAACTGGTTTGGGTAATTTTTGCATTTAGAAAATTTTCACCCATACAATAGTCGCTCGCGTACCACTTAACTGATAATTTGTGACGTCATGGGCACCTTAGGAACTATGTGTCAAATGTCGTGACTACAGAGGAAATTTTGAAATGTTATGAGTGTATGAGAAATTTTTTCTTTTTTCATTTGTATCTATTACATCATCTTAACAAATATGATATGATAAGATAATTATGTGGAATAAAGAGAATAAAGTTAAAGTAAATAGGTTAGTTGTATGGTTAGTTATGTAGGAATGATTGAAGGGTAAGATAGTTTGTATGGAAAATATAAATAAATAATTTTAAAATAAAGCAATTGCATAGAGTAAAAAATTTTAGATTGAAAAGTTGTAAGTAAAAGTTTTTATTTTTTAATAAACACACACTAGGATTTCAACCTCCTCAAAGAGTGGCATAGGATTGTTAGGCCATTGGTATCATGCCTAATCAGCTTGGTGTTCAAGTTTAATAGCTCCTCCCCTTGCGTTTGATTTTCCTCTCTCACCTAGTGGCTTATAGCAATGGAGAGCAATTAGGGAGAGACCACTAGTGGCTCAATTTCATCCTTATGGAGAGGGATGGTAGGGCAAAGAGTCACATGTTGTTGGGAACTAGGGGGGGGTTCTATCGTTACATGGTAGGGGCTTGCTCCTCTTCTAGCTCTACCAATTTCCACATCTTACCAGGGAGATTTCAATTCAAATTAGCCTGGGATGTGGGAGTGGAGTCCTCTTATTCCCCCTACATCAATACGGGTGCTACAAGTGCAAGGTTCTGATTCATCCTCTTCTCTTGTGATGAGCTAGGTAGAACATCTAGGAAGATTTCATCATTCAGCTCAGGAACAATGAGAACACAGTCTATGTCCATAGGGGCATGATTACCTTGAATTTCCCCTCCATTCTTTGGGCAAACCAAGCTAATGGATTGTCCCCTTTTTATAGATGCTATTATCAGTTGGACTACAAAAAGTCTAGCTGAATTTATTGAAATGTGTTGCTACAACATGCTGTTTTTGCTGAAAATTTTTAGCTATATGTTGCTAAGAATTTAGATTTTTGGATTACTAAATTATCTAGACTAAAAAGATGCATGCACCATCTTCCATGAATTATCTAAACTCCTTTTCCGCCAACATATGCAACTTGCATGCCATCTCTGTCCAGATTTTTCTAGATTAGCATACTTTAACACTCTCCCTTAATCTAGAAAAATCTATAACTCCAACTTGTTCTCTGGATTATAGAATTTTTTTTATTGGAATAACTTTGGTGAAGATGATTGCAAGCTGTTCATCTGTTCTACAAAATTGTAGTAGAATTTCGTCTTTCTCTACAAGCTCTCGAATGAAGAGATATCAAAAATTTATATGCTTTGAGTGGTTGGGGAAGATTGGATTCTTGGTCATAGTAATGGATAACATATTATCACAATAAATGGTTTAGGAGACTCCACTTTGTAGTGTAGATCTTGTAGAATTCTTCTTAGTCATAATATTTTGCATGCTACACTTGTTGCTGCTACAAATTTTTCTTCTATTGTAGATAGTGTTATTATGCTCTGCTTCTTTGATGACCACGAGATATTATTTGATCTAAAAGAAAATACATAGCCACTCATGCTTTTTTATCATCAATGCAACCAGCCCAATCACTGTCTGTATAACCGATTAAGCTAAAGTCTTTTCTTGACTTGTATAAAATGTCATAATTCTTCATACTTTGAATATATCTTAAAATTCTCTTAGCAGTTGCAAAATACATCTTGCTTGGCTTTGACATATATCTAAAGATGATGCTGACAACATTGACAATATCTGGCTTGATGTTGGTTAAATATATCAAAGATCCAACTAGGCTACGGTAGATCATCTCATCCGCCTTTTCCTTTCTAGCATTTTTGGATAATTTTTCATTAATAGCCATTAGTGTGGCCATGAGTTTGCAGTTTATCATGTTAAATTTTTTTAATAAATCATTTGCATATTTTTCTTGAAAATTAAATATCATACCTGATTGTTGTTTTCCCTGCATACCGAGAAAATACTTTATAACACTGAGATTTTTCATCTTGTATTCCTGCATCATAACATGCTTGAAATCTTCAACCATTTGCAAATTGGTGCCCATATATATAAGGTTATCCACATATAACCATAGAATAAGAAAAGCTGGAGCCGCTTGAATCTTTATATAATGATGGCTTGCTTGGACTTCTCCTAAAACCATGCTAAAGAAGATAATTATTAATATTATTATTCCAAGCTCATGGAGCTTACTTTAGACCATATAACGCCTTGCATAGCTTATATACTTTGTGTTCTTGAATTTGATGATATATCCTTCTGGTTGTTCCACATATACTTCTTCAATTTCTCTATTGAGAAAAGCTTATTTGACATCCAATTGAAATACATGCAATTTTAACTATGCAGTAAGAACAAGCATAGTTCTAATAGTTTTCATACGGACAACGGAGCAAATGTTTCCATATAATTAATTCAGGTGATTGTGGATATTCTTTGGCAATCATCCTGGCTTTATATTTTTGGATAGAGCCATCTTCATTATATTTAGTTTTATAAACTCATTTCAATCCAATAATCTCCTTGCCTTGTGGTTTGTCAATCAGCATCCAAGTTTGATTTTTCTCAATCATTTTCATCTCCTCATTCATAGCATCTATCCAATGCTCTTCTTTGATAACATCTTAAAAATTTGTCGCTCACAAGCAAAGAATGTCACATCACATCTTTGATAAATATCTTCCAAGGATCGCCATTTCCTTGGAGGAGATGACTTCAAAGATGAAGTAGATGAAGAACTACGGCTCAAATCAGGCTTGGATATGCTAGTGGAGAACTTGAGCTTAATCATTTTTCTTCTTATCTTCTTAGTGTAGCTGTGGCCCTGATTTTTTAGGTTAATTTCCAGACCAAGATTTTATTTCATCAAAAATGACATTCCTTGAAATAATTAATTATTTGACATCAGGCTTATAGAGATGATAGCCCTCATATTCATCACTATAGCGAATAAATTTATATTTTTATCCTTTTTCATCCATCTCTCTATTTTCTTTTGGAATGTGCGCATATGCTACATATCCAAAAAATTTTAAATGATCAACCTTTGTCTTTGTTTTGTGCCAATCCTCATAAGGTGTCATATTAAGAATTGCCTTTATGGGAGATCTGTTGAGAATATAAATGATTGCATTAACAGCCTCAGCCTAAAAGATTTTGGCATATTTTTACTTTGCATCATACTGCGAACTATTTTAGCAATTATTCTATTTTTTTTTTGCAGCCACACCATTTTTTTTGTAGTGTGTGCCAAACTGTGAGCTCTCTTTTTATACTATGCACCTTGCAAAATTTATTAAACTAATGACTTATAAATTCTCTCCCATGATCGGTTATATTTTCAGATAATGCCCATTTTATTTTTCGACAAGGGCCTTGAATTGAATAAAATAAGAAAATACTTCTAACTTCTGCTCAAGAAAATATGCCCACATCATATGGGTAAAGTCATCGATAAAGAGAAATAAGTACATTTTGTCACCAAGAGATATATTTTCAGAAGAACTCCATAAGTCAGCATGAACAAGCTCCATAGTTGTTTTAGCTTTCCAAGATGAATTGGGAAATGGCAATTTATGCATTTTGCTATAAATACAACCTTCACATAACTTCTTCTTAATAGTAGTATATGGAATGACGAAAATTACTCAAAGCTGTCAATTGTTCAATGTTGTCTCCAGTAGCATGGAGGCCGCAACCACAGTTAACCGCCTTAAGCAGCTTTGCACCACCATTCTCCAGTAGGATGGAGGCTGCAACCATGGTTTTGGAGGCCGCAACCACGAAGGCATGCGTGTGAAAATTTTCACACATGTGAATCTCCAAATGCAAGAGGGTATAAATACATCTCTTAGGGTTTTAAGAGAGAAGAAAGCCTGTGACTGTTGAGAAAGGAGGAGAAAAACTAAGGCTTCAATCTAGGAGAGAAGAGCAAGTGGAGATACAAGCTGTCACTGCAAATCCATTGAGTTTCATTGGCTTCTGAGAAAGGAGGACAGAAACCAAGGCTTCAAGCTAGGAGAGAAGAGCAAGTGAAGATACAAGCTGTCGCTGCAAATCCAATGAGTTTCATCTCCTCTTCTTATCTCTCTCTTTAATTTTGTTATTCTCTTCGCTTGGGATAATTATAAACTTGATTTTAATAGGAATTAAAGCCATATTTATGGGTTGAATCTTCCTATGGTGGGAGATATATCGGATTTGATATCATAGACTATGTTATTCAGTTTCCTTGTGCTTAAATGAGAAAACGATTGTGTTGTAGCTTATGTTGCTTGAGATTACCCTTATATATTCTATTTAATGTCTTTATAAGCTTTTCAACCCTGTAGATTGATTGAATATTCAAATTCATGTTTGGAAAAGTAAAATTTGAATAAGATCCGTATACAAGGCATAGGTTTTCCAACTCTTGTTTACGTTGGATGTTAAAATGGATAGGAATATACCTATTAACCTTGTGTAATCTTGATTAGGTTATGTGCGGTGCATGAGAACATAGTAAATAACTAAAACAGGGTTAAGTTTATATGTGTTGGAGGATATATATGAATATAAATAAATTAAGGTCAGTAATCTCTGCACAATTAACTTAAAAAATAATCAATCTAACATAGCTATGAGTCAATGAATTCATACTTCTACCTATCTTATTCATCTCAAAACAAACTCTCCTACAACCACTCTATTTTGATTTAGTTTAGTTAAATTTATTTCATCTCTTTAAACACAAATTCCATTCAATTTGTCAATTTACATAAGACAATTGAATTTTAAGGTACTAATCCATTTAGCACAATCCTCGTGGAAACGATACTTTATTCACACTTTATTACTTGATTAACACATATACTTGCATTAAAATGAATATTTTAATTAGACATATACGCAACTCGTTAAGTTTTTGGCACCGTTGTCGGAGATTGGTGCTTTAAACTTAGTACGTGACAATTCAGTTTTCTTCTATGAATGTGTATATATTATACATAGTTTTTTCTTTTCTTTCTTGGCTTTTGATAAAAGTTTATTTTAGGGATCATTTTATTGCAATTTTCAATGGCTTCAAATGCTTACCATTGACAAATGCAGAATTTTCAACACCAAGGACTTTGGGTTTCCATGAGTTTAATAATACATAGGCACCTCCAGCTCAATTTGTAGTTTTCGATAATCAAATGTCGGGAAAGGATAATTCTTATTCAAGTTAGGGCATTTGTCAATCCATTGCGTGTATTACTCAGCATTCCGTGGGCAATCTTGATCATTCAAGTGTATCATGGGACAACCATGGAGTCCTGCAATCAGAAAATATGATGCCGAAAGAATTTCAAGTACATAAAGTAGAGGAGCCATCACCACCTGAAAATAAGTCAACTTTGGAAAACATGTTCATGCAATTCATGCAAAATCAGATGCAGTTTAATGAGAACATGCAAAAATAGGTGGGGTAATTAGCCGCCGCAATCTAAGGTTGGCATCAAGAAGTTTCTTCCAGTTATATTGCAGAAAATTCAAAAGAAGATGAGTTAGAACAGGGTTGTAAAGTCATTCTGTGCATCAATGAAGAGACATTACACAATGTGACAGCACAATTTGCCCCTCAAAATGTACTTAAACAGGTGGTAGAGTTAGTGGAAAGCAAAGACATTGAGGAAGAAAGCAATAAGGAGATAGAAGTTGTTGTGGTAGAGAAAATTGAAAGTTATTATATCCACACACCTCCAACATGTCTTCCCAAATTCAAAGAGCAACAAGAATTGATCTATCAATAGTCATTCTTGGAAAATAGCTCCTTGAAGCTTACAACTCAAGATCCTGAAAAACAACTCTTCTTTAGCCTTTATGAAATTCAAGAAAAGAGACTAATAAATACATTTGAGGAGGCTAAGAACTTCCAATGCATAACCCACATGGAAGAAATTTTGATAGAGCGGGAATTGGTTGATCATGATAGGGACATCGGGCTGAGGACGCTAAACTTAGCGCTTTATGGGAGACAGCTCACTACAGTTTTTTATTTTTGGTCCAAAGCATGGTTAAATGACCAAACATATGTGTTTTGAAGTAAGGAAATAAGAGAAAGATCACCATTGTTGAAAACTTGCATGCAAAAGAGAAGTTAAATCCTTACTTGGTCAATTCTCGATGAATACGTAAGTTGTGATCTTAGAAAGTGCGGCTCAGTATGATTCAGAAATCAAAATGCATCAACAAACATTCATTTTGCTCTTATTAGAAAGAATAGTGCAGTTACAAACTCACATTTGAAATCTTGAAAAATGGATCTTGAGGATCCTACATGTTGAAGCTTAATGTGTTAAATGGTTTGTTGTTATATTTTACAATTCAATAGCTAGATATTAATCCTATTTGTAAATTTTCACTAGCTGAAGGGTTATGAAAGTTACGTACTTTGTACGTTTTTAATTCCAAGATAACATGCTCAAATCAGTGCATTTCCATTCAATTTGGAGGGTTAGTGTGATGGAATGGTTTTCGTGAGAGAAAAATTGCAGGTTCTAATACATGGAGGGATTAATAGGTCATCTATACTTCAATTTGTCAAAATCAATTTCAACATGCTCAATTCAGTAAAATGCAATCAAGTTGCATTTTAGATTGATGAAAATGCAAGATTTCAAGTTATCATGGTCATTCAAGCAAGAACAAGCTTAAGACAATGAATAACATACTTATTATGTTAAATTTGGAATTTTAATCCAGTTTCAAGTTGTTAAATGATGGGATTAAAGGTTTTCAAGCTTCTAATGATTATTCAAGAGGAGAAAAGTGTAGTGCGATAAAGCCACAACCTTAAAAGCGAACCCCGGTGTCGAATGTTGCAAAGGAACTTCAATGGAGCATAAATGCAATCAGCAGCATTGGCGCCACGGCCACCAAGTTAGGGGCCATGACCTCCACACTATTAAAAAAAAGTAAGAAAAAAGAAGAAGGTTCAAGTGCACCGCTACTGTGGGCAGCAGCATCAGCAACCAAAACAAAAAAAAAATATTTTTTCAAGTAAAAGTGACTAGCAGCACCATGGCTGTGGCCCCAGATGAAAAAAAGACAAAAATAAGGAAACCGCATGCCAACTTCAACAGACCATAACTTTTGATCCCTGAAGAGTTATGGGAGCTACTGCATATCAACGGAAAAATATTTTTCGAGCCCGTTGACGTGGCAACCATGGCTTGCCTGATTGAGCTCATTTTCAATTTCAAAATCCTTCATCTTCGCATATTTTGGGGCCATTAGAGTTCTATGCAATTTTTTACTACTTTTTGTGAATCCTCCATTTTATTACTTTAAGTAAAAGATGTGCAAGTGGGAGGTTTACATTTTCATATATTTGTGGGCATGTGGATGTGCTACTAGTGGATAATCTTTTTATTTGAGTTGCTCCATTATGTTATTGTGGCTAAAGTAGTGAAGGAGTTTATGGACTGCACTTGTGGTATTGGTGATGTGGCTTGAAACTTTGAGTTGGATTGCCTAAGAAGACCTTGTGTTGAGCTTATGTGGGGTGTAGAGTCATGGGCATTTGAGCTTGTTGTGACCCTTTGAATTGATGTAGTTCAATTGCTTTCTTTGTCCCGTCTACGACGTCGCTCTCAACCGAACCATCTTGTTATATGTTATCCTCTCTGGAAACTCAGTCAATGTTAGACTCTTTATCTATCATCATATGTTGAGTATTGCAAAGGCAGTCCATTGCAGAAGGAGCAGAAGAGAGCGATAGAGATGATAGACACTCTTTCTATCCCGACGACTAGGAGAGTCACCAGTTCCTTTTCTTTCCTTTTCTTTTCCTTAGTTTTTCATTTTTATTTGCATATCATCTGCATGTGGATCTCCATATCATTTTCATTTGCATTTTTCTTAGTTTTTATGCATTGAGGGCAATGCATTCCTCAAGTTTTGAGGGGGGGCATTGTCTTGTTTTGTTTTCAGTTATGCATTGCATTTAGATAACTATATTACGTGTGCTTTAGGTTGCATTATATTCAAAATCTCACCTGTAATAATCACTTAGTTGCAATTTGTCTTAAAGAATACTTGCAATGTTCAAGAAAATTTTAAATTAAAACCAAATTCATGAAAATTTTAAAAAATTTTAAGCCATGATAATGCATTGATCGAGCTTTAATGTGTTAATTTTTCAGTTTACAAGTGACATGTGAACGAGATGATCAGTTAAGTAGTTGAATTTTATAGTTCACTTCCATGCTAACATGTTCAAATGAGATGATTAAGGAAAATTTTTGTGTAATATGAATGGTTGTGCATAATTTTGCCTTATTGCCATATTTTTTTACAACCGTTGTTCCCTAATATTGAGCCTATATATATTTGCTTCTTTTTAACCTTAAGCTTTAAGGTAAATACATTTTCTCAGTAATTCATAGTGTAATTCATCTTTTTCCTTAAGACTTAGGGTTGAAAAATCTGTGTATATAACATATCGGCGTATATATATTCCTCCTAATAGGATTTTGCCTAAATAATGAAGGGGGTGACCAACCCGAGCTGAGTAACCAGGACTTGACATTTACAAATGTTAAGGTTCACATAAAAGGCAAGGGAAATCCATAATAATAGCACTTCATAAAAACATTCTCCCCACATACCATAAAACATGGTGAGGCGAGCCCAAAAAATGAATGAAAAAAGAAAACTCTCGAATACCTTGAAAAATGGTAAGGAGAGTTAAAGCAATAAGTTTGGGAGAACTAAGTAAGCAATTTTGTAAGTCTAAGCTAAGTAAATAGATGAATTAAGGCTATGCTTTCTTAAGATGATAGATTTACTTTAAGCACATTTATTTATATTACACCTATCCTAGAATGACCTTTCGATTAAGAGAATGGTTAGCAAGGTTGAATTATAACTTTTAACTATTTACGATCACATTTGCATGTAGCTTAACTTTTGTATTGAAAATGGATATCCTGGCTTGAGTTTAGCAGAGTTTCATAAGTCATTTCAATTTATTGTTATCTTTTGCATTGTTGTGGAACCCTAACCCAAGTAGGTCATATGTATGCATTGAACAAGTATTTGATGATTATTTATGAATTATGGAATTATGAAGGTATTTTATGATTTTTGCTAATTATGGCAATTAGGGTTATGGGTTAGCATTAATGATGTGATTAAGCATTTTGAGCCTAAATGAGATAATGGGTTTAGAATGAATTATTTGTGATTTAAGTGTGCAATTATATCATGAAAAAATCATTTTTCATGATTTAAAATGAATTACGGAAATAATGATGGAAATTGTCAAGTGTGAAGGAAAATATTGAAAAATTCATAACTCAACGTCTAAAAAGCGGATTCAAGTGAAATTTGAGATAAAAATTGTTAATATTAGGCTTGGTATTATGAAATAAAAATATTATGAAAATTCTTGATGAAATGAGAATTTTTAATTTTTAAGTCTAAGTTCATTTCAACCGTCAACTTTAAACGTCTATATCGGGAGCTAGAAAATTCGGATTGAGTTGGAATTTGAAACGGTTGAATAAAATGGTGAGATAATTAATTTGAATGGATTGGATTATGCATGAAATATTAGGAAAGTGCCTGCAATGAAAAAGGTAAGCAAGTTTGACCCATGCACCTCAAAAGCACCAAAGCATTTATGAGGGAGTACCATACTTAAGTGCTTGAGACAAAAGCTAGGGTGAGGTGTCCATTGCAGGGATTTTGGATGGGATTTATGTATTTAAATAAATTGCAAAACTCCATGAATTATATAACCATTTAATGCATGTTATGATGAAATTTCCAAGTCATGGAGAATGTGGTAAGGCATGGACGACCAAGGGCAAAGGGGCTGCCTAATTTGAGTTTTTTTGATTTTTTAAAAATGCCACATGTTGCTGAGATGAAAGTACATGAATTGTGCAACCAATAATGGAAGGTTTCAGCAATTAAAAAATGCAAAAAGGGTGATATATACTACTGAAACTGTAGAATGCAGTGTGGGTGAAATAATGTGCAGAAAAATGGCAATTTTAGCTATTTTAATAATTTTTCCTAATGCAAAATTTATGGAGGAATTAAAGGGTAATTAGGGGCATGAATTACCCACGTTTTTGTGATTAAAAAAAATATAAAACTGCTGGAAAATCCAACAGAAAGTTAACGTGCAAAATTTGGACAGATTTAACGTGGATTGAGATGCAGATTTTATGATTTTTGTAAAAAGTAAAAATGAAAATTTACTTGGCCCATATTCACCCACCTCATATGGTACATGGAGGATCATTGAATGAGGGTGGAATTGCAGCACAAGTGGGCCCCACTGCTGGAAAAAATTCCAGCAACATGCATAAGGGAGTTGCACGTGAAGATGAGATGGAACTTGTGGAAAATATTATAAGTGTTGAAAACGTTCCAAGGGAACCAGCAACCCATGATTTTTTCCAGAAAAAATAGAGGAGAAAACCAAGGGAAAAAAGAAGGAAAATTGGAGAAGAAATTACTTCAAGTTGCTAAGATTTGATTGGCTACAAATCCAAGTAAGTATGTGATGATTTTGGGTTGTTTAATTTGAGTTCTTAAACTCAAAACTTAGAAATGAAAAGAATGCTTAAAGAATCTGTAAAATGATGTTTTAACATGCCTTTGCATAAGTATGGATTGGGTGTTAATTATTAAGCATGAATTTTTATAGTTAAGTTCATGGAAATGGAGTTAAGTATGCATAAGGGATGAAAATTCCAAGTTGTTTGATCCTAAATCTCCAAGATAAGTTGCTGTATTGAATTTATGTTTTGGTTAAGCTATGAATCATGTATTCATGCCAAATATATGAGGGTTTGTACTTAAATAATGAGATTTTGAAGTTATGGAATGCAAAGTATGGATTTTAACCTACTTTCTTAATTTTTGGGTTAAAAATGATATGGAAATGAACTTGCATGTTTTATGTAAGATATGTAGGGTAAAATACCCTAGAATTAAGGTATGTTGGATTCCCAAAATATTTGGGAAGAATAAACCCTAAATCTGATTTTTAGGAATTTTTGAAGTAATGCATGTATAGAGTTGAAACGGGTCTCAAAACGTGTGGGGTACCCACTGTTTTGAGAAATGGAAATGAATGAATGTTGAATATGTGTTAAACCCTAGAAATGGGTTGAGAAAATGGATTTAATTTCTATAAAATTCGGATTTTAGGGCTGCCCATAGTTATGTGTCAAAAGACACGTTAAACGGGTAGAAAATGGGTTCCAAAATTGCTATTATGGGAACCTATGAAGAATGGATTTTAAACCTCATGAAAATACCCTAAGAAAAGTGGTATTAAAGGGTAATTAACCCGCTGAAAAATAGATTAAATTTATGAGTTAAGAAATTTTAAGAAATTCATTGTGTTTAAGTGCTAAATGAGCTCATGTGAAGGGATAATGATAAACGGGTGATGAATGACTTATGAAAAATGATTTTATGCAAAAATGCATGAAAATGAGATGAAATACATGTTTAGGGATCTGTTTGAAATGATATGATATTAATCCAAAATTTTGGACTTGAATTATGAAGCTAAGGCAATGCTATGCACATAAAAGAAACACCTGTATGTGTATTTTTAGAAAAAATGGGAAAATATGGCAAAGTAAGCTTAATGAAGCTATGTATGATGTGTATGGAATGAATTTTATGATATTGGAATGAATACCATAATTTTAGGGTTATGTGTATATTATGTGAATGTGCTACGATGTATGATAGCCAAATGTGTGTAAAAGGTGCTAATATGTGCGAATTAAGCCATATATGTGTATGATGACTTGTGAAGTCAAATAAATGATGTGTGTATATGAAATGGGTTGGAAAACTAATTAAAATATGATAAAAGAATATGTATGAAAAAGAATATCATTTTCATGTAGGCAAATGCAAAGAGAAAGTGACGGAGGAAAGCTAAGAAGTTAAGGTAAGCAAGCAGCTTTCTAAATGATTTTGGTTTTCATTACAAGGTATTTAAGGATGGTCATTCCTTGTTTTATGAGTATTGAAATTTTTATTTCTATTGAAATAAATGATTGCTTATGGTTTCGCAATTATGCTTGAAATGTGATGAAACATGAATTTATACAATGTTTCATTGAAATGGCATTTAAAAATGGATGGTGCAAAGAATTCTCTACATGAGAATGACAAGTTCCATGTGTAAGAGGGTATATGATGCCGGGGTGACTAAAAGTCATGCATGGAATGGAAATCAAATAGGCTAGTCGAGGTAGTAAGTGGACAAGGAGTCCCCCTTGACGTTACCAAGTCGGTAGGTCCGGCGCCAAGGATGGAAAGGATCATGTTATGAAATAGGGTTCCCCGTGCTAGCGTACCGTTACATGAAGGATAACGTCATCAATGGAAATGATGAATTTGCACATCCAATATTTATGAAATGTTTGCGAATGGATTATGTGAATGGTTTTTTATGAAATATTTATGAAGTGTTTATTAATGGTTTATGAAAAGGTTTATGCTCCACAGGTAGTTGATCACTTGCTAAGTGTCTCTACTAAATGGAGGGAAATGTTTTTAATGAGTGTTGCTTTCAAAATGAATTGCATGAAAACCCTAAGCTTGCTTATTGAGTTGAATTTCGACTCACGTTTTCGTTTTCCATACCCAAAGACAGGTGATGGACAGGATATGGCAAAGGAGCTAGCACCGGCATAAGGAATTCATGAAGAAAGTCATGTTAAGCAATTATGTGAAATGATTGTAAATTATATGCAATGTTTTATATTGAATAGATGTAAACTATTCGTATGTTTGTATGGATGACTATGTTTTACACATGTAGTGACACCTGATTGAAGCAAAAGATGAAATGTCACTGAACAACATGTTTGTATGAAATGAATGATTCAAAATGACTTAGAAATGTATGAAAATGAATTTGTGAGAATATGAAGTGTTATATGAACTCTATATGACTACAATTATCAGGATAAACATCCAATAAATCCCGCCGTATGACAGGGCAACAATCCTGATTACGTTTACCAATCGATAGGTCCTGAGGTAAGGATGTGACGCTCGGGCTGGGGCGCCACAATTGTTAAGTTGAAAGATGTGATTGCATTGCCAATGATTAGGTGTAGGCTTGGTTTTGACATGTAATAGTTGTATTTGTGTTTTTATGTATTGCTCGGGACAAGCAATGTTTAAGTTTGGGGATGTGATAACTTTATAAGAATGGAGTTATTAACGCTCATTTTGCACTCATTTGGAATGCTAGTTTAAGAGAAACATGTAAACTTGCCATAGGTTTTGCATTAATATTCATCATTTTTATAATTCTTGCATCTAGTGTGGTTTTTATGCATTTTAAGTTGCATCTAGTTAAAATTCATCTCATTTTGAATATTTTAATTTCATTTGATCATTTAGGAATGCATTTACTTGTTTTTACTCTTTTGTTATAGGAAAAGGAGAGCAATTCCTCGTAATTTCAAGCCAAAAAGAGGATGAAATGAGGGAAACTGCTTGAAGCTATCAAATTGTGCAATGCTACCTCCAGCAGCATGGAGGCCACAACCACAGATTTAACCGGTTTAAGAAGCTTTGCACCACCATTGTTCAGTAGGATGGAGGCCGCAACCATGTGTTTGGAGGCCGTACCCACGAAAGCATACGTGTGAAAATTTTCACACATGTGAAGCTTCAAATGCGAGGCGGTATAAATACATCTCTTTGGGTTCTAAGAGAGAACTTAGAGAGCTCATGGCTATTAAGAAAGGAAGAGAAAAACTAACGCTTCAAGCTAGGAGAGAAGAGCAAGTGGAGATATAAGCTGTCACTATAAATCCATTAAGTTTCATCAGCTGCTGAGAAAGGAGGAGAAAAACTTGTTGGTCCCGAGTTAGTGGCAAAACCCAAGAGGGGAGGGGTGAATTGGGTTCTTTAAAAATCTTTGGTAAATAAAGACTTAACCCCTTGAGTAATTAATCTCCTTTTGAAAAGAGCTAGAGAGCAATAAAGATAAAGCAGTAAAAAGGAATATAACACACGATTTATAGTGGTTCGGGCAAACCTTCCCTACTCCACTCTTCCAAGCTCACACTCTGTTGTGACTTGGGTTCCACTATGTATTCCACGAATACACTTAGAGTCACCGCTCTCTTCTAGATTCCAGCTCTAGGGGGCATATACAACTAGAGCCACTTGCTCTCTTCTAGATTCTAGCTCTAGGGGGCATAAACAACTCACATGCAAGAGTAGGTGATGAGTCTCACTTCAATCACACCCTACTTTGCATATACTTGATCTTAGCTACCCAAGCTAAATCAAGATTTATATAACAAGACAATGAAATAAATGAAACTACACTTTACAGATTTGTGTAGGCAGATTTAGCTCGAGGAAGAAGTTGTAGAAGCAGCTTTGGATGAATATTGTTGAAGGCGCTAGCAACTTGAAGCTTTCTTCTTCCTTAGAATTTATACGGACCACTCAACAATAGAGAAAAGAAAATAGGAAACCTTTCTTGCACTTCTTTTCTCTCTTTGAACTTTAACGTAGTGTCTTGTGTTCTCTTGTTGTGTTTTCACGTTCATTTGAGGGTCCTTTTATAGAGGGAAGAAAATATGAATGTTGTGGAGGTGGTTGGTGCGCAATAAATGAACTCCAACGTTCGAAAATTTGAACGTTATACCCAAGTCGAAGGTGGAGTCGACTTGGGATGCGACTTGGCTACCCAAGTCGCATCTGGAGTCGACTTCGTCTGCGACTCCAGTTCTTCGGATTCCCAAGTCTTAGGCTTGGTCGACTTGACTTCAGACTTCGACCCAAGTCGATCCTGAAGTCGACTTGGCCTGCGACTTGGCTCGGGTTTTGCTGAACCTGCTTTGATCTTCAAGTTGTGTTCTTCTATCTTGGATTGGCTTGATTCTTACTTAGATGATTCATGCATATTTGACTTATGTAATCTTGATAGACATTGTTTGAATCATTCTTGTATCTTTGTCTTTGAGCTTGATAGACTTGATTTGATGTAGAACATGATTCTTGACTTTGAATTTGACTCATTTGTTTTTCATCTTGATTCCTTGGACTTGAGTGATAAATCCTCTTGAATAGCTTGACAACTGCATCTTTGAAGTTTGAACTTCTCAAGTCGTGGATGGAGTCGACCTGGCCTGCGACTTCACCCAAGTCGCACCTGGAGTCGACTTCGTTTGTGACTTCGTTATGTTCGTTTCGACTTTTCAACTCTGGATACTCCAAGTCGATGCTGGAGTCGACTTCGTCTGCGACTTGACTTCCCAAGTCGCAAGTGGAGTCAACTTGACCTGCGACTTCACCTGTTGCCTTTTGGGATTCATTCTCAAGTCGATATTTGAGTCGACTTTGGGATCGACTTCACCCAAGTCGAAGTCCAAGTCGACTTGGAGATCGACTTGACCTCTTTGCTTTCCTTAAACATTTAGCAAACACATTAGTACCTTTTATATACTCAAAATTAGTTCTTGTTAATCATCAAAAGTCAGGATTTGGTCAATTTTTATTGTTTTAAACATTGTTTCCAACAATCTCCCCCTTTTTGATGATTGACAAAACTTCATTTGAGTTGATACCTTTCAAGCATTAATCATGTTCATATGTCTTTTGAAAAACAGAGCATTTGTCTTATAGGTCAGAGCTTTTTGAAATTTCAACCATTATATCATTTTGGCATATTGGATACCTTTCAAGCAAATCATGTTGAATACTTTATTAATCAAGCATAACATATTAAGCAAACATAACATTCATCAAAAGCATATATATATATCAAGTTTCATTTTTACAAAATGCAATACAAAACAAAAATGAAACCTAAATACAAAACTACCCAACCCAAAAGAAAATTTTACTCAACTCACCTATTCTATCTCTCCCTTTTTGTCAAACTATCAAAAATTTATCAAAAATCGATCAACTCTTAATGATTTTGTTAATTGAAATTGAGAGATCGGATATAAGATTGGTTCGATAGGACAATGATGGGACGATGAGTAAACAAGAGAAGCGTGATCTGGAGTTGCTTCTTTATGAACTGATCCTGATTCGTAAGGATCGAGTTCAGGCATGGGTTTCTTCTTATGTCGGCCTGAGGCAAGATGATAGCGGATAGTCCGCATTTCCCGCTCAATTCTGTCTTGCCGGGAGTGCATATCCTCGAGGGCATTGTGAACGCCGGTGATAAGACTTGTCATCCGGTCTTCTTGATAACCCATTTCTGCCCTCATAGCAACAATTTCATCTTTTAAATCCTTTAGGGTAACCTCCTCAGAAGAGGTTGGAGGCACCCGTTCTCTTGCAGCGGACCCTTGTGGAGAATAGGATCCGTGCGATATGGGAGATGCTGACTCCTCTTGAGCAAGTGGTGCCGCGGGAGGTTGCTCCCCCTCAGTCTGTGCATTGTCTTCTTGCTCTTCTTCTGAAGCTTCATGCCTTAGTTCAAGCAGATTGATCTTCATTCTTTGTATGAGAGCTTTATTTATGGCATTTGTGGATTTGAGCACTTCGAAAGGCTCGCCTTTAATATCCACTTTGAAGAATTCAAGAATCTTTGTGATCCATGTGCCATAGGGAAGGACTCCTCGTGGGTTATCCTTTCTAGAAGCCAGGGCTTCAAGAAATAATTTGGGTATGCTCACTTTGACCCTGTTGGCCACTTTCCATAGTATCCCTGCTTCCTGTGGGTTCAATTGATTTCTTCCACCGCCCTTTGGGTAGATGCAGTGGGCAATGAGGAGTCTGAGTACTCGTAGCCTAGGTGACAGATCCATGTACCGAAGGAATTTGATTCCCGGATGGTACTTGTTGCTCCGGGTGAGCTGATTATACATTTGATCCAAAGTGAGATTTTCTGGAATAGGCTCATCCTCATACGGGACTCCAAGTATGTGTCCTAAATGACTCATTACTTCTGTCGGTCCTGCAACTATCCGGATTCCAAGATCCATTTCGACTCCTTTGACGTAGGTTCCAAAGTATTCTTCATCCCAAAGATAATAAAACATTCGAGTAAGATCTGGATAGACCCTTTCGTCTTCCTTTAGCAAATTTGTCCATCCTTGAAAATCCAATAGATCTTCTATGTCGGATCCATATTCTTTCAGAAAATTAAAATCTATAATCTTGGGTATGAATACCTTCCGTTCGTAGAACTTTTTGTAGAAACGGCTATGTTGGAGCTCGGTTTTGAAGTAGGTAGTGGGCATCTTCAATACTTGGGCTTTCCCAGCTGCAGTGCCCCTTCTGCTTGTCCCGGATTGTGTGCTCTGTGAGGTTTGTTGTTGATTTTCCGACCTGGGTGTTTGATCAGATGATTGAGTGGAGGTTTGGAATCGAACCCGTTTACCCGTCGAAGTTGATGGTTCCTCTCTGGCTCTTTTTGATGGAGTCCTAGTTCTTCTAGGAACTTCTTTTGGTTGAGATGAAGGTTGTGGTTGTGTGGGAACCCGTTTGGGGTATGGTTTTGATACGGCTTTCTTTGGTGCCATTTGGAGTTTGGACTTTATGGATCTGAGAGAGAATGCGAGTGAGAGAGAGAGAGAGTTTGAGAGATAGTGTGGAAGAGAAAGAGAAAGAAAAGGAAACTGAGGGAGTGAGAGATAAAGAGAATGAAAGGGAGTGAAAGAGAGAGAGTGTGTGACGATTTGCCGGAGACAAGGGAGAAATCGCCGGAGAAAAGGCTGTCGCCGGAGAGGGAGAAATAAGGAGAATCGCCGGAGGAGAAGAGAGACGGAAAGGGGGGTTTCAGTCGCCGGAGGAGAAAAGGAAAAACAGGGAGGCCGGAAAAATGAGGAAGAAAGAAGAGAGGAGAGAAGAAAAAGAGAGGAGAGTCAGCCGAATGCGAAACGTCGCGCGCGGAGTCGACTTTGCCCTAGGCGAAATCGACTTCGGTCCCTTGGAGTCGACTTTGCCCTAGGCGAAGTCGACTTCGGTCCCTTGGAGTCGACTTCGCCCTAGGCGGAGTCGACTTCGACTCTGGCGGAGTCGACTTCGACTCTGGCGGAGTCGACTTCGACTCTGGCGGAGTCGACTTCGCTTATAAAGTGGAGTCGACTTCGCTTATAAAGTGGAGTCGACTTGACGCCCTTGGAGTCGACTTGACTCATCGACTTGACATTTTTCAATTGTAATTTTCTTATATAATTTTTCCTAATTTAGCTCTATCATACCCATATCATTCCTAATCTTATAGAATGATTCTTTAGCTAGTGGTTTGGTAAAGATATCAGCAATTTGATCTTCCGTTTTCACATATTCTAAGCACACATCATGATTTTCAACATGTTCACGAATAAAATGATGTCTCACATCAATATGTTTGGTTCTAGAATGCAATACAGGATTTTTAGTCAAACGAATTGCACTTGTATTATCACATCTAATAGCAATATCAACATAATCAATACCATAATCTTTCAATTGTTGTTTCATCCAGAGCAATTGGGCACAACAACTACCGGCAGCTATGTATTCGGCTTTCGCAGTAGATAGTGCAACACTTGTTTGTTTTCTTGAATGCCATGAAACTAGCATATGTCCAAGAAATTGACAAGTTCCACTGGTACTTTTTCTATCTACTTTATATCCGGCAAAGTCTGCATCCGAATAGCCGATTAGATCAAAGGTTGACCCCTTTGGATACCATAGTCCAAGATTTGTAGTTTCTAACAAATATTTAAAATTTCTTTTTACAGCAAGTAGATGTGATTCTTTTGGACATGCTTGGAATCTAGAGCACATACAAACACTAAATAGGATATCAGGTCTAGAAGCAGTTAAGTATAGCAAGGATCCTATCATGCTTCTATAAAGTGTTTGATCGATACTTTTACCATTTTCGTCCGCATCGATCTTGATTGTAGAGCTCATTGGAGTGTTTGCTCCTTTGCTATTTTGCATTCCAAATTTCTTGAGCATCTCTCTGGCGTATTTGGACCGATTTAGAAATATTCCTTCACTTTGTTGCTTGATTTGCAGTCCAAGGAAGAAATTTAATTCTCCCATCATACTCATTTCGAATTCGCTCTGCATTATCTTAGAAAACTCTTGACAAAGTTTTTCGTCAGTAGCACAAAATATTATGTCATCAACATAAATCTGCACAATTAAAATGTTTTTATTTTTATATTTAATGAACAGAGTAGTGTCTACTTTCAGCTTTTGAAACTCATGGTCAATCAAAAATTTATTCAATATTTCATACCAAGCTCTTGGAGCTTGTTTTAGTCCATATAATGCTTTGGTCAATTTATAGACATACTTTGATTGATTCTTTTCTCCAAAGCCAGGGGGTTGTTCAACATATACTTCTTCATTCAGATAGCCATTCAAAAATGCACTTTTTACATCCATTTGAAAATTTTGAAATTCATATGAGAAGCAAATGCTAGTAAAATACGTATGGCTTCTAATCTAGCCACGGGTGCATATGATTCTTCAAAATCAATTCCTTCTTCTTGGGAATACCCTTTGGCTACTAATCTTGCCTTGTTTCTAATTACGAGTCCGCTTTCATCTAATTTGTTCCTAAATATCCATTTAGTACCTATGATAGTGTGATTATTTGGTCTAGGAACTAAATGTCATACATTGTTTCTTTCGAATTGGTTTAGCTCTTCTTGCATTGCAATAATCCAATGTTCATCATTGAGAGCTTGTTCAATGGTATTTGGTTCAATTTTAGATACAAAGGCAAATTGACCATAAACGTTTTGTTTTGATCTTCTAGTTTTCACTCCCTCATATATATTTCCAATAACTTGTTCAATTGGATGGGCATTTTTTAACTTCAAATCAGTTGGGGGTTTGTAAGAATCATTACCTTCACTTACCTCTTCCTCCACGAGATTTTCTGGCTTGAGCTCGAGTTCCTTTGATTGTTCTTTGCATTTTGTTTCATCTGCATCACTCAGTTCATCCTCCTTTCTCGGAGTTTGGTTAATTTCATCAAATACAACATGTATGGATTCTTCTACAACTTGGCTTCGTTTATTGAAAACTCTATATGCTCTGCTGTTTGATGAATAACCAAGGAATATAGCCTCGTCGCTTTTAGCATCTAACTTTCCCAAGTTAGTTTTTTCATTGTTCAAAACATAACATGTACATCCAAAAGCATGAAAATAAGAGATATTCGGTTTCCTTCCTTTCCATAGTTCATATGGGGTCTTTTTCAAGATTTCTCGAATGGTAACACGGTTCAATACATGACAAGCTGTACTTACAGCTTCACCTCAAAATTTCTTGGATAGATTGCTCTCATTTAGCATAGTTCTAGCCATCTCTTGTATAGTTCTATTTTTCCTTTCAACTACTCCATTTTGTTGTGGAGTTCTTGGTGCAGAAAATGTGTGGTGAATTCCTTTTTCATTACAAAATTCTATGAATCGCTTGTTTTCAAATTCGCCACCATGATCACTTCTTATGGTCACAATAGTACTTTGTTTTTCATTTTGCACCAAATTTGCAAAAATTGCAAACATAGAGAAGGCTTCATCTTTACTAGCTAAGAGAATTATCCATGTGAATCTTGAAAAATCATCAACTATGACAAATACATATTTCTTTCCACCAACGGTTAGAATGTCGGATGGCCCGTATAGATCCATATGTAGCAATTCAAGTGGCTTAGTGGTAGAAATTTCCTTTTTGGTAGAGAAAGGCATCTTGGGTTGTTTTGATAATTGACATTCCTTGCAAATCTTGTCTTTGTCATATTTCAATCTTGGTAATCCTTCTACCAAACTCTTTTTCCATAGGGTTTTTATGTTTCCCATGTTTATATGTCTAAGCCTTTTGTGCCAAACCCATGGATCATTATCAATGGCCATTAGACATTGACCATTCAATTCATCAAGTGAAACCAAATATACATTTCCATGTCTTTTACCACTAAACATGATATGCTCTCCATCAAATACATTACATATAGATGATTCAAACACAACTTTGTATCATTTATCACATAATTGGCTAATGCTCATTAAATTGTGTTTGAGTCCTTCAACAAACAAAACATCTTCCATGCATGCATTTGAAATACTATGTATATTTCCTTTACCTTTAATTTTACCTTTTTCATTATTGCCAAAGGCAACCATTCCATCATTACAAGGCTTAAGTTTGTGAAACAAACTTCTTTCACCAGTCATATGCATTGAGCAACCGCTATCCATAAATCATTCATTGTTTGCCTTTGCCTTAAGACATGTCTGAAAAATAAGCAAATAAATCTTATCTTCTTGGTACCCATTTTATGGGTCCATTTGGGTTAGTAATATAGATCGATCTTTGTTGTTCTAACTTTGAAAGCCCAAATCTTGTGTTTCTTGGAACCCAAACTAATTTTGCACCATGGTCATATAGTTTCTTAAAATTACATTTGTAAGTTTAATGTCTCATTTTATTGCAGAAATTACAAGCCATAGGTAATCTTGGAGTAGGCCTCCAAGTGTGCAATGGTTCAAATGTTGGTCTTCTAGTCCACTTAAAATTTTTCTTTTGTGGCTTGTACATAGATGCATTTTTAGTTTGATGTTTCTCAAGTATTTGTACATTTGATTTGCTACTTTCTCCTTGCTCAAATGTATGATACCCAAGACCTCTTTTATGTGTTTGGGAGGTCATATTCAAAAACATTTTGACACTTTCTCCTGGATTAGAGAACTTAGCTAATGATTCATTTAATGATTTGTTCTCCTTTTTCAGCAGATCATTTTCATCTTTCAATTTGTCCAATCTTTCTGCAAGTTTACCATTTACAATTATAGTTGCATCACATTGTCTTTTCTTAATTGAAAACTTGCTTCCTAATTTCTTCATTTCTTCATACAATGAATCATATGCAGTTTGAAGTTCTTCTAATTCAGTACATTTGAGGCAATCTTGAAAAGAAGAATAACTTGACTTAGAATGGGAGAGTTTGGAACTTACCTCTTCATCGCTTGTGCATTTTGTTGAGGTAATTCGTTCTTCTTGTTCGATTTGTGCCATGCAGCAAATTCTTGCACATTCTTCTACCTCGTTATCGTTGGTTGAGGAGTTACTCATTGTAGATTCCTCATCGTTTACGTACATGCCTCTACCTTTGTATTTTTGGAATCTTTTGTTGTCCCCTCGATCCTTTCTTTGTTCTTTTGCCTTGCTCTCTTCGGGAGTTGGACATTGAGCTTGCATATGTCCCGAACCGCCGCATCGGTAACATTTGGTCGATTCTTTCTTCTTCTCTTTGGGAGTTCTTTCTTTGAAACCTCTGAAATTTTTGCCTTTTCTCACAAATTTTCTGAAACGTTTTGTGAGTAGGGAAATCTCGTCGTCATTTTGAGAAGAGGAGGTATCGTCAGTGTCTTGTGCGGATTTCAAGGCGATTGCTCTTTTGCCCCTATGTTGATCTTCATTTCTTCTCTTAATTAGCTCATGTGACATGAGTGAGCTAATTAAGTCTTCAAGCTTTAATGTGTTAAGATCCTTGGCTTCTTCTATCGCAGTGATCTTTGGAGTCCATGACTCGGGAAGAGCTCTCAAAATTTTCATAACCTGCTCAGATTCAGATATAGCCTTTCCAAGACCTTTTAAAGCATTAGTAATTTTTGAGAATCTAGCAAACATTTCAGAAATATTTTCTGTTTCTAGCATTCTAAAATTTTCTAGTTCTCCAATCAAAATATTTCTTCTCGTCCCTTGGACTTGAGAAGTTCCTTCATAGATAGAGGTTAGCGTGTCCCATATTTCTTTGGCGGTCAAGCAAGAAGATACTCTATCATATTCAGAAGCAGTAAGAGCACAAAATAAAGAGTTCATAGCTTTGGCGTTGCTCTTAACAATTCTTACTTCCTCATCGGTCCATTTGGAAGCTCTTTCATTGGTAGGCAAGGTTACTCCATCTTGGATAGCAATCCAAGAGTCCATGTCGGTAGCCATGATGAGTTGCTTCATACGAAGCTTCCAATATCCAAAATTGTTCCCATCAAACAACGGTGGCCTTGTAAAGGATTGGCCTTCAGCAAAAGCGGGAACGGAAGTAGATTGGGATGCCATTTTGATAAGATCTCTTTGGTAAACTCAAAGACCTGCTCTGATACCACTTGTTGGTCCCGAGTTAGTGGCAAAACCCAAGAGGGGAGGGGTGAATTGGGTTCTTTAAAAATCTTTGGTAAATAAAGACTTAACCCCTTGAGTAATTAATCCCCTTTTGAAAAGAGCTAGAGAGCAATAAAGATAAAGCAGTAAAAAGGAATATAACACACGATTTATAGTGGTTCGGGCAAACCTTCCCTACTCCACTCTTCCAAGCTCACACTCTGTTGTGACTTGGGTTCCACTATGTATTCCACGAATACACTTAGAGTCACCGCTCTCTTCTAGATTCCAGCTCTAGGGGGCATATACAACTAGAGCCACTTGCTCTCTTCTAGATTCTAGCTCTAGGGGGCATAAACAACTCACATGCAAGAGTAGGTGATGAGTCTCACTCCAATCACACCCTACTTTGCATATACTTGATCTTAGCTACCCAAGCTAAATCAAGATTTATATAACAAGACAATGAAATAAATGAAACTACACTTTACAGATTTGTGTAGGCAGATTTAGCTCGAGGAAGAAGTTGTAGAAGCAGCTTTAGATGAATATTGTTGAAGGCGCTAGCAACTTGAAGCTTTCTTCTTCCTTAGAATTTATACGGACCACTCAACAATAGAGAAAAGAAAATAGGAAACCTTTCTTGCACTTCTTTTCTCTCTTTGAACTTTAACGTAGTGTCTTGTGTTCTCTTGTTGTGTTTTCACGTTCATTTGAGGGTCCTTTTATAGAGGGAAGAAAATATGAACGTTGTGGAGGTAGTTGGTGCGCAATAAATGAACTCCAACGTTCGAAAATTTGAACGTTATACCCAAGTCGAAGGTGGAGTCGACTTGGGATGCGACTTGGCTACCCAAGTCGCATCTGGAGTCGACTTCGTCTGCGACTCCAGTTCTTCGGATTCCCAAGTCTTAGGCTTGGTCGACTTGACTTCAGACTTCGACCCAAGTCGATCCTGAAGTCGACTTGGCCTGCGACTTGGCTCGGGTTTTGCTGAACCTGCTTTGATCTTCAAGTTGTGTTCTTCTATCTTGGATTGGCTTGATTCTTACTTAGATGATTCATGCATATTGGACTTATGTAATCTTGATAGACATTGTTTGAATCATTCTTGTATCTTTGTCTTTGAGCTTGATAGACTTGATTTGATGTAGAACATGATTCTTGACTTTGAATTTGACTCATTTGTTTTTCATCTTGATTCCTTGGACTTGAGTGATAAATCCTCTTGAATAGCTTGACAACTGCATCTTTGAAGTTTGAACTTCTCAAGTCGTGGATGGAGTCGACCTGGCCTGCGACTTCACCCAAGTCGCACCTGGAGTCGACTTCATTTGTGACTTCGTTATGTTCGTTTCGACTTTTCAACTCTGGATACTCCAAGTCGATGCTGGAGTCGACTTCGTCTGCGACTTGACTTCCCAAGTCGCAAGTGGAGTCGACTTGACCTGCGACTTCACCTGTTGCCTTTTGGGATTCATTCTCAAGTCGATATTTGAGTCGACTTTGGGATCGACTTCACCCAAGTCGAAGTCCAAGTCGACTTGGAGATCGACTTGACCTCTTTGCTTTCCTTAAACATTTAGGAAACACATTAGTACCTTTTATATACTCAAAATTAGTTCTTGTTAATCATCAAAACTCAAGATTTGGTCAATTTTTATTGTTTTAAACATTGTTTCCAACAAAACTAAGGCTTCATGCTAGGAGAAAAGAGCAAATGGAGATACAAGCTGTCGTTGTAAATCCATTGAATCATCTCCTCATTTCATCTCTTGTGGAACCCTGACCGTATACGAGTTGTTTCAACTGTATACGCGTCATTTCGACATTTGTAATTTTGTAATTATTTTATGAATAAATGAAAATTCATGAATTATATTGATGGATATGTGTATTGGAGATTGAAATATGCGATTAGGAATTTAACCCCGTGAATAGTGCACGTGAATAGTAAACAAGGGGTTAAGATGTATGATTAAGAGTTAATCACTTGGATTAACTTAATCATAAAAGACAAAATAGAGATTTAATCACTACAAGACAAAATAGAAATTCTTTTGGATATTTTAATCCAAGTTTGGATTTTTGTGGAAAAATAGAAAAAAATTCATAAATTGCAATCCGGGTGTCGGAATTCGATGAAATTTTTTATGGATGGTTAAAAATTCATGATGGACATGATGAATGGGCTAAGATGTGATGAAAATCACAAATCAATGGTCAAGATGAAACGTCAAATGCAAAGTGAAAAAGTAACTTCACTTTTTCATTAATTATGTATTTGACTTTAATTAAAATTAATAAATAAAAATTAAAAAAATTAAATGCAATGCAGCAACATGTCAGGTCGTGCAGGGGGAGTACCATGACCAAATCAATGGTCCAAATTCATCCAAATCATAAATCAAGGGCTAGGATTAATTTAGCTTAATTTAATTAATTTTAAAAAATCAAAAAATAGGTAGAAAATTAGGGCTGCTATAGGGGGGCTGGAGCAGGCCTAGTGTGGCTGCTCTTGGCTCAAGGCACCTTTGGAAATTAGAAAAAAACACATTTGCCATTTTACACCCTAAGCTAGAGGGGGTAAATTGCAAATAATGAAAAAATGGACCCCTATAAATAGAGGAGCAGCCCAAGAACGAAATTCACAGCCATCCCAGCTAAAAAATCACTTGAGCAACTTCATTTCCCATCCTCACACGTTTTAGCCTTAAGGAAAGAGGAGAATCGAAGGTTGGAGTGAGAAAAGGCGAGTTGAAGAGGCATAACTTCGCTTGAGGTAAGTGGATTACCCTAAAACTTGTTTTGAATGTTAGATGAAGTAAATGCTTAGATAATGCTTATTACTCACCCATGCTTTTTCAACAACAGACAGGAAATGATGATGAAGGCAGCATGCCAAGTGTTATGTTGTTTTTGATATAAATGATGTTTATGTAAACTTTATGTAAAGACAACAATGATAATTTTGAGATGAAAAGGGAATATTTTTATTCCAATGAAAATGTTTATGGAATAGTTTTTTATCATAACTGTGTTATGTGAAATATATTTCAAATTGGATGAATGATGGAAATTTTCCATGTATTGATGAAAGAAAAAAAAAAAAAGAATCCTGCCGTGTGATCAGGGCAACAATCCTGAGTCACGTTTACCAATCAAAACGATCCCGGAGTAAGGCTTCTAGGCACCTCGGTTCGGGGCGCCACATCTCTCTCTTCATTTTTGTTATTTTCCTTGCTTGGGATGATTATAAACTTAATTTTAATGGGAATTAAAGACATGTTTATGGGCTGAATCTTCCTATGGTGGGAGATATGTGCGATTTGATATCATAGACTATGTTATTCGGTTTCCTTGTGCTTAAATGAGAAAATGATTGTATTGTAACTTATGTTGCTTGAGATTACCCTTATATATTATATTTAATGCCTTTACCAGCTTTCCACCTTTTTAAATTGATTAAATATTTAGATTCATGTTTGGAAAAGTGAGATTTGAATAAGATCATATATAAGGCATAGGTTTTCCAGCTCTCGTTTATGTTGGATGTTAATATAGATATAAAATATACCTATTAACCATGTGTAACCTTGATTAGGTTACGTAGTTATCTACCTTGTTTTACTTGGGTGCATGAGAACATAAAAAATAACTAAAACAAGGTTATATTTGTATGTGTTGGAAAACATATATGAATATAAATAAACTTAGATTAGTAATCTCTGCACAATTAACTTAAAAAGGAACCAATCTAACATAGCTATGAGTTAGTGAATTCATACTTTCACCTATCTTATTCATTTTTAAGGCAAACTCTCCTGCAACCACTCTATTTTGGTTTAGTTTAGTTAAATTTATTTCATCTCTTTAAACACAAATTCTATTCAATTTGCTAATTCACATAAGACAACTGAATTTTAAAGTAGTAATCCGTTCAACACAATCCTCGTGGGAACGATACTCCACTTACACTTTATTACTTGATCGGCACGTATACTAGTATTAAAATGAGTATTTTAATTAGGCATATATGCAGCTTATCAAGGGGGAGGGAGGGATTAAGGCTGAGATTTTTTTGTCGATCGATTTATGAAATTGCATATTTTCTACATTTCCTTTTTATTTCTATTTTCTTGCCTAAAAATTCAACCAAGTTTATTATTTTTTTTTTATGAGAATTGAGATGATGTTTTATGTATGTTCAAGTAGAAATCTTTCAATGGCATCGATGCCATTGAAGATTTCAGTATTCGATTCCCTTTTTGGTTTTGATCTAATAAACAAAACACATGTTAGGACGAACTATAAGGCTACACTAAAAAATATTTCCCAGAGGGCTTAATTAGATTGGTTTTGACCGAGGGTAGCCTGCCAGCTACAATTGTACAGCCCAAAATTAGAGTGAGAGAAATCATCTGCAGTCTTCAAAAATGAATTTCTCATACAACTGAATTTTTGTACAATTCAAAATAAATGAACACATGCATGCTTGCAGGAAAAATAATTACAGATGGAGCGTAATTGACTTTAAGATATGTGCAGCACTAAACCACCCAACTAATCATTAATTAATTCCCATTTCATGAATACCTTTTGGTTATAATTAATTATTGAAGGTTGATGAGGAGGAGGCAGAAGATGGGAGAGATGAAGAAGAAGCAACAGCACCCCTAGCCAAAAGCATTTGTGAGATAGCTTCATATCCCATGGCTGTAGCCATGTAGAGAGGAGACGCCCCTCTCTTGCTCCTTGCATTCACATTCGCTCCACAACTGATCAATGCTTCAACGGCTGCCGCATTACCACCTTCCACTGCCAAATGCAGCGGGGTGTGGCCTTCTACGTCCTCGCACTCCAAATCCATCCCGAACTCGATCAGCATCGCCACCACATCTGCGTGCCCTTTGATGGCTGCCGAGTGCAGAGCAGTCAAGCCGTACTGATCGCAGTGCTTCAAGCTGCCTGATTTCCTTAGTAACGATTCCAGATGCTTGATATCACCTCGTCGAGCTGCTGTTAGCAAGGCCTCACCTCTTTCTAGAATCTCCACTATATCTTTCTGCGTGCATGCATCCAACCTAACAGTTAATTAATGTTGTTAAAAAAATAAATGCACGTCAATATTTCAAACCATGCAATTCTAGACTTTAAAACTGATCGCGTATGAGTGAATGAATGTAATTAAGCATACAAATTAATTAAATCCCTCGACCTTTGGACCATTATTTGAAAATAAAAATTGTTAACTAAAAGACCATTTGAAATTATTTCTTATATATTTTTTTTCTTTCATAAATACATTAGTAGTATTAATTTTCTGATAAATAAGTACATTAGTAGTTAAGCACATGGCTTATTTCACAAAATGCATATTTTGCGCAAATAATTTTCAAAATACGTGCTTGGAGAGTCAATTTTCCAAAGACCACAAAAAAAAAAAATTATCACAAGGAAAAATTTTAAAATTACAAAAAACTTTATTAAATCCTCACCAAAAGTCAATCGCTAATTGTGGGTAAGCTAAGGGACGGTTTTGCTCAGCTTATTATACAGATTAAGCGCTTCAACAACCTTAAAGACATGGATTTTAGTAAGGAGTGTTTGGCAATTGTATACAAAAGTGATTTTTCCCTGTTCATGTTCCTAAAAGTTGAAAATCAGCTTTTAAGAAAAGTTAGAATTCCAGCTTATTCCAAAACGCGCTGAGTTTTTTTTTTTTTTTCTTTTTGTTAACTGTTGCCAAACAGGCCCTAAGAACTTTAGCAACCAAAAATTTTAATACATTTAAAAATTATGAACAATTTTTAGAAACAAATATATAAATAATAATTTATTATTTAACTTTATGGCAAAAAGATTATAGCAAAGAACAATTTTTTTGTTGCAAAAGGAACCAAAAGCTATTTGTTGGGGTGTTTGATAACCAATATAACTTTTTAAATTAAAACTTTTCACTTTTCATAACGATCCTATTTTTAAATTTTTTCTTTCTTCTATGCAACTATTCTACTTTTCAGTCATTTTTACATAACTACCAATACATTTAAAATATCTATTTTAACTTTATTTTCTTTACTTCCCACTATTACAAACAAACCCTTAGCAACAAAATGTAAAATTGTTTACCAAAAGCTAACTAACTTTTAGCAACAACTTGCTTCCTTACTAATGGGAACTTTTTCTAGTGTATCGAATATATCAAATTTTTTTTTTTTTGTAAAGTGAACATTTCAATTCGAAATCTAAAAGCAGATCTCAATGGTAATGGTTAGTACGGGTAGTACATTTTTTGTGGGATTTTGATTATAGTTCCTTTATATTTGAAAATTTTACAAATTTTGAACCTTAAGTTTCACATTTGCAGCAGATGACTTAAAATTTGAGAAATATGCAGTTTTGGTCCTCCATTAAAAATGAAGCTCTAGCATTAGTAACTTTTTGACATAAAATAGAAATACCCTTTCGATAATTTTTTGCAAATTTAAACTTTAAAATGAATGGCCAGTGCGATTGAATAACTTTTTGAGCCACTTTTTTGGGATTTATTGCTAGAAAAAATGTTTTAAATTTTAACTAAATTATGCAAGACGTTCATTTAGGAGATAGAAGGAAGGGTAGTTTATCATCTCATATTGAGAGGTTAACCATGTTAGGGCTTCACGTGATTGGAAGGACTAAAACTGCACGCTTCTTAAATTTGAAGTCATATGTTATATATTATCAGAAAAAAGTCATATGTCATCAATATGAAAGTTTAGATTAAAATGTGCAAATTTTGCAAACTTTAAGAATCAATATATATATGTCAGCACGCGACCAGCGCAATTGGTAAAGTCCCGCCTCTATACAGGAAGTTTAGGCTTTGAATTCCAATAGGGGGAGTTAAAAGGATTGAAAAATATATATTTGGACTGTGTGTATGGATTACAGAAACATAAAACATCTCAACATAATCAATCTATTTCTTTTAATTTAAGTAGTATATTGAATTCATATCTTTCAAAAATTTGTATAAATTTTAAAGAAAAAAACCAAAACGATTATTTTATACTTATGTGATGCTAACATTACAGTTCAATATAATTTAAAGCAATAGATAAATCCGTCATACTGGACACTGAAAAGATACAACTCACATATTACATTAATGAAGACTGCAGGGCCTATGTCCTCAGGACTTGGAGTAAAAGAGGGCATCAATTGTTCTAAAGGAATAATTTGTAACATGCACCCATGGGAGCATGAAAATCAAGAGCAGAGGAGATGAGGCATGGCCAGGAAGAGTGGCATAAAATAGGACGTGAACATTAATTGCAGATCCATGTAGTGGTTAAAGTAATTCATGAATTTTTTTCCGTAGTTGTAAGGGAGTACCGACATTATTTAAGAATAATTGTAAATGCATGTGTGTGCATAAAATTGGCTTGCTTTTTGAGTCTTTTGCAATTTTGCATGACAAACATTGTAAGTTTCAAACTTCAGCAAAATGTACTTATTTTGAAGTGAATAGGTAAGAAAAACAAGTTGCTAAGCCTCATTAAGGAAGTTTTAGCATTTTATAAAAAATTTTAATACCATCCATTTGTAGTACGTACTTGAGAATGTCACCTAAAATGTCTGACTTGCAAAGGTTTGAAACTTACACAGTCAATTTTGCAACGTTCTAGACAAATTTGACAAAATGCAGTCAAGCATACTTGGATTATTTCGGGAAAAAAACCTAACGTGTGAACAAGTGAAATTTCATATCGCTTGAGCACGAACTTGTATGTTTTCTCGTGTTAAATTGGATTTTAACTGGTGATATGGCTTTCTGCAATAAACCCCTAGATTAAAAGATACATGAGTTTTTTTTTTTTTTTTTTTAAAAAGAAAAGATTTAGTTGATTTTTGCTCATACTATTTTTTCCAGTGAAAAAAAATAGGATTCCTGTTTTGATTTAGCACTACCTTCTGAGCAGGAGAAAGGAGAATCTTGCAAACTAGCTAGAAAATTAGAAGTTCTATATTTCTTTTTCAGTTGAGGTTATGTAACAATAATATTAAGACTTATGTGTGTAGCCCACAAGAAGTGAAACTTGGATCATACATAGTTCTGCTTTTTGCCGTCTATTTCGTTACATAACATGGAACTAGTTAGACATGAAATTTGGAGTAGAATTGAGCATGAATAGTGCATTGTATTATTTAATTGTCAATCTACGTATACTTATAAATGGATTACATGGTACAAGATTACAAATGGAACCCAAAATCAAGTGTGAGTAGGAGAGTTATCTAACAGTCATGAAGCTTAGGTCGAGGCAAAAGCAAAGGAGACAAAAGTACAAAGAGAGCTGGACCAATTAGATGTGCCATTGAATTTGGAAAAGCGAAGAAGAAATGCACACTTTTCTTTGTTAAATAGTTGAGAAATCATAAGGGAGCAATACTTTTATTAGGTGGTGACCTGTCATTCAAGCCACCCTATTTCAATCAGATTTTTAATACGCAATCTTATTGTGTTTGGAATGGTGCAGCTTATTTCATTACATACCATATTCCACATCCCACATCGATTAATCCTGGTATGAGCTCTCTCTTTAGTGCTACAAATAGATAGCATTTGGTGAGTTTGTAGTTTTATAAAACTCTTTTGCATACTTTTTTATTAGGTTTGGTCTTTTTTAGAGTTTCTTGTGAGGTGTATTAGATTTAAGAGTTTTTCTATTTTTAGAGTCATTCATTTGTTGTAACTTCTTTATTATAGTGGATTTTTCTTCCTTTGCTCATGGTATTTTCTTTCATATTAAAGGGTTTTTCAAATAAATTTGTGTCTATTTTATTTCTTTTTCTCTTACTTGTTTTGCATTACTTTATTACTTGGAGGATTATTTTGTAACAAGCTAGTGTCAAAGATGAGTGTAAGAAATTACGGTGTTGACAACAAAGTTCAAAATCAAGAAGTTAAAATTGCAAAATCTATTGTGAAGACTATGGGTTGTAGAAAGCTTTATTCATAAAGGTCAATATAAGCCTCATACACCTACAAACACACATCTCTCTACTGCAAATTATCCTTTTAATACATCGTCAAGTTTTTTTAATTACCAAGTTTAAGTAGCTTCACTTGGTTGAGGCTTTTGTTACATTGGTTAAGTCTCTTTTCATATCAAGTGTTGTGTTGTTGCAGGTTACTTGAGACTTTTTTGTGTATTGTTGAAATTTCTTTTAGTTTCCAGCTTTAGGTACTGTTGGAATTTGTCTAAGACTTTTATTATATTATCGAAGTCTCTTTTGTTTCCAACTTCAGGCATTGCATTAACTTGACTGAAATTTTTAGATCATGAACAACAACTTCTAGAAAAAAATGAAGAGTTTATATTTTTGCGGTTTAAACTATTACTTGAATTTAAGTTAAGGTGGAGATTTGTTAGGCAATGACTTGCAATCCAAGCCACCCTATTTTAGTCAGATTTGTATTATGCAACCATATTACATTTGGATTAGTGCAACCTATTGCATTGCATTTAATGTTCCACATCCCACATGGATTAGTCTTTGTATGAGCAGCCTTTTTGATGTTATAAATAGAAGATTTCCTCTAAGGTTTGGTAAGTTTGAGGTTTTGTAAAACTCTCTTGTATGCATCAAGGTTTGGTCTTTTCCAAGAGTTTCTTGTGGGGTGTATTGGGTTTAAAAATTATCCTTATTAAGAGTTCTCCATTTGTTATAACTTCTTTATTATGGTAGATTTTCTCTTTCTTTGTCTATGGTTGTTCTCTTTATGTGTGTTTAGGAAGTAGTAAAACTTTTGATAAAAAGTGTTTTTTGTAAAAGTTTTTGAAATGGGAGAAAATGATGTGATATAATAGGGGTAATTATATGAGTAAAGAGAATAAAGTTAAAACAGATAGGTTACTTGTATGAGTAATTGTGTAAAAATAATTAAAATATAGGGTAGTCATACAAAATGTAAAAGAATAATTAAAAAATAGGGTCATTATGGACAGTAAAAAGTTTTAGATTGAAAGGCATTGGTTTGAAAAGTTTTTATGAAAAACAAACATACCTTATATTGAAAGGTTTTTTTATGTAAATTTGTGTCTGCTTTGTTTCTTTTTCCTCATTTTCACACTATGTTGTTGTTTGTAGGATTATTTCCTAACAAGTTTCAATAATCCTTTAACTCCTCTCTCCTCAATCTATTTCTCTTTCCTATTGTACTGAACGTATTAGGGTTGTGCTTTACATTCTGCATATCACTTAATTGTATAATGGCTCACAAGTAAGAGTGTATGGTAAATATAAAATGAGTGCAAATTGGTTTTACATAAGTACCCATGAGAGTCCTATTTGTAGATATATCAATTAAGAATTCAAGCCTTAGAAGATATCCTAACAGGACATGAGAGAGAGTTAATCATAATGTCTTCTTTAAGAATGCTATGAGACATCTAAAGAATGTGTGTTATTTATGATATATCTACAATCTATTTATCATATTAGATTGTTATCTCTTCTCCATAGTTTTTTCTTCTACATTAAAGGATTTTTCATGTAAATCTTGGTATCTTATGTGTTTAATCTTATTGTTGATTATTTGATACTATTTTATTATATATGTTTGCACATAATTTATATTAATCTAAATCACATCTCCTACTAAATGGTAGTAGAGCTACAATTTTGAATAGTGATTTGGGAAGTAGTAGTGGTTTTTGATAGAGAAGAAGATGATGTGAGGAAGGAGCCGTAGCAACTCATGTTGCAGGTTTTGGCAACTGGATGGTGATGGTGCGTCATATGAACAATCAAAATTGGGCAATGAGGAAGTACCATTGGACAAATCTGATAGACTACTAGACATCATCGCCAATGATGTGTAAAATGGTAGCAATGGAAACTGAAAGGCAATATTGCTGTAATATTGGATTTGTGCAGCTACATATGATGAATTATGCAACGTTCTAAGATGGCCTTTTTCCAACATGGATGCAATGGTAGTAATGGTTTCTAAATTTGGTACAGAATGTGGGTCACTACTTTTTTCTTGATGACCTGGATTCGAAGCATGATGATCATTGTTGGCCAAGGCCGATTATGCATTTTAGATAATCAACTTGGTGCAAAACAGCAAAAATCGGATCTAGTAAGCAGATGTGGAGGTCATGTGGGCAGACATGTGTAAATAAGTTTTTCACGTAGGGTAGTGAGGAGTGAACAGCCATGGTAGCAGGCAAATAGATCTGGTGCGACGAAGAAGATGAAAAGCTAATCTTTGTTAGGCAATGCAGATCTAGTGGATGAAAAAACAGAGATGTGGCAGTGAAGTTTCAGTGGAGTGAAGACGACAATGGAGACGTGGTCATTGGTGGGTCATTGGTGGGCAATACAAGGTTCAGGTGGTGGCTACAAATGAGAGTAGCTGTGGGGCGTGAAGAGTTGCAACAGTGGTTAGGGTAGTCTAAGGTTCCCTATTTAGGAAAATGATGGAGATGCATCAGTTTAGGTGCATGCTGGTATATTGAAGTAAAGTATTTATTTAACCCATGTTGGGAAATTTCAAGGCTAGATTGAGGTATTCTAGGTATGCTTCTTTATGTGTTAGGGTGCTATAAACACAATAGTAAGATCAAATTGGGAAAATTTGCTTCGATAATGTGGATTCAATGGAGTGTGCAAATCATTGATGATACAATGATTAGAGAGATTCTAATTTGTAGATTAGATTATTTGAAGTGTTGTGATTCATGTGACTGATTTCGATTGAGAAGACTCTACAACATTGGTTGTGTTTAGGTTGGATGACATATATCAAGATTGATTGAAATGAGTCTACTTCTTTTCGGTTTGGAACAGTAATTTGTGAGCAAATCTGGTCTAATAAAATATTGATGATATACAAGGATGGTTCAAATCAAGGTGGAATGATGGACTTCATCGAGCTATGGATTTTTTGTATCATTTAGTTGTTTATGGTTATGGTCATACTAAGGATGCATGGAGAATGCACGCAGATAGATTTGTTTTCTAGTGTTTCTCATTAGATTGGTGGCTATATGGATCCTAAGAATGTGTTAACATTAGATCGTGTCGAAAGCCTTAGAGTCTTATAAATGTTATCATATTGGAAGATAAATCTAGTTCAAGTTTGGTGGTAGTTGATGCATGAGAGGTGCATGATGAAGTGTATGGTTCATGAATTGACACTCAGGTTAGAGCGTGCATTTGATGTATGTGGTTTGGCATACATACATAGAGATAATGAACGTAATATAGGTGGAGCTCTTGTATTAATTTGACATTCAAGTAACAAAGTTTGTTATAAGTGCACATGGTAGCAACATAGAAGCATTTTGGCCTAATCAATCCAAATATGCAAGTGTTAATAGCTCAAGTGATGTGTAAATGATGACTAGTCAATTAGAGAATTGTAATAAGGTTTGCTAAAAGCTCCTAGTGGAGAAATAAAAAAGACAAAAAATGTACATCGAGTGGTGATCTTCTTAATCCCTAGTAGACGTAATGGTTGACTTTGTGGGAATCTCAAGTGGAGATGCGAGTTCATATTGATTTGGGCATGAAGGTGGAATGACCTCTTAGGTGGAGAGATATGGTGTCATGCTAAGTTATCACATAATGACTAATAAACTAACCAATAATTGAGTTGTAGAATGGTTGAAGAAAAGATTTTCTATGAGTTGGCTTGGTGTGTGCAAAATCTAATCCAAAGTGGAGATCATTAGAATTGTATCTTACATTTTAAAATCATAGACCTAATATTTATATATGCTACTGTTTACATTATTAAATAAAAATATAAAGTATAAACTATCATAACCTAATAACTAAAACTATTAATATATTATAATCACAATTCACAAGCTTATTTATGATAGGCTTTTGGAAGTCAATGATATATATATATATATAATTGAACTGGTTTCTTACTTTACAATCCACAACTCCATAGGACATAATATTCATTTAATGTGAATATGTTAAGATGGGTGTGCACAGGAGATGTCATAAACAAAATACAACACGTACTATATAATATACATTATATACATATATACCTAACTAATTTCTTGTATAAGTATTTATGCAGGTTGGTTCCAAGTACTCAATATATTACCTTACATGTAACCTATTTGAGGGAATGAATAAAGATTTGTACCCTACCCATATCATGGATAATATTTTTTATCATACCCTACAACATTAGGGTTGAGTCAGAGAGTATCCTACCTAAGTTCTATCCCTTAAAAAGAGTTTATATTGGTTTTGCATAAGTACCCAAGGATCCTACTTATAGGTGTATTAGTTATAGATTAGTAAAGCCCCGGAAAGTATCCTGACTGGGCATGAAAGAAGGGTTATCACTTATCGGTCTGTCTTCTTTGGAAATGTGTTTAAGGAATCTAGAGAACATATGTGAGTCATTATAAATGTATTTTTGTAGATTATAATGATGTATAATGAGACAAAAAAAAATAAAGATAAGAAAATCATAGGGGTTGGAGGAACCACCACATCGATTGAGTAATAATATATAAAGCTAGTGATAAATGAGCCAATAAATCAGAGTAATGCCAGGCCAGATCTTGATGGAGATGAAGATATCTCCTCAAATGATAAAAATTTCTCCTTCAACCATCCGAGAAAGATATATATATGGGTAACATCTTAGGTGCTATTGATAACCTTGAGCATGATGTTGAGGTAAATTTAAAGCTTATATTATAGTTCTAGTTTGTGTGCATAGTAGAATAGATAGCAATTGGTGACATAATGGAGGTCAAAATCTCCTAAAGCGAGGATAGAATTGTAATGAATTTCTTCATTTCCATATCTTTGTTGTAAAGTATGATTTATAGCAAACTCCATTCACTATTTTCCATTATCTTTTTTCAAGTGTTCCCCCAACATTATCTTTATATTAAACAAATAGTGGTTAGCAAGCTGCTACTAGAGACATAGACATAACCCTGACCTAAATTTGTAAACTTTAAGCATTAGGTTTGTGGAAACTCATGGCATAAACCTTGACAATAATAAATTTTTGGTACATATTTATTGATGATACCTTCTCTTGACAGTTACTTAAATTTTAAAAACTTTTCACTATTTAACTTAGTTTTAAAACTTTTATTTTATTGAATTGGGCAAGAAAGCCTTCCTAATTCATTTTCTTTTAGTTTGGGATTCCAATTTTTAACTAACTAATACTACCTTTGTATTATTACCTCTACATAATTAGGTCTTGAAGAATGTAAAAAATTATTAGAATATAGAGATAATGATTGGAAAGTAAGATAGACAATTATGATATTAAACGTATGAGAAGGTATGTAGGAAAGAGTACTAAATTTTTTTTCTTCTTTGGCTCCCTTCTGTAGAATATGAAATGTATCCTTAAGTCACAAAATTGAACTGTTCATTCTTTATGAGATTTAAAGATAAGATTACTTATCCTCCAATCAAGATGTTTTATAATTTTCATAATGATCAAAACAATATATATAAATTAGATGGTCCTGAAGTGGGCAACTTCTTCACATCTCTTTATTTTGCACACTTCACGTCGCCACTTGGTCAATCATCTTCACACTTTATCGTATCGGTGGTATATGAGATTTTTTAATACTAGGACTTCTTTTAGTAATAAGAAAAAGAAAAGAAACTTTTTCCCACTTTGTATGTCTTGTCTATTTTATATGATGTAACATCTTAACTACATAGTTAACTTACTTTTTCTATTATTTCCTCTATATAATTAATCAACTTTTACAACATTTTATACAACTACTTTATTTATTCACAACAATAAATTATATCATCGAAGGCAAATGGGGTAACTAATTACTCCACTTGTTACCTTCAATTGTTACTTATACCCATTAGCAATAAGTGTTTTCATCTTTGCTGCTAATGAGTATAAGAAACACTCTGTTAGTAAGAAATTGGACATTAATTTTGTCTAAATTTAAGATATTTTGTTCCGATGATTTTAAAAAATTTTCCCTCATTATTAAATGGATCTTTATAGCAATTTTGTTATTAAAAGCCACCACACTCCAGATTAGATACAATTCATCTCTAAGGAAGGGATGACATGAGATTTTTCATTCTTAAATTTTTTTAAGATAAGTGGATGAGAAATAGATGAAGTGAGGATGAAATGAGATTTTTCATTCTTAAATTTTTTTTTCATTTTCAATATATAAAAATTTTATTTTTTAATTTCAATATCACTTTTCTCATTTCCAATATGATTTCCTACATCTTAATACGCAACAATTTTCTTTTATCTAATCTTCTCATCTCAATCTCTTTCTCATCCCCTCATCTTAAATAAGCACTCGATTGCCCTATTCCAAGTCATATGAACATGCCTTAGGAACCTCTATCAGGTAACATCTTTTCAACATTAGGTGCTTTTGGTATGAAATAAAAGTTGAGAAAATTTTATTAAAAAAATTTTATAATATGAGAGGATGATATGATTTGATAGGAGCAATGATTAAAATGTCGGATCGCTAAATATAAAAAGATGTGAAACAATGAGTGAAAGATAAAAATAAAGATTTTTCTCTTAGTTATATATTTAAGATGGCAAATAATATGAAAAGTTGTGCAAGAAGGAGTGGTGAAGCTTTTTCTCTCTTTAGTCCATTTTTGTAGCATTCCGAACTCATCCTTAAGTGGCAAAATTGAACTATTAATTCTTTGCAAGATTTAAGGAACAAATTATTTATCCTCCAATCAAATTATTTTTCAATTTTCATAATAATCAAAACTTTAAATAAAACTTGGATGGTCCCAAAGAGGGCAACTTCTTGGCATTTCTTTGTTTCATCCCAATCGTATCTCCCCACCAACCATCTGTCTTGTATCATATTTGTGATACATAAGGCCTTTTACTACTTAGGCTTCTTTTGGCAATAATAAAAAGAAAAACTTCCCCATTTATATGTCGCCTTTAACGTAATGTGATATCCTCAATTGCCTAATTATCTTTTTTTCTATTATTTCTTTATATAATGTGTCATGTTTCACATCTTTTGATACAACAATCTTATCTATTCACAACAACCAATTTTAGCATCCAAGACTAAAGTGGCAACTATTTTTTACTTACATTTATTACCTTTGGATTGTTACTTATACCATTATCAACAAGTGGAATCATTTTTGTTGCAATGAGTATAAGCAACAACCCATAAGTAACAACCCACAAGCAACAAATAAGGTATTAGGTTTTGTTGCTGTTAAGACATTTTGTTGTAATGGAATTTTAGATTTTTCCCTTATTTTTTGTCCCATTACCAGAAAGACCCTTTTTGCAATTCAATATTTAAAAATCATATTGATATATACATACTTATAAGGTGTTTGTTAACATAAAAAACTTTTCAAAGTAAAATTTTTCATTCTAAGGGGGTGTTTGTTAGCACGTAAAACTTTTCAATCTTACACTTTTCACTCTCCATAACTACCCTATTTTTTAATTATTTCTTCACTATTTTCTATACAATTACCTTGCTTTGCAATCATTTATATACAACTACTTATACATCTTATTTATCTATTTTAACTTTATTTTTTTTTACTTTTCATCATTACCCCTATCAAATCACATCATTTTATCACATTTCAAAAAATTTTACACTAAAAACTTTTCATCAAAAGTTTTATCACTTTCCAAACGCACCCTAAAATTTTTCACTCTCCATGACTACCTTATTTTTTAATTATTTTTTCACTTCTTTTTATATGGGATGAGGATGATATGGGTTTTTCCATTCCTAAAAGATCTTTTCATTTTCAATATATAACACCTTTACTTTTTAATTTGTAATACTTCTTTTTTCATTCTAATATGATTTCATATTTACTAATATATTACAATACTTATTTTTATCTAATTTCCACATCCCAATCTCTTTCTTATCTATTCATCTTGAACAATTACTAGATCATCCTCTTCCAAGTCATATGATCAAGTCTTGGGAACCTCTGTCAAGTGTCATCTTTCCAACAAAAGGGTGCATTCCTTATGAAATAAGATTTAAAGATTTTTTATAGGAAAAATTTTGCAAAGTGAGAACATGAAAATGTGAAAAATAATTAGAATGTAGAAATAATGATTAAAAATTAAGATAGTTAAATATTAAAATGTCAAATCATATGAAAAGATTCATAAGAAGGATTGGTGAAGTTCTTTTGCCTCTTTGACCCACTTTTATGGCATACCAAATGCACTATTTAGTTGAAAAATGGAACTATCAATTCTTGTGAGAATTAAGGATCAGATTAGTTATCCTCGAATCAAATTATTTTTCAAGTTTAATAATGTTCAAAATAGTAGATAAAAATTTAGATAGTCAAAAAGAGGCCAACTTTTTTGTGAAAATCTAGGTTTTTTGGTGACTTTTTCTTAATTATAGGGTGAATTTGTAAATAGATAATTGATTAAAATAATATTAAAATTTATACATATAGTCCACAGATGTGACATGTGGGAGTATGTCGTATATATGTATTATGCAATATCTTAGTGTAGATGGTTTAATTGTGGTGCATTTGAGTTTTATGAGATATAACACATAAGTATATCATATATGAGTCACGTTTTATGTGATTGGTTGGTTATATTCATTATATCATGATTTAGCTTGTTGGGTATTAGACCAAAAAAGTACGGGTGATGTGTTAGTTGAATACTATGACTGTCTTGGCCTCATAGAGTAGCTATGAAGTTCAACTTGCTTAGTCGGATCGCTGAGGTGAAGGGGGTAGTGGCCCTTACAGAGGTGAACAGGGCAACACCACCGAAAGAAATTTTTAGTTGCTACAGTTGTATGAAATGGAGAATTAACAAGAAAAATGGATATGCCCATTGAATAGGCATAAGTTGGCACATATGGGACATGAGGGGATGTAAATAAAGTGCCTTGTGATCATGAAAGTTGAGCATAAGAGGTTAAGAATCATGCATGTAGTAGCATGTCATGTGTTGTTACTCACACCAAGCCATGTGGTTAACAGCACACCCATGTTCTGGGCAAGGAACAATTGATGTTAAATAGAGAATCACCTCCCGTTTGGATAAAGGTATTTTTCAATCTATCTGTGTTGTGCAGGGTTGGCCACTCGTGCTGAGATGCAGTGATGACAACCTAACGTTGTATAGTAGATTTGATTATAGGATGAGATACCGAACCTCCCCATTGGATTTGAGACCTTGTTGGATAGATTAGAGAAATGAGATGCATTTGATATATTGATGCATGCTTAGGCATTAAACATATGTTTCGTATGGATTTGAATATGATTTGGATTTGTGATTCCATCTATGTTTTGTCAACTCTTATGCATATTGTTTACTCAAGTTTTGCCCATTCACATTTATATGCTCTACTTACTGAGTTTGCTCAGATTCATCGTATGTTGTTAACTTTTTTTTAGATAACAGGTATGCAGGTGGAGACAACATGAGATTGGTGTACCAGATAAGGCTAGGACTTGATGAATCCAGATCTAAAATGATCTATTTTGATTTGATTTTTAAAGGATAATTAGTGAAGAATTGAAGTATGTATTATATGAATTTTATTATTTGGATCCAGTTTAATTTGAACTTAATGAGATACTTGGCTTATGATGACCTAATGAATTATATTATTGTATCTATGTATGTTCCCCCATTATCATTGATCATGTACTTTAGTAGCGACCGTTGACTTTGTTGACAGGGCGTTACAATTTCCATGATGGGCTGAATAGATTTTTTATCTCATTTATGAAACCCCCCAAATTTTGCACTTCAAGACGAATCTTTGAAAAAATGGTATGCTATGGTAACTTAAGGTGTGGTTGGTTGGACACCAAAAATGTCAATCAAAATTTTTTAATTTAAAACATTTCATTCTCCATAACTATCCTATTTTTTAACTATTTTTTCACATTTTTCTATGCAAACAACCCTACTTTTCAATCATTTTCACACTACTTATAAAACTAACTTATTTATTTTAACTTTATTCTCTTTACACCTCATCACTACTCCTATCATATCACATCATTTTTTTATCAATTTACAACTCTCCTGAAAACTTTTTATCAAAAAGTTTTATCTCCAACTAAACACACCCTTAGTTTGCTTGCAGCATAGCATATTTGATTTGTATCTTTAAATACTAGAAGAATTTGACTAATGCATATCATAAAAGTTGTTGGTGTTTAAATTATTAATTTTTATTTTTTAAGTGCTAAAAATATTTTAATGGACAATGGCAATGGGCGTGACTTTTTCACAAGAAAGTTTACTCCCTTGCAATCTCAACAGTTTTGGGCATTCTTAAGTTGTAGTAAAAAATGACATAAACAACCTTATAGAAACATTTAGGATTAAGTAAGGTTTTTGTATTTCTATATAACATAATTAGAATTTTTATGTCTATCAACAATGGTAAATTTTCTACTGTATATTTCTATTACATATACAATTACATTAACATAACTAATAACCTATGTCAAAACAAAGTAAAATATATTCCTAAATGTTATGCTAATTGATTTTGTTGGTCCCAAATAGATGACTTTCCTAAAGAGAGGAGGGGTGAATTGTCTTTATTAAAAATATTTTTACGAAGAGTATTAACCCTTGTTTATATCAAATCCCGTTAAATGAAATATAAAGCAAGAGTAATGAGAATTAGATGCATAAGAAGGCACACAAAATTTTTATAGGGTTCAGCAACCTCACTACTCCACTTGCCTAAGCACCCACCTTTTATGCCTTGGGTTTTACTATGACTTCTCAATTACAACATAAAGCCTTAGCTCTCTTCTAAATTCTAGCTCCAGAAAGCCTTTTACAAAATAACATAAGCAATTGGTGAGTATTACTCCAACTAAATCATTGCTTGCTAGTACACTTCGGCCTTAGTCTCTAACACCAAGCCAAGTGCCAATACACATGATAAATTATCAAATAAATAAGACTACACTTTATATTATGTGTACAACATTGCAGTACAACAAGCCTTTTATTTTGACAAAGATAACAGTGGAACTTTGATGCTTTTACAATGATCTTGAGAGCTTGACTTAAATCCACTTTAATGGAACTTTGATTGCTAGTAAGTAGTCTTTTGTTCATGTTGTTTTCACAACAAGTAAGAAGTTGATAGCATAATGAATGTTTTAAATAACCTCATTTACTCTTCTCTATCGAGTACTTATAATCTTAAGGGATATTTTTGAATTTTTATGATCATTACTACTGAAGTCACAAGTGAGGTTGACCTGACTTGCAACCTCACCCACGTAGCATTTGAGGTTGACTTGGCTATCGACATCATCTTGAGTTTTCTTCCCAACAGATTTATCCATTCTGTATCATTTTTCAAGTCACTCTTGGGGTCAACTTTGGGTGCAACTTCACACAAGTTACATTTGAGGCAAACTTCAGATACAACTTCAAATTGTCTTTTTCTTGTAGCATTTTCATTCTTCTTTCTTCGAAGTCGCAATTAGGGTCGACTTCAAATGTGACTTTACCCAAGTCGCATATGAGGTTGATTTCGAGTGCGACTTCAAATGCCTTTATTCTTCTAGCAAAATTTTCTTTCTCAAGTTAATATCTTAGGTCGCATATTGAGTCGACTTCATATGCGACTTTACCCAAGTCACATTTGGAGTCAATTTCAAGTGTGACTTCATCTATGCATTCTTCCTTTCTAATTTCTATATCCAAATTATCATTTGGGGTTGCATTTGCAATTGACTTGAATTGCAACTCCACTCAAGTCATATATGGAGTTGACTTGAACTGCGATTTCGAATGTGCTTCACTTGTATTCCTTGATATTTTTAAGGATTTATGTTCCTTGTCTTGCACATAGTTAACCCAAAAGATGTTAGTGGCTGAAATTTATTTTGATTGAGTTGTTAATCATTAAAATTCAATACTTGATTTGCAATTTTCCATAGTTGAGTTCACGGCTTCTTCAATCAACCTACTTTTTCCTGTATCTCCTTTTGCAGACTAAATATGTTTTATACTTCAATTTTAATTGGTCCCTACATGACAGAAGAATCAAATTTAGTATTTAAAACCTATAATGAAAGTACATTGATATTCTAATGCACAAAATAAGAAAAATGATCTTAGGACCATAGGTTATGAAACTCAGTAGTTGTTATTGTCAGCTCTGGACTGACAGCTCAGTTGTACGATTTTAAAATGCATCACATCATATTTAACTTGATACCCATTTATAAACCCTTAAGAACTTTCTTCCTTTTTATACGGGATTTAGTTTTGGGTTGTTATAGCCCACCAACTTTCGCCTAACTCATTCTCACACCGCAACTCAACTTTAGGCTTCTACCCATAGCCTTCTCTTTCATTAGCTCAACACTCCAACTTTTTGAACTACATCTACTGAAAGAGTCCTCTCTGATACCACTTGTAATGCATAGACTAAAAAAAATGATCCTGAACTTGTGGATTATGGGCTCACTAAGTGATATTGTCCATTTTAGCTTAGCAGCTCAGTCACAATATTTTAAATTGTGTAAGACTATATTTAACTTAAGACCCACTTATAAACCCCCAGGAACTCTCTCTCCTTTTTAATGTAGGATTCAATTCTATACTATTACAAATATGATCTAGTCACATCTTAAATTAGTTTTTAAAGAGATTGATGAGACACTCGACGGTGAATCATAATCATTTACGACAAATATAGAACCGCAAATAGTTACAACAAGTCATAATTAAATGATTAGTTATGAAACGTGTACCAAAAGCATTATAAACTAATAAACGTTCTTCACCGAAAAAAAATGAAATTAATGTTGATACCTAGAAATGTCACTGCATGACTAGAACTTCAATAAGACCCAAACAATCGAACATTCGAAACATTGAAGAGGAGAAGGACAAGGTTCTACTTAGTTGGAGGAGACGAACTTAACATTGCTTCTAAAGATTTCTTGTCACCACTATTTTTTCTTAGGATAAGAGGTGGTTTTGGGAAACTAGAAGATGCATCACCCTCTGTAATGAGTGAAAATAAAAAATCGTACAAAATTATCATTAAAAGAAAATATAAATGCATATGGATAAAGTAATTCAATGAAATAAAATTACTTGCTATGGCTTTCAAAAGTTTAGCTAGATTTTCTTTATCTTCAGTTAGTCTTAGGGCAAATTTTAACCAACTTGGGTACATATCAAACATTCCACCAAAATATGTGTTAAAAACTTCAATATTAATCAAGAACATTCCCTCTTGTGCTAAATGTAGACTGAGGTAGCCATTGAAGCTGGAATGACTAAAATGTCTCTTGCTACATATGATATTATCTTATGCTTAGAATAAGTAGGCTACTAGCTTAAAACATTAAAATTTCCTTCACAATATTCATTAGCTTCTTGCAACTGTTGATCCATTGTAGTTGTCTTATCCTTATTTTGCTTCTTTTACTTCCATTGCATGAAATTTTTATATTTTTCTTCATTAATGGTTGATCCAATTGAAATTGTACTTTTAGTTTATTGTTGCAATAGGAGACTTTTATCTTTCGTATATTTTAAAAGATTCAACATTGTGTATCTTACTTTCTTTCATCACTTTTATCAATCACTTTCGGTTCAGGATATTTTGAACAAGAATATAATACAAACTCTAATTTATAATGTAGATCCAACACATTTGCAACTAGTAGAAACATATTCAATTTATGAAATGGACCCAATACTTGTTGAATTTATTCCTTATTCTTGCATCATGTTACAAAGAAAGGGATCAACGTCATTGCACATGCATCCCAAGAGGTCCAAAATCTTATCAATCTCGACAAAACATTGATTTGTAGTGATATAATTTGAGCTGAATAAGACCTTGATACTTTTGCAAAACTACTCAAAAATATGACATACAACTCTAGCATTATCCTAATTGGGATCTAATGGAATCAAATTTAGTGAAAATCATTATCCTCTATTGTCATTGCATCAAAAAAATTTTGAATTTAATAGAACTTTATAACATTAAAAATGTTGAATTCCAATGAGTTACAACATCCAAACAAAATGAACTATTCAATGGAAGTCCGACAGTCTCAACCAATCCATTAAAACATTCTTGTCTAGCAACAAAGCTTTTTGCATATTTAACATTACTGCAAATACAACCAATTGAATCCTTTGCTTCACTAAGACCATCTTTTACAATCAAATAAATAACTGTATTGTATATCAACTATGAAAGCAATCGCTATGAACCCTATTCCTAAGCTAACCATCTTTGAATAATAACTTATTTCTCAAACTTCTAATCGCTACATCATTAGATGAAACATTCTTGACTATGATAATCAAACTTGTTTTATCTTTTATTCATCCAAACATTCTGAAACACATTTAACGATTGCCTCACTTATGTTTGGTGATGGAAGAAGACAAAATTAAGAATTCTTTTCCATAACTTCTAATTTGTGTTTATATAACGTGCAGTTAGACATAAATATTCAACATTTTGAGTGGATGTCCAAAAATCTATAATCGACCATACATAATGAATTTGTTCTCTAAACATGGTAACCAACTTCTTTTTTTGCTTTATGTAAATGAAAATAATTATTTGCCACAATTGTTCTTGATATAAGCTCAGAAAGATGTTGACGAACGTGACAAAAACTTTGAAATCCTCCTTTCCATAAATGTAAATGGTAGTTCAATAATTATCATATGGATCAAGGCATTCTCTATGGGAATGGGTAGTAGTGCTATTTTTAATTAGAAATTTAACTAAGAGGCATGTAGGAAAGCCTTGCTCTATATGATAATTACTGATGAGCTTCCGTTTAAATTTGTACAAGAGGATTTTAAAGATTTTGTCACACTCTTCAATCTCTTTTTGAGCTTATATCAAGAAAAACTATGGCAAAAAATTATTTTTAGTTACACAAAGCAAAAGTTGGTTACCATGTTTAGGGAACAAATTCATTATATATGTTTGACAATAGATTTTTGGACATCCATTCAAATTGTTAGATATTTATGTCTGACTACATACTATATAGACACAAATTTGAAGCTACAAAAAAGAATTATTAAGTTTTATCTTCTTCAATCACCCACAGAGTAAGGCTATTGCTCAACATGTTTTAGACTATTTAGAAGATTGAAAGATAAAAAAAAGGTTGTATTGTCATAGTTGATAATGTTTTTTAATGATGTGGTGATAGAAGTTTAAGAAATAAGTTATTATTCAAAGATAGTTTTCTTGGGAATGGGGTCTTGGGAATGGGGTCCATGGAGGTTGCTGTCATATTCATTGTATAACACATATCATTAATTTGATTGAAAAATGGACTTCGGGAAGTAAATGATTCTATTAATCATATTCGCAATTGTGTTAAGCATGTAAGAAACTTTGTTGCTAGACAAGAATGTTTTAATAGATTGGTTGAGACTATCAGACTTCCATTCAATATCCCATTATGTGTGGATGTTGCAACTTGTTGGAATTCAATATTTTTAATGTTATCAAGTGCTCTTAAATTCAAAAAAAATTTGATACAATGGCAATAGAGGATAATGATTTTTCAATGAATTTAGTTCCATTAGATCTGGATTAGGATAATTCCAAAGTTATATGTAATCTTTTTGAACAATTCTATGAAAGTATTATGGTCTTATCAAGCTCAAATTATATTACTGCAAATTGATATTTTGTTGAGATTGATAAGATTTTTGACCTCTTACGATGTATATGCAATTATAGTGATCCCTTTCTTTGTGATATGGTATAAGAATAAGGGATAAATTCAACTAATTAGGGTTCATTTGATAAACTGAATATGTTTCTACTAGTTGTGGATGTGTTGGATCTCCATTATAATTAGAGTTTGTATTACATTCTTGTTCAAAATATCCTGAACCAAATGTGATTGATGAAAGTGATAAAAAAGTGAGATGCACATTATTGAATCTTTTTAGAATATATAAAAGATAAAAATTTCCTATTGCAACAATAAACGAAAAAGTACAATTTCAAGTGGATCAACCATTAATGAAGCACAATATAAAAAATTCATGCAATGGAAGCAAAGGAAGCAGAATAAGTATAAGACAGCTACAGTGGATCAATATTTGCAAGAAGGTAATGAACATTATGAAGTCGATTTTAATGTTTTGAGCTAGTGGTCTACTTTTTCTAAGTATAAGATATTATCTTATGAAGAAAAAGTTATTTTAGTCATTCCAATTTCAACGGTTGCTTCAGAGTCTACATTTAGCATATGAGGGAGTGTTCTTGGTTAATATTTAAGTTCTTTGACACCTATTTTGGTGAAATATTTGATACTTACCCAAGTTTGGTTAAGATTTTCCCCAAGACTAACTAAAGATGAAGAAAATCTAGATGAACTTTTGAAAGTCATAGCAAATAATTTTATTTCATTGAATTACTTTATCCATGTTCATTTGATCATTTCTTTTAATGATAATTTTGTATGATTATTTGTTTTTCACTTATTATAGAGGGCGATGCATCTTCTAGTGCCCCAAAACCACCTCTCACCTAAGAGAAAAAATAGCAGTGACAAAAAATCTTTGGAAGCAATTTGAAGTTAGTCTCCTCCAACTAATTAGATTGTTGTCCTTATTCTCTTCAATGTTTGAAATGTTAAATTGTTTGGGTCTTATCAAAGTTTCAGTTACGTAATAACATTTCCAGGTATCAACACTAGTTTCCTTTTTTTTTTTGCTGGTGAAAAATGTTTATTAACTCATAGTGCTTTTCGTACATGTTTCATAGCTAATCATTTAGTTATGACCTGTCATAATTATTTGCAGTTTAATCTATGTAATAGATTATTATGTTTTACTTTTGAGTGATTTGTTAATCTCTTCAAGAACTAAGGTTTAACATATTACTAGATCATATTATTGTAGTTTGATTATGACTTTCAAAATAATAAATTTGATTTGTCTATAGTATATGGCTCAATCAAAGTTGAAATAGAGGATGAAAATATCTAGTCTGCAAAAGGAGATATAGGAAAAAGTAGCTCTGTTGAAGAATCAACTAGCATAACATTTGGGAACACGTTTTGCTTTGTTTTGATGTAAATTATTGGGATTGAATATTTTATCTTGATGTAATTGTTTATATAATAGAAATATAGTACAATTTACCATTGTTGACAGAAATACAATTATAATTATATTATATAGAAATATAGAAATCTTACTTATTTCTAAGTATTTCTGCAAGATTATTTATGTCATTTTTCTATGCTAAAAACTTTAGAATGCTCAAAATTTTTGAGAATGCAACGAAACGTCTTGCTCGTAATTATCAACTTTCTTATACAAAAGTCGTTTCATTGCCATTGTCTACTAAAATATTTCTTTAGCAATTGAAAAATAAAAATAAATAATTTGAACATCACTAGGTTTTGTGATATGTGTTCATCCAGTTCGTCTAGGTTCTAAAAATACAGATCAAATATGCTATGGACATACTAAGTTTCCATAACACACCGTTTTTTGAAATATTCATCTTGATAAAAAAATTTTGGGGGCTTAATAAATAGGTATTTAACTTATGTATTATTTTTTATTAATTTTAAAAATTTGTATATATAATTTTTTTATTTTTAAAAATAGGGTAAAACGACTAAAATACCCTATTTTGAAAAACAATATATATATATATATACAAAATTTCAAAAATGATAAAGCTTAATACGTAAGTTAAATAATCTAGATTAAGAGTTTTATAAAAAATATTCAAAAAATATATTAAAAATAAAATTTTTAGTCAAAAGCATTGAAATTTTAATGCATTCGGATGCATCGAAACAAAATCCTTTTATTTAGAGTTATGATCCTAATAGGATCAATTATTAGCTCGTAATCTATTTGGGTTTTTTATAAAATTATTAATTTAGTGGTATTTAAATTATAAATCAAGTTTTTTCATTTTTCAAGATTGTATTTTTTTGGATTTTGGACTTGGGGCATTTTAGTCATTTTCACATTTTAGTCATTTTCAACTATTTGAAATAACTAAAATACCCCTATGTTTAAAAATCCAAAAAAAAATATACATATCTCCAAAATAATAAATTTTTTATAAAAAATAAAGAAATAAAAAAGGGATAGATAGCCCCACCTAACAACCTATTATCCCAGGCTAATAGGATCATAACTCATTTATTTATTATGTGAATTTTTCTTTGATCGGAAACTTACATATATAAATATTTACATCATTTTGGAGTAAAGAATATGAAATTTTCAGAATTTTGAATTTTAATGTACAATATATAATATTTTTGAAAAAGAATGAATTTTTGCATCGTTTAGGCTAAAAAAACATTTTATGCAACAATTTATGTGAAAAATATAAAAAAATTATTGCACCTCATAAGTTTTACATGTAGCAAACAAGCATTTGTTGCATATAGTACTAATGTAGCTAATTTATAACCTAGTTTTTTATTGGGATTTATAACCTAATTTTAGTTGCATATGCTCTCATTTATCGCATTTAAGTATATATTACCAACTATATGTAGCTACATAGTAGCAAAATATTCTTTGTTTGTAACTAGCAATAATTTTTATTAAATTCAATAAATTTTATTCTTGCATATGTTGATTTTTCTTGTTGAGCATTTCGATGATTACACAAAATTCTATCATTCATTAATCGAGTTAATATGCATACAATTAGGTAAAATATCACACCAATCAAATATTCTTGTTGGTTAAAAAAATTATTTGGGAGTCAATCTTAACATGTTAAAATTGTTTAATTGTTAAAAAATCCCAAAACTTATAAATTAAACATCTAAATTTTGTTCATCCCATTTAAATAATGCTTGTATATGGGTCTATAACATTCTAATACTATATTCAACAAATTCAAATAAATTTCGAAATTCACACATATTTTAATAAATTTTAAAATGTGTAACTTCATATATAGGATTCACATTGAAATGGTTTCTAGTTTCTTATCTAAATATATTTAGGGTAGATGGGTCCAAGTTAACCTGCGACCTAATACCATCTCAACCTCCTTTGCATAGACAACTACTTGGTTGACTCGAGATTCAAGAGATTGAAATCTTTAACCCAACATAAAATTAGGTCAAGATAAGGCCGACTATATCTGAACTTGATATCACCTGACCTGATCTACGCATATTGTTTTAATAAAAAAAAAAGAAAGAATTCTAAATTAAGTGCCTCATTTTCAAATTTTAATCATAATAATTTATACTTTAATGTATTAATCAAATATTTTACCAGTAAATGTTTAAGTTCAATGTCATGTGACTTTAGTTTGTAATATATGTAAAAAATATTAAATATTTTAATAATGACATGCATTTTCATATTTAAACCCATCCTAACGTTAATCAAGCTTGACCAATTTTCCAAATATTAACGTTAGGATTGGATTCATCTTGACCTAAACCAATATTGGTCAATATTTAAGTTAACATTTATATAAATTTAATATTTATTGTGTCTTTATATTTAACATCATTTATACTGTTATGAAAACTTCATTTTTCTAATATCACTGTATACAATTCCATTTGCAAATATATAAAATGAATATAATAATTTAATTTAATAATAAATACCAATTTTATAAAGTTATATTTTCGACATCTAAACCATCTAAAATAATCTTACTACCTAAATAAATGATTAAATAAAATATTATGATCTTTTAATGCACATGACAATAGATCTAAGCATGTGTCATAATTTACCTATGAATATATATATTTTAAACAAACGTGTCCACAAGCATTTTTATTTGGATGAAACTTATGCTAAATATCATTCCGGTAGTAAATTGCCTATCAATCATTGTTATAGTAAAAATAGATAGATTACATGAAACTACTTATATATAAAGTAAGATTCACAAATAAAAATATTAATTTAACATAATATCAACCCAAACTTTGACTCATTTTATGAATATTAGTGCTAGGGTTTTTTTCAGCTTAACCCAACCTAGTATAATATATAATTGGGTAAGTAATTTTTTAAATAAAGTTAAGATTAAGTTGACCGTGTTCCCAATATTAACCTGAACCGTTACAACCCTAAATAATGCATTTTATTTTATATAATCAGTGAAATATTCCAAATGGCTATAAAATGAGCAGCATGAAATTAATGAAACGAATAAAATGAAAAGAAACGAAATGCACGACAAAAACGACGCGTCTACTTACATGTCCCTTGTCTCGCGCCGCGTCAATGGGACCATGCCCATGTAAGCTGGTACCGATGCTGGGGTCCGCTCCCGCTTCCACCAGCAGCGCCACCAGCTCCTCATCCCCGTTCGCCGCTGCTCGGAACAGCGCCGTCCGCCCGTCGTTGCTTCTCGCATTCTTCTCGCATCCGGCTTCGATGAGCAGACTCACGCACCTCGCGTGCCCCCTGCTCGCCGCCACATGCAGCGCCGTCCGCCCCTTCGCGTCTCTCTCATCCAACCATCCCTCCCTCACCGCCTCTTGCACCAGCGCCACCAGCACCTCATAATTGTCCGCCGCCGACGCCGCGTGGATCGCCGTCCACCCCTTGGATTCCACCTCCATCTCTGCATTTCCAGTGTTGGGTATTTCTGCTTGGACATGCTGCTCCTCGTCTTCGTCTATGTCGCTCCCGACGTGCAGGCCGGCCTGCAGCAGCAGGTTGAGAACGCCGACGTTCCCTGACGCCGATGCTGCCTGGAGGATGGCCATGGCGTCGTGGGGCGGCAGCTGCGCTACCAACGGCCTCCGCCGCTTGATCATGTGCTTGACAGCATCGACATCGCCTGCGGCGACTGCACGGCTCAGGAGGAAAAGACCCACGTAGACCACCCTGAGCTTGATGTCGTGGGTGGCATTTGCAGATGAGAAGCATGCTTCGATGGAGTATTTCCCATGATGATGATTACCATCATCTGATGATGGGTCTTCATCTGGAGCTACCGCCGTTCTGATGAGGAAGCGATCGGAGGGGGAGCGAGGGAAGGAGGAAGGGGGGTGATTCTGGGGCTTGAGGATAACTTGGAAGGAGGTGGATTGCAAAGGTTGGATAAGGCCGTTTGGGGGGTTGACAAGGAAAGAGTTGGGTGACGATGTTTGGACTTTGAAGGCCACAGGTTTTGTAGCGTGGATGGATTTGAGGTTGATGTTGGCCCTGCATTTGCATCCTAGCTTGAAGTCTATGCACACCTCCTGTTCTGATACCTCTACCAGCTTCAGCTTCTCCCCCATCAGATTGATCAGTGAGTTGCGGGAGAGGACAGATCCAGCTCTAGAGAATAGAAAAATGGAAATGGTGTTGGGGAGATTTTGCTTTGAACAGATGAGGTTTGGCTGTGTTTGTCTGTAGTGTGGAGTGGTGATAGAGACAAGTGCTGTATCAATGGCTAATTGCATGGGAAAAGGAACTTTTGTAAAACATATTGCTAGTCAGGCGTACGCCTTAACATGCTATCTACACATGCCCACCTCATGCATACTCCACGAGGATCGGATGGGCCCATGGTTGCACGGGTTGGGGTGTTGCAGAAAATGATCAATAGATTCGAAATAAGGACCTTTTCGATGGTTTAGATTGCTCGGATGCTTGCATGCATTTTCAATTTATTTATGATTTATGTGGGGGTAGGGCACGTTTGATAATCATACTTGACTGTTTTCTATGGTTTTATCTCACTTGTGCCCGTTCTCTTATAAATGATTTAACTATTCAATTACCCTATTATTTTAACTTTACTTCTTTATTCCAATAATTTTGTTTAAACTACCCTATTTATTTCAACTTTACCACTATCATTCTATATCATTCACATAGTTTTGAAAATATTCACTTTTCCACTTCATACACTATCTTAAAATCCTATAACTTTACCAAACATGCCCTTATATTACAAATAGATCAACCCCATTATGGTTCCATCCTAATTTAAATTTTTTAAAGAAATAAAATTGCAAGTTACAAATATATTCATGTAGTTAGAATTCCCAAAATCATAAAATAATATTCATCCTAATCAAACATATACAACAAAAATACTTTGGTCAATAATTTTTATGCAGCAAATAAAAAATGTTGCATATTATATCATAAGCAACATATATTTGCAAGTGTTTGTTGCCTATATTATTCACTCGTTTGTTATATTTATGTCTATTTAAAAACTATATGCAATCTTCTTAGCATGATGGTACCTTATCTAGCCCCAGTGTTGGTTGACAAGGGATCGAATCATAGTGGTGGCAAGTGGCCGTTGTCTACTTGTTTAATCATGGGAGCGTCCGCCGGTGGATATTGTAGGAAAAATAAGAGTATAAGAGTAGAAAAATGAGAACATTAATAGATATTTGGTATAATGCTGTATGAAAAAATTCGAGAATGTCTCAGGAGCCTAATTGTAATATAAATTGAGATGATTATAAAAAATACTTACCCATAAAAAAAATTATATGCAGTCTCATGGTAGGAAAATATTCATTGCTTATATACTACAACAACAAAAATTTTACCAATAAAATTTGTAGAATTTTGTTACAGATTTTGTAACGGTTGGAATGTAGCATTTCACTTTGTAGAATGAAAATTTTTATTTTTATTATCATTTTGCTATACTTACTTAAGGTGTGCTTAGAAAGTGATAAAATTTTTAGATGAAAATTTTATTTGTGTAAAAGTTTTTGAATTGATAGAAAATAATGTGATATGATAAGAGTGATGATAAGAAATAAAGAAAATAAAATTAAAATAGAGAGGTTAATTGTATAAGTAACCGTGTACAAATGACTAAAAAGTAGGGTAGTTGTATAAGAATATCTGTAAAAATGATTTAAAATAAGACAATAATAAAAAGTTTCAAATTGAAAAGTTTGGATTTGAAAATTTTTAGTTGCTACCAAATATATACTTCATTAGCTAAAAAATGGGAACTATTTCCTTACAAAGAGAGCTCTATCTAAGAAAAGGAAATGGGCTCGCCCACAATTTTGCAGGTGCTGATCAGGTGCACCCATGAGCATTAAGCCTTAATGCTCCCAAGCGCATACACCTTTTTTTTTCTTTTTCTTTCACGAACTTATTAATCTAAGTGTATTTAACATATGTATTACTTTTTGCATTTTTAAAAATCAGAAATAAATATATAAAAATCTCCTGAAATGACAAAAATTGATATACATGTTAAATACAATTAGATTAACATTTGTGTAAAAAAAATTTGAAAAAAAAAAAAGGTATATACACCTGGTCAGCACCCAATTTAGCATCAATGCCAGAAAAGTGTTTGTCCTGGTGGGGAAACCCACCAAATGAAAATAAAAACTCTTGGAGTGTTATAATTACAAATAATGGTTTTTTATTAACTACTAATTTTTTTTTATCGTTGTATATGCTATATTTTTTCTTGTAGTCATATGCTGCAGTCAACATCTACGGTAAAGTATTTAGAACTAACACTTAATTTCCACAATTTTGTGGCTTTATCATTAAAAAATGGTAAAGTAGTCGTCTTAGCGTGGTTATGTTTGCAATTTGAAGATTTAGCAAAAATTTTAGTACTACATGTGGTCGTTTATAATTTTTATAAAATTATCTGGTCCTATCTTCGAACGGAGTTGAGCTTCTTAGGCCTTAGCGCAAACTACGTAAGTGATTTACTTAGCCCGAAAAAATCCATGTAATTTTTTTTACATTTTTCATAAATTTATTATTTAATGTGCATTTAATATTTAAACTAAAGCACCAACAGAGCATCACAGCATGCAAAATAAAGGGAACCTGATCTTATGCTCCCGGGCGCATACACCTATTTTTTTTTAATTTTTTTTACAATAGTGTTAAACCATATGTATTTAATATGTGTATAAATTTTACCATTTTTTGGGTATTTTAGATATTTATTTTTTATTTTTAAAAATCAGTGGCATTTTAAGTAATTTTAAATTACTAAAATGTCATTGATTTTTAAAAATTAGAAATAAATATCTAAAAATTTCCAAAAATGGTAAAAAATTATACATACGTTAAATACACTTAGGTTAACAAGTTTGTGAAAAAATTTGAAAAAAAAATAAAAAAATAGGTATATGCGCCCGGGAGCATGCATGCTCCCGAGAGCATAGGATGAGGTTCCAAAATAAAGAAGTTGCACTACATGTACGTGGGTTAGAATCTCCATGGGTGGGATTTTTAGCCCACATATAATTTGGGAGCAATGGTCTCCTCCATTGATACTTTCTTGGAAAAAAGTATAAGAATTGTGTAAGAATGACACTAGCTGGTGTCATAAGAGACATGAGTTTGAATCCTGTCTTCATGGTGGATGCTTTAGTCTCTTTCTTAGTAATAAAAATGGTGTATTTTTCTCTCTTGGTAATTATAAGAATTATTAAGCTTAAATATAATATAAATTAAGATGTAATGTAAGTATACTGATAAAAAAATGAATTTGATTATATACATCATGATGTATTTCAAGCTAAAACACAACATTCATTTATTTTTATAATTAATTATATTTTCTTATTTTTTCTTCACACATATGTTTATCTAGATATATTTAATCTATATACAAAGTTTTATCATTTTACAATTCTTTTACGTATTTATTTTAATTTTTAAAAATCAAGTTTTTAGGAATGAAAAATGACTTAAATGCCCTTACAATTAAAGATTTTTAAAAAATAAAAAATAAATATGTAAAAGTATTGTGAAATAACAAAATTTTGTTTATAGATTAAATACACTTAGGAAAATATGCCTACAAAGAAAAAATGAAAAAATATAACTAATTGTAAAAATAACTGAATGTTGTATTTTTGCCTAAATATAATTATGCTCCTAAAAAAATATAAAATAAAGTTTTTTCATTTTTAAAGATATGTACATATTTTTTGGATCTTTAAACAAAAAATATTTAGTCATTTTCAATGGTAAAAAAAAAAAAGTAAAATGCCTCTATGTTTAAAAATTCAAAAAATATATATACATGTCTCTAAAAATAATAAAACTCAATCAACGATCGAATACACTTAAATTAATAATTTTATTTACATAAAAAATAATTGGGTAATTTGCATATATACCCACATAGCTTGACGCTAATTGCAGATATACCCACGTAGTTTTATGAAATGCATATTACCCCCATATAGTTTTACCAAAATTGCTTATTACCCCCATGCTGTTAACTGCCGTTAATATCTACCGTTATATTTTCAAAAATGATGAAAATGCCCTCTTACATAGTTTCACCAAAATTGCATATTACCCCCATGAAGATGAGGGCATTTTCGTTATTTTTTAAAATATAACGGCAGTTAACGGCGTGGGGTAATACGCAATTTTTGTGAAACTGAGGGGCAATATGCATTTCATGAAACTACGTGGGCATATATGCAATATCGGTGAAACTATGTGGGTATATATGCAAATTACCCAAAATAATTTTATTAAAAATTTCAAAAAAATTAAAGAAAATAAGTTTTTTTTTTATTTTTTTTTATCCAGTTAAGTAATGAGATACCTAGCCCCGACAAGAATAGCTGTCCTCGTTCTCAAAGCCCCCGGTTTCTAATAAAAGAGCAGTTTGGTTGTATCTAGTCGCGGTTGATAACATGTCTCAGTCATTCCACACAGATCAAGGTGCACCCGTGACTATGTGCTGCATAAATAAAACATACCAATGCATCGCAATCATCTACTCTTGCAAAGTTGGTGGACCATCACCTATCCTATCGTAAATTATGCGACCATCTGCGGTCTCATCACAGTGCTCCACCACCAATGGACGTAGGGTTAGGATCTCTTCTACAGACAAATGATCAAATGAGCGAGCTAGCTGAAGTGGAGTAAAAATCCATCATAGGCAGGCGGTGTAGCATGCGTTGCAGGTAGAAATTGATATTGGCCACAAGGAGCAGGATAGCTAGCTAGCTTGCTAGCCTCCTGCTGACATTGGAAGATGGATGTGGAACACGTGATTAATTCCAGCTTCTTCTTTTGGTCGACGATTCTATGATATGATATCAATGTACCCTTTGATGCTTCTATCATATGATATGATTCGATAATGGTTCCTGCTGCTCTGTTGCACTTGTGAGTCCGTGCTTTCTTTTCGTCGCATATACGTACATATAAAATAAGGAGCGTGATAACATGCGTCCGCACGAAAGTGGAAGGGACTTCGTCCGCTCCAGCGTGGCAGTTTCCCTTGGATCGCCCTGCTTGAGCAAGAACCGTTGAATGTGAGAGTTGGGAGATTTTTCAAAACACTACAGTAATATACTGGTCCATAAAAGTGATCATGGACTGTGTATTTTTCAAAATTAATCACACATTTATGGTGAAATTACTTATTATAATTTCATAAAAATTTTAAAATTCACCTTCGCTAGTCATGTTTCCATTATGACATCCAAGACACGATAAAATAAAAGACACGCCCATTATTTTCAATATATGCCTTGAAATAATTTTAAATAAAATATAAAAAATGTTCTTGAAAATCTTCAAGCTAGCCAATCTTTAGTGTTCCATTTGATTTGATACACATGTAAAAATAATGGATTAATCCTAACATGAATAGTAAGTAGAAAATTATTTGAAAATAGATAATGGCCAAAATAAAACTTAATTAAATGATAAAAATAATCATTTAATTTTATAACTTAAAAATTTAGCCTCAAATGCAAAATCAAACCCTTCCATTGAGTCCAGAAGCATCAAAAATATAAAAATCGACTATTTGATCATTAAATTCTAGTCCAAAATGATCAATTTATAAAGAATACAAAGTGGATGACTATTTAATTGCCATATCATCACCAGGTACCCTTGGCTCATCTGTCTATACTAGGCTTCTAGGCTCGGCCCAATCATTAGCCCAAATAGAAGGTACAGTGACCAAAGTGCAATTGATTCTCAATAGATGTTTCTATAATTAATATAATATTTTGTCCTTCCTTGAAAAATTTTCTAAATGGACTTATTTGTAAAAATCCAAATTTCCAGGGTCCTCGTAGATCGGAAATCATTAGTCAGTACATCTGCATATGCACATTTTTTTTCCTCATATATAAATATAGTAATCCATTCTTTCCAAAATTTCATAATATTAAAATGAATATTCCTTCCCAAGGATGGTACATGCATCTGAGACACATTTTCCATTTAATGCATCATGCAAAAGCAACCAAGCTTTGTTGCAAACAATCCAAGCATGAGTGCAAGTTGCTGGACGTAAGAATTCCTCTGAAGCAATTTTTTTTTTTTTAAATTCGTTTCAGCACATTACTCCTTACTTTGGACAACTCCATGCATACATGTCATTATATAAATCAAATACTAATATTATGGCACACTTTATAAGAACATTAGCTTAGGAATAATTAATTCTCAAGATCCATGTTATATGTGTATACGAAACCGATTTAACTGACAATGTAAACATAATAATTATATTAGCATATGCATCTTAGGCATTAAACTTAGGCATTTTTCCTGCAAAATAAATCATGCCAACACATTAAATCTATAATATAAAAATCATATGATATACATGCTTTATACAATTAATTAAAACAACATAATTAATTGTATAAAAAATACTACAATACAAAATTCATAATTATTAAACCAAAAATCAACCTCCAAATTAAATTTTACTTACCTTATAAAAGTCCTCTCCTTCAGCAATTATACTTTCTCAAAAAATTCTCTCCCTACGGATGCTCTATACCTAAATTCATCAACTCTCCCAAATTTTTTCATAAAAGGTTTCCGTAGGTCTCCTAAAACTCTAGAAAAGGAATAAATGATAAAATTTTATCACTTTACTTTAAATTTAAATTTCAATCCCATCTTATTTGATAAGATACTTATCTTATCTTATCCAGTGGAGCCCACATGCCAGAGGAGGCAAAAATCCAAAAATTAATTATTTTTTCTACGAATCTTTCTACTCAAACTCTAGACCTCTAAGATCACTGGACTACCTGTATGCCAACCGAGTTACATAGGTTGTTGAAATAACATCCAAAAATAAAAATAAAAATATAACCCACAGCTTATATAAATAATAATTTGGCAAGACCCATTATTAATCATTTGGGCCAACTGGTCAAAGGGTCAACTCTTGCCACGTAGAGTATCCGACGTGGAGTTGGAGCAATCAACTTAAATATTTATTATTATTTTTTCAATATTTTACATTCTCTCTACCTTATAAAGCTTCGTCCCCGAAACTTGCAATAGTCAAGATAGATCATAAAACTATTAGGGCCAAATTCTGCATATATTGTCTTTTAGTTCCCACATAGCTTCCCGCTCATTATTGTTGCTCCATTGCATTAGAACATGTCGAATTGTTCTTCTCTTTAACTACTTCTTGCGACTATCCAAGATTCGTACAAGATGTTCCGGATGAGTTAAATCTTTCTCGATCTCATATTATTCGACTGACAAAATGTGAGTCGAATCGGCCACATACTTTCTTAACTATGAGATATGAAAGACATTATGAACATTTGCTAGTGAAGAAGGCAACGCATAGGCAACACCGCCAATGGTTTCTAATATCTCGAAAGGTCCGATATATTAAGAATATAATTTCCCTTTCACCCTGAAATAAGTTACGCCTTTAGTGGGGGAGACTTTTAGGAAAACCAACTCTCCTACCATCAGCATACTTTTCTGACGATCTTGTATTGCTTCCTACCGTCGCCTAATAACTCGAACTACATCAGCAGCTTGCTGAACGAAAGCTGGAGCTACAAGTTGTCATATATCGATTTCTTCCCAATAGATAGGCATTCGACACCATTTTCCATATAGAGCTTCAAACGGGACCATACCCATACTAGCTTGATAACTGCTATTATAGATAAACTCAACCAAAGCCAAGTGCTCATCCTATAAACCATAAAAATTCAAGGCACAAGCTTTCAATAAATCTTCTAGAATTTGAATAGTTCTTTCAAACTAACCATCCATTTGTGGGTGATAAGCAGTGCTCAACTGCAACTCTATTCCCATAGACTTTTGTAATTTTTACCAAACATCAGAAATAAACCATCAATCTCTGTCTAACACAGTGGAAATAGGGATACCATGTAAACGAACAACCTCTTGCAGGTACAAGTTTGTTATCTAGTCCATTCTGAAGGTCATAACCTGGAACCAAATCCCACATCAAAAGGGGAATAAAGTTCCTAGTAGTTTATAAGTGGGTCTCAAGTTCAACATGGTGTGACGCATTTTAAATTCGTGCTGCTAAGCTGTCAGCCAGAGTGGATAATATCACATTGCGAGGCCCAATAGCCTATATGCCCAATTGACATTTTCCGTTACTGTGTGCTTTGTACGTCTGACATAATGGTCACTTTTTTGGGTCTGGGCATGACAAGTGGTATCAAAGTGATTCCCCTTCTAGTAGATGTGGTTCGGAGAGTTGAGCTAGTGAAAGTCAGGGCTACAGGTAAAAGCCCAGAGTTGAGTTGTGGTTTAAGGACGAACCATGCGAAAGCTGGTGTGCTTGTAATAGCCTAGAACTGAATTCCACATTGAAAAGGGGAGAAAGTTCTTGGTTGTTTATAAGTGGGTCTCAAGTTAAATATAGTGTGACACGTTTTGAAGCTGTGCGGCTAAGCTGCCAGCCTAGAGCGGACAATATCACACTACGAGGCCGATAGCCCATAGACCCAATGGATGTTTTCTGAGTTTATGTGCTCTGTACATCAGGCCTAATGGTCGCTTTTTTGGGTCTATGTGTAGCAAGTGGTACCAAAGCAATTTCCGCTTCAGTAGATATGGTTTTGAAGTTGAGCCAGTGAAAGCCAGGATTGCAGGCAGAAGCCTAGAGTTGAGTTGTGGCTAAGGCGAACCATGCGAAAGTTGGTGGGCTTGTAATAGCCTATAACTGAATCCCACATCAAAAAAGAGAGAAAGTTTCTAGTGGTTTATAAGTAGGTCTCATGTTGAACATAGGTGACGCATTTTAAAGCTATGTGGCTTAAGCTGCCAAGCCAGAGCAAATAATATTACACTGTGAGACCCATAGCCACAGGCCCAATAGACGTTTTCTGAGTTTTTGTGCTTTATGTGTTGGGCCCAATGGTCGCCTTTCTGGGTCTGTGCATGACAAGCGGTATCAGAGTGATTATCTCTTCAGTAGATTTCGTTCAGAGAGTTGAGCCAGTGAAAACTAGGGTTGTAGGCAAAAATCCAAAGTTTAGTTGTGGTTTGAGGACGAACCATGCGGAAGCTGGTGTACTTGTAATAGCATAGAACCGAATACTACATGAAAAGGGGAGAAAGTCCCTAGTGGTTTATAAGCGGGTCTTAAGTTGAACATAGTGTGACGCGTTTTAAAGCCATGTGGCTAAGTTACCAGACTAGAGCCGACAATATTACACTGTGAGGCCCATAGCCCATAAGCCCAATAGACTTTTTTGAGTCTATTTGCTTTGTGCGTAAGACCTAATGGTCGCTTTTCTGGGTCTATGCATGACAATTGGTATAAGAGCAATTCTCTCTCCATTAGATGTAGTTCGGAGAGATGAGCCAGTGAAAACTTGGGCTGCAGGCAAAAGCCTAGAGTTAAGTTATGGTTTGAGGACGAACCATGCGGACGCTGGTGGGTTTGTAATAGCCTATGACCGAATTCCACATCGAAAAGAAGAGAAAGTTCCTAGTGGTTTATAAGTAAGTCTCAAGTTGAACATAGTGTGATGCGTTTTAAAGCCGTGCGGCTAAGCTGCTAAGCCAGAGCGGACAATATCACATTGTGAGACCCATATCCTACAGGCTCAATGGATGTTTTCTAGGTCTGTGTGCTCTATGCATCAGGCCCGATAGTCACTTTTCTAGGTTTGTACGTGACAACTCCCTCTAATGTGGTAGTCTCCCTTCCATCGGATCGCCCCTACTTGAGCAACAATCGTTGAATGTGAGAGTTGGGAGATTTTGCAAAACACTCCCTCTGGACAACAACAAGACTAGAGAGGCAATGGACAGGAAAAAGATAGAAGTCTCTCTTCCTGATTGAATCTCGTAGATCAACTCATTCTTGTTAAGATTATTTCCTTCCAGGTTATTCACCCCAAGCTGACTAGCATTTTCAATATCTAGAAGTCCGCCTAACAAGTTTTGTATATTTTTCTCTTTTGTCGTCTTTAGGAAACAACACCATCATCTCAATCCCCAATTTCGGCCTTCCAAAGCCTTGCATCTCCTTCCTCCCCCATCACCATTGAATCACTTCGATTGTCAATCAACTCCGCTTGCCTTCGATTCATGGACAGAGAGCAAGAAGAGCTTCAATTTCTTAGAATGTTCGACATGTACAATGAAGCCTACAAAATCTTGACAACATGTCAGACGATCTTTATCGAAATCACCGTCTCCTTGATCCTCCCCCTCTTTTTTGTTTTCATAGCCCACTTCCAAATCTCCAATTTCATCTTCATGAAGATCGACTAGAATGATGAGAGCAGGGATCATGCTCTTAATATAATAGTAATTTCAACAACTTATGTGATGGACCATTTGGATTCTTTGTTACATTTGTCATTGCAATGAATTAGACTGTTATTGTAGTTTCAATTGCGATGGCAACTGTTGTTGCCATGTCCGAATCTAAGACATGAGCTGCTGCTATTGTGGTGGTGGTGATTGTGATTGCTACCCTTGAGATGGTAACAAGGTTGATGACGTCCGTTGGGCTTGTTGTTGGGGTATTGGCACCTTCAAATGTTGCATCATTCGCAGTGGATGAGCGCGCGATAGAGAAGGATGAGTTGAGCTACATGATTCAATTGAGGAGGGATGCTTTCATCTTTTTCCCGTTGTCATCTCTCCAGCCTTGTCGTTGTCAAGAGGGAGTGTTTTGCAAAATCTCTCAACTCCCACATCCAACGGTTGCTGCTCAAGTAGGGCGATTTGACGAAGGAGAGACTGTCGTGCTGGAGCGGACGGAATCCCTACCACTTCGGTGCGGACGCATGCTATCACACTGCATAAAATAAATAATAAAGAGATTCTTCAACGCAATCAACGTCATGGTGCAACCGATTGGATGTACTCAAGTAAGGATTGGACTGAAAAAAATTAAAGGATGAGTGTAAGCACACTTGCTTAGTTTGACCATAATTATAAATATATTTATATAGTTTCAAAAATTATAAATAATCATCTATAGTTTGACTATAATGACAAGTATACTCAGGATGTAACGGTGTCGTTAATGACTTAATGCACAGTCAAGACATGAGTATATTTGCAACGATATGCAAACTATGTGGGTATTTGCAAATATACTCACATAGTTTTGCATATTTTTGCAAATATAGCCATGTCGTGACGTTGCATTAACAACGTTATAATAACATAGGTTTATTTACAATTATTGTCAAACTATGCGGAGGTTATTTGCAATTCCTGAAACTATGCGGGTAAATTTACAATTATGGTCAAACTAAGTGGGTATATCTGCAAATCACCAAAAAGTTTAAAGGGTCACATATAGGTGTGCAACTTAGGTCGGTCAGTTTGGGCAGTGGTCTATTATACTTATACCTTATTTGCAAAAGTCTATCCTACCCTACCCATTTGTCAGTTCAGTTCCTTGTGTACCCTACCTTACGCATTAGCCATAGAGTCGATTCCGATTTCAATTCCAACTCAGTTTTTTTAATACTCAAATATAATATTTTTTAAAAAATATTTCTATGTTCCTTTAATACTCAAATATAATATTTTTAAAAAATATTTCTATGTTATATTAAAAAATATAAAACAATACTCATTTACATTTCAAAATTGCAGGTGCATATGTTACTATTTATATTATTATATAAAAAATATAAAGTATAGATTGTTACAACCTAATCATTAAAACTAGTAATATATTAATCACAATTCATAAGCTTATTTCTAAAAGGCTTTCATAAGTCAATGACATATATATAACCAAAATTGATTTCTTACTTTACAATCCATAACTTCATAGGGCACAAGATGCATTTGAATTCAGATTTGTCAAAATGGGTGTGTACACAAGATGTCATAGACAAAACATAACATATACTATATAATGTATATCATATATATTTGTTGGTTTCCGGTACCCAGCATATCTATCATACCTGTTCTCTATTTGAGGGGGCAGGTAATCATTTGTACCATATTCATTCCCATAGGTATTATTTTGTACCTTATCCTACACAAATTAGGCTGGGTTGGTCAGTACCCATGGGTACCCCACCCAAGTTGCATCTCTAGTTGCTTATTACACTTGGTTGCACTGAGATATCTAATTATCATAAATAAAATTTTGAAATAAATAGACGGGCATATGCGAAAACATTTTTCACTTACCTCAATTGTGAAAATATTTACTGCTGGGGTGGGGCAGTGCCCTAGCGGTACTCACAGCTGATTTCAATGAAACTGACATGGGTCCTACTTGGTGCAAGTGGTGAGTGACTTTTACAAATTCCTTTCTAGTGGTGGGGGTTTTACAGATTTTCCTCCTAAGGTGGGGGTATTTATAAAAAATAATTTCTTCATGGTGTGAAAGTAGTGAATATGCTTGTTTATAATATTAGCTGTCACATGTACCAATACCAATCAAAAAAATTGTGAAAATATTTGTTTTGAGTAGCAAACTAATTTTATAAAATGAAACCACCCTATACATTTAATGTATCATATTTAGTTAGAAATAAAAAATTTCACCCTATAATAATTATAATATATCATAAAATCACAATCGTTTTATATTACACATAAACTTTTTAAATTTCGAGCAAGATGAGGTTTTAAAATTCAAAAAATTAATCACGTCAGTTGGTGCCCAATCTATGCATTTATACATTTAGAACAAGTGGGAAAAAGTCTAAGTTGAATAACTTCTTATAGATAAATAACAGACTCACTTTTATGTAACCCGATTACATAGAAGGGATTATATAACTTCTCAAATTTTAAGATTTTGATATTTGATGAAAAATCTCATCTATTTATTATATGCAACATCATTTGTTTAGTTATGAGATCAAGTTTCATTCGAATCTAATATGTGTATATGACACATTTACTCAAAAATAGATACATTTATGAATAAATTAGGAAAAATGCTTACATCAATTCTCATATATTGGAATGTAGTAATACTTTATAGAATCATTTATTTATGTAGGAATGATATTTTGGATAGTTTAGATATTGAAAAACTACTTAAAAATTAATATTTATCATTAAATCATATATTGGACAAATGAAAGGGTTTCTATGAAAATATACGTGATGCTAAACATGATAAATGGAGTGAATTTTTTATAAATCATCTAAATATTGAAAATGAAGATAGTTACGTAGGAAAAAAATTTCGTAGAAGCATCATCAGATGAAACTACTTTATAAGGGTTCCGATTTGAATCAATTGAAGTGCCCGCCGTAGTGATTAAGTAGAAACCCAATATGGTGATTTTACTTAGAATCGTTTGTTTAATTATATAACCCAAAATCATTTCAATCAAAACCTTGTATAGTATAAGCCATATCCTGTAAATATATAATTTTTTTTATTGTCATGTACCTACAACTTATCCAAAGTACATTTTTTCCGTTGTCTCACGTACCTATAACTTATCCAAAGTACATTTTTCCGTTTTGTCTCAACAAATTAAACTAAATCGGAAGAGATCACGCTCTTAATAAAAACGAAAGACATAGGCTATACCTGAAAAGATGAGAGACAGAACCCTCCACGTTCCATACCTACTCAGCTGTGGCCAGTGTTCGAGATGGAAGCACCATAGCGCCCTCAAGCTCTTAAAATATATATGACTATGTGCAAATTAGAGTATGGAACTCGCTTAGATCAAATTAAAATTATCTAATAATCTAAGGGATTATAACAAATATATATTGATACTGCTTACGTCCAAATGGGGCCAGGTAATAGAAACTGATCAAGTACTGATCTATCAATAACTAAACGGTGAAGATATACAGCATCAGATATATAAAATTAATTAAGGTTTCGTTGAGATGAATTACAATGCAAGTAGAAATCAATGTGGCGCAGGGTACTGGAGTACTCCAGATCAATTTGTTTTCGGCAGTAGCGCCCCCAACAGCTAGCAACAGCCACAGCCACCTGGCCGCCTCCAGCGATGCAATCGCATGCATGCCGCATTGGCCCGTGGCACTTGGGCGATATGAACGCAATGGCTTCGACTTGTCGGTCGCATGTACGTACCTGATCACATACAGGTCTGCACTGGCCTCAGGTTTTGTCTTCAGTGGTGTAAGCTATATGGTGGTCCTCTGGACGTAGGCACTGTCTCCTGACCTCTCACATGATACAAATCAATCAGGAGGTCGACGTACGTACACAATATTCGAAAAAATAGCAGAGCACTTCACCTCCAATGCTACAACAATTTTGGCATTCACCGTGCCAACTTCTCCATACATCAAAGCCCGGCCAAGGACTGATGAAGCCAGGAGGAAAACGAGCTCAGGAATTTGGAGCATGGGTGTGAATGAGACCAGTGATACTGGGTCAAGGTCATCTAATTCTAACCCCTATTCAAACAATCTCATATCAAATCTTATATGTTATAGACGATTGAATAACTAGGTGGTTGATATGAATATACGTAAGTATGTGCATGTGTAAAAAAATTGGAGTTTAAAACCGAACTTGGGTTATGACAAGGTCAACTAAATTCTAATAGTATATTTAGAAATTGGATTAAGTTCTGATCTTCGAGTTATGTACATTTAGAAATTGGATTAAGTTTAAAAATGCTCACGAATATGCGCTACAATCTAATAGTTTTTTTATTTTCGGTTTGCTACCGTTTGGAGTTCTTAGACGAACCGAACTGCAGTTGGACCAATTTTCATGGTCTAACCGATGGTCCAATCGGTTCTAAGCGGTTTTTATCAAAATCAGAAAACCGTTATCCAACCGGATCAAATTATCTGCGGTTCACCGTCGGATTGGTTCAACAGCCCGGTCCGGTCCGGTTTCAAAACATTGTTAAGAACAGATATATTCTTTTGGAAAATCCTAATATTATGGAATCTAACATAGTGTAAGAAGAGATTGTTGTTGCTTCAAAGAAGACCTCATGTCATCATGAAAAGCCTCTGGGCGCTCCACTATGCCTCCAGTTGCCATAACTACTGCTTGTTAGGTATAGTTATTGCCTTTAAGGTATAGTTTAGAAGACATTTTTGTTGATATGGATCTTCTCAATAGGGCATTTTAAAAAATTTGAGAATAATGATAGGGTCTAAACCGTCTCCATTTGTTATGGAGGACGTGGTTGAATTGAATGTGATTCTTCAAGAAGAAACCATTTTGAGATTATTTTAAAAGTTTCTCCCTTGGTTTGTCCCATTATGTGGAGGATCTTCATTACATTTCGTACGGAGCTAATGCATTAGCTTACATTCTCATTAAGAAGGAATATCTCTTAGCCTTGTTCTTCTTTTTCCTCTTATTTTTAACTTTAAGTGCTAATTTATTTTTCTTTTTTGACAGATTCTCATATAATGTATCATCATTCATGGTATGCAACGTACCATTGGTTTAACAAGCATCTCCTTAGCCTAACTCTATTTCAGTAGTCAGCCTGCCTTTGTCTCATCATAATTCCTACTATATTGAAGTCCATACTCATAGAGTAATGGTGGCCGAAAAACCATACACTCCACCTTTCTATGGATGAGTGGAGGATTTCTTTATTATATGTAGAGGTACAGTTAGGGCTTCTTACCTTGACCAAAGAGCATCACTTTATCTTTCCTTGGTCTCATTTCTGTGGAAGATTATCTTGAATTGACAAGTTTTGAAACATCTTCATCTGAGCCTTTTTCTCTTGAGGAATTGCATAAGCATTGAGATCATGTTAGAGTAAATGGAGCGGTTTAGTGGCAGTTTAGCAAGAGGTTCACTATTTTTGTTGATACTTTTTTTTATCTATCTTATAATATTACATCTTATTTCAACTCATATTACAGATCAAACCCCAGAATATATAAATATTATCTCATTTTGTCTTACAAATCCATCCTAAGTATACTTATAATTTTTTTTTTACTATCAACAAAGGAAGAAACTCTTCCAAAAAAAAAAAAAAGAGAAGACAAAACGCTCTTCACCTAGGGGACAACAGCTCCCACTGATGAGAGACACCCACATGGGACTTGATCCCATGATTAGGGGATAAGTGCCAAGTGCTATTTATTGTTATACTAATTAGTGTTTTTCTACAAAATGCTCCTAAGAATGTTTGTCTTTGGTGGTTGCAAGTTTCAAGGGATTTATATTCCTTCATCCTATTGGGTGGGATGCATGCTACTGTGTCATCTCTATTTCAATTTAGATGCAATTAGTCGAAAGAGCAAACAGCTTTTCAAGCCTTTCCAACTGCTTAAGGTGTATCCTCTTAATTTCCTTTTCCTTCTTGCCTTTGCATTATTTTTAACTATTTTTTGTAGCTATTCTTTCATGAATACTTTAGCATTGGCCATCCTCAAAAGGATCTTCCAGATGCTTTCCCTTGAACAACTTGTTGGGTTGAGTCTTTTAAGACCCATGTTCCTCTATTTATGTGGCGATTCCTCATCAACAACCTGGCTACAGACTAGGTTTGCTTTCTCTTTTATTTTTTACAGCTCGCACCTTTTTTAGGATCCATGTTATGGTCTTTTAACTTGCTACAATTTTTCTTCTCCTTTTATAGTTTCACACTTGCCTATATGTATGGTGGATGAATAATCCAATGATTCATGATGTAATGGTCGAGTTTACTGGCCATTTTCTTCTTACCAACAGGATATGAATTAATTGGTATTTTGGAGACCGGAGGTTGTGGCAAGTGATTGGTGAAAGGCGAGTTTCGACCATTTTAGTACATCATCCCTTAGTTAGTGCTTCCTTCGTTTTTATGGAGAAACTTCTTCGTCATCAAGATGATTGGAGGCTAGAAGACTTAGAGCTTTACGACGAAGATCGTGGTAAAAGGTATGCGTAGGGGCGGTTTGGCATTCAAGAAAACTCTATTATGTTACTCTATTATGTTTTTTTACCCAAATCCAGTAGACGCATTAATTGCATGTAGCATACCACTCAACCGAAAAAAGGAAGACACATTTCTTGTATATCATATCAAAATGACAACAACAGTGTAAGCATTGCAGTTAATGGAAAAGGTCCACGAAATGATTATCAATTCAGGAGTAGACATTACATTGGTGGCGAATAGCACACATGGCTTATGAATGCCACACAAGGGACAATCAACTGCACATGCTAACGGCAGCATGGTGGACAACAGTGGGTGCAAAAGACTAGACAGTGCAGATAGCAAGATAAATGCATGAACAATTTTTGTTATTGAAATATTATTTTAATAGAAAAAACAAAACAAGCTCATTTTTAGGCCACTGAATTTCACATATTAAATACAATAAAAATATTCTAATAATATAAATATTATAATTTAACTGAATGCTTTTGTACAAAGTAGAATTATTTTCACATTTTATGCTTTTTGTCAAAAAAAAATTTCAAAATTTTCTGAATCATGCAAACTAAAGAGATAATAAAATAATATAGATATCTTTATGGGAGCATATTTAAATAAAGTTATTATACTTTATAGTCCTTACTTTTTACCGTTTTGATGTTATTTTCGATTTTTCTGCCTCATTACTTTTCAAAGTTTATAGTGGTTCATACATGCTAATGGTTGCATGGTAGATGATGGTGCGTGTTGCATATGCTACGTATTAGAACTGTAGACCAAGGGACCCTTATACCGACAAAGAGGAAGCTAACATTCTGATATCATTTTTAAAAACAAAAAATAAACAATATTTTCATATGTTATTAGGAAAAGATCACCTCATTTTCATTAGTGAGTTATTTTTGCAATTTTGAAACTCTAAAAAATATTGTAGCATTAAAAAATAAAATTATGCGCAAAATTTAAGTTGGGTGAACATTCATTTTCACATTTTCTGCTTTCCAAATATTTATTAAATTTTGATAATACAAAGGTACAAAATCTACACATTTTACTTCATTCTTGATTTCTTAATTCTAAATTTCAAAATAAAATTTAATATAATATACAAAAATACAGAACAAAATACAACTTCAAAAAAATATTCCAATTCTGATTAGGTACAAAAAGGAATATCTTCACTTAAAATAATAACAATTGTCACATTATTTGTAATGCTTTATCGCAAATATTTAGGAAATGCACAAGTTTACATGAACGATTGGTGGGCACATATAAATTATACATGAGCATATATAAAAAAATAAAAAAATTATTATTTTTGCTTGCGTATTTGCATGGAAGTCAATATACATAGTTTTTGGTTCAAAGGTGACTCTCTTATTCTTCACAAATTTTTGATGGACGAATATCCTATTCATCCAATCTACGTCATCTGATTGTGAGAATCAAGGAGTGTATGGATAATTTTTTGTGTTGCGATTTCTCTCACATATCTTGGATTTGTAATTCTATTACCGACACCATGGCAAATTATGCTATATCTATGGGGCTGCCTAATTGTGTTTGGCTAGATGTGTCTCCTGGATGCATATCTGATTCTCTGTGTAAGAATCTTTTTTTCTTAATTTCATCCAGGACTTCCTCCTCACTCTCATAGCTAAAAGTGCTTTTGAGTGGGTTGGAAGGCCTGTTTTCATCAAATATACACACACATACATAGTGATTGCAAAAAAAAATGCGCTTGTTTACATATTTATTTTAATTTTATTACACAAACATTCTCCATATAATTAGTTTAAATTTTCTATTTTTAAAATTTTTGCGTAAATATTCTCCATATCAGTACTTTCAAATTTATATTATAAGTTGTTGCAAAAAATTTTAGATAATTATATTACAATTTTTATTTTTAAATTCTTAGCAAAAACTTTTGCCATGCAATTATTTTATAATTTATATTCTATAAATTATTACATAAGAAATCTCCATATAGTTACTTCAAAATTGGTATATTTAAATTTTTCCCATTGGAAATTCTTTATGTAATTATCTTATCATTTATAGTTTTAATTTTTTTCCAAAAATAATGTCTTCATAGTAATTTTCTAATTTGTAATAGTTTTGCATAAAGCCATAGTAGTTTTCACATATTTTCGAACTCAGCCGATTCATTATTTTTTAAGGTTTTGGAGAAAATATTTGTTATTACATTTTCTACTCTTTCAATTGTATTTTAAATTTCATAATCAGTTAAAATGTCGAAAATCCTTGCATTTCTATATGTGGCTGACTACTACATTTTTGCCATCCAACAAATGTTCTAGAAAAAACAACTATTTTATGTAAGCATATGTTAGCATATTTTTAATGGTTCACTTAATAGGTGGGAATTAGGCCAGGATAAGATAAAGAGATTGGCATCAATTGGCTGTAATTGGATTATGCATGGATGTCTTATTTGAGTAATGTCAATTTCTGGATTAAGAGATATTATAGTTCTAGCCACTTTGAAAATCAATTATTAGCTAGTATTTGCAGGTTACCATAAAAATAGGTGTATTCTAGGAGGGTTCATTTCTAATTTGCCAACACATAAAGATAAAGACATTTAAAAAAATGACAGCAACATATCTGATTTACGTCTCAATCATTCCTTCATTTATCTAAGCAAGAATTCAATTAAACAACCAAATGATGGGGAAACTTGTGAAGAGAACAACAATGTCTATTGGGGTAATTTGCAAATATACCCCATAGCTCAATGCTAATTGCAAATATACCCCATAGTTTTAGGAATTATATATTACCCCACCAAGTTTTCACAAAATTGCTTTGATACCCAAGTTAATAGATAATATGTAACGGAAGCAAAGGGGTTGTTAAGTAGAAAATGAATTTTCAAACTTGCCCTTTGAATTAGGGCACAAGCAAAACTACTGGGGACCCCTTTCACCCAGTTGGCTCCTTTACCATTGTAAAAAGGAACCCTAGTCGGCTAGAAGATTAGCTCAATCACTGTTGTGCCATGGTCGAAGCCGCTGCTTGCTTCTCCCCTCACCATTGTTGTCAATGCTGCCTCCTTCCCTTATACTTGTTGCCACTGCTTGGCTACACCATTGCCCTTCTCCCTCACCTAATCACCTACTGCCCTTGTCACAAGGAGTTTGTTGGTTATTCGTCCATCTCTAATTTTGTCTTTATTACTGTATATTGATTGTTAATCATGCATGTAGATGTTGATTAATCCCTTATTGCATGATTCATGTCGAATTTGAAGCTACATGTTATGGAGATGCTTATTACTCACCTTCAAAGCAGTTTGTCTATCTTAGATTTTTTAAATATGATTTCTTCATATGTTATGGAAATCGAATCTATTGGCTGGAGTGACTGCCATTTAATCCAGTTGTCATAGAATTTTTATTCCTTCATATAAGATGAGAATGTTGTCAAGTGAAGTGGATCCAATTGTCATATAAATTTCTATTTTTATCGGATGAGGTGAGGAATTTTTATTTGGAATATAGCTGGATGAGGGACCTATGGTGGATAGAATAATGGTGTTTGGCAAGTTGACGTAGCGGTGTAGAACCTCTTGTTGAATGAAAATTTAATATTGGTGTTTGGTTGTAGTTGTAGTAAAAAAAATTAGCCATTTATAAATATCCTTTGCCTTTTTCTACTGAATTGTAGACTTGTGTCAATGTTGTATCTAATACATTTGTTCATGCATTACCTGCTGATTAAACAGGAATTTGATTGTTAACCTCTTTTGAGATTGGTATGGCTAATATGTGTTTTTTCCATCTATGTATTGGATCCGAAAGACTTCTTTTGCTACTGATTTTTAATTTCTGTGTATGAAGATAATTCATTTTGATCTCCTTGCCCTAGTTCTTGTAGCAATAATATTGATCTAATGTATAGATCGTAGTGTGGGAGAATGCAAAAGAATATTTGAGAAGTGTATATATATTCCTCTTCCAAAATTGGATAAGTTGCAAGTAACTTATCTAGATCAATATTAAAGTGTTGAGGTATTTGCTAAACTTTTATAACTTGCTTTTTGATGAATTTGTAGTCAAAAACATTTTGTTTCATTATTTGAGGTTGAATGATAAAATCTCAGTGGTCTATACCTCTCGTGAATAGTAGGTCACCTTGATCTATTCTTATCCAAAAAAGTTGTTTGTGTTGAAAATGATAAGTAGAGATGCAAACCATCATAAAATATAAAATGCTAAAAAATTAATGTAAACAACCTTTGAAAACATCTTAGATTGTTTCTTGTTATGGTATTGTCCTGAATGTAATTATATTATTGTTTCTATTACGGATTAATGTTAACATGTGCTTCTTATATAGGTATAGCCATGGAAGCAGGTAGAGTTAGATTGGCATGCCATTATGTGGGGGCTCTACACAAAGAGTTTAATTGGAGGATAGTCAAATACATAGGTGAAAAAATGCAATATGAATTAGTGAATCCCAATAGATACAGTTTGTTGGATATATTGGACTCATTATCAAACATTGAAAAGATACCACAATATCATATTGAGTTAAGCTACAAGCTCTTACAAGTAGATTTATTTGCAACAATTAGAAAGCTGAAAATAGATGCCGACTTGATGGAGATGTTTTACAAGTACACAACTACCCAAAATTAGAAGAAAGCTAAAGAGATTCCAATATACATGGTGTCTTCTTTTACTATTTAGTCGAAACCTCAAACTAGAAAAGCAAATCATAACAAATTAGCTGAATCTAGAAGATTGCAATCTTGAGGATCTCAGATTGGAAGAAAAAGATTTGGAGCTATCGAAAAGATATGTAGGGGGAAAACTAACATTAAGAAAGGGAGCAATAAAGTAGGGGGATTGAAAACACAGAGCCATGGAAGCATCAGTTCCAAGGTTGGGAGTACAACCGTGCAACACAAGGTATTATAATATGTTCCACAAACTTTATTCCCTAACAAGTTGTTATTTATAAATATAAATTAGATCTCATTATAACGCTCTTCTATTGAATTTAGGTAACTTGTTGGACGAAACTCCTAAGGGTGTAGATCTAAATGAAGACATTGACAGATTGAATAGATCTAACCAAGACACAGAAGTGGGTGATGATGGAGCAGTTCATGAGGAATTATTTGTAGACAAGTTATTTGCATCCAATGAAGGGATTCCTGAAGAGGCTAATGAGGTAATGGAAGACTTGATTAGGTCAAACACGGAGGTAGCACCGAGTGTGGTCGAAGGTGAAACTAGCTTCACTAATAGAGTTATATTACAAACGAATATAATTTGTTCTTTGTTGTAATGTGCTTTTTTTAATGAACTTTTGTTAAACATAACACACATTTCATTGATGGAGAGCTAGCACATGAACCTCCACAAGGAGAAATCTTTGATAAACCATCATACAAAGGTGAGAATGATTCAACATTCAAGTCAGATGGACCATGTGATACTGAAGAAAGGGAGCAGATGAAGGTAAAACGAAGCTTGAAGTTTAGAGAGGATAACTTCTCCAATCCAAGCCTATTGGTTGGTATGTAATTTCCATCTATCCTCTTACTCAGAAGAACATTTGTTGAGTATGCTATTCGCAACCATTTTTATTTGGAATATTTAAAGAACGAGTGTAGGAGACTAATCACGAAGTGCAAAGTCAAAGATTTCACCTGGAGGGTTTACTCCGAGGTAGAATTAGATGGTGTTGGAATGGGGATAAGAATTTTGAATAACAAACACAAGTGTAGTGCATTTCAAGGTAGTGGTGAAAAGACGATGTCTCTATCATGGATAATAGAGAAGATACTCAACAAAATGATTGGTAAAGAGAAGCCTACACTTGCAACAGTTTTGCAGAACTTTCAAGAAGAATATGGAGTCAATCTAAAATATCATTAGCTATGAAGAAGATCTAAGAAAGCTTTTGATAAAGTCTTTGGTTCATTTGAGAAATCTTATGAATTGATTCCACCTTATTGTCAGACCTTAAAGAGATGTAATCTAGGCAACATTGTTGAGTACAAGTCAATGTCGATGGATTATTTGAAAGAATGTTTGTATCATTGGCTGCTTAGAGATGAATTCCATCGGGGTTACAACCCATTCATAGGATTGAATGGTGCCTTTTTGAAAGGTTCATATGGTGGAGTTATCTTATCTGCTATCATATTAGATGAAGACCATTACATCATTCCACTTGACTTAGGAATTGTGGATATCGAATGTTTCTCTACATGGTCATGGTTTTCGAAAGCTTTACTGAGAGCAGTTGGGCTTGAAACATATATAATCATATTTTACAGATAGAAAGGGTTGCAAGAAGTTATCCATCGCATTTTCCCTCTATGTTGACAACATTTTTTCATGTGACACTTGGCCAAAAATTTGAAGAACAAACCCTCTGGTAAAGGAGATTAGTTGAAAATAAATTTTTAAGGAGCAGCGAGGGCATACACACTGGTCGATTTTAAGCTAAACATAAATGAGATTAGTCAATATAATAAACAAAGATATGAATGGATTAAAGAGATACATGGAAAGTTTTGGTGCAAAGCATAGCTTGCAAATGATATGCCCTCAAATCATATAGACAACAACATCCTAGAAGCTTGAAACAAGTTTATAATACAACTAAGAGCGAAGCCAATATCTGAGTGTTTTGAAGAGATAAAAATAATGATGATAAATATCTTCCACAGAAGGAGGAGAGAAGTGTTAAGTGGATTCATAAGATAGTACCAAGGTTGTAAAAATTTTAGATGATATGATGATAGATGCAAGGAAACCGTAAGTGATACGATGTTCTGAATTTGAGTTTGAAGTCACATGAATTATACTCAACACACCGTGTATGTGGATTAGCAGGAATGCATTGTAGACAATGGCAGCTAGATGGGATTCCTTACATCCACGCTTTTGTTGTTATAAATGGATAGCTTAGAGAAGACCCTCGAGACTGTTGTTCTCATTACTTTTTAGTGGAAAGATACAAATTAGCTTATGAGCCCGTCATACATTGTCTTCCAGATAAGGTGAATTGAGATGAAACAATAAATGACTATCTTGTCTTGCCACCAATTGTGAAGAAACCTCCAGGTCAGTCGAAGACACAAAGGAGAAAGAGTAAAGGAGAGGTAACCACCTAAAGGAAAAGAAAAAATGATGGACAGACAGTTAAATGCAGTCAATGCAATATGTTTGGCCACAATAAATGGAGTTGCAGGGGGTCGAGAGGTAGTAGTGATCAACCTACTTTTCAAAGTAGTTCACTTAGTGGGAGGTGTACCTATGCTCAAGGAAGGGGTAGAGGAAGATCAACTCCAATTGATCGAAGTGTTCATGAAGGTAATAATATACTATATTTGATTATATATGTGTTTGAAACTACTTCAATCAATTAATACCTTATCTTTAATTCGTAGGATGTAGTTCACACTCAAACTAAAGAAGGGAGAAGTTATCTGTTGTTAGAAATGCACATATTGGTAACTTTTTAATATTATTATATTTATTTAAAATATATAAGGTGGTTTGATTGAAAAACTGATATGGTCCTTGAAATCTATTAAGGTGAGTTGAATCCGTTTACATGGTTTTGGTTATTTACTATTGTAGTTTTTTGTAATTGTCCAAAATGATTCAATTTTTAATATTATTATATTTATTTAGAATATTAAGGTGGTTTGATTGAAAAAATGATTTGGTCCTTGAAATTTGTTAAGGTCAGTTGAATCTGTTTACATGTTTTTGGTTAGTTATCCAAAATAATTCAATTTTTTGTAGTACTTTGAATTTGTTAAGGAGGTTTAGTTGAAAAAACATGATAGTGATTTGAATCTTACAGTACTATGAATCTGTTAAGATGATATGGTTCTAAAATTGTTATACTTTTCCTATAAGATATTGGTTTGCTTTGTATATAAAATTCTTTATTTGTGACAGGTGGAAATGAAGAATTGATAGGACTTGTTATCTGAACCCTTTCATTGAAGGAAGTTATCTAAGCTACTCTTTGAAGATGTGCGTCAAAAGATGTGTATTTTGCAATATATTCTAGCTATATTTTAGCATTGTGTATCTTTTTGAGGCCATTTTATCATCTAGAGACAATTGATGGCTAGATAAATTTTGAAGAGTTTCTTTTTGTTTGTAATTGCCAACACTCATTTTTTATATGTAATGGGTAGCACCTGTATGTAATTCTTGTTCTCCATTTATCTTGAAATTGGAACCAGTGGGAGTGGTTGGATCTCCCATTTGAATTTTTTTTGACGAATTAATGAGTCGATTGTGAAAATCTTTATATGGCCTGCAAAAAGTTAATACAAACGGTAGTAGGACTAAAAATCATAGAAGATTCCTAAAGCGTCTTTATCAATATTACACTAGTTTTCATGTTCTCAAAGGTCTAGGCCATGTTTGGATGTGGCGGTGAAGTACATAGCGAGCATGAAATGCTAAATTACACAAATTCTCGTAGATGCCATTAGTGGCATGCATACCTCCTTTAATGCCAAAAGAGCAGGCTTAAAATTTCCAAACTCATTGCATGCAATGGATATTTTACCATTTGAATTGCACATAACCATATCAACCCATACCTAAAGTAAACTCTGAAGTCCACAAACTACTACAATATAATCACCTATATAGCACTAATTAAACTAATCAATCTCATCAGTAATCTTCAGTTTTCCAAATATTCTCATAGCTAATTGCAAATTTTTTTTTCCTTTTTTATTACATCAAATTTTCTATTTGCAACTTCCAATTACTTTTCTAATATTTTCATTTTTTCCCATACTCTTCAAGTTTTCAGCAAAACTGCAACAATATTTGCTTCCAACTTTAGCTATGTTCTCGTGTCCAACATAAATATCATATCAATAAACGTAGTTACAATTCAAACGTCCCTAGAGAAATTCAAATAAAACTATTATTTATGATTTCAACAAAATATACAAATACGAATTATTAGAAGTAATTATAATTAAAATTTTGGTATCTTTCTTGGGCATCTATAAAACCATCTTCCAGGATTATTTTCCAACTTTGACAAAATTGGAAAGCGAATGCTATCGCCGCAGCAACATTGTACATGTGGAAAAGGAACAGTCTTAGGATCATAAGCCATTTAAGAAGTAGCTGAAAAATGGCATGAATTAGTAGAAAATTAGTACAATGCAACTTCAAAATAACAAATTAGTTCTACTATAAACATTTACCATTAACGCATTCCTAACGTTTTCACCGATAACAGTTTTTCAAAAATCAACGTACTCGTTTTTTTTTCAGTCTTTTTTTTTTTCACAAATCCAACTAATCTAGCCACTCCAGCCACTCGTTAATTTTTTTAAAATCCAACTAATTTAGCCACTCCAGCAACTCGTTAATTTTTCTGATATATTTTTTAAAATTCAACTAATCTATTACTTCCCAACCACTAGTAATAGCTCTTGTATAACAATGTTAAAAGCTAAAATCTTTCTCCATGACCGGCAAAAAAATTATCTTATTTTCTCCATTTTTGTGGAACGAAAAACAAATGGATTGAAACAAATGCAAATGGACTATAATAAAATCAAATGAAGTATACGAAAATCTTAACTGTTTTGAAGAGTTTTCTGCGTGACCAGCAAATTGAAAATTTCAGAGCTATTTTCCAAATATAAATGATGCGAAATTGACTAGACAATCAAAAAACCTCTCTAATTATTTTCTCTCTTACCTTCCTTTTCAGAAAATCTCTTCTTTCACCAGGTCTCTTCCAGTTAAATCTTTCACCTACACAAGAACTCCTTATGTTGTAAACTACGTGATTGTTGTATAACTTTCAACATAGTCTTGTTTGTCATTATACAAAATTTCAACCCACATTCTAATAGTAACTGACAGCAAAGATGCCTTGTGGGTATTAAAGCAATTTTTGAAGAACTTTGTGGAGATAATATGCAATTCTTAAAACAATAAAGCATATATGCAATTAATATCAAACTATGGAAGTATATTTACAAATTACCCATGTCTATTGTCATCTATCTCCTAATCTTACGTCTTTTCATATCCTACTTACCCTCGAAGGATTTTATCTTATGAGAAGTGTGTGTCCTACGATGGATGACTAGTGTAAACTAAGCAGATATACACCATAACTGTAAAAGAATCTTTTAGCCATGAGCTTCCTTATGATTTTTTGGATCGTTCTCGCTGTTGGGTAGGCTCCTTTCCACATAAACCCTATGTGCGTTGGCTTGACTAATCCACGCTTTTATAACCTAGATCTTGATATAATTAGAGCTAACCCTCGACCAAATTAAGTTCTATCAATAAAATTAAATAAATAAATTTAGTACCTGTCGAATTTAAAAAACATGATAAATAACATTTACAATTAATTTTCTTGTAATAAATAATAAAAAATACAAGAAAATATCTTCGGAATATCAAAAAGTTACATACTGATAATTATAAATTGTCACAACAAATAATACTAAAAATTAATTTTATATTTCTTATATTGCAAAAGAAAATATGAGAAAAAATTATTAAAGCATAAAATTTGTCTTGTAATAATATTCCTAACATCAAATAAGTCAATTTAATGTCTTCCAAATAATCAAACTTTGGGCATCCTGACAATAAATAATACTGAAAATTTTCATGTATCTTGTAAAACTTAATATAAAATATATTTATTGTGAGAGATTGCAAAACTTCAATACGTAATTTGGTTCTATTTTTGAACTATTGGATTTATTTAATTTTAGGAACATTCTAGAAAATTAAAACTTAAAAAATTTCTTGAATTTTCTTTTATTTTACAAGAAAGTTAATTTCAAATATTATTTATAGTTAGTATTTAAAAAAATCGCTAAGCTCTAAATTTATTTATTGATTTAGTATGAGGAATTTTCAAAATTTTATTGGTTAAATATGAGAAATTTTCAAAACAAAATTTGATATTTTAAGATTTTTATTTTTTTATTATATATAATTTTTGCGTTTTAGACTTTGTAAGTTTATTGCTTACAAATTAGACCCCAATATACTTATATTTCTATATCAAATCCATATATATTTCATTTTTTCAAAATAAACCTTGCCTGTTGATAACAATTAATAACTAGATTTGAAATGAAAGTAAAAAGTTTATAGGCCTAAAATTCAAATATGTACATTTTAATAGGAGTGCAGCTTGGGCATGCTCCAACCCTAAATCTAACTCTATTTATAAAACTTAAATTCTAATTAGCTCTAACTTTATTTTTAAAACTGAAATCCTAATTTTATTTGTGAAAATTTTGCTCCTTTAAGTTTTGAATTGAAAATTTTCTATTTGATTTAAGAATAATAAGTTTAAAATTTTAGATGAATACATAATAATAATAATAATAATAATAATAATAATAATAATAATAGATCATTAAGCAACAATAATAACACATTTATATTTTGCAAAAAAATATAGTAATATATAATACGTTTCTAAAAGATAATTGAACCTTTCAAAGCATGATAAAGAAAGATTAATGAACTGAAGAATAAATAATATAAATGTAAATATAGACGTAAATTAAAAATAATATAATTTATACCAATATAATTATGATATGACAAACATGTATTTGAACATAAATATAAAGGTTCATTATTTGGTGAACCTGGGTGCATTAAGCTTTGGTGCCCTTGAGGGCAAAAATTCATTTTTAAAATTTCGTTTAAATATTTTTATACAACTGTTAATCTAATTGTATTTAACACATATATCAATGTTTACTATTTTGGATATTTGTAGATTTTTTTAGATTTTTTAAAATTGATGGCAATTGATATCTACAAATCTCCAAAAATAATGAAAATTGATACACTTAGACTAACAGTTGTATAAAAAATTTTAAAAGATTTAAAAACTGAGTTTTAGTGCATCTAGATACATGGAATCAAATGTCAAATATAAATAATATAAAATATACAACTATGAAAAAATATTGTTTGGGTATTATGTATTATCTATTATATATAAAATAAAAAATTGTGGTTGGGTTCCAAAAATACAAGTTCAAATTCTGATTTGGCGGGACAAGTCGACGTTCAACTTAGCACAGGTTGCGCTCCTACAGTTTATCGCCTAAAATATAAATATGCGTTCTAAGAGAATCCAAAATGCAAATAATCCAGTTTTTGGCAACCAAAATTTGTGTAAAATTTTCATATAGGTACTTAAAATTTGCCAATTTTTCATTTTAACCATCAAATTTCATTTTTGTAGGAGATGACTTCAAGTTTTATAAATATACAATTTCTCGTTCTAGAAATCTATCAAGAAAAAATCTATAAGAATTTTAAAAAAAATAATTAGTGATGTAATACGATATGGATAATAATTAGAAATAAAGATAATGAGGATAAAATAGTTAAAGTAGTTGTATTAGAAATATATAAAATAATAATTAAAAAAATATAATAATTTAAGTATGCTTATTAGGTGTATATCAAGTATGTGGAAAGTGACGAAAATTTTTTTCTGTTACCCAATGGGCTCTTTTTTCTTCGCAGACCCTTCCACACATTTTTTCATACAACTATCTACCTTCAAATTATTTTCACACATTTTTCCATATAATTACACAATCTATTTCAACTTTTTCCCCTTTATCCTAATCACTCCCTATCATATAAATCACACCCTAATCATTTCAAAAAAATTCCCACCGAATATTTTACGTCCATTTTTGCCCACTTAGTAAAATGATAAAAATATCGTTTTAATGATTTTATCTGAACCTTAAATAGATTTCCTTGTTGCGCTAGATGTTTTTAGTTTCTTTTCGAATTTATTGCTGGAAAGATTAATTAAAATTTTAATTTGATGGTTCAAACATTTATTTAGGAGATATTTTATGTAGAAAGTAAACAATGTTGGAGCTTTCCGTAACTGCATATTTCTCAACCTTGGAACATTCTGTCGCAAATGTGAACCACAAAGTTACACAAATATTTGATTTCGATTAAACTTGATTTTAAATAAATAAAGTGAATGACAAGCATCCTTGCAGTCAACTGCAGGAGACCCATTTAGAAAAAAAAATTTGGCCGACCATATACATTTTCTTATTTTAAAAAATGAAATAACAAAGACGGATAAGCCAAAAAAATTTTTAAAAACTTCATATAGACTTGCCTAAGTTGGCATATGGATGCTTTCATGAGGTTAACCCCATGAGATCATTCCCTAATAAATAATTTTAAATCCCATTAATGAATTGAATTTTTATTTAATTATAAAAAGGCCAAAATGGGATAGCAATGCTCAAATCTTTTATGGTAAACACAGGAGTATTTGCCTATATATGTTAGAAGCATGATTATATACATCATGATATATTTTAATAAAAAATACAAAATTTATTTTATTTTATTTTTATTATTATTTGATTTTTCCGTAGACATGTTTTTCTAATTATATTTAATATGTATACCAAGTGTTGCTATTTTACAATATTTTTATATTTTTAAAAAAAATCATCAATTTCAGTGGCATTTAATTCATTTGGTCACCCTTTAAAAACTAAATTTTTAAAAATAAAAAATAAATATGTAAGAGTATTATAAAATGACAAAACTTGGTATATAGATTGAATACATTTTGAAAAACATATTTATGAAGAAAAATTAAAAAATATAACTAATTGTAAAATAAATGAATGTTGTATTTTAGTATAAAATACATTATGATGTGTATAATGGAGCTTCTATATGTTAAGCAGAGCATGATTATATACACGATGATGTATTATAGGCTAAAAATACAACATTCATTTACTTTTACAATTAGTTATATTTTTTTATTTTTCTTCATAAACATGTTTTCCTTAGTATATTTAATCTATATATCAAGTTTTGTCATTTTAAAATATTTTTACATATTTATTTTTGTTTTTTTAAAATCAAGTTTTCAGGGGAAAATGACTTAAATGCCCTCGTAATTAATGATTTTTTAAAAATAAAAATATAAAAGTATTCTAAAATGGAAAAACTTAGTATACACTATATAGATTAAATATACTTAGGAAAACATGTTTATCAAGAAAAAATAAAATAAAAATAAAATAAAATAAAATAAATGAATGTTGTATTTTAGCTAAAGCATGGCATATATAATCATGCTCCATGTTAAAAATCCTACTGTTAATAATCTCATGCCACCCTATAGTTATACCTATCATAACAAATATCACACCCACAAACACCTCGTGACCTAAATTACGTGAAATAATGAAAAGCTAAACTCCATCCGAAATACAACTTGTATTATATTAGTTTTACACGCATCCTCGTCCAAAAGTATATTAGATTTTGGCTCCCTGCACAAGGGGTGCATGAAACAAAAGCATGCCCGTGAGCAACTGCAAAGTGTATATATTTTTCCTACGGACTTAGTAATGCTTGGCTTTTCATAAATGTGTAAATCTTAAAATTTTCATTTTCCATAATTACTATGTTTTTTAGTCATTTTTTTACATATTTTTATATAATATAACATCATCTTGCTTTTCAATCATTTCTTCACAATTATTTATACAACTAATTTATTTATTTTAACTTTATTTTCTTTATTCTTCATCGTTACTTTTATCATATCATATCACTTCTTTCCTTCTAAAAAATTCTATCCAAAAACTTTTTTATTAAAAAATTTTATCAACACCAAAAACACCGTTAATAACTCTCTTTCTCTCCCTCCATGACGCATTTTGAGAAAGAGGGCTAATTCCATGACCACACTGGAGCTCCTATTCAGCCGGCATATTTACCATTTTTTATCTTTTTTTTTTGTTTTTCTATGAAATTCTAAATATATTTAATCCATATATTAAGTTTTATCAATTTTCGAGATGTTCATGTATTTTTTAAAAATTTTCAAACACAAAAAATACATGCACTTCTCCAAGCCGTTGGCCGCATGACATCATTGTACAAAAATATTGAGACCACATTAATTAGAATTTAGAATCTGGGATGATCTTCTTGTCATTCTGCACGCCTCCCTTTCACGCTTTTTAGCTTTTTTCTCTTCTCACAGATAGAACCCAGTCGCACCAGCTAGCATGCTTCTTTGGGGGTCGACCCGTGACCCGGCTTTGACCCGATCCATTTTTAGCGGGTAAAACTAATATATTTTTAACCCGTATAGGGATGAGTCAGAAATTTTGACCCGAATTCAAAAATAGGGTCAGGGTGGGTCGATCATATCTTGGCCCAAAGAGTCCGACCCGCCTCGCATATACTAATTTATTAAAATTTATAAGCCTATGTTTAAATATTATTATTATTTTCTTTCAAAATTCTCACTTTTTTATATTCTCACTTTTTTATATTCAACTCTATCGACAATAGAAGAATCAATTTATTCAGAAAGCAATATAAGAATCAATATAAAGAATTTGTACATAAATAACCCTTATGTGTAATTGTATATTAACCTATTTTAATAAACTTATTCTATATTTTCAAATGTTTTGTTTTCTTAATTATGTATTTTTAATAATTAGTGAAATATTGAAGCATATAATATTTAAATTTAGTACAGATGTATATTTATGTTTGCTAGGTATATAAATTCTTAAAATTATCTTATTTTACCCATATTTTGACCTGACCTGCTATCCCGAAACCGGTTTGATACCAACCCGAAGTTTGTCCTGGAATCTATTAAAAAAAAGTGAAGGTCAAACCGACATTGTCCCGACCCGGTATAAAATTAGGGTCAAACTTAATTTTTAAAAAGTAAAATCAGAGTTTGGCAAATCTTGACCCGGTATGGCCCGCCCCGGTTCCCACCCCGAATGCTTCCTTGTGTATCTCCTCTCCATTCTCTCTCCTGCAGCAACTGCAGCCTACATTAACATTCTCCTCACCAGGATTTGCTTTGGTCTCCATCGCTCTTCCGGCCTCGAATCAACGTGGGGAGATTCTTCCCTGACAGTCAGAAATAAATTCGTTTTTTTTTTTCTGATGTATACTTATATCTTCTTGGCTTTTGTAGATTTGATGTGTTCTAAACCTCATGCAGCTTGCTTCTGGAAATCTGCCTCCGCGGTGAAGGTAGCACTTGTTCCGCTTATTGCATGCATCGCTATCAATGCAATAGTATGCTTGGTGATGATTCTTCGCCGGGCATGCATAGAGAAAGAATCTGAAGAAGAGGCTGCCATCTACAAGTTTTTATTTACCTTTTTTTCTGTTTTTCTTATTTCATTTGCTGTAATTTTCTTTTTTTTTTGCAAAAGATAGCAGATAACTGGGCTTAATAATAAGTGATTTCCTTGCAAGGGTTGGAGGTCTAATTTCATGCTGTTTGGCAATTTCTCTTTGGGATGGAACCAGTTGGATTCTAATAATTAATACGGCAATGCTAATTTATGCATGAACTAATTCCTTGCCTAATTCATTTCTAAAAGTCATGTCCTTTTTGTCACTTGAATGGATCATTAGAATAAAGTCCGCCAGATTTTTTTTTGTAATAAAGTCCACCTGATATTTTTTGTTACTAGATAAAACCAGGTGGGTGAATTTCATCATGGGTTTAATTTACATTTCATCTCTATATAGTATTCTGTAAGACTATCACACTAATCTGGAATGGAAACCGGGACCTCTCACACACGCTATGTCAAATCACTTTTTTTTATTTTTTTTTATTTTGAGGAGTATGTTAAACCACTTGACTATGTAAGTGTTGACAACTAAATTATTATTTGGACGTATAGTCAGTCAGTAATAACTTGTATAGAGAACAGCAGAGCCATATATTCCTGAACCCTTAGGATGCTGTTAACAGAGAGGCTTCAAGTTCAAGATGGAAAATTCAGGCAGCTACACTAAAGGCACAGCTAGCTACTACATACGGCCATTCCAGCTAACAGATAGCATGCCATGACTGGCTTATTTGAGGATTGGAATGTTACGAAGCTGGGACAGCAGCAAAACTCCAAATAAGTTGGCCGATTAACCTCAATTCAATGTTGTCATACTGAGTGGTAAAAAAGAGTAAAAGATCGAAAGAACCGCTGGTGGGAGCAAAAACCGCCTTTTTCAAAGATTTTAATTCAGTAATTCTTGCATGTTTTCTCTGTTTACAGAGAGGTGTGAACCATTTCCGCATCTGATTGTCAAGATATAACCTTTTTCTTAAGAAAATATGTTTATCCTTCTATCCAACGAGAATGAAGGATTCAAAATTTAGGCTCATTAATTATTAGTAACATGCCATAAAAGATGCAGCTTGCTATCATAAACTATGGGAGAGTATTAAGAAAAGTTGAAGGCAACTTGAGTGAGATAGACGCAACATTACCAAAGAAAGGTTAGAGGTTTATTGCAATGTCACCCCAAACGCTAATTTTCGTATCTCAAATTTGAACTCCCACAGACATCAAAAGTGCAATCAAACAAACTGCATTAACTTGGACAGGGCCGAGTTCATCTAAATAGAATCCCATGGGACAGGAAGAGGAAAGCCCACCAAAACTTTGAGCTCATTAAGGGTTTGTTTGAGGTTGCATCCCATCAACAATTTTTGCTTAAGAGAAATTTGCCTAGCGGTTATTTCTCTCCATGGAAATTAGCGAAAAGCAGAAATGAAAATTTGTTCTAATCCGAGTGCTTCCTTCAGTATCATATAGAGGTCTAGATAAGTGTGTAAGCTCCTGTAAAATGTAATGCCAGAGGGACCCTAAGAAAGATATGAAAATACTTCAGCTATAACAAGAACTTCTAGGTCAACAAAAATAGTGTGAGAAAATCCATGTTGTGAACCCACCTTTGGTGGCAAGCAGATACAACGATGATGATCTAAAATTTATCCTTTATGATATGATATGATGAGACACATGAAAACCAGGTTGGAGAATTGAAAATGTTGAACATTATGGTACTTACCATGGCTGGAAATCACAGCTCTTATTTGCTAACCAGTGTTCAAGCTCACTTCTTAAGTCTGAAATCAAATCACATTGATGGCTGCAAGCAATAAAAGATAATCAGCAGTGTTCGTTTGACGGATGTGAAATCTTTTATGCAGCGTCACTATTTTAATGCACACAAAAATGTTAAGAGAAGATCTTATTTTTTCAGAGTGGAAAACTAATTCAAACTTCAAGCAGACAGGAAAGGAAATAGGGCGAGCAACAGGCTTTCACAGATTTAAGACTTTAAACAGGCAATTGACGAACACAAATCTTACAACAAGAAAAAGAACTGGCATGCAGAAGACTAAAGGACTACAGTTTTTAGAAGAACCAGCACAAAATTATGGACATGAGATAAACGGGTTTGATACTGCAATGGAAGAAGCAGATCAGTCTAGATTTACAGTGAGAGTGTTAAACTCATGTTAGATATAGAGATTGCTCAGCATCCTCATTCCAACTCATTTTTTCCCACTAGCACTCAAAAAAAGTACACAACGCACAAGAGACAAATAACTTTCACTAGTAATTGTTTTTATTGGGGTACTTTATATCCATCTCGATTTATATTACAATCAAACTTTGAGACATTCTTATAATTTTTCAGAAGGGAGACCACAAGTTCCCCAAATATTACTCAGGAGACAATAGGCTCCTACCTATCAATTCAGGAGACAAAGCCCCCACCTATTAAATGGGGAGACATAGCTCCCATTCAAACTCACATCAATAGCTTGGCTGTCATGAGACACAACCAACTGAGTAAGGCCCAGTTGGCAACTTCCAATAGTAATTACATTGAAGTAGGCAGTTCACCATGCCTTGACAATTCACATTTTCAAGATGTTTCCAACAGGGAGGGAAAAAAAAAGCATCAAGTTTGATTTTTGGTAAAATCAAATAACCAGCTAAATGCAGTGAAAATGAAAAAAATAAATTGAATCCCAACAAATCACCCACATGGACCTGGCTCATTAAAGCTGCTAGCACTCTCGGGCATATAGCTGCATTTTAGAGTAAAAACTATCAACAGTAAAAGTTTCATAACGCAATGAAAATTATCTGCATTAGTGTCATCAGAACTTCTGACAAAAGGTAAGTAGATCCACATTAAATAAGTCAGGTTCCCAATCAACTTCAAATCTATCGTAGCTAAGGCAGGATTTCATTCCCAGATGAGTTTTCTATAAAACTATCCGAATTAAGAAAAAAAAGGAGCATACCCAGCAGCATCCAAATAATCCAAGCCAATCGTTATTTTTGTCATCTTCACAGATTGTAGTTTTTAATTAAATCCAAGCTAATCATTATATTTAGAACCATTCATTTAATTAGAATATCAAAAACTATCTTGATTGAAAGCTTTCATATGCATTGATAAATAGCAATGGTTTCACTCAAACTTGTAAGTGTGCTTATTTGTGCCCACTTAAGTTTTCAATCAAGGATGCATGAAACGTAGAAAGCAAGATTCCACAAAATAGTTTCATGGGAGTAAATTTTAAAAAATATTGATTTACAATACATTGATGTGCATTTCTTTACAATGATTTTCTCTGCAAGAGGGAAGAAATGAAAAAGTTATAAGCACAAATGAATTCTCTTGGCTTCTTTTTCTTTGCTCCCAATTTGCAGGTCTTTGGTTGTCTCTACACACCCTTTCACTGGGAGAACATCTCCTTCCAAAGCAACTTTACTTTTCCCCATTGCGACTACGCCTGAAACAATAGAGCCTGAGTGAGTGCTTTCAGACTGAAGGCGGCATTGCTATAAGTGCTTGACACTAGTCTTTAAGAGGACATGTGTGAAATTCTTTCCCTGCTTATCCGATCAGCAATGCGAGAAGCATCAGCTAAACGATTAGCTCTCTGGTAAATGCCAGAGACAACAAGATGCAGCTCCTTCTTAGGAATGTTGGGATTAGCCTCTAGCCTCTCAAACAGAGACTCCAGTGTTTTGAAATCCCGACGTGCCCCCAAAAGGCTCAACATTTGAAAATGCACTTTGTCTGTAAGCACACAACCCTCATCGCACATCTCCTCATAAACAGCCTTTGCCGTGTCAAATTCTTGCATCTTTCCATACGCATTGAGCACAAGGGCGACAGTGTTTGAATCTGGGAGGTAGCCCACTGATCTCATCTTCTCAAACACCTCAACAGCGTTCTTATGCTTCTTATTCCTGGAGAAGAGGCTAATCATACATTTGAAAACAGCTATATCCTTCACCTCTCCAACATCAAACGCTTGGCGGAACAGCCATGTTGCCTCTTCAACTCGACCAGCATTCGCAAGAATTGTAATGGCTGTCTCCTTGGGGATGTCATCTGGGTGCTTAAGCTCATGGAGGAGCCGCTTGGCATGACCAATCAAGCCTGCTCTCTCATATGTAACAATCATGGTCTGGTAAAGAACTTCATCAATCTTAACACCGGAGCTCCTAAGCTTCTGGAACAACATTGCCGACCTGTCCAATTTCCCTGCCTTCCCCCATATTGAGATGATCGTTGAGTAGGTAATGGCATTCGGCTCAATCCCCTTCTCCTGCATCTCCTTCATAAGATTGGTGGCCTTCTCATGTTCAAGAGATTTGCCATAGATCTTCATCATGGTGTTGTAAGTCACAACATTCTGCTCAATGCCCTTCTTCTGCATCAACCGGAACAGGTGGATGGCTTCTCCAAAAAGCTCAGCCTCGCCATAGACCCTAAGGATGGTGTTGTAGCTGACCACACTGGGCTCTATCCCCATCTTCGTCAAGCTCCAGAAGAGGCGGTCGGCGTCCTTGGCCATGTCCAACTGGCCATACGTGTCGATCATGATGTTATACGTGGTGAGGTCGAGCCGGCATTGGAAGGCTTGCATCTCAGAGAAGACAGATAGAGCCTCCACAAACCTACCATCGTCAACAAGGGTGGCAAGAAGGGTCGAGTAGCTGATGGTGTCGGGGGCAACACCCGAGGCACGCATTTCATCGAGCAGCTGGCGGGCCTTGTAGAAGAGCTTGGCACGGCCGTAGACGTTGATCATGGAGTTATAGACGATGAGGTCGGGGGAGATGCCGGCTCGGCAGAGGCTGGAGAAGAGAGAGATGGCCTTGGAGTAGTCTCCGAGCTTGCGGGCGAGGTCGATGAGGGTGCTATAGAGGATGAGGTCAGCGGAGACATTGTCGAGCTCCATCTGCTGGAGCCAGGAGAGGGCGGCATCGAGCAGGCCGGCCTTGCCAAGGTGGGTGATAAGGGTGGAGTAAGTAACGCGGTCAGGTGAGAGGGAGTGGGAGGAGCGCATCTCATGAAGGAGGCCAGAGGCGAGGTGCCACTGGCGGGCTCGGAGGGCGTTGCGGAGGACGACGTTGTAGGCGAAGACGGAAGGAGGGTAGGAGGCATGGAGCATCCAATCAAGGAGGGCGAGGGAGCGGCACCAATCGGGTTCGCGGGAGAGGAGGGACACCATGAAGCGGAGGGAGAGCTGGCGAGGGGAGCCCGGGGCGTAGGGGCTCATCACGGCGTGGAGCTCCTCTGGGTTAGTGGTGCGGCTGAGGGACCGGAGCAGCTCGTCCCTGTCCATGTGGGGGTCCCACCACTGCTGCTGCTGCTGCTGGGGAGAATGGAGTAGATGGTGAGGATGGAGAGAGGGGGATGAGGATCTTTGTGGTGGTGGTGGTGATGATGGGGTGTTGGCATTTCTTGTTCGAGTCCACACATCTCTCCTGCTGCTGCCGCTGCTGCCAGAAAGCTCAGCTCGCCTGGGGGCAGAGGAGGAGAAGGAGGCTCTAGGGCGGAAGAAACATGGAGAGGCCCCAGCAGAGATCATGGCCGCTGTTATGTATGCACGTACATGGATGAACGGAGAAAACGGATGAAGCTGGCGAATCACAAGCTCTCCACAGAAATAAATTTAAGGCAAATTACACTCCCACTCATCAGTTTTACCCCAAATTTACACTATCCATCAATTTTGCCTAAAATTCTAATTAAATATGCGCCATTAGAAATTCAAGAGACCGTTGATACTATGTGAAATAAAGAATATGTACAAGTCCTAATTATAATGTTACAGGTAAAAATTCATATTTTAATGAATTTTTAGTACTAATACAATTATAAAATTATATATTATTTGAAAATGAATTTTTAGTTTTGACAAGCTAGGTTCTTATTATATTAGGGTTTGGATGTAATTGTTATTTCACAACGGGGCTAACAACCCCTTCAATAAATCTCTAATGGTAGTATGGGTATATATGAAATTTTACATAAAATACGTTGATATAATTATAATTGTTGAAAGTTCACGGACATATTTATCATTTTACCTGATTGCGCACATTTCGGATATCAAATCCACCTTTTTCATATGAATTCGGGTCATTGAAGTTTTGCACAATTTTATTTATTATTTTAGTAAATTGCACATTTTATTAATTGAGGAATCATCCTGTTAGCCCGGATTAAGTAAATGTCCTACTTAGCCCACCTCAAAAATTTTATTTAAAACAAATTTTTTTTCTTCATACAGTTATTTATCTAAGTATATTTAATATATAAATCAAGTTTTACCATTTTTAATATATATATATATATTTAGATTTTAAAAAATAAGGGTATTTTAAATATATATATATATACACACACATAGATATTTAAAAATCTCAAAAAAATAGATAAACACATTCAAAAATGGTAAAACTTGATCTATATGTTAAATACACTTAGATAAACAAGTACACGAAGAAAAAAGTAAAAAAAATTGTTGTAAAAAGGTTTTTTAAAGTGGGTTAAGTGGGACATTTACTTAGCCCGAGCTAACAGTGTCACTCTTTTTATTAATTTTAGTAGGTGTGCAAAGTAGGTTTGTTTTTGCAATTTCTCTTGCGCACAAACCATTAGTGTAAGATTTGCTTTTCTTTTCTATAAAGTCATGGCTACTCTTATTAATAAACAGATACCTTGAATAATTTACCATAGATTTTCTCTAAACTTTGCATTTGAAATTCCAAGTGTCGTTGTTGAGACTTGCTTATCAATCTGGAGATGTTGTCTTATGCTAGCTCTGTTTTCACATTATCATCACTTGGTCACAATTGCAGACCGACAATTATTAATTAAACAATGTCAAACATAAACGAACAGATTGGATTTTACAAATTAAATCATTGAATCATTCAACAAAGGAACCGATTGTTAAAATAGCATGCCATGAAGTTTTGTGGGTTCCGGTACCAAGTGCAATCTCATATGACTGCTTAAGGGCTTCATTGGTTAGTTTTTGTCTATGCGATAGCACCATCTGCCCCTGGTTTATCACACTTGAGGTTCTAGTGATAGTACTGCTCGAAAAAGAATTCCAATCAAAAGTCAAAAGTCAAGTCAAAACTAGGTAAAGCCATTGTAGCACTTAATTTGATGGACTCTTCGATGGGTCAAACTAATGGGACTATGGGTGAATAAAATAAAAAATAATATAAATTATAAAAGCAAAAGTGCAACTTTGCAATTGGGAATGTGAATAGAAGGAGAAGGGAAAGGAGGGAAGGAGTATCACAAGCATGCGTATATATGTAATATTGAAATCAAATATGATACAAGTGTGAAAATAGACTTGACGCGTACATGTGCAAGAGCATAAACCAAATATGCAATACAAGTTAGCGTATTAGCTAGTTAGGTACGATACGAGTTAGATATAGAAGTTAAATATGAAAAATAAAAGAGATAAAAAGTGTTAAAGCCAGGTTTAGGATTTAAAATAAAAATAAAGATAAAATGCGTAGATATAAGGGTTAAAGAATTGAAATATAAGTGTTTAATTTTTTAAATAATGCAAGTTATTAAAGTTCATTTTAGATGATGTGAAATTAATCAAAATCAAACATGTGTCTCAATTAGATAGAATTAGCTATTAGTATTAAGCATGGAAATGAAGGAATGCAAATAATTACTAGTAAAATAGAAAATAAAATTAACAAATTAATTTCATTTAAAGCGATTACTAGCCAAATGACGGTTCTTAGACTGTATAAAATAAGACACTGAAATATAGAAGCTTCTGGTAGATATGTGACTAAGAGAAAACAAATAAATACATAAAATATATTTTATTTGCTTGCAATACAATAGTCCAAAGATTATTTTCTTAAAAAAATATTTCCTATATAAAAGCTCAGGAAAGTTAGGAGTGAGAATTTATTCCTTAGGTTTTTTATCATACCTTAACTAGACATTGGGGCAGCAAATCTATTCCCTTAAATTGGAGCGTGAAATGTTTCTTTAAGAAAATTAGAATCATATTCTATTCTCTTTATGCTGGATGTGATTTTATCTCATAGTGAGTGGAGGTTGAGAATTTAATCCTAATTCATTTCTGTTATGAAAATATGAGTCATTAATATAAAATAAGGGCGAAGTGTAACATCATTAAGTGGAATGAGTGCACCAAAAGTGGTTGCATGAAAGTATCCAGAAGTGAAATATCATCTTACGGACCATGGAGAGCTATCCATGCTCATAATGATAAATAATGAAATTTTCAGAAAAAGCAAAAAATATGAGTAGATGGGGCAACACTAATGGAAATAATGGGAATGACGTGTGGAGGTTTTATGCATGGATGGAATAGAGAATAGAGATTATTCACTGTAGAATGTTACCGATGAAAAGTATGGAAAAATTTTACAATGCACTTATATTTCAAAACATTGCCCAATGAAAGTGGGCCATAGGTTTTTAACTGTCACTCTATCAGTGGTGTGGAAAAGGAAAGAGTTACAATGTAGGAAATGAAAATAAAAAAGGGAGATGGGAGATCATATATACTTTTAACAACCTTCACAGGTGAAAATGGGATGTAGGAATGTCACATAGGTGAGGAATTCGTATGCATACAGTTGAGTTTTTTTTTAAGGTAAAAATGAAGTAGTCATTCTGCTTTGTTGGGAAGAAGAAATATAAAGAAAGACATGGACATTTTAAATGGAGGATATGATATGAGGTATATGGATGAGATATGAGGATTTAAGAGCTTGCCTCTCTTTTTAAGGAAGATAGGCCCCTATTTCTAGGAACGTGAGTTTAGAAAACTACACTATTACCTTGGGTTATGGTTATTTGGAAGTCCTACTTTGTAATTTTAAAACTCAAGTGAGTTTTAATAGATAAATAAATAGATAATATTTAGAAAACCACTTCTAGCCCATGGATTTGAGTAGATAAGAACTCTGCTCTTTTTGGGCCATTGATTTTTATCATTACTTAAGGGTGAGATCTTCTCCATTGTTCCTTGAATTCCTAGGTGGGCCCCACATAACTGTCTCTTTCCATCCAATTGTTTGGATTATTAGTTTGCTATTTGAATTTGGGTGTTCTTCATCTTGATCTTGAGATTGGGAATCTGTTGTGATATTTTATTTTGCACAACTCTTTGTGGCACATGATTTGATTCCTTGATTTTGTTTACATATTTTTATTATCTTGACAATTTTCTTGATGGCCATTGATTAGTTTTATTTTGCTCAAAGAAGTGTATGGTTCAAGTTGTATAAAGTGGAATGAGTGTAGTAAAAGCAGTGGGATGAAAGTATCTGGAAGTGAAATATCATCTTGTGGACCATGGAGAGCTATTCATGCTTATAATGATGAATAATGAAATTTTTAGAAAAAAGCCAAAAATATGAGCTGATGGGGCAATACTCATGGAAATAATGGGAATGGTATGTGAAAGTTTCACAGCATGGATGGAATAGAGGATAGAGATTTTTCATTGTAGAATGTTATCAATGAAAAGTAAGGGTAGAATTTCACAACACACTCATATTTCAATACATTGGCCAATGAGAGTGAGCCATAGGTTTTTAATTCATAGTGGTGTGGATAAGGAAGGAGTATAGAATGTAGGAAATGAAAATAAAAAAGAGAGAAAGGAGATAACGTATATTTTTAACAATCTTTGTAGGTGAAAGTGGGCCATGGAAACGTCACATGGGTGAGGAATTCATATGCAGATAGATGGGTTTTTTTGAGGTAAGAATGAAGTACTCATACCAATTTGGTGTAAAGAAGAAATATGAAGAAAGACATGAACATTTTAAATGGAGGATATGATATGAGGTATACATATGAGATTTGGAGATTTAAGAGCCTCTCTTTTAGGGAAGATGGGCCCCTATTTATAGGAATGTGAGTTTAGAAAACTGCATTATTACCTTGGGTTATGGTTATTTGGAAGTCCTACTTTGTAATTTTAAAACTAAGTATTAATAGATAAATAAGTAGGTGATATTTAGAAAACCACTTCTAACCCATCGATTTGAGTATATAGGAACTCAACTATTTTTGGGCAATTGATTTTTATCATTACTTAAGGGTGAGATCTTCTCCATTCTTCCTTGAATTCTTGGGTGGGCCCCACATAATTGTGTCTTCTAAATTCTAATTTCATCCATCTGTTTGGATTATTAGTTTGCTATTTGAATTTGGATGTTCTTCATCTTGATCTTGGATTGAGAATCTGTTGTGAATTTTTTTTACACAACTCTTTGTGGCTCATGATTTGATCATTCCTTGTTCACCTCTTTGATCCAAGTTATCCATGTTGTCAATCTTGGTTTGTTTATGTTGAGAAAAATCTTGATTCCTTGATTTTGTTTTTATATTTTTATTATCTTGACAATTTGCTTGATGACCATCAATTAATTTTATTGGGCTCGAAAGAATGTATGGTTCAATTTGTATAAAGAGTGCCAAGTAAGATGTTATAATGGGCTTTGGCCATTAAAGGCCCAAAAATAAAAATAAATAAGTACAAGGAATATATTTGTGGAGAATATTTTTTTAGGCGGGGTATGTACACTTGCCTCTCTTCAACAACGGTGATGATAATCTTTGTCGAAAAAGTAAAATTGATACTCATCAAATCTTTTTACATATATTTTTATTTTTTAATTCTTTTATCATCATCATCGTCATCACTTTTTTCTTTCTTTTCTTTGTCATTTCCTTTTTTTAAAAAAAAAACTATTCTTCATCTTCTTTTTTTTTTTTGCATAATAAAAGATATGCGTAAGTGTGCCTGGAGTGTAGATTATAGTGGTCACCTTTAGAATAATTGGATCATTCTTGAGCTAAGGTGGGCCATTGAGGGTGTATTACTCCTAGTGTTTCTTGCACCACCATTTTCTTTGAGGATTCTAGATTTGGTTGAAGAGGTGTTAATGTAATTCCTTTCCTCTCTTTCTACCTCCTGTTACTACTTCCTTCTCTATCGCTTCATTCAACATTGTTCATGCTTATGCTTGTCATTGTTGTGACTAGTTGCATTCGTGGTATCAGCATTGCTAGAGCTTTCCATAACCTATGCCAATGACTGACATTACCACCACTCTAGTAAGAATGATTTCTCTCTCTCTCTCTCTCTCTCTCTCTCTCTCTCTCTCTCTATCTTTAATTTTTTTTAATTTTCTTTTATGATATTTTGGGATCCCTTAGCTTGATTTCTCTCTTTAATTTTTTAAAATTTCTTTCCTGATATCTTGAGATTCCTTGTTCTCCTTGCTTCTTTCTTCATCTAGCTATCACTATTTTCTACTCTTTATCTTCTTTTTCTGTGCTTCAATTTTGGTTGCATGTCTTCGAGGCTAGTAGATTTAGCCGCCGCCACCAGATCGCTTTCTCTTATTTTTAAATATGCTATCTTCTTTTTTCTCATATCTATATATTTTTGTTTTACATTTTTCAATACATTTGCTTCATTTGTTTGTTTTCACTCTTATTTTTTTCATTTGTTTTCAACCATTGTTTGTGGCTACGCATGTTAAGTTTTTGCTATTGAATTTAATGGAGTTGGTTATGTTGCACTCTTTCATTCGTTATCCTATTTTTTCTTTGAAGCCACCAAACTCAACAATCTTTGTGGAAGGAGAATAGACTCAATCTTGATCAAATATGACTTCTTTCAACTTTTTTCTTTTATTATTTAGGCGATCTATTCCTGCTTAATCGGGGCCACCATGACTATCTATGTGTTCGCAATCTATCCACAAGCACACTTGTCATAGATTGTAGTATATAAATATCGATCCCATAAGGAATTCGAGACTTAAGACATTAGATTTAAACATTTATATGAAACACAAAGAGAATAAAATAAAAAATATCAAAAGAAGAATGTTGATCTTAAGAATATAAAACGAGAATTAAAAGTCAAGTATGCTAGCACCTAGGATCTAAGGTTTCACATAAATCTTATGCAACGGATACATGCATTGCTTATATAATCCGGATATTATGTGTTAAAGAAGAACTATATTTACATTATCCTTGCACCTTCTTTCGAAACCTACAAGGCATACCATAATCTTCTTAATCATCTATATTCATGAGATTAAGTTAATTAGAATCCATTAAATTTTGGGAAAGTTCACGAGATTTCTCAAGGTCATCATGCCTATTTTCATGGTCATAGATTTTCAAGTTTAATATCTCGATTATCATATATTAGACTTTCATATTTCGGTTCCATCACCTAATATATGGGAGTTATTGCAAAAGTGCAGACCTTCACACCAAGCATGTATTAAATCATAAGATATCAAATTAACACAAAATACATTAAATAAATAAACCATGATATCCGCTACATTAGACGCATGTTACATCCTAAACCCTAGATAACGAGTTTAGCTTAACATGTTTATAATAAAATCCAAATACAAAAGAATATTGTATTCAAAATTCATCATAAACACAATAATTCAACTCAAAGGAAAGAAAGAAAATGAAAGCTTATTGATTGTAAGCCTCGATGGTATCTCAACCACTTTAAGCAACAAGCCGCCTTGCTTCTCACGTTGTGTTTTTCACTCTACTTGCTTTTGTACCTCAACCCTAGCTCCAAGGATATTCTAAGATACCTTAGGATGTTCTTAGGATGTGTTTATATAGGTTTCAGGGGGAGGGTTTGTGCACAGAGTCCACTGCATACTGGAATTGCGCAAATAGAGGTCCACATGATTCAAACTGTGTTGCATTCTAAAGTACCCGATTTTATGTGCAGCTTCGTCCATTTCGTCCTATTTCGCCCCGAAACTTTCCCAACACATTCTAGGCTGCCTTGATCATCATTTCAACTCCTTTAAAACCTTAAAATGATGAGAAGGAGAAGAATTAATGTGGCATGCCTTTAAGAGACTAGGTGAAAAGGAGAGAAAGTTGAAGAGATAAATGAATTCAAATTATGTTATATAAGAAATGATGGTAATAGAAATGATGTAGGGATAATAGCAAAAAATAAATTCGTAAATAAAGTTGTAGATGTCGATAGAGTAAACAATATAATTATTCAAATAAAACTTAGATTAGGTGCAAAGGTCATAAATGTGATTTATGCTTATGCATCACAGATAGGATTAGATGATAGATCAAAAACAATTTTGGGATGATTTAGATAGCATAATGCAAATGATACCTAATCAAGAAAATATTGCGATAGGTGGAGATTTAAATGAATATGTAAGAAAGGAGAATGTATGATATGAAAGAATTCATGAAAGTTTTGGCTTTGGAATAAGGGATGAAATGGGGAATGTCATTTTAGATTTTGCTATAATATAGGATTTGGTTATAGCAAATACCTTATTTCAAAAACGAGATTAAAACTTGATAACCTTCAAAATTGGGACCAATTCTAGCCAAATAGATTTCTTCCTTACAAGAAAATTGAATAGATCTTTTTGTATAAATTTTAAGGTTATTTTAGGTGAGAGGTTAACTATGTAATATAGATTACTAGTAATAGATATATATACATAAAAAGAGTCAACAAAAACTAAAAGCGATATAATTCTAAAAATTAAATTTAAAGTGAAACAACATAGAGCTTTTTAGTAAAAAAATGATAGAAAAAGAAAAAATAGAACATATAAGAAGAGGAAGTGAAATCAATGTGGGATAAAATGACTACTAACATAAAAGAAGTCCCTGTTTGCCACTTTCCATAAAATCTTTGTCTCTTTGGGATTAAGTTGGTTCCATCCTCCACCATTGGGATAAATACAAAGTGTTATTAGAAGTCTTAAAACTCTCAGCTGAGGTGGCAAGTCCACGTAGTGTACGAACTTAATATCGGAGTGGCATTTGTTGCTCCCAATCAACTGATTATATATTTGGCTAAGGGTTAGACGTTCTGGAGTAGGTCTCCAAACATGGGAACACCTAGAATATGACCCACCATGCCGCGAGTGTTGAATTCACTAAGTCTAAGTCCATTTGCTAGTTTAATTTCTACGACCTTGACATATGTAGCGTAATTCTCCTGATCCCATAAGTAGTAGAATAGTCTGGTTAAATCAGTGTAAATTTTTCTATCTTCCTTTAATAGGGCAATCTACCCCCTAAAAATCAAGCAAGTCCTCTATACCAAATCCACACTCATACAAAAACTAGAAGTCAATGATCTTAGGTGGAAATGTCTCCCATTTATAAAAATGTTTGTAGAATCTACTGTGTTGGTGCTTAGTATGGAAGTATTTCACTAGTGTTTTAAGAACTTGACCCTGTGGAGTAGGGGTACCCCTTTTTCTTCCCATAATTTATACACTTTCACTAATCTCAGGATTATCTCCCTCTCTAGGTATGGATGAAGAGGGATTACCTTCCCGGAACCTAACTTGGTGACCTGTGGATGTTGTGGCTTCATCCCTTGCCCGTTTGGATGGCATTTTCTGGTGACATGGGACGTCCTCATGAGTAGGTGATCTATATGGTCGGGAGACTATCAGTTTGGTGAGCCGTGGGGCTGACTTTGGGGCCACTGAGATGTTGGAGATAGGAAACTTGGTGATTTGATGAAGTGAGAAGTGGGAGTTCGAAAATCAGAAAGTTAGAGATGAGAAAAAATGGGAGCTAGTTCGAATAGAGAGAAAAGAGAGAATGGGGAGTAGGTCGAATTCACCTCTAAATGAAGAAGACGAATTGACGCCCGTGGAGTCGACTTCAGTGAAGTCGACTTGGGATAAGTGGAGTCGACTTGGATCTTTCAACCCAAGTTGAAGATATCTCCTATATGTTACCCATTTCTACCTAATTTTACTAGTATATCAGTTCATCAATCATAACAGTCACAAACAACATATTTAACAGTAATTTTGTAATTTTTCATCAATTTCATGCTTCAATTTAAATCATACTCATTTCATTTCTAATTTTATAAAATGAATTAATTCTCAATAGTTTAGTAAAAATATCTGCAATTTGGTTTTCAATTTTAACAAACTCCAAATAGATATCATAAATTTCAATATGTTCTCTAATAAAATAATGTCTTACATCCATGTGTTTGGTTCTATAGTGCAATATGGGATTCTTATTTAAGCAAATAGCACTTGTATTATCACATCTAATGAGTATATCTTTATAATTTATTTCATAATCTCTAAGTTGTTGTCTCATCTAAAGCAATTAGGCACAACAGCTCCCGGAGACTACGTATTCAGCTTCCGCAGTAAATAGAACAACATTAGTCTATTTTCTTGAAAACTATGAAATCATCATATTTTCTAAGAATTGACATGTTCCACTAGTACTTTTTCTATTTACCTTGTAACCGGCAAACTCTATATCGAGTAGTCGATTAGATCAAATGTTGAGCCCTTGAGATACCATAAACTTAGATTGGTAGTGTCAACTAAATATCTAAAGATTCTTTTCACAGCTACCATATGTGATTCTTTTAAACATAATTGAAATCTAGAATGCATGCAAACACTAAATAGTATAGTTGGTATAGTCGCAGTCAAATATAGCAACGATTTCATCATATTTCTATATAGTTTTTGATCAACTTGTTTACCTTTTTCATTGTTATCAATTTTGATAGCTGAACTCATGGGAGCATTTGCTCATTTGCTATTTTGCATTCTAAATTTTTTGAGCATTTCTTTGACGTACTTGGACTGATTTATAAAAATTCTTTCATTTAATTACTCGATTTGAAGTCCAAGGAAGAAATTAAGTTCACCTATCATGCTCATTTTAAATTCGTTCTGCATAAACTTGAAAAATTCTTGGTATAGAATTTTATTAGTAGCATCAAATATAATATCATCGACATAAATTTAAACAATCAGTATTTCCTTCCCTTTGTACTTAATGAATAGGGTAGTGTTGACTTTTCCCCTTTGAAATTTATAATCAATCAAAGATTTACTTAACCTTCCATACCAAGCTCTTAGAGCCTATTTTAGTCCTTATAAGGCTTTAGTTAACTTATAAAGAAATTTGGATTGATCTTTTTCTTCAAAGCCTAGCGGTTGTTCAACATATACTTTTTCATTAAGTTATCCATTCAAAAATGCACTTTTAACATCCATTTGGAACAATTTGAAATCCATATGAAATGCAAACGCTAGTAAAATACATATGGTTTCTAATCTAACCACGGGGGCATATGATTCTTCAAAATCAATTCATTCCTCTTGTAAGTACCCCTTGGCCACAAATCTAACTTTGTTTCTAACAATAAGTCCGCTTTTATCTAGTTTGTTCCTAAAGACCTATTTGGTACTGATAATAGTGAAATTCTTAGGTCTAGAAACTAAATGTCATACTTGATTTTTTTTAAAATTGATTTATTTTAGAGCCCGATCAATTGAATTTGGCTCTATTTTAGACACAAAGCAAAATGTCCACATACGTTTTGCCTAGAGTCTCTAATTTTCACACCTTCATATATGTCTCCTATCACCTATTCAATTGGATGATCATTTTTGAATTTCAGATCCTTGGAAAGTTTGTAGGGAACATTACCTTCACTTACCTCTTTGTCTCAGCTTTGACCTTGCTTAGGTTCCTCTCCTCCTTGCTTTTCCACTTGTAACTTTTCAAAGTTCATTGATAACTCATCTGCATTACTTACCTCATCCTCCTTCTTGGAAGTTGGGTTAAATTCATCAAATATAACATGAATGGACTCTTTTACTACTTGATTTTTCTTGTTGAAAACTCTATATGCCTTTCTATTTGATGAATATTCAATAAATATTACTTTATCACTTTTGGCATCTAATTTTTCAAAGTTGTCTTTTCCATTGTTCAATATATATCAAGTGCAACCAAAAGTATGAAAATATGAAATATTTGATTTTTCTACCTTTCTATAGCTCATAGGTCTTTTTCAAGATTGTTCTAATTGTGACTTGATTCAAAACATAATAGGTTGTACTTACAATTTCATTCCAAAATTTCTTAGATAATTTACTTTTATTTAGTAGTCCTAGCTATCTCTTGAATTATTCTATTTTTCTTTCAACTATTCCATCTTGTTGAGGAATTCTAGGTGCAGAAAATGTATGGTGAATTCTTTTTACATTGCAAAATTCAATAAAGTGTTTGTTAATTCACCACCATAGTCACTTATAATTGATATAATTATATTTTATTTTTCACTTTACACCAATTTAGAAAAACTAGCAAACATAGAGAAGACTTCATCTTTGCTAACTAATAGCATTATCTAAGTGAATCTTGAAAAATCATCCACAATAACAAAGACATATTTCTTTCCTCCAAGGCTCAAAATGTCGGATGACCCATAAAGATTCATGTGCAATAGTTCAAGTGACCTTGAGGTTGAAACTTTATTTTAGATGAAAAAGACACCTTTCATTGTTTGGACACTTGAAAAGCCTTGCGAATTTTATCTTTATTATATTTGAGTCTTCGTAAACTTTCTACTAAACTCTTTTTCCACAAGGTCTTAATGTTTAATATATTTATAAGTTCAAGTCTTTTATGTTATACCTGTAGATCATTATTAACAATCACAAGACATTTTCCATCTAATTTATCAAGGAAAATCAAATATATATTTTTATGTCTTTTGCCACAAAATATTATATGATCTTCATCAAAGACATTGCATATAGATGATTCAAACATGACTTTAGAACCTTTGTCACACAATTTGCTAATACTCATTAAGTTGTGTTTTAGTTCTTCAACAAACAATACTTCCTCTATGCACACATTTGAAATACCAAAAATAGTTCTCTTACCACTTATTTTACCTCTTTCATTATTTTCAAATGTGACAATTCCACCGTTGTCTTGAGCAACCACTGTCCATAAACCATGTGTTGTTGGCTTTTGCTCTAAAATAAACCTGTAAAAAATAATCTAATAAAGCTCATCTCTTTGGTACCCATTTTATGGGTCCATTTGGGTTGTAACCAATTAGAGTTTACGTTGTTCTACTTTGAAAAGTACAAATCCAATGCTCTTTGGTACCCATACCAATTCAGCTCGTTGATTATATAATTTTCTGATTTTGCATTGATATCTTATGACCAAACTTGTTACATAAATTGCATGCTCCATGAACTCTTTGGAATGGACTCCATGCACATTTTGGTTCCCAAGTTGGTCTTTTAACCGATGCAACTCTAGTTGTTTTTATTTTATGCTGGGATGAATTTGTCATAGCTTGGGATTTTATCCATTTTGGAGCACTGGATTTGCTATATTCACCTTGCTCAAATGTAGAATATTACAGTCCTCTTTTACTGGTTTGGGTGGTCATGTTCAAGAACATTTTGACACTTTATTCTGGGTTTGAGATATTAGCTAGTAATTCATTTAATGATTCTTTCTCTTTCGTTCGCCTTTTTATTTCAGTTTTTAGACTTTTGGTCTCATCTACTAGGCATTTGACTCTTTCGGCAAATTTTTCATTTACTACAATGGTAGAGTCACATTGTCTCTTTTTTAACATATATTTGTTGCTTAATTTCTTGATTTCATAATACAAAGAATCATAGAATTGTTACTATTCATCTAACTCAGCACATTTGAGACAATCATGAGTAGAAGAATAAATAGATTTGAAATTATAGTGATCAAGCTTAGAAGTTACATCTTCATGACTTGTGCAATAAGTTGAAGCAGTTAACACTTCTACCAATTCAATTACAGTGAGGCAATTCAAGATATTTGCTTTCTCTATTCTTGCCAAGCAATATATCCTTAACACAGTTTGCAACTTCATGATCCTCATTTGACGAGCTGCTTGTTGTAGAAGTGTCTTCATTTACATACATTCCTTTGCCCTTGGACTTTGAAAATCTTCTAGAGCTGCTTCTTTCTTTCTTCTGTGCCTTTCTTTTGATTTGTTTTCTTCAGATATAGGATATTAGGCTTGCATATGTCCCACTCCTCCACATCTATACACGTGGTCACTTTTTTTTCTTTTACTTCTCTCTTTGAATCCTTTAGAGATGAAGTTCTTTTCTTTTCTCACAAATTTTCTAAATTTTCTTGTGAGGAGTGCAATTTACTCATCTTCATTTTGGGAGGAAGAGGTGAATTCATTGGAGCTTTTTGTTGCTTTTAAAGCAATGGTTATTTTTCCTTTGTGATGTTCTTCATTTCTATTTTTTATCAACTCATGGGACATGAGTGAGTTGATAAGGTCTTCTAATTTTAAGGTGTTTAGATCTTTCGCTTCCTTAATGACTATAATCTTTGGTGTCCAAGACTCGGGTAGAGCTTTTAAAATCTTCATGACCTATTCAGATTCAAAAATGGCTTTTCCAAGGCCTTTCAATGCGTTATTGATTTTAGAGAATCTAGAAAATATTTTAGAGATGTTTTCAGTATCTAACATTTTAAAACTTTTCAATTTTTTAATCAAAATATTTCTCTTTGTCCCTTGAACTTGAGAAGTGTCCTCATATATTGAGGTTAGAGTATCTCATACCTCTTTGGCAGTTAGGCAAGAGGATACCCGGTTGTACTCGGCTGCAGTTAAAGAAAAAAAAGAGAGAATTTATTGTCTTGGCGTTACTCTTTACTATTCTAACTTCCTCTTGAGTCCATTCGGAAGTTTTCTCTCCTTTTGGTAATGTAACATCATCTTAAATAGTAATTCAATAGTCCATATCTGTAACCATGATGAGTGGTTTCATTCTCAAATTCCGATAATTGAAGTACTACCATTGAATAGAGGTGGTCTAATAAAGGATTGACCCTAAGCAAAAGCAGGAGTGGAAGTTGAATAGAATGTCACTTATAAGATCTCTTTAGTATAAACTCAAAGACCTGCTTTGATACTACTTGTTGGTCCCGATGTTTATGACAAAATCCAAGAGAGGAGGGGTGAATTGAGTTCCTTAAAATTCTTTTTTATATGTTGAGTATAACCCCTTGTAAGATAAGTCCTCTTGAATGAAAAATTTATAGAATGGAAATATAAATGGAAAAGTAGATCAAACACAAGATATTATAATGGTTCGAGATAACCCCTCCTACTACACTCCTCCAAAAATACACCATTGTGCCTTGAGTCCCACTATTTTAATGGAAATACAATTACAACTCTTGCTCTCTTCTAAGTTCCAGCTCTAGGGGACCTTTACAAATTTTGCGCATGTAGGTAGCGAGTCATACTCCAATCACATACTACTTTGCCTTCACTTGGTTTTAGTGTCTAACACTAAACCAAGTGGAATCACAAACACAAAGAATGAAAACAAGAATCTACACTTTACAGATGTATAGGCAAATTTTTAGCTTGTAGAAGAACTTATAGAATAAGTGGATGAATGAACACTTTAGCACTTGCGGTTAAAGAGCACATTTTTTTTTGTAGACCTTCTTAATGATCACTTGAATGCTTGAGAGTTTAAAGGTGAAAGCTTAATCAATGTACCAGCTAACTCTCTCCATTCCATTTGATGAGTATTAAATAGAGAGGGATAAATTCGAATGTTAAGAGGTAGGTGGCGTGCATTTAATGCACCAATGTTCGAATTGTTCTGACCATTACAACATAAGTCACACTTGAAGTCGATTTCGAGTGCGACTTCGGCCAAGTAGCAAATTAGAGTCGACTTGAGTTGAAATTTTGTCTTTCAACACTTTAGTCTTCAACTTCAAGTTGCACTTGGAGTCGACTTGGTCTCAAACTTGACCCCCAAGTTGCAAGTGAAGTTAACTTGGGTTGTGATTTCACTCTCCATTTAGCTCATTTGAACTTGATGCTTCATTATTTGAATCCTTTAGTTTGTATTTCTTTTTTTTCAGAATTCAACTCGAAGGTCTTCTTCATTTGAGGATTCTTGGAAGGGCTTGTGTCTTGGACCTTGAATCATGTTGAAATAATATTGATTGAACCAATCTTGTCACCCTTGGACTTGAAACTTTTCAATTTAACCTTCTTGTACTTAAGTTGAATGCTGGGGTTGACTTAGTTTACAACTTCACTCAAGTCGCAAGTCGAAGACGACTTGGGTTGTGACTTGACTCATCAGACTTAGTTTCAACCCCCTGAAGATCATTCAAGTTGCAGACGGAGTTAACTTGGATTGCGAATTTACCCAAGTGGCATGCGAAGTCGACTTCGGGTGCGACTTTGCCTCTTATTCATCTGTCATTTCACTCTATCAAAAAATATCGTTTGAAGGCAATATCAAAGTTGACTCAAGAATCAACTTTATCTAAGTCGCATGTGAGGTCAACTTTAGTTTGTGATTCGCCTGCTCATTCGTCCATAAATTCACTCTATCAAAAAATGATAGCTTGAAGTCAATACCGAAGTCGACTTGAGGATCAACTTGACCTAAGTCGATGCCTGAGTCAATTTGGCTTGTGACTTGAACTTTCATGCTTGGAATCCTTAAGCCTAAATCATCTTAACACAAATATTAATACCTTAAAGTTCTCAAATGGAATTATTAATCATTAAAATATGAATTGTGCTTGATTTGTCATTCATTTACAACATTTATTTACTTGTGGATCAAGTTGCACTAATTATTTTCATCATCACAAAAGCATCAATAACATGTTTGCACATGCACTAGTATTTCAAATTCAACTTGGAGATAACAAACCAAAATAGTTAACAATTGCCTAAATCATTGCCATAGGACAATGCCATTACATGCTACTTCAAGATCAAATTGCAAATCAACATAAATATCATTCTAGAATAGAAGTGTCATTCTAGGAACTAGCTAACTAGCATTGATTCAAATATCATAGGTTCAAAAATAATAAAATAAAGACATTTTTGTATTGGACTTTTTCAAATTTTAATCCAAGGACAAACCCGACAACTAAAACCTCTGTAAAAACTTAACCAAAAATGAATCAATAAGTAAACTGACATGTAAAGCTGAAAAATGTGTGAACAACAAATCAGATAGCTCCATTTCGTTGGATTGTCTAACCCTAAACCCTCCAAAACCCAATTATGCAAAGTGGGTTTAGATCAACACAACCTTCTTGAACACCCACTATTGAAGTCACCCCTAGTCAAGAGGTAGAAAGAAAAAAAAATTAATGTGCTCAGTATTTGTACAACAACAAAGATGGTTTGGAAAATAAATTGATCAGTGTCTCGTTGAATCCTTCATGTATTCTCCTGGCTCTATTTTAATCATTTGATACATACTTTACATGCTTTCAAATTAATGCAGTTCTTGTTCAATTTAAATTAAAAATTTAAGGATATTAATGTCTCCAAAATGGAATTTTCATTAGTTTTTGTGTGCACTGAAGTTAATGATCTATCAATTTTCAGTACAATCCTCTGCTAACTCCATTAATCGACTTCTAGGAAGAGCCTAGTCTAAGCCTTCTCTATTTGGCTATTGTGGATATAAAGAAATGGTGGAAATGGGGTTACTAGACCTCACCTTTGATGTGCCCGCAAAATGCAATCTTAACTAGATACATGTAAGGCTCTCAGTCATGACGTTAAACAAAATTTATCTTATAGGCAGCTAACTTTTTAGTATTTCTCATTATTTAACAGATTCTTCTAGGATCAACGGAGCCATTGGAAGTGAAAGTCTTGAAGTCCCATGGAATATTTGTTCATTCTTATTGGTAAAAGATAATAGACAATGCATAATAAATAAAAAGTGGTCACCATCTATCCACTCGAAGACAAATAGAAGCATGCTATTTTTTAATAAATGGGACACCACTACACCAAAAAATAAGCAGGTCGGATATTTTTTAACAAATGAGACCATTCCTATGACCGTCATTGCCATCAGTGCATTCCATCTTGTATGACAAGATAAATTTCACTATTGAAAGAATGACCTTAACAAATAAATTCTAAATAACAATCAATATATACCTTCCTTGAACATCTCTATTGTCATCCTCCATCCAATGTAGAGTTTGCAAGCCAATGATAAGAGGCAAAAGAAACCCACCAACGAAGACGGCCACCGACAAAGCAATGGGGAAGAAAACAACATCCACACTCACCTTACTTATAGAAGCTTAGGTTTGGGGATTCCTCTCGAGGATTTTTTATTTGGGGATTTCTCTCCCATTTTGCTTTAGGGTTTTACTTTCATTTTTTTTAACACCAAAAGTTATTTTTGACATTTGATGCAGCTTAACAGTGGTTTTCAACATTATTTTGCCTTAAAGTTCAAAATGCAAAAGGATAAACTTTTTAGGGTTTAAAATGCAAACGGCTAAAGTTCAGGGTTTAAAATATAAATGGTCAAAGTTAGCGGGTTTATCCTGTAAGAAAACTCTAAGGCGTGGAAATGTTATGCAATTCATTGGTTAGAGTGTCAATGAGGTTCCATGTTCTTGACAATTTCAGGATTTGCTAACAAAGCGCACATGGTCTCTTTCTAAAGTTAACTAGTAATAACCTAATCATAAATTTTTTTGCCAACATTAAGCCTTTCATGTGGGAAACGCACTTTTAGTCATGGACTCTTTCCGTTATCTCATTGGCTTCTCTTTTATCCACACATCTTAATAATATTTTATTATATGATTTACAACACAATATGCCCCCAATTATGAAAAATTGGTGGACTAATTTCCTTATAGTTTGTTTGTTTGTAGGGTTTCTATATTCTTCAAAGGTTTAATCTTTCCACACATTCTCCTATATCATGATCCATGACTTCGACTTTTCTATAGAGGTACTTTCTTCTTTTGACAATATGTAAGTTCATTTGCTATTTATACTTGAACTTCATGAGAAGCTATTTCATAAGAGATTTTTATCACAAATGCCTAATTAGCTAAAACATCAGCTAGCTAGTTTTGAGTCCTAAGGTGACAGCTAAATGTTACTTCTTCAAATCGCTCTATTAATTTGGCTAAGGTGAGCTAATACAGTTTTAGTTTCTCATCTCTAATTTTGCACTCACTTTTTGATTGGCTGATACTAGTAGTGAACTTCAAGAACTTGGAATTTATTTACCCCTAAATCATATTTTCTTTAATCTCGGTTAATCATGCCTCATATTCTACAATATTATTAGTGCATGATAAATATAATTTTCTTTACTATCATAATAGGAGACCCCTTAGGATCGTAAAGTATAGCTCTGATTCCTCCCCTTTTAGTATTCCATAAACCATCAAAATATAAGCTCTACATAATGGGTTCCTCATTAATAGTCAAGACATCCTCATCTGGGAATTGATCTTTTAAAGGCTGATAATTTGGTAAGGCTTGAGCAACTAGATAACTAGCCAATATTTTCCCTTTGATTGCCTTCATTATGGCATAGATAATGTCAAACTATATTAGCAGCAACTGCCACTTGGCTAGTCTTCTAGTAAGGTAGTTTTTTAGCATAAATATCTGAGCGGATCTAATTTTGATTTGAAATGAAGTGACCTTGATATAATGTACTATCTTAGCTTTTAGGTGTTATGACTAAGGTTAGACTTCTCTATTTCTAAATATTTAACTTTGGTGGAGGTGAATTTTTTCTAAAGTAGTATATAAGTTGTTCTTTTCTTTTAGTTTTATCATACCGTCCTAAGACCCCATCAATGGTCAAGTGGGTGACGAATATACAGAAGATTAATAGAACTTCTTGAGAAGCGAAAATTAGGATGAAGGGTTTAGAAAGGTAAGCCTTGATTTTATTAAAGGCTTTTTTCAATCTTTGATTCATTATTTAGAAGATTCTCTTCTTAAAAGCTTAAAGATAAGCTCACATGTAGGTGCTAATTGATAAAAAAAATCTACTAATGTTCTATAATCTTCCTAAGAATCCTTGAATTTTTTTTTAGTTTTAAGAGTTGGCATTTTAAGAATAGTTTTAACTTTATCATCATCTACTTATATATTCCCCTTCACTTACTATAAACCCCAATAATCGTCCTTTCTTAGCTCCAAGTATGCACTTTTTTAGGTTTAATCTAAGCTAAAAAAATTTCATCCTATCAAATAGTCTTTCTTAATCCTTAAAATAGTTAGTAAAAAAGTGAGAGCATACAATCATATCATCTATGTAGACTTCAACTTATTTACCTATCATGGTGTGGAAAAAAAACAATCATAGCTCATTGGTAAATAGCTCTAGCATTCCTCAACCCAAAAGGCATGACTTTATAGCAAAATATTTCCCACAGAGTGATCAAAGATATTTTTCTTAATTTTTTGATGCAACTTTGATTAAATTATACCCTACGAACCACCCATGAAGGAAACCAACCATATCCTACAATGTTGTCTACCAAACTATCTACATGAGATAGAGAAAAGTCCTCTTTTGGATTAACCTTATTAAGGATGTAGGAGTCTACACACATTATAACCTTCCCATTTTTCTTTAGTAGTGGTACTATATTGGATAACCATTTTGGATAATAACTTACCTTAAAAAACCTAGCATTATATTATTTTATGATTCCAACTCTAATTTTGAAAATCTATTCAGATTTTAGTTTCCTAAATTATTATTTTATGGGTTTAGTTCCTTCCTTTATTGGGAGTTTATCGGTTGCAAGGTTTTCATTTATTCCTGGCATGTTGACATAAGAGAAGAAAAATTTTATCAATCTAGCTTTTAAAAATCTAAAATTTCATTTCTTTCTTTTATAGATAAGCGTTTTTATTATTTTTACTTGCATGGAATCTTCTTGAGGTCCTTGATTTATAATTTTGAAATCATCTAAGATTATTGTATCTCTATTTTATACTTATTTTGTCTTACTTTGTATCTCCTTCCTGTTCTCTCCCTTATTACTATATCTTTTAACTCTCCTAAAGTAGTTTGAGCATAGTAGATGCTAGCCCATAGTTCTTCCTATGTGAAGATTTTTCTTTTTGGATTATGGCTAGTGAATATGATTTTTTGAGACTGTAAAGTTAAACATATTGGTAATGTATATCAATTTTCCTTTCTTTTGCTAGTGTCACTTCTAATGGCCTTTTTTCCTTCTTGGCTACTAAAGCATGTAGCTTGAATTATTAAAACTTCTTTGAGTTCAGCCTTCTTTCCTTTTCCTAGCTCATGGAAGAAAAGCCTTGCACTTATAAAGGCATTTTATCTCTTAAATTTTTTTGAACTAAGGTCTTCATGGATCATAACCTAATCCAAACTTATCTTTCTTTTATTTAATATCAATCAAACTAGCCTTTCCTGTATACTTAGTCTTGTATCATGGAACTTATCTTTTAGTAGGTGTGATGATGTAGTTTACTAACATCGCAACACATGAAGGGATAAAATTGATCTCTTATATTAGAGTCTCGATAAAGGAAGTGGATCAAGTGAAGTGTACGCCTCAACTAAGGGAACTTCATGGCTTTTGCCTTCTTCTAATGAGATGACCATGTTTGGGCTATCTCTAATGATTACTAGTCTTCCATTAGTAATAAATTTTATCTTTTGGTGCAATGAAGATAGAATTGCCCCTTCCTAATGTAACTATGGTCTACCTAATAGTATATTGAAAGAAGTTGAACTATCTAAGACTTGAAATGGTATGATCATAGTTTTCGGTCCTATTATCAAGTTTATATCTAATTCTTCTGAGATTGATCATGTAGCATTGTCAAATACTCATACGCAAATACTATTAAGATGAATGTCGTCTATTGGAATTTCTAATCTTTTAACAGTCCACAGAGGGTAGATGTTTAATAGTAACTTGAGAAATTTTAAGGTCTTTGTACTAAACCATGATATTCAAAGTTGGGTATGACATTATCCCTAGGGTGGTAACTCATCATCCATGAAAATAATGTCATTAAGAGCTAAGATTTGTCCTACCATGTATGCAATGACTTTTAGCACAACTTCCTTAGAGATGTAGGCTTTGTTTATAATCTACATAAAAACTACATGATGAAAGGTGGGAATCCATAAGTGTTCTCATGTAGAAATTTGGGTAGGTAAAAATGAGAATTGAGTTGTTACATCATAGGTTTGGTCCTTATCTCCCTTTTCTAAAGTAGGAACATTCCTAGTTGCCTTCTTTCTATAATTTTTTTTGTTGAGTTGTATGTTTCCTGTTTTAGAGTACTTGTGATACCTCCACCGTATTTGGTGGGAGTCATAGATGTCCTTGAGCTTGGATGAGAAAATAGTCCTACTCCTACTTGTCATGCTTAAGATTTTAAAACTTGGTAGGATTAGAATTTTTAAAGTGTCTAAGTTAGGGGTACTAGAGTCCCTCTGAGGTACACCTTTTAAAACTAATTCTAGTTTTATATTCCTTGCCATGTTTACTTCATGGATAATGAGTACTTTAGGACATTCTTAAGTTATATGATTTATTACACCTTTGTGATATTACCATGATTGGGTAAGGGGTTGGCTATCATACTTTTGTTAGGTTGATCTTAATCTACTTCGATTCTTCCTTCATTTATGAGATCTTGGATAATATGTTTTAAAGTAGAGTACCTATTAGCAGTATGCCCCTTACCTTGACGATTAGCTCAATATTCATCTTCTCTATATGTTGTTGGTGATGGATTAAGTGGTGATTTAAGCTGCAACGGGTGAAAATATTTTTTGGATCAGCATATTTAAGATTTTGGAGTTAGATTTGGCTACATGGGTGAACTTCTTAATCCTCTTCTAACATTGAGCTTTTTGTTTTAGAAATAATAATTGTATTTACATCTAGATTTTTTCCCCACTACTATTTTTCCCTTAATTTCTACTTTCTTTTTAGCCACTCTATTTTGGTATGGCCATGGGGCTATCACTCCCTTCCTAATCCTTGCCTCAACCAAATCTCCAACTTGAATTAGTTGGGTGAAACTTGCATAAGGACAAGAGATAAGATAGCTTGATATACTTTGGTGAGTAGAATTTACTAATATATATATATATATATATATATTTGTTCATTCATGAGAAGAGATGTCTTCATTTTAGCAGTAAGGTCTCTCCACCTAGCAACAAAGTTTGAGAAGATTTCATTTAGTTTTTGTTTCAAAGTCTTTAAATTAGCCCTTTTAAGTGCAAAATTTAGCTTATATGAATACCTATATAAGAAGTTAAAATAAGTACATTAAAACTTCCTTTTTTTTCAAGTACCAAATATAAAATCCTATAGTAATCTTTTAAGTAAGCTCTAGGACATAAGTCTCCTTCATAGCTTGGCAACAAAGGTATCTCAAATTTATTTGGTAGACTAATGTATGGGAATAGATATAAATCTTCTATCTTTGAAGATGACAACCCTTCTCCTTTTGCTATCAAAATTTACCTTCTAATTATTTAAATTGAGATTAGAAGAGTTCTTTTACTTTTTTGATTTCATTTTTATCTATATCTTATTTTAAAACAAGTTCTTCGGCCTTAGAATGGTCAGTATCTTTTCCCTTTTTAGTGTTGTTAGTTGAAGCACCTTCCTCATTATCCTCTTAATTTTTAGATGGGTTTAAAGAGTTCTTTTACTTTTTCGATTTCATTTTTATCTATATCTTATTTTAAAACAAGTTCTTTGGCCTTAGAATGGTCAATATCTTTTCCCTTTTTAGTGTTGTTAGTTGAAGCACCTTCCTCATTATCCTCTTAGTTTTTAGATGGGTTTAAAGAGTTCTTTTACTTTTTCGATTTCATTTTTATCTATATCTTATTTTAAAATAAGTTCTTCGGCCTTAGAATGGTCAGTATCTTTTCCCTTTTTAGTGTTGTTAGTTGAAGCACCTTCCTCATTATCCTCTTAGTTTTTAGATGGGTTTAAAGTCCTTTAACTTATCTAATATTTTTTACCTCATTTCTTCTAATTTATCTACATGGTGTGTCATGTTGCTAAAGTCTACTATACTAGGACGATTTGAGGATGATTCACCCCTATTTTGGGATTTTTTGATCATATTTGTTTAGTTTGATTTAGACCTAGCGATGGTTGGGTTTCGGAATAGTTTTGACTACCTTTTTTAGGTGCCATCCTAGTTACTTAGGTTCCATCCAACTTCTAAATATTATAATTTATCTTATATTACAATCAAACTCAAACCTTATCTAAGAGAGAACAATAAGCTCCCATCTATATGTCAAAGAGACCATACGCTCCCTATTATCAAAAGAAAGACCAAATGCTCCCACTCGTGAGAATGGAATTTGAACCCCCATCCCCTAACACATTTAGCATTGCTTACCAGCAGGTTAAAATCCATATGGTGACTAGAGAGGATTTTAGGTTGACTTTAAACGTATGGTGATATTCCAAAATTTATGTAACTTACCTAAAATGCTAAAAAGATATTATGTTTTTTGTAGTTGTTTGTGTGTTTTTACCTTTTTATCTTTTTTATTTTTGTATATCTAATTTTTTATCTTTTATATATTGTTCTTTTTTATTTCTATTTTTAGTTATTTTATATATTTTTTCAATTTTTTATGCTTTTGAAGACTTTTTTATCTTTCAATGTTTTTGATATTTTTACTTCTTATATATTTTAAAAATCTTTTCCTACCCTTTTTTATTTTTTCTATGAACTAGTGGGATATTCTATGAAAATAGTATTACAATTAAAAGGGGATGACAAACAGTTCAAGACCATTGAATCCTATGGTTACTATGAGTGGACATTACCCATATGGTTTTAACAAAATGAACAAAGTTATGTTGGCTATGGACTATGCACTTGAAGCCTGAGTACTTCAAAGTTTAATAATAAAAAATGCAACCCTCTTATTGGACTCTAGAACCTGCTCTAAGTATATGATAGGTCAGATTACAGCGCCTAATATAATGGATGTTATGACATGTGGGACGAATGGGCCTATGAGTGAATAAAATAATAAATAAAAAGTATGGAAATTATAAAAGTAAATAGACAATGGGAAATTATGAAACCCCAAATTTCCTAATCATTTTGTAAATTTATGTAAAATAAATAGGTGGAGTAAGATACGATAATTATGAATATATGGAAGTTTTTTTATTTACAAATTAGTAACAGTAATGGTTGATGTATGCAAGAATTAGAGGTATTTTGTAATTTATATAAAAGTATAATTTTTTGATTGAATGATGTAGAAATTTCATGATGATGGAAGAGTTATATTGACTATATTATTTATTTTGTGGGTCGAAATCATTAGTGAGCTTATGAGTTTGAAATACTCAAGTTAGATATTGAATGGTGTAAAGGAGATTTACATATTTTATTAATTTAACGTAAATAGGAAATTGTGGTTGCCAAGATCGGTAAAAGCTTGAGTTGCATTTGAAAAGGGCAACGGTTTAAGTAGTGATGATTTATAGTAAAATGAATAATTTTATTTTAAAAAATTTGATATGTGGGGCCTACAAGTGGATAAGATGGATTTGAATTGAAAACTAAAATTTTCTATTAAATAGTATGTTTGCATAAAGGGGAGTGAACATAAGGGGGATGAATCTTCCCCATTTATATAAGTAACGTAATTTAGAGAGGAGAAAAAAAAAAGTTCAAATACTTGGGGTGAAGAATGAAAATAGAAGTTATGGAGTTATCAAAGAGGAGGAGAGACGATTTAGATGAGGCATGAGGTTAGACTATTGAAAGGTATGTTATTTTGTTTTTCATTTAATTAATATGAGTGATTAAAGCATGAATTAAATGAAGGTGAATTTCTTTTTATTATTTAGGTGTGAAAAATATGGTACAAGTATTTTTGTATTTTGATTAAATAAAGAATATCCATAAAAAATAATAAAAAGGGGATTTGATTCTCTGCCAAAAAATGAGATTTGATGAACAAATATTTATTAGCATGTAACTAAGATAAAGTAGAATTCTATCAAGTAATACTGAATTTTGATAGTTTTGAGATAAAGTGTATTTAGATGTATTTTGGTTGGAAGAGTCTAAGAAATGGTATTTGGCCATAAAATTCTTTATATGGTTATGAATTTCAATAAAAAGTATGTATATAAAATTGAAAAGTTCTATTACTGAATTTTTATGTGTTTTAAGGATAAAAGATTCACAGGTAGAGTTAAATGTCGAAATACAAAGAGAATAGGTTTGGTTCGCAAATATAAGGTAAGTAGGATTTGAATTGAGTTTTGAGAATTAATGTTTTTCTGTGCATGTGACGGGCAATGCGATGGATTTGATGTCAATTTGATGGATTTTATTTTAACGGATTTATGCAATTTATTTGATATTGAGCAATATTTGAATGATTTGCACAACGATTTCAATTTATGACTTTGAATTGTACTTGAGAAAGTATGGTTTAGGATATCATGAGCGTAATGTTTGAATGCATGAGCATGACATTAGAAACATGGCATAAAGTTAATGTGATGATTAAGGGCTTGCACGGATGCAAGAGTGATTTCGATCTGTGGGCCATTGAGTTAAAGAGGAAGTAAAGTTAATTGGTTAAGTGCATGAGCATGAACAGTTGCATTACTGTATGAACATGAGCATCAACATGTTAAATGTTATGAAAGTTTTAATATTTTAATTGATTATTTTTGAGTTAGTTTTCAGGATTAAGAAATTTTCATTTGCTTTCCTACTTACTGAGTTTATCCAAACTCATTCCAATTTTTTCTATTTTTTTAGTTAACAAGAAAAGCAAAAGATGCAAAATATCACTGGTCTTAACCAATTAATGGAGGTTGGATTAAACATTTATTTGAATTTAAGTTCTTTTGAGGTTGAGTATTTATATTTGGGCCATTTGAATTGATAATATTTATGTAATGAGATTAGAAAATAATTTTGATGTATATATTCTCAAGGAAATATAATTATTGATTGAGCATTTTCCTTCCACTTGACCGGTCCTGGCAGTGTTTACATAGCGATCGTTGGTCATGAGAAGTGTGGCACGTGGGGCGTTACAGAAATGTGGATAAAAAAAATAAGGAAAAAGATAGAAGAGGTGGGGAGAGAGAGAGAGAGAGAGTAAGAAGAAGAAATATGTGTTTATGCAATACTGAAATCAAATATGATATAAGTGCAAAAATAGACTCGATGCATGCACGTGTAGTAGAAAAAATTAAAAATGCAATATGAGTTAGCATATCAACTTCTTAGATATGATGCGTGTTAAATATAGAAATCAAACATGCAAATAAAAAAATACAAGATGTAGAAGAAGAGTTCAAAATTAGAAATGAAAATACAAATAAAAGATATAGACATGACAATTGAAGACAGAAAATGCAAGTATTAATTTTTTTAAAATAATACAAGTTATTAAAGTTCTTTTTAGATGATGCAAAGTTTGTCGAAATCAAACATGTATCTCGGTTATGTAATTAGCAATTATTATTAGGTATAAAAACGTAGGAATGAAAATAATTACTAGTAAAATAGAAAGTGAAATATATAGATTAATTTTATTTGGAGTCATCACTAACCAAATGACGATCATTAGATCGTATACAATACTTAAATATAGAGAGTCCTGGTGGATGTGTGACTAAGAGAAAATAAATAAATATAGTGCATATTTTATTTTTTCTACAGATAGTAGTCTTAAGAGTTTACTTTTAAAAAAATATTACTTATATAAAAGCTCCGGAGGGTGGGGAGGTGGAATTTATTCTTTAAGCCTTTTATGGGGTCTTAATTCAACGGAGATTGGGGAAAAAATATATTCCCTTCAATTAAATTATGAGATGTTGTCTCAAGAAAACCAGAATGAGATTCTATTTCCTTTATGCTGAACGAGATTCTATCTCATGATGAATGGAGTTTGAGAATTTAATCATAATTCATTTCCATTATGAAAATATGAGTCCTCAATATAAAATAAGGGTGAAGTATAATATCATTTGGTGGAATAAGTGATAGCCTAAAAATATCTAGAAGTGAAATATCATGCCATGGACGATGGAGAGTTATCCAAGCTCATAATGATAAAGAATAAAATTTTCAGAAAAGCTAAAACTATGAGCATATGGGGGTGTCAACAACATGAGAAAATAAAAGAAATGGTATGTGGAGTTTTTTAGCAAGAATGAATGGAGGATAGAGGTTATTTAACATCGAGTATTAATGATGGAAAATAGGAGTGAAATTTCACAATTCACTCATATTTTAAAACATGGGCCAATGGAAGTGGGTCATAAGTATTTAACTTTTAGTAACATAGATAAGGAGCATGGAATGTAGGAAACGAAATGCAGATGAAAAATGAAAGATGATATATTTATTAAACAGCCTTCAAGGTAAAATTGGGACATAGGAACGTCACATGGGTGAAGAATCCATATGTGTGCAATGGAGTTTTTTGGGTGAAAATGAAGAAGGGAGTGGTACTCACATCATTTTGGTGGAAAGTAGAAAATATGGAAAAAGACATGGACATTTTGAATAAAGGAGATGATATGAGGTATATGGAGGAGACTTTGGGAATCTGACAGCCTCTCCATTTAAGGAAGAAAGGTCTCTATTTATATGAATATGAGTTTAGAAATTGCACTATTATCTTGAGTTATAGTTATTTACAATTCCTATTTTGTAATTTCAAAACTCAAGTGGGTCCTAAATAAGTACATAATTAGGTAATATTTAGAAAACCACCTCTAGAACATGGATTAGAGTTGATGATAAGTTAACCCTTTTTGGGCCATCGATTTTCGTTGTTATCTAAGGGCGAGATCTTCTCCATTCTTCCTTGAATTCTTAGGTGGGCGCTACATAATTGTCTTCTAATGCCATATGGTAGTATGGATTATCAGTTTACTTGAATTTAAGTATTCTTCATTGAGATTGGGAATTTGTAGTGATTTTTTATTTTGCACAACTCTTTGTGGCCTATGATTTGATCATCCCTTTTCTACCTCTTTAATCAGAACTATCCATGTCATCAATGTCGATTTGCTTGTGTTGAGAAATATCTCGATTCCTAGCGTTTGTTCTTATATATCAATTATCTTCACAATTTGTTTGATAATCATTAATTAGTCTAGAGTATATGGTTCAAGTTGTATAAACAGTGACAAGTAAGGTTTCATAATGGCCTTTGGCCATTAAAGGCCCAAAAAAGGTAAATAAATAAATGCAAGAAATATTAGTGTGGAGATAATTTTTTATGTGAGGTGTCTACAACCATGTACCATCTAAAGAAAATGAGCCAATAAATTTGCAGTCCTAAATAAAATATATGAAAGCTAACGATTCAATATTTACTATACACATCAAGGCTCCATGCTTAAACTTGATGTCTTATTTTTAAAATATAAATTATTTTTCATGTTTGATACATCTTATTCCATCATACTGTTAAAAATAATATTCATCAAGAACTTACATCCTGTAAAACTTAATTTCTTTTGAAAGTGAATATACAATTGTTGAAATTTTAAAAATTATAATATTCATAATACATGTAAATTTTAGAATCATAAATAACTATATTTGGATAAAAATAATTAATGATTTAGATTTTAGAACTACATGTTTTTAAATTTAAAAAAAGATAAATCTAAGGCTTTCATGCTTATAGTAAATTACCCTAACAAAAAATGGTATGTAGTATGTTATCACTAATAAATGTTGTTTTATAAATTACAATAAGGAATTGAAGGAAAAAGGAGATGAATGTCGAGAAGAAGTTCAATATTTGGAACCAATTTTACATAAGTGTAACCCTTCTTTAATATGCCATCTATTTATTTTTTAGAGAAAATATAGCATATTTATGCAAAATCAATGTTTATAGGGAAAAATTTGTAAAATCCTAATAAGATGGTGAAACAAATGCTAGGAGCCTGTATTTTATAGAATTTATAAAATATCCCTAGATGGTCTTCATCTGGCCAAAAACAAAACCCTAGAGTTGGGATCCCCAATCTGGTTGTTGAAAAGCACTATAGCAAGCCACAATTGAGGAATCAACAGGGCTTTTCAATCAGGAGGAGATGGGGTACTGGGTATTCTAGCGTACATTGTCTTGAGAGGAGGCGGATACAAAAGGGTATAAAATAGAGCTAGTTAAGGTCATAATTGTTGGTCCCGAGTATATGACAAAATTCAAGAGGAGATGGGTGAATTGATTTCTTTAAAAATTCTTTGTTAAATTTATAGTTAATCCCTTCATTAATTAATCTCCTATGGTGAAACATGTTCTGAGATAGAATGAGAGGATGCAAATAGAATATAAAATACAAGCAATCAAACTACACAAGAGACAACAATACATAGTGGTTTTGGAAAACTTTCCACTACTCCAAGCATAGACCCATTGTGTCTTGGGTTCTACTATTATATATCTAATATAATTTAGAGCACCCATCCTCTTTTAGATTCTAGCCCTAGGGGGCATATACAATATCACTTATTTGTGAGATCAACTTTAACCAACCAAGTCTAATCCTTTGGTGAGACAAACTTAAAGCAATCAAGCAAAATCCATTAGTGAGACAAACTCAAACCAACCCCCTGCTTTACTTCTTCTTGAATTCAATCTCCAACACCAATCTAAGGCAACAACCCAAAATAAAATAGATAAAAGAAAATTTACACTTTACAACGTGTAATCAATCTGCTCCGGAAGCTACTTGTTATATGAAAAGAATGATCTTGTATGCTCTCTTAAAGTAGCAGCACTTGTAGCTACGATAGTTGTTCAAATGATTTCAATACTCTTGAATAATGGAAGGTATAAGCTCATTTTGTATTTTCAACTTGTCTTGACGTTCATACTTCAATGATATTTATAGTAGAGAAGAAGATCTAGACGTTGGAGTAGACTGAAAGTACTCACTTGGCAAGTATTTATAAGAATAGGAATAAGGATAAGGAAACTATAAGTATTCTAACACAAAAGAAACAACAAAAGAAGCTAAATAAAACATTTAACTGTTGCTTTTGGCAGACTCCTCGACATAGATAGAAGAATTGTATCAAATATCACGTTTTGACGTGTCAAAAGGGGTACACTTGTCACTTTGGTTCATTAAAAGGTTAAGTTAGCCTCAATTCCATGACATATTTTGTGGATAGAATCGGTGTTACTATTCATGTAAATGTGTTTTTCCAGGATTGCTTAAGTTGTCAAAAGCCAAATGATGATAAAAGATTCATTAGTAAAGGTTATGACAAAATAGTTGCAGTTGAAGCTACATGAACATTTAAGTTATTATTAAAAATTTAATTTTATTTGAATTTGAAAGAGACCTATAATACCATTTTTGGATGGAATTTGGTTTCTATTTCTATATTTAATAAATTTGGTTATTCTTGTTCACTTGAAAATAGACAGTTTGGTTTTTTTGAATTTGAATATTATTAGATATTCTAAATAATTTTAGGTTATACGTTCTACAATCCCATATTCAGTTCTTCTGAGACGAAAAATGTCAGTACTTTGAGGATATTGAGCTTGAGGGAGAAATAAGATTAGAGATTATATCTTTAAAGAGAAATCTTATAAAACATCGTTAAAAATCTCTCTGATTAACGTAAACAGATTATTCCTGATAATCAAACTCAACTCCCTCAAGAATGGCTACTATTAAAGAAATCTACTAGAGAAAGAAAACTGTGGTTTCTGATGATTACATCAGATTTCTTCAATACATCAGGATGACATTGGGTTGGTGAAAGATGATCCTGTGAACTTTCACTAAGTAATGTAAAGTAAAAACTCTCAAAAGTAGATTGATGTAATAAATAATAGATTAAGTTCATGAAAAACAATAATGATTTGGTAGCATGTCCCATTACTTGAAGGTATGAAGCTTATTGGTTGTAAATAAATATTTAGAACCAAGAGGGATTCAAAAGGGTAATGCGAAAAGGTATAAGACTTTTCTTGTCACAATGGTCTTTGCTTAGAAAGAAAGCATTGATTACAAAAAGACTTTTTTTTCGATTTTATTGAAAGTTTCCTTTAAGATAATAATGGCTCTAGTACTAGGTTTTGACCTTGAGCTATATTAGATGGATATAAATATAATATTTTTCGTTGATGACATTGATAAGATGATATATGAGGTGCAATCAGAAAACTTTGTGTTGAAAAAATAAAGAATATAGTTTTCAAATTAAAAAAAAATCATCTACGAGCAAGCTTTTAGTTAATACTATTGCAAATTTTATCAAATTATCATCTCGTTCAGTTTTAAGATGAATTCTGTTGATTGATCGTATACACCATGTGTTCGTTGGGAGTAATCACACATTCAGTGGGAGTAACACATACACATACTATTTGCTATGCATGTATTGTATTAAAAATTCAGATACATTGGAATTGTTTTTAATGTATTCTCGAATTATCACAAAAAGCCTGTATTGAAAAAGTACTAAAGATATTTGGCATGCCGGATTGTAAATTAGGAAATACTTCATTCGCGAGTGAGAAAATTTTAATCTTAATCAATGTTCTAAGACTGATTTTGAATCTAAGCAAATGCATAAGATTTCCTATGATTTATTAGTAAAAAATTCGATGTATGTTCAAGCTTGTATGCATCCGAATATTGCATATATTATTTGGATGTTGAGCAAATATCTAAGTAATCCAAGAATAGATCTTTCAGAAACAGCCAAACAGATTTTAAAGTATCTTTAAAGAACAAAATATTGTGTGTTCATATACAAAAAGTTGGGTAAGTTAGACATCATTAAGTATTCAGATTTCGACTTTATTAGATGCAAATGCAGTTTTTTATTTACTTCGGGCTATATCTATCTGCTTGTTAAAAAAATTATATCAAAAAAGAGTGCTAAGCAGGCACTCATAAATTTTTCAAACATGAAAGCAGAGTTTATAGCATATTACAAGGCATCCAATCATAGAATATGACCGCAGAATTTTGTTACAAAGCTGCGAAATATAAATAATATAGAAAGACCACTTAAGTTATTTGTGACAATAAATAGATAGTCTTATATTCCAACAATTATAGGAGCTCGGAGAAGTTCTTGATTGTTAAAGAAAGGATTCAAGAAGATAAAGTGTCTACAAAGCATGCTGAAATAAACTTCAAAGTTATGGATCCACTTACTAAGGGATAACACCTAAAGTCTTTCATAGGCATACTGCTTATATGAGTATTGTATCATTTGATTATATGCCGGTTTAGTGGGAGCTTGTGTTTATATGCTTTTTGTGCTTGGACACTTTACTAAAATTATGGATATTTTCTGCAGAAAGAAACTATTCAGTATTTGGTTATTTAGTCTTTTGATTTTTGTTCGATCTCGCCAAAATGAAGGTGGACTGGTTGGAAATATGTGTATTATATCACATTGCATGTAACTTTCACACTGCGCATTCATACTCGATCTATGTCATTTGGTTATGTTTGATATGTGTGATCATCGACGGGTCTAGTTATGTTGAATGTAACAAACGCTGCATTGATCCTATGTTGGCATAACTAATTGACAAGATTATTTGGAGATGATTTTGATCATGATAGCAAAAAATTTTGAACTCATAAGGTTATATTATAATTATAAAAAATATATGTAGTCCAAGTGGGTGATTCTTAGATTTTGAACACACATATGTAATAATTATATGTATACTATCATAAAAAGTAGCCTAATTTTTAAAATGATCTTATAAGATTTTATGAGCCTAAATCATCTATTAGAGTATGGATCTCCTATGCATAGAAACCGTATTACTTAATTTTTAATTTCTATTTTTATGATGCGTTAAATTAGAATAAGAAAGATAAGTATTCTATATAAATAGTTGTGGTTTTCGAGTTATGCACGAAAGTTTCTTTTTTAATATCTCATCATTAGAAAAGGAGTCGTGTTCTCCAAAAAAATCTTAAGGCACTAACTTGGAAGATCATAAACCACAAGATTCGTTTCCGGTTCCGCTGTGGAGTATATGCTACGGATTCAGGAACGCTTCCGCTTCTAGTCTATTTTTTTTTATTAATTTAACATGAAAGATCTTGAGGCGATTATGATTTTAATCAATAAGATTTTCCACCAATCTTTTCTTTACATATTACATATTACTTTTTTTGAAGAGCTTCTTGCAGGGAGGTGGATGAATTGAAACAAATTTTGAAGGTTTATTAGGATGCATCAGGCCAAATGTGAATAGCCAGAGAGAAACCACCAAATGTGGAGTGAAAAATAGGATAGGATCAAGGGGAAACTAATTTTAGGTGTATGTTGGTCTCCTTGCTTGGTTTGGAAGAAATAAAACCAAGTATTTCATAGCCTAAAGGAGAGGGTATCACAAAGAATCTAAGGATGCACGAATGAATTCATCTCCACAGGAGAAAGGAGATATTGATCAAAGCAATTACACACGTGATCCTGAATTATGCTATGAACATCTTTATCCTTCTCCAAAAGCTTTGTAATGAGTTGAGCTCAAAAGTTCTGGTGGGGATTAAAAAATGGAAAGAGAAAAGCAAGTTGAAAGGAATGAAGTATTTCTTTAAAGATGAAGGCAGAATGAAGATTCAAGGACTTGTCCAGTTTCAGTTTAGCTCCTGTGACTAGACAGGCCTGGAGACTTGCAAATTTTACTAATTCATTACGTCACAAAATTTTCAAGGCCGAATGCTTGCAGGATGGAAGCTTCTGGGAGCGGAAAACGTCAAAGGAGTGCTTGTATCTATGGCAGTGCATAGTAAAGAAAAGCCAATTCTCCAACTGGGGTATAAGTGGAGAATTGGGAGCGTAAATAGGTAAGCTTTTTCGAGGACTGGTGAGCAGAAGAGAGAATTAGATGGTTGGCCCCCTTCCGCATGGGATGGAGGAAGATTCAAATGTGGGGACAAACATCTTAGGTAATACTATTTCTGACCTCTGTAAAATACTACTTTTGACTTTTTAAAGTAAGGGTGTGTTTGGTTACACACAAAATATGTATGAAAACTTTTCAATCAAAAACATTTCACTTCCCATAATTACCTTATTTTTTAATTATTTTTTCATATTTTCCTATATAAACAACCCTACTTTTCAATCATTTCTACACAAATACCCATACAACTACTCTATCTATTTTAACTTTATTCTCTTTACACCTCATTATTACCCCTATCATATCACATCATTTTCTATCAACTTGACAACTTCTACTCTGAAAAGTTTTCATCAAAAAGTTTTACCTCCAACCAAACACACCCTAAGTAAAAATCATGGGCGGATGATCTATATTGAGTAGAAACTTTGGAAGGACATTTTTCATATAGGACCATATATTTGGTATAAAATTCTAAATATGACAACACATTTTCAAATTTCAATATCCAATTTGAACATATATTTTCTATGGATTGATATTATTGAAAAATATAATAAATAAAGTATCCCATTATTGAGAATATCAAAATAACTATGCTAGTGATATTATTATTTGAAACGAATATTATTGCATGGTCATATTTGAAAGACATATCACGAAAACAATGATAAAATATGCATTCATATTCGATATCATCGAAAATGCGACGTCGCATCTACAATTTTAACACAAACTATGATCATATTTGAAAACGACCCTTTGAAAAATGGTCTCAGTCACTCTTGTCAGTCGGGAGCACAGGTGTATTTTGTTGTGAAAATACGAACACGAGTATTTAATTCACATGCTAAAGTTAATAAGTAAATTTCAAAAATAACAGTTTTGAGATTAGATTACTTAAATAACTCCAGAACTGTTATTTTAAAATTAAAAAAATATATACATACACATTTAAAAAGTGTAAATTTAGCATGTTAATGAAAAAAACTTGAACCCACATTTTCATTAAAAATATTTTTTTAAAAAAAAAAATGCAACTACAGGACTGGTTAGACTAGTCCGACCAGGAACTAGTCCTGGCTCCGGTTCAATTAAACTCAGCCCAGTTACCTCAATCAAATCACCTGATCCAGACAAACTGCGGTCGAACTGGTAATCACGATTTGATTGGATTCGGCCAGTTCAGCTAAAAAAAGCCGAAACAAAGCTGCAAGAATGACCTGCACAGCTGCCCAAATCCGTCTCCTGGAGTACCCCCCATCCTTCATTCATCCGCGGTTCGTCCTCTTTCAGGCAGGAGGCTACAAAGTTGTCAACTGCATCTCTCTTTCATCCATCATCCTCCCTACGACGACAGTTCTTCTCCCTCTTTGGTGGCCCCTCACAGTCGTGAACTGCTACCGCCCCACGTCTAGAATCATTCCTTTTCCTTCTTCTTTTGGAGCAGAGGAGGGGAACAAGTGGATTTAAAAATTAAAAAAAGATCCAAAACATCGGAAAGATTTGCTCTGGGAAGTCAGGAAGAATGCCATTTCAATTACCATCATCCGACATTTCTTATTCGCTCTCAATCCGAACTTCGACAACAAAAGTAAAACCTACGAGTATTCAAACAGCAGAGAAAGATTTTTTAAAAGTACTTTTTTTCCCAACAGGTTTTCTTAATTTCTTCTAATGCCAGTGTCTAACATGGATTTTATGCTTGTTGGCATCCATTGATGTCTAATTACTTTTGGAATTTGCCAATGGGAATATGGGATAGAATATCTCCTCCATTCCTATTAGATGAACTCTTTGTTGAGCTGATGGAGGGCATGAATTCATGTTATGCCACGAATATTATATGGAATCATTCCAAAATTAGAATTTTGATGCCACTTGAGGGTTTTCTCTGTCGTTCATGATTTGGGTTGTCTTCATCTTCTCTTTTTATTTTCTTAGAGAATTCAAGTGTGAAGTGTCAAAATTCAAAGCTTATCACACATTTCTAGTCAATTAATTTAATTGACTTTAAAATTTAATATGTTACATTTATGCTTAGTTAACGAATTTTCAAAAAGTTTCTATTAATTTTTCTGCATGTTTTATTGTTATGATTAGTCTAACATATAGATTTAGGAGTTACGAACATATAATTTTTCAATATATATTAATTAAAAATACTTAAAATTTTATTATATCATAAATATATCATGCTAATAGTTCAAACTAGGCCAGTCCTTTTATCAGTTCAGTTCTGACAACATTGTATTGTCCCAGACTAATAGGATCATAACCTTTAAAAATGTTTTAACCACTGGACGCTGACTGGTAGAACTATGAATCAACCGTCCATATTTTGTAGCACCCATCAAATTGACTCATGCTTGGATGCGTATTTCATCCCTATAAATTTGTGGAACCCGGGTTTGGATTGATTACCATTTTTCCCTTAGCCCAAAGGCCATGTCCTACCTCAAACATCCATCCCTTTCATGGGATCCATGAACCGATGTGCACAGCAGCAAGAAGAATATGGCACAAGGGAATCCACATCACCAAAAGGGAATCCACACCACCAACTCACCATGGAAAAAGAGAAAAAAAAATGCAACAAACAGTCGCCAAATCACCCATCCTCCAATTGCAACTGCTCGAGACAACCATCTCTAGTGAATCGTCACCCTCCCCTGTTTAAGTCATTTACCCTTCTCTGCATGCTTGTCACTGTCCCCAGTTGATCCCTCTTTCGGCATTACTTCCTGAACATCCTGCAATGTCATAGGTCCCTGTCACAAAATCGATTGTGCACGCAAAAGCCAAGTCCAACATATTTTGCTTTGGGTAAGTATGAATATGGAAGGAATAATGCTGCACATGAATGGCACAAAATATCTTGCTTTTAAATGGCAGACTACTGTAGGCAAATGGAAAGAGGTGCTTTTTATGCGAGTGCTTATTGTATGGAAGGAATGTCTTGCGCATGGTGCAAATGGTGATCTCCTGACTATGATTTGATGGTGTCCGGGAAGTGGTGTGGAAAGAGGGATCAACTGGAGCCAGTAATAAGCATGCAGAGGGTAATTACAGGTGCAAGACACTCAAGTGAAAGGTGGTTGTCTGAACTCTGAAGCAGTTTGTGAAGAGGACAGTTTTCTCATTGCCGCTCCTGTGATTCAAGTAGGAGGCAATTAGGGGATGGGAGATTTGATTTTGTTGTTGCATTTCATTTGTTAATTTCTTGAATAGCTCTGTAAATCAGTCATCTGTAAACATTCATTGCATCAATTCAATAAAGAATAGAGTCTGCCTTGGGCTGACTCCAGCATGATTCCTTGGATCCCAATGTTTGATTGTCTACTTGAGAGCGTAGAAACATCCTTGCCATCCATTACCAACACAGGGTTGATGCTGCCACATGGCCTCAACAGCATGTGCAAATTGCCAAATTATCACAGAAAGATCTGCAATGAACTGTTTACCCAAACCCAATTCAGTTTAATTAGCAAAATGGCCAAAGAAAGCAGAGCATTGCTGAACCAAAACCAGCAACACCCCTTGACTTCTAAGGCCCTTCCTTCTTGTCTACACCTTCACCAAATTTAGCATAGTCCATGACTCGGAAATCCAGTTGCTTTTGATGCTTTGCTCGCCGACGCTCATCAAAACTTTCCCACCCTTCAACCTATGACAAAAAATAAATCACACGTCAGGTAACAGGTCAAAAAGATGGTTTGGTCATGTTAAACGGAAGCTTGAAATGGCGCCAATTAGAAGGATAGAGTCTATCCAAGTAGAAAGTGGTAGGAGAATGAGAGGAAGACCCAAAAAAAATATATGGATGGAAATAATTAAACAAGATTTGAGAATATTACAAATTAATGAAAGTTTAGTCTCTAATCGCCAAGAATGGAACAACGGAATCCATGCAGCCGACTCCACCTAAGTAGGAAATGACTTATGATGATGATCATGGTGATGATGATGATAAGGTAATAGGTCAAATCTCAACTTGACAAATAATCGATCTCAGATATTACTGCTGTGGGTAATCATTTCAGCAAACACAAACCATCAAAAGCACGAAATACCTGTGATGGCCACACTACTAAATTCTCACTACTGACAATCAAATTGACCTTCCCCATCATTGAGAAGCCTTAAGAATGAATAATTTCAAATTTCACATAAACTTCATCTGAACTAGTGATGTAGAATGAGAAGTGTAAGCAATTCTCGCAAAATCCTAACTCTAGTGGAATAGACAAGGATTTGCTGAATAAGTCTTCTGCTAAAATGTATTTTAACCATTCATCGAATACTAAATATCAAATCCCTAAAACAACATAATTAAAATAAAATAACCTGTAAATATGAACACTGATTTTGACACAAGCCAAATAGCATTCTTCATCATTCTCCTTGGCTAAAGAAATTCGACCTCGAGATTGAATAAAGATGTCTTCTGTGATCTAACCGCAGTGTATTTTCTTCAACTTTGGTGGGAAGCCATGACGTAATCAAACATAGTGGATTAGCATCTTGTTAGTTCTTTGTTTTTTTCCTTTTTTTTTTTTTTTGATGAAAGCATCTTGTTAGTTGGCCAAGACTTTATCACCAAAGTTGCAACTTGAGAACTTTAAACACCAAACATCAATTTCTGAGACTGAAACATCACTGGTATATTGAGATATGTAATTTCTCAAAATATTGAACTTTCTGCAGTTTTAAGGTTTTTTAACTCTCTCTTATAAAAAAAAAAAAAGAAAGTTTTTAACTTTCAAGAACATCAGGGCGGTTTTGCAGTTTTCAAAAAAAGAGTAATTCTGCAAATATTCAGAAAGAAAATGCTGTTTCTGCAAATTCTGAAAAGTCAAGGACACATCTGCAGTTTATGAAAACTCAGGAGCACTTATACGATTTTTCAGAGATTGGGAATGTTTTGTGAAATTCCTAGCCTAGATTGCGTTGTACTATTTCAAGAAGGGTATTCTCACACTATAGGTATCTTTGTAGGGTAATGATCTAGGGTTTTGCTTCTACATAACTCCTTCCATTATTAATATCTCAATGCTTACAGAAAATTCACTTCATCTGTTGTATTTACCATCATTCATATTATCACATAAACCTTTCATTTGTCTAAAATCATAGTGCATGGGCCCTATTTTGTAAAAAATCAATATAATAAAATGGATTAATACTAAATATCAATTTTAAAGTTATATTTTCAACATCTAAACTATCTAAAATATCAATCATATATGGATAAATGATTATATAAAGTATTATTATATTCTAATAGATATATATATATATAAATGGATTAAAGCGAATCTCATAATTTATACATAGATATAGTTTTAAACACATGTATTTTTAATGCACCCCTTCATGTATTTGTTCGTGATTATAAAAATCAAATATATTTTAAAAAAAATTTAACAATATATATTCATTTTTAAATTTTAATAATTATAAATTCATTCTCAAAAATGTTAAAATTTTAAAGCACACATGTTTCCAATTAAATGACTTTTTGACAACATTAATATATAATGAAAACACTAATTGGTTTAGATTTTGAAAAAATAATTAAAATTAAAACAACCGAGTGAATGGACATCTCCATGCACCCTAGTTGCGTTAGATCATAACACATCTTTGTAATTGCAAAACTGGAAGTATCTTTTCTTGAAAAATCTCTGCAAAATTCAACCAATTGAAAGGAATCTTCTTTTGGAAAAAGAAATTACTAAGGGTGTGTTTGGGAAGTAATAAAACTTTTGGATGAAAATTTGTGGTGTTAAAAGTTTTTGAATTGAGAGAGAATGATATGACACAATAGGGATAATGATAAGTAAAGAGAATAAAGTTAAAATAGATAGGTTAGTTGTATGGATAGTTGTGTAGAAATAATTGAAAGGTAGAATAGATGTATAGAAAAATATGAAAAAATAATTAAAAAATAGGGGTCGTGAAGATTGAAAAGCCTTGGTTTGAAAAGTTTCCAACTGCTGCAGGAGAGTTGAAGATCCAGAACTGAAATTGGAAGCCTGACTTCTGTAGATACTGAATCTGATGAGTATAGCTTGTGGAAAGTATCTAATCAGGCTTGCAAAGTAAGCAACTTTTCAGGAAGCAATTTCTGATGCAGTTGAGTTATCAGATTTGACAGAACCTGCCAGAGTTGAAGAAGCCTCCAAAAAATGGTTTTCAACACTGGATGGCATCGAATCTTGCTCAGAACAAGCAATTCCAGGAGCTGCTCCTGTTGTTGTTGTTTTGTGTGTGTGTGTGTGTGTGTTCAGTGGCGCATGGATTGATTTGAGAAAACAAGACATGAGGTTTGTAGTACTAGGCTTTTAACTCTGATACTAAATTGATGTAGGACGGAAAGTGTTGAGAATTAAAAGAAAGAAAAGGATCCTTCTCAAGGGGATGAGAAGGTAAGAATAGAGAGAAACCAAGACAAATTTTAGGAAAGATAGAATTAGGGAGCAAGAACAAGCACCAAAAAGTGATTTCAATTTCAATTCAATTGGATGTCTGTATAATCCTAAGACAATGCATCAGTCTAAAAGAAAAAAATAATGCCCTGATGCAATTCTTACGTAATCCCAATTCTAGTGAGATATTCAAGGACTTGCCACATAACTCATGCAATCCCAATTCTAATTCTAGTGAGATGGGTATTAACAAATCACTAAAATGAACAAAACCATTCATCGAATACTAGATATCAAATCCTTAAAACAACATAATTAGAATCAAATAAATTTTAAACGATATAAATCCTAATGATGGTAAGTTTTTAAATCACTAAAATGATCTAAACCATTCATCAATTTAATGCTGCAGTTACAAGCATTTATGATTCTGTGAAATCAGTGCTGCCAGCATGATGGTTAATTGCAAGGATATTCAAAGCTTTTGTCGAACCAAAAGCAATTCAATCCAAGCAGAGAAGCAAACTTTTCAAGGACAGGGATATCTGTGAAGTACAGAGAACAATACCTGACGAAGAATATCTGTTGTAATTTCTGTATTATGCACATCAAGGGTGGAGAGCTTCGAGCACATTTTGAATAGTGAAGAAGGGAGGGACTTGATGCCATTGTTGCTGAGATGTAATGCCTGCAGCGTGCATTAAGCACCCCCATGAGCGGGGTCCAGGGAAGCGTCAGACCACTTTTTTGGCCTATGGTACACAGCCAAAGCTTGCCGAGCAAGTGGTTGTTTCCACTATTTGAATCCATGACCTCAGGTCACAGTGGCAACAGCTTTTACTGCTGTGCCTACGCTCCCCTTTGAAAACATTAGTATAAGAAAAATGTTAATGCACCAGGCTAGAATTATCTAAACGGGGCAACCCTGAGAAAAAAGCTAGTTATCAATGTGAATACTGATTGTGAAAGGCAAACAAATATACTCAGCAGCACTGGGAGGGAGCTGACACTTAATGCATTGGCAAAATATTTAGGCTGTCAGCATAAAAATGCAAGTCAAATCTTGGGCCAGCCATTGTGGAAAAAAAGACAGGCTAGAATTGGATTTTCAGCATCCTACACTTCCTGAGACCCTCTAAATGAAGGACTAAAACCATAGTTGTTCATCGAAAAAAAAAAAAAAACCGTAGTTGTTTAAGGCGCAAGACACATCTAGGTGCAATAGGGTCCTGCAGACTAGGCTCAAGGTGCATAGGCAAGGTGCAGGCTTGATTAATGAACCATACAAAAGATAATGAAAAAACAATGGCACCTATAAGTTGCAAGTAGGGACCCAATGGTATCATTCAAAAGGCAAAAAAATCTTAGATTAAGAGTAAAGACACAATTCAAATGTACCATTTAACAATTATATATTTTAATTAAGCAAATTAATATAAGTAAAAAATATAATTAGAGTCGTAACTCAAATAAACAAATAAAATAAAATTGACCAGCAATAAAGTAACAAATTAACCATTTGTGTAAAATAAATTGACCAGCAACTCAGCAACATAAAAAAAAAAAAAAGCAGCAATCAACATCTATTGGTATTTTTTCTTGCTTTCTTTCCAGCAGCAGCATGCTTGCAGGACCGGAGGATGAAGTGAGGAAGGGGGAAGAGAGAGGGGGTGGTGGGGTGGGGTGGGGTGGGGTGGGGGGGCTGTGGTGGTGTGGGGCGGGGTGGTGGGCGGTGTGTGCTGGGTTGGGGTTGGGGAAGAAGAAGAAGAGGTGGGAGTGGGACAGTGGGCGCAATAGGTACAAATGGTTGGGCAAGTGGGCCATGGTGTGAATAAGAACAGAAGAAGAAGTGAGTTGACAAGAACAAGATAGAAGAAAAAGAAAAAGGAATGAAGAAGAGGAAGAAGAAGAAAACAAGAGGCAAGAGGAAGGAGACAGAATAAAAGGAGGAGGTGGAGAAAGACAAACAAGGAGACAAGAAGAAGAAGAAGAAATGGAAGAAAAATAAGTGAAAGGAAAAAGGCATATCTGTAACCTTGCACCATTTCTTCAATTCTTTTTTTCTTTTCTTTTAATTTTTCAACAGATGGCAGCTCTGTTTTTTCTTGGAATCGAAGGAGATGGAAAGGGCAAAAGCCCCAATCAGATGCAGCTAGCTCTCCTTTCTTTAAGAAAAGAAAAGGTTCAAAATTCAAGCCATTTCAATTAGGCTCTGCACCTACCTTTGCACTTGGTATATAGGTTTGCAACTGCAGAGTTTTTTGTGCACCTCTTTGAATCTTTTAAGTGCATTCTAGGACCAAAGGCTCAACTATGGAGTTTTTTGTGCACCTCTTTGAAGTGCTTATGTGCATACTGGGCACAAGGGCTTAACATGTGTGTCACGCCTAGGCGTGCCTTTAACAAACATGCCTTAAACTCAGCTGTAACCCATTTTTTTTTAATAAACCCAAAAAGAAAAAGAAGAAGAAGAAGAAATATTTGTCGCTAAAGAAAGAAACTGGGCTCCCAAAACATGATTTTCTCCTTTCTCCTCCATGCTTTACCTTAAAGAAAGAAATTGGGATCCCGACACATGATTTTCTCCTTTCTCATCCATGTTTTACCTCTCAATTTTCCATTTTCTTAATAGGACATTATAATTTAGAGTGCTGATCCATCCTACATTAAAATCAAGACAAGCTGTTTCAGTAACTACCAATTACGGACATGGTTGGAAGTTTCTGTGGACACTGTATCCTCTAAAACCACAGAGAAGAACATCCAAACAGTTTCCTTTCTTTGGGATCCTCAATTAACTATTGTTTCATTGTCAGCAATCTAACAATATCAATATCAGAAATAAGTCCAATACAGTTCAACAAATCGTACAACATAAGAATGAAAAAAACAGACCCCCTATCCAGATGATGGTAGCAGGATCAGTGAAGTGCTCAAATATCAAATGTGCACCAAATGGCATATTCTCAGATAGCAGATAGATGTTCATATAGGCACTTAGTCAGTACATATGATAAGCAATATCGTGAAAATGAAGACCTCGAGATTATGCAAATTCCCAAGTGTATCTGGTAAATCTTCTATTAGATTGGATGAGAAATCAACCTGCATGGCACCAGAACCGATTGAACTGAGAGAAAAAACTACTGAATCTGAAAATACATTCACAACTAAGAAGGACTTTTTGACTTCTTTTCTTTTTTAACCGGAAAAAAAAAAACAGGAGGATTTCTTTCCAAATGAAAGGTGGTGGTGGTGATGAAAGAAAAACAATTGGGCCTTGAAATGAATTAAAAAAACAAGTCATATCATCTTAATAAATGCAGAAGTGGGTGAATACTTCCACAAACAATAATTTGGTGACCACGGATAGGAGCACACCAATTATGGCATCCACATTCACAGTTGATGACAGATTTCAAATGTTTCGTCATTTCTTTTTCCAATCACTCCATGCAAGCTTCTGGTTTCAGAGGGACGGTTGATCCTCAAATAATGGTGCATGGTCCACTTAGAGGTTCATATCACATCCTCAAATTTTAGATTAATAAATCCTGGGCCTCAAGCCAGCTGCAGCCTAGAAGAAACAATCGAAAACTCACAAAAGGCATAGAAGAATTTGGTAAAGAACATTACCACAACAAGAGAACAGCAATTCCCTAAGGATGAAGGAACTGAAATTATCCTGAAATAAGATGTTTGATTGAAAAGTGATGATTAAAAAACAGCCATGATGAAAATGCCGTATCGGATCTACTACATTTTGCTCTTACAAGAATAATAGCACAAGAAAATCAAATTCAAAGGCAATTTTTTTCCCTGCAAAAAGTTCTATTAAACAATGGAAAAAAACAGAAATGGTGAAAAAAATGAAAAAAAAATTGTTAAATTGTTAATGAATCATGTTAATTTCCCTATAAGGATATTCTTTAAGAAAACTCTAAAATACACTTGCCTAGCTTCCATTTTACAACTTTTAGCAAAAGAACTCCACATGGCAAAAGTAATTAATATGAGTAAATAGTCCAGAACAGAATGTGATACGCTATCTACTGTCAGCACCAATACAGATATTTAATAGTGTTATTTAAGAAGTACCTGTTACTGTTTGCAATTAAAACTTGGAGCTGAACCAAAATTCCTATTTCATCTGGAAGGCTTGTTAACTTGTTGTTTGCTATATGAAGCTGCTGCAGACAAGTTAAAGCACCTATGCCAGCAGGTAGAGTGGAAAGACTGCACAAAAAATGACATGACCACAATCAATTTAAATTGTAAAAGAGCTTTCTGGTTATATATTAATTTAATAGGAAATGCTAGGAAACATTAACTGGAGGCTTTGAAGAAACCACAATATATGCTCATACACAATATTGTTGAAACCTTAACCAACTGACAGGTTCCATCAGTCAAGACCAGGAACTGCTTATCCCTAACCTATGGTCAGGTTGAACTTTTTTTTTTTTTTCGTGGGTCCAGTGAAGTAGCAAGAAATTATGAACCACAGTCGAATGGGTGAATCGATCAGACCCAAAAAAAAAAAAAAAAAAACACACGCCCTCCCCCCTCCCCCACCACTTGTGCCCCAACAGAATCACAAAACCCCACTCTTCTTTCTTTTACTTTTTCCACTGCCACCAAAACCCAAAACATCATCTCCAGCACTGGTAAGCTATCAATTCATGAAAATAACTCCTTCAGTCCAAACCGAATCACCTAATCTACACAAAACCAATTTATTTCTGCCATGCAGCAATTGTATTTTCCACTGACAGGTGATAGAAATCCCTTTGGCTGCCTCCCACTCTTCACTATCTTCAACTCTGAGAAGAAGCTGTTGTTGTTGTAGTTACCAACTCGCCGTCCTAGAGAATCAACCTCAAGTCCATATAAAACAGGTTCCAACAATCTGACATGAAGCTTCAAGTCTTCCATCCATCTTCTATACCTCCATTGCAAACCAATTACCTTCAGCATCATCCACACTTTCAACAGAAAACCATTACCCCAGTCTACACCTTCAAAGTCAACTTCTATTGTTGTATGCATTTTCTGCATTCTCTCTTTCTATAACCTACTGTTTCATAGCCTATAGGTTGTTGAGAATAAATTTTTTCAAAAAAATCTCATTCAATCCCCACTTCAACTGGTTTTAATTAACAGTTCAACCACTCAAACAAAACCACGTGACAGTCCAATTCAATTAATGGTCCCATTCTAGTCCAGTTCTTATTGGTTTGAGTGGACTTCATAGGTCAAAACAGAATTTTCGTACTCATTATTTGTGACAGTTAGTATAAGAATGCTACATTGCTCAGGAAAAGCTTAACAAGGTAATTGTAATGACTGATTTAATGAACTCACCAGCCTTACCTTTTGGCCTGCACATGATAGCAAATGACTTCAGATATCAAACATGAGTAAAACTGGCTGATGTGGATTGTGGTGGGTTATGGATTTCATAGACACCTAACATATGAATGACCTACACCTATTAACTACAGCAATAACCAGAATCTGCATAACTCACCAACAAATATGTTTTGAGTGCTAAACTTGATGTCCTATGAATATGTCATGCATATAGATAATCCAAAAGCTTCCTATAAGTGTCTCGCTAATGAGATTCCTTATTCTGATCACAAAGACTTTCCTGACCAGTAAACTCATAAACCTACCACTTACCAGTTTTTGCTTAGAGACAGAAATGTCAGAGACTTTAGAGATGCTACACCTTCCCAGCTAATGCTTTCGTCTGATATGTCATTTGCATTCAGGAGCAATTTCTACAATATAAACATAGAAGGCTCAAACATTTGAACTGCTGAAAAAACATTTGAATCGTAGTAGCCATATAAGACCAGCAATCCCATCAAGGTATCGCAACCCCTCTTCTCCCAATACACACAGCCCTTCTGCTGATTGCATGCCCACAATAGGTAGCAACTAATGCACTTTCAGCATGCACTGTTTGTCAATTTATCAAAAGAACTCATTTCTACTAAAAGTTGGGTCTACTGTCCTCCCAATAACAAATAACCAGATTTAGCAGACTAGGAGTTTTCGAGGCTTGGCTGGTGTTGAGAGAAAAGCATAAGTAAATGGAAGTGCATTGCAGGAATGTACCTGAATGGATTTCAGGGAACCAATTTTATCTGGTATTTCTCCTAAGGAATTGTTGCTAAGATCCAAAAAACGAATGGAAGGTCCACAAGACCAAACTTCATCAGGGACAACCTAACAATTGTTGAATTATTATCAGAGATCATTCTCATCAAACAATAACTGTCATGATGAATCATAAATAGAATGAAAGACGAAAAACATTGATATAGGACAGGCACTTCGATCAAATTGCATGGCACAACGCATATTGCAGACACAGTAATAGAAGGCAGAACATGACAGCCGGATGGTGATGAGGGATCAATAACTGCAAAATCAGATCCAGAATCCATTTTAGAAAACACAGAAGTTGCAGGCACAGTAATAGAAGGAAGAACATGACAGCCGGATGGTGATGAGGGATCAGTAACTGCAAAATCAGATCCAGAATCCATTTTAGAGAACACTGAAGTTTTCGACGATCTTTGGATGCCAGGAGAGGCATAAAGCCAGGGCATCATAAAGAAGAAGACAGAGAAATTCATAGAAAAAATACTTCAGTCACAGTACAAGGACTCAACTATAGGAACTCTTTTCCAAATCATGAAAGAATGCTTAGTTTAAGCAACAGAATGCCTTTTCCCCCTAGAAAATGGAGAATAAAGGATCTCATCTAATTGTCCATGTCCTCAAGTCTTTAACCCAGAACAGCAATGGACCATTGCTTTTTGTGTTTAAAAAAAAAAAAAAAATCAAATGATGAGCATTCAGTAATATGAACAAAACGAACAGCCAAGAATAGAAAGTTAACATAGGTCAGAAGCTCTGATAACTTTACTCAATTGGCTTCACTTTCTTTTCTTATGATTACACACTTTGTTTCTTATGATTCCAGATAAGCAATATGGTTTTACAAAGACTAACCATGTGATCTACACAAACTGGTTAATCCAATCAGCAAAATCCTTGAAATGGTCCTATCATGTTTTAAACAATCATGCGGGTTGACAAATTGACTTTTCCTGTGTCATATTTGTTAAGTACATTAGCACAACATATACATATGTGAGAATAACATAGATACAATGAGAACTTTAAGACTTAAGACAAAGAGAGGAAAGATGAGGAAATATACAATTAGAAAGGAATGCATCTGAGAAGCCTTATGAGGCAATACTAATATATTGTCATATTAGGAAAACTAGATGCAGATGATCTAGCCATGCACAATACAGATTTGGAAGCAGGAACAAACAAAATTAATAGCAAGTCGTGAGCTCCTAAGACGGATGAGAAAAATGCCCAAAAGGACATTGGTAGAGATGATCAATCAAGACTGAAGGCATACTGTTTGAATGGAAATCGGTCCATGGTAGAATAGAATAGCATAGCAGTTCATGTAGTTAAACCCATTAAGCTGGGAGAGTGTTCAGGATCAAGATGATGAAGGTATAGTATGGCAAGTACATTTAAGTTGTATTCCGACAAAGCCACTACACCAGTTGCCTTCCAACGCTCTGACTGACTCTTTTCAATGGATGCAATTGCCTTGTTCATCTCAGTTTGATTAGGAGCAACAGTGGCCCTTAACTTGGAAAGTGATTGAGCCTCTTTCCTGATTGGACCAACCTGTTTCAGAACATGTGAAATTCTTCAGCAAATTATCTCATTTAAAACCAAAAGAAGGTACAATGCTATATGATTGATGCATAATTAAATGACCTCCAGATTATGAGAAATCAACCCAAAATGACATTGAGTAGTTTTTCACTGTTTCTATTTATTGATTAGAGCATAACTAGCATAACAAAATGTAAGGAAAGTTAAAAAGAAAATACATTATTTGTTTGCAGCAAAACAGAAAGAAAAAGGGGGGAAAGAAGAGCTGGACATAAACCATTTAAACCACCAGACTAACTATCAAACCAGCTTGACCAGTTCACACCAGTTCGATAGTACAATACAAATAGATCTAGCAAGGTATCCCACTCCTATACTAGGCATCTCAATCTTGTATTGCCTTCCAAACAGCTACACGGTGCATCACCACCACCAGTAAGGGAAACCCTTGCCTGATTTTAGCAACCCTCAAATGTTTAATACACAACTTGGGTTGTCGATCACTGCTCAGTCATAAATCTCTTTATATCCTAGTTGTTCTTCTCCTTCCAGTAGCATAGTGGCGACTGCAATGATGGGTTTCGGTTTTGAGGCGTAAGGGTGACTTTACCATTTCAGTAGCATGGAAGAGAAACGAAGATGGGATGTCAGCTATTTTATTGTAGAGTACTGAGTAGTTTTAGCAATGTATGCAAATCAACCAAGAGGTCCACATATTAAAAGTGAAATCTAGACTCTCTAGTGTATAAAAACAGATTACATTAGCTGTTGAGAATCAAGATATCGGACCCAGAATTTTCATTTTAAAGAACCACGTAAGCTCCCACTAAATGATAGAACAAGCAATACAACAAAAATGATAATAAACAGTACAAGTAAAATAATGAAAACATGAATTTTATCAGTCAACTAAACTTCTTACCTTGGTCAATCAAGATAAGTAGGTCTGTTGACTGCGCTAATGGGAAGCTAAACAAATGGAGTTACTATGGAGAAGACCATTTAGCATTCATTAAATTTACTGAAGCAATTATTATGTAGCATGATGCTGTGGCATGATCATCAGGTATGGATAATGGGACGTGCTGACATGGCAAGCTGATGCACCAGGTGAGATAGTAGCGAGTACACAAGCTATCAGGAAGGCATGAGGTGGTTGTCCCAAAGGTTGTTGAGTTGTCCCAAAGATCAAAGAAAAAGAGAAAGAAAGGACGAAGACAAAAATAAAAGAAAAAGGATGACAAGTGGAACAGAAATAGATTAAGATCTACCAAGCAAGATAAGGAACCAAGGAAATGGAAAACAAAGGAAAATTGAGCAAAAATAACTGGAGATTAAAGTAAGAAATGAGTGCAGACTGCAGAAATAGACACCCAAATTAGAATCTTTGATTTCCTGAGCAAGTCCAGTTTGAGGAATTAAATCATGTTAAATTGACCAGTACTAGCCATTGGGACAATTTGAAGCTTCATTGGAGGGACGTATGTTCCATAGGGTGAAATATGTATAATGGAGAAGAAAATACTCCCATAGCTCAGTTTTAGGCCTCAGTCTACTGAACTCCATGGCCCTGAGTGACTAAGGCTTCGTCTGGGCAAGGCAGTGGGCCAAAAGTTCCAACAGTTAAGCAGAGCATTGGGGGAGCAGCAATTTCGAATTGCTTTTTCATATGGTATTTTTTTTAACAAATTATATAGTATTATACACGTTGTGTTGTATTTTATGCACAGAACTCCATCTAAACAGGGTTTTAACAAGCAGTGGTAAAAACAGGCTTTCGTGTTGTTGGCCATGCAGCCAAACAGAACTTAAGCTTTCAAAACTTGAATTTTGTGAACTGAATACAAAATAAAAAAGGAAATCTCAGTATGAAATCAACCATAATAACGTTAAGAAAATCAGGCTTCAACGTCTTGTTCAATTGGGCTAGGAAATAAGTTAAACCAGATTGATCCGGATCAGACAAAAAACCGGTTCAATAACCAGTCCAACTCTGATGACACTAATTAGTAATCAGCATAAGTCAAATTGGCATAATAGCCAGTCTTTAATAGGGATTGACTAACATAGCATCTTTTACATGTGAAAAAACTGAAAGTATTAAATATTTTTTATATATCTCAACCATTTCTGAATACGGTGTCATATGTGAAAGGGGTACCAACTACCAAGGTATGCTCACCAGTAACCAGAGGGTTACAAAAGATCAAGTCAAATTCAAGAAACTTATTTAAATATGCCTTAAACCAACCACTTGAACCAAAATAAAGGCCTGTTCAGAAGCATCCCACTGGAAGGAATGAGATGAGGATGAGTTTACTTTTCCTCATTCCCAATATTACTTTTCTCATTCACCATACAATCTCTCATTTCCTAATATATATCAACCCTACTTTTGTCATACTTAATACAATCTCTCATTTCTCAATACTTTTCTATCCATGCGAATAATAAGGAGAAGAATTTTACAAGTAAAGAAGATTCATCAAAAAGTCAGGGAGAGAGACATAACAGCAACAAACTAATCTCGTGTATGTTTCGAAGAATCATTTTTAAACAGATATTGTGTAAGATAGAAACATTTTATGTTATGGACTCACTAGTTTGATATGCATGAACTGTCCGTATATTACATCCCACTGAATTCCAATGGGTTTCCATCTAACTCCTTTCTCTTTGTTGAAACTATTCTTACAATCGTTTGCTATTTATCTTCCATATGCCTGACTTCATCTGTTCAACTACTTTATAATTTTTATAGGACAGTGCTTCAATGGTTTCAACTAGGAAACAAAATTTCTTGCAAAAAAAAGTCCACTTTGATGGCTAAATGAAAATCAAATCGATTCATTATATTTGAAATTATTAAGTTTAACTAGGAAACCAAATTTCTTGCAAATTAAATGTGTGCATTGGCCTCATCTAATAAAGGTACAAATTAACATGATAAAATTGTTTGATTTATAAATGGACTTAAAGTTGTTAATTCAACATCTAAACCATATAAAACATCGTTCTTATTGTAATTTGCATATTAATGTATCTAAGTTTTTTCATAATTTACACATAATTTACACATAATTATACATATTTTTACGTAGGTATGGACCACCCAAGACATTGATTAAAATGATTGCTTGTACCATAATGTTAAACAAAATGAGTGGATTGGATATTGATTTAATCATTAAAGTGGGCCAAAATGGAGGGCACCACCTAAATATTCTGGTGTTATCAACATCATTAAAGCATTACTACTTTTATATATCTCATTTTTGCTTCTGAATATTTTTCAGAAATTTTGGGTTATAAAACTGTCTTATACAAGCCAGATATGGCCTTGACACTAACCAGTTTTTTTTTCTCTTTTTAAAGCAACCTTCCCGATCCACCCAGGTAAAGTTGAGGGGTGCACAATAAACAGTTTAACTGACCCCTTTAAAAATGGGTTAAGGTTCACTTTTACCAACCCATTAACCCATATGGTGATCCGTTTAACCAGTCCAATTTAAATAAACAGTAACAGGTTGACTGTTACTAGCCCGTCAACCTGTATAATGATCCGTTTAACTGCCCAACCTGTTAACCCATTAATGACCTGTTGCCTTAATATATAAATGGAAGGTAACTTTCCATGTTATTTGCCTTAGAAAATTAAAAAATAAACATGCAACCCATTAATAACCCGCTAACCCATTTATTAAATGGGTTATGAATAAATTAAAGTTGAGGTTTTTTAAATGGGTGAACGGGTTAGGGATGAAATTTTATAAATAAAGATTAGAGTTGGACTCTAACCTGTCCAACCCAATCAATTTACACCAAAGGCACCACAATTCTCTCACATAAATAAAGTACAAAGAAATTAAGGCTATGAGGAATTCACACCGCTAGCACCCCCACTGTATATGGGGTGTGCATGGATGGGTAGATCTGGATGTGGTTGTCAGTGTGGGTGTGTCATGTGTGTTCAAGAGCGGTTGTGTGTCGGTGTGAGGGTAGGCAAACAAATATTACATCATTTACCCTTCCACAGGCAAAACATCATATATTAAAAAACTAATGCTTCTACTCAGCTGATTGGTGGAAGTTGCATCAACCTGAAATTTATAAATGTGTTGCTGGGGCAAAATTCAGCAGACTACTCGTTCCCCATAGGGCAATATCATTCAATATCATGGATTTTTCACCAATAACCATATCGTTCTTAGTTATCACGTTATTAACCTTTCATCATTTTAAAGACTTAATAGACATTTAATAGACATCTGAAGTCATCTTGCCGGTAAGAGTTTACATGTTATTGCCGGTCCCAAGTTTGGATAGAAAGCGGGAGTTAACATGCTAGGCTGGCAGTCGGTGCTATAAAAATCACTGCCGCATCTCTTATGGATTCTGGAAATATAATAAAAGTTGTCAGTGCTACAGTGTTCCCCGTAAGCAGCATGCTGCAACGAAGTATAGTTGTAGTAAGAAATGAGCAAGGATTGCTAGGGCATTTCTCTAGAAGCGACATGCCACAACAACGTTCAATTGTTGTGAGAAATAGGTAAAGGTTTTCACGCCTTCATAAATGTGGTTTACGGAAGAAGGTGGTACCAAAACACAAAGTCTGTTTTGCCTCGTGGAATGTTGGAACTCTTTCAAGGAAAAGTATGAAAGTATGAAAGTAATAGATACTATGAAAAGAAGAAGAATCAATGTAAATTGTCTTCAAGAGACTAGGTGAAAAAGAGAGAAGGCTAGAAAGTTTAATAAATTCAAATTATGGTATATAAAAAAGGATAGTAAAAAATAAATTCATAAATAAAGTTGTAAATGTTAATAGAGTAAGTGACAGAATTATTCGAATAAAGCTTGTATTAGGTATAGAGATCATAAATGTGATTAGTGCTTATGCACACAAGTAGGGTTACATGATAGAATCAAAAAATAATTTTGAGATGACTTAAATAGTATACTACAAAGAATACCTAACCAAAAAAAGGTTGTGATAGGTGGAAGTTTAAATGGACATGTAGGACAAGAGAATACAAGATACGAGAGAATTCATGGAGGTTTCGGCTTTAAAATAAGGAATGAAATTAGGAATATCATTTTAGATTTTGTTGTAGTATATGATTTGATTATATCAAATACCTTATTTCAAAAAATGGACGAACACTGAATAACTTTTAAGAGTGGAACTAATTCTACCCAAATAGATTTCTTCATTATAAGAAAATTTGATAGATCCCTCGGTATTAATTGTAAAGTTATCTTAAGTAAGAGTTTAACTATGCAACATAGATTACTGGTGATGGATATATATATATATATATAAAGAGTTAACAAAAACTAAAAATAATATAATTCCAAAAATTAAATGGTGAAATTTAAAAAGTAACAACATGGAACTTTTCAGTAAAAAAATGATAGAAAAAGGAAAATGGGATATACAAGAAGACAAATTAGAATCAATGTAGGATAAAATGGCAACTAACATAAAAGAAATTGGATAAAGTGTTGTAGGAATATATAAAAATGGCAGATCCTTACATGAGGAAACTTGATGGTGAAAAGAGGATGTTCAAAAAGCGATAAATGGTAAACAAGAAAAGTTTTAAAAAATGACGAACTAACAAAAATGATATAAATTTACAACAATACAAACTATCAAGAAAAGCTATTAAAAAGATTATTAGTTATACTAACACAAAGCTTATGACATCTTATATGATAAATTAGGAACTAGACAAGGAAAAAAAGATATATTTAAGTTAGCTTAATTAGGAGAAAATAAAGGTAAAAATTTAGCGCATGTTATATGCATTAGAAGCAAGCATCAAAGAGTTTTACTTAAAGATAATGAAATTAAAGAAAAATAGAAAATTTATTTTTAACGTCTGTTAAATGATACCCCACCAAAACATTTAACATTAGATGCTAGTTTAAATATAAAAGAAAATACTAATATCAGTTATTTCTCAAAAATTCAAAAATTTACAGTAAAGGAAGTTTTAAAAAATATATAAAAACAGGAAAAGTCTACGACTCAAATAATATACCAATTGAGGCATGGAAGTGTACATGAGATGTAGGCGTAACAAAGTTAACAAATTTCTTTAATAAGATTATAAAAACAAAGTTAATGTCAAGTGAATGGAGGAAAAGTACTATAGCCCTAATTTATAAAAAAAAATAAAGGAGATATTCAAAATTATGTAGATTATCGCAGAATAAAACAAATGAATCATACTATGAAGTTATAGGAAAAAGTAATTGAACATGAACTAAGATGAAAAACTAATGTCTCTAAAAATTAGTTTGGTTTTATGCAAATAAAATCAACCACTAAAGTCATTTTCTTGCTTAGACAACTATTTGAGAAGTACAGGGAGAAGAAAAAAACTTATACACAATTTTTATTGATTTAGAAAAAGCAAACACTCGAGTAATAAGGAAGTTAATATGGCAAATAATGAAAAAGAAATGAATTAATAACAGATACATTGATACTATTAAATATATGCATGAGGAGGCTATAACAGCTGTGAGGACCATGAGTGGAGATACTAATAATTTTTTTAGTTAAAATAGATTTACATCTAAGTTTTGCATTGAGTCCTTACCCTTTCAATTTAGCAATAGATGAAATTACTAGGCATCTACAAAAAGAAGTATCTTGTGGATATTATTTGCAGATGACTTTATTCTAATAGATGAAACTAGAAAATAACTAAATTTGAAATTGAACAAGTGGATAGATATCTTAAAATCTAATTGTTTTAGAATTAATCACACAAAACCTAAATATATAAAATGCAATTTTAATAATAGTGAGCATCTGGATGAGGAATCAATTAAGATCTCAGATCAAGTAGTAACAAATTTAATCGCTTCCGGTGTTTAGGATCAATAGTTCAAGAGAACGGAGGAATTGAGAAAGATATAATACATAGAATTTAAGTAGTATGGAAAAATGGCAAAGTGTATTAGGAATTTTATGTGATTGCCGAGTCCTAATTAAATTAAAAGAAAATTTTTTATAAGACTGCGATTAGATCAACTATGCTTTATGGGGCAAAACGTTAGGTAGTTGAACAACATACACACAGAATGAACATTGTGGAAATGAGAATGTTACGGTGGATGAGCGGTAAAACAAGAAAAGATAATATTAGAAATAAGTAACCCGTAGAAATCTCAAAGTGAGGCCAATATGTGATAAAATGAGAGAAAACAGATTAAGATAATTTGTCGTGTTAAACGGATGCCTGAAATGACACCAATTAGAAGGTCAAAGTCCATTTAAATAGAATGTGGTAGGATAATGAGAAGAAGACCCACAAAAATAAACATGACTAGAAGCAATTAACCAATATATGAAAATATTAAAGATTACTGAACATTTAGTCTCAAATCGTCAAGAATGCTGCAATAAAATCTACGCAGCCAACTCCACCTAGGTGGAAAATAGCTTATGATGATGATGATGATGATGATGAACAGAGATCTAAAGTAAACTCTTGTTAAATTTCATCTCAATGCCATAGATCTGAATCCAAAAGCATATTAAAAACCCAACAAGAACGGAAGACAAAAAATTACCCCTTGGTGTAAACCTTGGGTGGCTACCAACATAATCTTTGCCCCATCTGACACTTTTGATGAATTCAAGGCCATTGTATCAACCAAAACTTTCCCTGTTGAAAACTACCATTAGTGGGCTCTCTTCAATCTTTAATATATGATACAACCGAGCAAGAGCAAAATTATGGAAGAATTCATGCGGCTAATATTCATCAATTGGAAAAAGGTCAAAATTAATGGCACAATCATGTAAGCAAACACGGACAAAAATTAACCAAGAAGAAGATGAGGAGCCTGTTAAAAATAGGAAATATCTAGAAATACCTTATACTAAAGGATGATCACCTATACTTTGTAGAAAATGATCCAATGCTGCTAGTATGCAAATATCTGCATATTTAATAATTAAGATGCACGTGTGAATGTGATGGATTATTCAACACCAGCTTGAAAATCAGCTGCATCATAATCATGCTGTTTTTACATGTGCATATGCCACATGAAATAAAACTGTCAGCCAAGATGCACACAACATGACCTCTATTTTATTTAGAAACTGTTCCCATAACCCAAACCCATGCAACTATGAATGATATATTTTTCTAAAGTATCTCTACACTTGTTTAATTACAACTACACCCTTTTTTGTTTCACCGATTATGACTATATCATCTGTAAATAATATGCACTAAAGAACTTTTTATAAATATCTAGTAAGTTTATCTGAACTAGAGGGAACAAGGGCTTAAAGCTGACCATTGACGCAAACCTATTGCAATTGAAAACCACTTGTATCTTCACTAAGGTTCTCACATTTGATATAGCCCCCTCATACCTATCCCCAATAACATCAAAATCTACTGATAGTTTTGTTCTTTTCTCGCACTTTTCCAAATTAATTTTCTTGAGACCCTGTGATATGCTTGTTGTAAAATAATAAATACCATGCCTATGTTCTTTTTCTTGTTGCAATTTTCAACACTTTCTAAATTAATCGTCTAAGCAAAAGATGGCTTCAGTGATCAATCTCCTCAACATAAAACTTATTGATTTTCAAAAACAGTTTCTTCCCCTCTTAATCTTTGCACAATCACTCTTTCCCACATCTTCATTATATGACTCATTAATTTTATTTCACAATTGCACAAATTTGAGTATCTCCTTTATTTTTATACTAACAAGCAAAATAGTAACTACAAATGGTTTAGCTAGCTAACCCCTAAATAAATATAGTATAACATTCTAATACCCAAAAGCTTCTCCTTATAATAGAACAGCCTGCCAAGATCTCCTCTACCTGATGATCCTAGTTGTCCAACTGATCGCTAATACCAAAATGACAAATCATCGCATTGTCACATATCACATAGAGATCCATGAGACAAAACAAGGTCAAATTTACAAGGGTTTTGATATAATGCAACCAATTGAATGGAGCTTTGAAGCAACCACTCATTTTTGTATTTTAAAAGCATTTTCATAGACCTACTTAATCCGCAAAAAATTAAGTGGTAATTTTTTCACACATTTTCCACCCATTTTGCACACATTTTGATATTGTTGACATCTCGACTACAAACTATCATACTTTTTTTTCATTATTACCTATATTTTCGATCATTCTCAAATATTTTTATACAAATATCCCCTCTATTTTGTATCTATTTACTCACTCCTAATCATTATCCCTATCATACATATCGTTCTATCTTTTAAAATAAAATAAAATAGAAAAACTTCAGCATACTACCACTTTTTTTCCTTATTACCAAACGCAACATGATATTTAATAATATTTTGATTGGAAACTTATATTTTTCAAGAAAATTTAACATCAGAAAATTTAACATCATTTGAGAGTGAATACACGACTATTAAATTTCAAAACTAAATATATGGAATACACAAGTTTTCAATATATATGATTTTCGGAATCTTAAATAAATAAACATAGATATTGGTAGATTTTTTTTAAAAAAATGTATGTTTTAAATTTTTTAAAAAAAAAAACTAACCATTGCATTGAGTCAGTACCCAATCCGCAGATTGGATAAATGAGATTATTTGCATTGGTATCACAGAGTTTTTAGAAAACCTAACCAATCTAAAGGACTGACTCGCATGATGGCTTGAAGGATTGATTCCCATGGTCCAAACTATGCATTATATTTTAAAATGTTTGTTTAGGTAAGAATGCATCTATAACGTCGAGAAGTTTTTGTGTGCCACAAAAACTAAATTATTGAAAAAGTGAACATTTTAACTCTATAAAATATTCACTCTGTAAGCAATCTGTTTTTTCCCCACCGAAACATTTATCAATACAATAATTATCGTTAGTTAAAATTAATATTTTTAGACATAGCGAACAGTTAAGATCACAGAAATTAATCCATTAAGCCATTGAACCTCAGTTCCGTTGAAATTTCAGAAGGATAGATTCCTTCAAATAAGCTCTGCTGATTAAAAGAAATAAAAAGAACTTTGTCTGTTTCATTATATATTAAGTAATGATTCAATACATCCAGGATGCATGAATTTTATTTTTAAAATATAAATCATTTATCATGTTTATACCATTATTTATAATTCCAAAAATGTATTGCAAACTATTATATGCTATACATTTTTCAAATGCATTTATTTGTTTGGGCTTTTCTCAGATGACTCCCCAAATTCCTCCCAACTTTTGAATTTTCAGCAGTTTATTTTCAAAATTACCGCCAAAAAATGATGTTTTTGTCATCTTGTCAATCTTCTGTAGAAACTATACCTTTTTAGTTTTTAAGTGTCAAAAGAGTACAAAATGGATTCAACAAAGAACCCATCGTGAAATTCAGATTTATTTTCTGAAAACTTATTAAACACAAATGTAACTTTTTGGGTCTATGTTGTACTCTTCTGGCATTTATAAATAACTAGAAAAGAGAGTTTCTACAAAAGGTCGGCAAAGTGGCAAAAACATCATTTGTAGTTTAATTTTAAAAATAAATTACTTAAATGGGAGTTATTTGCAAACATGAAATAAAGTCAATATGGGAAGGTGTGAAACTAAAAGTGAGAAGGTGGGAATGAGAAAAAATTTGAAAGAGTAAGAAAGTTGTGTGATATTGTGGGAAAATGATTAGAAGTAAAGAAAATAAAGTAAAAATAAATAAAATAGTTATATAAAAAGTTGGGCAGTTAAATGTCAAATGACATCAAAACTGTTGGAAAAAGTGGAATTTTTTTTTTGTTTAACCTTTTGCATGTTCGCAGACAGACCCTGGAAACTTTGAAAAACTTACGGAGATCAAGTGGAAAAAGCACTAAATATTTTCAATTTGTACTTTAATTTCACCTGCAAGGTTAATGATTTTTAGGGTTATTGTTATCAATCCTCACCGTGTCAGTCAAAACTCAATGATATATATGCAATTAACCCTGGATCATCGGAAGTGGGCCCATCATGAAAATGTTTCGGAGCAAAAGAGGATCGTGAAATTTTAGGTTTTTTTGACATTTGTTTGCATTTCGGGTTTGAATTGGAGTAATTTGGCGGAGAGGGATGGACAAGAACACGAACAGAATGAGATATTGATGGCATGAAGGAAGGATTACCTTTGGAGATGAGTTTCTGGCCTCTTGGAAGAACGTTTGTGATGGGTTGAAGATGGGATTTGAGATCCATGACTGTTGCGTCGGGAGAAATGGTAATGGGAATGGACCTGCCGCTGAACTTCACGTGAACGGTGATTGTTGATTCTGCCTTTGTTGCCATCGTTTCTTGCATTCTTGCTTGAGCTGGGCGAGCTAGCCCTCAGAGCCTTCCTTCCCTGACGGTTTCAGATTTCAGACATACAGAATGACAGAGAGATCCTCTTTGAGTAATTGTGAGGAACCGAATAAAACTCAAGCAATGAAAGAACAATCCGGGGCGAAGAACTCTGTAAAATCATTTTCGTTTTTTAAAAATTTGAGTGCCAAATGCGAATAGAATTTTTATAAAAAGTAGGATGACAAGTTGCAGAAAAATTGAGAATTATTTGGTTTTATAATTTTAAAAACATTTTTAATAATCTTTTAGCATTTGAAATAAAAAATAAAAGTGCGTTTGGGAAAGTAAAATGAGAGAAAAAAAAAAAAAAAAGTATATCTAAAAATATGGGATAAAAAATGAGATTATATGGAAAAAACTTGAAGCCTCGTATATTATTTTAATATAAAATTAGTTAAAGGTCGGAAGACATCGCATATTTTATATTATTTTTAATTTAAGAATACTTTTAAGTATGCAAAACTATTGTTTCTCAAAATTATGTAAAACTATTAAAATAGACATATTAGAACTAAACTAATAATAAATAGAAATTTTTTATTATGCATTATTAATTACATATTGTATATAATTATTTTATAACGTTAAAATGAAAAAATCAGTATTTTTTTATTGAGCCAGAGACAACGCTTGATGGCCAGCGGACATTGGGAATTGATCCTAGTATGAGGAGGTAAGGAACCAACTACCATATGCGAGTTCACTCAAAAAATCCGTATTTACCGTCTTTTTTGGGAAGACATATTTAGAACTTATCAATTTAGAATTTAAAGAGCTAGATCTCATGCACTCCCGTACACTTAGTTCAAGCGCACTCAGGTGAATAATTTTTTAAAAAATGTTATTTTTGATTATTTTTAAATCCATATATGGGCTCAAAAATGAATATCCCATATCCGTAGTTTTTACATTATTCTAATCGTTTTAAATATTTTATTTTGAATTTTGAAAACAAAAAAATAAATCTTTTTTGTTTTAAAAATTTGAAATAAAATATTTAAAATATATAAAAACTATATATGTAAGACATTGATGTTTGGGCCAATATATAAATTTTTAAAAATTTTAAAAATAATTTGAAAAAGGATTATTCACTAAAATGCACTTAAGTTTTGTGCACTTTGCATTAGATCATACGGTAATTTTAAATTATTTTTGCAAAAGTCCAAAATGGAGTTCCACATGCTTGTGGGTCTATGAATGTGGTTTTCACTTAGGACTTGAGATCCTTGAGTATTTCAAGAGTAGAAGTGTTGTTTTAGTAGGAGACTTGAGTCCTACCTCCATAGAATTCTTCTCTTTTTATAGGTCCCTCTCATTGTTTGTTAAAATCCCAAAGTTATAGGAGATTTTTTAGATTATGGGCTTTAAAGCCCTGCTTTTCTTGTAGAGTGGAAGTTACTTGAAGATACTGAGGAGGGCACATGTAAGAGGCGTTTTTGACCTGGCCACTACATAGTCGCCCCCCACCCCAAAAAAAAAAAAAAATCATTTTTGTCTTCTCGTTTTTTTGCAAGAGGGATTTATTTGTCAAATAAGAGAGGCGTGGTCTGCTGGAGCGTGTAGTATTTTGATTTTTTTTTGAAATAGGGTCATTTATGTTTTATTATCTTAAGCGTCGTGTCCGATGGGCTTATTGTTATGGTGTCTTGTCAACTCCTGTTTCTCAATGGGAAAAGGTCATTATTTTTGTCCCTCAAAAGTAGTATTTGTCCTAGTTATTGTTTTTGTTATTACTTGATAATATCATGTCGTTGAGGAGAGGAGGAGAAGGGGAGGAGTATATGGAAGGCATGGAGGAAGAAATGGAGGCGGCAAAAAGTCTTGCTACAGCGAAAGTGGGAAAGGTGTCAGTTAAGGTTGATCCCCATAATGTTTTGGGATCAGACATCACTGAAGATAAATCACAAGTTGCTCGTCTAAGAGGGTCATATTATATTCCAAAGAGGTACGTTATCCTATTACCATCACCTCACGGTAGGGTTCATGAGAATCCTGAAGGAACCTTGTTTGTGTTTGAAGAAATGTTTTAGTTCGGTGTTAGGTTGCCATTTGGGGGCTTTACAAGGGAAGTTTTGAATGTGTATAAGATTTGTCTAGCACAAATAACGACAAATGCTTAGAATTGGATTTTAGTATTTGAAATGCTTGGAAAGAAACACAAATTGACAATGAACTGGAATATTTTTTTAAGATTTGTAACGCTGATGAACATTGAGGAATACAGGTTTTGTCATTTTACTCCTGCAAAGCTTGTAGGGAGGAATACAACAACTTTCAAGGAGTGAAAGAGTAGGTTTTTCTATTTGATGGATAAAGTGGGGGGTTCCTATGAAATGAAACCCAACGCTAAGGATAGAGATGTCTCATTTGACTAAAATGGAAGATCAAATGGTGGGTAGACTAAATGGCTTGCTGGAGAGGCTAGTGAGCCAACTTAGATGTAAAATGTTAGCATTGTTGGTCTTGAGTTTATGGCAAAAGTCAAGAGGGAATGGGTGAATTGTGTCCTTTAAAAAATCTTTTGGTGCATTGAACATAACCCCTTGTAGACTGAGTCCCCTTGAATGAAAAACTTGAAAAATGAAAATGTAAATAGAGCAATAGCAACAAAACACAAAAGATTATAATGGTTCAGAACAACTCTCCTTACTCTACTCCTCTAAGAATACACTCTTGTATTTTGGGTTCCATTATATCAATAAACTTACAACTAGAGCCTTCGCTCTCTTCTAGATTCTAGCTTTAGGGGCTCTTTACAATTTTCATACAAGTAAGTGGCAATTCACACTCTAATCACACACTACTTGCCTTCACTTGGTCTTGGTCTCCAATACTAAACCAAGTGGAATCACAAAAGACGATGAATAGAAATTAAAAATCTACATGTTACATATGTGTAGAGAAGTTTTCAGCCCATAGAAGAACAAGTAGAATTAGTTGATGAATGATAATCGGTAATTAATAATATATTTTGTAGGCATTTTATACCAATTTGGTAGATAATTAATTGAGTTTAATATAAAATTCAATTTAAAACATGTATTTGCAACATTTAGATATTGCATATTAATTTCAAGAGATTTAAATAATCTTTGTGACCTTTTGGCTTAAAATTTTATATATTTTTTATTGTTGCCATAAAATCAAATGAGTTTACTATTAAAAATAATTGTAGTAATGATTGGGCTTCAAAATTATTTTAATACATTGATAAGTTGTTTATTAATTTGATTAATTAATATTAAAATATTTTTTACAGATTCATAAATTCCAGCTGTGGGCCCCACAAACAAATTAATTCAACGCATCTGGTCCAGCTTAGTCAAATTGAACCAGCTATGCATACTACCAATCTCAGCCGTCCCTCCTGATTCATCAGCCACCGCCAAAAATTAGTTCAGTTGAAAGCATCCACCGACCATTTAATTCCATCTGAAATTCAATGGCCAGAAAATCAGCCATGTGACTTCTAGCTGCTCATCTCCACCGTTAATATCATCCATTGTGCCCAGAAATTATGCAGCTGATTAAGTAATTATCACCCGTCCAAATCACCGCTTTTAAGTTTTGAAGCTGTCCTCCAGATTTGTTTAAATCAAAGATCACCGTCTGAATTAATCAGTACTACCCATCTTTCAATCATAATCCCAGCCGTTCAAGAGCCAATGCAGTCCACCATCCATTCATTAAGATCAAGTCCAAGCTACTGTCTACATCTTTCAGCTGATTTGCGCAATCAGATGGAGCGTAATTCGATTTGCGTTAAATTAGGATGGGACCCGCCCATTGCAATGGAGATGCGCAGTTGATGATAATTATAAAAAGAGGAATTCACGGCATAGATTGGAGACTTTGATAGTAGAAAATTAAACAGATTCTACACGACAGAAATTAGAGGAGAGATTAGAGAGAGAGAAGGAGAAGCGGAGTGGAGAGCATGGGGCAAAAGGTGAGGGCAGCGAGTTGCGTGAAGCGGCTGACAGAACATTGGAGCTTTCAACTAATAAACTTACTATCTCTTTTCTTTTCTAATGTTAATTGCCTTGTTTAAGATAAGTTTGAATTTTAATTTTATTTTAGGCTTAAATATGCTTAGCTAAGCCCTAAATCTAGAATTTAGGATAAAACATGCGTACAATGTAACATGGTGTGCGGTTTCAATTTATTTATAATGGATATTGTTGTTAATTTAATATCTTGTAATTTTAATACTTGCTTTATACATGGGCCCATACTTTGACATAATTCTATATATTAGATGATATTACCGAGAAATGAAAATCTAATATACGATAATCAGGATATTATACTTAAAAATCTAAAAGCACGAAAATAGGCATGATGACCTCGAGGAACTCCATGAACAAGTCATAAAATTTAATGGATTCTAATTAACTTAATCTTATAAGAATATGTGGTTAAAAAAAATTAGGGTATGCCTTGTAGATTTCGAGAGAATGTGCAAAAATAAATTAGTCTTGTTCCCTTTTAACAAATAATATCCGGATTAAATAATTACATCACTACCTATTGCAAAAGACGCATGTGAAACCATAAACTCTAGGTACTCGCATCTTGTTTTCTACTACCCATTTTAGTTTTCAATTTTTTCTTTTCTCATTTTTTACTTTTGATTCTATTTTATTTAATTTATTTTCTTTATATTGGGCATGAAAGCAAAGTTTATAGTTTCAAATTCTCTGTGAATCGATAATTTATATATTATAATCTACGACCCGTGCACTTGTGGTGAGGTTGTAAACAATGAAAGATTACATCAGCACTTGCAATGAATGACACAGTTTTTCTTGTAAATCACTTTAATTAGCACTTGAATATTTGTAAGTTGGAAGTGTAGGCTTAATCAATGCTCCAGCTAACCCTCTTCTTTTCATTTGACGTGTCTTAAATAGAGAGGAAATAAATTCGAACGTTATAAGATAGGTGGCTCGCATTTAATGCGCCAACATTCAAAATTTTCCGACCGTTACGACCTAAGTCACACTCAGAGTCGACTTCGAGTGGGGCGCGACTTCGCTCAAGTCGCAAACTGGAGTTGACTCGGGTTACGATTTCATCCTTTAGCACTTCGGTCTTCAAGCTTCAAGTTCCATTTGGGGTCGACTTGTTCTCAGACTTGACCCAAGTCACAGGTGAAGTCGACTTAGGTTGTGACTTCATAGTACACATTGTGCTTTGTAACTTTAGTGCTTCATAATCTGAATCCTTTAGCTTATATGTCTTTAATTTCTTCAAAAGCTTTCAAAGACCTTGGTTCTTCTTGATTAGTAGGCTTGGCCTTGTCTACTTGAAGGCTCATTAATGGGTTTGTGACTCGGATATTGAATTATATAGATATAATGTTGCTTGACCCATACATATCATTCTTGGTCTTGAAACTTCTTAGTTTTAACCTTCTTGTACTCAAGTTAAATGCTGAGGTCGACTTAGTTTACAACTTAACTCAAGTCGCATGTTTGAGTCGACTTCATCTGTGACTTCACCCAGGTCTCATGTTAGAGTCGACTTAGGTTGCGACTTGACTTCATCGGACTTAGCATTGAACCCCTGAAGTTCACCCGATGACGGAGTTGACTTGGGTTGCGACTTGACCTAAGTCGCATGGGAATTCGACTTCGGGTGTGACTTCTCCTGCTCACGTGTTCATATTTTCAGCGTTGTCCCAAAAAGCATTATTGAAGTTGATACCAAAGTTAACTTGGAGATCGATTTGACCTAAGCCGATGCCTGAGTTGACTTAGCTTGCGACTTGATCTATCGTGCGTTGAGTTTTGAAAACTTTGAACCTTAAATCATCTCATACATATGTTAGTACCTTAAAACTTTTCAAATTGAGTTGTTAATCATCAAAATATAGATTGTGTTTGATTTACTGATTCATTTTGCAACAAGCATATGGTGTGATTGTTGGTGATGTTGACGTGGAAAACGTGGAGGAGATTGCCAAGGGCGTGATGAACTTATCTTAGAGACGGTGGCGAAAAGCGTACTAAAATTCCTAGGTTGACAAAGAAAAGGCAGCCCCCCTCGAGTTGTCCATCTGTTGGAGGTTGAGGAAGATAGTCGTGCTGAAATGAATGTTCATTCTACTATTGGAGCAATGACTGAGGTTATGGAAAAGGAATCATTTCCCAAAGGAAAATAGTAGTAAGGAGAAGGCTCGTGAGGTGTATATTCCTTCATGGTAGGTGTGGATGTCATCCAGCATAGATGATTTTGAAAAATTATTCAGAGTTCGTGAAGGAAGCATTTTGCCCTCTGGAAGTAATGCACGAAAAGGGAGGAGCCAGAAAAAATATGTTCTCGACTGGTGAGGAGCTATGTCGACGACATGGGTTCTACTCATTTGTTAACTTGTCATGTTAAAGAGACTGTGAAAATTTTGAGAAAAGTGCAGGAGGTTTTGAAGAGTCAAATGCATGTTAATGTATCTTTGGCGAAGCAGGCCAAGAAAGCGAAGATGTAAGCGAATGGATTGAAGAAAAATGCATGAAAATGTGTGTTGATTACGATGAGAAATTTTGTGTCTCAAATTTGGAGAGTTGGAAGCAATGAGAACGTTGTCAAATACTAGAGAAACAACATAAAAAGTTCATTGAAGATATGGAAAATTTGGAAAAATAGCTGAATTTGAGTGAGGAGGAGAGTAGTCGTTTGAAGGCAATGTTGGCCATACAGAAAGAAGATATGGATTAGAGTAGGATTGAATTTGGTAGGTGTTGCTTTAAAAAGGGATGCAATGTATGTGTTGAAAAAATTCTAAAAGTTAACCCTTATTTCGATATCAGTAAACTTAGCGGTTATGAGCTGTTAAAAAGCGATGAAGAAGCAAGAGAAGATGTTGATGGTGCAGATGGAGAGGACGACCAGGCTAAGTAAAATATTTTTTTTTGAAAAGTATTGTGAAAGAAATAGTTGAAGACAACATTGTGGATATTTTTGATATTATGAGCATAAAGGCTTTTGTAGGGGTCATGGGTCCCTTCGAAATATAAGGGCATTGTTGCCCTTTATATGAAGGAAGGAATGACTTTTTAATGGGTCTTAGGACCTTTCAATTTGCAGGGATGTGCTAGCGTTTTTTTGAAATGAAGCGCACAATGGCCTTTTATGTGGGTTATATGGCCTTGTGATTAGTAGGGGCATGTTGGCTCCTTTTGATGTGGAGGGCACAATGACCTTTTGATCCGTAAGGGCTTGTTAGCTCCTTTGGAAGTGGAGGACACAATGGCCTTTTGATCCATAGGGGCACATTAGCTCCTTTTGATGAGGTAAGACTATTTTGGTTTTATGAGTAAAAGTGTTTCAAATGTCGGACGTTTCACACCCTTGGTATGGGATAACCTTCCATTGTTTCCAATTTATATGATCTATTGTCAAACGATTTTCATATGCAAAATGGGTTATCCCAATTTGAGAAAATTTTGTGGTGATTATATTCTGATAAGAAGATCGCTTTTTGGAGGACTAAATTACGCACGACATAAGTTATGCATCTTATTTTTTATTAAAATGTTAGGCTAATTAATGTTAGTAAAGGCTAAGTTTTTATGCAGCTTCATTTTGGAGTTCTTCTAGGAGATATAGGTTTTCCATTTATACTTGTGCATTAAGTATTGATGACACATGAGAGGTGTGGCAATTGGCATGGGATATTTCGACAGGGAGGATTGCCTCTGTGCAGTATACAAGTTTGAATGGAATGTAGCCTGTTGCTCTTCTAAAGGTAGTATTATACACCCAAATCACATTGGGCAAGATTTCAGCCCAGTGTTTGTGTTTATCTTGTAATCTTTTTTGTAAAGCTTCCTTGAAGGTTCTATTAGTTCTTTCAATCTATCTTTTGCATTGGGGATATGCGACAAAAGAAATTTTTTGTTGTATATTGTTGCCATTGCAAAATTCTTGGAAGTATTGGCAATCAAATTATTTTCCATTATTTGTCATGATGGTATCGAGTAGACCAAACTCGCATACTATTTGATTGCATATCAACTTAATTATCTAGGTTGAAGTGATGGAACTAAGGAGTTTCGCTTCTACCAATTTTGAGAAATAATCAATGACAACTACTATGAACTTGAGGTTCTTAGGGGCAATAAGCAAAGGTCTCACTAGGTCTATACCCCATTGCTTGAATGGTCACGCATCAAAGATGGGTTGTAATGGGATACTAAGATTATGAGAAAACGGGGTATACATTTGACAAGCGATGCATTTGCAAACATAATCTTTTGCATTTTTATGAACAGTGGGTCAAGAGCATCCCGCACAGAGAACTTGGTGTACCAAAGTGTGCCATCCTAGGTGGTTTTCGCAGCAACCCTGATATAGTTCTTTTAAAGTAGTAGAAATTTCCATGAGTGAGGCACAACAAAACAATGGGGTGGACAACGATTTTCGATAAAGTTCTTCATTTATAATAGTATAATGGATTGCTTGTCTTCTTATACGTTTTACTTTCTTGTCATCATTAGGTAGGTAGTTATTAGTGAGATATTGCATAAGGGGGTCTTTCCAGCAAGGAGAAGATATATTTATGTTGTTGACTTGGCTTGAGGTGATGCTTGATTGTTTCAAGTGATAAATTTTATAGGTGTGTTAAATGATGTGTTAGTAGCAAATTTGTCTAAGGCGTTAGCATGGGTGTTTTGCTCTTGGAGAATTTTATGAATGAAGAAATGAGAAATTTGATTGATGAGTCTTTTGCAAAGTCATAAGTAAGAGATCATGTCATCGTCTTTTACTTCAAAGTCTTCTTTGATTTGATGACCACTATTTAAGGTTTTTACTGTAATTTTGCTGCTGGTTACAACATTTGGGTGCTGCTATTGGAATTAGGTTGAGAAGCAACTTGGGGATCGTTAGAGATTGCTGTTGGTTTGAAAAATTGTGGCTTGGTAAATGGGCAGATGGTGACATTCAATCCTGGCGGGCCATGATTGTGCAGTTGCTAGTTTTAGTGGAAGCAGAAACATCCATGGTTGTTGAAATTGTTGCTGCATTGATTTGGAGAAGATGATGTTGGAACCCATGGCTACAATTTGTTTTAATAGTTGCTTCCTGGCTGTTTTGATTTGCGATTGGAGCTTGCTTGAAATGGGCATTGCCGTTGGGAAGTTGCTTGTGTTGATTAGAAGTAGCTGTTGTTGGTCAGTTGCTTGAAATGGAAATCGACAACGATGAAAGTTGATCTAGGGAAGATGGTGGAGCACCAAACTAAGCTTGGTCCATGCTTGGGCAGTGCACAGTTGTTCAATGTCCCTGTAATACATTTAAATGTGAATTTAAGCATTGATTTTTGGCCATTTAATTTTAATAACATCATAAATCTTTTTAATTTAACTTTTGATTTCTTTTGAATTCATTTTATTTATGTAAATTTTCTTTTTTTCTGATTAATTCATTTTTTCTAAATTATATGATGATCTACTTTATATCTCATATTCTAAAATATAATTGTAATTATACTTATGTATCATTTACCTAATTAAACCACTATAAATTTGCCCGAATTATACTAATACTTTTTCAAAACTAATTTTTAGCTTATTTGATTTCTCTTAATATGTGCAATTATCTGCATATTTTATATTTCCAAAAGAAACAATGCGAAATGATTCATTTTATAGCAAAATTAAAGATTTGATGAAAAATATTGTTTTAATGAAATTTTACATAATGACTGCATTTGATTAACATTTTTATACTCAAATGTGTGAGATTAATATAAGATTGTCTAAAAATTTTTAGAATTATCAATGCTATTGAGCGTCCTTCTAATTAAGCATAGCAGTAACACCCCCAAGTTGCATACCACCCAACAATTAATAACTTAGTGAAGTTTGGTGTTTAATGGTGGGTGAGCTGCTCATTCCACACTTTAATTGCTAGAAGGCTTGTTCTGTAGCTAGAGAGTAGAGACCACCTAAATGAATCCTTCTTCAATAATGATGCAAGTGGGGTAGCAATAAGACCATAATCTTAGACAAATTTAATATGACCAATGTACCAAAGCTCTATCTCACAAAAAGCATTATAATGTCTCAAGCTCGAAAACAACATTTTCACACTGAATTTGGGCTTCAAAGTTATTTCTCAAGATTCATCACATGTTAAGCCAAGCTTAAATCACAATACAAGTGTAAATAAAGGAATAATCTAGTAAGCTCACTTTTGCTATGTGAAACCCATGTTATTTGAAATTTAGTGAATGTGAAGTATACTAAAAACTTGTACGGTCTGTATATTATTGCTGTAAAGTTATAGAAAAATGCGTATGTTTACAAAAGACTAAATTGCAATTTTAGAAAAGTGAGATTAAATTACAAATTTAGAAAAAGAGATAAATAATGATTTCATAAAGACTAAATATGAAAATAAATTTTTATAAACTTTTCGGGAAGGAATTTCAAAATTCTGAATTATACCAATTAAAACTGATTAAATTCACGAACCTTATGAAAAAATAAAAATAAATAGGAAAATTTGGGGCAATTAGGGGTCTAAATTAAGGACTTATATTCATCTACGTTACTTTCATTATATCTTAAAATTTATAACTCGAATCGACAAAAGAATTTAATAGGAAGTATTAAATTATGTGCTCTTTAATCTAGATGGATTAGATCATGAAAAATAATTAATTAAAATGCTTAACTTAAGTGCATCAGAAAACGTGCCCTGAAGTCAAACCCATGCAAGCTTCCACGTATGGAAACCTTCGATCATAAATTTTTATTTTTAGTTAATTATTTATTAAATTAATATCTTGGTATAATTAAGGCCGTTTGAGATGGAATTTTATGAGAAGCCTATTTTAATATACCCTATATAATGAATGGACTAGATCATGAAAATTATGTTTTAAAAAATTTTAAACAACCAGAATTACATGAGATTTCATGAATTAATTTTAAATGCCAATATCTTAAACCATACAAATTATTTTGATATGAAAATTGAGATGGATGGTTAAATATATATGCTATTTAATATGAATGGATAGGATTATGAAAAATGATTAAATAATGCATTTACATAATTCCAAATTTTGTATTGAAAAACGTGCATGAATTCCATTAATGCATGATACGTCCCTATCCCTTGGAATATGCATATGTAACATTTTTACCATATATTTCACATTTCATTAATTGAAATAATTATATATGTATAACTCCATTTGAGATGAAATTCCATGGGTAATCCTAAATTAATGTATTTTACTTAGTGAATGGATTAAATTATATAAAATATGATTAGAAATGGGTAGAAAAATTAAAATATGAATGAATTATATTAGTTAATTTCAAATGCTTATATCTTAACCAAATTTAATCATTTTGATATAAAATTTATTATGAATGGCTAATTTTGTATACTTTAAAAAATAGACAGATTAGATTGAAGAGAACATGTTTAGAAAATTATTAAAAAATATTTTTTTGTTAATACCGGAATGCTGAAGAGATAGATAACTTAAGTACCATCCTTTTCAAAGACATTAGTAGATTGGCTTAAAAAAGAAGCTGACTTAAGACGAATAGGCAGATTCTGCCACGTATATATTAAAGTGTCTCTAGCATGAAGTAATTGCAATGAGGTATTCCGCATGGGGTTTAAGTTGGATGGTGAGGTATGAGGTGGCAGCTAGGAATGCATGGACGTGAGCTGGGTTCGAATCCCATTGTAAATGACCGCCTAAGCCCAGGGTATAAATAGTGACAAAGAAGAAAGGAAAAAAAATGGTGAAGTAAAGGAGGGGAAATGTTGAACATTGTGGCGCCCCGAACCGAGGTGCCTAGAAGCCTTACTCCGGGATCGTTTTGATTGGTAAACGTGACTCAGGATTGTTGCCCTGATCACACGGCAGGATTTTTTTTTTTCATCAATACATGGAAAATTCTCATCATTCATCCAATTTGAAATATATTTCACATAACACAGTTATGATAAAAAAACTATTCCATAAATATTTTCATTGGAATAAAAATATTCCCTTTTCATCTCAAAATTATCATCGTTGACTTTACATAAAGTTTACATAAACATCATTTATATCAAAAACTACATAACACTTGGCATACTGCCTTAATCATCATTTCCTGTTTGTTGTTGAAAAAGCATGGGTGAGTAATAATACTCAGTAAGTAAGCTATACATAATTTTTCAATCATTTTCATGCATTTCATAAAATGCAAATGCAATGCATACATAGCATTCATGACATTCCTCTGGATGTAACGCTAGCTAGGCGCCTATCCCATACATGCTCCCATTTCAGGGAGGTCGCCGCCGGCCTGGGCCTATTAAGCGACTTGGCAATAGCGAGGGGGACATCCGGTCCGCTTACTTCCTCGACTAAGGCCTATTCCTCGTGCACATGCTCATTCTCATACACATGCCGGCATGATATTTGCAAATCATAAACAATTTCATAAAAAGAATTTAATAAATAATTTCACAAAACGAACTTCAGTTCATGTAAAGCAGTTATAGGTATGGCCAACCTTAAATAAATTTCATAAAACAATTTGCAAACAATTTCAAGCATTTTGGAAATAATTTGCAAAACATATAACTTGCTTACCTTCTTAGGAGGTGTCTTCGACCTTCTCTTTTCCTTTTCCTATTCAAGGACAAAGGATATTTCATTTCCTCTATTTAAGCTGCTTTCCATGTATGCTTTATAATATTTAGGTATTATTTCTTTACATAGATATTTTTGTCCATAAATTCTTCAAAAATTTCATACTTATATTCAAATATTAATTTCCAAATTTTCTCCAAAATCACGCTGTTCACTGTAGCAATTCACTGTAGCAAATCACTGTAGCCTGTTCATAGCGACGTGGTTACTGTTCATGGGTTTCAAAAATTGATATTTTTTCCAAAAATAAAAAATACCATGACATACCTTATGCCTAGTATATCATTGGACATTCCTTATATTTTGAATTTATCATCATTTACTTGGCCAAAAAAAATCATTTTCTCCATATACTAAAAATCATCATAAATTCACTTAAGCATAATCCTTAATTCCAAAAATCATGAAATTAATATATCATTATTCTAAAATCATATTTATCATAATCATACATCCCAAGTCATCATTTATAAATTTTGGAGCATTATTTTCACATATCATATGCTATTTTGCCGAATACCCTATATTCGCTCTAAATTTTTGATGTTTTGGCATAATTCCATTTAAACATTATATCTATACTTATTTTCTCATGCTTAGGCATTATCTAAGCATGTTTTTACCCTACTTAACATCCAAAAAAATTTGGGTAGAAATCACTTACCCGAAGCGGAGATACACATCTTTTTCTCACATTTTCTCTCTCTAACTTTCTCCTTCTTTCTCTAAAGGGAAAAAACGTGTTTGGGGGTGGGAATGCTTGAAGTTTTCAAGCTTGGAGTGCTTCTGGTAGTTCTCACCTTGCCCCCTATTTATAGTTTTTGATTTTTCACAAAATTAGATTTTACCCCCTTAGCTTGAGGTATTTAATTATAAAAATGTATTTTTTTCTAATTTTGAAAAATGCCTTGAGCCAAGAGCAGCCACCCTAGGCCTGCTCCAGCCCCCTATAGCAGCCCTAATTTTCTACCTATTTTTTGATTTTTTTAAAATTAATTAAATTAAGCTAAATTAATCCTAGCCCTTGATTTGTGATTTGGATGAATTTGGACCATTGATTTGGTCATGGTACCCCCCCTGCACGACCTGACATGTTGCTGCATTGCATTTAATTTTTTTAATTTTTATTTATTAATTTTAATTAAAGTCAAATACATAATTAATGAAAAAGTGAAGTTACTTTTTCACTTTGCATTTGACGTTTCATCTTGACCTTTGATTTGTGATTTTCATCACATCTTAGCCCATTCATCATGTCCATCATGAATTTTTAACCATTCATATAAAATTTCATCGAATTCCGACTTCCGGATTGCAATTTATGAATTTTTTTCTATTTTTCCACAAAAATCCAAATTTGGATTAAAATATCCAAAAGAATTGCTATTTTGTCTTGTAGATTAAATCTCTATTTTGTCTTTTATGATTAAGTTAATCCAAGTGATTAACTCTTAATCATACATCTTAACCCCTTGTTTACTATTCACGTTTACTATTCACGGGGTTAAATTTTCAACTGCATTATTACAACCTCAAATACACATGTCCATTAATAAAATTAATAATTTTTCATTTATTCATAAAATAATCTTCAAAATTACAAATGTCGAAATGACGCGTATATGGTCGAAATGACGCGTATACGGTCGGGGTTCCACAAACATCCAGCAGCACTCTAATGGAGAACAAAATATTTTCTTTAGGGATACTAGGTATGTTCAAATAAGATAACATCTAGAAAAAATTTTTATTTTATCTAGTCCAACGTCCAAACAGGTGATCTTCCCCTTTTTCATTTTGTCGTTTGCTATATATGGTTTTACAATTAGATCAGTTCAAGAATTTTATTTTAATTATATGTACATAGATTGGCTGTCACGTTTCTTTTATTAAATTTTATTATTTTGAATTGTTATGTAATTTAATAAACAACTTGTAACATACAAATTTCAGAAATATAAAAATAATAAACATGTATTAGAAGTAGGTGGATGGATGTATATAATGAAAATTATTTTTCTAATTTAACATCCCAACAGGTATATCATTTTCAAAAAATTTTATTCAGTAAATTCGGAAATCAGGAATTATAAATATACATATATTATTTAATATATTATTATCATTAGCATGATGTTTCAGCTATGATTAACGTATTAATATGTTGGTATATAAATATATCATATAAAAAAAGAAGAAAGCTAGCTGTTAGGGAATTTAGACATTAATTACTGGAATTTTAATTAGATTTATCTTGCTATAGGCCATATACGGGTACCTTATATAATAAGACTGCAAATTGTAATATACTAAACATGGGTATTGAATGAAATATATAGCCTAAATGAAAAAATATAATGCAAATATGTGAGCTAGTCCTATTCACTTGTTTAGGAAAAAGGAAAGAAAAGATTGAAGAGATAAGTTGACATTTGAAGATAAGTAAGTAATGTCTTGAAATGATTTATTTCCAAATGATTGAATGACTTGCAATTCATTTCTTGTTGGCATTTTCATTATTATTTAAGGATGGCCATCCCATAATGTGGTTTGAAAAATGTATTTATTAATCTATTTTATAAACGATTATGCCATTTTCTTAAGTTGAAAAAAGAGCAAATGATGAATGCAATTATTTTTTGAAATTATGCAAGCATGTGTATAATGCATGGTGCACAAAGGTATAGGTCTATTCTAAAGGTGTAAGCGGACCAAAGTCCCCTTCTAATGTGACCGAGTCACTGATATAGGCCCAAAGGTTGATGACGCCCTCCCTAAAATGAGGGTTAGACAAATTGATGGACGCCTAGCTAGCGTACCATCTAATGATGGTTTAAGAGATGAATGTGGAATGTGCATTTGCATATGCATTATTTATGAAATGCCAACTTTAAGAATGAGAATGTTTACTTAAATGAAAATACTTGCTTACTGAGTCTAGTACTCACATTTTGTTTTTTCTTTTCCAACCTTAGACAGGTATAACAAGTTTTTTAAAAAATGTCTCAATTTAGAGACTCTTAAGGTTGTATTGTTCTCATATATTTTGATGAATGGTGACGTTTTAAGGGTACAGTACTATCAAGTTACAAAGATTGAAGTTGTAAAGGAATTTTAATGATTTGTAAATATTATGTGATTTTAATTACAGTGAATGATTGTTTGTAAGTTGAAATCAAATTGAATTGAAAACCCCGCCCAGTGAACAGGGCTACAATCCTGCTTACAATTTACTAACTAAACGATCCTGAAGTAAGGTTTGGGTGCCTTAGGTTCGGGGTGCCACATGCTAGTCCTCATTCAATTTAGTAATAGCATCAGTCAAAGTTGGGCCTTTTATAGATCTAGGCAAAGATCATGAATTAAGTATTCAAGCCTGGCTACAACCAGGCCCTGGTGAAAAGGGAAAGGATTCAGAGGCTTTTAGCAAAATTTCTAACTTCGGACTTTTATAGAAACTATTTTTCTCTGGAGTTTTATTGAAACATCTCTAAACCAAAGGAAAAGAGATGCAACTTCTAGCGTCTTCTTTCCCCATCCTACTGTGATTTGCGACAACCATTGTTACCACATGAACCCATGATTTTCTAACTTCTAATTGTGAGAAATTAGTTCTCAGTGTATATCAATTACAAATATAAATCTAATTTAAGAAATAAATAATTAATTTATTAATTATATTTCAAATTAAAATCTTGAAAATTAAAAATTTTCTATATCTAAGTAATGAATCGCCCTAATTTACATCTATGCAACCATGTAAACCTTGCATCTTGCTCACAACATACTTTTGATTAATAATTAAATTAATCTAAGGTAAATTTTTTCTTACCTTGAATAAACAAAAATCTCTATGGTGCGAAGCTATCCACCTTTACTTGTAAATCCTACCTCACATTCTATCCTGAAAGTCACAAAATAAAATCCCAAGAGCCAAATTTCTCCCCATCATCTTGTTCCTACCATGTTTATAGACTTCACATTAATAATTCATCCGCTTGGTTCCACATGTAATGCACTGTAGATAGGCGTCACACATGGGCAATGAATAAAAACAAATGAAAATGGAAAGGAAAATCTAAAGGGAATCTTGTGGATTCATTGGAATGTGGCGCCCATTTGCTAAAGGAGATAAAAATCTTATCTTTTACCACCATTTTCTAAAAATAGAAATTCCTAAATTTTTGTAGGTAAAAAATTTAATGGTCACAAGCCAATTTGCCAAATGAGATGATAAATTGGACATACTATTCTAAGGACTGTATATTTAAAAAGCTTTGGCTTTAAAACTTCTTCTATTTAAGGTGTAACTTCAAACAAAGTTTGGTTCAATCTTTTGATCTTATCTTTAAGTTTAACATGACTTCTCTCTCATTATGGTGACTCCATTGAGTCCAAACTTATTTGATGCATCTCTTTTTTAAATGCTTTTCATGATAATCAAATGTCTTTATTGACAAATCTGGATGAATCAAGTTTTCTGCTACCTTATACGGTTCTTCTTTAGCATATATGACAAGTCAAGCACATACTTTCTTAGCTATGAGGTATGGAAGATATTTTGGACACCCGCCATTGATGGCAGCAATGCTAGGCTATAAACTACGACTTTAATTACTTCCAAGTTTTTAATGGACTAATATATATAGGCTTAACTTTCCTTAGATACCAAAGCGCATCACTCCTTTTATTGGGGATATTTTCAAAAACATGTGCTCACTAACTACAAATTGCAAGTTTCCTCTTGCCTTCACATACTTCTTTTGTTCGTCATGAGTTATCAACAATCATTTTTCATTATCTTTATAGCCTTTGTAGCTTGTTCAATTAATTTTGGAGCTCTAATCTTCTGAATTCCTACTTAATTCCAGTAAACTACTTACATGATAACTATTGTTATAAGAAATTTTAGCCATAGCTAAATTATTTTTCCAAAAACTATTAAAATCTATTACATAAGAGCTTAACAAATTTTTAAAAATTTGGATCATTTTCTCAAATTAGTTATTTATTTAAGGATGATACATTGTACTAAGGTGTGACTTTGTTCCCATTATGATTTGTAACTTTTGCCAAAAGTTGGAGACATATGTGGTGCCTAGCTGATGTAATAGAGACTGACACTTCATGTAATATAACTTTCTCAAGTACAACTTTGTCATTTGATCAATTCTATAAGTCATTCTATATGGTAAAAAGTGAATAGACTTAGTTAATCCATCTAACATTACCTAAACCGTACACACTTAATTTTGGTTCTTGATAGAGTTGTTATGATATAGTCTTGCTTTTATTTTGGGATGTCTAAAGGTTGCAATAACTCAGCTTATTTCTGATGGTCAACCTTTACCTACTGACATTCTAAATATCAAGATACAAATATCCCTAGCAAAGATCCTAATACATCTTGGCATTACCCGGATGTATTGAAATTTCATTTGATGAGCTTCTTCTAGTGTTATCTATCTCTCAAAACAACAAATCTTTTTTGGAACAATAATGTTCCATCTACTTCCAATTGAAACTAGAATGTCTAACTTTTCTTTGATTTTTCTAGGATACGTAATATGAGCTTATTTTGTTTTTATGCTTATTTTATTCTATCAACTAATGTTGACTATATCTGCAAAGCTTATAAGTAAATAACCTCTCTAGAAGTTTCAACTTCTAATTTCAATTTTTTAATTCCTTGATTAACCTTTCTTGTCTGGTTATTAGGGTTGCTTTCTTACAACTAAATGCATCCACTATCATGTTTGTCTTACCAAGGTAATATTGAATTATGAGGTTGTAGTCTTTGAACAATTCTAGTTATCTTTTTTGTTGGATATTTAATTATTCTTGAGTGAAAATATATTTCAGACTTTTATAATCTATGAAGATGTTTATTCTTTATTTATACAGGTAATGACACCATAACTTAAGGATGAATACTACGGTAGCTAATTCTAAATCATATGTTGAATAATTCTGCTTTTATGACTTTAACTGTCTTTAAGCATAAGGTATAATTTTGTCTTGTTATCTAGATACACAACCTAAATTTTTTTGAGATGAGTCATTATATATTACAGTCTTCTTCTGTGATTGGTAAAGCTAATATTGGTGCAGTGGTGAGATAATTTTTCAATTATTGAAAACTTCTTTTGTAGTCATCTATCCATATAAATTCTATCTGTTTATGGTAGTCTAGTTAAAGACATTGCAATTGATGAGAAGTTTTTTACAAATTGGCTATAGTATCTAGCCATTTACGTACTTTGGTGATAGTATGGGTCTTTCCCATTTAATTATTACTTTCACTTTTTGTAGATATACCAAATTGCTTGTTTTACTTATTGCATGTCCTACAAAAGTTACATTATCAGCCAAATTTTTTTAGCTTGACATATAACTTATTTCCTTCTAAGACCTATAATACTTCTTTGACTTATTTTTGTGTTCTTTATTATTTTTAGAATATGCTAGAATATCATCGATAAAACTACCACCCATTTACCTAGGTAATGCTAGAGCACCCTATTCATCAAATTCATGAATGTGGCGGGTGTATTTGTCATCCCAAAAGACATAATTATAAATTCATAACTACTATATCGAGTTCAAAAAGCTACTTTTAGTGTACTCTTCTTGAATTTTTAGGAGTTGTTCAGAGCTAGGATGAAATGAGAATTTGGGATGAAAGTGTATTAGGAATGAGAAAATGTGCACTAGGATTGAAAAAACATGTATTGAAAATGAAAAAGTAAGTAGTTATTTTTTAGAAATGGGAAAAGTATTATTAAAAGATGTAAGATTCTATTTTAGGATCATCCTATCCAAGTTGTGAACATCCCCTTAATTATCGATATTCAGAGAGTAAATTTCTCTTCGAAAAGGCAGATGCTCCTTCCAATTAATCAAATAAATTATCTTTGTGGTTCTAATACCCTGAGCAATAGCAGCTGTATAAAGTGATGGTAACATATATATGTAGCCTAAGAAGCCACATGAAAATAGGATTTGGGGAATCAACAGATTGATATGTGAAAGATTTTGTGAATTGTAGTGAATGTGAAAATTCCAGTCATTTGGAACTGGATGAGTGAATTTTGACAAATGGCTCAATAAAATCTTAGGATAGATTTTCAAATGTTTGTTAAATGATTTTAGATGTGTAGGAATCTTAGATTTGGTTAAGTGATGGGTATTTGAAACTTGATTATTATATGTGAATTTTGAACTAGAAAAGGGCATAACTTGGAGTTGCCTAGATTTGAAATTTACTTAGGCATGAGTGAGATGCCTAACATGTTTGAAATAGATATAAATGGTTGTGGGTGAGACTTGAATAGTAGATTTTGATAAATGATGGAAATGAGCCTAATTGTGTAGCCAGATTTAAAAGAACTTAGATAGTAAAAGGATTGAGGATCATTGATGAGAGCCATGATTTTTATGAAAATGATTCTACACATGATTTAAATGTATTTACAGAGCTTGATAATGAAATTAAGAGGATAATTTTGAAAATTGAACTATTTGGGGGTTAATTGTGAGAATTTAGTAAGAAATGAATTAAACGTGTGAAATTTTGAAAATAACATGGGACATGATGGTTTCTAGTATGGATGGGATGCTTGATGTATGTGTAATGTATGAGAAGTGATTTTTGAGGCATTAAAAGTGATATATGTGATATGGGTCAATGAGATCCATTGTAGAGGGAAAACAACTAAAGAGTTGAGTTGACATGTCAAATTTTGTAGAAGATATGTTTTGATCAAACAAATGACATAAATGTGATATTATGATGAGAAAATATGTGTTTAAACATTTGGTTTGGTGTTTTGATACATTTTTTATATGGAGATAACTATATATGTCATGAATGGTTGAAATTATGATAATGTTATGTAGTAAAATATGTGGCAAATTTTGTAATAATGGAATTTTGAGCTAAATTTTTGTAAAGAGATAGCATTGAATTTAGAAATCTAATGCAAAAAAATCATCTTAATTGGAGTCATATAAAGAAATTTATGAGCAAAATGACACAAGGTCATAAAAATCGGGCCGTTTATAGGCCAATAAGGACAAAACCGTGTGATTTTTAAAATCACATGGCCCAAGCCGTGTGAGAGGCTATTTAAGCGGGTAGGGTCAGATCCCACCCCATTTGCACACTATTTTCTTCTCCTCTTTCTTACATGTGACCATAGCTTACTACTCGCATGAAAGGCATCAAGAATGCTTATTGGATCAAGGAGAAAGCTTGGAGCTTTGGAGATCTTATAGAATTTCAGGTAAAATTAGAATTGAGATAATTAGGTTGTTTTCTTTTGAATTAAAACATGAATTTGGGTTAGAATCATATCATTTTTGTGATTGTTTGTGAGCACCTATTTATTTTTGTGATTTGAATGAATTTTTGAGATATAAGGCTTGTGTAGAGATTGTAGGGAGGTAAGAAATTGAGAGTTTTGATGGAGATGTATGAAAAGGATGAAATGAAAGTGTTTAGAAGTGATTTTGTATAATATTATTATGTGTTAGTTATAATTCTATAAATTTTGAGTGAGTTTAGATTGATTTTCATACGTTACTTATAAGGTATTTGATGAATGCCTAAGTGAGGCTTAATGTATAGAAACTATTTATAAATAGATGTGTAGAATCATAACTATGTGAATAACATGTTGCAAATGCTTGGGACATATGTGATGTTGAATTATTTAGAATGGAACTTGTGATGGACTTGATAAATATGAGTTATATGGATTAAAATGAGATTTGAACTTTGTGCTTGTGGATATGGTAGATGTATGTTGAAATTTGTGAGGAATTGACATGAGTTGTGTATTTGGATGGATTTCGAGATGATTTGGTGTGAGTTTTATGTATGCCTCATGTTGATTTGATGAATTGGGGCTAGACCCTTTTAAAATAGTTAGGTAGTGTTGGCTATATATTTGTGCATGGTTTTGATAAACCGATGGTGTATGGTTTGAAATGAGCATGAGCATGATGCATATGGTAGGAGTGATGCATATACATCAATTACATAGGGTTATTCATAATCCTTTTTTAACATAATGATAGAGTTGTTCATGACCCTTGATGGACATAACATTGGTTTGGTTTCTTTTGTGTGTTTGTGACATGACATGATTATGTCAGGCTAGTGAGAGCCCCATTGTGAATTGCATGCGACAACATAACATTTTATCGTTTGACACGAGTTTGACATTATTTCCACTGATCACACCTACTTACTGAGTTTGCCCAACTCATATATTTGTTTTTAACATTTTTAGTAGGACTAATACTGCAGGCACCTAGCCGTAAGCTATGTTATATTTTGATCACAAGCTAATGTGGAATGTTTCAAGTATAAGTCATGTTACCTTTGGGTTATAGTTATTTGAGGCTGATGTATGTGTAAAATGTAATGTATACTATATAATTAGTTGTGATATATATTTGTATATCGGGATCATGAATCATGAATGTATTGTCTGTTGAGGCGTTATTAATGTGTCTGAGAATTGTAGATGTGTATTTTATTTCTGTTGAGATACAAATAATGGAAATAATTATAGTGTAGTTTATTACAAATGTCTAATTGATGCATTAGTTGTAGATATCTAGAGTTGCCACAGGTAGATATATATATGTGGTCATTTGCTTTCAGAATTATGGCAGATCCTGATAATATGCTACCAGATTTCTACCATAGAGACCATTGGTCCAAGGCGATGGCTGCGGGCCGCTATAGTGGTATAAGATAGAAATAAAAATATATTCATATAAACAAGTCGTAAAGTTAAATGCACATTTATATAGATCATATTCACATTAACAAGTAATAAAGTTAAACATATATATCCATCCAATAAAACTACATTCACATAAACAAGTCATGTACTTTATAAAAATATTTTGTAATTATGTGAGATCGGGCCGGTCAAGGCTGGTACATGATCAACCTGCCCCGCCCCTAAAATTAAACCCATCTCACCCCAACTGAGTCAAAATCTCAGCCCTAATCATATGTAAAATTAGAGCACATCACGGATCAACTTACCCTTACTTTCGCCCTATAAAAATGCATATAAACATCATAATAGAGACGACCATACCAAATAAATAATTAATTATCTTGCTTTCTCATGAGCTTATAAGTGCTACTAAAAACCTACCCAATAGAGCCTTATGATGTCAATATATCAAAATGACATCACTCATTTGCAACTTATGTTTACTTTATTGATTTGGTCATTTTGCAGCTTTTTTCCAGAAGCAATACCAACCTTAGGCCCAAGCTACAAGCATGTAGCCCTATCTATCATCTAGAACTTTCACATTAAAGTATCCCCATCCCTAAAATTTGATTGAAAACATATTTTGAAGAATGAAAGCTAAAATTTTGAATTTCTATCAATACACACTAGTAGCTTTAGATACCTTTAGATGAATTTTTCAAGGACTACTACAAAATTTTTTAAAATGAGTATAATGATAATGAGGGAGCATTCAATCATCCTTACTCTTTTACGCCCAAAAAATATATATATCAAATATCTTTACTTAGATGAATGTCATTGGTTCAAACAAGTTAAGTTAGTTCGAACTAAACTAGTCTTTTGCCCAATTCGATTTTGACAATATTAATCTAGTCATTTTTTAATGCATAGCAAGATGAAGCATTTGAGATACATTTCCACTATTTGATTGGCCACCTTTGTTGAACCATCTGATTAGGAATGTTTGTGGATGAAAATTTCAATTGGGTGCCTTCTTTTTTTAAAAAAATCTACTAACAATGACTTAAAAACAAAATCTTTATGAGATAATAATATAACTGAGCAACCTTTGAAGCTTGACTTCATCTGTTGTGAAAATCTTGGCCACTTATGATGCTATATATGGGTGAGCAAGTGAGGAGAAATGCCATACTTCGATAATCTATCTATAGTGATAAAGATCTTAGTTGTTCATGAGATAGAGTGAGACCCTCGATAAAGTCTATGAAAATTTCTACCACGAAGCACTCCAAAATTGGAATCGGCAGTAATTGATCGATTAGGCACTAAGGTAAATACTTCACCTATTACAAAATCCCATTTCTTAATAAACTTGTAAACACAAACATACATACAATCTAGTAAAAATGTGGTGCCCCAACCCGAGTGTCACAACATGAGCCTTACGCCGAGATCGTTTATTGATTGGTAAATATGAACAAGATTGTTGTCCTGTCACAAAGCGGGTTCATTTCATACATATACCTTTATAATTCACTCCATAGGAGTTTATCATATGACACTTAGTTACTTATACATTAATTTTCCCTTCTTGGCCCTCATCAAACCCTGATTAGACATTCACCATTCATTTCCTATACATCATGTTCCATCATATAACATAGTTTTCATAACATTCATATCATGTTAAGGTGTACATTCATCATCCATCATTATTTTTTTTAACAATTTGACATACACCAATCCATATCATACATCAACAATGTAAATTTCATAAATTGCCAAACATTCAATTCATAATATATTTCTTATCATAAAAAAGCATTCACAGGAACACATGAATCATTTTTCTTCATATAACCTGTACTTCTCCTCCGTAGCCATCCTTGTACCTATTTTAGGGGTTAGAAAATAAATCATGAGTATAAACTCAGTAAGCAAGCTGCATTATTTTCAAGCAATTCATTTTCAGGCAAAGTTTTTATTTGAATAAACATCTTTGAAAACAACATCATATCCAACATAAGTATATTATGAATAATGCAATGCATTATTATTATCATAAATATGAACATCATATGATGGTATGCTAGCTAGGTGACCATCCATCATCCTGCTCCTATCTCGGGAAGAGCGCTGCCAGCCTTTAGCCTATCTTAGCCACTTGGTCACACTAGAGGGGGACAATCGGTCTGCTTATACCTCTTAAGTGAACTTAGTACCTTGTGCACCATGAACATAGACACGAAAATGCTAGCATGATTTTCATGAATAAGCATTTGAGCCATAGTTTATCATTATCATTTCATAAAATATTGTACAAGTCTATTTGCAAGAGTTATAGGAATGATCATCTTTAAATAATTCTAAAAGCATTTAAACATCCATTTGCAAGATATATTTCAAAGCATTTAAATATCAATTTGCAATATTTTATCAACATTTTAAGAGAGCAAGTTTTCAAAATTTGCTTGCTTACCTGAATTCACTTTAGTTTCCTTCGTCAATCTTTTCTTTGCCTTTGCCTATACACATAAGAATGACATTGTATTTATAAACATGATTTCATATGCTTGCACATCATATAGTTTTCCAACTCATATGATTTCTATTAATTTACATAAACCACTTATTTTTCAAGTTGGGTGTTCATTTTACCAATTCACGTATTGGTATAACTTGTGCTTTCATATCACTCATTTCTTTCATTTTTAATACTCTTATTTAGGATAAATTTTTAAGCTTATTATAATCTTTCATTTAACTCAACATATGAAAGTTCATTACTTCTCATTTATCATTTAACATCTATTCTTTATATTCTACATATTAGTACTCATTCAAGGCACTTTCTTATGAGTTAGGGCTTTACATATTAATCCTAAATTTTTGAAATTTTATAATTTTATCCAAACAGCTTTCTCTTTCCTCATTTTACCATATTTTCTTTCATTTTTACATTTTAGCAAATCATATTTAGTCATTTCCCATTCTTGCCATCATACCCTTCATATGCACCCTCTTAGTTATACATATATTATGTGTTATTCAAGTTTATATAGAACAACACCTTGCTTTGTTTTTTGGCTTAAATTAGACACTTATTTTGCACATAATTTAGGGTATTTTTACAAGCAAAATCCATAAATCAAGTTGCCCAAAACAGCAACTTTTCCATCATACTTTCCACGTTGGACGTCCATATCAATATGTGTCCCACAAACAGATTTTTATATTTTTATTTCTATCCCTTGGACATTTCCTTTTTGCTCCATATTTAGGGTATTTTACCCTCATAACTTCCCACATATCATGTTATTTATGTTATACATCAATTCCACGCTAAATAAGTAGAAATGGCCTCAAGTTGTCAACTCCATGTTTCATCCCTCTAAGGTCCATCAAATATGTTTGATTTTAACATATATTAAATATGGAAATATTTAACATAGTCCACACATATTATATGCTCAAAACAACAACTTTAATTGGGAATTTACAAAAATTTTAGCATGGTGCACTTAGGATAATCAATTCATATATAGCATCCTTGAAAGCTTGAATTAAATCTTTTCATTCATTTAGCATTTAGTAACCCTATTAAGGGCTTCATAAATCATCATTTAGGGTTCATAAGTGAATCAATTTATGACCCATGAATTGAGCTAGAAAACTTGAAAACCAATAAACCAAACTTGGATTAATACCTACTTGAACTTGTATGGTTTTGCTCCCACTTGTCAAGCTTGTCTTCTTCCTCTTTCTTCTCCTCTTTTTCTCCTCTTTTTTTCCCTTTTCCTCTCTTTTCCCCCTTGCTTGGGAATGCCCCTTGCTAAACTTAGTGTTTTTTTTTGTTATTTTCACACAATCTGTCCACATGAAGAACGTCAACTGCCCTCTCTCTCCTTTATATATATCTGCCCTTTTTCCTCTCTAATTTCCCCCTCATTTGAGATTTAAATAGTGTGCATAATTTTCCCTTTGAGCTGTCATATTTATCTCATGTTATTATCATTTTCATAGAATTTTTAAAACAACATTCTGCTCACTATGTTGTCCCCCATTATGTCCAGCTATGCCCTCCATTTTTGGCATTTTGTGGCTACATAAACTGCCCAAAATCCAGCCATTAAACACCCCTGATCTTGCTACCCCTTTTCCACACAATTTCTGGATTTTTGATTTTGCAAAAATGCCCCAAAATTCCACCTCATTTCCATGCATTAAACCCATTGACTTTCCATGAATGAAATGTCACTTTTTGATGACAAAAGTAAAAGAATTTTATCCTTACATGATTAAGCATTTTTCTATGGGATTTAGCTTAATCAAATCCAATCATATGATAAGCCATCTCATTTTAACCATTCATAAAAAAATTCATCTCGAAATAACCTTTCTAGTGTAAGTTATAGTCATTTGAAATTGTCCCTTGAATTTGGATGAAGTTAACTAATTATCACCCTAATTAAATCATGATTATCATAATCTATTCCATTCATAAGGTAGAGCATATCATCTTGTGCTTACCCTTCAAATTTCACGTCAATCCGCCTTATAGGCGTCAAGTTATGAATTTTCTAACAATAACCATATCAGTCCCATAATTATCATCATAATTATCATCAATTAAATCATAATATATGAAATAATTAATCATGTCATATTATCAATTTTGTACCTCATTTGGTCTCTTTATATACATTAACCCACATTGAGCTAAGGTAACTAATTTAATCACCTTACTAAATCAATAGTGTTAATCTCCATCATTCAATTGAATCATACAATTAACCAAAGTTAAATACGTAATTTATATGTATGGACCTCAATTGGTTTGGGTATCACAAAAAATGTTCTTGGATTTGACATACCATTCACTATACCCTTATGTGTCCCCAAATTGGCAATGAGTGAAAATATCGAAAGGGTCTCTGAAATTAATTGGTTATCCTTGTGAATCACCTTCTGCACTTACATGTACAACAATCCACACATAGTAAACTAGGGACAAGCAGATGGATCCGCTTCTAATAGACCTCAAAGTTATAAGAATATTAAGTGGTTCATATTCTGCTTGAGAATAAATTACAACAAGGGGAAGGACAACTATGAAATACTGATTGTAGCTATAGTCATTTACTGGAAGAGTGCATCAGTTGCTAAATTAGAGAAGCCTTTTTTTATTAGACCTAGAAATCAAAGCCTAGTATTTTTATCATCCATTTTTTTAATTTAACATCAAAATCTTTTGGCTTAGATGGTGCTTTAAACTTTTATAATCAACTTTAATGACAAACGTTTGCTCAATGAAATGGGCTCTTCATCTAGCACGACTAGGAGTACTGCCTTGAGCTCTTGCTTCTACACTAATTTGTCATATGCTTCAATAGAGAGATTTACTAAAATCCGTTGCTGAGTGTCCATCTTAGCTAAGCATAGCACTAACACTTCAAATATCTATGTCACACTTAACAATTAATGATTTGGTGAAGCTTGAGATTTGAGCATGGGTGGGTACTCATGTCACACTTTAGTTGCTGGAAAGCTTGTACTGCATTTAGAAAGTGGAGCCCAATGAATCCTTCTTCAGTAATAATGTGAGTAGGGTAATAGTGAGACCATAATTTTTGACAAGTTTATAATAGTATTGAGAAATTCCTAGAAAGCCATTCTATTACTTGCAAGGCTTAGGTGTAGGCCAATTTGCAACACAAGATTGCTTGTCTAGATCTATCTCCACTCCACAACTAGAAATAATGTGAATGAAGTACTATATTGTGCCTTACCAAGGTACACTTCTTCTTATTTGTATAAGGTTGATGTTATCGTGATATACTAAGAGCCAACTCCTCAGGATGTACTATAAATGAGAATATCATGAGAACGAAAGCACTAGCCTAAAGAGTGCAAATATTCTATTTATTAAGCTTTCAAATGCGGTAAAAGCATTTGATGCAAAGGCATAACAAGGTACGCATATCGACCTTGGTGAATTATAAATGTTGTTTTGGGTACATAATGCAAACTAAATATTTATGGTTAAGAGCATTATGATAATTTATTTAATTAAAATTAACCCAAATATATTAAAGCTAACACTATGTAGAAGATAGTATAGAATAATGGTAGTCGAATCGAATCCACATAGAGGCGATAAGGTTTTCAAATGTTTGAGATTAATGCACTTTATGAGAGAATAGAAAGAAGAGACAAAGAGAGAAAAGAGAGAAGCTAGAGAGCGAAGAAAGAGAGAGAAATGAGAAGAAATTAGAGAGAGAAGAAGGGAAAGGGAGAGAGATAAGAGAGAAAGAAGAGGGAGAAAGAGATGAGAAAGAAAGAAATTAGAGAAAATAGAGAGAAAAGAGAAGAGGTAGCAAGAAGAGATAATAGAGGGAAGGTAGAGAGAAGGAAGAGAGAATGGAAGAGAGAAATTAGAGACAGAAGGAAGAAGGGAAGAGAGAACAGAGAAAAAGAAGAAAAGAGAGGAGAGGAGAGGAGAGAGGAGGAGAAGGGAGGATAGAGAGAGAGAGAGAGAGAGAGAGAGAATTAAAGAGGAGAGGGAGGAAAGAAAGAGAAAAGAGGTAGCAAGAGGAGGAAAGAAATTAAAGAGAGAGAAGAAAGAGAAAAGGGAAGAGAGAGAAATAGAGGAGTTAGAAATAAAAAAGAGAAGCTAAAAAGAGAAAGAAATTACAATTAATTAATAACTTAATTAAATTTACTCTAAGAAAGCAATTAAAAATTATAGAACTTAAACGATAAAAGCAAAAAAAGAAACTATATTAAATTTAATCTAAAAATTATAAAACGTTAAATAAAACAGTAAATCTAATCTAAAAATTAAAACTATAAATCTAAAATAAAAAATTACAAAACATTAAAATAAAATTTATGTCATCCAAAGCGAAGAGCGAATCTCGCTTATAAGCCTTTATTGCTTGTCCCATTTGACGGGTAAGTCCCACCAAGTGAGGGAGAGAGTCGTATTTTCCACTTAGCTAAAGGGCCCTCATTTTATATGTGTCCCTTGGTTGGTAAGCATTCTCATCTAACGATGTGGGATTCCAATTTCTCTACCCTTTTATTCTTCTTTTCCTTTGCACTGTTTTTAAGACATTGCTTCTTTGTCATTTGCCTTTGGTTGATTAGGAGAAGAGCTGCTGCTACGAATTAGTGCTTGTTGACCAGCTTTGCTATGTAGATTGATGGTTGCTTGAAGTTGAAATTAAATTGGGACATGTGGTAGTTGCCAGAGCTAGTGGGATTGAAAGATTGCCGCCTAATGTTAATGGCGATACCTTGGCTGTAGTGGAGAAATTTCCATGGCCGATATTGGGGCTTCTTGGCTGCAGTTCTGTTGCTTAGATATGGGAGTTGTTGATGGGTTTTGGATCAATGCTTGGATTAAAAAAATGAAAGATACAAGGGCTACTTCAATTTACGGTAGATGGTGGAATTTTCTAGTTGGTGATTAAGAGCTGATTGGCGGGACTGTGTGCACGATAGTTACATTGCTGTTTTTGCTGAAGCAAGGCCAGTGATGAATCTCGTGGCTAGCTTTTGGGATTGCCGCTTGGCGGAATAAATTGAAAATGCAAGGACGGTGATTTATTTTGCTGATTTTTCTTAATTTGCAGGGAATTAGGAAGATGGTGGCCACATAAATAGATTTTAGGTAGTTGAAGTTAAGTTGTAATCAAGCTTTTGATCATGATTAGTAACATCTCTCCACCATTTTAGAATTATTTAGAGCATGGAAATTGGTTTACATTGATTTAGATTTCGACCTTGTATGGATTGAGAAGTGGTGTAGTTATTGGGATTGATTTGTTGTGAATGGATACAACTTGTTGTGCAACAGATATTTATAAGGTTTGATTTATCCATCCTTAATGGGGTCAATGCAATAGCTTTGAAATTGGTATATCTTATCACATCAGATGGAATCGATGTACATTTTTAAAGTTTTTTCTTATGGCTCACATTGATGTTTTGTGGCCATTGTATGTGAGTATAAAATTGATTTTTTCTTTGAGTGTTATTGAATTTGTTTAGTGGCAAGTTTAGTCTAGAGATTGCCATTTCTAATTGCCTGCAAAGCTTGTTGCTAAATGTCAACATTGGATTGTGAGTTTGGCTTCTTCAATCATGTGTTTTGTTACTGATTTTATTTTTGTTTGAATTTATGCTTTTTTTAGTTTGATAAGGAGCATGTTTGAGGCTAAAATTGTTTGATTGTTAGGTCAACATGTAAGAGCAGCTAATTAAGTGTTCAACTTGCCTAAGTTGACATGGGTTCCAATTGATTTAATGAGTATCATTTGAACATGACCATAAAAAGTTTGTGTATAGATCCTAAGGATCCCACATGAGCTAATGTAACGTTTCGCTTCTTTTGTTAGGTTTAGAAGCATTCTTAATCAAATTCTTTAGCTACCTTCCCTAACAACCGAAATGTTCTAATTCATCAACTTTTATGAGTTGGCTCCTGAAGAATGAAGCAAGGGCAAAAAAATTCGAATGAGGAAGAATGAAGCAAGGGCACCATAACTTGAATGAGGAAGGAGTTGTTGTGTTTGCTTCAGAAAGAAAAACAGGCTGTACTTATTTGAATGATTTGGTTATTGTAATTGTCATTGTATCAAACTAAGGATTGATGTATGAATCGTGATTGTTTATTTCAAATTTCATGGCATTTGTTTGGATAAAATGAAAAGTATTTTTTGTATTGATGACATTGAATGACATTGATGTAAAAGTAACTTTTGTATAAAGCATTAGTTGAAATGTAAAAGTAGTTTTTGTATATGTAAAGTTGGAATTGACATGAAGCCCTTGAAGCATTTGTTTGGATGAATTGAAAGCCTATGGAAATGTAGAGTTTTTCAAGCACCATAAAGATGTCTTGGGAAAAATAAAGGTAGTTTTTGTATGGATAAAGCGATAGTTGATAACAAATGAAATAAGTTTTTGTATTATGAAGCAGACATTGAAATGAAAGCCTATGGAAAAACGAAATCAATTTTTGTATAGCAGTTTTCGGAAAGAAGCCTAACAGCATTTGTTTGGTCGATGGAATGCTTAACATAAGCATCTAAACCTGATATAAAATTCTTATTGAGGTAGAATAAAATACTTTATATCCTTCATGAAATCATCACCTAATCCATCTCCAAAATGCAAGACTGAAGACTATGAAAAATAAAACAAGAAGATGTGTGTGTTGAGACGAGTTATTTGCACTTGAATGCTTTGTTAAATAAAATTCTACGAGAGAGGCTAATCACTAATTATCAATTGTAAGTTGTAAATAGTGTTGAGATGAGTCATTGGCGTATGAATGCTTGGAAAAATTTATTGCATAGAATAGAGTAAATGTCATGAACTTGGATGAGACAATAAAAACAAAGTAACTTGTATTCACAGTCATAGTCTTAAGAGTCACAATAATACAAAATACATAAAGCAAATACTAGTATACTCACACCTATAACAAATAACTACTACCTAGTCAACATGGTTACACAATGCAATTTTAAATATCAACATACTATATCCAAGTCATAGTGCTAAATAAACACAAGTAGCAAGTACAAAGCCACAAAAAGTGATGAACATGACTTCGATTCTCTTCATTTTGCTAATCATCTCCATGTATCTCTTCCCTATCTCTTCTTTCATCTCTAAATTCTTCATCTTTGCTATTTCTTTTAGTTGATGTATTTCTGCATTATGAAGGTCCTTCAACTCATCCATTATTCATATCAAGTCCCCCATATCCAACATTACTTGCTCATGATTGAAACTTAAAATTTGGGTTTAGGATTGCAATTCTTGTTGATTACTAAGAGCTGCAACAGTCTCATTTGAAGAGGATCTATCATCCACCCATCTGAAAAACTTACATGCAATGGTTGGATCTTACCAAAAAGTGAAGAATGAAGTTATATCAACCAAAATGTAAAACTCATGTACATAGAGATATAAGAAATCTTTTCAAACATACGCAAATTGTGGACATTGCAGAAAATGATGATTAGGATTTTGTTTAGTGTGTGATGTTAATACTACAGCTGGTAACCCACACGAACAAGAAATCCTCACCCATTAGAACTACTTTGTGCCGTTGAGCTTGCCATCTCACTTATGTCCGCCTATACTAGAAAAGATATAGAAAATGCATACTAATAGTGGAAAAAAGCATATAAGGAAAATTATGATATAAATTGAATAGATTAGACACATTACTAAAAGAATTATATTCTGACCTTGTCCTCGGCCCCGAAATCTAGAAGTAGCAACATCACCAATCAAACTCGACACATTAGTGGAACTTAGAAATTTGGAAGCAGGGCAATTACATTTATCATGGCCCCCAACAAATTGATTACACCCATCCGAACTCCTCTATCATAGCTTGCCGACTAGCTTCAAAGTCTGCTTTGCTACTTGTGCTAAATAAGTAGTGATTCCATTTTGCCTTGAATGTGGGATGTTGATGAATGATATGTGATAATTTTTTTGATAATTTCTTATGTATATGCCACAAGCATAGATATGGTTAGTATTTGGAAATATTGCTTTACTGCTGCTTCGGTTACTGCATCTTGATATGTGATGATAGTTGTAGGATGAACCCCACCCATTGCATCTAACCAAGTTTGGAATAAAACACCAAATGGATTTGGACACGTCTGCATGTGGTAGTTGACACCCACAAAAGTCCCAAATGGCATATTATACTCATTTATCTTGTAGGTGGCGCCAAAGCATAACACATCACCAAAAATCAGGTAATCTTCTTTTGCCTTTTATTTGCCCAAAAACATGATGTTAGTCTCATATCATCATCGATTTGGATCTCGTATAAGAATTAACAATCTTCATGAGTTTTCAGTTGAAACATGCATAGTATTGTATTTGCATCACTACCATACATGGACTATTGCTTTCTCCTCAATGCATTTCATGCATCCCTTTTTGAATATTGTAAATGAGCGGAGCCTCCTGCCATATTTCCCATGAAGTCAATAAACATGGCCACCCTAATTCCCGACTCCTTCATAGATGCAATGATACTTATGTCATTTGTTGTCAGATTCTTGTGCGATTGCATGCGTGCCTTTGTAAGAGTACAAAGACCATGATTATGAGTTTATATGAATTGAGATACATAATATATATTCTTTTTCACATTCAAATTCACATATAATTTAGCAGGACATGAGCAACGAGTGATAAAAGTGGTCTTTTATTTCTTTCTTCCTTCTCTTTTATATTTCCACCCTTCCAACTAGCTTTATAGCACTTTAAAACACACCTTACAAATACCTTAGATTTTAACTCATGTGTGCTGTCTTTTCTAATGCTAAACTCACAGTGACATGCATAAGTGTTGTAGAATTGAAAGGCCTCTTCTAATGACCCAAACTCCATACTAAGTCGTGGCTTCATTTCAACTAGAGCATTAGGCATGAATAATCCATTTACATTTTGCACTTGCACACCAGTAGAGTTCACATTTCTGTTAGATACTGACTCTCCATCTGACTCATCAACCAAAACACTTTATTGGGTAACTGCAACCTCCTTAGGTGTTTGATTCATAGTAACACCCTCAATAAATTCATACAATCCCTCATAGATTGGATCGGATTGCATTGGATTCGGTATCACAATTTGGTTATTTGAATTTGAACCCATGTGTTCTTTCATATTGAAGAAAGAATAATCATCTAGCAATTGACACTAAATTAAAAAATATCTCTAATTGTATATTCAATTTAGAATAATTATAAACAAAATGACATCCAAGCAATAGCTACTAATTCTAAAATAGAATAAGATCAATTTAAACAATATTTTGGATTCCTAATCTAATTCGGGCATGAAACTACCTTCACAGCTGAAGCTGCTCCTTAGTATTACTATAAGTAAATCAGTTACTTTTAAGCTTAGCTAGTCATAACTAAGGAGATTAATTCCAAAATGCAATAACATAGATATCATATTCAGCATCTCAAACAAATAAATTAACTAATTTATATCGATCATAGCAAGCCTTTAATCGAAATAATTTCAGTACTTCAGTTAAAATAAGTACTTCAGTTAAAGTAAGTACAATTTGAATTATTATCTAATAAAGACAACAATTAAGCATTAACAATGTTGCATTTTTACACATAAGCAAGCTGAAAATTTTCATCTTTTGAACAAAATTAATGATATTAATAAGGCTAATTATTTTACACATAATCCAACCTCAAAAGATAAACCCAAAAAATGACTCGAACAATGACCTAAATTGATTAGAGATTTCATATATGTAAACTGATCTTTTCTCAAAAATGAAACTGCTCAATAGAAAACCCCAAAAAATGACTCAAACAATGGAAGAAATTGCTTACAGATTTCGTGTCTTCTCCTAAACCTTAGAACAAAACATTTAAAAATTTCACAAATTTCTCAAACAAATTGTATTATAGTCCTTTCCTATACATTGCAAAAAATGTAATTTTCACTGCAAAATCAAAAAACCCAAAAAAACTCACCTTCTTCTATGATCCAAATTTGGGGCTATAGAAATTAGATCCATAAGTGGGCCTTTAGGAATCGGGTCTTCAAGTACCTACATGAAATATCCTTCAAAATCAGCAATTTGGGGCTTTAGGCATCAAGTACTTTCACGAAATAGGATTCATAAATCGGGCCTTGAAGAGCTAGGGTTTCTGAAATCCAAAAATGAAATGAGGTCTTCATGAAGGGGAAAAGATGAGAGGGGAGATAACTCACTGGAAGTGTTGATGATCGTTGAGCACGACGCCATTTATGCTAGATAGAATTTCTCCATGAGGAAGCTAGTTGCGGTCATAGTTGCTGTCAAAATAAGAGAAGGGAAAGGCTGTTGTTTATGAACGTCTTTTGTTTTTGCATAGAAAGCCCATGCCATAAGTTTTCATTTTTTTGCAAAATCACCAAACGTCACTGGATTACACTGTAAAATTTTTGACGGGTCAAGTACCCAAGCAGCCACTTTGTTAATGGGTTGACAATGATCTGACAGATGACTTGAAAGCTTTGGTAGGAAGAGGGAGAGGATGTTTTTGATGAAGGATAAATGGAAATAAGGGAGTAATGAGAAAATAGAATTAGGACAATGCGGAAAGATAAAAATTAGGTGGCAAAAAGAAGACTTAATGAGGAAAAATAACTAAGAAATTTACATTTATATATAAAATTTTAACGGGTTAAATGAGTTAAATAAGTTACTAAACGGGTTGACGAGTTACAAAATCTCAACACTAATCCATTCGTTTAATTAAATGGTTGAACGGATTGGTCGATTATAACTCATTTATTCAAAAATCCTAACCCAATTCATTTATAAATGAGTTGGATGTGCGGGTTGACCATAACCATTAACACCCCTACTAAGCTCCCATAATTTTATCAAGAAGCTCCTTAATTAAGTGAATGACCCATCTTTTTTCTTGACTAATAGCAATAGCGCAGAGAAGGGGCTCATGTTATATTAAATCCATCCTTTCTGCAACATCTCTTGTATCATTTTGATTTTTTACTTCTAACAACCGAGATGTTTGTATGGGAGAGGAGACACTGGAAGTGGCAATAATTCTATTAACTTCCCTCAAGGGTGGAAGTCCTTAGAACTTAACAGATATATCCCGAAAACATTAGAAAAGTTACTCCAATGCCTCATCCTCCATTCTAGCACCCCTACTAACCCTAGTGAACCACTTTTCTTATGTGACATGAATAATTAATGCTTGCTTATATTGAGTTTCTTTAGTTGTTCACTAGTTGCTTAGTTAAGTTCTCCAGGTCTCAACCTTATGAATGTATTCTGAGTTCCCTTGCACAAAACCTGCATAGTTATGTTCACCTAATCACAGGTGACTTTCCCTAATAAACAAATCCAAGCTACTCAATTTCGCAACAAGACAAAACCCTTGTACACAACCCTTGCCTAAGCAGTTGATGATCATTTGTCATAGTGACTTCAAATTGGGAGGTAGGCTAGATCGTTAATCCAAGATTTTGCACCAAACATTAATAGATGAATTTATGAGTGACCTCCCTGCCAACCAACATAAGCGGATCCCTCCAGTTGCCTCCTTCTCTTTCTCACTATCCAATCTCCTCCACTTAGATACACACACTCATTTATTAATGCATAGATGGCCTCTCATGAACCATTCATCACAGGTGTCGTAATGACCTCTATTCCTCCAATCCTACATTTTCTTGAAGGTCATCTTCTTCATGGGGGGTCATAGTTTTCTTTCACTTTCTCTAGTTGTTTGTTGGCTTCAACTCCCTATAGTTCTGGTGAACATGATCTGTGGATTCTTAGGCTTATTGGACTTACTATTCACCCACTCCACCTACTTCATTGCTTCAACTAAGGTGGTAGGTTTCAAAAGGGGAACCTTGATAGCCAATTCATCATTTAACTTAGTGGTAAAAGACCCAATTAATGTTTCCTTTGACCATGTTGCTGTACAATTCGACAAAAGCTTAGACTCCTTCAAGCAGTCATCGAGTTTTCCTTTCAAATATATCTTGGAGATTGCCTCATTCATAAAAAATTAATTTTCCTCCCCAAACTGAATCTTGATGCTATAGGAAAATTGATCCCAAGAAGACACTATAATTTCTCTTTGACTAGTAAAACCATTTAATGGCCTCTCCCTCTGTGTGCAACAACCTAACAGCTGATTTTTACTTTTGATTCATTAGGTTCTTCCATTAGATCAAAGTACATATGCGCTCTTAGAATCCAAGAGCTAAGATCATCGCTTGAGAACATCAGAAATTCTTATCGTCCTTGTTGAAATGTGTGATTAGGTTCATGTGAATCTTTCACTAGGGCTTCATGGGCAAACCAATTCTAGTGGTGCAAATTAGTATGACGTCTACTCTCCTTAGTAACAACAACCCAATCTCCCCCTCTCCTCTCCTTATGGGGCTACTTATAATGCAGGCCCAAGTCCACCTATTTAGCCATGGTGGTCACACATGCAAGTACCCTATACATATAGATGATCTTGGTCATCCCCTACTAAACCCTATCATTCCCCTCCCCCCCTTAAAATTCACCTTATACATAAGGTGGATCTTAAATATTATCATTAATAATGGGAGGGACAAGAAGCTCTTAGCTAGACACGTTGATAGCTTAAACGTACTCTAGCCAAGCAAATTGATTGACAAATTACTCGAGGTGCTACAATTACATGGACTCATGTAGAACTTCCCCAATTTTAAGATGGACCGGCATACATCCAACTAGAGTGGACCTGACACACCTTGGACCCACCTTGGAAACTCCACCTTGCAGCTCTTGGATTGGATAGTCCTGCAAATGACCTTTCCTACTATGGTTTTTCATCAAATAATTGCAGCACTCCTCAATAATACATAACCATGGGTATTGATGATTAACCTCTAGGGTTCCAAACCTAGCAGGCCAACCGACATGACCCCATTGTTAATGAACCATCTCTTGGATCATAACTCCACTGTTATCCCTATAGATGGCCCTTGCAAAGGGAAATCCACCTAGGTCCCATACCCTCACCACAGCGAATCCCCTCTTGAACCCAGTATTATTCACATGCAACCATGGCGGGACCGACTCTCCATTGAAAATGCCTATTCTCAAAAGCTTTACTGGTCACTGAAGTCATAGCCTACTGATATGGATTTTTTGCAAGTGCACAGGCCATACCTGTAGTACAAAAATATCATTTTCTTGAGGATTTGCTCTAGTTTTGGTTTCAAAGGGATTATTTAATCACTTTAGAATATTATCTCACAAATTTGGAAAATTAAATAAAAAGATTAATTTAACTAATGAAAAATAAAAAAATAAAATTAATAAGAACATAATTAGATAAAATAAAAGAGAAAGAAACTTGAGATAGAGGACTAGGATTATGATTTCCTTCCATGCATCACAAAATTTATGATTATCCATTAATTTATTTTATAATCTAGGTTATTAGTCTAGAGCACTAAAATAGTTATATGTAATTATCAAATTGTATATAACCATAACTTTCTAATTCTAATTCCCTACATGTTTGTGAGAATCAATGCAGTAGTGTACATGAGCTCTAACAATAGTTGCACAAAGCTGAAAGGTATATTTCTATGTGGTTAGCATTAGGGTGCAACTCGGGTCGGGTTGTATTGGGTTCATGTGAACCCAAATTCTAAGTCTACGGGGTTTATATAAACCCAACCCAAACTTAAATATTAGAATCGAGGTTTGGGTTGGGTTCAGACTGTGTTGGCATTGGTTTGGAGTTGAAATTTGGGTTCCTTTCGAACTAATAGAAGTCGAAAATTATTGACAAAGATAACGAATTTCTTGAATAAGGAAGATATGGAAAGTTAAGGGAAAGATAGACATCTCCGATATATAAGATAATATGTATATTTTCAAGTTGAAGAAGAAGGAGGAGATGGATTAGTGATGTAGGGATGACCATTGTTGTTCGATCGAAACCTGGTGATGCTTGTTGAATTGCAGGAGGCCATTGATCCAAAAGATGTGGAGCTATACAGAACACCAATGAGGATGCAGATTATGGAGATACTGTACCTGGTGGACAAAGAGGCATTAAGCATGTTACTGGAGAAGTCTTTTGAAAGATATTATGAAATAGCAGTGACGGTAGAAATCCTAAGAATTAGGGTGGATGTAGATGCTAGAAGCCCATTAAGGAGATGAACCTTTATTCAAGGAGAATTGAGCCGGAAAAGATGGATAAAATTTGAATATGAAAGATTTGACAAAATGGGGCATCTACACAAGGATTGTAAGGAAAGGGAAGGAAGAGAAGTAGACGTTTCTAAAGAAGATCTTCCATATGGAAATTAACTAAGGCCAGGATTCAAAACAAATGGGGCAAAGGATAAGAATAGGAAAGAGGAAAAGGTTGAACCTATAGCATATCTGGGTAAAAATGGTAACGATGAAGTTCAAAGGGGGTTAGCCAAAGGAATAGAGGGGAGGGTGCAAGGAAGATAAGAAGACGGTCATGAAGGTTATGAAGGAATGAGAGAGGAAACACAGAAGAACCAGAGAAGGGATCTAGCAAACATAAATGGAAACCAGAGGAGAAGAAATGGGGATGCTGGGAGTGTAAACCAAAATGGCAAGGGAGATAAGAGCGTGGCAGGGAAAGGGAGAGAAAAGAAAAATAACCCAATAAGGGAGGTAAGGAATGGGAAAGAAGGGAGTAAGAAGATGAGAATAGAGATAAAGGAGCTAGAGGGTGAGATGTAGAAAGAGTGACAGGAAAAATGGGATGATTCAGAAAGGTTAAGGGAGGATAAGAATCTGATGGTTAGGAAAGGGGTAGATAAACTATGGGATAATGTCAAGAGAGGTGAGAAGGAAAGTGGGGGACTAACAAAAGGGATGAGATATAAGGGACAGGAGGAGAAGGAATCTAGTGAGGTGATGGAAAAAAGGGACTTGTGGTGAGGGACACTGCAGATATCTTAAGGAACAGATCACCAAGCAGGATGGAGTAAGAACTAGATAAAAAGTGAGAGAACAGAAGGAAAGGTGCTAAAATTATGAACAAAGGGGTGGAGGAACTAGTAAGGGAAAGAAAGAGGCTAACAGATGGGAAGGAGATGGTTCTTGAAGAGAAACAACAAGAGAGGGCTAAAAGAAGGAAACAATCAAGTCTGGAGGAAGGTAAAGGATCAGTGAAGGCTAAGATCAAGACTCAACCCCATCAGGGGTAAAATGACACTAATGGCTTGGAATTTCTATGGGCTTAGGAACCCATGGTCAATCCAAATCCTTCTTGATGTAATCAAGAAAAAGTCACTTTTTAATCTTTCTATCTAAGATAAAAAGAAAGATAAGAAAGATGGATAGTATAAAGAGAAAGTTGAGAAAGGAAGGTTGCTTCATAGTGAACAGTGATGGAAGGAGAGGTTGCTTAGCTCTTCTATGGGTAAAGGAATGGTAGATTGATGTCAAATCCTACTCAACACACCACATAGATGCTGAGGTTGTTATGGAAAATAGCAAAGTGCGGAGATTAGCGGTTTTTACAGTCATCTAAAGGCAAGTAAGAGGGGAGAGTCTTGGAGTTTGGTGAAAAGATTGAAGAATATGTTTAATCATCCCTGGATTATAATGAGTGACTTTAATGAAATCACAAGCATCTTAGAACTCATTAGCAGGAATAGAAGATTACAAAGTCAAATGTGGCAATTTAGGGAGACCATAGATTTATGAGAGTTGCACGATATGAGGTTTCTGGGTTCTCAGACTACATGGAGGATCAATAGATTAGGTTGGGAAAGGGTGGAGGCAGGCCTAAATAGATGCTTGGTAAGTCTAGATTGGATAACAAAATTTGGTTTTGCACAAGTCCATCATTGGCATGTAGCAACATCAGATCATTGTGAACTATTATTATGGCTTGGTACTAGAATAGGATTAAAAAAACAGAGGAGACAATTTCGATATGAGCTGCTTTGGGCAAAATATCAAGAGGAAAATAATGTAATATAGAGAGTATGGCATTTTGGAAGAGTCACAAAAAACCTGCAGAAATGCAGCCACAAACTAATGAAATGGAACTCCAGGTGCAAGGATAACGTCCAGAAAAGGATTCAAAAGGATCAACTAACACTCTAGGAATTGAGAGTAAGTGTAGTATTAGATGTAAGGGACCAAGAAATCAGAAACTAAGAATCCATTATAAATGGATTACTTAAGGACGAAGAGATGATGTGGAGACAAAGATCATTCATCGTTGCAATAAGGTAGCAAAAATACAAATTTCTTTCACAAAAGGGCTTTGGAGAGGAGAAGGAAGAATTATATCAGTGTTTTGATAGATGAAAGGGGTAGAACGCTATTGGGCAGGTGGAGAAGGAATGAACAACATGAAAATATTTTTAGAATTTATTTAGCAACTCTAGCGCAACAAATTTTAGTAGAGTTCCCAACCTAATCAGTAGCAGAATATCCCATCAGGAGAATGCTCTTCTTATAAGACAAGTGATAAAGGAGAAGGTGTGGAATGTAGTTAAAGATATGAACCCTTTAAAAGCACCAAGGCCTAATGGGATGTCTACTAAATTTTACTAAAAAATTATCCCTACATAGGGGAGGAAGTGTATAATGCATGTAAAGAATGGATGTCCATGGAATCTTAAGAAGATCAAAGAAGAAACCTATAAGAGATTAATGATACAAAATTGTACTAATTCCAAAGAAGAAGGGTGCCACAAAAATTACAAACTTTAGATCAATCAACCTTTGCAATGTTATTTATAAAATTATATCAAAAGTTCTAATAAACATGTTAAAAGGATGTCTTAGAAAATTGATATCAGAGGAACAAAACACTTTTGTTCTGGGGCATTTAATTACAAATAATATGTTGATGGCATTCAAGGCTGTGCATGTTCTAAAAAGTAGGAGAACAGGAAAAAATGAGGCCTATGATAGAGTGGAATGACAATTGATAGTAGAAATAATGAGGAACATGGGCTTTAATGAGACATGGATCCAATGGATATCGAGTTGCCTACCATCGATGTCATACAAGGTAAATGTTAACAGAACTTATTTTGATACTGTTATTCTGCAAAAAGGTCTTTGTCAGGAAGACCCACTATCTCTCTATTTATTTCTCTTCTGTGTTGAGGGTCTCTCTTCTTTACTAAAAAAGGTACACAACAACAATCAATTGCATGAGGTAAAGATTAGGAGATACGGTCCAAAACTAACACATTTGTTTTTTTGCAAACGATGGATTACTAATCTCCAAGGAAAAACTAGATGATGTATTGCTATTCTCTTAGGTAAAACTAGATGATGTATTGCTATTCTCCTAGGCAAAACTGGAAGTAGTGGAAGTAACTCAAGAGATTTTAAGTCTGTATGAAGAACTATTTGGACAAAAAGTGAATATGGAGAAAATCATTACCTTTTTCAGTAGAAACACAAGAGAGGAGGCAAGAAGAGCCATTGAGAGGGTAGTAGGAATTGAAAGGATCCAAATGTTTATATATTTGGGATTGCAGGTGTGGGTGGGGAGGAAAAAGACAGAAACATTTCAAAGCTTGAAAGAAACAAATCTGGAAAAGGGTACAAGGTTAGCAATGGAAGCTAATCTCATGTCGAGGTAAGGAAATTCTTATAAAAGTCGTTGCTCAGTCTATACCAACCTATCACATGAGCATATTTCTACTGCCACATAAGTAATTATTGGTGGGAGGACAACAAATGGCAAAGAAAGATTAGTAGGGTGAGTGAGTAGTAGATGTGTAAATAGAAAGAAGAGGGGAGATGAGATTTAGAGAGGTGACAGCTTTAAACAAGGCATTGGTGGCAAAGTAAAATGGATGATTATGACTAATATTGAATCTCTATTTCACAGGGTCTTGAAGTCAAGGTACTTCCCAAATGAAGATATCTAGAGTAGCAAACGGGTAAGGAATATCCTACATCTAGATAAGTATTCGGAAAACTCTCCCTTTAATCTTTTTATGGTAACTCTCCCTCTAATTAAACTTAGTAGTAGATGGAGAATTGGGGACGACAAGAGGGTGAAGTTCTTCTGTGACAAATGGACCAATAAAGAATTGATCATGGCTAGACCAATGCTTGAAGATGTGAGGTGGGATGCTAGAGGGGAGGACTTTATAGATTAAACTCAAATGATTTGGAATGAGATAGCAATAAGAAGGGTGGTGGGAGTTGCTAGATGGAGTGAAATCAAATACATTCCATTATCAAGGAGGAGGGAATGTGACAAGTTGTTTTGGGAAAAGGAAGCAAACCACAGATTTTGTATCAAATCTACATATAAGATATCATATTCGAGCCTTTGAGGAAATGGTGAGAGAAATGTAAACAACATGTAGAGGAAGAACCTAGAAATATGGAAGGGAATTTGGAAATTCAACATCCCAAGGAAGGTAAGTATTTTTGGTTGGAGACTCTTCTCTGATTCGTTACCAGTAAGAATAAACTTACAGAGGAGAGTTCCAACAAAAGGTACATGTCTACTATCTAAGCAAGCAAATTAGATGGAGGACAACCAACATTTATTTTAGAGATGTGGAAAGGTAAAGAATTGCTTCAACAATGAGAAATTGGGTAATATATAGGGGAGAGACTTCAATTGCTTTAATGGGCTGTTTAATGTCCTATCAATAGAGAAGAACAACTACCCATTATTCCTATTCATTACTATTTGTTAGCGAATATGATACTTAAGGAATAAGGAGTGGGCAGAAGATGGACGTGCAGTTTGATAAGCTGATCATATGGTGTGTGAACTACATTCATGATTACCACTTTGCTATTATAGCAACCAGATATGCTATTTATGAAGAAACAAGGTCGGCAAAAATGGGTAAATCCAAAAGAGGGCTAAGTAAAAATGAATGCAGCTACTAGTCTGTGTGCAGAAACAAAGAAAGTTGGATTTGAAGTGGTGGTGTGTACTAGAGAGGCCTCATTCTTGACAGCGAGATGTTCGTCAGAGGATGTTGAGGCAAATCTAGTGAAAATGGAGCTTAAGGTTGTTTTTCTTGGAACAAGATGGCTAAGTCTAGGTATAGAAAGGTGGAAATTGAAAGTGACTCGTTGACAGTCATTGCGTGGCTACGAGGCGATGAGAAAATTGGATCTCAACTAGGTTACTAGGTTGAGGAGATACGGGATTGAAGGACTTTTGAAAAATTTTGTTTTCTTCATGCTATGAGAACTAGTAACCAATGTGCACACATGTGGGCAAAATTTGCGGTATTAGAAGGAATTGATTCAATGTAGTGGAGAGAAAGCCCAGAGTATATGAAGGAAACACTATGTATAGATTCTTTGAATTTGGCTGTCTAATGTTAGGGGGGTGGGGGGGGTACCCATGACATTCATCCAGTTACTTTTTGCTGTGCTGATGAATGCGGTTGGTACCTTCAAAAGTATACAAAAATTATATCAAAAAAATGAAAGTGACATCCCGATTCATGATGTCGCTCCCTCTATTAACCACAAAAATTCCAAAATTGTGGTGGATCGGTGAGGTCTCTGGTACCTTTATTGTGAACTGAACTGGGAACGCATGCATTTCATTTCAATCAATGATAGATACATCCTTAAAAACTTGGATCGCAATGGCTTGTTGGCTGAAATAAGAACATTCCCTATTCTAGCTCCTAAACAACAAAACTAACAACAATTTAATCTCTTCCTTTCCTCTCCTTTCTGGACTATTTATAATGTAGGCATAAGCCCACCTACTTATCCATGGTAACCACACATGCAAGCACTCACACATATAACTCGTCTTAGCCATCCAACTAATCGACTCTACCTAGGGGTGAAACTTGGGCCAGGTTGAGCCCAAACCTGACCTGTCAAACTTGATTTCCAACAATGTTAGACTTGATTTTTCACAACCCAAACCTGAGGAACCCAATTCGTAAATACGATAAAGTTAGGAGTTGAGTGAACCCAAACTCAATGAACTCGGGTCCAATTTCTCATTTTACATTTATTATAAAATATATTATATACATAATATCTAAATAATATTTCTTTATATTTTGTGTATTTTATATTATTTATATTTCTATTTGAATACATGTTTGGCATATTGTAATTATGTTATGAATAAATTATATTATTTTCATTTATATTTATCTTTTATTTCTATCATTTACTTTTATATCTATTACTTTTCTTCTTTTATCTTTTTTATATTAAATTTTCTTCTAGAAATATTCTTTATATTGCTATATGTTTTTTAAAAATTGTAGTTTGACTATATATTATTATTTTTACTTACACAATTTGTTAGTATTATATATTTATATAAAATTCTAAACTTCTCACTCTTAAATAAAATGTAAATGCATCAACCTAAATTTTAACTAAAAACTCAACCCAGGCCCAATTTTCAAAAATATGACTATGGTTTAGATTTTATAAATAGAGTTAGGGTTAGGATTAATATTTTATAAATAGGGTTAGGGTTGAGATGAACCTAAGTTGCACCCCTAACTCTCGTTCACCTCTATTTCAGATGTCCACTTACGCACATAGCCTAATAATCTCACTAGTCATAGCTGCCTAGGGGTGTAAATATATTTCCGAACAACCCAACTCGATTTATAATAGGGTTGGGTTAAGCATTTTGGAAAAAACAAGTTATATAACCAAAATTGAACTGCTTGATTTCAAAAATGGGTTAATTTGGGTTAAATGATTATAATCTGACTCAATCCAATGTCGTATATTACTATAAAAATATAATAAATTATTAAAAACTAGTCATACGTTAGCGCATAATATATAGAATTAACTAGACATTATTGTTTTTAAATAAGATTATTTAGCAATTATTTTATTATATAAATAATAAATTGGAAAGCATTCCTATAAAAAGGATTAATTTTTATTATTTCATATAAATTTGTATTTTAAAATACATTTAATTAAGCAAAATATATTTAAAAGGGGTGATTCCATGAGTCCGGCCGTGAGACTCCTCATAATTATTTTTTGATTTTTATAAACATGTAAAGTTAGTTGTGCTTAATCTATAAATCAAGTTTTATTAATTTTTGATTTGTTTAAGTATTTTACTTTTAAACACAGTGACATTTTTCGTACTTTTCATAGCACGGCTAGACACAAAAGGGGTTCTGCATGGGATCAGCCATCTATATTTAAATATTATATATTTATTAAAATTTATTCAAGTGCATTCGGATTGCACAAAAATTATGGTGCAGTTCATGCACTGTGGGGCCCACTTGATCATGAATAAAAAAAACTACTTCACCTATTATATTTAGAATTATTGACTTTATTAGCATACTAATTTTCATCCAAATTCAACATGTGCATGTACCCCATCTTTAACTGGTGCAAAATTAATATAATAAAATAGTTTAATATAAATATCACATTTAAAGTGATATTTTCAATATCTAAACCGTCTAAAGCATGATGTTTATATGGATAAATGATTGAATAAAGTATTATTACATTTTAATATATATGGGGCCCATTTTGCAGCAGACTGTGCCATAATTATGGTGTAATCTGTCTGCACATGATGGGTTCTCATATTTATTAACCCTATTTTTAACTTAAACCAAACTGATTTCTATAGGGTTAAAATAAGGTTGAATTAAGATGTGAAAAATAAGGTTAAAAATAAAGTTGGGTTGAGACTTTACAAGGTGGATTAGGATTGTGTTTATCCCAACCCTACTCAACCCGACCCAATTTGGACCCCTAGTAACCTACCTAGGAGCCAACTCCCCTACTCATGAGTCGTTTCATCATATCTTACATCACATTCACTTGGCATTATATAGTTACTTCAATAACATGGTTAAGCAAAAGCATTCTTCTAGGACTTCTCGATTAATTGCTTTTGCAGCTAAGCTATGAAAAATTAGGGTGAAAGTCAAAGCAGGTGGAGGTAAGTTAGGATGTGCTCAACTCTAGCCTTATTTTTTAAAAATCTTGTCTAATCCTAATTTTTATATTAGGTCGTGATAAGGTTGGTCTGACCCGTATTTTTCTTCAATAAATATTAAGACAAACTTCAGGTTGATTTCAGAACAATGGATCAAGCTAAAAAGGTGGGTCAATGCGTGATAATTTAAAGAATTTGTATCCATATCAATAGAAAGTCACATTTTGATAAATTTAAAGGTTGAATACCTCAACATTTTACTATTTAGTAAAAGTAAAACATAATTATCATAACAAAACATTAGTAAAATATTTTTTATAATCCATTTGCAACTTCACTCTTACAAATATGTGTATTTACCTTCCATAAAAATAACATAAATGAAAAATTTTGAATTACAATTAAAAAATATTAAAATGCAAATAATAATATTCATTATTGAAAAGTGCAAACAATATTGATAATATTTTTACTTTGATAAAATACCATGTGTAGGGCATAACTTGAACAACAGCTATGCAATCAAAAAATAAAAATATATCCATATAAATAAGTCATACCATGCACCTCCATGTAGATCATATTCACATTAATAACTTATAAAGATAAACAAATACATCCTCTAAAACCACATTCACATGAACGAATCATACACTTTATAAAAATATTTTGCAGTAATTGAGGTGGGGTAGGTCAAGGTGGGTCATGGCATGATTAACCTACCCTACCCCTAAAATTGGATGGGTCTTAAATTCTATCACGCCCCACCCTACCAAATCTCAGCACCAACTTATCTAAAATAAGAACATGTCATGTGTCAACTTGGCCTTATTTTCATCCTATAAAAATGTGTAAAAATATAAAAATAGGGACCTCTGTACCAAACAAATAATTTAATTATCTTATTTTCCCATTAGCTTGTAAGTGCTGTTAAAAAACCCAAATGGAGCCTTACGATGACAGAATATCAGTATTGCAGCGCACAAGCATGTAGTTCAATCTGTTGCCTAGAACTTTCACGTTAAAGTAACCCAATCTCTCAAATTCGATCAAAAACAAGCTTGGATGAATGAGAGCTAAAATTTCCACCTGGCATTAATTAGCACCAGTAACTTTAGATGCTTTAAGATTTTTATAGTGACTACTACAAAAAAATTTTAAATGTCTATAATGATATGGAGGAAGCATCCAAGCATCCTTGCTCTTTTATGCCCAGAAAAATATATATGGGATATTATCGGCTGCAGCATGACTGCACCTTAACTGTGGTGCAGGTTACCCATTTGACCCTCCATTTGGGCGTCGTAAATCTCAGCCCTTCATTCAAATATTCGAGTATAAGTTGACGTCGAGATGTTATAACCAAATACGCACACACGGATATAAAACGCAGAACTTTTTTCAAATTTTCAATGTCTCCCTTGCGTTCAGGAAAAGAAGAGAGGCGATTTTTTTAAATGGCCTTCAGGCTTCTTCCACTCTGCTTCAGATCATCTTTCTCTTTTTCTGCTTTAGGATGTGTTTGGTAATGAATAAAACTTTTGGTGAAAAGTTTTAGAGAGTAAAAGTTGTCAAATGATGTGATATGATAGGGGTAATGATGAGTAGTAAAGAGGATAAAGTTAAAATAGATAGGTTAGTTGTGTGGATAGTTGTATAGAAATGATTGAAAAGTAGGGTAGTTGTATAGGAAAATGTGAAAAAATGATTAAAAAATATGATAGTTATAGAGAATGAAAAGTTTTAGATTGAAAAGTTTTAACTTGACATGTTTTATTAATTGCAAAACACACCCTTAGATCCGCATTTCCCTCTTCTCCAAGAGTAAGAAAGAGAAAGGGGATTTTTTGGGATAGAGGGTTGCTCTTACCCATCTCCTTCCCTATTGTACATCCGGTGTTTGTATAGAAACGCCATAAGGTAAAAAGATATTATCTTTCAACAACCTTCCTTTATTCTCTTTCTCACACATATATTTTCCCTATTGTCTTGTTGTAAATTTTTTGTCTCTTTCTCAAGTGAATTGCTTTTGAGACTACACCCTATTATCAACTAGATTCATGTCGAGAAGGTTTTAATGGGCTGAAATTTTCATTATCAGTTGTTCATATGGGCTGAATTTCCACTCTCAATTATTAACGAGGATAAACAAAGGTGACATGAGCATGATTGAGAAGAGTCTAAAAAATACCTAATTGATCGGCATTTAGGATTTTTTCGGGTTATCTGCATTAGAAAATGTTTTGAATGTATTGCAGTAGTTCCGTCATTTTCTTTGCCTTTGTGCTTTTATTAACTCATATGATACTTTCTACATTATTAAAAAAATGATTAGTGGTAAAGAAAGAAGATGCAAGTTGAGAGGCGTAGTATTTTATTACCAAAACAACATTTTTAACAGTATGATAATTTCTACTATGGCATATTAATTTTCTATCATAACATTAGAAATTAAAATTTTAAAATTGTTTGGCTAGAAAACAACTAGTAGGGATTGTCAACGGCATGGAAGCAGCACATTTGGAACAACAAATCGACATACAAGTGAAACCGTTGTGACAAATTTAATTCAATGGTATGCTAATTTCTAAATCACCATGCTTATTTTAAGAATTTTGAATGTTATCCAAACTCAGCCAACTTCGTTACATGTTAGTATGCCTATTTTATCCTCACTATAGTTAGGAAAGATTATCTAAAATTTTTAGGCCTCCACATATTGGATAATCTTTAAAATTCATGTCTCGAGAAAGAATTGAACATGTAAAATTATGCTACTATAGTTAGCAATTATCTAAAATTTTTAGGCCCCCGCATACTGGATAGATGTGCATTATAATTTTATGCTTGCTTATTAATTTTTAAAATATAAACGCCCATCAAAACTCATTATTATAGATATCTTCCGCAACCAAATCTACCAAACCTAATTTTAAAATTCAGCATTATTTTGCTAATTGAATTTTTATTGAGAAAAAATATTTTATGTCATGCTAATAGTGAATGTTATAAATTTTATGGTAGCTACAAACATCAACTAATTAATATTTTTAGACACCATCATTGAAACAACTAATAAGAGACTGAGCATGCTAATATGGATTAGTATTTCAATTTAGATTATATTGAAATTAGATTTGTACTTCTTTTATTCTCAATACACTCCCCCATTTGTGGTTATCACCATTTTTATTCCTATAATAGTTGAATTTATCTTTTGCTTTGATTTACAAAAGTTTATTTTTTAGCCGGATTAGTTGGTTTCTTACTGTGATTTTTTCTTATATTCCTTGTAAAGTGTGGTCTATACATTAAGTAAGGCCAAGACGAAAAGGGTTACAATCGCTAAGAGACAAGGCTAAGTGGCAGCATCTAGTAGCCAACCTAAAAAGAAGCAAAAATTTAATGTCATGCATAGGACAATATTCACAAAAAATTAATGTAACACATAGGACAAAATGAGAAGGCATTTTACTTTGAGGACCTACTTTCATCATTGACTTATGAAGAGAAATTGCAGTCAAGACATATTTTTTAGGAGAAGCTTATTTTAACGAGACTTGCATGATTTTGCTTAAACTATGTTTCAACTTATGTTGGTTGGGATTGAAAGTTTCTTCATTTAGCCAATTTAATTTGTAAATATAACTCATATTAGTTGTTATCGTTAAGCTTATTATCTTCACTTATTAGAGAACTTGCTATTTAAAATTTTGTCTTATTTGTTATATGATTTTGCAAAATTTGCAAATCAATAGGTTCTATTTTTAGTTCGGCAGTCAGTGTTTAGTTCAAAATTTGTCCAAGAACTATCCAAGGATTTTACAGGATATTTACTTGTGAATATCTTTATGCTATGTGTTACATGTGCATGCCATGTTGAATGATAAATGTACTCTAATGACTTTACAGGTTAGCATGCTATTTTTTCAATGAGCATGTTGTATTGAAAGAACTATAATCAGGGATGTCTATATCAACTTGCTATTTTACATAAGCATGTTGTATTGAATGAACTGTGTCTAGGTATGTGAATATCAGCTTGCTATATATTAAATGACCAGGTTGTTTGAAAGACATCTACGACCGAGGAACTTTCAAGTTCTTTACTTGAAAATATCAGCATGTTGACCGCTAAATGAGTATGTTATATTGAAAGATAACTATGTCCAAAAAACTTTTCAAGCTTTTCTATTTGTGAATATCAGTTTATTGACTTTGATTAAGATGCTATAGTGAAAGACAACTGTATTCATGGAACTTTTAGGCTCTTTACTTGTGAATATTGGCGTGTCAATTGTTAATCGAGTATATCGTATTGAAGGATAACTGTGTCCATGGAACTTATAGGTTCTCTATTTATGAATATCAGCATATTAACTGTTGACTAAGCATACTGTGTTGAAATATTATGCTATTGAGAGCTTTAATAATGAAGTAAAATGAAGCCCAATGTCATTATAGCTTCGATAGTGTGATTCATGTTTAACGTAAATGTAATTTAGTTTTAGGGTGTATTTAAAAAGTGATATTAAACTAATAGAAAATGATGTGATAAAGAATCTGACTTCAACATGGTTGTACATGTGAATATTAGCATGTTGTATATTGCAATAAATATGTTGAATGTACATTGGTTCTTGCAAGGAAATTTCCAATAAATGAGTATTTGTGAATATTAGCACGCTAAATCAGCATTCTATTTTACAGATAAAAAAAAAAGAAAAAAATACATGCTATTTTGAAGTCTAAGAATTTTGCAAAATGTGTATTGCTCAATGTTGTCATGCTTTGTATAAATAAAATCATACTTGAGGGTAGATAGTTTTTTTATTGGTAATATTAGCATGATAAATCATCTAATTAGTATGTTGTGCGTTACATCACCTGCATATTTTGACATTACCCATGAATTCGATGTTGGGGCCAAACACTGCCTAATTTGCTTGAATTCAATCTTGGAACCGAATTTTGCCCGAATCTAAGTCCATTTCATCTTATTGCTTTCTTGTTGAATACAAACCATTCATTAAATGTTGCCCATTTTGGTAGATGTCCCAAGAATTGCAAATACTCATCTAGCCAAACATCCTGCTTGGATTTCTTTTGAAGAATTTTTAAATGCAACTTATTGCACTTTCAATCATCTAGCACATTAATAAGATTACATATGTGTTTTTTTATATTATAGTTTGTGTAAGTGAAATTGAAGCACTCTATGAGGTGTTTAAGAAGATCAACAGTACACTAATTGATGACGGCCTGATTAATAAGTTAGTCTTTTCTCTAACTATGAACTAGGAAGAATAATCTGGAATGCCTTATAAGTTGCTATTGATCTTTTATTATTTCTAATCATAGAAGTCAGCATTTTAATTATTGTGATGTATGGGTCATATTTCCTTGTTTTGCTCTTTTTGTAAGTTTGTAAATTATCTAAGTTTTCATATCGAAGTTTTCATCTTGCACCAATTGAATTTATCTTTTATCTTTAGTTGCAAAAGTACCTTCTTGGCTGGAATCAGTTGGATTCTTATTATAGTTTTCTCTTGTACTCTTCTGACAGACAATTTAAACTAAATACAATATGATTAATATACAAGGTAAGGCCAAACCAGAAAAGATTGCAATTGCTAGGCTATGAGTTTCGGAGGTAGCATGTACTAGCCACCCTCAAAAGAGGCAAAAACTCAAGCTAATGTGGATGATAGTAATAAGAAGACGCGACGGGGTTAAGAGGCAACATGTACTAGCCAACCTCAAAAGTTATGAAATCTAGGATTTTAAGCTTAATGAATATAGTTGAAATTTGTTTAAGGAGAAAATTAAAAGTTTTAGAAAATGAAAATGATTAAGTTATATGCTTTGATTAAGATGAATGATATTAGGGTAACTAATTAAGGAAGGTGATTAAGTTAATCACTTTTGCTTAAGTGTGCATAAGAGGACAAAAATCACTAGAAAACAAAAAAGGAAGCTTCAAGTAGAGTAAAGAATGGTGAGGTGTCATGCTAATTAATGCCTCATTTTTATTTTAATTATTGATTAATTATTTGATTAATTCATATCTTATGATGCATAAGTTGGATTAGGATGAAATTTGAAGGAAAAGCCTAAGTTGACATTCCCTACATGACAAATGGAGATTGAAAATGTATTAAACAATTAGAGATTTCATGAGATTTCATGAATTAAATTGAATGGCTAATATCTTAGCCTATGGTTATCATCTCGAGATAAAAATTTTAATGAAAGGGTAAATTTATGAGCCCTAAGTTATGAATGGATTTGATATATCAAACCTCATTAGGAAACCTAAACAATATTGGATTTATGGATGATTACATGTTAATGATGAATGTTTTAAAGGCCATTGACTTAGAGGCATAAAAGGTGATTTGTCATAATCTAGAACAAAGTGAAAGTTGACATTTTGAGATACATATGGACATGTGTCAAGCAAGGCTGAATTGGTTAGAAAAAAGTCAACAATAAAAATGACATTTGTATCAAGATAAGGGATATGTGTCGAGTAAGGGAATTTTGGGCAATAATCAAGTGTGATGGACGGTTGAGACTTGGACACCCAATTGATGTGGTGGATGACTTAGATTTAAGCTAATCATGATGGTCAATAGGTGGAAATTTTAATTAAAGCAAGTGATGATGATGAGAGGTGGACGGTGGAGATTGAATGGGTGGTCGTTGGAGTGATGAAAGGTTTAGATTTGGACACCATTTAATTGAAATGAAAATTTATTTAAATCATCATAATTAGGGAGCAAGCGAGGTGTCAACAAGGTATTAGTTTCAAAAACCTATAAATAAAGGAGAATGGGCAAAGCAAGGGGCATTCATAGAAGCAACCTCAAGGAGAGAAAAAAAAAGAAAGAAAAAGGACGTCCAAACAAGAGAAAAGGGGAAGGAAAAATTTAGCAAGAATTAGGAAGCTTGGGATGTGAGCAATAAGAAGAAAAGAAGGAAAACTTCAGCAACAAAGGTCACCCAAACTCATATTCAATCATGAGTTTCATATATCAAGTGGGACGTCCAAAAAGGTAATATTTGAAGAAAATTTTTAGTTTAAATCTACCCTTAATTGTTACATGATATATATGTTAGACAGGATGCAATTAAGTAGGGATGTAAATGGGTATTTAAATGGTATGTTTATGAGCATTAAATTGGGTGTGACGCCCCATGAATTAAGTTGTCAACAAATTTCTGAAATTTTCATTCAAGTTCCAAGCTATGCTTAGTTAATGCCCAACAATATAAGCCATGTATTTATGGTTGCAAATAATTGAAATGAAATATTTATGTTAATAAATACAGGATGTCCAAGTGAATGGGAATTTTAGAGAAATTCAGATGGAACATCTAACGACATCCACAGGCGTTGAAATGAATTATATACGTGTACATGATTGGACATCCAAGCAAGATGTGAGATTTTTGTTGAGAATTATTAGTTCATGCTATGCGTAGATGGACATTCAACTAAGTAAGGGTTTGAAGAAAGAAAAATTCTATTTAAGTTACCCTTGATTATCACATGATGTATAGCTTGGCAAAGGGTATAATCAAGGATATTGATAATCAATATGATTGTTGATTATGTATGTTGCAAGTATGTTAAATTAATATGCAAATATGAGAGTAACTTAGTGAAAATGAGCTCAATTAGGCTATTTTGAATAAAGAAAATGAAATTCCAACAAACCCTAATCAGCAGGCGTCCAGAGACTCAGCGCCTAGGTGCCGACTCCCACACAAGTGAGTTTTAGCACGTATCTTGTGCTATGTTTAGGGGTGTACAAATATATCTCTTAGGGTTTTTTAAGGATAATATAGAGAGCTCATGGCTGCTGAGAAGAGAGGAAGAAATGGTTACATGTATGATGTATATTTTTAGAAATCTTGAGGCAAGAATAACTTATTATAAATTATGAATAAGTGTTTAAAATGACCACAAGAGTTGTGGATAGGCTGCGAAACGTGTAGATATCATTAAGATGTAATTACACAAGTAAAACATAGCAAAATGAGGTCATATATGGCTGTTTTGGGGAATGAGAGTTAAATTCTAGATTTATGAGAGGAATTTAACTCACAATAGGATATAAAAAAGTACCATAAGTAATTATAAGAGTTTAACCTACTAGGGGTGAATTTTGAAAGGAGTGAGAAAATAATCACTAAGATACTTAGATAAAAATATGTGAATATTAGAAAGTTAGATGTGAACTTGAGACACTTTACTTGAACTTAGATTATAATTTCAAGTAAGTATCTTAAAGGATTGAAAAAAAAAGCCCTAAATTGGGATATTTGATGAAATAAAATGAATATATGTGATTTAAATATATGAGAGTGTTCATCTCCAAGGAAAAATGGAATAAAGATTAAATATTAAGAGTCACATATAAAATGAGACTATAAAAAGGATTGCGATTAAGTGAGGTATGTATATGAGTTAATAAAAGGCAAAACATGCAAATATATGATTTTATACAGGTGTATATAAGATGATCGTTTTCACTTGTCTAGGAAAATGCAAGGAAAAGATCCAAGGCACAAATTGATCGTCATAGGTAAGCAAGCAAAACTTTCTAAAAATGTTATTTTATTGGCAAAAATTGAAACGATATGAACTTACTTTATCAAGATGATTTCAAGATTACTTATAAGGTAAGCAAGTAAACTTTCAAGAATGTTGATAATGTTTATATTGATGATTTTAGAATTGCTTACAAAGTAAGCATGCTCAATACTTGGAAATATGACTTTAATGAAAAGCCTCAGTATTGCTTCATTGTAAGCAAGCTCTTTAAGATGCTATTTCTAAAGAATTTTATAAAAAAAAATGGTTTTGATTCTTTCACAAAATAATATTTGCAAACAAGTCTTTCAAAATTTTATGATGAAAGAGTTTTGACTCTTTTACAAAATAATATTTGAAAACAAGTCTTGGAAATTCTATTCCTAAGAGGTTTTGTGAAAAAAAAGTGTGTGATTCTTCATAAAATGGTATTTGTAAGTAAATAAGGCTTTTGAAATAGTTTATTTAAATGTCTTAAAATGGTTTATTCAAATGCTTTAAAATGGTTTATTGAAACGTTTTGAGTTTCTTTGAAAATTGAAATACTTTGAAAATGTTTTGTACTAATGTTTTCAAAAGGTTTTAAGGATGACATATTAATAAATTAATGATATGCAATGATTTGATAACTGTTTTATTTAAATGATGTTCAAAAGATTATGCAAACTCTTCTCTACATAAGAGTGACAAGGATGTTGTGTGGACAAGGCATATAATGCCGATATAAATGGATGAGAATGTGTTTGCATATCCTTTGTTCATAAAAAGCCTAGAAATGAGAATAAAAATGTTTGTAAGAAAAGCTTGATTTTCTTGAATATTGAAATGTTTCAGAATTTCTTTATAATAAGAATTTTAAAATTGTTTACCAACAAATAAGTAATATTTTTTTTTGAAAATATTATTTTTTCAAATACTATAAATGTTTTATAAAATTTATTTACTAAAATATTTTCAAAATTCTCTAAGAGTGGTCATCCTAATATTATGATTTGAAAACGATTTATGAAAATATTTTATTTTAAAAATGATTGTGGCTAGTTCTCAATTTGAGAATGACATAGTCTGAGGACTGCGATAGATTATGTTATATCAAGTTTTGATTTAAAAATGGCACGATCTGATGATTGTGTTAATTTTATGAAATCACGCTAGCATGACAATATGAGTATAAATGAGTACACACGATGATCATGTACTAGGTCCACAGTAATGGTGGTTGCAGACCGAGCCGACTGCAGACCAGGGCCCACCTCTACATGTGGCCGAGTCGCTAAGAGAAGGCAGGAGGCCGGCGGCACCCACCTTGAAATGGGAGCAGGATCATGGACAACCGCCTAACTAGTGTGCATGTCACATGGAAGGTTTCTTTCCTATGGAAAGATAATCACTTAGTAAGTGTCATCTACCAGAGGGTTAAAGACATATATGCATATGCTTTGTTTTAAAAAGCCCCAAAATGGGGACATGAAAATATTTTAGAACATGACAATGTCCACAGAAAACAATTTTTACATGAAAATATTATAGGATATACAATTGTCCTAATGAAAAAAAGGTTCATTAAAAACATTTTAGGACATACAATTGTCCTCATGAAAAAAAAAAGTTTATATGAAAATATTTTAGGACATATAATCGTCCTCATGAAAAAGGTTTTATGAAAGATTTATATAAAAGGTTTACATGAAAAGTTTCTTCCTATTGGTAGTTGGTTACTTGATAAGTGTCTCCTACCAAACGACAAGAAATGCATTTACATGAAAATGAAAAAATGCTTGCTTACCGGGTTATCACTCACGTTTGTTTTTCTAACCCCAAAAAGGTTAAAGGAAGCTCAAAAGGAAAAAGGACCTGATAAATTAAAGAGAAGTATGATCTGGTATTCTTTAATGTGTTAACAAATTGTTAGTTATCATAAGAACTGATATGTTTAGAGAATAATTGAATGCTTGTGTTGATCATGAAGATATTAGGTCATGAATATTCATGATATATGTAAACAAGTTGGTATAAAGTGAATAAAAATAAAAATTATTTGGATAAATGAAATGTATACAAAAATCCATCCGCATGAACGGGGCAATAATCATGTATCATATTTACCAATCAAAACGATCCCGGAGTAAGGCTCGGGTTATGACGCCTCGAGATGGGGGCGCCAAAAAAGTGGAGATTGCCATGGGGAAAAGTGAAGACATCAAGCTATGGACATAGAGAGTTTATAATCATACTTGTTGTTCATTAGGCTGCGTTTTTGTCATAGAAAAACTTGTTATGTTATACTTGTTTTATTTGCTATGTGATATTGTAGCTTCTAGTATTGAATGAACTATAACGAACCTTGTTTATATTTACATACTTTTTATGTATGAGCTAGCTATGTTGACTGAAAAATGTTAACAAGGAACTTTCTTTTTTATTTGTGAATTTAGTACTTTGACTTGGGAATGTGGATGCTATTTGGAGAGTTAGTGTGTACAAGATAATTGCAACTTATATATCTAAATAGCAGCATGTTTACTATTCAATTAGCTTGCTATAGTGAAAGTTGTATGTTCAGAAAAATTACAGATTATCTATTTTTGATAATTAGAATGCTTATTGTCCTGTCAGTATCTTATTATTGGAAGAGTCTATGTGTAAAGGGAAATTTCTAGCTATCTATTTCTAAAAATTAGCATGCCTACTGTCTAATCAGCAAGCTAAGTTGGAAGTAAGTGTGTGTACAGGAAAATTTTTAGCTATCTGTTTTTGAAAATTAGCATGCTTACTACCAGCCTGCATGCTATATTAAAAGTAAGTGTATGAATAAGGAAATTTCTAGCTCTGTTTCTGAAAATTAGCATGGTTAATGTCCACTTAGTATGCTATATTGACAGAATGCGTATATGGAAATTTCTGGCTATTTATTATGAAAATAAGCATACTTAGTATCCAGTCAGCATGCTATATTGGAGGACAGTGTGTGCAAAAAAAATTCCACTATTAGTTCACAAATATCAGCATGCAAACTGATAAATGAGTGTGCTCTATCAATAAAAAAGTATGAATACCGGCATGCTTTGTTGGTTCATCTGATATAATATTAATACATCTTAAATGCTCATTATATTACATTACAAAATATGAACCAATCAATGTTGGAATGGTGGTTGGTGGCTTTGAAAAACCTTAACATAATGAGCATGCAATTCAATTATTCACTCGTTCATATCAGCACACTGAGTATCAAATAAGCATGCTATGATGCATCAATTGATATTACAACCAATTTTCAGTTATTTGCTCATAGACATCAACATTTTAAGTTTTTAAATTTGCATGCTATGATGCTCCAACTGATATTACAACGAATTTTTAGTTATCTTCTCATAGACATTAGCATGCTAGGTTTTCGAATGAGTATGCTATGATACTTCATCTGATATCACAGTAAATTACATTCAGTGGTTTGTTTCATTCAAGTAGAAAATAAGAAGGTATTATCATTATATAATGGCAAAATTACAATTCATTTTTGGGAAAAATGTACAAGTCAATACAAAAAAAATTTACATATTAGAATCGCATTGCATAAATATCATCAAACTTGAATCTAGACACATCGAGTCATCATATTTGTTTATTTTTTTTATCTTCTAACATCACTTTTGATAATTGTTAAATTAATAATATATTTGTGGGTATTTTTATACTAATTTGGTGGGTAATAATTTGATTGTAATGTGAAATTTACTTTAAAATGTGATTTTGCAACAACTTGGTGTAAATATTAATTTCAAGTTATTTAAATTATTTTTTTTGAAATCTTTTGGCTTGAAATTACATTTTATTTGTTGTCATAAAATTAAACGGGTTTGAAATAATTTTTTATATTTGTAACCCGTTAATTAAATGTAATGAGTTTATGATTTAAATATTTACAAATCCAAGAAGTGGGGCCCACCATTCAGCCGTCCATCTATTCAAATCAAAAGCTTAACTGTATTTTTAATTTCAATCGCCCAAGCTCAAATTCAGCACCGTCCAAATCAAATCCGGCCATCCAAATATTCATGTCCAGAAATTTTTCCGAGCTATTTATCATGTCCATTTAATCCAGACCGTCCAGTACACATCAAGCTTCCACCGACCAAATTAATCTCAACCGTCCTCATCCAAGCCGTCAGTTGTAGTGACAGTCAAAATCAAGTCGTCAATATAAGCTGTCCATTAATCCAATTGGTCAAACCGTCCAAGCCGTGCAGGATATTATGTCCAATTCAAATCCATGCAGCATCCACACCAGCTTAGATCAACCGTCCAAAGCTGATATTAAAACCATCAGAAAAATCTAACGTGTCCAAAATATCAGCTAGGCATCCAGAAATTTTTGATTGCCCAAGTAAATTAGAGCCGTCCAAAATAATTGTTTTAATGGCTGAAAATTTTGCAAGTTAACATGTATGGAATTTTATTTTGCTAAAATACATCACGTCCATTCAATTCAAATAAACGGCTTAAAATTAAATCAAGCCGTCCCAAATCCATGCACCGCCTTAGAAAACAAGAACCCAGCCGTCCTCTTTATTATTTACGCAATACAGGTTTCTCACACATTTTAGCCGCAAAATAAATTGTGCAAGCCTTTCCTACGCAATTTTCAGGCTTTATAAAGGAGAGAATTTCCAGCACAGAAAAGGAGAGGAGAAGAGAAAATTCCAGAGAGATACTACACAGAATTTACACGGCAGAAATTCCAAGGGAGAAAGAGAAAAATTGGGGGAGAATTAGAGGGAGAGAGAGAAGTGGGGACAAGGTGGAGAGCACGGGCAAGAAGTGGACCGGCGAATTGCGTGGAGCGACCGATACCCGATCGGGGCTTCCAACCAATAAGCTTTGCTATCTCTTTTCCTTTTTAATTGTCTTATTTAAGATGGTTTTGAATTTTTATTTTACTTTGGACTTAAACATGCTTGGCTAGGCCCTAAATCTAAAGTTTAGGATGTAGCATGTGTACAATGTAGCGTGGCGTGTGATTTTAGTTTATTTATGATGGATATTGTTGTTAATTTAATATATTATGATTTTAATGCACGTTTTGTATATGAGCTCTACTTTAGCATGATTCCATATATTAGGTGATGAAACTGAGTGGTGGAAATCTAATATACCATAATTAAGATATTAAACCTCGAAATCTAAGACCATGAGAATAGGTATGATGACTTTGAGGAATTTCATGAACAAGCCACAGAACTTAATGAATTCTAATTAACTTAATCCCATAAGAATAGATGGTGAAGAAAATTAGGATACGTATTTTAAGTTTCGAGAGAATATGCAATGATAAATTAGGGTTTGTTCTCCTTTAATAAATAATATCCGGATTAAATAATTATACCACTACTCGCTATAAAAGTCGCATGTGAAACCCTAGACCCTAGGTACTCGCGTCCTTATTTTCTACTACTCATTCTAGTATTCAATTTTATTTTCTCTTCTCACTTTTCTACTTTCTGTTCCATTTTATTCGCTATATTCTCTTCATATTCGATAAGAAGTGTTTAAAAAATAAAGTTTATAGTCCCGAATTCCCTGTTGATCGATAATTTATATATTACAATCTACAACCCGTGCACTTGTTGTGAGATTGCGAACAACTTTTTTATATGAAGCAATAACATCTTACATATAAATTGTATAATGAATATGTTTCTTCTTGATTGTTAAACTCTTGCCCGATCGTAGGAGTAAAACCAGTCTTACTTATTAGACTTTGTTGATATTCAACAAAATGCATGTGGATCATGACCACTAGCGTTTGCCAATATTTTCTTTGCCTTTATTACTTCCGCATAGCTATAAGTTTATCTACATAAGGAAAATCAATTAGACACAAAAAACAGATTATATGCAAAATGTATTTTGACAACTAGTTATTTAAATACCATGTATTCATTAGAATAGATTAATTGACATCTTTCAATTTATATAATTGGTCATCATAATTCGCACTAGTGAATTGATTAAACTAAAGTGTTTCTCCTCATCTCCAGAACTTATTTGCTTGGAAGGAATAATACATTATGAAAATAGGCAATGCACTAAAAATAATAAATATCAACAATAACAAAAATCAACTAAATAGAGTGATATTCACATTCACAGAAGTGTATAGTCCCTGACGAAATTTTTGACCGAACATAACATACTCTTTCAACATAAATTATGATGATATTCACATACAAAATCATATAATGGTTATGACAACGAGTTAGAAAAAAAAAAAAAAAGCAAGTTCTCTAATATATGAATATAGTAAGCCTAACAATGACTAATAACATGAGTTGTATATTGACACATTAAATAAATTAAATAAAGAAAATGTTCATACCAACCAATATAGGTTGAAACAAAATCTGAAAAATAAACTTCCAATTCCCATGAAGTTAGAAAAAATCAAATCTATGATGACTAACATTGTTGCAAAATAAAGAAATATGATGATTAACATGCTAAAATAAATCACGAAGGCGAAAAATTTTGACTTGTTTCATTAACTAAAGCTCACATACATAAGAATTACTTTTAAAAGAAATTTTTTCATCTCATTCCTCTCAATATGAGATTTTAAACATAATTCAATTATATAGTAAGTCATTCCTCTCATAGTGAGAATTCCAACTTAATTCAGTTACAGTGACAAGTCACTCCTCTGATTATATGATAATTTGAATTTTTCCACTGTGATCTCCTTAAACCATAGATGGAATGTCTATCTATGGCTAATGGTTCCTCAAACCTATTTGCATCTAACTCATACATATATCTCTTATCACCGATGAAACTAACAAAGGTAACATTGACTTTAAGTGCAACTCGTGGAATCTACATATAATACTATAAGTATCATAAAATTTTGGATACATTTGTGCCCTTTAATTGGAAAATAGAGCTAAATAAATATCAAAAGGTTTAATAATAGTAATTTAAAAAAAAAAAAAAAAAAAAAACCTTTTCAGGTTGAGAGAATCACATTTGAGCCTATTCACTCGATCCATAAATTGCAAAGAAAAATATCGAATATTCACTCCAGCGTGACTATGAAAATCTGTGACTTAAACAATTTATATACACAAATATTCAACAGGAAAACACTGAATTTAGATGATCTTATGATCATGATCATACAAATTTTCTCCTAACATAGACTACCCACATTCTTATCATCATTAACAGCTCTGTTCCTAATCAAACATATCATGAAACAACATCAATGCAAGTCAAATGAACATGCACTTCGCAAAATATGTATGGATTTTGGAGAATAAATTAGAAAAATAAAATAGTTAACAGAAAATAGTAGGGCATTAGGAGAGAATGCTGGGAGAAAAAATTGGCATAACTCTATGGCTATTATATTTAGATTAAAAATGGCATGAGGATAGAATGCCGGAAGAAGAAAATGATAGAAAGAAAGAAAGGGAGATGAAATTACTTGGCTAGCTCAACTTGTCTGCAAACAAAAGGGAGATTGGAGATGGAGTGGTTAACGCTCACTGAGGAAGAGTTTTTCCCCTGATTTTGCTTAGAGGAGAGTTTTTCTCTAATTCTGCCTCATGCTCAACTTGTCCCACCTTTTCCCCTTTTGGATCGATTATCATCTGAGAGAACAACAACCCGCTTACAAGATTGCTAATGCCAGTCATCGGATGAAGATAGGTTGTCATCGTGGCAACAAGGAGAATCATATCAAAAATGACATAAGCAAAATTTTGAAAGAGAAAAAGATGAAAGAAATTATTAATTGGCAAATGGGATACCTGAGATGAAGCAGATAGTGCTCATGAAAGAGGAGACCTTTTCCCTCATTTTGATTGTCTCACACCTTGTCTTCTTATCTTTTCCCTCAATTTAAAAATTTTTCTATTTGCTATGTGAGCACAAACACTACCTTTCTTCCTTCTCAAAGCTATGATTACATTTGAGAAATTTGTAGCAGAAAATCAACACAGCTTTTTGTAGTCATATTTTTTTTTGCTGTGAGCACCGAATTTTTAGGCATCGCTTCCTATTAACTTTGACTTTTTCCTATGGCCGCTGATTTTTTGGCGCCAACTTTGGGTGGGACGAACAGAGGCAATTTGCGGCTAAATTCTCACTCTCATTTAACATTAATACATGCAGCTGCAACCTTTACACGCATGAGTGCTCTCAACGGATGAGATTCCACCCGCTCAAATGAACGATCAAACCGAGCACCAGCACTGGAGTTAGTGTGCAATTGTGCTGCATACGAATATATCCCTATGTACATTCCGAGAACCTTTCCTCTACAATGAAGTTGCACTATAATTAACGGTACATTTGACCCGAAATGAGCCCCACATGTACTTAAATGTATTGATACTTTATACAATCATTTATCCATATATAAAATTTATAGCAAATGGTTAACATGTTGAAAAAATAACTTTGAAATTGTTATTTACATCAAATTATTTTATTATGTTGAATTTGTATAATTTTCTAGTGGGATCCATACATATATCCGATTGGAATGAAAAGTGGTATGATAATAGAATACATAATTCTAAGTACAATTGGAGTAGATTATAATTTTATGATCAAGTATGGTCCATTTTGAGGTAACTACACTATAATTGTAGTGCGGTAAAGTTACACCTGAATATTTCTCATATATATAAATATATATATATATATATACTTGTTCCGATGCAGCGCAACTACACCAATGGTACATTTGTCCAAAAATGGGCCCCACACATATTAGAACGCAATAAAATTTTATACAATCATTTATCCACATATAAATTTTATAGCAAATGGTTTACATGTTGAAAAAATCACTTTAAAGTTAGTATATACATCAAACTATTTTATTACATTGAATTTGTGCTATTTTCAAATTAGTTCATACACATTTCCGATTTGGATGAAAATTAATATGGTAATAGAATACATTATTCTAAATATAATGGGTAAAGTATATTTTGATTTTATCATCAAGTGGGGCCCATCAAGGCCACTGCATTATAGAAAATTTCTCATATATATAGAGAGAGAGAGCTGTTCTGGTCCAGCACAACTGCACCGGAACAGCAATACATTTGCCCAAAATTGGGCCCCATACATAATAAAATGTAATTAAACTTTATACAATCATTTATCTATATATAAATTTTATAGCAAATGATTTACATGTTAAAATCACTTTAAAGTTGTTATTTACATCAAACTATTTATTACGTTGAATTTATATCATTTTCAGATGGGGTCCATACACATATCTTATTGGGATGAAAATTAGTATGGTAATAGAATACATGATTTTAAATACAATTGGTAGAGTAGATTATAATTTTATGATCATGTGGGGCCCATTTTGGCTCAAGTGCCCCGCTGTTACGGTGCGATTGCATTGCACCTGAATATTTCTCATATATATAAGAACTTTTCCGGTGCAGTGAAGTTGCATCATAATTAACATTGCATTTTGCTCCAAATAGGCCCCACATGTACTTAAATATTAATACTTTATACAATTTGTTATCCATATATAAATTCTACAGCAAATGGTTTGCATGTTGAAAAAATAATTTTAAAGTTGTTATTTACATCAAACTATTTTATTACATCGAATTTATACCAATTTCAGATGGGGTTCATACACATATCCAATTTGGATCGAAATTGGGATGATAATAGTATACATAATTATAAATACAATGGGTGGAGTAGATTATAATTTCATCATCATGTGAACCCGTATTGAGGTAACTTCACCGTAATTGTTGTGTAATAAAACTGCACTTGAATATTTATATATATAACTTATCCTGTGCAAATGGACTGCACTATAATTATAATGCAGTCCGCTGTAAAATGCGCCCACAAATATTAAAGTATAATAAAACTGTTGTTGACACCCCTCCCTTAAGCACAAAATGTACAACACGTGGAAAAGGTCCAAGCCCAAGAAAATTCAAGACAACATGAAGTTCAAGCCAGCTAAGCGGGCCCTTCCAAACTCAGCCCACGAGAGCGAAGCTCCACCAAGCCTCGACGCAGGCTTTTCAACAAACCAGATCCGGCCCACAAGAGCGAAGCTCCTACAGGCCACCTTAACGGGCTCCATAAAGCAGTCCATCAAGATTCAACTCACCAGACACAGCAAACGGGCTTAGCTAAGCTCTAGCCCGCCAGATCCAGCCCACCAAGCCTCAGAAACAGGCTTCTCAACAACTTTAGGCCTCTACAACGGTCCACCCAAAACAACGGGCTAAGCCAAGCTCTAGCTCATCAAGCTCAAGCCTATGGACCAAGTCCAACCCTTCAAGTGGCCCAAGGCCCATGCTTCCACTCCAAGCTCAAGCCTATGGACCAAGTCCAACACTTCAAGTGGCCCAAAGCCCATGATCTCACCTCAAGCTCAAGCCCATAGACCAAGTCCATGACCCCAAGTTGCCCAGAGCCCACTCTTACATCTATAAAAGGAGGAGCACCCCCCTCACTTGAAATACACTTGGAGAGGCATCCCAGAAGGGAGGACGAGAGTCTGCAGCAAAATCCCGTCGTCCTGGTTTTCCCGCTCTATGAGCTCCACGCCTCTCTTTCCATTTTCCCCTTTCCATCTCTCCCATTCTCTCAAATCTTTTATTTTCCCCCTTTCACGCCGTGTAAACCGCCTCGGGTTGGCAGATTCTTGCCATATTTGCTTCAATCCGAAGGCCGGAACCCGAATTCTGTACGATTAGTGCCTTATTTCATTAAACAGGGGCTGATCTCCCTTTAAAGATTAGTGGCAACTCTGTTTTTCTTTATTTTTGTGTGTGCGTGTTTAAGTTAACTCCCCGGCAAGGCAGGTGCACGCAGGTCCACGGATTCCAGCATAATACGCTGCCGTTATGCTGCCGGATTTGTGACTTGATCCGTGTACGGAAAGCCCCGTCTTAGCCGTTATGCTGCCGAAATCACAAGAAAACGCCCATATGCCAGATTTATCTAAAAACCGTGAATCCTAACACGTTTTACCCCATGTAGATGCAGGAAAATTAAGCCCACATTGCTGTCCAACACGATCCAGATTTCCAAGGCCCGGGAAACCATTCCGAGCCCATCGTAGCGCTCGCGGCGGGTGCTACAACTGTATATAATTATTTATCTATATAATCATACTTCAGATGGTTTAGATGTTGAAAATACCACTTTAAACTTGATATTGACGTTAAACTATTTTATAACATTGATTTGTACCATTTTAAGATGGGGCACATACACTCAGTTGGATTTAGATGAAAATTAATATGCTAATAAAGTAAATAATTCTTAATACAATAAGTGAAGGAGATTTCTTATTCATGATCAAATGGGCCCCACAATGCATGGACTGCGTTGTAATTACGTTGTAGTTCAAATGCACTTATTTTCAACATATATATATATATATACCAAATATCTTTACTAAAAAAAGATATATCATGAAGAAAGAAAAATGTGCACAGAGAAATAAGGGGTCAACAGATTGGGTTGCGTTTTCGAAACAGGAAATTTTAAGAAATTTAATTGAAAAAAAAACTGGCGTTAATAGATGAAAGCAATGGCATTGAATGGATAGATTGCAAACTAGGAATCACTTTTAACCCATCCTACTGTACAAGGTTGCACACCTAATTCCATGGTTTTGGCATGCTAATACTCGAAAATCGCGTGGAATAGGAATGAGCACTGTGAATAAGAACGATCTTTATTGGAAGCGCCATAAATCCATCAGATTGATTCCGCATAAGCTGCAGTGATCTAATCCATCATCAAACGGATGTAAAACAAAAGATATTGGGAGAAAAATCCCCAACTTCAATGTCTACTTTTGAAAACGTCGTCCAAAACTAACTACATACTCTGATGATGGTTGGCAATTTTTTACCATTACAATCTCTGGCCCACGTGTCAACTGCAAGCTTTGATGAAGGCATACCATTGTCTTCATTCTTAGTTCAGAGACTTCCAAAGCGATAGACTCGTCATCATGTAGGCAATGTTCTGAGCAGATGAAGGGCACGTTGCGATTGCGGGCATTCTGAAAGAACTATCCTTCGCAGCAGTGGGATTGCTCCTGCTGCAATGATGGCTGAGTGATTCTCACTGTCCATGCTTAAATTATACAGGATGGTCAGGCAAGCTTCCAATCCGCTGCCGCTTGCATCTTCAAGCATTTTCACCAATGGGAATATCCCTCCCTGTTCAGATACAGCTCTGGTGAAATCCACCCCACCCCTCAAGACTAGAGAATTCAGCTCTACAGCAGCAGCTTCCTGCATCTCAAAGGAGGATGTCTTGATATGCTCCAATAGCTTAGGAATCGTACCATAAAGTGTTACTTCCATGTTAATTGGGTTATTAATATGGAGAGGTAAACCAAATGAAGAAATAAGTTTCACAAGGCATGCAGCGACCCAGTCTTTTGCATGGACAGGGATGCTGGACTTCAGCACCTTCCGCAGAATGTGTATGAGATGCTTGGAATTGATGGACTTGGAGAAGCGTTCAATGTCAAGCAGCTTTGTTAGCAACCGTGATGATGCAGATATTATGGAGCCAATTTCCTCAGCTTGTGCAACACTTAGCTCTGGCTCAATGTCCATGTTCTCTTCAATGTTCTCTTCAGGAACTGCCAAGAAATGAGATAAAGACGATGTACCAAGCCATGAATCAGGAGTAAAGGCTATCCCTTCCTATAATCATGTGAACCTAGCAACGAGTAAATATAGCTTGCAAGTTTTGCAAAAGCATCAGGCAAGAAGCCATCACACTGAGCACTGACAAACATAAAAAGGCAACTTCAAAAAAATGAAATAAAATGCAAATGAGGCCCTGAGCTGACGACACAATATATAGATGTAGAAGTGACAACAACAAAAGGTGAAATTTGGACAAATATACTAAGGTCTTCCACTATCACCAACTGAAAGAATTGGGCATGCTTGAATGGGAACATCTATTGGGTCAATCAGTGGGCTCATGCTGAAATTCCTGAACTCCAAGGTAAGGCAAAACAGAATGAAGGAACTGAATGAGAAGTGAGATGCACAAACAAAATCCTTCACAAAGTAGAAGCCTATCTGTTTTACATTTACTCTATTCTCTTTTCTTCTCCCTCTTCATATATAATTTTTTTCTACTTCCTGATGGAGACCATTCCCAATCACTCTTTTTACATCAAACATGGTTACAAATTTGGAAGTTGCTGCCTCCTTGAAAGGATTGTCTGAAACTTGTGAGCTTTTAAATGGAAAAGATGATTATTTGGCTGAGAAATTTGAGACATTATCTCAAAAACAAGAAAATTTTTCATATAAAGTGTTCCATGTAAAGCATGACATTCAAGAATTAACACATTTCCTCTACTTGTCCTGCATCACTTCCTTTTTCCATCCACATTATCATTATTCAAATCCACCTAGCGGAGATAACTAGAAGATAAGGAAGAAAATAAAAGACGCCTTCTTCCTTCTTTTGTACATGCTCTCTTAAACAAAAATAGCTTCTTTCTTCGTTGTTACTTTCAGCTGTTCTATCTTTCATCTTTTTTTTTCAGACAAAATATAACCCTTTGCTTCCCCTGTTCTCTCCTCCACATTCAAACAAAAGAGCACTGAGAAGTACAAAAATTGAAAATAACAACTACTGGTGTGTTTGGGAATGAGGAAAGAGGTTGGAAAAAGGAAAAGAATATAGAAATGTGAACAAAAGGAGAGGAAATGTTGTGATATGATAAGAGGACTAATGACTAGAGACAAAGTGAGCGAGGACAGAAACAGTTAGCCTTTTTGGATGAAAAGATGGACAACAATGATGAGAAATATATGTAATAATGTAAGTAGTTGTTACGCAATTAAACATCGAATCACAATAAACGATATGCATGAAGACGGTGATAACATGGAAACTCCACCCAGTTTCTGACTATTACCAACTTGTCATACCTTCATGAAAGCTTTGCTGGAAAACCTCAACAAGCCCAGACTCAATTTCAGCCACAGCAGTTGTCAACTCATGAGGTTCTGTAATGGCAAGATACTCAAGGATTGAAGCAGCATTTTTCTGTAAATTTGGATTTGGAGTCTTCAAGATTTCCATAAGATGTGTCAAGACACTATGATTCAGCACCTTTTTCCTGTATAAGGCACGTATTCATGGGCAAGCATCGCATATGCAGCAACATAATAGGGAATTTTCAGAAATAATAATAAAGATGGTGCAAGTTTGCTGAAAATGCTGACACAAGGAGTATAATGAATCATAAAAATAATTATTCTCAGCTCGTATATCCATGTATGAAGAAAAAAAAAAAAAAGTTTAATTCTGATTCAGAAATAATACTTCTTTCATCATTAATATTTTCAAAACTATCCAATGGTTTGGGCCAAGTGCATGTTAATTCCTAAGATCATTAGCATATCCAAGTTTTCAAAGGATGTCTTCAGGGACCATAATTAGCACACTCAAGGAAGGAAATTAAAGATTAAAAGGCTTTGAACATAATTAATAATGCAAACAGAAATTAATGAAAAATAAAGGAAGACGATCACGGCGATAATGATGATGAAGAACATAAGCAAAAGCATACAGGACATTCAGTAATCTTTGCAGTCACAAAACCACCTCCAGAAGTAATATGTCGAGATACCCTTTTTTCAATTATTTGATTTAATTGAGTCTTACCATTTATGCAGAAAAAAATTTTCTAGCCAACTGAAATATGGTTCCACCATGCATTGATTAGAGTTAATACAGACACAATATCATATTCAATTTAAGAAACCTGATCTCTAGATTCAATGCAGCACATGCCACATCTAGCAAGCCCCAGTATCATAGGACAATGGACACAGATCAAATAAGGTGTCAAAGCAATTCATCAGTCTGTGACCAAAGGTAATTTATAAATGAAGTCATTAAATTTTTAAATCATAAACTTCGAGGCTGCTCTTGTGCTCCATCAACCACGAATATAGTAATGGACAAAGAGTTCTCAACACGACAACGGTGAGTAGGAAAACATCAATCAGGCATGATTTTTGTAGAAGGAACAATGCAGAACCTGACCAGGGTTTGGGATCTCACCAAAAAAAAAAAAAAAAAAAAAGAAAAGAAAAAGATGTGCCTTCTTTCGATGAGACGCTTTACCCTAAAATTTTCATATCAAAGGTTATTTGCAAATGTGTGCATACTCTTTGATAAATAATTGCATATACACCAAATATTTTAAACATTAGTATTTCTACCAACAACTTGCAAAATTTTTATTACAAATATGTCTAAATCATTACCTTTCGTTCAAACATACAACATCAATTGTCAATCAATTTTTTTACTCCGAAAAAAAAACCAAGAGAAGGCAACATAATTTTGGAAGTGAAGAATGATTGCATTGGATGTTGCAGCATAATATATTCTTCGTTAGTGAAACTTCAGTAAAAACAAGAAAAAAGAAAATAGACGTAAAACAAATAGGCAATACTGAAAATTAGACCAGGAAAATTAACAACTAACACAGATACAAAACTAGGTAATAGCTAACCTTGTTATCCCTTCAAAATGCATAGTCCCAGCATTTGATACCTCTTTTGACTCATCACTTGATCCATCATGGAACTGGCACAAACCACAACTGCATGTAAATTAACAGCAAGAAATAGGTGCAAGGAGGAGGAAGGAAACATGTCTCACTTTTTTTTTCATTTCCTTGTTGGGGTCCAAAATCCTAGCCAGTAAATTCACAGCCTGCATCTCCAAAATCTTTCTATCAGTAAGAACATGTATGACTATGATCTTACTTCTAATAATCTCTAGGTAAACAACACCAATATAATTCTATAGCAACCTTTTCCACAAGGCTTGATCTGTTGACATTTTTTAGCATATCAACAACATGATCCAAAACTGCTTCTGTTTCAAGTAGCTTGTACACTTCATTGCTGCATTGCGGAAACATAAAAAGGGATTTATTAAAGGTGGGTTATTTGCAATAAACTTAGTACATAATCTTATTGGTTTTGAAGAACTGTTGATTGGATAAATAAAAATAACTGTGCCAACTGGATGAAGATAAATCATATAGCAGTTTAATACATAATTAATGGTCTAGGATGTCAACAAATTACCTAACAGCCAGTTTTTCCAATGCATGAGCAGCAGCAACCTTGACATCATCATTCTCATGGCCTAGCAGTGGAATGAGATGCCGCACAGCTCCAGCTTCCTTGAAAGAGATCCGCATATGTTCATTAATAGCTGCATCTGCAATCGATTGTGCAGCCCTTGCAACAGCTGACTTATCTTGAAGTTGAAGAATCAAAACCAATCGAGCAACACCATCAATCCATGGCAAAATTGTATGCTGCTCATTAGAAGGAGATTCAAGCTGGGTTGCACTTCCACCTTCCAATTCTATCACCCCTATGCGCGCAAGAAACTGTTGTCGACTATATCCAATAATGGAATTCATTTTAGCTTCCTCCATGTTAAAACTCTTATTTTTGAGGTTTAAGCCTACGAGTACCTTGGAAGCACCATATTTTGAAGGAATTGAAGAATCAAATTCAAATTCAGTTCCATCAGGTAATGAAGGCTTGGACATAGGCTTGAAGGATTTGTAGGCAGCTGTACCAATTAAAGGCACTAGAACCAGATCCTCTTCGATTATAACAATTCTATAGTATTCATCTTTTGCCATTTCCAGCAAGATACTTTTTGCTTCTTTCTTAGCAACTTTGGATGCTTTTTCATCTTTTAATATCTTTGCCTGCACCCAGTCTTCATTTGTTAACATAAAAGATAAAAGAAGAAAACAATTCAAAGGAATTAGTTTTAGCTACCAACACAATGACCATTAAAAGTGAAAATGACACTGCATTGAATGAATTATTTAAGAAAATGGGGGAAATCTATGTTTTGTCATGAGGAAAGAATGTATCTAAAAGGAGGGGGAAAAAAATAACCTGTTTCACTACACTTTTCCACACACTTTAATATAAGCGGACAACAAAAATACCTAAGAACCCTAGATTTTCCCATTACTATCTATACTTTTAAAAAATCTTTTCCTCAAAACTTAGATATTTCTTTACCCATTGTTTTCAATCACTACCTTCTATTCCATCACATCAATCTCTCTTTTCCTCCACTTCTGCACATGGCTTCTATTCACCGTCTTCCATCTATTCAACTGCATGTTTAGTTTATCCAATGAACATATCCCTAACAAATTCTGAAGATACAATATTGTCCCTCCAATGAATATACCTATGAAGATCAACATCAGAAATGGCTTGGTGGTTGACATCAACATGCGTGGGTGAACTCCTGTGAGATCTGGGGTTCGAATACAGGCCGAGGCAATAGCCTCCATTCAAACCAAATATATATTTATAATATATAATATACCTACTAATGAATTTTCAAGGATACGCATGCCTATTAGAGTTGCTTCAGATAAGTAGACAAACTATGTGAATAGGTAAAAAAAAAAAAAAAAAGTTAAAAAATGAGCAAGGAAAAGAATTTTCACTCATGAAAATATAAAGTAGCTTCTCTAAAGAATTCAATATGTGGATGTGTGGATGTGCTGGGTACTGGCTTGAGAAGCGAAGAAATATTATAAAATATATACTAATCTCCCTCATCAAAATAAAAAAAATAAAACCAACTAATCTCATTTTTCTCTCAGACACACTTGATTCACCAGAGTTGCATTACATACGCTCACCTGGGGACTTGAAAAGCTGCTACATTTGGCTCCCATCAGTACTATGCAAGACATTCTTAACCTATGTAACTAAGGGAAGAAAACAAAAAAAAAAAAAAAAAAAAAAAAACTATAACAGGGGCTCACCAACTTTTGAATGACACCAGCTTCAAACATAATGCTGTGATTGGATTGATCCAAAGCTAAATTTGCCAATACACCTCCTGCTGCCTCCTGTACTTTCACTTCCTCATCATCAAGGAACTTGACAAGTGCCGGCAGAAGATCTACTGTTGCAATCTTGTTTCTAAGCTTCTCATCAACTGATAAGTTCCACAAGGTACACAAGGTTTGTTCCTTTACCTGGATAAACAATGCAAGAATCAGTAATAGATTATCATGCACATACCACCTACAATAACAATTTCTTCCATACGTTTTCAGTTAAAGAGGATCTACTGAGAAGCCCTATGACTGCTTCTATTGCCCCACTTGCAGCTATAGAGTCGAAGTAGAGGCTGACAGAAGAGATCGTCCTTAAAAGACCAACAGCTGCTTCACATGTAGAAGGGTACTCTGACTGCAGAAGGCTGATAGTTAGAGTAATGCAACCAGGATATTGCATAATTTCATCAATGCAATGCTTTCCTCCTTGTGAGTACTCCCACAGTGTAATTATTGCTTGCTCTCTGTCTAAAGGATCATTATCCATCCCAAGCATTCGAATAAATAAACCTACATAACCAGCTCCAGAAGCACCACTCTCAAAGTCCTTCCCACCCTGAAACAAAACACACTAGCACTTGTCGGCTACCAATGTAAAGCTTGAGAGCATCCTGGAACAAAAATAAGAAAGTAATCAAAAGAAACTCAAACTTGGAAATTTATGCAATCAAAACACTGTGAGTCCCTCTGTAGGACAACAAAAAGGATGATTAACAATCAACTTGAAACACGACACAGGAAACTCAAAAGTTTTTGCAACAAGAGCTTGTAGTTTTTAAAAACAAATCACCAATCAGTAGCCAATATCAAAAGCAAAACAGAGAATAAAATAATCACATTTATCCATAAATTTTGTGGGGGAACATTTTTGAAAACTGCCAGTAATCTGATATGTTAGAGTTAATAATAGAAGTAAAGAGAATAAATTTATAATAGATAAGGTAGTTGTATGAAAATATGTGACAAATGGTTAAAATATAGAGGTAATGATTAAAAAGAAGAGTAACTGGATGTCACTGGATGTCACATCACATCAAAAGGAGTGTAGAAATCAGGGAGAACAATTTTGTTTTCTATCTTTCCCCGTTGCCAAACAGAGCCTTGTAGGGTCCATTTGGCATTTGATAAAAGACAATTTTCCCTCTTCATCCTAGATACCTTTTCCCTTTTGATTTTCTCCATGATTACCTCTATATTTCTTTTTTCTTTTTTTTTTTGCATCTTTTCATTCAACTACCCTTTTTATTGATCTTTATTTTCTTTGCTCCTAATCATTACTCTTATTCTATCACATCGCACTCACTTTTTATTTTCCCACAAAATTTTGCACTTATTTTACCTCTTAACCTAGTATAAAAAATACTAAAATTTTCAAATTTGCCTGAATTTTCAGCCTGGATTGCCAACCTGAGACTAACTCAAACTTGACCTTACGTCTAGAATGTAGCATCAAAAGGGTGAACCCCGTCCTGACCTTTCATTATATGCAGGGTTGGACACATGGTTTTCCAAACAGGGATAGAGTTGAGCCAACCTCAACCCTATATGACCTGGCCCAAGTTGCACCTATGAGATTAGCCAGTCTACACATGTGGGCAACATGTGAAATTGCTTACAACTTCACCCAATAACCCCAGAACATTTTATCTTCTCATTGCTACCAAAAAGGAAAATAGACTGGAGCGGAGGTTTCTTGCTGGATTTGAGCATTAGAGAATGTCATTTGGGAAGCTTTCGTCACTCTCTAAGAATGATTATCTTGCCTGAGGACACTCGTGTAGCAAGAAGCAAGGAGTTGGCGCTGGTGACGTTTTTAGGCATCTAATTGCAGATAGTTCATTTCAAAATCTTCTTCTCACATTTTGTATGGTCATCGTTCCTCGTGGATCTTATGTGATTTTGAATGGATTTATGATGTGGACATTTGGAGGTATTATTGCTAGGCTTGAACCTAGAGTTGATGCTAGATTTTGGGGATTGAGGCACAATCCTCCTTATTGATGATGCACGCATGGTAATTTTCACTTTTTACATGGTGATTCATAAAATTTATGTACATGGGTTGATTTTTGGAGATTTTACCAATGTTTTCTAACCCTACGTGTGGTGTCTATGTGGCTATACGTGTACATGTTGCTTGCGTGATATGATGGGTGACTGTCCTGTGTATTTATCGTTGTAGTGGGACCAAGGCTAAATGCATACATCTGGAGTGGGCCTAAGGCTAAATGCTTATTCATTATATGCATATGCTGGGTATAAGTGTAGTATAGGAATGCTAAGAGGTGTTAGCAAGATGGTATGACTATGCACATGGCATATCATGTTTATTTGGAGCATGATTTTCTTTTGCACTATACATGATAGTTTTACTAACCTACTTGCCGAGCATGCCCACTTTTTGTTTTACCAATGTTTTGGTTGATAGGAAAGGTGACAAGGCAAGGACAACAAGAGCTAGAGCTCAAGGTGAATTTTTGAGAAAATAGCCCAAAGGGACAAGCTTCCATTTATTGTGAGCTTAGTGTGGAGCTTGTGAATTTTATAATTTCTACTTTTGAAACATTTTTGGAGACTCTTTTTTATGTTTTATTTGGCAGATGCATGGACATGGATGTTAATATATGATTTTTATATGCTATTCACACGTTATTATTGGAGACAAGAACATATTGCTGATGTTATGAGTGGTAGCTTTTATATGCATTTGTGGCATTTTGCTTCCTGGGCCATGTCTCATCATTTGTTTGTTGATGACAATATCAAATCCAATCTAACTATTTTTGTTTAACATAATTTGCAAAATTATGATACTAAAAATCATTTTGTTGAATTCTTTATGCAATTCGTATTTTAAAAAAAGATATAAAATCCAGTGAAATTTGTAAAATGTGAAAATCTCTTAGATCTACTTACGCAAGCATTAGAATGTCATAATAATTTATAGAATCATTTTCCTATGTACAAAGAATATTTTAGAAGATTTAATTTTAATTAAAATTTTTTACACTATCTGTAACAATCAAATGGTTTTAAAATGTTGATATCAACCCCTAAATCATAATAGTCATATAAATCCTTGATTTAGTTGAAATTTGACTTAAACTGAGTTAATTATTGAAAATGAAATTATTGGATGGGATTTTGTTTTAATCATCACAGTGGCCCAAACCAAGAGTTTCAATGAATTCACATCGATGGAGCTGATTCCAAAGAAGTGGAACCCACAGGAAAACTATTCGATACGCCCAGTTCACAAGTTTGTTCAAACATTCATCTTTTTATGAAAGATGATATCTTCAATTATGTAAACCATCCATAAAATTGAGACATCTATAGGCCTTTATTGCAAACAAAATAAATCAATGTTAAAATATTTTAATTTATAATAATTTTATATTCATTTGAATATTGTCTAAATTTATAACAATTTTTTATTCATTTGAATATTGTCTAAATTTATAATAATTTTTTATTCATTTGAATATTATCTATTTCTAATCTTTAAGTAAAGCATATAATGAATCGTTTGGAAATACAAATCATGCTTTATAGACATGACAATAATTATAAGAGTTAAATACAGGATCACGATTCATACAACTCTAAAAATTTTCTGTGCATTTTAATTCATAGCAACTCTCAAATTTTTCTGTCCATTTTAATCAACGTAAGCTCACAATTGATATAATTTTCTAAAATTAAGCATAAAATGAAATGTTGCATCTAAAAAATTGAATGAATCGTTGAAACGAGCCATCATTTAAGGCTTTAAGCTTGTTGAACTCAAACCTTATAAAACTATTTCTCTACATATATTAGATAGGGGTGGTGATCTTGTTAGTCTGGGCTCCTTTATATAATTCTTTTTAAAAAATTCAAGAAAATTTGGGCTCAAGTGTATTTAATTTACATACTGAAATTTACAATTTTTAGATGTGTGTATATATTCTCTGAATTTAAAAAATCAATGGCATATTCCCCCCCCCCCCCAAACTGGTATTTTTAAATTCAGAATAAATATATAGACATGTCCAATAATTGTAAAATTTGGTATGTAAATTAAGTACATTTGGGCCATATTTTCATTAAAAAAAATCTGTGTACCGCGGGATCATAATCCAGATAGATATACAAACACGTATGTATAAGTGCAGTAAAAACACATGGAAGGCCTTTCAATTGAGAGGAAAAACAGAATTGAATGCGACAGACATAAATAGAGAAATACAGAAATAATGAAACAACATTAATAGTTATTTTTAGCAATTCTTTTTTACCTTGTATTATATTGTTCATGTTATTTTCTTACATCATTCAATTTAAGAAACCTTTACTAGGCTTTTATTCCCGCTTTTCCCTATTAAGAAGATTTAGAAAACCTTAAAATGTCTTCTCAATTTTAAACATTAAATCACTTTTCTCATAATTCAGTTTATGCAATCCCAGATTAAATGTTCCACTCCATTTTTTTCTATAATTCAACTTAGGCAACCTCCAGTGATATTTTTGTTATTAAATTTACTTTTTTTTTATGAGAATAGAGATTGTCGCTCCAGCTCGGAATCAAAACTGAAACCTCCCTCACAGACACACTAATGTCGAACCACCAGGTAATTAATTTCACTATTATACAATTGAAGGAACTACAACAGATGAACACCAACAGTTCACATTTAAGTAAATGTTGAACCAGTTCAAGCTGTCCCATTTATTCCATGCATAGAATCCACTCCATTCATTGTCTTTGTTATTATTATTGACAAATAGTATACTTAAAATCATTTTAATCAGAAATTTGTATAGGCCATAAGATGAGAATTTTAATGGGTTTATATTCACTCTAAAATTATATTTATTTTATGTCTTACCTATATATTTTTAAATCAATTAGTATATTATTAATCAAATAGGGCTAATTCCAAATATGACTGGAAATATAACATCACAAAGGGCAGTGGTATTAGGCCGATTTACGAGCGGCAAAGAAACTATGCTTTTATATGAGCCCCATCTAGATCACACACTATGAAATTTGGCAATTTTTTTTAAGCTTTTGACATTTTTATTTTTATGAAATTTTTTTTTAAAAAAAAAACACATGGATACATGCGGCCGCCTGAATGATTCCATGGCAGAAGAAGACTCGGAACCGTCTTATGAGGCAGAAGAAGGCAACTCACTGCGGCAGAGTCTGCACCAAGAGAGCCAGAACCGTCTTCGGCTGCGCAACCGACAACTAAGTGAGGAGGACGAAGGCGGCGAGGGATTAGACAGAGGGTCGTGAATTGTGCGGCTAGGAATGAAGGCAGAAGCAATCTTCTTCCTCCGAGCCTCCGGTTGCTGCGGCAGCCTGTCGTCAATGTCAGCAGCTTCAGCCTGGAAATGGGCGGCGCAATCGCGAACGCCATGGAGAGGGGAGAGGGGAGAGGGGAGAGGGGAGAGGGGAGAAAAAGATAACCTCTGTGGCTTAGCTATATATCACTTCCAGCATGCAAAGTCTTCCGGAAACTACCAGTGTTAATTAGGCTGCCCCCTCCAAATGGGGTGCGATGGAAAAAGCGGGAAAATTGCGTCATTACTGGTCTAAGTTTGCATATTAGCATTTTAGATCTCGTTATTTGCATATTAACATATTATATTCTAATAAGTTTCATCTTTTACATTTTAAACTCTTTATCCTAACGCCGTCTGTCACACACCATCTAGTCGTGTTCGATATCAAAAATATCCCTTAATAAAAACAAAAACACAGCCCTAACTAACACCGACATTAATATAAAAAATGAAGATATTGAAATGGAAGATAATGTAAGCAACAAACATCCGTGAGCAAATACATATTGAGGGGTGTATTTTGTTTTTATTTGAAAGATAATTTATTCATTGCACACAACTAGACGGTGCGTGACAGACGGTGTTAGGGCGAAGGATTTAAAATGCAAAAGATAAAACTTATCAAGGTCTAATATGCTAATACGCAAACGTCAGAGTCTAAAATACTACTACACAAACTTAGAGGGTATTGTGCAAATTTCCCGAAAAAAGCGGACTCAATTATTTTTTTGATTATCCTATTTATCCTAAATTTATAAATATAATTTCATATCAGTCGCACTAATCTCGTAATATCCTCTTCCTCACTTCCCACCTCCCAAAATCTCACGTTATCAAATGTCGCCTAAAGGTGCAATTGGGTTGGGTTAAGTAATTAGTAGTTTAACTCACCCGATTTCAATTCACAATTTCAATGGGATTACATTGTTATCAGTTGGGAACAATCAATGTTTTGAAAACCGGACCGGTCACTGAACCGGTTTTGTGACCGGTTCCCGGTTTTTCCGGTTCAACCGGACCGAACCGGTGGTCGGACCGCGGTTGAACCGGCAACAGTGACGAACCGGGGCGTGACCGGTTCACGGTCCGACCGCCCGGTTTTCAAAACACTGGGAACAATATTATTAAAAAGAGCTGATTCGTGAACTGGCTAAGCGACTAGTTTTGGATGAATCAGTTCACCCATTCGGAAGGTCCGGATTGATCTAGCGTGTTACTAATTATACCAAAATCTAACTATTTCTGAAATGGTGTATTAGTAATTATATAATAAATATGATAAATTAAAAAGTAAAAACTTCTAGTTTTATATTTAAAAATAATGTTGGACATTAGGATATTTAAATAACAGAAGTGATCTTGTTAGTCTAGGCTAAACAAATATTGGGCTCAGTTCACCTTAAAAAATCTATTTACAACAACTTTTTTTATTTTTTTTATCGTACACTTGTTTATGTAAGCGTATTTAACATATAAACTAAATTTTATCATTTTTGGATATGCTTATATTTTTTATATTTTTAAATATTTATGTATATATATGTATAGGAGCGATCCTGCTGGTCTGGGCTAAGTAAATACATCACTTAGTCCATCTCAAAAAACCTGTTTATAAATTTTTTTTTGTTTTTTATATACTTTTTTTATCTATATATACTTAACATATAAACTAAGTTTTACCATTTTTGGATATGTGTGTATATACACATACAAAAATGATAAAAACTTGGTTTATATGTTAAATACACTTAGATAAACAAGTGCACGAAGAAAAACAAAAAAAAAACTGCCGTAAATGAATTTTTTGAGGTGGGCTAAGCAGGACATTTGCTTAGCCTAGACTAATAGAATCATTCGACATATATTTAAAATGCGCTTATCTTTAAAAATCTCAAAAAATATATACACATGTCCAAAAATAGTAAAACTTAATTTACAAGTTAAATACACTTAGATAAATAAGTGTACAAAGAAAAAATAAAAAAATTATTATAAACAGATTTTTTGATGTAGGCTAAGTAGGACACTTGCTTAGCCGGGTTAACACTATCATTACTCTTTGAATAATGGCCAATTAAAAAATTCATATGTGTTCCAATATAAGTTTTACGTTAAAGTCATGCTCATTTTTCGTAGTTGCCTTGCATCATGTATAAGTGGTTTTTTTAACTGATGTATGCATTAATGCCTAATTTCTCTTTGGTTACGATATTCAGATTATAATTATAATCGCATTCACGGTACAGGATGAAAATGCTATGAATAGATGACGACGATTTCACTTGCTAACATCACACCATAGAACGTTTTCGTCTTTCAATGAAAAGTAATATTATTAGCTCAGGCTAAATAAATATTTCGCTTAGTTCATTTCGAAAAACTCATTTATAACCTTTTTTTTGCTTTTTTTTCTTCATATATTTATTTATCTAAATATATTTAACATATAAATCAGGTTTTACTATTGGTGGATATGTGTATATTTCTTTTAAATTTTTAAAAATACTAAAACTTGGTTTATATGTTAAATACACGTAGATAAAAAAGTATACGAAGACAAAAGTAAAAAATATATATATTGTAAATGAGATTTTTAAGATGGACTAAGCGGGACATTTGCTTAATCTGAGCTAACAATATCATTTTTCTTTTTTAATCTACTGTCTATTTATTCAACAATCTTATTTTTCTAAATTTATCCTTGAACTTCAATTATTTTTCTTTTCCATTATGTTATTTATTCCAACTTTATTTTTATAATTTCATATTAATGCACAATTTGAAAATATTTCTTTTCCATTTCTCACCCCATTCCAAAATATTTCTTTTCCCTAGGGGTGCAAGTCGGTCCGGGTACCCCTGGGTAGGGGTGGAACCTACCCTTACCCATTTTTTAAAAACGTCTACCCTACCCTATTTTAGATCGGGTCAGTTAGGAGTCTACCCTACCCAACTTTTTCAGGTGCGGGTCGGTTCCGGTTCGGTTCCAAATCGGTTCCTAAAAACGTCATGCATACAGAAATACTATATTATGAATAGAATTTTCCAATGAAACAGAAATGTCAATAAGACTTATACACAACACACAATCTATAAACTTGAATATCTAAAAAACATATCAAGTTGGAGACATTGATACATGTAGAAATTTTCACAATCAAATAGCAATTGGTATGCAAATTGTTGGAAACAATACTTCAAAACAAAGTAAAATTGACCAAAGATTAAGTTTTGATGATTAACAACAACTAACTTGAGTATATTTAAAGGACTAATGAGTTTGCAATGTGTTTTAAGGAACTTGAGCAGCCAAGTCGATCCCCAAGTCGACTTGGACTTCGACTTAGGGTGAAGTCGATCCCAAAGTCGACTTAACTATCGACTTGAGAAAGAACCTCAAAGGTAAAATCAACTTGCAGGTGAAGTCGCAAACCAAGTCGACTCCACATGCGACTTGGGAAGCCAAGTCGCAAACGAAGTCGACCTCACTATCGACTTCAAACATAAAAAACTGTCCAGAGCTGAATTTTGGGGCACGAAGCTGCCCAAGTCGCAGGCCAAGTCGACTCCAGGTGCGACTTGGGTGAAGTCGCAGACAAAGTCGACTTCATCCGCGACTTGAGAAGTTCAGACTTCAAAGATGCAGTTTCAAAGCCTATTCAAGGTATCCCTCACTCAAGATCAAAGCAAAGCTTCAAGATCAAGATCAAATCAAGTCTATCAAGTCTTAAAGACCAACTGAGTCAAATGCAAAGCAAGGCGCATGATTCGAAACTCAGGCTCTCCTAAGAATCATCAAGGAAACAAGCCAAGCAAGATAGAGAAAGATCAAATGAAGAACAAAGCGTATTTTGCAAAGACCAAGTCAAGTCGTAACCCAAGTCGACTCCATGATCGACTTGAGTTGAAGTTGGAAGCCAAAGTCGACTCAAGACTTAGACTTGGAACCTGACAAGGTGAAGTCGCACCCGAAGTCGACTTCACCTGCGACTTGGGTCAAGTTGATGACCAAGTCGACTCTGACTGAAACTTGAAGTTGCGACGGTGAAGCGAAGTCGCACCCGAAGTCGACTCCATCTGCGACTTGGGCGAAGTCGCATCCGAAGTCGACTCCACATGCGACTTGGGTCGCAACGGTCGGAATTTATTTCGAACGTTGGCGCATTAAATGCGCGCCACCTACCCTCTAACGTTCGGATTCCCTCCACGATTATAAAAGAGATTGAATGTGAACGAGGGAAGTAGCTGAAAATCATTAAGAGTGCATAACTACCATCTACAAGAGCTTTAAAGAGATCAAGCTAACCAAAGAGGAAGAACTTTGCTTCAAACTGCAAGAGCTCAACTACTGATCATACAAAGCCACTTCAACAAGTTCTTCTTTGCGCCAAACTGCTTCTACACATCTGTAAAGTGTAGTTTTCTTATTGTTTCTGTTATATGTGTTAAACTTGATTTAGTTTGAGGAACTAAGATCAAGTGTAAGCAAAGTAGTGTGTGATTGGAGTGTGACTCATCACCTACTTGTGCTGTGTTTTGTTGATGCCACCTAGAGCTGGAATCTAGAAGAGAGCAGTGGCTCTAATTGTATTGAGAGAATACAATAGTGGAATCCAAGTCACAAGGAGTGTGAGCTTGGAATAGTGGAGTAGGGAGGTTGCCCGAACCACTATAAAAATCATGTGTGCTTGATTTATACTTCTGCTATTTACATTGCTTTCCATTTCGTTTCTCCATTAAGGGGACTAGATTAATCCGGGGATAAGCTTCTGTTTAAGATATAATTTTTTAAATACCCAATTCACCCCTCCCCTCTTGGGTTTTGCCATCAATTAGGGACCAACACAAATAACCTGTTTCACCTAATAAAAGATGAGAAGATCTCAGCCGTTCGATCCTGATCTGGGAGGCCAGAGAAAGAAAGCCAACGGCAGATCCCGCACGTCTCACCGCAAGCACGTAGAGGACGGGTAGATGCAGCAGCTGCTGCTGCCCCTCCTCCCCCCCAATTGCAGCCGTCCATCCTCCTCTTCCTCCCATCATCACAACCGTCCGTCCCCTCGCCATGGAAGACAAGAAGCGGATCCTGAGTCCCCCCGCCTCCGCCGCCAACAGCGTCCTCCACGGCAAGTACGAGCTGGGGCGGTTCCTCAGCCAAGGAACCTTCGCCAAGGTCTACCACGGCCGGAATATCTAGACGGGGAAGAGCGTCGCCATGAAAATCGTCGGGAAGGAGAAAGTTATCAAGGTTGGGATGACGGAGCAGGTGAAGCGCGAGATCTCGGTGATGAAGATGGTCCCCCATCCCAACATCGTCAAGCTCTATGAGGTGATGGCATCCAAGAACAAGATCTATTTTGCCATGGAGCTCATCCGCGGCGGCGAGCTCTTCTCCAAGGTCGCCCGCGGGCCGCGGCCGCCTCCGGGAGGAAGTCGCTCGCGCCTGCTTCCAGCAGCTTATCTCTGTCGTCGACTTCTGCCACAACTGCAGAGTCTACCATCGAGATCTCAAGCCCGAGAACCTGCTCCTCGACGATGACGGCAACCTAAAGGTCACAGACTTCGGCCTCTCCGCCCTCTTCGACCACCTCAAGTAGGACGGCCGGCTGCACACTACCTGCGGCACGCCTGCCTACGTCACGCCGAAGGTCCGAGCAGGAAGGTTGGCAGCGAGGAGTGAGCAGGGGAGTTCGGCAGCAGCGGCGCAGGTGCAAATGAGTGAAATAACCCTAGCTTCAAAGCAATACTTTATAGCCAGCCAAATCCGGGTCGGTTCCGGGTACCCAGCACCGAAACCGACCCCTAACCGAATTTGAACGGGTATTTCACCCGTGGAACCGAACCGACCCGGTGGGTAGGTTCTATGGAACCGAACCTACCCAAATTCGGGTACCCATCGGGTCGACCCGTGGGTACCCGGACCGACTTCCACCCCTACTTTTCCCACTCGAGTTATCCATTACTCCATTGCACTATGTCTGGCCATGCCAGTTGCCGCAAAGTAATTTCATTATTTGAAGGCCGCGATGGACCAGAAATTACTAGCCTGAAAAGTGAAAATGTGAAAACGAAGAAACTAAAAATAGGTATAAAAGCTATGATTTGCATTAATTTACATTAAAGATATTATTATCAAAAAAAATTACATAAAGATATATGCATAGGTTGCGAATAAGTGAATAACATTATATATATTTATATTGTTTGCGTGTCATAAATTTTTAAAAATGGGTAGAAAGTTTTACAAATAAGGATGTGTTTTGTAATAAATAAAACTTTTGACGAAAAGTTTTGGAAAGTAAAAGTTGTCAAATGAGGTGATATGATAGGGGTGATGATGAGTAGTAAAGAGGATAAAGTTAAAATAGATAGGTTAGTTACGTGGATAGTTGAGTAGAAATAATTGAAAAGTAGGGTAGTTGTATAGAAAAATATGAAAAATGATTAAAAAAATATGATAGTTGTGGAGAGTAAAAAATTTTAGGGTGTGTTTGGAAAGTTGTAAAACTTTTGATGAAATTTTTTTTATGTAAAAGTTGTTAAATTAGTAGAAAATGATGTAATATTGTAGGAGTAATGTTGAGGAGTAAAGATAATAAAATTAAAATAAATAAGTTAGTTGTATTAATAGTTGTGTAGAAATGATTGAAAAGTAGAGTTGTTGTATAGAAAGATATGTAAAAAATAATTAAAAAAGAGTAGTTATGGAGAGTAAAAAGCTTTAGATTGAAAAGTTTTAACTTGACAACTTTTGCAAATTATCAAACACACCTTTAAATTGAAAAGTTTTAACTTGATATTTTCTATCAATTGTCAAACACACACTAAGTTGGGTTGGGTCCAAGACAATTCAACCTAGTACACAATACCGACTAGTTAATTACGTTTAGTTCTTCTCAACTAAGTTATATATATTTTGATAGAAACTAAGTATATATTAAACATTTCTGTATGTAAATAGAGCTTTAGTTTCATGACATGTATTAAAATTTTTAACTTTTTATGTAACTTAACATAATTAATAAATTATTATATTTCTTATTAGGTATTAGTAAAATAATTTTTAAATTATTTTATGATTTGCTTTGATAAAAATTCTATAATATTCTTAAAATTTTACTCTTGTTGAAAAGTAGGTTGGGTTGGATTCAATGGGTTGAACTAAAGTTGAGTTAGGTTTGAATTTTTTTTTTTGACAGCGTTGTTTGGCATAATTGGCTTGGGGCGCTGTTCCCGTTTGCACTGGTTTAGGTTTGATTCCAATTATCTTTGTGTTGGAGTTGTGCCTCCTCTACCCATGGGCTTTAGAATATAAGTTTATGGGCTTTAGAATATAAGTTTAGTATACTGTACGGAGTGCTTTGTATACATCTAATATAAAAAAAAATTATTTTAGAAAATGATTTAAGTTGTGTTGAAAAGAAGGTTTCATTTGGGTTGGAGACAGAGCCAAGCTACTTGCTCCCTCCATAGTTCATTTTAAGCAATATAGGCTTGTTTTAGCTGGCTCGCGGGTTATCAATTGGCTCACCAATTAAACGTTTTTGAGATTACCAAGAGCCACATGTGCTCATGGTAATAAGGAATGTCTCTCTTGCAGGATGTCTCCTGTTCGAACCCACCAATGACGTTGGCTGCTGGTAAGTTTTGCCCCAGCGGGAGCAAAAATATTAGTTCTCCCTAAAAGCAGGGGTATTTACACGTTGTCCCTTTTTAGTGAGGATTATGAATGTGCCTTATTTGTAATATTTGATATCACCATGCATATGATAACAATAAAAAAATATATATTTGGGAGATTCTAAAAACTGGAAATTCCATTATTACTCTTCCAGTTTTATAATTTTTCCCATAATTTTCATTTTTCTCATAACATCTTCATTTATAATATTTCTTTTGTAAAAACATTACTTCCTAACACAATGGCCCTGGTTGGTTTATGGTAAAAGTCCATGTTTAGAACTTTTTTTTGCATTTAAGAAGATACTGAGCCAGTTCAAATGTACTCATTTGCAACTTTCATGAAATCTATTTCATCCACTTTATTTTAAAAATTATGTTGGATTAAAATGTACTAATTTGATTAAAGTTTTATGAAACTCATTCCATCAGTGCATTTTAATATTATATTCAATAAAAAATTATATGTTGAATATTGAAATTTATTTTCATTCGAACATATACAAATTTCAACTTCAAGTTTAATTCTCTAATATGTCGTTTTCATCTTTTTTGTATTTGAACGCATCAATATTTTTTCATTTTATTTGTTTAATTGTTGATATTTTACATATATTTTTAATTTTCTTTGTTGAGGACAACTATCATGTCGATCTCATATCACTACACCTGCTAATAAAAGCATAACCACTAAACCAGCAAGTGGCACGCAGAAGCTTTGAGTTTAGCATGCAAATTAGCTCAACTGCCAACTAGGCTAATGCATCATAGGGAGACCATGCCTTAAGATCTCATGAGATCTAAAGCCAAGGACAACCTCCAATTCCTCGAATAAGTGGTCCACTAGAAAATGGAATGACAACCTTAAGAATAAGTGGTCCACATGTGCTCATGGTAACAAGCAACGTCCCTCTTGGAGGATGTCTCCTATTCGAATCCCACCAATGACATTGGTTGATGGTAAGTTTTGCCCTGATGGGAGCAAAAATATTAGTTCTCCCTAAAAGCAGGGGTATTTACACGTTGTCCCTCTTTAGTGAGGATTATGAATGTGCCTTATTTGTAATATTTGATGTCACCATGCATATGATAACAATCAAAAAATATATATTTGTGAGATTCTAAAAACTGGAAATTCCATTATTACTCTTCCAGTTTTATAATTTTTCCCATAATTTTCATTTTTCTCAGAACATCTTCATTTATAATATTTCTTTTGTAAAAAAAACACCACTTCATAATTGTTGACACCCCACTTAAATGGAAAAATTGGATTTTTAAACAAGCTCACTACCATTTGGCACATCCATGTAAGGCCCTTCAGGGATTTATATTTGAATGTTTAACCCATGTGTTTGTCAGTCCAATTTTGTGTAGGGACTATGTGGAAGGTGGGCCTCTAATGCTTTAAGCCCGCTTCAGAAGCAATGACTAATAATCTATACAACAGATCAGGCGCAATTTGCATTCAAGACGAAGTAAAGAGTATTTTCTCAAGACAATTGAAGCAGAGTTGATGTGATGGACGGTTTGGATTAAACAAATAATTAGTATTTTATAAGGTTTTAATGCTCAAAATAAATTTGACTAAAGAAGGAGGTGGATTTACAACATCTCAAATGGTGGATAAAAACTACTAGATCTAACCCACCAAATGAAGATCTGATCAGTTAAAATGGTTAAGGGACATCAATAAATGCGGGCCTCGTCTAAGATTAAGGAAAAATAGGTGATGATCAAGGCATAAATGAATGACAAAAAATACACAAAATCAATGGCTAGGAAAGAGTTGACTTACTAGCCAAGCAAAACAATGTGCCCATTGGTGGTTTTCAAAAACCACCTATAAATTTACCAAGAAGTCCATTTTTGGATAGAATTTTGCAAAAAAAGAAAAGGTGGAGTTGTTCAAAATATTACTAATATATATCAATATGCAATTTTTCAAAAATAAAATACTATAAAAGGAGCCCCCTCTTCCCCTATTCTCACCACGCTCATACCACACCCAAATTTTCTCTCATCCATTTGTTCTCCCCTTTTCTTCAAACATATTTGAGATCACTTTTTTTATTTATTTTTTTGAAGGCTACTCTAGTTCGTTTTTCGTCAACGAGTTACAAAAAAAAAAAGAAAAAAAAGTCCAAACGCATGCACCTGCATTTGCCCTTTGCATCATCGTTCTTTTTTTTGTTTTTTTTTTAAAAATAAAAAAGATCATCCAGCACATCATCTAGCATAGCTTTATTATATAAATTTTCTTTTTTTCTATTTCTATTCATCACATATCGTTCAGCCTGGTCTCTATTATTATGTTCTTTTTTTTTGTATTATATAAAAATTGTCCCCATTCAACACAAAAAAATGTATTAAAATCAAACAGTTCTCTTTTAGCCGTTAATTCAGAAATTTTTTCTTTTTAAATAATTTATAAAATAGGTATTTGTTATCTTTTCTAAAAAAAAAAACTTATTCCTTCGTCAGGAAATATAATCTTATCCTACATAATGGAAATTAAATTATCATACCCACTCCGAGATTGAGTTAGGGCCTCAAAAAAAGCCTAGACATTAACTTCCCACCTCCGCACTCCTAGGACCAATGTACTGGAAAAATAAAGTTTTACTTTTTTTTAAGTTATGAGTTCACCCAGAAAATCTCTATATTTCAGTGTCTTATTGTACACGGACTAACTACCGTTATATGGTTAGTGGCGACTTCAAAAAAATTAATATATTAATTTTTATTAGCATCTGTATGCATCTACTGACTATTAATTGCGCCTAACTGAGATACAGGTTTGTGTTTGACTAACTCGCATCATTTAAAAATCTATAAGAACTTGCATCATTTAAAAGCTTTAACGCTTGCATCTCGCTTCTTTAACCCTCATGTCTACATCTTTTACATTTTTTCCATTTCTGAACTTGAACCCATTTTCTACGTCTTTTTATATTTTTTATTTGCACGTTTAATTTATGTATTTAACTCGCATTATATCTAACCAGCTAACCCACTAACTCGCATTTCATATTTATTTTGCTCTCTCATATTTGCCAATTTACTTTTTTGCTTAGTTCATAACTACTTTTTTTATTGAGCATACTTTATATTTTTAGGCCCATTTGCTGGCCCATCGTAGTACAAAAAAAACTACGTGCTACAGTTTGACGACTTCACTGGGGACTGGCTAGAAGTGTTAATTTCCATTTCTTAGTAATAGCTCAAGGGAGATTTTTTTAAGGTTTTTTGAAAAAAGAGTAAAAGTTTCTAATTTAAAAAAAAAAACCTTTTAAATTTTTTTTAAAAAAAACAAAGGGGTTTTCAAAAAGAAAAGAATTCTAATTTTCTTTTTTAAAAAAATCTTTTTTAAAAAAAGGGTCTAGCACAAAAAAAGGGTAAACAGAATAAATTAATAGCCTTTTGGAAAAGATCCATAGAGTTTAAGTATCATTGGATATTAAAAATCTACCTATATAATAAGAATAGCTCGTAAAAAGAGAATACTACCACCCCGTAGTCTAGTGGTCACTAGGTCTAAAGCAAGTTAAACAAATATGACTGAAGCAACACAGAGTAGGGGAGGATCATCCTCAAATCACCCGGTCACAGATCTCACTAGTGTAACACAACGAGTAGAAAATTAGAGGAAATGATAGCTAAGGTCCTATAAAGGTTAGAAAACTTACACCCATTTGGAACCAAGAGGACAACAAGGAAGGCGCTTCCACTAGTAATACGCATAAAGAGAAAGACAGATCATTATGAAGATGAAGAAGTTATTCTAAAACATGCCACAGATAAAATTGAAAAAGTAAAAGAAACTTTCCAATCTCAATTAAAGCAACTAGAAGACAAAGGGTGTGTTTGGGAATGGATAAAACTTTTGATAAAAAAATTTGAAGAGTAAAAGTTGTCAAATAATGTGATATGATAGGGGTAATGATGAGTAGTAAAGATGATAAAGTTAAAATAGATAGGTTAGTTGTGTTGGTAGTTGTGTAAAAATGATTGAAAATAGGATAGTTGTATAGGAAAATGTGAAAAAATAATTAAAAAATATGATAGTTGTGGAGAATGAAAAGTTTTAGATTGAAAAGTTTTAACTTGATATTTTTTAACCATTGCCAAACATACCCAAAGTAAGGCAACATGGTGGAGAAGGGTTCTCATCCTTAAAAATAGAAGATTTATACTCTTTCCCCGATATTAGTCTACCCGACAAGTTTGAAATATCATCCTTACCTCATTACGAAGGAGATTCATGTTCTAGGGCACGCCTAAAAGCTTATTGTGGAATCTTATATCCTTTGGTGAAAAAAGAAGAAATTTTAATACGTTTGTTTCAACATACTCTAAAAAAGAATACTTTAGAGTGGTATACGTCGTTATATTGCAAACAAATTTCAACATGGGATGAGTTATCCTCGACATTGTTAGATAGATTTTCTTGCAAATTGAACACAACACCTAAAAGAGCCAACTTAGAAAGTTTAAAGCAAAATTCAAATGAAACTTTCTCTAATTTTGCCGCTAAATGGAGGGCTCTTACCGCCAAGATGAAAGTACCTCTGCCCATGAGTGAGCAAATATCCATAATAGTAAATGCTACTCACCCTAGCATATCGGGTTATCTTATCTCCTATCCTTACACTCAGCTAATTCAAGCAGGGGATCAAGTAGAGGCAGGGATAAGACAAGGAGTAATATCACCATGGCCTTATCAGAATGGGGCTGCTAGGAAAAAATCAGAAGTCAAGAATGCAGGTAATATCAGGAATAAAACACAAGAGGTAAACGCAATTGAGACACCCGTAAGAGAAAAGTCAAGAGAGGCAAGAAAACCTTTTAGGAAATTTACTAAGATAGGAATGTCATATACTGATATCCTTAACATGCTAACCAAGAAAAATATCCTAAGTCCATTACAGCCAAAACCACCCCCAACCCTTTACCAAACAATTATAGAGAAGAAGAATATTGTGCATATCATCAAGGAAGAGGTCACACGACTAATCGATGTTTTACCCTAAAATATGTGATCCAAGACTTAATTGATGAAGGGAGGATTAAAGTCGATCATAACGTGCCGAATGAAAATGTCATTCAAAATCCTTTACCAACGCACAAAAATGATGTTCCAAGGATAATAAATCTAGTATTGCATGAGTACCAAAGAATATATAAAACTTATGAAGTTAATATTATACGAATAGTAGAACCTGAAATAGTTTTAAAAGCTACACCACAGAGAAATCCCTGCTTTCGTGTCCCAAATATTATAGAAACTTTGATCCTGCCAGGTTTTAGGAACCTAAGGATCGCAGACCAAGATAAAAAAATTTCTTATGACTCACATCAGGTACCATGGAAGTATCTAGAACTTTGGGAATGTTCAGAGATAGGAAACCTTCAGCCAAATGGGAGGATATATAGGCGGGAGGTAAATAAAAATTCTCCTATTTGTGAAAAAGGAGAAAATTCAACCTATGACATAGCCACACAACTCAAATCTTTGCCAGCACAAATTTCTATATAGGAATTACTATGCACTTCTACTTTACATCGTGAGACTTTTACAAAAATTTTAAATAAGGCCTAAATTTCAAAAAAAGTTGAACCAAAGGCAATTGCACACATGGTGGGGCAAATTATATCTCAAAATGCACTCACATTCACAGACGACGAACTCCCACCGGAAGGACGATGTCATACACATGCTCTAAATATTACAGTTCAGTACAAAGATCTCGAAGTCCCGTTTGTAACTATAGATAATGGATTTAGTTTAAATGTATGCCCATTAAGGACGATGAAAAGATTAAGTATCCCCATGGACGGTCTTCGCTCAAACGATATTTGTGTTAGAGCATTTGATAATACTACCAGACCTACCATGAGAGAGTTAGATATTAGTCTAACAATCGACCCAGAAACCATGATTATATCCTTTCAAATATTAGAAATACCTGCTTCATTCAATATGTTGCTAGGAAGACCATGGATACATCAGGCGGGTACTGTTCCATCTTCATTGCATCAAAAAATAAATTTACAACTAATGGAAAAATAATCATAATCAAAGCCGATCCAGAAATAATTATCCTTAGGAAAAAAAATACAAGTCATGAAGTTCCCTTAGTAGAAGCCTATGAATCATCTGACCCATTACCATTTGCTAAGTCGCCTATAAAAGAGATAAATTTCATTCCCTCGGGTCCTATGATGTCTATCAATTATGTAATTACACCAGCGGAGAGACAAGTCACTTAATGTAAAATAAGACATGGGGCAAAATTCAATTTAATAAATATCCAATAAAAAAAGATAAATATGGTTTAGGATATAATCCGGATGAGCTACAACCTAAGAGGACTAAAAGCCAAATATCTTTTTAAGTGTAAGATTTTTCCTACATGAGTTAACAAAAGAGAAACAACCAAACACAATATTGATGATTCAAAATACAGACAATCAAGAAAAAAATGCTTTCAAAGGAAACATCAAAAATAATGAAGAGTGATGGTATACATCTCCAGCCTGCTCAACTGCTTTATTACAAAAAGTTCCAGTTACAAAGCCAAGATATAAGAAAAGAGGACCCACTGAGAAAGAACTCTAGGCCAGTATTTACTGTGCCCAAACTACTTTAGAATTTCCACAGGAAAACAACAATAAAAGAGGAGAAGAGGAAGAATTAAAAAACAAATGGAGGAAGTGAAAGGCAAAGATGTGACAACTGTGGAAGATTTTGAAATCGTCAACTTAGGAACTGAAAGCGACCCCAAAATGCTAAGATTAGGAAAGCAATTATCCGAAGAAGAAAATGGACTAACGATAACTTTTCTTAAATTGAGGCTAATAAATTTTACCTTTTCTTATAATGATATTCCAGGATTAGTTGAAAATCTCATCACTTATAAACTCCCAATAAAAAGGGATTTCAAACCAATAAAACAGAAGTTTAAGAGAATAAAACTTGAATGAGTTTTCAAGATTAGAGACGAGATCATTAAGGAATACAATGCTGGTTTTTTAAGAGTAAGTCACTACCTTGAATGATTGACCAATATAGTACTTATGCCAAAAAAAGATGGCAAAGTTAAAATGTGCGTAGACTATAGGGACCTTAATAAAGCCAGCCCAAAAGACGATTTTCCTTTGCCCCACAATGATACCCTAATGGATAGCACAACTAGGTACTGTTGATTTTCCTTCATGGATGATTTCTTGGGCTATAACCAAATCAAAATTGCATTGGAAAATCAAGAAAAATATCTTTTATCACTCCGTGGGGTACCTTTTGTTACAAGGTTATGCAGTTTAGGTTAAAAAATGCCGGAGCTACTTATCAAAGGGCGATGACTGCTATTTTTCATGATATGATGGGTAAGGAGGTTGAAGTTTATGTAAATGACATCATCGTACGTTCTTATTATTTTCTTAACCATTTAGAGGACTTAAAAAAATTATTTGATAGAATGAAAAATTTTCAACTCAAGCTTAACCCAAGCAAACGCATTTTTGGAGCTAGAAAAGGACGATTATTAGAATTTATTGTAAGTGAAAATCAAATACAAGTAGATGATGAAAAAGTCAAAGCTATTTTAGAAATGCCTCTGCCTAAAACTGATAAAGAAATTCGAGGATTTTTAGGAAGATTACAGTACATTAGCAAATTTATTTCACAACTAACCTTGACATGCGAGCCAATATTTAAACTTTTAAGAAAAGATTCTCCTAAAAAATGGACAGCAAATCGTCAACTAGCTTTCGATAAAATTAAAACTTACCTCTCAAATCCACCTATGTTAATGACACATTCTATAAATGACCCATTAATTTTATATTTATCAGTTACATCAATAGCTATGGGAGGAGTACTAAGACAATATGATATTAGTAAAAAAAAAGAGTTACCTATTTATTATTTCAGTAGAAAGTTCACTCTTACTAAAATAAAATATCCAGAAATAGAAAAAACATGTTTAGCCTTAGTTATGACTATTTTCAAATTAAGGCAATACATTATATCCCCAACATTTTTGCTGATTTCTAAGCAGGATCCCCTTAGGTATCTATGTCAAAAAAATTGCTCTTACTGGAAGATTGGCCAAGTGGCAATTGCTTCTCATCGAATTCGATATTATTTATGTTACGCGAAAGGCAATCAAAGAACAAGTGTTAGCTGACTATCTAGTTGCAGAAGCCTTACCAGATTATCAGCCTCTACTAGACTAATTTCCAGATGAGAATGTTCTAGTTGTAGATGACGAGTCAGAGTCTACTCATTGGAGTATGTATTTTGATGGTGCGTGGAATATGAATGGTGGAGGAATGGAAATAATTTTATACGACCCTAAAGGACTATCTACTATGATAGCAAAGAAAATCATGTTTCCATGCACCAATAATATTGCATAATATGAAGCAAGTCTAACTGGTATAAAAGAAGCTTATGATTTGGGGGCAAATAGACTACAAATATTTGGAGACTCGCAATTAGTAATTAATCAGTCCACAGGAGAATGAGAAACTAGGGATGAGAAATTTAAACCTTATGAAATCGCTTTAGCCAAGTTAGTAAGTCAATTCAAAGAGGTTACTTTCTCATATAGTCAAAGAAATCAAAATCAATTAGCAGATGTTTTAGCCAGTTTAGCCTCAATTATAGAAATCCCATATGGATTGGCTTCACAGGAAGTTCAAGTACAAGTAACAAATGACCCAGCCCATTGTTTATCTATGGAAGAAAAAATAATGCAAATGACAAACCAAAACCGTGGTACTATGATATAAATAAATATATTAAAGATCAAACCTTTGAAGAATATGCAAGTTCCATAGATAAACGCACTATTAGGAGATCGGCTTATCAGTTTGTAATAATTGGCGATGTATTATACCGTAAATATATAACCAGTTATTACTAAGGTGTGTAGATGAAGAAGAAGCTAAGGAAATAATGAATAAGATATATGAAAAAGAATGTGGTTCCCATATAAATGGAATGATGCTTGCCAAAATAATTATATGCCAAGGTTATTATTGGTTGACCTTAGAAAGAGACTATGCCCATTTTGTCAGTAAATGCATCAAATGTCAGGAACATGGGAATCTTATTCATACCCCAGCTAATGAATTACACAATATGATTACTCCATGGCCATTCTCAACATAGGGAATAGACATTATGGGAAAAATTTCACAAAAATCCTCAAACGACCATGAATATATTCTAGTAGCAGTTAAATATTTCACTAAATGGGTAGAAACTACTTCTTTTCCAACGATTAACACCAATCATGTTATTAAGTTCATTAAACATAATATTTTGACAAGGTTTGGTGTACATAATATTTTGCTTAGTGATAACGGAACAATGTTTATAAGCCAAAATATGAAACAATTTTTACAGCAATATAAAATTCAATACCATAAATCAAGTTCCTATCGACCACAAGCCAATGAGGCGGTAGAAGATGCTAATAAAATATTAAGAAAAATATTAAGAAAAATGGTAGAAAGCTACAAGGATTGGGCAGACAAATTACCTTATGCCCTATGGGCGTACAGAACATCAATTAGAACCATTATGAGATTTTTCTCATATGCATTAACCTAAGGTATGGAAGCAGTGCTACCAGTTGAAGTAGAAATACCAACTTTGAGAATTTTAAAAGAAAATGACATAAGTTCAAAAGAATGGATTCATGTCAGACTCTTGCAATTGAATCTTTTAGATGACAAGCAGATAAGAGCATTATCTCACATGCATGCTTACCAACGGCGAATGGAAAAAGCATATAATAAAAATATATGACATCACAAATTCCAAGATGGTGATTTAGTATTAAAGAAGATCTTTGCGCCTCAACCATCAGATAAAAGAGATAAATTTAGACTTAAGTGGGAAGGACCATGGATATTGAAGATATACTAGATGACAGAGCCTTGATAGTATCTCGATCTGAGGAATCCACAATAGCAGAATTAGTAAGCACAGATCATGTGAAGAAGTACTTTCAATAACCCCTCTACTAGCTTTTCTCATATTTTTTTAACTGATAATAGGTTTCTAATACCATGTGGTTAGCTAGACAAATACTCCCTTTTCATAGCTTTATTTTCATACCATGAGAATTCGTCCTCCATACAATAGGTTTATTGATTCTCTTCTATGAATTAGTTTCAATAAGTCTACAGAGTATGTCCATAATTAGAAATAAATATTTTTGCTCAAATACAATTATCCATACCCCACCATGTTCTTTTTCTTCTATTTTCTTTCTTTTTCTAAGCTAGTACCTTGCATCCAACATCCTTTCAAAGTTTTAAGCATCTATTCCATCCGGTCTTTTAATATTCAACTATGGTCAGTTGGGCATGTTAGTTGTAAATGAAAAAAATAATATTTTTTTACCGCATCAAGTTCTAACATTGTACTTGGTCGTTGTTTTCATTTTGTAAAATTGAAAAAAGGGGCATGGGAAGGCTACGGTCTGTTTGCCCAAGTTCGAGACGCATTTTTAGCAGCCTATCACCCTAAATTGTAAGGTCTTATAAAGATGCCCGATTAGCTGAGTACCCACTCCGCTTGAGTTGTTCTCTCTCTTTTTTAATTGCAGGTACTTTTATTAATGGCGCTCACCTTGGGAAGTGGAGAGAAGAATTGGGAGGAGAGAAACAGAATATGTTGTAATTCTGAGTGCGCTGCTCAACAATACCTGTGTCATTAGCTTGAAAAAAAACCTTGCACGCCAGCTAAATTACTAAACCAATAGCCTTTTCCTATGTTGCTGTTGAAATATGGAATTAAGCCTCTAAGAAGATACAATATACAAATTTAGGATCCACAAATGTATAGTTAAACTACCAACAATAGTAAAGTAGAATAGAATCATATAGCTAAAAAAATACACTTTTTATTATAAATGTCCCTGACAAGTGTTGATATAACACACTTCAAAATTTACATGTATAAAAAAAAGAAAACTATAACATGAATCTTGCATTCTAAAAGCTTCCTAAAAGAAACAAAAAAATATAAAGTCAATACAAGAAGTCTTAAGAGTTCAATGTTCATGTCGTACACTTTGTCCAAAAAAAAAAATAGAAAGAAAATACATAAAAATCCAAAGCTAGCTTGTTGGCGGAGCTTGCATGGCAGTAGATGCAACTGGTTCCAAATATATGAGACAACATTTCATGAATAGATGAGAGGACACTTGATAATTGTCCAATAGAGGAGACAAAGAAGGTAATCTGCATTCTCAAATCTTGAATTTGCACTTTTAGGTGAGGAGGGACCATCACGGGCACGCCACTTTTTATGGCTTCTTCTTCAACGTGATGAGGAACTTCATGAGCTTCAGGAACTATATGACCCATCTCTGCAGCTAACCAGTTCCTATAATGTAAAGAAGATTCGGACAATCTAGTAAAGATCAGTCCAAATTTTGTAGTAGACAGACTAAAATGTCAATCATTAAGTATTCCATCTGTAATGACAGCCCTACTATACTTAGTAAACCTAGTATAAACTCCACTCATAATAGGTATACATTGGAAAATACTAAATTGACGAAGAAATCTTTGAGGATTATAAAAACAATAACCTGAAATTTCCAATAAGGTAAGACACTTATAATCCCTACAAAATATAAGTAGGTCAATAAATAACCAAGATGCCCTTCAAATAACTCTTTCCTCAAACAAGTTAGATAATGAGAAAGTAAATCTAAAGGCAAAGGAGACCACTCAAGGCTTAGTAAAGTGCTGGTAAGGTAAGGAAAATGGATCATATGTTTAGGAATAGGTGGAATACATCCCAAATGTTCCATTAACCAGACCTGCAATAAAAGGGGATTTCAGTAGTATACTCATGAGAAAAATAAGATAAAATTAGTAGTTTAGCATTTAAACTCATTTTATTCTTGGAAAAACATAAATAGAGAAGGTCTTCCAATCCCCCCTCAACTCACAAAAGCATTCATCAAAATGTAGCTTGAAAAAATCACCCAAACAAATTAAAAGACTCTATTTTTCAAATTTGGCAACCTCAAAAGTAGCATGCAAAACTTCGGATTTTATAACCTCAAGGTAGCATGCAAAGTTTCAGGTTTAGCAACCTCAAGAAAACATGCAAAATTCCAGATTCAGCAACTTCAAATCAGCATGCAAAATTTTAGGGAGATTACAACAAATGGGATCCCAAGAAGAAGAACTTAGCAAGTTATGATGAAAGGAATTAGCAAACCCATCAAAAGACCTTACTTTTCAGATTTGATAACATCAAAGGAGCATGCGAATTTTCAAATTGAGAAACCTCAATGCTACATACAAAATTCCAAATTTAGTAACTTTAAAGCACCATACAAAGTGACAAGTATGTTATATCTAAGTCCAACATTTATATTTTAAATCAAACTTAAAGAATCAGATTGAAGGCAATACATATTACTATACTTTGCAAAAATAATCACTTCCACCATGACTGAGTTCAAAGAAAAATTCATGCTTCAAAAGGAGCAAGTCAAAAAGTATCAAAGGCAGCATAATTAGAGATGATAAGTGCACAAGGGAGCCTTGTTACTAGTCGCTGGAATGTTAAGTCTAATATCATATATAAGCTGAAGAAAGATGATACAAGGACAAACATGAGGAGAAGAATTACCAGTACAGAAATAAAGATAGGCAAGAGAAGTGAAGACTTAGGGTCTTATAGTGTTTCATTGTATATGACTTATTCTTGTAGTGTTTCATTATATATAGCTTAAAAAATTCATTTTAAGTGATAAAAGTCATTACTAATAGGAAATGTAAATATCTAAATAACATAGGTCATTTTAGGAACATGCTATATTTCATCAACAGAAAAACATATTAATACTTACTTGCAAAACAGATAGGCATCCTTGTAAAGGACCAAATCTCTCATGAAATTGGGTCAATCCTTCATAAATTCCAGCCAAAACGCTAGGAACGAGAGGTTTTCTCAGTATGGCCAAATGCACAAAGGAAAGAAGCTGTAATTTTATGAAAATATCTGAAGGGAGAAGAATTTCAGTAAGAATCCTTAAAATCAAAGCATTTCTGCATGCCACACCTCTAGGAGTACTAGGATGCTTTCTACAAACAGGGAAATCTTCATAAAACAGATCTAAAGAAATATAAGGGGACTCATTAGGGGCAGCCAAATAATATCGCCTAGGATTTTCATTGAACAAATAAGTAAACAAATCCTCACCCACAGGTCCAGGGGGCAAAATTGAAATATCCCTAAAAAGTGGCAACCCTGTAAGCTTAGAAACCTCATCTAAAGAAGAAGATAACTCTACACTTCCAAATCTAAATACCTCTAATGAAGAAATCCAAAATCGATAATTCAATACCACCCTAGATAGTTCCAAGCATTCTCCATATGAAAAGAGGCAAACTCAGCCCTTTTAATGACTGACAAGGTAGCCACCTTCCTAGACAACCTTTGACTAGCAAAGGGGACACTCGAATTAAGATTATTCCCACTAGATGATGAAGAAATAGACAGAAGGGGATGAATACCATTCATTTTTCCCAAAAGAAAAGACTCAAAAACCGAAAAGAAAGCAGACGACAGAAAGAAAGACAAAAAGAGCAACAAGGGAAGAGTAAAACACGTGGGGATAGGTGACAGTGGAGAAGGAGACAAAGGAATGAAGTATAAATAGAAAATATCTACTAAGACAATTATAGTTGAGCGGTAGGGCCAAAAAGAAATCAGACAAGTCTAGTCATGTCAAAGTCAGCCCATCATAAGTTAAGGGATGTGTATAAGTTATTGCTAAATAGATTAAAATAGTAATAATAATAATAATAAATGACTTTCATGATTATAAAAAAAATCATTATAAGAGTACTATTATCAGGAATCATTAGTACTTATGTCAAGTAACACTATTTCATGACATGCTTACACAAAAGGAGAGCAATCTATGCCTAGTCAAATCAATTCATCATTATTCCATAGCATTACTTGCCTCCATTCATTATAAAGGTCAATATACCATACCCTACCTAGACCATAGGACATGTCCCATCAGTACAGTACAGAAATGACCATTCTTTAGAATCATTACTCATCCAGAAAAAGAATTCTGGATTATTAGACAAAATTTTCAAAATTGAAAGCCTAAATAGAAGGAAAAAATAAATAGATTGTTTAATCACGATGGGTTGCATTGCGAAGCTAAAAAAAAAGAGAATTGGAAAAACATAATCAGTTAAGTCATTAAGATAGATAATCATAATACAAAATTTTTATAACAAACAACCAATTACAGATGGTTAAGAAATCCAAAGAAGACGGGAAGGACAAATCATACTTAGAAAGTCTTGGACAACCTTAATTCTTAAAAAAAAACAAGGAATGTAATCACTACAAATTGGAAACACCAAATGATAAATAGAGAATCTGGGCCCCAATTAGGTGATAGCTAAGGAGATTTTAAATGATCTCTTCAAGACATAAGTAGTCACATAAGAAAAATACCCCTTGAAGCAAATAGGAAAATGTACTACTTAAAGGAAATACATTCAATGCATTCACTATAGTAAAAGGGTCATACAAAGCAAAAATAGGATTAACTTAATACCAAAGTAAAGAAGAAAAGAGAAGAGAGAGAGAGGTGTCAAGGGTTAGGTTGCCTAAACACAAGTGAGGTGATTAACCATTATTAGAGTCATGGTTCATTTAAAACTAAACTTTCCGCTATTGCTTGGCTTATCAAAATCAAACTTAGACTAATCCATGAGTTATCAATCAACGAATCTGCTAAAAACACATCATAAGATTCTAAACATAATGTCCCACCAAGGTTCAAACTTCATTCCAAGTTAAATTATATTTCAAATATGAAATAGAATGATAATAATAATAGCTAGATCTATCTCATGACAAGACCAATGGCAAATTGACATGCTTTAACACAGCAACACATGAGTTCATCTATTCCATCTTTGCATCATCTACAATAATAAATAGCATGAATCTAGCCTTAAAATGTTCATGATGACCAGCACATAAGAAATTACACGCATCAGTTAACTTTATTCATCATCTAACCAAGCTAAATACCCAGCAAGTCATACTCTATCTAGAAATAGATATATTCACAAACTAATAAATCAACCCATTTTGACATACATAATCAATGGAGCTAAAGAAATTATCTTTAATAGGGATTCAAAAACAGCGAGAAGAGTAAATTGTAGCTTATGATAATAAGAAAATTGATAACTTATGAAGCAAAAAAAAATAAATGTATATACAATATATTAAATCCGAAAAGAGGAGGAGATACCATACAGAATAGAAACGATACATATGTATATATCACAACAGTAATAAAAAAAGAGAAAAATAGAGGCTGAAATTCTAGATCCAGTAACCATGCCCTCCTAATGACTAGAAGAGAATAGTAACAAAGTCCTCGAAAGGAGAACAACATGAATGGCAGAATACGGGTAAGAAAAAGGGGGAATCAGATTTAGAAAAAAAAACTAGAGGTAGAAACGAGATAGATCTGACCAACGACAACCGAATCTGCTAACATTCGAACTATACATGCACAGGGAGATAGATCTACATAACAGCATCCAGATCTAATAGCAAATGATCCAAAAAATGAAACTAAGAAATAAAGGAAATAAGTGGAGTGATTTCACCAGCCCATGACGAATGCGGCTATAGGGTAACCCGATGCACAATCCCCAACACCAATAGCACCATAAGATCCCAACAAAACGGAAGAAAACATTAGGAAAGGAAAATGTAAATTAAAAAAAAAGAGAGAATAGGGAAAGAAAACCTGCTCATCTCAGGTGAAGACAATGATGGTCACGACGACAACGGTAATTTTTCCGGCAAGGGAGAAAGAGAGGAAAAAGAGGGGAAACCCTCCTTGCAACCAGATGTAGTAAACACTGGCAACAACATGCGGGGGAGAACGCCGACAGCAACATGCGAAGGAGAATGCCGGCAGCAGCATGTGAGACACCTGTCGGATAACAACGCGAAGGAGAAAAATCCATTTATCGTTGCCCCTTTCCGCATCAGAGCACTCAATCAACAGATGGCGGCTGCCGTCGCCTTCTCTCCGGTCGTCTAGCAATCCAGCGTAGCTAATCTCCACTCTAGCCGTCTAATGCCTTAACACCGGCAGCAAGGGAGAATGAAAACCTAGCCTCTGGCGGTGAGAAGGAAAGAGAAATAGGGGTTGATTGCGTAGCCTAACCCTAAAAGTTTCCTTGCGTACGGTGGTCCGCATGAGTATCTTAAATGCTTTGCCACCGCAGCGATCGGCTCATCTGAACCTTGCATCTAACATTGGATTGCCAAAATGAGTAAGGTACGTTATTTACCCTTAGCTTCAAATGAGGCAAATTAGCCAAATTGTATATTTTAGCATGATATTCATTTTTTTAAAAAAAAAAGAGAAGGGGGAAAAATTAACTTTTCATAAAAAGGAAAATAATAATGATAATATTAATATTATTACAAATCCTTTAAAAACATATACATACATATAAGCAAGTAACGAGAAATAATAAATGATAAAAAAAAGGAGGGTCAAAAAAAAAAAAAAAATATATATCTATGAACCAAGAAGTAAGAAATACTTAGTGAAAATTTTTCATGACCTATGTAAAATTCAATAGCACAAAAAAAGAGAGATCTCACATGCAAATTAATGAAAATTGGTGGATACGAAGATAATGTAACATTTTCTCATCAAAAGAGATAACTATTAATATCATTACGAAAGGTGGTGAATTATTTTTAAAAATAATAATAAAAATAATGAATGAATGAAAAAAATCTCCAGATATTTTGAAATATAGTGAGAGGAAGAAAAAGAAAAAATCCCCACATACCCTAAAATATGATGAGGGGAAGGAAAAAAAATTCTCAGATACCTTAAATATGGTGAGGGAAAAAAAAATCCCCAGATACCTTGAAATATGGTGAGGGGAAGAAAAAAAGAAAAAGAAAAAATCCCCAGATACCTTGAAATATGATGATAGGAAGAAAAGAAAAAGAAAAAAATACCCAGATACTCCCAAATATGGTAAGGAGGGGAAATTACAATACACTGCCATTATATTTTGATACTACAGTTAACTCACTTGCATGAGTTGTTAAAGTTTCATGCATCTAAACATCTACCAGTTGATAGATCACATACTCACGTGCTATGTAATTTTAGATACTTTATGAAAAAATTATCACCAATATAAATTTATGAAACCCCTTTCCTCAAAATAATTACTTCAATCGACAACCTTGAGAATTTTACAACTTTGCTATTTATATGGCTAAAAGAGTCAAAAATTATTAAGACAATGATAATAATAATAATTCTATAAAAAAGAGAGAGAATTATGAAAATTCATAATATTAATAGAATTACAAGAAGATTTCCTACAGAAAATTGTTAAAGGTATAAAATGTATGATAGTAGAGTAAATTATAAAAGTTAAGAAAATTATACTAAGCTGAAAGAAAAATTTTAGACGTCAACCATACCTTCTTCAATGATAATGTTCATTATCATCGAAGAAGGGGGGGCAACTGTCGACACCCCACTTAGATGGGAAAATTGGATTTTTAAACAGGAATGCTACCATTTGGCCCATCCATCTAAGGCCCTTTACAAATTTATATTTGAATGTTTAACCCATATGTTTGCAAGCCCAATTTTGTGTAGGAACTATGCGGAAGGTGGCAATGGCTAATAATCTATATGACAGATCATGCGCAATTTGCATTCAAGACGAAGTAAAGAGTATTTTCTCAAGACAATTGAAGCAGAGTCGACGTGATGGACGGTTTGGATTAAACAAATAATTAGTATTTTATGAGGTTTTAATAGTCAAAATAAATTTGACTAAAGACGAAGGTGAATTTGCAACATCTCAAATGGTAGATAAAAACTACCATATCTAACCCACTAAATGAAGATCTGAATCATTAAATGGTTAAGAGACATAAATAAGTGCGGCCCCCATCTAAGATCAAGGAAAAATAGGTGATGATCAAGGAATAAATGAAATACGAAAAATACACAAAATCAATGGCTAGGAAGAAGTTGACTTACTAGCTAAGCAAAACAATGGGCTCATTGGTAGTTTTCAAAAACTACCCATAAATTTATCAAGAAGTCCATTTTGGGATAGAATTTTGCAAAAAAAGAAAAGGCGGAGTTATGCAAAATATTATTAATATACATCAATGTGCAATTTTTCAAAAATAAAAGGCTATAAAAGGAGCCCCCTCTTCCCCTATTCTCACCACGCTCATACCATACCCAAATTCCCTCTCATCCATTTGTTCTCCCCTTTTCTTCAAATGTATTTGAGATCACCCTTTTGTTATTTTTTTTTTGAAGGCTACTCCAGTTCGTCTTTCATCAATGGGTTACAAAAAAAAAAAGAAAAAGAATTCCAGACGCACACACCTACATTTTCCCTTTGCATCATCGTTCCTTTTTTTGTTTTTTTTTTAAATAAAAAAGATCATCCAACACGTCATCTAGCATAGCTTTATCATATAAATTTTCCTTTTTTTCTATTTCTATTCATCACATATTGTTCAGCCTGGTCTCTATTATTATGTTCTTTTTTTCTATATTATATGAAAAATTGTCTCCGTTCAACACAAAAAAATGTATTAGAATCAAACAGTTCTCTTTTAGCCGTTAATTCAGAATTTCTTTTTCTTTTTAAACAATTTGTAAAATAGGTATTTGTTATCTTTTCTATAAAAAAAACTTATTCCTTCGTCAGGAAATATAATTTTATCCTACATAACGGGAATTAAATTCTCATACCACTCTCAGATTGAGTTAGAGCTTAAAAAAAAGCCTAGGGATTAACTTCCCACCTCCACCCTCCTAAGCTTATATATATATAATATATGTTAATTTTTCAGCACTTCTAGGACCAATGTACTGGAAAAATAAAGTTTTACTTTTTTTTCTAAGTTATGAGTTCATCCAGAAAATCTCTGTATTTCAGTGTCTTATTGTACACGGACTAACCACCGTTATATGGTTAGTGAAGACTCCAAAAAAATTAATATACTAATTTTTATTGGCATTTGTATGCATCTACTGACTATTAATTGTGCCTAACTGAGATACATGTTTGTGTTTGACTAACTCGCATCATTTAAAAATCTATAAGAACTTCCATCATTTAAAAATTTAACACTTGCATCTGCCTTCTTTAACCCCCATGTCTACACCTTTTACATTTTTTCCATTTCTGATCTTGAACCCCTTTTCTACATTTTTTATATTTTTTATTTGCATGTTTAATTTCTGTATTTAACTCGCATCATATCTAACCAGCTAATCTGCTAACTCGCATTTCATATTTCTTTTCCTCTTTCATATTTGCTCATTTACTTTCTTGCTTAGTTCACGACTACTTTTTCTATTAAGCATACCTTATATTTTTAGACCCATTTGTCGGCCCATCACAACGCAAAAAAAACCACATGTTACACTAATACAATGACCCTGGTTGGTTTATGGTAAAAGTCCATGTTTAGAACCCTTTTTTTATTTAAGAAGATACTGAGCCGGTTCAAATGTACTCATTTGCAACTTTCATGAAATCTATTTCATCCACTTTATTTTAAAAATTATGTTGGATTAAAATGTACTAATTTGATTAAAGTTTTATGAAACTCATTCCATCAGAGTATTTTAATATTATATTCAATAAAAAATTATATGTTGAATATTGAAATTTTTTTCATTTGAAAATATACAAATTTCAACTTCAAGTTTAATTCTCCAATATGTCTTTTTCATCTTTTTTGTATTTGAAGTTTGAACGCATCAATATTTTTTCATTTTATTTGTTTAATTGTTGATATTTTATATATTTTTTAATTTTCTTCATTGAGGACAACTATCATGTTGATCTCGTATTACCACACCTGCTAATGAAAGCATAACCCCTATACCAGCATTTGGCACGCAGAAGCTTTGAGTTCAGCATGCAGATTAGCTCAACTGCCAACTAGGCTAATGCATCACATGGAGACCATGCCTTAAGATCTCATGAGATCTAAAGCCAAGGACAACCTCCAATTCCTCCAATAAGTGGTCCACTAAAAAATGGAAGAACAACGTTAAGAGTAAGTGTTCAACTAGGTTTGGTTAAAGATTTATTCTACCCTTATTCTATTCTCATAAATTTCTATTCTACCCTTATTCTATTCTCATAAATTTCTATTCTACCCTTATTCTATCTCATAAATTTTTATCTTACCTTATTTTAAGTTAGGTTAGTTTTATGTTTACCCTATCCTATTCTTTAACGTCAAGTCAATTCCCACTTTGATTCCAAATTGATTATTTGAAATAGTCTTTATATTACATATGAAAATTATAGTTTTATTATAAATCTTCCTTAAAAATCTACAATCAAGATGAAAATAATATACTTTTTGAAATGTATTTATTAAATATAATAAATAATAGATAAATTAAATAAGTTTCTACATATTTAAAGAATATATTTACGCCTTTCAATACGACAGATATTTCATAAAACATATATTAGTAATTCGGGTATTCAGAACTTGGAACCTGCTATGCTCTAATCTAAGCGGTTTTTTTCTTTTTTACTTAAAACCTTTCCTACTATATGAGTATAAAAATAAGAACTTACCTTATCTATTTTGAGGTACCCAATAGGTTGACCCATAGTTTCATATCTAAGTTTCACCAGTACTTAAGAGCCTTTGGTCTCAAGAAAATATAGTGCACTATAATTATAACTCATATGCATACCCTAAATCACATTCTTATTATACCTCTAGTTGGATAGAGGTACACTCCAGCCAAAATGGGTATTTCAAAGGTCTCATATCTTAGTATAGCAAAGATCTTAAATCAACTAACACTTTATATAAGGAGCGCTAGTCTCTAGTACTAAATATGCATGTTTACTAAAGTTGAAGTGTTGAAGTGCATACATTGGCGAGTTCTCTGCATAGTTTCCAACTCTTATATTTTGCAGGTGCTATGACCTGATCTACCATCAGAATATGATATAATGACCGAGCAAGACTCTAAAATTAGTTGTGTCGTTCATGAGAACAACCAGAATACATACCATGGCCGAAGATATGAATGACAACACAATCCTTAAGCACTAAGACACAACTTGGTGAGTAGAATCAGGGGAATTTAATCCTCTAAAAACTCTCCATCTATTGGAGCCACCTTAGGAAAGCTCTTGAGTTTTCTTATCTCGAAGAGAGGCATTAAGGCTAACTCCTAAAAGATTGCAGCCATTGAGAAAAAAGAGTTGTCAAGGATAATAAAGAAGGTTTTGGATTTTAATAGGGAGTTGGTTGCCCTAATCGATTCTTGTCCAAATTTGTGAAGAAGAGCTTCCCCTCTTCATAGTACGTACCAATGGCTTTGCCTGCTTCATATCTCATATTTCAAACTGTATTTAAATAGCTTAAGCAACATTTGGTTAAATTACCTACCTTGACGACACCCAGCAAAGGACTCCTCCTATACTTGCATGGAGCTATCTCTCCTAAGGTTGTAAAATTTATTTTGCTCCAGAAAAGCCCTCCTATCAACTCTTAGTTGACTGTAGATACTCTATTATAGAAAAGGTGACATTTACATTGGTAGACATTTCTGGACAACTACAATGCTGCTTTTAAGCTCACCCTATCATGATGTATATCAATCATCATTTAAATCAAATACTCCAAAGGATAAAACTATCAGGCCTCATATTGAAGTGAGCATGGAGCTAAACCATTACAATATTGATAGATTCGCAATGGAATCTAAGAAAATTCAATGAATTTTTGTTGAATTGGTGAGAAAATTCTCACTATTGTTTACAAGGAATTGAAAATAGAAAACGAAAGAAAAAGAGAGCAGGACAGTTTTGAGAGCTTCTTCTTCGCTGAAATCTGAAGGTGGGCGGCAAATGCTCTTTTAAAGTGCTACCAACTGTCAGCTCATCATAGCCACGAATCCCTGTTCCAGCTCACCATAGCCATGTGTCCTGCGGACATGGTTGTGTTGTTGCCAACCATTAAGTTGGTTCCTGGCACAATATTGAGTTCATCTTTCACATTACCATAAAGGATCAACCCTCATCTAATTTTATAATGGAAAGCACTTTCCTAGCATAGACATGTAAATATTCACCATCAAATTATAATCTTTCAACGATGCCAAAGCTCACTTTCATTGAAAGATTATATTTTGTAAAACTTTAACATCATTTGATGGTGAACATGAAATTGTTAAAATTTGTAAATAAGTATATAATATGTAAAATTTTTGAACATATTTGATTTTAATATCATAACAATGTATATGAACCTAATAAATAGTTTAGATATTAAAGAATCATATAGACAGTGGAAAACAACCATATCCACAACTCTAATTGTTTTTTATGTAAAACCTTAATTGTTTTTAGTCATTCCCCATTATGAAAAATGCATAGATCCATTCAAAGATGCATTAAAAATAATAATAGTTTATAAAATTATTTATTAATAAGAGAATGATGGTTTAGTAATTTAGATGTTGAAAACACATCATTAGAATTGATATACAATAGAAACAATTTTATTCTATTTATGTTGCATTTTTTTTGTATTAGTCCTATGCGCATTTTTTATTTGGATAAAACTTAACTCTTAGTTAACTAAATGGTTCTAAATGCAACAATGGAAGTGAATTATACATTATAATAAAAGAAGACACAAAGATATGAAGCATGCACAAAAAGCTTCCGAATAATTAAGTTACATAGAAATAAAGCTCACATAAAAAAAATCAGTAAAAAAGGATGAATATCATAAATGATTTAGGACTTAAAATTTTTTAAAATTAAATTATTAGACGGTTTCTTGAACATTGAGGGTTGTATTAGATTTTGCGCAATATTAACTTGAGTTAATATTGTAGCTGTCTAAATGGGCTGCATTTGCGCCATTTTAGGAAATTTATTCTATATGTTATATTCATAATATCGTGTTTAATTGAGAATGTATTAATATAATTTATGAAATGTAAAACTTAGAAAAGTCATCATAAACCTATGGTTTAATTATAATCCCAATCGCATAAGATGAAATAATTAAATAATTATGGGCGTATTCATTAAAATTTTTCCAAATCACTAAACAAACCATCCTTTTTCATGAATATCATAGAAAAAATAAAAAAAACTCGTTAATTAGATATTTACATGTCTTTTCAATTAAATAGATGAAGAAATAAACTTAATCTATTCATAGATTAGCTTTAAAAATCCAATCTTCAGTAAACTGCCTATCTTCGTCCATCTGTGTTAAATAAGGGTTAGTTCCCATATGACTTGCCAATGGTGAAATCCTTTGAAAATAAATAATGATCTATTTTTTAACAGGAGATACTGATCTATTTTAACTTAATTAAATAACGTAAATAGGAATTTAATTTAAAAACTTAATAAATAGGCCCAGCATGCAAAATGCAACTCATTCAATGCACTTAGAAGCATAAAAACATAAACATCGACGATTTGATCATGAAAATCAAACTTAAGATGACTAAATTACAATGAGATGGAAGGAGCGAGTCAAGTGACACTTATCTGGCCACATCATCACCTGCTCTGTGTCTTGGCCCTTATCATAGGCCTCCGCCTGGTTTGAATTCTTGGGCCTTGTTACATAAGCCTTAAGCATGTTCGATCACCACAATGATACTATCCTGCTTGAGCCAAATGGCTCACTTGCTTGAGCTAGGCCTCCCTTGCATTGGCTCAACCAGACTTTGGCCTAGTTACCAAAGAGAGAATTTTCAGCTATAATCCTTGGCAGGCTGAAATTCATAATAACTACAACTCAGTCCCTTTTTTGAATAAACCTCAAAGGGAACTTATTTGCAAAAATTTCAAAGAACTGACAATGTTGGCAACTTTGTGTATTCATTCTTTTCAAAAACAAATCTTTATGAACGTCAATGTCAAACAAACATGGATAACAATAGTTCGAGAATTGTTACATGACAATAGTTGTCAATGTTGATTAGCATGCTATCTTAGTGAGTATGCTAACCATTAATATAATAGTTAGCATGCTACTTTTGTGAGATGGCTATTGTTCGTGGGACAGGTCAATGACTATCCGGATCTGCATCCCATGTCAGACAACTTCGTATCAAACGCATGTGTTATTGTGTTGTCCCGAGTCCCGACCCATCATATCTATGGTTTTAAAATTAAACCAAAGACAAAATTATAGCAACATATATATGCCCACTGACGTCCTTATAATGACACACACATATTAATATTGGTATGGCTTCTATGTAACAAGGTTATATAAAAGTGATTATTTATTCTACATAACTCTCTTTATTTTTAATATTTTAATAATTGATAGAAAATCTACTTCATTTATTGTATTTAATATAATTTTTAGTTAATAAAATAAGTTCAACAAAGCTTTGCATGGCCATTTTTGCTTAAAAATATAAATGCTCATGTATACATTATAAAAAAAAATACTTAGATCCAATCGCACATGCAGTAGAATATAATAATACTTTATAGGTCATTTATCAACATATTAATAATACTTTAGATGATTTAGATGTTTAAAATACAATTTTAAAATTTACGTTTAGCACTACATCACTTTAATATGTTGATTTTTACAATTTTATAAATGGAGTCCATAAATAGTGATATTTTTTATAAGTATTATACAATCATCTTAACTAATATTTTTTAATTACATTTTGAGATATTTTTACAAATTTCTTATAATATATTCTAACATACAACTAATAAAATTCCTAATTTATCATTTGGTGGATACTTTCACCAATAAAGACTGCTGCCACCACTCCATATAAATTCACGCTACTTTATTTTCCTTTTTTGCAACCAGTGTGCATCAAACAGTGGTCGCCCAGCTGTAGGGGCCAAACCAGTACTATTGAGGCAACCCCTCAGTGGCTACATAATGATATTAAATAGATGGAGTTGTTAGGATAATTCAAATAATATTAAATATAATAGATGAAGAGATTTTTTTTTATTAAACATCAGGTTATTAAAAATAGAAGAGCAACATATAAGCAAAACCTTATTATAAAACCCCTCTTTTATTTAACCCCTTCCATTTTTAATACTTGATGGGAAATATACTCAATTAATTATATTCAATATTCTACATAATTTATTTAATTAGGATGCCAAGTTTCATCCAATCCAATATGTGCATGAGCCACGTTGTTGAAAATATATATTCTTGTATAAATTATGAAAATATTCAAATGAATTTATATATATTAAACTGTAATAATAATGTATAGAATCATTTATCACATAGTAATGACATTTTTGATGGTTTAAATGTTGAAAATATAATTTTGAAATTAATAATTAATGTTAAGTCATTTTATTACATTGGTTTTATTTTTTTGTAGATAGGGCCCCATACATGGTAATATGAAATAAATAAAAGAATTTTTATATTAATATAATAATATTTAATATAATAGAGTAGATTTTTTATCAAGTATTAAGATACTAAAAATGAAAGGTGTTACATAGAAAAAAGATTTCATAAAAGGAAGTTCTAATATATAATTCACATTTCTTCTCAAATAAATTTGTTTCTTTCAATTAGTTCGTCTTTGAATTAATTCTCATACACATTTAAGTAAAATGTAGGAAACATATAAAGCCCATCTCATGTGTATTTAATTAAAATGCATGCAAATTCATCATGCGTCTTAAATTAAAATGCATAAAATATATAAACCTGCAAAAATTTCCGACATGCATAATTTTGGGCATGATTTCACATAATTTCATATACCCCAACATCATAGGAATATAAAAATAATAATTATACCACATTATATAATCTCAAGCCTAAGTTATATAATCTCATGCCTAAGTAAAATCATATGTATGTTTAACGAATCTTGCATGATTAAATAGGGAAAACATAATTAATTGTACAATGAAAATCATTATTGTATAAAATCAAACCAACATCAATTCGCAAAGAATTAAATTAATTGTCAACGCAAACTTTAATTAATTGATCTGGGCAACCATCTCAGCGGAAGTTTTCTTCCCTACCTGTATTTCAACCAATCTATCCAGGTTATTAAAACAATATTTATACAACCATCGACAGAGACAATAATGGGTTAAGCCCATTAAATACGTAACCAAGCGTAACTATATAGTCAGGTCAATTCTTGTCACATAGGCTGTTCTATTTTAACTTTGATGGACGGAAAAAAATTGAAAGTTATCAAAATTTCAAATTGCATAGTGTACCACAAAATAAGTATAGTTATTTTGTGGCCCACCTATATAAACTTTCAAATCAAATCCATACATTATTGATTAAATATAATGTTTTGACTACAGTGAATGGAATGTATCCTCAAATGGTAAAATGGCACCCACCTTAACCGGTGAAAACTGCACTTAGATAACATCCCATACTTATATTCCAAAAGATAGAACGTGGCCCTATTCAGCAACACATGGAAACTGCGTAGCAATTGCTGACCCAGTCTTCCATTGTCTTTCTCCTTTCCCATCCCACGAAAAAGAAAAAAAAAAAAAAAAAAGGAGAAGAACTTTAATTAGAGAGAGAGATCGCGAAAGAGACTCTTCTGATCAATCTCTGATCACCATCCCTTGATTAAGAACATCAGCAATCAACACACAAATCTCTCCCTTTTAACTAACTTAACTGCTATCCTTCCTCTGCCACCAAAAGCCAAAACCCCCCAAAAAAAGAAAAAAAAGCGTCGACGAAACATTTCTCTGTTTCTTCGGCCCTCTCCTTTCCTCCCAACTTCCAAAATCCAAGACAATCCATCTCTCTCTCGTCCTCTCTCTCTTCGCTCCCCCTCTCTCCGCTACCTTCCCTCCTCCCTCCCTCTCTCTATCATTCCTGATGTGGTCGCCGTGGAGTAGTACTGCTACGACAACATCCCGTCAGGCAGCTCCACCTTCCTCCTTCTCTTTCTCCACCTTCAAAGACATCATCTCCCTAGTCAACGACGAGGATCCCTACGCTCCGCCCTCCCAAAGCGACAAAACCACCAGCTCGTCTGGCAAGATCTCCCGTGTCTTCCACCGAGTCAGAACCGCCGCCTCCGCGCTCCGCTCCTGGCAGAGCACCACAGCCCCCAACGAGTCGAGACGCATCGTCCTCTACGTCACCAGCATTAGAGCCATTCGACGGACCTTTGACGACTGCCGCGCGGTCCGCTCCATTCTCCAAGGCCTCCGTCTGGCCATCGACGAGCGCGACCTCTTCATGCACCGCGCCTTCCGCGACGAGCTCAAGGCCAACCTGGGCGGAGAAGAAGAAAACTTCAACTTGCCCAGAGTCTTCATCGGCGACCGGTGCATCGGCGGTGCCGGCGAGATTCGACAGCTGCACGAGACCGGGGAGCTGAAGAAAGTCGTGGAGGGGCTGGAGTTGGCATGGCCAGGGGAGTGCAAGGCTTGCGGTGGCGCCGGGTTCAGCGTCTGTGAGCATTGCCATGGAAGCCATAAATCCTATGTTGATAAAGGAGGATTCCTGAGCTGTCGGCTTTGCAATGAGAATGGGTTGGTGAGGTGCACGTCATGTAGCCATTGAAAGGGAGATGAGAGAAGATGGCGATATATAGGCGATACAGGAAGCGTTAGAAGGAGGAGAAGGAGGAGGAGAGGCAGCACTAGGAGTGAAACAGAGGGAGAAAAAGAAAGTCATACAGGGATGTTGGTTTTCACTGCAGTTCTTGTAATTATTGGGTTTTTCTCCTGGATCTTCTTTCTTTTTCTCCTCTCATTTAGAGAGATGGGATTTTTATTTCTTTTTCTTCATGAGGGAACGAGAGAGAATTAATTCATCTTAACAGGACGATCTAATCACCCTGAAGTTCTGTGCGTAACCAAATCTTTAAGAGTTCTACATGGCCAGCCAGATATGCCAATACTCGCCTTAATAATTTTCTTTTCTAATTAATGAACTTATTATGCAAATCCAATTAAAAGATTAATTAATAACAACTTTTTTAGAAACATAACGGTGTTTATATCATAATTAAACCATATAAATGATGAATAAGACATTAAAATAACACTTTTAGACTTAGTTCCGATTGGCGATAGATTAGAAGTAATTAGGCCAGTTGAGAAAAGTATTAGAAAGGAAGCAGTTTCAAATTTTATAATAACGGCGCGGCTCATATCAGATGCATCGGATATAACCATATTACCGATGTTTCCATCTGGACCGTTCCTTTCGGCGCCGAAATTCTGCACCGTCGGATGAGTGTGGGGATTTTCTTGAAAAAAACCCATCAACGAGCTTCTCTTCAAAATTCGCAAAAACTCCCTCTAATGAGATCGACGCTGAAAATTGCAGAGATCTGTAAAGACTTACAGAGACGCTGAAAAAAACCCATTGATGAGAAGGGCTGTCGTCGTTAGGTCTTATGCTCGCTCTTCATGTTTTGCCATAACAGAAAGTGTGCGGTGAAGGCGTTTAAACAGGGCTGTTTGGTTGTCATCGTCTTGTCTTCTCCGGGTCTTCTCAATCGTCCGTGGTTGTCTTCTCCGCAAATGTCATTGTCAAAATTACTTCATTTGAGAAGGTAAACGACCCGGAGCATGTCATTGCTGAGTGGGCATCCCCTTTAACCTTGTTTAAACATGGGGTTAATGATTTTTCTTTTTGAAATCTTCGTTCAAAATTTTGTTTTGTATAATACCCAATTTAGGCTAATTTTTTTAATGTAATTTGTGTTGCTTGTGCCTGGAATCTGGTGTTTTGGATGGATTGGATTTTTTTTGGGTGAAATTGCGTGTGGATTCGAGATTCTGTCCGTGGAATGGTAGCCCGATAATGAAGGACAGTGGCAGTAAATCTGTGATCGAACAACAGGGGAATCACCGGTCGTGGACTCCAACAACGGTGAATTGTCAGCTAAGAACCGCTGGATCTGGCGGTGACGGCATTCGAACTGGAGTGGCATGGAGGTCAAAGATTGGAGAAGACGGAGTTTTTGAAGCAGACGACTGCATGGAAAAAGATGGAGGGTTTGACGATGGAATTTTCCCATCAACAGTAGAAGACGGCTGCAGCTTTAGGCCGTCCTCGGAGAACGTGGTTGTGGATTCAAGCTGCGGCAGTGAGCAGAGGCGTCGGGCGGTGGTTGCGGATGGCGGAAGTTATGAATTTCGTCCATATCATTCGTTCAGCCAAATAAAATTTAAAAACGCAGATGTGAAAAAGCACTTTAATGCTATAGGTGTGCGGCCAAATGAAGCTATAAAAAAATTTCTTGGTGTAGTCAGTACTGCGGTGGCATATAACATGAGTTTTGGTTGCATATACTTTATCCAGGTACAATGTACTTACAGATTTCCCGGTTACATGAAAATGGTTTCATATAACTTATTCCATTTATAATATGTTAATGTTTGATGAAAATTCATTCCATTCATTATCGTTAATATCATTTGTTTAGCTAAGAGACTAATTAAGTTTTATCTGAATCAAATATGCACATAAGCCACATTTACTAATTAAAAAATATATTCATATATAAATTATGAAAATACTTAGAAATATTTATATTTGTATTATAAAAATTTATCCACATATGAATGATGTTTCAAATAGTTTAGATATTGAAAACATAATTTTAAAATTAATATTTAGAGTTTAATTATTTTATTATGTTGACGTTATATGATTGTAGACAAAATTCATGTACAATAATACTAATAAATGAAAAGATTTTAATGATAATATAAATAATACCAAATATAATAAATATAGTAAAGTTTTCATCACACCTCATGATATTAAAATGGTTTACCTTTCCGCAGACTCATTTGATAGACCTTTTTGCTGCATATAAAGGTATATGTACCCAACAATTTTCATTTGACTATAAAAATAATGTTTAACTTGGTCGGTTAACTTTATGCTTTGATTATTATGTGCACCTAAATTTACATTTACTTGTAAAAACGTGATCAAATAGCAATACAAGAAAATGTATGGTATGTGGTCAACTTTTTATAATCAAAATTTTAATTTTGCTACATTTCATAAAATGCAGCAAAAATTTTATCTACACGATCAAATGTAACGAAATCCTATGTTAGTTGTAGTCAAAAATTTTATTCCTATTTGTAACTAAAATTTAATGGCTACTTGAAATCTACTTTTAATTGCATTTAATGCAAGAATTACTACTTTTAACTAAATGCCAACACGCAAAAATAATGAAATATTTATAGCTAAAGTAGCCCCTAAAATAAACCAGTTGATTCTTCATCCTAGGCAGTGTGTCACAAATCTAGAGTTGGAACTTGGTGGGGAGTGTTGTCTCTCACTAAATTTAATAAATATATTTATTTATAACTAAATACCTAATAATATCGAAATGAATTTAATACAATGAAATATGTTATATGTAGCAAAAATAGTTACATTAAATGAAATTTGTTACCGTGTAGGAAAACTCTTCCCGCTCTTCTTTCATACATATAAAACCTTTTTTTATTATTATTTCTTTTTCATTGGATTCTTTCCTTAGCTTAACCTTTTTGTATGTGATGATGGAAGATAGCTAATGCAAGCATGCAACAGCCCAAAAGGCAAGCCGTCATTTTCATAATTAGCAGGCACAGGCCGCCACGCACGGGGCCGCGAGCGGGGTTGCCAAGCGGCTAATCTCGGTCGATACTCCGGCTGCATGGCACCTTTCATAAGCGGCTGGCACCTAAGAGAGAAACCACCGGAACAAAATTTATTATATGTATCCACCTTTTTGCATCCCAAAGTTTAATTTAAGTGCTCTTATCATTTAAGGTAGCTAACTATTTTATTAATGGAGCCCGATTATATACACATCATGATGTATTTTGCTATAATACATCATTTATTTATTTTTATAATTAATTATATTTTTTTGATTTTTTCTTCACTAACATGCTTATCTAAGTGTATTCAAATATAAAGTTTTTATCTTTTTACAATCGGTGATTTTTAAAATAAAAATAAATATGTTAAATATGTGAAACTATTACAAAATAGTAAAATTTAGTACATGGATTAAATATACTTAGAAAAATATATCTATGAAGAAAAATTACCTAAAATACATTATGATATGTATAATTAGACTTCTTTATGATTACATTAAATATGTAATTGCAACCAAATTGTTATTCCAAACAGCCAAATTTTAGTAGTTACATTAAACATTATTTTTATTTCATTTGATGTAAAATAATTATATTTATCAAAACATTGTAACTCAAAACACCCACATATTTGTATTTAAATAATTAGTTAAAGTCAAAATGTATTTAATACCTTTAAATATATGTTATGCCCGATAAAAAAAACTTAACTAGATAAAATAAATATGTTTCAGCGAACTATTAGTTACCTACACTTGCACTTAAGTGGGAATTATGCTCGGATCACGGGAGAATGGGATGGTTTTGGCTGTGCGGCTGTGATTAGGGATTCGAAGGGGTTGTTTATCGCTGCACGGGGCTGGCGGCGGCCAGGTAGGCAGGAACCGTTATTTGCTGAGGCGACAACTTTTCGTCTGGGAATCAATTGGGCCACCCAACTAAACATCAGATGTGCGATGTTCGAATCTGACTCTCTACTGCTCTGCCACTACTTGTCCAATGTGGAGACCATCTTATCCCCGGTGGGTCTCATTATTGATGAAATCAGAGCGACACTTTGTGTGAATCGATCCTTTTCTGTTCACCATGTTTTAAGGCAAGGAAATGCTGTTGCGCATTCCTTTGCCGATTTAGTCTTGGCCTCTAACCTGAACCATATGTCTTGGTGGGGTACCCCTCCCCGAGCTGTTATTGGGAAAATTTGTACAGACAATTTTTTGGCAATGAATAGTTCTGTTCTCTCTATTCCTACTCCCTCGCACATTGGGGGGAGGGGGTAGGCATAGTGTAGACCTGTTATCAAAAAAAAAGTGGGAATTATGCGAATAATAGATAAGCTGTATTTCAATGCACAAAATAGATTGAAATTTGGGCTAGAATATATATATCGTGATGTGTTTTAGGGTAAAATATAAATTTATTTATTTTTACAATTAGTCATTTTTTAGAATTTTCTTCATAAATATCTTTCCTAAGTGTATTTAGTTTATATACCAAGTTTTGCTATTCTACAATACTTTTACATATTTATTTTTTATTTTTTAAAAAATAAGTTTTTAAAGCGTAAAAATGATTTAAATGCCCCTGAAATTGATTTTTTTAAAATATGAAAATAAATAAGTAAAAGTATATTAAATGATAACACGTATATGGATTAAACACAATTAGAAAACATATTTATGAGGTTAAAATCAAATAAAAATAAAATCAACGAATGTTGTGTTTTAACTTAAAATACAATATATTGTATATAATCATACTTGAAATTTTTGATGCACTAAGTGCAAAACGTATTTTTTAAAATTTTAAAATTTTTAATAAAATAGTTAATCTATGTGTATTTAAGTTATATATTTAAAAATTGGTTTGTCGATTAAAGAATTTTGGATTAACAATTTTAGAAAATATTTTAAAAAATTGAAAAATAAATTTTACAGATGCACTAAAATTTCACTACATCTCGATACATTGAAACATTAAGCATCACATAGATGTGAAACATAATTTGTGAGTCACGCATACGTTTGTACGATCTAATTTTCAGATATAACTAAATAAATATGTAATTTGTACAGAAATTAATTTTAGCAAGGTTCAATTATGAAATGCGTGGTCATTTTAAGGAACTTCACCTCCACCTCTGGCGAAATAGCTGGCAAAGCTTGCCTCTGAAAAAGAAGCAACATGCAGGGATGAGTTGCTTTGTCAGAGACCATTATTGCCTGGACCCAATCAAGGATCAGGACTTGTCGAATAATTTACTTTTGGAGTCGTAAGTCCACAGGTGGCCTAATAATTTTTTATATGAATTGATTTAAATAGTCAGCTCGGATATTAATTAATTAATTGATTAGGCATGGTAATGTGGGAGGGGAGATAAGGTAAGAAATAGAAAAAGATATATTTTTAAAAAGTGTAAGAGCTATGTAATATGATAAGGTAAAGTGAAAAAAATAAGATAATTTTATAAGAAAATAATTGAAATATAAGATAAAAATAGAAACAATAGAGTAGTTCGGTAGTTGATATGTCAGATTATTTTTTGAAGGGGCTCACTTCTATGTAACTAGGTTACATAGAAGCAGTTTCATGTAACTCCCTTAAATTTTATGATTTTGATACTCGATAGAAAACCTAATATATTTATTGTATTTAATATTATTTATTTAGTTATGAAACCAAGTTTCATGCAAATTCAATATGTGCATAGCCCACATTTGCTCAGAAATGGGTACATTTATGTGTAAATTAAGAAAAAACTTAGACACACACACACACACATATATATTGGAATCTAGTAATACTTTATAAAATCATTTATCCATGTAGTAATTATATTTTAGATGGTTTACATGTTGAAAATACTACTTAAAAATTGATATTTAGTATTAAATCATTTTATTATTTTGATTTTGCATATTTATAGATAGGGCCCATTACAGTGATACTTGACAAATGAAATGATTTTATTATAATCTAAGTGATGCTAAACATAATAAATAAAGTGGATTTTTCTATACAACTCTCCATTTTTTACATGTGGTTGATGGAAAATTCACACCATTTATTATATTTATTATCATTTATATTACCATAAAAACTCTTTCATTTATCTAATATTATTATATATGGGCCACATTTACAAATGTAAAAAATAAATATAATGAAATGATTTAATACTAAATATCAATTTTAAGTAATATTTCAACATCTAAACCATCAATATTATATGAATAAATGATTCTATAAAGTATTATTATATTTTAATAGAAATGTGAATGAATCTAAGCATTTTCTCTAATTTATCCATGAATATATCTATTTTTGAGCAAATGTGGCCCATGCAAATATTAAATTTGGATGAAATTTATTCTCCTAACTAAAAAAATGATGTTAAATATAATAAATAGATTGAATTTTATACCAATTGTCAACATCTCAAAAATGGAGAGGTTTCTATGAAATCAATCCTATGAAACCTAATTTTACAAAAGTATTCCGTTAACTAATATGTATGAGTGCAAAGTTAATTGAATATATTTGTATTTAAATTCAAAACCAATTTTTATTAAAAATAAAGCCCACAGGGCCAACAGTAGAAAAGAGGTGGGAAAACAGCTTAGAGCTGAAGTCCAAATTATAAAATATTACAAGAAATAGTTATTAACCAACTCGAGGATAGGATGTGGAGGAAAATCCAGGGATGGAATGAAAAATTACTATCTATGGGAGGGAAAGCTATTCTAATCAAAGCAGTGGAATAGGCTATTCCCTATTATATGATGAGCCTCTTTCTTTTTCCCAAAGGGGTATGTAAAGAGTCGAATGGAATGATTAGCAAATTTTGGTGGAAAGAAAAGGATGGTAAGAGAAAATAAACTGACTAGCGTGGAGGAAAATGTGTTTATCGAAAGGGGAAGGGGTACAGGCTTTCGGGATTTACAGGCTTTCAATTTGGAGGCGTGATCTTCTACGACCGGTCAGTCAAACCCGCTATTTTCGACCAGCGCCGAGAGCCGTTGGATTGTGCGAACTTATTTTCAGCTGTTGGATGAGATGCCGAAAATACGGCTGACGGAGCAGAGTATTTAATGCTGGGATTTTACTGACTAGCCCCTATCAGGGAGGAAATTTCTGCCAGTGCCCCTCCCTCACCTCTCTCTCGTCTCCCCCTCTCTCTCTCTCTCTCTCTCTCTCTCTCGACACTCATCGAAACTGCTGCTCTCGCTGCTTCTTTCCATTTCAATGCGCTCTATGCCATGATAGCGTTACGAACTGACAATTGAGCTAGACATTAAATGGTTCGACTCACCGGTGGTTCGGTTCTTAAAACATGCCATTTATCTGACATACATCATTTGCTCAGAGCTCTAAGAGTGGAAATAGAGGGGAAGAAGATGGCGCATGTCCTCGTAGTTACCTTCGTAGGCCAAGGCCACATCAATCCATTTCTTAGGCTCTCCAAGCGTCTGGCATCCAAGGGCTTCTTCGTCACCTTCGCTACCCTCGAGTCGGTGGCTGAAAAATGCAAAAGGCCAGTGATAGGGAGGCCGCTAACCTGCCAATCGACGGCCCAACTGCCGTAGGCCAAGGCCTTCCAAGATTCAAATTCTTCTCCGATGGCTGGTCTGACCTCCACGGCTGCCGGGATCCAGGAACTTCCTTCCTTCAGCTCCAAAAAATCAGTCCGCAAGAACTAGCCGACCTCATCGACTGATAGGCCGAGGCAGGCTGTCCTGTTTCCTTCGCGATCACCAATCCCTTAATTTCGTGGGCCTTGGATGCGGCTGCCGATGCTGGGATCAAGTGCGCCGTTTTTTAGGTGCAATCATGCACCGTCTTTTCGATCTATTACCATCATTTCCACTCCAAGTCGAAGGCCGATTTTGCATTGCCGATTGGACTGCCGACGTTGAGCGCCGACGAGCTGCCCACTTTCTTACTCCCCTCTAATCCCTACGCAGTGTTCAACGAAGCCATCTTAGGTTAGTTCAAGAATCTCTCCCGAGCGTCGTGCATTTTGATGGACTCGTTTGAAGAACTGGAGCATCCTGTAATCGACGGGATGGCCCGCATCCACCCCATCAAGCCTATCAGCCCATTAATCGTAACCGATGATGATGAAACTAAAATTCGGGGAGATTTGTGGAAGGTAGAGGACTGCACGGAGTGGCTTGATTCGCGCCCAGCATCGTCTGTTGTGTACATCTCCTTCGGCAACGTTGTGGTGTTGGAGCGGGGTTAAATGGAAGAACTGGCTTGTGTGATTCGGAAGAGCGGCAAGCCATTCTTGTGGGTGGTGAGACCGGCGACGGACGCAGTTGAAACAGTAGTGCCAGAGGGGTTCTTGGAAGATACGGAAGGAAGAGGGAAGGTTGTGGGCTGGTGCCCACAAGACCGAGTGCTTTCCCATCCCTCTGTCGCCTGCTTTTTGACTCATTGTGGGTGGAATTTCAGCTTGGAGAGCTTGAGCTGCGGCATCCCGATCATCGCCTTCCCACAGTGGGGCGATCAGGTGATGAATGCCAAGTTCATGGTGGAGGTGTTCAAGGTGGGGGTGCGTTTGAAGGCCTCCGGAGACGGTGGGAATTCGAAGTTGGTGAGGGAGGAGGATGTGGAAATGTGCATTAGTTTAATGACGACAAACGGGGGGGGGGGGGGGGGGCGGCTAAAGCAGAAGAAATGAGGAAGACCACGTTGAAATGGAAAGAAACAGCGAGAGCAGCAGTTTCTCGAGGTGGGTCTTCTGATCGAAACATCCAAGCCTTTGTAGATGATGTCAATCAAAATTATTTTTCTTGACAGGGGCTGGTTAGTAAAATCCCAGCATTAACTCGTCTGCTCCGCCAGCCGTATTTCCCACATTTCATCCAATGATCGAAAATAAGCCCACACGATCGAACGACTTAGAGTACTGGTCGAAAATAGCTGGTTCGAACCGACCGGTCGGTAAAGATCACAACTCTTCAATTTGGCCATGCTAGCTGAAAAGGTATGGCGCATTTTATCCCAACTTGGATCTCTCTGTGGAAAAATGGTGTAGGCTAAATATTTCCCAAAATGTAACATTTGGGATTATAGGGACAAAGCTGGTGATTCATTTATGTGGAAAAGTATTCTAAAAGCAAGAGATGCAATGAGACAAGGTGGAAGATGGAAAATAGGAAATGACAAAAACATTATGTTCTTAAAAGACAAATGGGTAGATGGGATGGTAACGAAGGCTAGACCCCTACAACGCTTCTACTCAGATGACATCCAGGTTTGTGCATTCATCAACCAGGATTTGGGATGCTAGAATAAAGAGCTAATCGCTTTTGTGGCAGGGGAGATCAGATAGAGGCAAATAGAAGGAATCACCACCCAGCAGAGGGATGAAGTGGATAGCTGGTATTGGGACGCAGAGCCGGACGGAAACTCTAGAGTGAAGTCTGCCTACCATTTTTTACAATCTAGCATATGCTGTTTTACAGGTAGGAATGGAAACTGATTAGGAAGGCAGAGGGAGTTGAATAGGAAGATTTTTCTTGCTCTATAGCATATCCGAATACCAGAGAAGATAAAGACTTTTGGTTGGAGGTTATATACTAATGCCCTTCCATCAAAAGAGAACTTGATCAATCGTGGCGTCACCATCAACCATGTTTTGCAACAATGGGAGTGAAAGCCTGAATCACCTCTTCATTTTCTGCCTATGTATCTCTAAACAAAGAAGGCATATTGTGAAGGATTGTGAAATTTGGGACCCCAGAAATGCAATTCAGTGCGTCATTAGAAGGTTGGCAACAATTAACAATCAACAGTTGTTGATGCTGTTTATCCTTTATTGCTGGCATCTTTGGAACTTAAGAAACAAGAAAAGAGGGGAAGGCTTGAAGCCAAACTTCAATGATGTGATTAGCTGGTGCCGGGACTATGTGCATTCTCATGAAAGTGCTATTGTCCTAAATGTATCCTTTCTTTGGGAGACAGAACTGAATGCACATTGAAAGAAACCTAAGGAAGGCATTATCAAGGTGAATGTGGATGGTAGATGTAGCGTTCGTGAGAAGCTTATAGGCTTAGGGGTGGTACTGTGAAACAACAAGGGTCTGTTTATGGCTGTAACAGCCTAGAGAAAAATTGGTAGAAGTTGCCATTTAGTGATGGAAGCATTAGCTTTTCTTGAAGGGATGCAATGGGGAGTTGAATTGGGGATTAAAATGATGGCAATTGAAAATGATTCCTTGATCTTGATTAGTTTTTTGAAGGAGGACAAACTCATTTATTCCCCGGTTGGAATCCAAATCCAGAAGATCAGAGAGCTTGCTTCTAGGTTTGATGATCTAACCTTCCATCATGTGCTCCAGGCCGGCAATATAGTTGTGCATACATTAGCTTATATGACATCTAGAGATGTAGCTTTTTGTAAATAAGTTTTTTAAAAAATAAGTTTTGCACCAAGGTTCAATGAAATTTTAAGGCATCCCCACACATTGAAACATTTCGTGATTTCTTATTCCCTTCATCTATGTATGTGTTTGTTCATGAAGATCTATGGAAAGATAAAAGAGAGAATTTTTGGACATGCAAGAAAACTACTAATAAAATGTTTTATATTTGATATTCAATTTGTTGTTTGAGTTTTCTATTGTTTTTAGAGAGTACGTTAAGTAGATTCATTTAGATGTATTTACAATCATTATAAAAATTTTGATTTTTGATAATTAAAATTCAGTTATAAAAGGTTATAATTTAGTTCCTCACAAAAATTTTGGTTGCCTATAATTACTGGTATATATAAACCGATTATGGAAGAAATTTGTTATTCATATTTTTTATACATAGGCAATCTTTTGATTTATTATGAAAGCATGATGATGTAAAATAATTTTTCTTACCTCAAAAACATGATCATAGATAATGAAATTTTTTATCATTAATGGCTACTAATAACTAAGTTAAAAATTCCTTGGCTCAAGGCGAATGAGGTTTATCCCCATTGGTACATAACGCTGTCTAATTTGGCAATAGTCGCAGTTTCGACTCCCACATGGTGGAGTGGCAATTTCGGAAATTCCCTCCCTGAATCTTTGGGTGGAACTGTGTGCTATAAATTAACATTTAATCAACCTTTTTATAGTTTGGAAATACTTACTCCATTTTCTATAAATACTTACAATTTAGTCTTAAAGTTGATTAACTATAAAAAGGTTAACAATTTTAATATGACGCATTTAACTTTTATTATTGCAAAAGAAATTAATAGAAGTGATAATACTAAGGAACCCAGTCTTATGCACCTAGGTATATTGAGGCTTAATGCACCCGGGTGTACTTCACCCATTTTTCATTTTTTTGAAACTTTTTAGATTAAACTATTAATATAAGTGTATTTAAGATGTATATCAATTTTTAATATTTTTCGAGATTATTACATATTTTTTTCAGATTTTGAAAAATTAGTGGCATTTTTCATAATTTAAAACTTCTACAATGCTACTGATTTTTAAAAATCTAAAAAAATATAAAAATCTAAAAAATGATAAAAATTCATACACATTAAATTTACTTAGATTAATAGTTGTGTAAAAAATTTTCAAAAAAAATATGGATATATATCCCCGGGTGTATACAACTACAACTCTGATTATAATATTTGTTGTGAAGAGTAATCTTTTGACCATCATGCAAAATATTTTGAGTGGATGTTCAATTCAATTTTAAAGGCGTTAGTAAGACCTTTTGTTATAATTTATGGATTTGAGGTAAAAATTATATAAGGCTATGTTTTTATTAAATCCTCCTTCTTTTATTATGCAATTATAATCATTTTTAATATTCTAATGCTTGATAGAAAAATCTATTTCATCTATTATATTTAACATTATTTATATTAGCATAGAAATTCTTTTGTTTGTTATTATCATTGTGCATGAACCTTATCTATAAATGTGTAAAATCAATATAATAAAATTGTTTAATGCTAAATATCAATTTTAAAGTAGTATTTTTAATATCTAAACAATCTAAACTATCATTATTATATGAATAAATCATTATTATATCTATAAAGTATGTTGCATTCTAATATATATGAATGAATTTAATCATTTTTCCTAATTTAAACACAAATATATCTTTTTAAAGCAAATGTAACCCATGCACATACTTGATTTAGATAAAACTTTGTCTCCTACCTAAACTAGTGATGTTAAATACAATGAATGAATTAGATTTTATATCAATTATTAATATCTTAAATATTAAGGTATTTAAATGTAACAACTTTTTTATCAACCCAATTACATAGAAGTGGAACCTAACATATATAGGCTATTCTTATATATCCTTTTCCATTTTCGATGTTTTATATTTGATGAAAGTCTATAAATTCTAAATCATTTATATTATCATGAAAATCCTTTTATTAGGATTTTTGCAGATATGCCTACAACTTTGTAATAATGTTACATCCATGTCTATAAGTTCCTAAAATTGCAGATATGCCACACTATTTCACACTTTTTGTAGGAGCATCCCTTTTTGACGGAACTCAAAAACGACGTGAGATGGGTAGCTTGAGATTTTTTATCATTTATAAACTAACCAAAGAAAGATGATAAAAACATTGGTCTTGCGGAGGGCGTAATGTTAAGCTGAAGATTGTTGGAGGCTTGAAAGGCGTCATTTTAGGCTAGTTGAAGAAGTTATTCCATAAATTTGATTTAGGCTTTTGTGTTACCTTCAAGTGAATGTGAACAAGCTAAATATATAAGAAATCCAAACGCCAACATGCAAAAATGAAGTTTCATAAAGCCATTTTATCAAGATACAAGGATGTACAAGCTAAGAAATTGAGATTATGAAGAACAAGTTCCAAAGAATGAAGTGAAAAGTGAAGTCGCAAATCAGGTTGACTTCACATGCGACTTGGGTCAAGTCTGAGACCAAGTCAACCCCAAATAGAACTTGACCGAAGAGTTGAAGACCGAAGTCGCAATCGAAATCAACTTCAGTCTGTGACTTGGGTGAAGTCACACATGAAGTCGACTCCAAGTGCGACTTGAGTTGTAACGATCGGAAAAATTTGAACGTTGGCACATTGAATGTGTGCTACCTACTACCAAACGTTTGAATTTACTCTTCTCCTATTTAATACACGTCAAATGAAAGGGAGAGAGTTAGCTAGTGTATTGATTAAGCTTTCACCTTTCAACTCTCAAGAATTCAAGTGCTTATTAAGAAGATCTACAAGAAGAATTGTGTTCTTTGATTGCAAGTACTAAAAGTGTTCATTCATCCACTTATTCTACAAGCTAAAAATCTGCCTACGCATCTGTAAAGTGTAAATTCTTGTTTTCGTTCTTTACATTTGTGATTCCATTTAGTTTGGTGTTGGAAACCAAGACCAAATGAAGACAAAGTTGTGTGTAGTTGGAGTGTGACTCGCCACCTAATTGTGAAAAATTTATAAAGGCCCTTAAAGCTAGAGTATAGAAGAGAGCAAATGCTCTAATTGTATTTTTATTGATATAGTAGAACCCAATATACAAGGGTGTGTTCTTAGAGGAGTGAAGTAGGGAGGGTTATCTCGAACAACTATAATCTCTTGTGTTCAATTTCTTTGCTTTACTTGCTATTTCATTCTCCACGTTTTTCATTTAAGGGGACTTAGTTCACAAAGGGGGTTACATCTAATACATTGGAAGAATTTTTAAGAACTCAATTCACCCATCTCCTCTTGGATTATGCCATAAACTCGGGGTCAACAAAATTTTTTTCCTCCATTCCACCAATAATTGCACCATAACCTGAAGAGTTAGCTATTGACAAAATTTTAAATGTTTCTTCAAGAAATTGATGAAATGAAAGAGTGTCTTCTGATTCTAAGAGAACAAGTTGCACAACGAGCCAACCATTCAAATAAGAACTCCAATGAGCCTCCTAGTGAACCATGATGGACTCTATGAATTTTTGTAAAGATTATTGTGATATCATCTCAAGCAATGAGGATCAAGCAGAGGATAAAATACATGTAGATGAACAAGAACAGGCATAAGAACAAGCACATCATGAAGATATTTTGATTATGATAATCAAGCAGATGGTGAGGTGCAGGATGATGACAAAAAGCAAATTTAAGACCAATCAAACCCTGAAGAAGCTCAAGATGAAACAGCAAGAAAATTGAAGCAACTATCCCATTCGAAGAAATAAGGATTGATGAGTCATCTATACCATCAGAAGTACACATGCCATCATTTTTTTCCATTGAGAGTAATTGAAACAATGCATAAATTCTAAAGAGATGAATATTGATGGTCATACTTTAGGAAAATTTCTCTCTCTTTTTACTTTGACCCCTTTTTAGACATTAACAACATCTTTGATTTTATAGAAAATCATAACAAAAGAATGCTGCAAGAGGAGTTGATGGATATCACGTCTAGTGATAGTCCAAATTTTACAAGAGTGCTGAATGCAACACAATGCAACATAGAAAAAGATCCTCATAAACTTGTATTTGAAAGATTGAGTATTGGTTAACGTAATTTCAACTAGTCTGGCTGAAGACGTTAAACTTAGCACTGCTTGGGAGGCAACTTAGGGGTTAATAGGGGAGTATTAGTTTCTTTTTAGTACTTTTATAAAATTTTGATACTTTTTAATTTGAAGCTTTATTGGTTATTTCACAGAGTCAACCTAGATAGAAATCAACATGGGATGAAATTTGCTTCAACTCACCAAAATAGAGAAGTTAACATCTCACACTCTTGCCTAATTTTAATATATCTTTTTAATTGAATGATTTACTTCGAGGTCAATGTTAGTTTCAAGCATAAGGGTGAATGTTTTGCATTATTTTTTTTAACTATTTCTTTCACTACCCTGATAATTTCAATGATTGAACCTTACCCTCACCTTGTCTTCAATTTATGTCGCATTTTGAAAGAAATTTTTTTTTGGATAATTCTTGGTAATTCTCACACAAATCTAGACATTGGATTGATTGAGACCTCACTTTGAACTATTGTAAGTCCTTTAAATAGTATATGCAATTTCAAAATCTATGAGTTGGTAATTAATTGAATTCCAGTGAGATGTTAAATTTATTTTTGAACATGTACTTGTAGAAAATACTTGAATTTTTGTCCTGAATCACTTGATAAAACTGATATACCAAGGAACCAATTTTGTTCTCTTTCAAAATCAAAGTAATTCTTTCTAATTTACGCATTAGGATCTTGGTATGTTTATGTGGTTGCACCACTTGGTTATGATATGATTTGATGGGGTATATGATTTAGGGATGTATGATTAACACATTATTTGAGACACTATAACTGTCTTGAACCTTGCAAAGTAGGTACGGCGTTCGACTTGCTCGGTTAGGTAGCAAGGGTCAAGGGGGTAGCGCCCTCGGAGAAATTTTTAATTGAGTAAATAATATATGTTGAAAAAGTTAATGGTAATTTAGTAACTAGGCCCGACCCATGTTTGGGCCCAACTCACGTTGGCAAAAACCCCTCTTAAGATAAGGGCATGCGACCTCCTTTCATTTTTCATCTTCTTCTCGTTTCAGCGCCACCTCCTTTCATACCTCCCTTCATTTTCCCTTCTTCCTAGTTTGGATCCATCCCAAACCTTCCCAAAAACTCTCTAAACTACATCAAAGATCATCGATTCACATCAAGGGAGCTCAAAATTTTTACAGATTAGAGTTTATGACTACTAAATTTGGGAAAAATTATGATTTAGGTAAGTAGATGTTTTCTTTTCCTAAATCAGTGGGGAAATATTTATCTAAATATGTAGGGATGGTGGAAAGGAATAACAACCATCAACTTTTGGGTTTGGGCATTCTAGTGTTCGTGACGCCTAGGGTTAATAGGATTCGTAAGGAATCGAATAATTAGTATGATCTTCGTGAAATAGATGACATATTAGCAAGTTTGTGATCGCTAGCATGTGACATTACTCGAATGGGTAGAAGTGGTAAACAAACTAGAAGTTTTCTCTTTGATACCTATCATGTGTTTGATGAAATATCTCCGTGATAGTTAGTATGTCAAATGTAATGCATACTTAGTTGAATTTATTGATTCTATATCTGTGATTTGCGGCATTTGTTCTTGTGTGTATTGGTTGGTATGCACTATTCGAGATAAGTGAGATAAGTGGTTATGGTTGACAACTTGATGCATTTATATGGTTAGAGGCATATTGGGTTGTATAATTCTGGATGTAACTATACATAAATGAGTGGTGTAGTATTATAGGGTTATTCATGGGCCTTGGTTGACATGAAAAAAATGTTGTTCATGGCCCTTGGTTGCCAAGAGGAGAGGGTTATGTATGGCTCGTTAAAGATATGTGGTTATATGCATACGTTCTTGAGTGCGGGTATTGGTCTCATATGTCTTGCATGGTTATTTATAAAATATTTTACTACATTGCTATTATGATATGTGTATCATGAACCTCATTTGATTATGCTTTGGTGTTAATTATCATCTACTTGTTGGGTCTGTTTAGACTCATGTAATTTGTTATTTTGCTTCTATACCACAAGCCGGGTGAAGAGCCTCGAGATGGTATTGGTGGAGGACATAACCTTGGAGATCAAACGCACTAGATTAAGACCTACATTTTTTTTTATCTATTTTGAATTTTAAGATTCTATTTGACATTAATGAATGTAAATATTTATCTAGTTTGACCTAACGGCGAAGAACATTTTGTACCTTGATATTTTGAACTTGATTATAGCTGATGCAAACTTAAGTATATGTTATTTCTGATTATTTTGTAGCGTTGTGATGAGTTATGATAATCTTCCTTCCATATGGATATGTAAAAATGTGAATGTATAGTTAACTATTGATATTTTGAGATGGAATTGTGATGTTCATATACAACAGGTCTTGTATACCATACTAACCCTTTATAGGTTACGGGGAGATGCTGCCAAATTTTTCTTATGTCATGTGGCACCTGTTGACTAATCATTGAAGATGTTTCAGCAATGGGGCATTACAGTTCAAAAAAATCCAGGTCATCCATAAAGCAGATCACGTTGATCAGCAACCGTCCATTCTAATTGTGCAATTCAAAGCCATCATGTCCAGAAATTCAAGCCTTCAAAATCAGAACTGCCTAAGTCAATTCACACTGCCTAGCCATTTAATCTCAGTCATTCACTAAGGTTGAAAAATTCTAGTGAACCAGAAAAATTCAACACTGTTCAAAGGTTGTCCATAGCCCAGGAGAGATTCAACCTACCCGGATTTTAATCTATACCATTAATTTAATCTAGGCTATGCATTCAATGATTGAAAATTCAACAAGCTTCCAACGTCTAGAAATTCTAACAAAATTTGAATGATCTCAACCATCCATTCTGCATATGAAATCCTAGCAACAAGTTAATAGGTTATGCAATCCAGGCTAAGCATAAATTCCAGTCATACAATACATGCAACAAGCGCAATTTATGTGCGTCCATCTCCAATAAGTTACATATAATATTTTAAACGCAAAATCACATTTATAAAAGGGGCGGCCAGCAGATTGGTGAGGAGAAAAAAAGGACAGTAGAAAATTAGAGGAGAGAAATTCCAAAGAGAAAATTAGAGGAATTACAGCAGAGAGGAAAGGGGTGGAGAGGAGGCAAAGAGTACGGGGCAAGAGGTAGGGTGGCTAGTTGCGTGTAGTGGCCGATATACCATCAGGGCTTCCAACCAATAAGCTTTCTTTCTTCTTTTCCTTTTAATTGTCTTGTTTAAGATAGATTTTAATTTTAATTTTATTTTAGACTTAAACATGCTCAGTTAAGCTCTACATCTAGGGTTTAGGATATAGCATGCGTACAATGCAGCGTAATGTGTGATATCAATTTATTTATAATGGATATTATTATTAATTTAATATTTTATGATTTAATATTTACCTAGTGTTTGAACTCTCACTTTGGCAATGATTCACATATATTAGGTAATGAAACTGAGAGGTGAAAGTCTAATATATGACGATCAAGATATTAAACCTGAAAATCTAAGACCATGAGAATAGATATGATAACGTTGAGGAATCCATGAACGACCATAAAAAGTATTGAATTCTAATTAACTTAATCCCATAAGAATAGGTTGTTAAGAAAAAAATAGGTTTATGCCTTGTAGGTTTCGAGAGAAAGTGCAAGAATAAATTAAGGTTTGTTCTCCTTTAACAAACAATATCCTAATTAAATAATCATACCACTACTCGTTGCGAACGACGCATGTGAAACCTTAGATCCTAAGTACTCCCATCCCTGCTTTCCAATATTTAATTCTAAATTCCATTTTTCCTTTCTACTTTCTATTTTCTATTTCATTTTACTGTACTTTATTCTCTTTATATTTGATACAAAAGTGTTTAAAAATAAAGAGTTAAGTCCTAAATTCCCTGTGGATTGATAATTTATATACTAAAGTCTACGACCTATACACTTGCGGTGAGATTACGAACAATAACAAATAACAATCTCCCTGTCCAGCACCTGAGGGACACCTACTAAGCTAGTGCTCATTTAACATTCATGTTGACCATGACTATACAAAGGTCTTACTTCTCCCTTGTAACTAGTTTAGTTATTATATCTGCAGAATTCTCATTAGTGTAAATCTTCATGACTACATGTCCTTATTCTTAGTGCATCCTATATCTAATGATACCTCACATCAATATGCTTAATTCTAGAGTCATATGTTACATTCTTGCTCAAGTATATGACACTCTGGAAATCATAATGTATAATATATTTCTTTTGTCCCAAGCTTAACTCTTGAAGAAATCTCTCTATCCACAATTGTTCCTTCCCAACTTCTATATTTGTAATGTATTTTGTCTTTGTTATAGTAAAGCAACATACTTCTATAACCTGGATTGCCAATACATAGCTCCCCCTACAAGAGTAAAGACATATTTAGAAGTAGAATTCCTTCAATCCAAATCACCACTACATTTGCATCTATATATCCCTCCAACAAAGGATTGCCATTACCAAAGCATAAACATATACTAAAACTACCTCTAACATATCTAAAGATCCACTACACCGCATCCTAATGCTCATTGCCTAGATTTGCAAGATACTAACTCCTAACTCTAACTGTATGAGTATGTTTAGACTAGTATAGACCATGACATATATGAGACTCCCAGCTATAGATGAGTATGGTCTAGAAGCCATGCTTCATTTTTCTTTCACTATTGTTAGACACTTCTTGGCACTGGCTTGAAATGATATGCTAGTGGTGTAAAAACAGGCTTAGCATAGTTCATATTGAACTTTTCAAGTGTCTGTTCAATACACTTCTTTTGTGATAGTCACACAATTCTGCCTTCCCTATCATGAGATATGGTCATGCCAAAAATATACTTCGCTTGTCCTAAATCATTCATCTCAAATGACTTAGACAACTCTTGCCTCAATATGTTGATTATACCTTTAACTCTTCTATAATTAATATATCATTAACATTTAGTAGAATGATATTGAAATCACTTTTAGAAGAATTTTGATATGAACACAATGATCTACATGTCTTTCTGTAACCTTGACTTCTCATAAAGGAATCAAACTTCTTGTACCATTATCTTAGTGTTTGTTTTAAGTCATACAAACTTTTCTTCAACTATATATACCAAAAACTTTTTACCCTTAATTTCAAAAACTTTTGATTACCTCATATAAATTTTCTCTTTCAAATCCCTATGAAGGAATGCAATCTTAAAATCTAATTATTCAATCTCAAAGTCTTGACTTGTAGTTAACCTAAAATAGCTCAAAAGGAAGACATCTTCACAACTGGAGCAAAGATCTCATCGCAATCTATGCTTTTTTCTAACTAAAGCCTTTCAGCACCAATTGGGTTTTATATTTGATGTTTTAACAGTCATCATTTTTCACTTTGAGCACCCACTTGTTCTGCAGTGTCTTTATTCTCTTTAGAAAAAACCAATTTATAAGTTTTATTTTTTGTAAATCGGACATTTCTTTTTGCATTGTTTGTTGCCATTTTTCTCTTTCTTTACAAGTATTCACTTAAATAATGCATTATGATTCCCCTACATCTAATAACAAAAGATATTTTGATGATGGATGTCTTGTAGAAGGTTGATGCTCTCTAATGGACATTCTCAATTGGAGCTCTACATTTTCTTCTACATATTTCTCTTCTAGAATCACTTGCTTCTCCTGCTTAACATGCTCAATCCCCTGCTTTGGGATGTTAACATCATTAACCTATTCCTCATGGCCATCATGCATCTCCCTAAATCCCTTAATATGCTACATAAGAAGGGGATTAGGAATTGAACTAAGCATCAAGCATATCTCCTAAAATTGCTCCTATGACTTGCCCATTTCAAGATCATCCATAGTTCAATCTTCATGAAAAATCATATCTATGCTCCTTGCTATTCCTCTCTTTTTAAGATTCTAAAACCTGTAGTTGAACTCTTCATCTCTATAACCTAAGAAGATACATGAAATTGCTTTATCTTTAAGCTCGGATCATTTCTCTCTTAGTACATGAACAAATGCCTCGCAACTAAACGCCCTCAAGTGAGAATAAGATACATCTCTACTAGTCCAAACTATCTTAGGCACATCTCATTCAAAGCCAATAAAGGAGATTTGTTGATTAAGTAACATATAATGTGCATAGCCTTCCCCTAAATTGTGTTGTGTAACTTTACAGATGAAAGCATGATTTTGATCCTTTCAGTAATGGTCTTGTTTATCATTTTTGCTACACCATTCTGTTGAGAATTCATTGAAACTATCTTTTGATGCTTGATACCATTCTCCATGCAATACACTTAAAACATCCTTTATGTGTATTCATCGGCATTGTTTGTTCGAATGCACTTTAACTTCTTTCCGATATCTCTTTCCACCATAGCATGAAAATGCTTGAAGAAGTCAAATACTTGATTTTTTGGCTTCATGGTATAAGTCCAAAGCTTCTTTAAAAAATCATCAATGAAAGTGACAAAGTACTAAGAGGTTCATATTTCATAGGTTTGCATACATTGAAGTGCACTAATTCAAATATATGATTTTCTATCAAAATGCTTTTTGAAAGAAGTCATATGATGTTTTCAAATAATGAAATCATCAAAAGTATCAAGAAATATACATATGATGTTCAGAAAAAGCTTTTCTTTGTGAAGGATTTGCATGTCTTCCACACTCATGTGCTTAAGTCTCTTATGCCACAACTTGGATAAAGAAGCCTCTACAATAGCATTGATTTCACCTTTTACAACCTTGGCTTGTGTGATATACAAGGTGTAAAATGACTTCCCCTGGCCGCAATAAGAGATCCGTTGACAAGCTTTTATGCACACTTGCCAAATCTACTTTCATACCTCTTATACAATTCCAACCTAGAAATGAGATTCAATCGCAAATTTGAACATGCCTCAAATTTTTCAAAATCAAAGTGCAATTTGTATTAGTTTGTAAATATACATCACCAATTCCCATAACCTGTTATTAGCTAATGTTGCCCATCCTTATCACCTCAAAATGTCTAAACTTATAAGTAGCAAAAAAAGTCTCCCTTAAAGGTTAGATGATATGAGGATCCTATATCTGCATCTTACTCAATATCCTGGTAATCCCTATAGAAACATGTCCCCTCAACAGAGGTATGAATCAATACATTATAATGTGAATCATCTGAAGCAATCACTCAAGTAATGCTTTTAGCATCATCATTCTTTGATTCATTGTGGTTTTTCTGTATTGCTTGAGCTTCTAATAGTTCTTCTTGATGTGACTCTCCTCATTGTGATACTAGCAGAGTCTACTTTTGCCTCTTAATTTTGATCTTGTATTTGAATGCTTATGATTCTATGGTTTTCTAGACTTGTTTCTTCCCCTCTTATCCATCCACAATACCTGTGAATGAAAGTAATCTATAGACTTCCTTCTCATCTCTTCATTTAAGATGCTACTTGTAACCTGACTCATAGAGAGCTTATCGTCTAAAGCTGAGTTACTAACTAAAACCGCTAAAGTCTTCTAACTCTCTTGCAAAGAGCAACAACTCATCATCTAACATTAAATGTGTTAGTTGATTCACAATTCTCTGAATTTCATTCAAATACTTTGCCATAGAAGACCCATCTTTGTATTTCATATTCACAAACTTTCTAACAAGAAAGTCTCGTTCCCCGCAATTTTCCTCTAAAACAAAAATTCCAACTTGGTCCACAAACCATGTTCACTACCTTATGTGCAATTGGTGAGTAAAGATCATTGCACACGAAAATATCTTCCATCTTGAGTTTCCAAATCACTCAATTCATGCCATTTAAGCTAACTATCCGCCTTGAAGTGTTGGAATTCATTTCTATATTCATATACAACAACCCCTCCCCTGTAATTATGCTCTTATACCATTATTGAGACAAGAAACTAAAATTAACCTCTAATATGTGTGGATCTACCACAAGATCTCCTACCGATTGCAAATCAAACCAAGCCAAAGAAACAATCAATCTGCAAAAATTTACGTGAAAAACCTTTCAAAAAGAAAGAAAAAACCACAGGGCAAGGAGAGGAAAATTTTTCTATGAAAGAAAGATTACACAGACAATTCTAGGACTATACCCAAACTTAAAAAATAGAAAATTAATCAACTCACAATCATTTACGCGAAAATAACCTCATCGACTAGGGAAACATCACCTTGGAAAGGCCTCAAATGACATGCAAGTTGATTCCCTTTGTTTTTCTTCTTCTTCCTTTCTCTTTTTCTTCTTCTAGCAAGAAAGTCACATCTACTAAAACACTTAGATTTGGAGCCTTTCCACCTACGTTTGTTGAAGAACAGAGCACAATTAAAAAAATCCCAAAAAAAAACCCTCGACAAAATCGACAAAAATCGGCAGCAACAAGGGTTTCAAAAAACCCCTTTTGTCTTCTCATCGAATGAGAACTTTAAGGGTTGAGAGGGAGAGAAAATCGCTGGCAAGAAAAATCTCTGGCTTCCGATTTTTTGTTTTAAGTAGGGTCACATGTCACATGGATGACCCCTCATGCGTTGAAATAACCCATAACATATTCTAGTTCAAAATCCCACAAATGCCAATTACCACCCAGTGCCTGTACAAGTGTCGGAATTTCCACTAGGTATACGGGTTTCATCTGCCACGTGAACATCAGCACTTGCCCCTCTAGCCATAGCAATTCCATTTTTACAGAAACTTGGCCCGCTCAATGCAGGCTATGCTCCCTCCAAGGCTTGCTTAGCATTTAAATTGCTTGAGGAATCGAGCTTAAGCTCAGGAAGAAGATCTCCCATAGCAATAAGTAACGCTAGATGCTCACTTTCTACAGGATATCACTTGCATCCTCAAATTCAGCCTCTGAAAAGAAGATGACAGCACAACGTACGAATTCTTCTTCATTTTCAAACTACTATATCAGAAATAATCGGCCATTTCAAAGTAGCCAACGTCTGACTCGGGAACAATTCATTTATTTTCTCACTTCCAAACTTTCAGGAGAGGAAGTTGATTCGTTGCTGCATGACTGAAATGAAAGTTGCCCAATCCGAACTTTATATTCGAAGGAAATGCTGCATGACCGGATCGAATGCCACTCAGGTCTGCAGCGTTTGATCAAGTTTAGATTCATACCTTAAGTAGAAGATTCATTTGCGATGGTTGTACCGATCTTTAAATTCATGGTAATCTAGCTAATAGGAACCGAATTTAATTACCGGCTGGTTCTCAAGAAATTGGAACTAAGAATTTGCGATGACTACAAACTTTGATGAATTTCAATAGAAATGACTTAAGCAATGAGGTTTTGGATTTTTTTAATCAAAGATGCTTATATATAACAACATTTCTAATAACAAAAAAATGAGTGGTTCAATTGTAACAAAATTTCCAATAATAAAATTTTCGTTCCAGTTGTAGTCATGATTGCGACAAAATTTGCAAGAATAAAGTCTGTCGTTGCAATATAACCATAATAGCAGAGAACTGCAGACTGTTCAATAAGCAGCACAATTGCAACGAAATGCTTAACCTATTTTTAGTTGCAGTTGGCATTTTCGTTGCACTATAAGTCTAAAATATGCCATCTTTTTAGCGCAATGGCAAACTTGAGAATGTAGAGCAATTTTATCGTAATAAGCGTGGCAGATGATAACGCCACGAACATCATATGCCACCAATCATTTTTTTTTCTTATTATAAAATGTCGTCCCATGATGAATTATGTTTGGGCTATTTTCAAATGATCCCTTGAGTTTTTCTTAAAAAATTGCAAGCTATAACTGTTAGTCACCCTTATCGAAAATTCATCAAGGTTATAACCCCTTCATCGAAAATGGAATAACTTTTGAAGGTTATCCATTTGGAGTTTATCACCCTCATCGCTGATAAATTAGTCAAACCTGCTACACATCTACTTATACGTATGTCCTCTCTTAGAATTTTTTTTTTGTCAAAATTATATGGAAGAAAATAAAAGAGCATGATTGTATACATCAGAATATATTTTAAACTAAAATACAACATTCATTTATTTTTATAATTAGTTATATTTTTTAAAATATTTCCTTCATAAACATGTTTTTCGAAATTTATTCAACCTATATATAAAGTTCTATTATTTTACTACACTTTTATATATTTATTTCTGAATTTTTTAAAATCGAGTTTTTTAAGGGGTGAAAAACGACTTAAATACCCCTAAAATTGATTTTTTAAAAATAAATATGTAAAAGTACTGTAGAATGGCAAAACTTAATATGTAGATTAAATAAAATTAGGAAAATATATTTGTGAAGAAAAATCAAATAAAAATAAAATAAATGAATTTTATATTTTTCGCTTAAAATATATCATTCTATATATAATCATGCCCCAACAATAAATATTTCGATCATATTGTTTTTTCAATTGGCAAAGAGAGCGCGTCACCATTTTGCAGAATTTGCACTTTTTGAGCCATGACGGTGATATCCGCGTGGCATGGCTTCAAATTTCACGAAGTTTGCATGTGACCGTGACCACCTTGACTCCTGTGATTGTTGACAAGATGACGCCTAACGCTTTTACTTGCCACGTGAAATAACCACAAAAAACTTATAAACACAGGTACTTACTTTTAATCAACCCAATAGAAAGGCCCATTTTGTTTTCATTCGATTCAATTCCAATCAAATTCATCCTACCATGAATCATTTGCTGATATTTAAGCATACAAATATCATTTCCTTACATATATATGAGAAATACCCCAGGCACAGATGCAGGGAAGAGGGAAGATTATCCTGTAGTTAGTTATCTTCTTTCCTGCATCAATATGCAAATTTATGGTACCTAACAAGTTAGAAAGTAAGCCCATTCTTCAAACAATACCGTTTGGCCGGCTAGAACAGGCAACAAAATAGATCTATATACAAAGAAGTAACTGAGACCCATTCTTCAAACAATACGGTTTGGCAGGCTAGAACAGGCACCAAAATAGATCTATATACAAAGAAGTAACTGAGACCCATTCTTCAAACAATAGTACAATACCGTTTGGCAGGCTAGAACAAGCACTAAAATAGATCTATATACAAAGAAGTAACATCTCAGTACCTGCTGAGTTTCACTCAGTATAAGCAAGCCAACCGAAGTGTCAAATCCTATCATAATTCTATTGCTGATGGAATTATTATATGTTAACTAAGAATGTCTCAAATCAGAAACATCTATCATTTTCTTGCTGAAAGTGTTATAGGTTAAGCATCAGGTCCTCAATAAGAAACATCCATATTTCTATCTTTAATCCACCCACAGTGACATGCGTATGCTCGATGAACAATGCTAGCGAAGCAAAAAAAAAAGTTGGAAGGAAAGCTTTTTAACCAAAACTTCCTATCCATAGACTCTGTTAGGACCATTTTATTGCCATCAGAATTAGAGATGAGATTTCACAACTTAGGATCAGGCGAACTATCCTTGAGCAAGAAACTAGAACAGAAAAGGTTCCCATCATTTTTCCTTTTCTTTTTTGTTGATAGGAAGGTTCCTATCCCTTGAAGGCCCAACCAATCTCACATGCAAGATGGCATGCATTTTGAAGTCCATCATCCCTGACTCGTGTTTGTGTTTCACAGTCAATCATCAACTACCCACATTTGAAAAGCACGATACAAACTCATTGTTCATCACAGTGACTGCACTTTTTGCCAAAAAAATCATTTTTAAACAATAGAAAATTTGTTGCCATCGGAATTAGAACCAAGTTTTCACAATTCACAACTCATGGATTAGACCAACTATCCTCAAGCAAGAAAAGGGAACAACAGTCTAGGTTCTATCCCTTTCATGCCTAACGAATCCCCAATGCGGGATGGCATACACTTTGAAGCTCATCATTCCACTGACCTATGTTTGCACTTTACAGTCAATCATCGAATACCTGCATTTGAAAAGCATGATATACGCTGGCACTTATTGCCCGTCAGAATGACTGCACAAATGTAAAACTAAACAATTTCCTTTGTATTATTGTAAAAATCATTTTGAAACAATATATGGAAGATAGAGATACAAAAACCCCATGGTTAGCAATTTTAGCTGACTAAAAGATAAGAAACTAGCTATAAAACATTCACCAGTCCCATAAAACCTGTGCTCACGAAGCCTTAAATAAAAAATTTAAAAGCATAAAGCAGTTTAAATAATGGCAAAAAAAATTATCATAGAGTAATAGAGAAGTACACTATAAACATCACATAATTACTAAATATATAAGATAACAACATCATAATTTTCACTGGAGGCAATTGTGTTACTATTAATAATTTAACAGTCCACGCGTCTTTTATATGAATCAGTTCAGAATTCTGACCAAAGACAACCCATAAAGTAAATTCATACATTGTGCAAACTTCAAGAGCTAGCCACAACATTTCTAATTGGCATCAAAACCTATTTGGATTGATGGCAATTGAATAATGAAATACAGAGACCCTCACCCATTTTTTCTCGCATTAAGAATAGTTATGTGGGAATGTGCCTAGCATGAGTACATCAAGATACTACCTGTGCAAATTGAGGAGGCAGAGGTGGAGGTGGCAAGTCAGCATTTACTCCCATCTTCTCTTTAAAGAGTCTCTCTACTTCTTCGCCCCTCCCTGCTTTTCCAAAAGCATCCAATACAACCTCATGGAGTGCAGGACTAGCAGCAAAGCCATTCATTGTCATCTCCTCTAGCAAATTCAGACTTCGGTCCAATCTGCCTTCTCTGCAGAGCCCGTTAATCAAAATCTCATAGCTCCATAGATCTGGCTTCACTTGTCTCTCAATCATCCTTCCAAGAAACCCAACAGCATGCTCTGCTCTTCCCTTTTCAACCAACCAATCCAACACCTTATTGTAAAAACCGATATCGGCCTTCAATGCTGTCTCACCTAACATCTTGTCAAACAACCTCAAGACATCATCTACTCTCTCTTCTCTAAAATATGCATCAATCAAGAAACCATATGTTGCAGCATCTGGGCTAACTGACTTCGCAGGCATTTCCTCAAACAGTTTCTCTGCTTCTGAAAGCCAGGCCTCCTCAGCACAAAGCTTCCCAATGATGTTATTGTAACACCCAACATCCATTACGCAGGGCTTCGTGCCAGTTCTTCTGAAAATTGCGATAGCCTCAGTGAAATACCCCAGCCGAAAGTATTCATTCACCATCAGATTGTAAGAATCTGTATTCATAGCCTGGAAATTTGGTGGGGTGTGCGCAATAAGCATGAGATCAAACAATGCTAAAGCATCACTCATCTTCCCATACCGCAACAGAACTTCCAAGAGGGTGTTGCAAGTGACAGCGTTCATCTTGAACTGCCTGTCGAGGAGATTCCGATATGACTCCATAGCCTCCTTCTCCATTCCTTTCTTGAAGTAGGCATCCATGAGAGTGGCATGTACAACACCATCATACACAAGGCAGCGCTCGCGCAGCTCGTCAAAGAACTTGAGAGCTGTTTCCATGTCACCAAGCTTGATGAATCCGTCCATGAGGTTGTTGTAGACGAGAGAATCTGCGCCATGGCCTCTGTTGAGCATCTCGCGGAGAATGTCGACAGCCTCAGAGATGCGGCCGCTATCAATGAGGCCCTTGGTGAGGTGGCGGTAGGTAACCGGGGAAGGGCTAAAAGGGGCGTTGGCAAGGATGTGGCGGTAGACATCGAGGGCAACATCAACGCGGCCGGCGTCGCAGTGGGTGTTTATGAGGACGTTGTAGGAGACGATATTGGGTACGATGTTGGACTGCTGGAAGAAGAACTGAAAGTGGGCCACAGCATCTTCGAGGCGGCCGGCCCGGAACATGGAGGCCATGACGGCGTTGCAGGTGAAAACGGTGGGGCGAGTGTTGGAGAAGACGGCGTGACGGGCGGTGGCAGAGGCGGCGTCGAGGTCGCCACCGCGGATGAGGGATTGGACGCGGTTGTGGAGGTTGAGGCGGGGGCCAACGAGCTGGGATGTAGAGTCGGGGAGGCGAGGGGCGTTGGGGTCTGGGCGGGGGCGAGGTGCGGAGGGGTCGCGGCGGAGGGCATGAAGTGGGGGCTCGATGCGGAGACGGCGCTTGCGGCGGCGGCGCTCAGCGGCGGCCTCCTCGGCAGAGGAGAAGGCGAAGGAGCGGTGGTGGGTGAGGGAGAAGAGGGGGATCTGGGACCGAGAACGGTGGATCGCGGCGGTCGATTGGCGCGTCCGCTCGAGCAAGATGCGGTAGAAAGACATGGTGGGTTGGTAGCAGTCGACTACGGGAGGAGGACGATATAAGGGAGAAGGAAGGGTTTTACAGGGGTTTCTGACTTCTGAGGCGGGGGTGTAGCTAGGAAAATGATATGCTAAGGGAACAATTAGGATAGCAAGCACGGTCTCTAATCAGGGTGCAACATGGGCTCATGAAACTCGGGTTCATCTCGACCCTAACTCTAACCCTAATCCTATTTAAAAAACATCAACCTTAACCCTAACTCTATCCCTATTTGTAAAACCTGAACCCTAACCCTATTTTTGAAAATCGGGTTCGGGTCGGAATTTATGTTGACGAATTTACATTTTATTTAAAAATGATAAATTTAGAATTTCATATGAATAAATAATAATAATAAATAATGTATATAAACATAATAATATATAATCAAACTAATATTTTTTAAAAAATAGTAATATAAAGAATATTTCTAGAAAAAATTTAACAACAAAACGAAGATAAAGAAAAAAATTAATAAATGTAAAAGTGAATAATAGAAATAAAAGATAAATATAAATGAAATAATATACTTTATTTACAATAAAATTACAATATGCCAAATATGTATTCAAATATAGATATAATAACATAAAATATGAAGAATATAAAGAAATATTGCTTAAATAGTATGTATATAATATATTTTATAATAAATATTAAATAGGAAATCGGGCTCGGGTTCACATGAACCCTTACCCTATCATATTTACAAATCGGGTTCGGGTTTTTCGGGCTCGGATTATGAAAAAGCAAGTTTCAATACCGTTCAAAATCGGGTTCGGCGGGCCGGGTTCGGGCTCAACCGGGCCCAAGTTGCACCCCTATCCCTAATATTCGAGTTCCTCCCGTCAGTCGAATTTGATTAAGGTGTGTTTGGTAATTTTCAAAAATTGTCAAGTTAAAACTTTTCGATCTAAAACTTTTCACTCTTCGTAACTATCTTTTTTTTTAATTATTTTTTACACATCTTTCTATATAACAACTCTATTTTTCAATCATTTCTACACAACTACTAATACAACTAATCTATTTATTTTAAATTTATTCTCTTTACTCTTTATCATTACTCCTACAACATCACATCATTTTCTACTAATTTAACAACTTTTATATAAAAAACTTTTCATCAAAAGTTTTACAACTTTCAAAACACACCCTAAGGGTCCTTCTGAAGATATTCTTAAAAAATTAGAAAATAATTTATAAATTTTTTTTTTTAACTTTTTCATAGACGTCTACAAGGTTTAACAAATATTGCCTTTATATCTTTAAATTTACCAAAATTACAAATATACTCATAAGATTTGCGTAATCTTACAAATATGTCCCTTCTATTAAAATACCACTATAATTTTTTGTAAAATAACAAAAATATTATTAAGACAAGCTAGGCATTTGCAATAGTTGCAAATATTATAGATATATTTGTAATTTCACCATTTTAAATATTTTTATGTGGCCGGTGTGTATTCTCTAAATAACAACGGCGTGGGACATCTCCGTTTCCCCTAGCCAGTGTGTTTTCTTCACTACCATATTAGTACCCTGCGAATGATCGCATAACCTATTGAAGGCAGTAGATTGAACTGACAAAGCTGGCTGGTTCAATAGTCTATCTGCTACTCCAGAAATCAAATATGTTAGTAATGAAAGATGAAAATTTTAGTGTAAAGAGTTCAGCACATCTGTAATTGCAACAGGAAAATAAAACTCTTACAAAGGGAGTCGCCACCAATCTTTACGGAAGATTGGATCCCATTTCATTTAAAAAAAACACTGGATTTACAAAGTCTAGATTCCAGCCTCAAAACCAAATATTATAACAGTAGAGATTTTTGCTTGATTCATGAGCTCTTACATGAACATGAAAATGGAAAATAAAATCAAGAAGATTGAATTTGAGGAGCTGGAACTAGTTAGTTGGAATTGGACTGGGAAGCTTGAAGATGGAAGGTGGAGGACTGGCAATGTGAACATCAGAATGCCCTACTGTCTTCTCCCTTCCCTTTTCTATCTTAGTGTTGAAAGCAATCTCTATTTATGGAGGTTTGATGCTATATGGGGTGGACATGTGGCGCGTTATGCACATTTTGGTTTCTTATATGTTTTTTCTTTTGAAGGAAAGAAGGTGAAACACCTAACTACTACCTGCCATCGGAGAAACGATGGGAGGAGATAAAGGTCAACACCCGATTGATTAGGATGGTCATAATCCTTACAGAGATGTTCAGTAATACATGAAGGGGGTTGCGCTCCCCAAGAACATGTAGACACCGTTGAACGAGAAGCACTCGCAGCCAGCTGGTGCACCACCTGGTTTTCGCTTCTCAATACATGTGTGAAGGAGCACCATTCAAAAGTGACTGCAAGAGCTTTGATTTTTTTCCAGCAAAACACCAAGGTTTGACATGATTTTTCGGTTGCTGTTGATAAAAGAAATGAGGATAAGATCATCCGATTCAGCTACGATCCTATTGAGATTAAGCTGGCCGCCCACTACAATCCAAGCAAAAGGGCGTGCACTTCCATCAGTAAAGGATCGATCATTCCCCTTGAAGATCGGCTTTTAGCTCCACAGAAATCTCTATTGTGATTTCTCGTCACTGTCCCAAACCCCATGATTCGATTCTTTAGATTGAAGCCTGCATCCATGTTTAGCTTTATCTCCTCTAGTCTGGGTCTGGTCCATTGAGCCGGGCTGGTGGGTGTTAAAAAACTTCCATATTTCAAGGTCATACCAGAGCTAATTTGCTGGATGGATTGAACTATACATTTAGGAGTCTCCTTGAAGTCCGGTTGTTTACCCATATAACAAGTTCCTCAAGTACCAAATTCGCCAACATGTGCTTATGAATAGAATGAAAGGGAATCTGTTCATCATGGCTGTAAGGTGTCAAAACCGATCCTCGATCATATTAATGGAGTGATTCAATATCAGCTTTCGCAGGTTGTAATCCCTTGCGGCAGATGAGGCCCTACACTCCCAGAAGAGATGCGTCATGTCTTCATCCCCTGTTGCGCAAAGCGCAAGTTAATTGGCATGGGACTTCACATCATGCCAGATTAGAATGGGTGGGGAGTGAATCCAAGAGCATTCTCCACCTTAAGATGCCAATCTTCCTTTGCAACCGTAATTTCCACAGAGACTTAAGAATTCAGTCATCAACTTGGGTGGATTGGATTGAATTTTTGGATTCCGTCTGCAAAGAATGAGCAAGCTTATATGCTGATTTGACATTGAATTGCCGATCATTTTCATGCCCCTGGAATCTGCAAGCATACATATCATTATCCGGAATGGGAACATGACGGACAGCCACCCATCTAACCTCCCCGACAGCCACATAAACATCTAGATCCTACCGTCTGCGGCTCACCCAATCAATGAACTTTGCTACCTTCATGTCCCTGGATATGTGACTGGGGAGGGTACCTACTATATGAATGGCATTTGGGTCTTATTATTGTTGAAGAAAGAGATCTCTCTGCCATTCTCAATGGGCCATCTGCTACCTAGCTTCACAAGATTCTTAGCCAGGAGCATACTTTCCAAGTGAACGAGCAGGTGGATGAGGCCCGGCAGTTCCAAAAGCCTCCATCTCGAAAGTAGCGTCCTTTTAGGATTTTGAAACAAAGTGAGCTTGGCTAGGAGACAATAAGCCAAGTCTATTTTGCAAGGAGAGCGTAGTTGAATTCTTCTAACTTTTTGAAGCCCATCCCACCTCCAACTGGTCTCTACACATTTTGTCCCATCCGATCTAGCTCATCCTTCTTTTACCCCCTTTCTAACGCCACTAGAACCTGCTGATCATCGCCTCAATTTCCTCATTAACTTCTTCAGGAGCAAAAAGAGAGACATAACATATGAAGGAATTGTCTGTGCCACTGCTTTTAGCAGTGTTTCCTTTCCACCCCATGATAGTAATCTCCCTTTCCATCCTTGGATATGCTTCCATAATTTATCTTTTATACTCTGGAAAGTCACCAATCTTGATTTTCCAATCTAGGCGGGGAACCCTAACTAAGTATGAATCTCTTAACCTGCCAAGCCTATGAGGCTTTCCACTTCACTTCGGGTCTCGAGTTTAGTGTTCTTGCTGAAGAATGATGCTATTTGTCAATGTTCACCCTCTGGCCTGATGACTCCCCATAGATCTAAAGGATTCTCTTCATCTACCCCACCTTTGCACTATTAGCTTTGATAAAAAGGTGGGCGTCGTTTGCAAAGAACAGATGTGAAAGGCTAGGATCGTCTGTGCTAGTTTTTATATCGTGTACGAGACCCTTATAATGTGCATCAATTACTAATGTAGATAGGCCCTCCGTGTAGAGGAAGAAGAGTGACGAGCTGTGTATATGTCTAATTAAAATATTTATTTTAACGCAAGTATACGTGCTGATCAAGTAGTAAAGAACGAGTAGAATATCGTTCCCACGAGGATTGTGTTGAATGAATTAGCACCTTAAAAATCAACTACCTAAAGTGAATTGGTAAATTGAATAAAATTTAAATTTGAGGAATTGAATTATACTAAACTAAATTAAACAAAAAATAGCAAAAATGGTATAACTATTGATGAGATTGTCCTAAGATGATTAAGATGAATGGGATTATGAATTCATTTACTCATTGCTATGTTAAATTGGTTATTTTTTAACTTAGTTGTGCAGAGATTACTATTCATTTATATTAATATAAGTCTTCCAGCGCATATAAATCTAGCCCCATTTTAGTTATTTGCTATATTCTCATGCACTTAAGTAAAATAAGGCTAATAACCACAAAACTTAATCAAAATTATATAGGGTTAATAGGTATATTCTCATCTATATTAACATCTAACTCAACACAATAGCCGGAAACCTGTGCCTTATAAATAAATCTCATTCAAACCCCATTTTTCCAAGCATGAATCTAAATATTCAATCAATTTATAAGGTTACAAAGCTTGTAAACTCATTAAGCATGACATATAAGGATAATCCCATGTAACAAAAGCTACAACACACCTATTTTCTCATTCAAGCATAAGAAAACTAAATAACATAATTTATAATATCAATTCATCCATATCTCCCACCATGAGAAGATTCAGCCTACAAATATAACTTTAATCACAATCATTCAAAGCAAGGAGAATGACAAAAATGAAGAGAGATATGATAATAGGAGATGAAATTCTATAGGTTTTGCAGTGATAGCTTGTATGTCCACTTGTTCTTCCTCCAAGCTTGAAGCCTTGGTTTTTCTTTTCCTTTCTCAACAATCACGAGCCCTCTAAGTTATGTTTAAGAAACTCTACGAGAAGTATTTATAACCCCCTCAGTTTGGAGCTTACACGTATGAAAATTTTCACACATCGGCTTCGTCGCTGCGGCCACAACGCTCCTGGACAGCTCGACAGAATATCGTTTTAAGTCAGTGGAATTGATGGCCATGACCCCCACCATGCTAGAGACAGGATTCCTCTTTGATAGCTTTAAGTGATTTTTTATCATTCCATCCTCTATTTTCCTTAAATTTGCATGAGAATTGTCCTTTTTTTCCTATAACAAAAAGTGAAAATAATTAAATGCTCAAAATGATCAAACGAAATTAAAACAACCAAAATGAGATGAATTTTAACTAGATGTGACCTAAAATGCATGAAAACCAGGCAAGATGCAAGAATTACATAAATGATGAAAAAACTAATGCAAAACCTGTACAAATTTACATGTTTCTCTTGAACTAGCATTCCAAATAAGTGCAAAATGAGTCTTGATAACTCTATTTTTATAGAATTATCAAAGAGGTAAGGGGACGATGAGTCCCCTTAGCAAATCCCCCTGCTAGCCACAAAAGTCTTAGATTTGAAACCATTTAGGCACCCTATATATATGTCACCGTGGTGATACAACACTTGTTCCACCTAATCCAGATGTCGTTGAATTTCATTTTATTCATTACTTGGTATAGAAAGTTCCACTCCACTTGATTGTTTGCCTTTGACATATTGAGTTTTACAACAACCTCTTCTCTCGTGCCTTTATTCCTTTTTCTCAAGATGTGTATAGCTTCAAAGGCTATAAGCATATCTTCAATAATTAGCCTACCTGGTACAAAGGTGCTTTGGTGCTCAAAGATGTGTACATGATGTTGTAGAGGCAGATAGGCCTAAACTCTCTAATTCTATCCATCCCCTTCTTCTTAGAAATCAGGATGATGTCAGTTGAGTTAATGTCCTTTATTGCCTTCAATTGTGCTACTTTTGATTGTTCCTCGATGAACTATTTGCATGCAAAAAAGAAATCCTCTCCCAAGATATTCCATTGATTTTTGAAGAAACCTGCACTCGGCCTATTTGGACCAGGAGATTTAAAGGGCTTAATACCTTTGAGCGTTTGTTCCACTTTAGCTTTTGTCAAGGGTGCTACCAAATTCTGATTTTCTGCTTCACTAATGCAAGATTTTATCTTACTAATCACCCGCAATTGGCATCTCGGTCCATTAGTCGTAAAGAGGTTATCAAAGTGTCAAACCGCCAATAGCTCCAGGTATCTTTCTTTTGTTGGGAATTTCATAAATAAAATACCGTTTCTTGCCGTTTCAACATGTAAGCATTTCATTTTTTTAAAACACTAATATTAAATCACATTAAGAGCAGCCATTTGAAATAATAAATTCTTTTCAAACGTTAAAAAAAACTAGAGCCTATATATATGGGTTGCTTATTTTCTTGGAAACACATGAAAATTTATCTCCAACATTCTCTTGCTTTCTAGTATTTTCAAAAGAAATTTTGTGAATTTTCTCCTTGTTTTTCCAACTCCATTCAAAGTTTTTTATTTTAATATCAAGTGTTTAGAATCTATAAGGGATGTTGTTTTCATTCTAGATTAGGTTTTCTCTTTGTATCCTAGGGGCAAATTGCAATAACTCTAAACAGCTGTGAGGGTGCAAATATTGCCTTAAAGAAAATGATGATTGTAACATGCCTGGAGGAGTAATCTATTTTTTGGTTTGCGTAATTTTCCATTTTCCTTAAATTTTCCCTCTCTATTTCCAAGTTCTTGCCCCAACATTCTTAAGGCAATATTTGGCTTTTTTTTTAAAAAAAAAAATCTTGTCCCCTTCTGTTATTTACAAATGGCCCCACAATCAACCATTTTACCCACAAAACTTGATGTCCTAAGATTGAACTGCTGTGTCGGTACCAATTTCAAAAGATGAAAATAACAGCTTCATCTATTTCTAACTCGAATTAGAGTTGTTAACGTTCTCACCAAGTTGAGACCTGAAGAAAAAGAAGATGAAACGCTACAAGATCAACGCCGAAGAGCCAAGTGTGATATGGACAACTATATTTGCAAAGGGCACATCATTGAAGCACTATCCAACTCACTATTCGAAGTGTACCAAGACGCAAATATAGCCAAAGAAATATAGGATTCGCTACTATACAAATACAACACTGATGATGCAAGCGTCAAACGGTTTTTAGTAAGCGATTTCCTTAATTATACTATGATTGACGATAAACCAATTCTTAATCAAGTTAATGAGATTGAATTTATCGTCAATCAACTTGGGTCACAAGGCAATAAGATGGATGAGTTTGTTCTTGTCTGTGTGATTATTGAGAAATTTTCACCTAGTTGGAACAACCATCGCAAAAATATGAAACAAATAAAAGGATCATTAAGTTTAGATGATCTTGCTCTTAATCTTCGTATTGAAGAGAAATTAAGAAAAAATAGAAAGAAAGAAGAGCAAGTTCAATCTAAGGCTCACGTGGTTGAAACTCAAAACCGAGTAATAATTAGCAAAAATCAGCCATCTAGGAAATTTAACTTAAATACTAATAAAACTATTGCTAGGAAGAGAAAGAGACCTTGTTATTACTGCAAAAAGATAGGACATTTAAAAAGTGAGTGTAGGCTTCTCAAAAAGAAGAATAACACTCAAAATAGTCCTGAGGTACATTTGACTAAACAAAATTTTATTGCCATGATTTCTGAAATTTGTACTAGGGGTGCAACTTGGGCCGGGTTCGGCCCGAACCCGGCAAAGAGCAATATTGAAACTTTGAATTTTTCAGCTCGAACCCAGACCAAATTCAAACAGATATCGGTCTCGGGTTCATTAAGCCCGAAACCTATAAACCCGAACCCGAAGTTAAATTTAAAAATATTATTATTTTATACCATCAGCATCACATATTCACATCTACCAGACGTGCCAAACCAGACATGCTTTGTCAATTGTCAGCCTTAGCTGCCGCCCCAGTACTCCAGTGTGTAGAACTGTAGCAGTACATCGTGCTTTCCGGCTTTCTCCTTTCCAGCTCTCCTTTTCACGTCCAAGAGCTCAGGCCCCCATCCCCAATTCCCCATTTTCGCGCTTATTCATCTCCACTTTCGCGCTCATTAAACTTTCGGTCTTTGGAGTCTCTGCTTTCAACATTTTCTCCCTCAGGCTGTAGCTTCCATCTGCCCGCCTAGTCTGTCCTTGTCCCTGCATCTCTGCGCCAGCAACGGCCCTGCATCTCTCCGCCGACCATCTACTTCACTGCTTCCAGTCCACCGGTAATATTTTTGTTCTTAATATTTTTTTAGAAAAAAATCCTTGCTTATATATATAATTGCCATAGTTCTATCATTTTCAAACATACGTTCATCTGTTTTTACTTTGCAAAATTTCTTCAAAAGTCATAAAATTGATCGATTATTTAAATAGGTAGTGTTAAATACATTAATTTTAGTTGCAATTGATTATCTAATTATGAATACTTAATTGCTTTAGAATAGTGACATTTGGTTAAATATAATTATATTTAAATCAAATGGAGCCAAAAAAGTATTTAAATTTTAATGCAGCTGTGAAGATTTGTTTCAAATAATAAATTTTTTTCCACTGCAATCTGTATACAATTTATTTGCATTCGTAGTAAAATTTTAATTTGCCCTCCAAAAAAAGTCATCGTATATATGAAAATTTTGTGGTAGCGAGCTTGGAGAAGTTATTACACCACAACAAATGTCATTTTTGACGTAGCTAGCTTCCATTCACATATAACGTATATTTGACATTATATGCATTTTTTGCTGCAATTGATTATATAGCTATAAGTACTCAATTACTTTTTGTTTTGAACTCTATATATTACAATCATATCAAACATTGTCTTACAGTTGAGCTCTTGAGACATTATATATAGGTAGAATGAATTTTTAGAAATAAACAAATAAAAACAGCATTAATTATCTAAGAGTTAATTGTTAGAAATAAAGTAAATAGAAATTGTGTAAATGGTAATTTAGAAACATGTGCTTTAGTGCTGAAAAAGATGCATTGGTTTCACATTTTTTTGAACAAGTATTCCTATAGCTTGAATGCTTGCATTTTAAATATTTTTGCAATTCTAAAAAATTATTTCATTTGTTTGTGTTTATGTTAGTTGTTGATAACTTGATACACATTGGTTAATATTTTGATTTGTGAATTAGTTTGTTATTGCTCTGAAATGAGTAGAACTATTGAAATTCATATGGACTATTTCTAATTTTTTTATATATGCTAAAAAAGTGATATTTAGGTGATCATTTCAACATGGATAGTTCAAGTAATATGCAAGACAAGATTAACGAGCCAGAAATCAACAGTGAGCAAATAAAAAATATACCAACTACCTCAAACACGGTTGATCTCAAAGAAAGTTCAGACGCAAATGAACCTTTTCCTAAACAAAAGAAAGGGTATAAAATTTCGTCACCATTTTGGGAAGAATTTGAAAGAATTTTGGATGAAAGTGGAAAAGTGGCATGGAGTATTTGTAAATATTGTAAGATCAAACTTAAGTGTCAAAGTACTCAAGGAACAAACACATTAACAAGACACTTAAAGTTATGCAAATATAATACCAATAACAGAGCCAAGGGTCAACGCTTGTTGTCATTTCAAACAGTAACCGATGATCGTCAAAAAGTTATATCAAGTTGGAAGTTTGACCAAGAATCTTGCAAAAGAGCAATGACATGAATGATTATTCTTGATGAATTTCCATTTAAATTTGTCGAGAAAGAAGGGTTTAGAGAATTTTGTAAAGTTGTGTAGCCACTTATTAAACATGTTTCTAGAACCACAATTGTGAAAGAAGTCTTCAAAATATACAAGTTAGAGAAGGCTAAATTAAGAAGGATTTTTAGTGAGAATATTCATCGTGTATGCTAGACAACAGATTTGTGGACTTCAAATCAGAATATTAAATATTTATGTTTGACTGCTCACTTTATAGACTCGAATTGGACTCTTCAAAAGCGAATTCTGAATTTTTGTATTCTTCCTTCACCACACACAGGCGAAGCTATTGCTAATGCAATTGAAGAATGTTTGAATGTTTGAAATATTAGACAAGTGTGTACTCTTACTGTTGACAATGCCTCGACCAATGATGTCGCGTTAAACACTTTACGTTTAAATTTGAAAATGAAGAATGCTCTTTTTGGAGATGGGGAATCTTTGCATTATGTTGTGTTGCACGCATTTTAAATCTGGTTGTAAAGGAGGGAACTGATTAAATCAAGAATTTCATTGCTCGAATTCGTAATAGTGTAAAGTGGGTCAAGAGGTCTACGAGTAGAGAGCAAGCTTTTAGAAAATCTTGTGAAAGTGTTAGAATTTTAACTAAATTATCGTTGTGTTTAGATGTGTCAACACGTTGGAATTCTACATACTTGATGTTGAAACATGCTTTGCCCTTTGAAATGGCTTTCAAACATCTTGAAATGAATGATGCAAGCTTTAGGAGAACTAGTCCTCCTTTTGAAGAAGATTGGAACCATGCTAGAGTCATTTGTGACTTTTTGGTCTTGTTTCTTTAAACGACCGAGCTTTTGTCAGGCACCAAATATATCACTGCTCCACATCATTTTTCTCAACTTGATACGATTTAAGATCGATTAAATACATTTCTAACTGAGAATAGTAACCCTATCCTTCTTCACGTGTAACAAAATGAAGGAAAAACTTACAAAGTATTGGGGTTCTGTTGACAAGTTCAATATTTACTTGCTCATTGCAGCAGTGCTTGATCCACGTTACAAGATAGGTTATTTGGAATATTGTCTTAAAATTTTTCTTCCTATGGATCAAGCTTGTGTATTATCCAAGAAGGTGTATGATAAAATGCTTGAATTGTATGAAACTTATCAAGTTGGATCTATAGTTACAACTATAAGTTCTTCATCTGAAGTGTGTGGTGCACCATCCGAATCAAAGCGTGCAAAATGGAAACTATGGCAATCCACAAGTTGTTCTAGTGCTGGAGTTATTGCAAATGAAATTGATGCCTATTTAAAAAATTCTGTTGAGAATGATGTAGAGCCATTTGATATTTTAGCATGGTGGTCCATGGCTACAAAATAGAGTTTTATCTTTGATGGAAAAAAATATTTTGGCTATTCCTGTTTCAACAGTTGCATCAGAATTTGCATTTAGCACGGGAGGACGTGTTTTTGACCAATATCGTAGTTCATTGACACCTATGTTGGTTGAGTGTTTGATTTGCACTCAAGATTGGTTGAGAGCAACTCCAAATGATTCAAGTTATGAAGAATTCGTTGAAAAACTAGACAAATGTGCAAGAGGTAATATATATTTTTCTATGTTTCAATTATTTGGCTTACTTTTAATACTATTTTTTAACTAATATTTATCTTTCAGAGGAAGCTGATGAAACATCGACATGTGCTTCTTTACCTTCTCTTCCATCAAACAATTAATTTAAAAGAGGTATTAGTTATATCTTTGAAAATATATATACATATATATACTCTTTAAGTTCAATTATATAATATAACATTGAATTTTTGCTTTTTCTTTTAGGAAAGAAGAATTCGGCTTGACGTATGGTAATAATGCAAGACGAGGGCAATGAACACAACAGTTGAAGATAAAAATGTTTATTTCTATTGTGTTGTGCTATTTGTTGTAATTTGGTTATTCAAACTTAAGACTTGTGTTGTCTACTCGGAGTTAACTTGTATGTTGTGATTTGGAGTTTGATACTTGAATTAATATAATCTTGTTCAACTTGATATTTTGTGGTTTTTGAATGATTTTATTTTATTGTAATTGATGTGATAATGTTTATCTTACAATTGGATGATAATATTGATGTATATAGTTATTATATTGGTGTTAAATTGCAGAATGGAAAATGAGTGTACTTCTATATTCTCCAAAATACAGCTATTATTCTACTTGATGCAAAGAGAATGCTCAAAATAGGTTTCTTTCTTTCTACTCTTAAGTGGTATTTGAATTTTTATTGCTTTCGTATAATAAATTATTTTTAAAACTTTTTTATACAATAGGTTTGTGATAAAAATTATATATAGGATGAGTAACAAATATATATTAATAGGAGAATGTCAACTCGAAACTCAACCTGAGCCCGAATTTCAAAAATAGGATTAGGGTTGAGGTTTACAAATAGGGTTAGGATTAGGGTTGAAGTTTTATAAATAGGGTTAGGGTTAGGGTTGAGGTGAACCCGAATTTCATGAGCCTGAGTTGCACCCCTAATTTGTACTGAGTGATGACCAGACCTGGTAGCTTGATTTTGGAGCTACTAGACATGTATGCAAAAATAGGAGTCAGTTTAAAACCTATGAATCTGGTAATAATGGAAATAATCTTTTCATGGGTAATTCATCTATCGCCAAAGTGGTAGGGTCAAGAACTATTATCCTGAAACTAACTTCTAGGAAATCACTCACCCTTACAAATGTACTTCATGTACCAGAAATTCACAAAAATCTGGTCTCAGTTAGCCTTCTTAGTAAATATGATTTTAAATTGGTATTTGAGTTAGACCAAATTATCGTTACCAAAGGAGGTGTTTTTGTTGGGAAGGGTTATATTATAGACGACATGTTTCGCTTGAATGTGAATAATGAATCATTTTCTTCTGCTTATATTATTAATTCATTTTCTTTATGGCATGATAGACTAGGTCATGTTAATTTTAGAAGTATTGACACTATGATGAAATTAGGATTAATTTCTAGATCACCTAATGAATCAACTGATAAAAAGTCATTTCAAAAGGTAGAAATAAATTCAAAATTATTAGGTTTAATTCATTCTGATATATGCGATATGGAAAATAATCTAACAAGAGGTGGTAAAAAATATTTTATAACATTTATAGATGATTTTAGTAAATATATATGTTTATTTGCTACGAACTAAAGATGAAGCCTTAGAAAAATTTAAATCTTATAAAGCTGAAGTTGAAAATCAACTCGGTAAAACCATTAAATCTCTAAAATCAAATAGAGGTGGTGAATATTTATCAAATGTATTTAATAATTTTTGTGAAAATGTTGACATAATTCACCAAGTAACAACCCCATATATACCTCAACAGAATGAAATTGTAGAAAGGAAAAATACAACATTGGTCGAGATGGTAAATTTAATGTTAATAAATGCAGACCTAAGTAAAGGTTTGTGGGGTGAAACTTTATTAACAGCTTGTCACATTCTTAATAAAATTCCGCATAAGAAAACTAAAGTCACTCCTTACGAATTATGGAAAAATAAGACACCTAATCTTAAATATTTAAGAGTTTGGGATTGTAGAGCCTTAGTAAAATTACCTGATCCTAAAAGACCTAAATTAGGATAAAGAGGAATGAGTGCATATTTTTGGATTATGAAATAAATAGTAAAACCTATAGATTTGTAGTGGTAGAACTTAACAGTCTAATTCGACAAAATACTATTATTGAATTTAGAGATGCTGATTTTTATGAAAACACATATAAATCTATTACTAGCTTAGTGATAATGATAAAGCTTCTTCTTCTCAACCATTGGATAAATCTATAAATAATGATTCTGCATCTGCAGATAAACCTTTAGAAGATGATAATGAAAATATGAGAAGAAGTAAAAGAGCTAGGAAAGATAATTATGATCTCTTTGGGCCTGATTTTCAATTATACCTAGTAGAAGGATCCAGAGATAATATAAATAAGGAACACATGATTGTTTTACATACCGAAGGGGATTCAATTACATATGAAGAGACTATAAAATCTCCAGATGTATCATACTAAAAAAAAGCTATCTAAGATGAAATGGATTCAATAATGAGAAATGAAACTTGGACATTAGTTGATTTACCACAAGGATCTAAACCTATAAGTTGTAAATAGATTTTTAAAAAGAAATTAAAAGTTGATGACTCAATTGATAAATTTAAAGCTAGATTAGTAGCTAAGGGGTTTAAGCAAAAGGAAGGTATAGATTTCTTTGACATTTACGCCGCAGTAGCTAGAATTTCAATCATTAGATTATTAATGGCCCTAGCTTCCATCTATCACCTTGAAATTCACCAAATTGATGTAAAAACTGCATTTCTAAATGAAAATTTAGATGAAGAAATTTATATAGAACAACCTGAAGGGATCATAATGCCTGGACAAGAAAAGAAAGTTTGCAAACTAATAAAATCGTTATATGGTTTAAAACAAGCACCTAAGCAATGATATGAAAATTTTGATCAAGTTGTGTTATCAAATGGGTATAAATTAAACCAATCAGACAAATGTGTTTATAGTAAATTTACTGCAAATAGAGGTGTTATTATTTGTCTATATGTGGATGATATACTTATTTTTGGAACTGATATTGATATTATTGAAGAAACTAAAAACTTTTTGTCAATTAATTTTGATATGAAAGATATGGACAAATTTCTTTTTCTCAATCGCATTATATTGAAAAGATACTCAAACGGTTTAACCATTTTGATGCAGGTGTAGCCTCAACTCTCTTTGATCCCAGCATTAAATTATGTAAAAATGAAGAAAGATCTGTAGCTCAGCTTGAGTATGCCAAAGTGATTAGAAGTTTGATGTATGTCATCTATTGTACTGGACCAGATATTGCTTATGCCGTGGATGTACTTAGTAGGTTTTCTAGTAATCTGAGATATATATATTGGAAAGTAATTTATAGGGTATTAAAATATTTGAGAAAAACCATTGTTTATGGATTTCATTTCAGTGGTGAACCCGCTGTATTAGAAGGGTACAACGATGCAAGTTGGATTTCAGACACCAAAGAATCCATGTCTACTAGTGGTTAGATTTCTACCCTTGGGGGAGCTGCTATTTCTTGGGCTTCCAAAAAGCAAACCTGCATTACATACTATCATGGAATCCGAATTTCTTGCCTTGGCTGCAGCAGGGAAAGAGGCAGAATGGCTTAAAAATTTACTACTTGAAATCCCTATTTAGCTTAAGCTTATACCTCCTATCTATGTACATTGTGACAGCAAAGCAACCTTATCAAGAGCATACAACAAGACTTATAATGGTAAATCGAGACATATTGCATTAAGGCACAACTATGTAAGGCAATTGCTCCAAGATGGAGTGGTAAATATTGATTTTGTAAGATCAAGTGAAAATTTGGTAGACCCGCTTACAAAAGGCCTTACTCGGAATGTGGTCTGGAAAACAGCAAGAGGGATGAGACGTAAATCCACATGTAATGAGTTGTAATGACTGAAACTGAACTCTAAGCTTGTAGCCTAGGTGTAGAGTTCAATGAGCAAAGTATGTTATTTTGTAGCTTGTAAGCACTGGTTATATTTATTTATTTAATTTTACATCCCTCAGGCAGTGCTTGGTTCATGTACGGTATTTATGCGGATGAGTGTATTATACTCTTAATGGATCTAAAACTATTGTATTGGAGTATTTAATTACAGGGTACTCTAAATAGATCCACCTATATGAGTGTTGGAAGTGAGGCCGCTTCTGTTATCAGAGTGTGTGGGTTCACTCTGAAAAGCTCATGAAACTAGGATACTGACACATGGCCATAAAGTGTCACTTTATAAACACTTGATACAATTTGAAATCTTGTATGTAGGGTATGTCCGATCTATCAAATGGGGTTAATAGTTCAAAGCCCCGACTACTGTACATCTCACTAGATCTTGAGGTATTTCCATTAAATAAATGTTCAAGTCTACTCAACACCTTTTATTATGTATGAGATTTCCTTGACTTGAATGGAATTGATTTTATTTTGAAAATGGCGGGGAAATGTTAGGAATTTCATAAATAAAATACCGTTTCATGCCGTTTCAACATGTAAGCGTTTCATTTTTTTTAAAACGCTAATATTAAATCACGTTAAAAGTAGCCGTTTGAAATAATAAATTCTTTTCAAACGTTAAAAAAACTAGAGCCTATATATATGGGTTGCTTATTTGCTTGGAAACACATGAAAATTTATCTCCAACATTCTCTTGCTTTCTAGTATTTTCAAAAGAAATTTTATGAATTTTCTCATTATTTTTCCAACTCCATTCAAAGTTTTTTATTTTAATATCAAGTGTTTAAAATCTAGAAGGAATGTTGTTTCCATTCTAGATTAAGTTTTCTCTTTGTATCTTGGGGGCAAATTGTTATAACTCTAAACAGCTGTGAGGGTGCAAATATTGCCTTAAGGAATGTGGCGATTGTAACATGCCTGGAGGAGTAATCTATTTTTTTGTTTGCATAATTTCTCACTTTCCTTAAATTTTCCCTCTCTATTTTCAAGTTCTTGCCCCTGCATCTTTTGCCATCGCCTAGCCATTTTCATCAAGCAAATACTCGATCATGTTTTTCCTTCTTTGACTCGCAGCAGTATGAAAAAATGATGTATTCTGATCCTACAACTGAAGCCACAGAATTTTTTATCCTTGCTGCCACCTGATTTCTTCATCTTCTAGCAAGGAGTTGAATTTTTGTTGCTGTTTCCTTAACTCGTCGTCCCTCTGATCAATGGATTCCAAGGAGCTCAAATGGTTCAGAACCTTTTGCTAGTTGTGGATGGCTTTTAACAAGTTTCCTCTGCTACTCCTATTCTAGCTCATCAACTTTTCCCCACACCTAGCCAACTTTTATCTTATATGCCCCAGGCCTGTTCCACCACCCTCTATCGTCTCTTTCCAGCACTGTTCCACTATTGTCATTGCCTCATTATCCTTGCTCTAGAATTGCTTATAGCAGAACTAATGAGGTGGTCTCTTCTTTTTATTTTTTCAGTTTAGTACTAAACTGGATAAGAGGGTTGTTAGAGACTGCAGCAACTCTATGGACCACCAGTGCATTCGAGAAGAGAACCAGCCAAGGGCCGCTGGAAAAGGCTCGATCAAGTTTGGCTTCAACCTTGTTATCCCCCCTTCAGTTGTTTGTCCAGGTAAATCTGTGTACCATAAACCCGAGGTCTATCATCCCACAATCATCAATAGTTTCCTAGAATTTAGCCATCTGTGCCTCAGCTCTCAGATTCCTACTGTTGAACTTTGATGGTCCAGTGACTCTGTTAAAGTCCCCAAAGATCAGCCATGGATCAGAGCTCCGTGTGTTATGGTGCCTTAATAAGTTCCATGTCTCCCATCTATGATCCACTTTTGGATTTCCATAGATGCCAATTAGGCGTCATAACTTGGCTCTACTTAATTTTATTTGAGAATCAATAGCACTAGCCGAAAAAGAATTTATAGAAATGTCAGTCTCCTCATTCCACAGCAGAGCAAGGCCACACCTTCAATCCATACAATCCACCACAGAATAATTATCGAACCCTAGCTTCCTTTTAACAAATTCCATCTCCTCGCTTCTCCTCTTTGTTCCAAACAGGAAAAGCACAATGGGAACTAGTTTCTTGATAAATTCAAGAAGGTTACGAATTGTACATGGATTCCCAAGCCTACGATAATTCCATGCCATAATCGACATTTATCTGTGGTGAGGCTGAGAGGTCCTATCAGTTGCCACCGTTTCTTAGGTTCTTACCTGCATTTCCTCTGTTACCTCCCTCCTTGCCTTGTTTAATAGTTTTGGGTTCTAAAGTTTGTGCAATGAAACTCATCTTCTGAATATCTCCTCTTTTTTCCTTGAAATGCATGTACAGTGAATGGCGCAAGTGTGCCACTCACCTGCTCACCCTTTGTTATTTGATTCCCTTTCCCGTGTGTGTTCAACTTCTTCTCCTCCTTACTTCTGGCTTTATCACTCTTGGTTTTCTTTTCCAGCTCCCTTAGCTAGTATTAGGTGTAAGTTCCCCATCCATCGCTGGTTGGTGCCCATCACTTCTCATGTTGTGCAGAATTTATTTCAACCTTTTATCCCTCATCCCTTCAAGCTCAAATAACTAATTCCTTTCGTAGATCCTCTCACACCCCTTAGTAGGTCTAGATACCTTTTGGTAGAGTCCGAATTTCACAAGTTTTTCTTGGATATGTGATATTGATGCATGTCTGGTAAATGCTTGGATAGCTTCCTATTACCTTAATATCGGTGGTCCTCGTGATTGGGTTTGAACTCCTACCATTATGCCCCAGAGTAGTGGTGACACTCCCATGATCTGCATCCCATTAACTCTCTTTTTTGATTTTTGGGTAAATCCAGGTTTTATATTTGATGGGTTTTGCCTCCTGTCCACTTGTATCTCTTGTGGCCTTAGCACTTGTTTGCCTGTTCCTTTCGTTGATCTACCTTACCTCGCTATGCTTCTCGTAGTTTATAGTTTTGGTCCCCTCCTTGGGTAGTAACAGTTCTTCATGGTGTGGTTCGTTCACTAGAGAGATTTCACTCCTGGGCTTTTAGTTGACACCGCTTTGAGTTGTCCTTATGTCTCCCATTGTCCTCCCTCTATGTGCTTCCTGGTTTGGTATCTGTTGGTATATCCAAATACTTCTTTGTCCTTCACTCGTTGCGAATTCAAACACCTGGGTCTGAGTACTGTTGTTGTTCTGCGGTGGTACCCCCATTGTGGTTGTTGTGGTAGGCCTACACTCCTTTCATGGTAGCCATATCTCCTCCAGGGATTGTTCGCTGTATTAACTTTCTTGTTCCTGCTTGTCTTTTCTATCGATTATCAGGCACCTCCCTATCTGTCTTGTATCCGGGAGGGTGATATCCCTCCACGAGATGGCCTTCCATTTCTTTTTTCATAACCTCCTTTCTTCCCAGAGTCTCTTATCCCTTCCTAGGATCATTTGATCATAAACCTCCACACTCGAGTCCGAGTTGTTCTCCTTGCTCCCACATGTTTCTGCATTCTAGGCCATTTTGATCTTGCCTTATATCTTTCCATCCTTGTCCCGCTCCCTTTGTTCGGTGTTGCTTAAAGACATATTTCCTCTGTTTGACCCAATTTTTATTGGCTTGAACTCCTTTTAGGCCTTGTGGTTTCACGCGCGTGCACCCCCCCAAAACAGGTGACATCTATATGGCATATCCATTTCTAATATGTTGTTTCCTGAACTTTCTAACTGTTCACAGTGTCTATAGGCATGCCTCATTAAGCCATAGTAATAGCAGAAAAATGGCAGTTTTTTTTGAGAAAAAGAAGCACTCTATCCCACGACCCTAATCATCTGAAAGGGATGGAGGATAGGATGATCCAAGAGATTTCATTGCCAAAAAATTGTCTATACAAATGTTTTCCTATATAGCCTGTGGGGGGTACCCCACCAAACCTGTTGATCAACAGAGGAGACAGAAAAAGCGTCTGCTAGGGCATGAGCAACAGTATTCCCTTGCCTAAGGACATGATGAATAGTGATTTTGTTAGAAGAAGAGAGAATAGAATTGATTTCTTCAATCACGGTACCGACAGGGGAGGGAACTGGGCCATCCGAGGAGAGCAGATTGACGAGAAGGAGCGAATCGAATTCACTTTGAAGTTCAGGAATGTTGGATTCCAATCCCCAAGATGCGCCGAGGAGAAAAGCCTGTGCCTCCATGAGCAAAGGCTCCATCGAACCATCACGACGCCATCCTTTCACAGCAATAAAGGATCCCCTAGAATCACGAATGATAGCGGCGAAACTCATCGACGAATTTCGATGATGCAGACAAGCATCCACATTAAGCTTTAATACGCCATCCGGTGGTTTAGTCCATCTGGGGACCAGTGGCCTATCAAATGCGCCATCCAATATGAGGGGAGAGGCCCTGTGATGTTCCTCTAAGTACTCCTTACACCAATCTAGTAAGTTTGAGAAATCCGATTTCGCCCCGTCGACCCTTAGTGAGTTCCGCAAAAACCAGATTCACCAGCAGCAGATGATGAATAGGCCCAGGTCATCAGTCCGATGATTTAGTGCAAGAGAGGTGACAATTTCCTGAACAGTGGCCGGGAGAGCGATCCTCCTTGCTACCCAGAACCATATCCCTTTAGTTAGCTCACACTCCATAAATAAATGGTTAGAATCCTCCAATCCTGACCTGCAAAACAAGCATAGTGGGTCAATATCAATACCTCGCCTCTGTAGGTTCTGGAGAGTCGAAAGCCTATTCTTGAATAGCCTCCATCCAAAAATAAGGATCTTTCTTGGAAGTTTAGTCCGCCAGATTGCTTTATAGGTAAGGGAGAGAGGAGAGGAACCATATCTCGAGCTGAGGACTCTGTAGGCCGACTTGACGGTAAAGACCCCGCGAGGGTCAAACTTCCAATAAATCATATCATCTTGTGAAGGAAGGGGAGGGGGAATCTGATTGATAATGCGCCACCCCTCATCCCCCGCAGCTGCGAGAATGCGATCTTTAATCCAAGAGGTTGAGGCTTCGCAGATAAAATAGCTTACATTCACGTCTTCTGGAATTGACAATGGCAGAGGCCCAGCCTTTGTGATCATGGGCGCCAACCACTCATCCTTGAAGAAGCGCACATGCCTCCCGTTCCCAATTCGCCATTTGCACCAAAACCTGATCATATCTCTTGCCGCCAGAATGCTCTTCCATGTAAAAGAATCAGACGGTTTTGCGCGACAGCTCCAAATATCCCCACGCGGGAAGTATCTGTCTTTAAGAACATCAAAGCAAAGGGAGGTAGTGACCATAGAGAGTCGCCAGGCTTGTTTTGCAAGAAGGGCATAGTTAAAAATATTGAGGTCCCGAAACCCGATTCCGCCCGAGAATTTTGTCTTGTACATCTCTTTCCACGCTACCCAGCTCATTTTACGTTTGCCACCGTGTTCGCCCCACCAAAATCTGCTTAGCATCACATTGAGATCAGAACAAAAGGATTTGGATAGAAGGAAGATACTCATCGTATATGTCGGGATCGCCTGTGCCACTGCTTTTATCAACACCTCTTTGCCACCCCAGGAAAGAAGCCTCCCCTTACACCCTTGAACTTTGCGCCAAACCCTCTCCTTCAAGCCCTTGAACATATTCCTTTTGATCCTCCCCAACCATGCAGGGAGACCAAGATAATTCATCAGTTCATGCCCGGATGCCCCAACCGAGCAATAATGTCATCCCGGGCACCACAGTTTGTGTTGAAGCTAAAAAAGATGGATGTCTAATCAACATTTACCACCTACCCCGATGATACAGAATACTAGCGGAGAATATTCAGAAAGGTACTAATATCTGAAGCAGAGGCCCGCAAGAAAATAATGGCATCGTCTGCAAACAATAGATGAGTGAGAGTAGGCCCATGAGGATTAATTTTGATTCCATGAATACTCGTTCGAGCAGCAGCATCGGAAATCAGAGCTGAAAGCCCTTCAGCGCACAGAATGAACAAATAAGGGAGTGCGGGTCTCCCTACCGAATGCCCCTCTGTGGCTGGAAGTACCTCGTTTTGAAGCCGTTGACATTCACTCGGTAAGTCACGGATGTAACACAACTCATAATCCAGTTACTCCAAGACGGACCGAAATTCATTGCGTCCATGATCATTTGGAGAAACTTCCACTCAATCCGATCGTACGCCTTAGACATATCCAGCTTAATAGCCATCTCCCTCCGTTTCCTTCCCCGACATCTTCGAAGATAGTGAACAGCTTCATAGGCCACCAACATATTATCAGTAATTAGTCGACTCGAAACAAAAGCACTCTGCTGCTCGCTGACCACTTCATGAAGACACAATTTGAGTCTGTTCGCCAAAATTTTTGCCAGGATCTTATATATCACGTTGCAAAGGCTAATGGGTCGAAAATGGGACAAGTTTTGAGCCCCAGCCCGTTTTGGAATCAAAACCAATGTGGTGGAGTTAACAGATCTCAATTGGGAAACCTGATCGATTGGATTGGGACTCTCCATGAACCGTTTGCACCAAAGGAAAATCTCCTGGCCCACGGTGTTCCAATGTTTCTGGAAGAAACCTGCAGACATCCCGTCTGGCCTTGGAGCTTTTGTAGGGACCATCTTTTTAACCGCATTTGCCACTTTCTCGAAGGCCAAGGGCCTAGTAAGGTTATCTCTTTGCAGAGAGGAAATCCTTCGGGTGATCAGATTTTGGACCCAAGAAGCATCCGAAGGCCTCGAGGAAGAGAAGATCCTGATGAAATGATTTAGGGCAAGGTCTTGCATCTGGTCTTGATTTGTCACCCACTACCCATCTTAGTCTTGGAGAGCCTCTATGGAGTTAACTCGTCTTCTGTTCGATGCCATTCGGTGAAAAAATCTCGTGTTTTTATCCCTTGCGTGAAGCTAATGAGCTTTTGCGCATTGCTGCCACATTTGTTCCTCGTCTTGAAGTAAGAGGTTTATCCTGGCTTTTGTTTTCTGTATTTCCTCATCTCTCCGGTCAGAGGGACTTTGACTCATGAGGGAGAGTAATTCCTTTTGGTTCCGCACTATTATCTGCCTTAAATTTCCCCTCTTGAGTCTATTCCATTTGGTAAGTGCTTTGCAACATTCAGTGATCTTCTATCCCATGAGATTCGTAGGAGGAACATTTGTAGAGGGACATGAGTCCCATACTTGCTCTACAATACGATGTGCTTCCTTATCTCTTGCCCAAAACAGTTCATAACGAAATTCTCTTGGTGGTCTCCGCTTGGTTTTCCGCGAATCCAGCATCAGAATTAGTGGGCTATGGTCCGATATGGTCACCGACTTGTGAGAGAGTTTTGCAAAAGGATAAAGTGATAGCCATTCAGGCGTCACTAGCGCCCTGTCCAACCGGGCTTCTACCCGTTGAGCTCCCTGCGATTGTTACTCCAAGTCATCGGATGACCCACAAAGCCCAAGTCCATGAGATTGCAACTATCCACTGCATCACAAAAAAGATCCATCTGGGTCTGGGAACGCCTCCTTTGGCTAAGATATTCAGTGTGTCCCATGACCTCGTTAAAGTCCCCCAAAATAAGCCACCAATCACTTAATCCGCCTTTTAGTTGCTCGAACATTTGCCAACCAAGATACCGATAATGAGATACCAGATGACCATAAAAGCCTGTGAATAGCCATCCCAAAAAGTTCGCATGGATATGGTGGGTAGAGAAGCTCAAAATCTTAGCAGGTTGAGAGTTATTCCACAAGAGAGCTAAGCCACCGCTTCTAGCAACCGGATCCACTGCGAAACAAGAGTCAAAATTCAGCTTTCTTCTAATTCCCTCCATCTCCTTTGCTGTACGTTTTGTTTCACTAAGGAAGATGAGGTTGGGATCTTGTTTCCTGACCATGTCGAGGAGGCATCGGATTGCCCGTGGGTTCCCAAGCCCACGGCAATTCCAGGCTAGAATGGCCATGTTACCTGAGGTGGGACTGAGGCTGTCCCTCAGTCTCCACCTCCATCGTACTACTTGATTTCAGCCACTTGGTGCCTTGCCCTTGCTCCTTAGAGACGCTGCACTGTCCTCTTTTTCTATTTGCCTCGGAGTTGCCAACCATCTCCCTTTTATAGTTATCGACTGAAAAACCCCCTTCCATCATGCCCCTTGCCATCCTTTTCCATTTGCCTTTTGGTTTTAGGGTAGATTGGTCACTCCCTCTCAGCCACAGATCCGTTGGGACCTGACCATGGGTGGCATTGATTTGATTGCCATCGCTGGTATTGTTAGCAAGCAGGCCTCCATGCATATTTGCAGCACCATAAGCTTGCTGGCCAAAGGCAGGGTGGATATGGTCCTTGCGAAGCATTATCGGGTCATGGATTTGCTGTGGAGATTCTACACACTGAAGCCCATCATTGAGTATGAGTACAGGACGACCACCGCAGTTTGGAGTATCAGTCAGGTTGTGATCGCTGGTGTGGTTCACAAGCAGTCTTCCATCCATATTTGCAACACTATGATCTTGCTGGCCGCCGAAGGCAGGGTAGATATGGTCCTTACGCAGCATTATCGGCTCATGCTGTGAAGGCTCTGCACATTGAAGCCCATCATTGAGTACCTGCATAGAACAACCTCCGTTGTTTGGAGTGTCAGTCATGTTGTGATCAGATTTCATTCCAAAGAATCCCATTCTTGCATTCAGACCAACATTCTGTGTTGTGTATGAGAGAGTTGTCGTATGCAACTCCCTGTTAGAACCGACAATGGTCACGACTGGTTTGTGCCCAGTGTGGTTCGGACAATCTGAGAGGACTTCAGTTGCCGTGACGTAGGGGTACCCGTCAGTCGGCACAACCGGGTGGTGATCTGCCTTTTGGGATCTTCCGTTGATGTCTCCGGCCAAGCTTGGCATTGCCAGATCGTTCAACCAGGATGCACCCCCCTCGCTGCCAATCACGTTCAGACACTGCAGTGAATCATGTTGGAATGCTCCACGAGCAGCATCCTTCTGCAATGAATCATGCTGGAATGCTCCGCGAGCAGCATCCTTCTGCATTGGGTCATACTGAAATGCATGGTTCTGGGCTTCTTCTACCGAATGACATGGTCTACCATCGGGGGACTCCGCCCTTTGATTTGCCTGGGTATCAGTGCTATTACATCTGTTCAGACTTGATTCGGATGGAGGCTGGCGTTGGTATTCCAGATAGGCTGCCCCGGCCGGTTGCTATGGTCCCAAAGTATCCCCCATTGATTCGTCCGCATGGTCAGCAGGCAATTCTCGGTGGAGATCTCCTCTCTCTCCGATGTATTTCTTCGGTTGCACACGATTCCCGTAATTTTCCTGAATCCGTAGTGTCATCGGCTTGGTTCCCACCCTCAGGCAGCTACCATACCTCATATCAGCTTCACACACTTGCTCTGTCCTCTTTGATAGCTCGGGGCAGTCTTTATGCGCGTGCCCCATCACCCCACAATAGAAGCAGAAAATTGGGAGTTTCTCGTATTGGAAACTCACCCATCACTTTTGCTGTGAAGCTACTTGAATGAATATCCCTCTCCTCAACGGCACCGTGCAATCTATCGTGACCAGCATCTTTAGCTCCTTCTCGTTTGCTACTACTTCATGCAGCTTCTCAAAGGAACCAATGCATTGACCCAGATGGTTTTTATCAATCAGATACGAAGTCCCAACTACATGCACCCACACAGGCATTTTGACGAGCACCACTTGAGCGGCCGACACCTCCATATGCAGGTCCTCAAGCAGCACTAAATTCCTCTCAAAAAGCCACGATCTTCCCGCCAGAATTCGAGCTTTGTCTGACTGCTCCGAGAAGGTGATGCGGTACAGGTTCTCCCCAATCTCCGTAAAGACGAAGTTGCCTCGTGTCCTCCATAGTCTTCTCATTGATGAAAGAAAGTGCTCCCGATTATAAGATTTTGATGTCCACACCGAGCAGAGGATTGCGTCGGCCATGCCCGGATCGATCTTCTTGACAGCGCTTGTTGATAATGTCATCGTTTGGAGCTCCTCGCCCAGAAGGTCTTCCTCGCATGGGTTCATCTTCGAAATTTGTAGCCTCCCTTTCTGATGGGTTGTTGTCCCTTCTCACCACTCCCTGTTTCATTCGCACGATCCGACAGCACCGGCACTCTCTAGCTCTCAGCCCTTCAATTAGATAATGAAGAGAAGACAAGAAAATAGGGGAGAAAACTGGCCCCCTCCACCCCGTTCCGAGCGCGACCACCGTCACCTATCGGAACAACTTGGGGAGGAACTACTCGTCGTTCGAAGACTCGCCGAATCTCAAGTGATCGCTTCCCGCAATCCCCGCCAACGCGCATCTGAAAAATGGCAGTTTTTTGTATTGAAAGCTCAGCCATTTTTTACCTACTTCCCCATATTGTATAAAAATATCCCTTCTTAGTGGTTTCTTAACACCACCTCCGCCTTAATCTTTAGGCAGTTCTCTATTTCTTGAGAATGCATTGAAGGAGTTACCAACCTTGATGCCAATACTCCCCTTATTCGGTAGGAAAAGTATTCCATTTATGTGCAGCCAGATGGCAGACTTGACTAGGGAGATCTCAGATATGTTGATGGGGGATGAGATTTCCTCAAACAGGACTATGTGCCTGTTGTACAGGCATGGTGCACTTACGAGGACTTGCTTCTTGTCGCTTTATTCTTTGAAGATCACTAGGTATAGGTTGTCTTCTACATTTATGAAAGTTAAGGTTCCTTTGGTCCTCCATATGCGTTTCATTATGGATTCGAAGAGCTCTTTATTGTATTTCTTTGATGCCCAAACCAAACATAAGAGCCCTAGTGTTCCTTTGGGGTCAACCTGTTTGATCAACTCCTTTCCAATAGCTAATGTCTGAATCTCTTCCGAAAGCAGATCTTCTTCTGGGTGTGACATTATCCCCTTGCAGCCTTTGCTGACGCTAGTCTTCTTCTTCCTTGTCAAACTCCTCAGATGGCAGCTACCTCCTCATTTCCCTCCACCCTTTCCCGAGTGCGAAAAAATTCACCAAAGAGGGACGACGTGAGAGAGGACTTGTCCAATTTATTTTTTGATTTCTTGTATGTTGTTTTCGGTCTTTTGCATGGTTGGTGGTCATTGTAGTTGCTTAGATAAAAAGCATTTTCATCATGTTTCTTACATGCCAGATAATGGCATCGGCTCCATATGCTGATTTCTATTGGCTGCTTCCATTGGGCTTTTGTTGTTGTTAGATGGGCGTTAGTCCATCTGATGGACTTAATGCTTGCTCGTTCATGCTTTGTATTACTACATTTATTATGCTATTTTTTATTTACATTTATTTATTTTTTGTTTGTCTAAAACTCCCCTAATTGAAGTTCGGCCTTTACTTTGGCCTCAGTAATGAATGGTTGTCTACAATCTCATTGGTAGATTGTAAAAAGGGATATTCAATACATGTGTACGTATACATGGGAGTAACTATGCATCTATCCCAAAAAACATATTTTTATATTATTTTTACAAAACTATTATTCTAAGTGCATTTAATATATACGTTAAGTTTTACTATTTTTGAAAATATGTATTTATTTTTTGAATTTTAAATGCAGGGATATTTTACCTTTATATTTGAAATTAAAAATACATATACATATTCAAAATTGTAAAATTTTTCGATAGATTAAATGAACTTAGAATAATAATCTTATGAAAAACAAAACAAAAAATAAAAAATATTTTTGGTTTGGATGCATGGTTGCTTCTATGAATTCGATGTATAAAATCATAACATAATTTTAAATATAAGTTTGGATAACCGTGCAACATTGAAAGTAAATTTTCATAAAACACTTCTAGAAGATTTAGCATAACTAGATTGTATATGCAAATCATATATCAATGACAAGTCCTACAAAATTAATAAGATAATTTGCAAATATACCCATATAATTTAATTATAATTGCAAATATATCCATATAATACCCATATAATTTCTGGCTCTATCACTCTTGGTTTTCTTTTCCAGCTCCCTTAGCTAGTATTGGGTTTAAGTTCCCCATCCATCGCGGGTTGGTGCCCATCACTTCTCATGTTGTGCAGAATTTATTTCAACCTTTTTTCCCTCATCCCTTCAAGCTCAAATAGCTAATTCCTTTCGTAGATCCTCTCACACCCCTTAATAGGTCTAGATACCTTTTTGTAGAGTCCGAATTTCACAAGTTTTTCTTAGATATGTGATATTGATGCATGTCTGGTAAATGCTTGGATAGCTGCCTATTACCTTAATGTTGGTGGTCCTTGTGATTGGGTTTGAACTCCTGCCATTATGCCCCAGAGTAGTGGTGACACTCCCATGATCTGCATCCCATTAACTCTCTTTTTTGATTTTTGGGTAAATCCCAGGTTTTATATTTGATAGGTTTTGCCTCCTATCCGCTTGTATCTCTTGTGGCCTTAGCACTTGTTTGCTTGTTCCTTTCGTTTATCTACCATACCCCGCTATGCTTCTTGTGGTTTATAGTTTGGTCCCCTCCTTGGGTAGTAACAGTTCTTCATGGTGTGGTTTGTTCACTAGAGAGATTTCACTCCTGGGCTTTTAGTTGACACCGCTTTGAGTTGTCCTTATGTTTCCCGTTGTCCTCCCTCCATGTGCTTCTTGGTTTGGTATTTGTTGGTCTGTCCAAACAGTTCTTTGTCCTTCGCTCGTTGCGAATTCAAACACCTAGGTCTGAGTACTGTTGTTGTTCTGCTGTGGTACCACCATTATGGTTGTTGTGGTAGGCCTACACTCCTTTCATGGTAGCCATATCTCCTCCAGGGATTGTTCGCTATATTAACTTTCTTATTCCTGCTTGTCTTTTCTCTCAATTATCAGGCACCTCCCTATCTGCCTTGTATCCAGGAGGGTGATAGCTCTCCAAGAGATGGCCTTCCATTTCTTTTTCATAACCTCCTTTCTTCCCGGAGTCTCTTATCCCTTCCTAAGATCATTTGATCATCCACCTCCACACTCGAGTCTCCTTTCTCCCACATGTTTTTGCATTCTAAGCCATTTTGATCTTGACTTATATCTTTCCATCCTTGTCCCACTCCCTTTGTTTGGTATTGCTCAAAGACATATTTCCTCGGTTTGACCCGATTTTTCTTGGCTTGAACTCCTTTTAGTCCTTTTAGGCCTTGTGGTTTCACCCACGAGCACCCCCCCACAAAACAGGTGACATCTATATGGCATATCCATTTCTAATATAGTGTTTCCTGAACTTTCTAACTGTTCACAGTGTCTATAGGCATGCCCCATTAAGCCATAGAAATAGCAGAAAAATGGCAGCTTTTTGTATTGAAAGCTCATCCATTTTTTACCTACTTCCCCATATTGTATAAAAATATCCCTTCTTAGTGGTTTCTTAACACCACCTCCACCTTAATCTTTAGGCAGTTCTCTATTTCTTGAGAATGCATTGAAGGAGTTACCAACATTAATGCCAATACTCCCCTTATTTAGTAGGAAAAGTATTCCAGTTATGTGCAGCCAGATGGCAGACTTGACTAGGGAGATCTCAGATACGTTGATGGGGGATGCGATTTCCTCAAACAGGACTATGTGCCTGTTGTACAGCCATGGTCTACTTGCGAGGACTTGCTTCTTGTCACTTTATTCTTTGAAGATCACTAGGTATAGGTTGTCTTCTACATCTATGAAAGTTAAGGTTCCTTTGGTCCTCCATATGCGTTTCATCATGGATTCGAAGAGCTCTTTATTGTATTTCTTTGATGCCCAAACCAAACATAAGAGCCCTAGTGTTCCTTTGGGGTCAACCTGTTTGATCAACTCCTTTCCAATAGCTAATGTCTGAGTCTCTTCCGAAAGCAGATCTTCTTCTGGGTGTGACATTATCCCCTTGCAGCCTTTGCTGACGCTAGTCTTCTTCTTCCTTGTCAAACTCCTCAGATGGCAGCTACCTCCTCATTTCCCTCCACCCTTTCCCGTGTGCGAAAAAATTCACCAAAGAGGGATTACGCGAGAGAGGACATGTCCAGTTTACTTTTTGATTTATTGTATGTTGTTTTCGGTCTTTTGCATGGCTGTTGGTCATTGTAGTTGCTTAGATAAAAAGCATTTTCATCATGTTTCTTACATGCCAGATAATAGCATTGGCTCCATATGATGGTTTCTTTTGGCTGCTTCCATTGGGCTTTTGCTGTTGTTAGACGGGCTCTAGTCCATCTGATGGACTTAATGCTAGCTCGTTCATGCCTCGTATTACTACATTTATTATGCTAATTTTTATTTATATTTATTTATTTTTTGTTTGTCTAAAACTCCCCTAATTGAAGTTTGGCCTTTACTTTGGCCTCAGTGACGAAGGGTTGTCTACAATCTAATTGGTAGATTTTAAAAAGGGATATTCAATACATATGTACTTATGCATGGGAGTAACTATGCATCTCAAAAAACATATTTTTATATTATTTTTACAAAACTATTATTCTAAGTGCATTTAATATATACGATAAGTTTTACTATTTTTGAAAATATGTATTTATTTTTTGAATTTTAAATGCAGGGATATTTTACCTTTATATTTGAAATTAAAAATACATATACATATTCAAAATGGTAAAAATTTTCGATAGATTAAATGAACTTAGAATAATAATCTTATGAAAAACAAAACAAAAAATAAAAAAATATTTTTGGTTTGGATGCATGGCTGCTTCTATGAATTCGATGTATAAAATCATAACATAATTTTAGATATAAGTTTGGATAACTGTGCAACATTGAAAGTAAATTTTCATACAACACTTTTAGAAGATTCAGAATAACTAGATTGTATATACAGATCATATATCAATGACAAGTCATACAAAATTAATAAGATAATTTGCAAATATACCCATATAGTTTAATTATAATTGCAAATATATTCATATAGTTTTAGAAATTGTAAATAATTTTCACATAGTTGAACTATAATTGCAACTACACCTATGCTATTATGACATCGTTGTTGCATTGTCTTGACATTGATATATTTGCAAAAGTATGCAAAATACGTAGGTATATTTGCATAAATTAAATACACCTACTTAATTTTTGAAATCTTGAATATATCCATATAGTTTTCATACCTTTTGCAAACAATACTCATGTTGTGACGATATAGTAATAGTATCGTAACGGCGTGAGTATATTTTCAATTACAGTAAAATTATGTAACGTTATTCACTTTGAAACTATATAGGTATATTTACAATTGTAATCAAACTATATGAGTACATTTTCGAATCATTCAAATTAATATTATTGAAATATATTTTTAGATGATCTTTATTGTCATATAACTTTTGAGTGTAGTTTTTGTGATAGATATATAAAATTCTAATGAGAAATAGATACATGATACAAAAGTAAAATAGTAAAAAGAATACGGGTGTGTTTGGAAAGTGATAATATTTTTTATGAAAATATTTTGTGTAAAATTTTTTGAAATATGAGAAAATGATGTGATATTGTATGAGTAATCATGAGAAGTAAAGAGAATAAAGTTAAAATAGATAAGTTAGATGTATGAATAATTGTGTAGAAATTATTAAAAAGTAAGATAGTTGTATAGGAATAAGTGAAAAAATAATTTAAAAATAGGATAATTATGAAGAGTAGTTTTAAATTAAAAATTCTAGTTTGAAAAAAATTTTAGGTTAACAAACACCTCCTATATCTACCTGAACATTAATTTCTTATTTGATATTAATACATCTCTGGATTCTTTTTTCATTTTTATTTTTCACATATAAGTATGCCTAGGCTAAATGGGTCATTATTTGAAATTTATATATTTTATTTTTGATAATTTTAAATTTTGAAAACAAAAGAGGAGTATTTTTATGCCTTGAGATCCGATGTTCAGACAAGCATTGAGACTCGGTGCTCATGGTACTTAATTATTGTTTTATTTTTAAATTTTTTTATGGATATATAGACCTAAGCCAAATATTTCATTGCTCGAGTTTTTTTAATTTTTAATATTTTTGAATTTAAAAATAAAAATGGGTTACTTTCATGTGTTAGTGTATGGAAAATGCCTTATTTTTTGATTTTCTATATTAAAAACATTTTAAAAATAATTTTTTATTTTTCAATTTAACGAAAAATGCCTAATTTTATTTTTAAAATCAAGAAATATCAACGAACTATCAGCCTACGAAAAATTTTAAAAAAAATGAAAAGGAGGGACAAAAACCGAAAGCATTGATACTAATTGCTTGCCTATCAAATGCTCCTTTTTCATTTTCGAAAATTAAAAATATTAAAAATATAAGATATAAACTTTGGGCAATAACCATCTATCCCAGGCCCACATATCATTTTTTAATAGTTTGGATTTAAAAATAAAAGGGTTGTTTTTCGTTTGCATACGAATGAAATGTCCCTTTTATTTTTAAAATTACAAAATTCGAAAGTAAAAATTTAAAAATTTAAACAATGAATCATCTGCCCTACCCTGGGGCTACTATGACGTATCCATAAAAAATTTTAAAAATTAAAAAAGCTCCAGAGACCGCAAACATCAAATTTTAATGCTCGCATAAGCATGGGATTTCAGCGCATAAAATACTTTATTTATCATTTTAAAGTTTTAAAAAATAAAAGATGAAAATATATAAAATTTTAGTCATTTAGTCATTTAACTTAGGCTCACATATCCATAAAAATTAAAAATAAAAGAGTTAATCCAAAATATGGGGCTTGATTATATACACCATTATGTATTTTAGGATAAAATACAAAATTCATTTATTTTATTTTATTGATTTTTCTTCATATAACTAATTTTTATTATTATATTTACAACTCATCTAAAGATATATTCTTTTTTTTTTTTTATCTTGCTTAATGAATTTTACGTCAATGGGAGATATACGCAAGCTTCCTCTACTAAATGACTGTGAGAATCTTACATAACATAAGCTCGTGGAGTGTTCGGCCCATGAGCTTTTGGGAGAATGTTCAGATGCATCTTGGTGTATTGAAATTTTAATGTATGAGGGGTAAAATTTCAATTTTTTTTATATATTTTTGGAAAGTTTTTATAAGATAGTTAATCTAGTTTTATTTAATATATAAGTTAAATTTTTACTATTTTTGGATGTGTGTATATATTTTTTTGATTTTTTAAAAACAAGGATACTTTAGCTATTTTCAAGTGACTAACAATCTTATAACAAATTTCAAAAAAAATGTATAAAAAATGGAGTTTTGCATCAATGTATTAGGGTGCATTGAAACATTCTCCAAGCTTGCATACGTTCACAATCATGGGTTGTGATTTAGTGCACTAGGTACACTTAGCTTCCGTGTATCCAGGTGCAAATATCTATTTTTAATTTTTAAAAAAAAGATTTATACGACTATATAAACTAAGAAAATGTTACTGATTTTAAAAAAATTCAAAAAAATATCAAAAAATTTTCAAACATGATAAAACTTGATAAATATGTTAAATATACTTAAATTAACAATTGTATAAAACAAATTTCAAAAAAATGAAAGAAAATAAGTTACATACACCTAGGTGCACCAAGACTAAATGCACCCGAGTGCATTTAAAAATGTTCCTACGTTCATCCCAACACAAACTTGAGCCCGGGATATCTTTAGGTCAGGATTTTATGCAACCAGGTGCACTTAGCTTCGGGGCACTTGGGTATAGATACTCATTTTTTATTTTTAAAATTTTTTTTACCCAATTGTTAATCTGATTGTATTTAATATATGCATAAATTTTTAACGCGTTTGGAGACTTTTAGATTTTTTTGGATTTTTTAATATTAGTGGCATTTTTGTAATTTTAAATTACTAGAAATTCCACTAATTTTAAAAAATCCAAAAAACTTAAAAATATTCAAAGACGGCAAAAATTGACGCACATGTTAAATATACTTATATTAACAATTGTGTAAAAAAATTAAAAAAAATTTAAAAAATAAGTTGAATGTATGGGAATGCACCAAACTTAAGTGCACCTGCGTGCATTTAGGCATTACCGGACGTCTTTCATTGACAAACCGCATACAATTGGTTAAAAGCGCAGCACATAGATCGGATTCAGTTCAAGTGCCAGTGGTTGTCGATGCACAAGGCCGATGTCCAGCAAAAGAAAATAATACCTGAGTAATGTGCTATTGTCAAATTCCGTGACTGAATCTGTGGAATTGGATATAAGATCCTCATGGGCCTAATCTTAGAGATGGCTAGGGTGTGACATGTTTTGACCATAAACATTTTAGCTCAAAATTTTATTTAGTATAAAAATTATTTTGAAATAAAGTTACAAATAAATTATAAAAAGTTGCATATTTCTTCATATATCTATCAGGTTCACATTAATATTCATAACAACTTTATTAGTTATTTCATTACTAATAACTCTGGTAACGAGAAGAAAAGTAGGGAAAAGTTTCAAAAAAAAAAAAAAAGAGTGGTTTAATGAGATAGGAGTAATGATTAAGATTAAAGAAAAAGAAAAAAGCAGTTATATTGAAAATATATGAAAAATAATTTAAAGTATAAATATCAATGAGAAAAAGAAAGATGTTTATGTAGTTCATAACTTAGATGAGATCTCATTTTTCAAACAATAGTAATATACTTTTTTTCATTTCCAATACATCTAATTCCAATATACCTTTACTCATTCTCATTACATTTCTATCTTAAATTCTCAATACATCCTTATTCCATCCAAGTTTTGAAGAATCCTTTTTGTAGTTAAGACTTTTTTTTAAAGGATACAAGGTAGTTAAGACTTCGTTAACAAGTTTTCACTCATTTATTGCCCTTTGCCCAACGAAGACTAAAACTATATATGTGATGAGTTAATGATATATAATGTGATGTTATTTATTAATATAATTTCCATATGTTGGATTAGATGGGCTATTGGCTTAGATATGAAACTGGGTGTAATCCTTACCCCTTTAGAATTTTTTTATTTTTGAAAAAAATTCAAGTCGTTTATCATATTTCCTCCATTGATATTTTCACGATATGCAAAATTATTTTAATTAGAGTACTTGTATTTAATCAACAACAAGTGTAAAATGCACGATATCCTTTATAATTATATTTTATTAGCATTGCAGATCATAAAGGTTTCAATCATCTTAAATTTTTTTATGGATAACTTTTACAAGCTGGGCTATGCCTATGTTGTTTTAGACTCAATCACCATCTCAATATCTAGAAAAAAAAATGAAATATTGACAAAAACTAGAGAAACTTGAATTAACATATAATTTCAAAAATGATAGTTTTCTTTTGTCTCATTTACTTGAATGTCTAATTTTTGAAATATTGTCAAAGTGCCACACGGGTGGCACCCCTGTGGTAGAAACATTGGCAGCACCCCTGGAAACATTTAATCTGCCTTTCGATAACAGGAAACTTGTTATCTCTTTCGTGAATAGATGAGAGCTTAATATTGTCACCCATATAGGATTTGAGCTTGTTTGTAATATCAAATGATGAGATGTAATGGTGTAGGGCTTATGGGCAATGAGATTGAGCTTAAAATCACTCTGACACCAGAAAAAGGGCCAGGATGTCTAGGCTATCTCTGACACAAATGCATAGCAAGCCGACCCAAGTGCTAGCTTGATGCCAGCAGTGAGCTTCACGAAGTACATGCCACATTCTTAAAAATATTATTTTATTTAAATTTGGAAGTAATTCCATATAATTCTTTCATTTTAACACCTTGATGACAGATTAGCAATTCACTGTATTCATTATATTTAATGTCATTTATTTTATTACGGTATAAATGATGTTAAATACAAAGGGTAAAGTAGATTTTATGTTGATATCATGATAGTAAAAATGGATATAGTTACATAGATATGAGGGTTCATAGAACTGCAACTCATTATCTTGAGAAAATACATAGTAGAGATTTTTGTTATTACTTTATTCTAAAGATTAATTGCAAATAATTTCATTTCATTTGACTATAATTGTAAATATACTCATTCAATTTTAAAATTACAAATATATTTACAAATAGACTCATGTTATCACAATACTGTAACAAATCTATGATGGTATTTTGATGGCATATGTATATGATGCTATTGAAAATTAAGTGGGTATGTTTAAAATCATAGTCAAACTAGCTATTTATGTATAGTAATACATAGATCCATAAATTGATATTGAGCTTGTGAGCTATGTTCACAATCTCACCGCAAGTGCATAGGTCGTGGATTGTAGTATATAAATATCGATCCACAAAAAATTCAAGACTCAAGACGTTTAGATTTAAACACTTTATAATCAAAATCAATAGAACAAGATAATGAAAAGAAGAAAAGTTAATCTATTAACATAAAATAGAGATTAGAAATCATGGGATTGAGAGAACCTAGGATCTAGGATTTCACATACGTCTTTTGCAATAGATACATGGAATGCTTATTTAATCCAGATATTATGTGTTAAAAAAGAATAAACCCTTATGTTAAAGAAGAACAAACCCTAAATTATCTTTGTACCTTCTCTCGAAACTTACAAGGAATAATCTTAATTTATTCTTAACTACCTATTTTCATGGGATTATATCAATTAGAATTCATTAAGTTCTGTGGCTATTCATGAGATTCCTCAAGAGCATCATGCCTATTTTCATGGTCTTAAATTTTCAAGTTTAATATCTTGATTATCACATATTAGACTTCCATCTTTCAGTTCTTTCACCTAACTGATGAGAATCATTACAAAAGAAGGAACTCAAACACTAGGTAAGCATTAAATCACGAGATATTAAATTAACACACAATATCATTCATCAATAAAGTAAAACCTCAATATTCGCTATATTGGACATATGTTACATCTGAAACCCTAGATTAAGGGTTTAGCCTAGCATGTTTAAAATAAAATTAAAGCACAAAAGAATATTGTATCTCAAATTCATCTCAAATAAGACTATTAACTTCAGAAGGAAAGAAAAAAATGAAAGCTTATTAATTGGAAGCCCCGATGGCGTCTCAATCACCTCAAGCAACTCGCTGCCTAGCCTCTTGCCTCGTGCTTTACACCTACTATCACTTTTCGGACCTCAACCCAAGCTCTCAATATGTTCTGTGATGCCTTGAGATGTTCCTAGGGGATGTTTATATAGAGTATAGTGCAACACTGCACACAGAGTCCGTTTTGCTATCAAAACTGCATAACCCAGGGTCCCGCACAGTTCAAACCATGTGGAATGTAAATTCAGATAATTTGAACCATGTGGCACTCTGGAGTGCACCATTCCATATGCAGTTTTGCCTTTTCTTCGCCTGTTTCGCTCTGATCCGAGCCAAAACTTCACCGACATGTCCCTACATGTTTTAAACTACCTTGATTATCATTTTAACTATTCTCAAACCTTCGAAATCATCAAATCAAATTTAGTCTTGATCGTTTAGCTTTTAACTTCTCAAAATAGACACAACTTCTTAGAACAGGCGCACTTTATACTAAAATGGATAGACCAACTTCAACAGGCCATAACTTTTAATCCTTGAGGAGTTACTGAACCCAGAACATATCAACGAAAAGCATTTTCAAGCCCGTTGATGTAGCAACTTGAGCTTGCCTAATAGAGCTCATTTTTTAGGTCAAAACCCGCTATTTCTATATGATTCGAGGTCCAAATTGCACGTAGTTTCCTATTTTGCACAAATTGCATCAATTGTAAGTGTTCACACATAAACAAGCTAAACCAATCAATATTCAACTCAAATGATCTCAATCACTCACATTGTTATTCAAATATCATCCAAAATAAATAGTATAAAAATGGCTTAACAAGCTATGAGTCTTGCAGTGTGATATTATTTGCTTTGGCCTAATAGCTTAGCCATGCAGTTTTAGAATGAGCCATACTATATTTAAACCAAGACTCACTTATAAACCATTAGGTTTTTTTTCCCTTTTGATGTGGAATTCTTCTTTTTTGATGTAGGATGAAATTCTAGGCCATTGTATGCCTACCAGCTTCTGCTTGATTTATTCTCAAACCATAATTTTGGGCTTCTGCATACAACATTGATGATATAGATAAAGATTTTGTCATAATGAGTACTATACTAACCAACTTAATTTAATTAACTGATTCACATTACAACTAACAATTATGTTAAAAATAACATAAAATAATTATGAGTTTGGTCAAGTCCACAAAGTGACAGTAAAATTTTAAATTGTTACCAAGTGCTAACTATTAATGATGCAAAAATAAAAAATTTAACAACTACGAAATTAAGAAAAAATTATAGAAAGTAAAATGAATCTAATAAGAAAAAGAAAAAGAAAGTAAATTTAATTTAAGAAGGCAGTAAAAAATGCATTAAATTAATATAAATATTACAAAATAATATATCTAATCTAAGAAATAACACTTAACAACTAGAAAGAATATAAATCTAATCCATTTTAAGTAATCTTCATTTGAAACATGCTGACACAACTTGTTATGAATATGCCTTCGGTTTTATACATGTTTTTGTGTCCTTACCCATCAAAGACTTGATTATGAATATGCTGATGAAAGTTTGTTTAGAAGTTCTGATTTTAAATCAAAAAAATGTTATATGCTTTACTATGTGCTAGAATTACATTATTTACATGTTCTGAGTTTTAAAGCAAAATAAATTTTGTATGCTTAAGTATATCTAAGAAACACCATGTAATATTCTGATTTTTAAAGCAAACTAGATTATGTTTGCTTGATTATTTTTATAAATTTAATATACAAGTAGATACTTTTTAATTTAATATCACGCTGAATGTTAGACAAATTCTCTTGCTTCAATGCGGAAGTACATGTGGAGTCAGACTCAAATAACCAAATTATGATACTGAATACAATGCAATTGATCTAATGAATGAGGGATTATATGCCTTTAATGGGGGTTTCATAGTGGATCGGCCACCCATGGAGTGTGCAATAATAACTAATGAAGGTTTAGTTGATAAATCAGATGGAGAGTCAGCATCTAGTGGTTATATCAATTCTAGTGGTAAGCAAGTACAAAATGTAAGTGGATTATTCACACCCAATGCTCCCAATGAATTAAAGCCAAAACTTAGTATGGAGTTTGAGTCACTAGAATAAGCCTTTAATTTCTACAACACCTATGCTTGGCATTGTGGCTTTAGCATGATAAAAGACAGCACATGTAAGTTAAAATCTAGGGCAATTGCTAGATGTGTGTTGAGGTGATATAAAGCTAGTTGGAAGGATGGACGAGCAAGATGAGACGGAAAAAGGAAGCAAAATACCACTTCTAGCACATGATGCTCATGTTCTGCTAAGTTATACTTGAATTTGAATATTGACAGGAATATTTATTATGTGTCTCAGTTTGTAGAGATCCATAATCATGGACTTTGTACTCACACAAAATTTTCGAAATTGAGATCACATAAGAATTTGACAACAAATAATCTAAGTATTTTTTTCATCTTTAAATGAGTCTAGGATTGGTGTGGCGAGTCTATTGACTTCGTGAGAAATGAGGTAGGAGGTTCTACTCATTTATAGTACTTAGAAAAAGATGCAAGGAATGCTTTGAGAAACAAGAGACAGTCTATGTATGGAAGTGATGCAAATACTTTGTTACACATGTTTCAAATGAAAACTCATGAAGATTGTCAATTCTCACATGAGATCCAAGTTAATGAGGACATGAGATTGACATCATGTTTTTGGGCTGTTAGAAAATCAAAGGAAGATTACTTAGTGTTTGGTGATGTAGTATGTTTTGACACCATGTACAAAATGAATGAGTATGATATGCCATTTGGGCCTTTTGTGGTAGTTAATCACCACATGCAGACATGCTTATTTGGTGCAGGCTTACTTTTTGGTAAGACAACTAAATACTTTAAGTGGTTATTTCAGACTTGGATAGATTCAATGGATGGGGTTCACCCTACAATTATTATTACAGATTAAGATGCAGCAATTGGCGCAACTATTAAAGCAATGTTTTCAAATATTAACCATATCTTGTGCTTATGGCATGAAATGGCTAGAGAAATTATCCCGTATCATTCATGAACATCCTACATTTAAGGCGAAATGGAATCATTGTTTATTTGACACAATTTCTAAAGTAGACTTTGAGGTCAGTTAGCAAGCAATGATGAATGAGTTTGGGTTGCAGGATAACTCGCGGTCGCAACATATCTACTACATCTATCATATGCGGATTCCAATTTTCATTGCTAAAATATTTTTAACTGGCATGAGAAACACCCAAAGAAGTGAGAGTTTTAACTATTTTTTTTATGGGTTTGTTATTCGTAAATCAAATCTAATTGGGCTCTCACATGAATATGATAAAACAATTCAGTGAAGACGTGAGGTTGAAGCGGATGCTGATTTCAAATCCTTTAATGTCAGGCCTGAATTAAAGACTAGATGTAGCATTGAAGTGCAGATGGTTGAGGCGTACGCCATATCTATTTTCCTTTCATTTAAAAAAATATTAGAAAGTAGTTATTATATTACAGAAAAGGTCTCAGGAGAGGGGGAAATACGGTTGTGGCATGTGTTTTGGTTTGAAGAGGATGATGAGAATAAACATAAGGCCTTGACATGGAAGGCGGCGGATATGCTTGGCTCATGCTTATGTATGAAATTCGAGTCATGTGGTATCGTCCGTCGACATATCCTTACAGTATTTCAATTTTTAAAAATTAAAGCTATGCCCCAATCTCATATTCTGCAATGGTGGACAAAGGGTGCCAAATCAAGATTCAAGCATTCCTCGACATCTCAAATCCAGATTCTAATATATGGTGGTCATATATTAGAAATGAGGCTTTACAAAATCCAAATGTGTATGAGATTGTAAAGGAGAGTATGGAAAAATTGACCACAATGATCTCAGCATGATCTAAGTTGGCAGCTCAAGCAGATCATGACTCCGAAGAAGTCCTATTAGTGCAGCAAGTGATAACTTTAACATTGATGTGCAAGTGGTCACATAAAATTCTCAAGCATTCTGACATCGAACGACCACATGTGTCCCTCACTAAAGGAAAAGGTTCTTCCAAGAGCTTGAAAGGACCGTTAGAATGGCTACCTAGTGGAGCAGGGCTTTGTCGTTGGTGTAATCAATTTGCCGTGGGCCACGACAAATGTAGATGTCCTACTTTCAAATTTCCAAGTTCTACTGATGTGTCTAGTTCAGTTGGTAATGTTGCTACTTGTAGGTTTTGTGGCTGAGGTATTATAACAACTATGTGTCTATCCTATTCAAGTTATACCATTATTTTCCATATTTACATGAAAATGTCGTACTAATTATTTTTGTATCTTTTGATTTACGGGCGGTCATATGTGAAATGGGAAGCTCAAGTGCACGAACCAGGTCTCACGAAAGTGGACTAGTTGTACATGCGGGTTGCCAATAGTATGTTGACCTCACATACCAAACAAAACATTGGTCGCACATTTTTTGCGGTGTCCACAATTTAGGATATGTCTAACTTGGTCTCATTTGTGATTTCATATGTTCTTTTTATACGTGCCAAATTAAGTTCATCATATGCTTTTTTGTAGGATCCGGTGAGTGCATGTAAGTTTTTCAAATGGGTGGATGATAAAAGTACTTCAATGTGTGAGAATACTTTAAGTGAGACTGATTTAACTCCCAATAGTCAACCTAATTTTCAATCCCAAGCCCAAGTTTCAACATTCAATCATGAGCAAGTACTGTTGGATATGGTCGACTTGATACGGATAGTAGATGAACTAAAAGAACTACAAATGACAGAAATGAATCAATTGAAAGAAACAACGCAAAGAAAGGACTTGGGAGTTGAAGAGGAAATGGAGAGAAGGTACATGGAGCTGATTGCCAAGATGAAAAGAATTGAAGTCATTCTTCTCACTTTTAGCGGCCTTACTCTTGCCACTTATCTATATTTTGTACTGTGACTTGAGCATAGTGTTTTGATTATGAGAACTAGTGATGTGTATCTGTATTACGTTAGTAGTTGTGTACTAGTTTCATGCTATGACTTTTGTATTGTTGTATGACTTCAAATTATAGTAGTGAATAGAAAAGTATATTAATTGCACCAAATGCATGAGTCTTTTTTTTTGTTTGGTGTATTCACATTAATGTGTACGTGGTTCACATGCTTGCTATAGGTGTAATTACTTCACAGTAGGTTGTGTAGACACTCATGTCTGACTGTTAGAGTTATGGGATTTCTATTAAATTTGATCTACATATTTTCAAATAAGATGGTGCCTGCATTTTTAATGTTAAAAAAATACCTAAGGATAGGTTCTCAAATATTTTATATATTCACATTTTCAATTTGCCAATCACAGTATACTTCATGGTTAAACATTCAATATCCTATCATATTTGAGATGAATAATTGCAATGCATTTCATTGGAAATTGTAAATTTTGATACAATGACAATTATCACATTCTATTCATTCAAACAAGTACAACCAATTTTTCTCATTCAAATAGATACATCAATTCCTATCTAAAGCAAACCCATCAATTTCTCCCTCATTCAATTATCATCATAATGCAGTTTGCTTTTGAGCCCACAAGCACCTCTCGAAGATTGCCATTTGTAGCCATCAGAATGATTTAGTTAGGTTTTGTGTACTCGAGAAGCATATGAGGGGCACCTCTCCTTCTGATCTAGCAGCATAGATGTCTTCACAGATTGCCATTAGCCTACATCCAGGCAGAAGTAATAACCAACATGATAAAGAGACATGGAAACAGTGAAAATACTAAATAACTAATAATGTTACGACATTAATGTTTTTGTGGCAAAAAATTTCAAAACATTGTGAAAGGTATTTGGTGGCATGGAAAAACCAGCAAATATCTCCTTCTCATCTACAAAAAAACTATACATGTTTTCCAACTCATTTTTTTATTGGTGTGATACATTATCATTAACACAAATAGGCTAATGTGTTCCATAAAAGCATGGGAGGTTCACATAATTATATAGAGAGAGTGAGAGGAAGTTTCAAATCATGGTTGTTGTAATGTCTTTAAAGCTCTCAATCCCAACGGCTAAAGTTTTCAATTTGAAAAAAAGAAAATCACAGTGCTTGTTCCTAGCCTTCTCTCACCCTCACATTTGGGCTATACTGAGCTAAACACTAGCATAAATAAACAAAAGTACATGTTCTAGGGCTATGATCAAACACCCACGAATACTAAGACTTCTTCCTTTTCTTCAGGCCCACAATTTTCAATTGACACCTGATTATTAGGAAATAGAATATTTGAAGTACTGAAGGCAGATAATAAGAATTGCATATGTGGAGGCAGAAAAAGAATAAGCAGAGGTTAAACCCCATTGCAGAATGTATAGTAAAATGTTGAAGCAACTTGATCGATTAATCTATGATTAAGAAAAGTTATTAGGAAAATATAACTTGGTTAGACTAAATCGAAAACGAAAAAAGAAACAAAATAGGTAAGTGCGTGAACAAGAATAAATAAAAATGGAAAAGCCTAGTGGAGGCTTATTTGCAAGTCTCTCTAAGACTTAATCATAACTAATTTCGTGGACAGATTTCCTTCCAACCTCAGCAATTGTTTGGAGCTTCAACGCCGTTATTTAAATTCCAATAAGCTTACAGGTGAAATTCCTGCCAAAATTAGCCAACTACTAAAACTACTTGAATTGTCTTTATTTATCAACAATCTCACAAGATGCATCCCGCTTTCGCTTGGAAATCTTTCAAGCCTCCTCCATCTCTTGCTAGCTAGAAATAGCTCAGAGGGAAACATCATCATAGATTTAGGCCATCTCAAGAATCTCAACTTTCTACAAATTTCTCAGAATCAACTCTCAGGCATGTCAATTGTCCAAGCAGTCTAAAATGTCATTTTTCTCTAAAAATGAAATTTCAACATCAATGCCACTTGAATTATTACACATGGATCTCTATGGGTCATCCGACATTTTGACCCTTTGAGGAAAGAAATATGTTTTTGTTATTATAGATGTTTTTCAAGATTCACATAAATAATGCTATTAGCTAGCAAAGATGAAACCTTCTCAATATTTGTAAATTTTTTAAATCTGTGCAAAATGAAAAATAAAATACAATCATATCAATTAGAAGTGACCATGGTGCTGAATTTGAGAACAAACGATTTATAGAATTTTTTAATGAAAAAGAAATTCATCATACATTTTCTGCACCAAGAACTCCTCGATAAAATGGGATAGTAGAGAGGAAAATAGAACAATATAAGAGATGACTAGAACTATACTAAATGAAAGCAAATTATCCAAGAAATTTTGGGATGAAATTGTAAGTACAACATGTGATGTATTAAATCGAGTTATCATTAGAACTATCCTGAAAAAGACCCCATATGAGTTATGAAAATGTAGAAAACTAAATATTTCATACTTTCATGTCTTTGGCTACACTTGCTATGTTTTGAAGAATGGAAAAATAAATCTAGAAAAATCAGATACTAAGAGTGATGAGGCAAAATTTCTTGAATATTCAATTAATAGCAAAGCATATAAAGTTTTCAACGAAAAGAATCAAGTATTAGAAGAATCCATCCATGTTGTATTTGATGAATTTAATCTAACTCTCAAGAAGGAGGATGAGCTAAGTTATGCAAATGACTTATCAAAGAATCTTGAAAAGTTACATGTAGAAAATTAAAGGGGAGTAAAGCCGAAGCAAGATCAAACCCCAGACAAGAAGGTAATAATTTCTACAAACTCCAAAGGATCTGAAATTCAAAAATGATCATTCAATTGAGTAAGTAATTGGCAATATATATGAAGGTGTAAAAACTAGGGGCTCTAGACATAATATATGTGAACATTTTGCTTTTGTATCTAAAATAAAGCTAAATTGATCAAGCCTTAATGATGAAAATTTGATTATGATATTGTAAGAAGAACTAAATTAATTTGAAAGGAACCAAGTATGACATTTAGTTCATAGACCTAAAGATTGCACAGTTATTGGAACAAAATGAGTATTTATGAACAAATTAAATGAAAGTGAATTTGTGGTAAGAAACTAAGCTAGACTCGTGACCAAGGGGTATTCACAAGAGGAAAGAATTGACTTTGAGAAATCATATACTCCTGTGGCTAGATTAGAAGTCATACACATCTTACTACCATTTACATATCATATGGATTTCAAACTGTTTTAAATAGATGTAAAAAGTGCATTTTTGAATGGATATCTTAATGAAGAGGTATATGTTGAACAACCTTCTAATTTTGAGAAAAAAGATCAATCCAAATTTGTTTATAAGCTTATCAAAGCCCTGTATGGACTAAAACAGGCTCAAAAAGCTTGGTATAAAAGGTTAAACAAATTTTTGGTTGATCATGATTTTCAAAGAGGAAAAGTTGACACTACCCTATTTATTAAGTACAAAAGAAAAGACATACTAATCGTTCAGATTTATGTTGGTAGCATTATATTCGGTGCTACTAATGAATCTCTATGTCAAGAATTTTTCAAGCTTATGCAGAATGAATTTGAAATGAGCATGATGGGCGAACTAAGCTTCTTCCTTGGACTACAAATTAAGCAATTAAGTGAAATTTTTTTTATAAATTAATCTAAGTATGTCAAAGAAATGCTCAAGAAGTTTGGTATGCAAAACAACAAAGGAGCAAATACACCCATGAGCTCAACTATCAAAATTGACAAGGATGAAAGAGGTAAACCAGTTGATGAAAAGTTGTATAGAATCTTTATTGTATTTGACTGCATCCATACCAGATATTTTATTTAGCATTTGTATGTGTTCTAGATTTCAATCATGTCCCAAAGAATCATATTTAGCAACTGTAAAAAGAATCTTTAGATATTTTATTAACACTATCAATATAGGGTTGTGGTACCTCAAGTGTTCAACATTTGATCAATCGGCTACTCGGATGCGGATTTTTTCGGTTACAAAGTAGATAGAAAAAGCGCTAGTGGTACATGCCAATTTCTTAAAAATATGATGGTTTCATGGTTTTCAAGAAAACAAATCAGTGTTGCTTTATCTACTGTAGAAGTCAAATATATTGCCATCGGGAGCTTCTGTGCCCAATTGTTTTGCATGAGACAATAATTTAGAGATTATGGAATAGATTAGAAGAATATACCTATTAGATGTGACCATACTAGTGCCATATGCCTAACTAAAAATCCGACATTACACTTTATAACTAAACACAGATGTGAGACATCATTTCATTAGAGAACATGTTGAAAATCATGATATTTGCTTAAAATATGTTAAAACAGAAAATCAAATTGTTGATATCTTTACCAAAACATTAGAAAATGAATCATTTTACAAAATTAGAAATGAAATGGGTATGATTGATATTGAAATATGAAATTAACGAAAAATTGCAAAACTACTGTTAAAATGTGATGTTTATGAATGTTATGACTTGATTGTATGAAATAAGTTAAAAAGAGTTAGGAAATGGAATACATTTTTACCTTGGTCAGTGGAGCCAAGTCGACTCCACTCATCCCAAGTCGACCTCACTGAAGTCTGACTTAGGATGAGCGAAGTTGACTTCGAATCCGACTTATGGTTCAAAGTCGACTCCGCAGGCGTCGTTTTGGCTGGTCCTTATTTTTTAGGCGCGAACGACCGATCTTTCCCATTTTATTCTCATTCTCAAATCTATTCCTCTCACTCCCATTTTCGGATCCTTTTCAAGATCTAGCATAACTAATCTCTAAATCTCATATCCTACTCACCGAACTTCTAAGTTTTCATCTTCTCCACATCAAAGGCACCTAAAGTAGTTTCAAAATCATGAAAACTTCTCATCTCTAGACCCTCAAAATCCAATACAGGGGAGGACGTGCCTAGACGGCAACAGAAGTCGTCCAAATGTGCCAAAGCTGAGGCCACAACGTCCATGGGTTGTCGGGTTCGATTTGAAGAAGGTAATCCCTCCACTTTTATACCTAGAGAAGAGGCAAATTTGGAATCCAGCGAAAGCATGGAAATTGTGGAAAAATGGAAGGGTACCCCAGTTCCAAGAGGTCAAGTCCTTATGATATCAGTGGAATATTTTAGAACTAAATGTCAACATAGTAGATTCTACAAACATTTCTATAAGAGGAAAACTTTCCTACCAAAAATCTTTGGTTTAAAGTTTTTATATGAATATAAATTTGGTATTGAGCAATTACTTGACTATCAAGGGTGGACCACATTATTAAAGGAAGATGAAAAGGTTTATCCAGATCAGACAAGGCTATTCTACCATTAAGGGATCAGGAATGTATGAACACCTATGTAAAAGGAGTAGAAATTAATCTAGGTTTGGGACATGGTATAAGTAAGGAAAATGCACATACACGGGTAGCCGATATTTTAAGTGTTCCTCCCTTTGAGGATCCGCTTCCAATAGGGCTCACACTCACTCAAATGTACAACCAGTTAACTAGGAACAATAAATACCATCCGGGTATTAAATTCCTACACTACTTGGATTTACCTCTGCAATTAAGAGTATTGAGATTGCTTATAGCACATTGCATTTATCTAAAAGGTGGAGGAAGAAATCAGCTTAATCTCCAAGAGGCCGAAATTTTATGGAAAGTAACCAACAAGGTCAAGGTTAGCCTGCCCAGACTATTTTTGGAGGCACTGGAGTTGAAAAAGGAAAATCCTTGAGGAGTATTGCCATATGGCACATGGATTACCAAAATACTTAACTATTTTAAATGTTGATCTGGATGGAGAACCATATGAGGTCTTAAAGCCCAAAGATGCTAGAAACCAAGCACTTCTAACCCGCATGAAAATTGATCTTGAGGCATTTCGAGCCGATCAATTACAGGTTTGAATGGGAGGAGAATTTCAAGGAGCCCAAGACCAACAGGAACCTCAAGCTGAGGTAGCTCCACTTGAGGGGGAGGATCGAACTCATCATGATTTCCACCCATCTCCACCTCCTACTCCTGAAGCTCCGGTATCCCCTACTTCCCATGCTTCCTGTTCTCCCCAAGGATTTCGAGCCACAGATCAATTCACACACTCTCCAGCTTAACCATCTACAGGTAATGCTATTATAGAGTACCTTCAAGCCATGGAGAGTAGAATCTCTTAGGAACTCTGGGCTAGCAACATTTCACTCATGGAAATGCGTGGTTAGCAAGACAAATTGGACTAAATTCTTATCGCCATCAAATATCATCTTGCCTTTGGTAGCAGGCAAGGCAAACCAATTTCCAGTCTGCCTGATTTTGATTCTTACTAGGATGAATTAGTTCGGGTAGAACCAACTGTTCAGGCTCCATCATCACCTTTTTCTTCTGCCTCCTACCTCCCCAAGCTCAATGTTTCCCACTCAACAGCCACCCTATCCCATATAATCTTTTGCATTTCACAAATCTGAATTCCCCTGTTCCCTTCCTTTTTGGTGATTGACGAAAAGGGGGAGAGGTATCATCATGGGTAGGTAGACTATACTTAGGTATCGACATGGGTAGACTGTACTTAGGGCATATGTAAGTTTATTCTTTATCTATGTATGATAATTATAGTAAATTGAATGAAATTGGAAAGTTTTTTTTGAGTGATTATTATGATATGAATGATACTTTTGGTGAATAGAATGAAATTAGTGAATTGAATTGGAAAATTAACTTGAATTTTTATTGTGAACTACTTATCTGTTAAATGAGAGGTCAATCTCAAATTAGTTTTATCAATCATCAAAATGGGCGAGATTGTTGCAAATGTGTGGAAAATCAAGTAAAATCTATATTTTGATGATTAACAATTCAATTTGAGTAGTATCAAGGTACCAACATGCATGTTGAACTGTTTTAAGGATTACACGCTTCAAGAATCAAAGTTTGGTAAGTCAAGTCGCATGCTAAGTCAACTCAGGCATCGACTTAGGTTAAGTCGATATCGAAGTCGACTTCAGCATCGACTTCAGAGAATCATTTTTTGATAACGCTGAAATGTAGACACTTGAGTAGGCAAAGTCATAACCGAAGTTGACTTCGAGTGTGACTTGAGTGAAGTCACAACCCAAGTCGACTCCATTAGCGACTTGGGTTGTCTTCAGGGGACAAGAAATGAATCTGACAAAGTCAAGTTGCAACCCAAGTCGACTCCGACATGTGGCTTAGGTGAAGTCCCACATGAAGTTAACTCAGAAATGCGACTTGAGTGGAGTTGCAAATCTAGTCAACCCTAGCACTCAATTTAGATAGATGAAGTCTAAGTCATAGAATTTTAAGCTCAAGAAGGAGAAGTTTAACTGAAGATACATTAAACTATCATCCACGACAAGATCACTCTAAAATGCTCAAAAGAGTTTGACCAAGTTCAGTTTTCAAGAAGATTCAAAAGCTCTAAAAAAAAAAATGAAGATTTATAGAGATGAATCATAAAGAAACAAGAAAAATTATACAAATGAATCAAGATCACATTATGTCAAAGTTCCGATAAATCAAATAGTATGTGAAGTCTCAACCCAAGTTGACTTCACCTACGACTTGGGTCAAGTTTGAGACCAAGTTGACTTAAGAGTGGAACTTGATTGAAGAATTGAAGATCGAAGTCGCAACTCATGTCGACTCCAGTTGCGAATTGGGTTAAGTCGCATTTGAGATCAACTCCAGTCTGGTGAAGTCGCATCCAAGGTCGACTCCAAGTGCAACTTGAATCGCAACGGTTGGAAAAATTCGAATGTCGACACATTAAATGCGCGCTACCTACCTCTAAACATTCGAATTTACTCCTCCCCTATTTAATACACTTCAAATGAAAGGGAGAGAATTAGTTAAAGCATTGATTGAGCTTCAACCTTCTCATTCTCAAGTATTTAAGTGATCATCTAAGAGACCTTCCAAGAAGAACTGAGTAATTGACTGCAAGTGTTGAACTGCTCCATCAACAAATTATTCCACATGTTCTTCTCTATGCAAAAATTTATTCTCTACATAGTTGTAAAGTGTAGTATTACTTTCCTTTTATTGTTCATCTATGTTCCCACTTGGTTTGGTAGTAGACACCAAGAATAAGTGAAGGCAAAGTAGTGTGCGACTGAAGTGTGACTTGTCACCTACTTGTGTTGAGTTAGTAAAGGCTTCATAGAGCTAGGAACTAAAAAAGAGCAAGTGCTATAACTGTATTCCTATTTGTATAGTGGAACCCAAGACACGACAAGTGTGTGCTTGGAAAAGTGGAGTAGGAAAGGTTGCCCAAACCACTATAATCTCTTGAGTTTATTTTTACTGATTCTATTTGTCTTTATATTATCCACATTTTTTATTCAAGGGGACTAAATTCATAATGGGTTACAACTGAAATACCAAAATTTTTTTTTGGAACCCAATTCACCCCTCCCCTCTTGGGTTTTGCCTTAAACTCGAGACCAACATTCACACATCTTAGGAAGGAATATCATGCTAAATCATGATTAGAAAAGTTAGAAAAGTTAATTTGAGTTAAAATATTAACAAAAGAAAAATGCTATTTTTCAGTGTGATGATTTGAACGTTATAGGGAAATATAGTACAAGAATTGATTTTAGATTTACATAAGGAAGTAGAGCTCTTCTCTTCTCTTTTTGATCTTGTATTAATAATATTGGTCATGGGCACAGATGTCTTGAATGTTGTTGTTTTTCTAATTTTTGAGTAAATAAATTTTATTGGTTATAATTATTTATTGTAATATCGAGGTCGGCTTTTATTTATGCTAGTATTATGCATTTTGACATTGACATATATTGCTTGGTATGCTAGCATATTCATGAGCTATGACTGTAGTTGTAGATTTGTGAAGTGTTGTTGTTGGACTATCGGTGATGACCATCGGCATATCCTAACTGGGATCAGGATGTGATAGCCTGGATGACATTAGTTTAGACCTACTTGTCTAACCGATACGAATTTGGTGGGTTGCAGACCTAGTTTGTCTGACCCTTGTGATTTGGATAATGTATATTATGACCCGGTTAGTGGAACTGGTGGTCATCAACGTAATAGTTGAGGCTAAAGTTGTTCACATAATGTAGTGCAACATGGTTGCGGCTGTGTGGTGAGCATACCAGCGTATCAGTTACACCTTCAATTTGTATAAATGTGTTTCCCGATCTATCCGTATTGTGAAAGGTCGGCCACTTGTGCTAGGATGCAGTTATGGGAACCTAGGTAGTGCAGCGGGTTGTATTATGAGGTGAGATATGAGACCGTGATAAATGGATTGGAGATGTGACATGCGTATATTGCATTGATGTATGCTTGGGCATCAACATATATTTCATATGGATTTAAAATTGATTTGGATCTATGATTTAATTTGTGTTTTGTCAAACCGTATGCATACTGTTTATTCAAGTTTATCGGTTTATGTTTATCTGCTCTACTTACTGAATTTACCCAGACTCATCCTATTTTGTTAATTTTTTTTAGACAGCAGGTATGCGGGTGGAGACCAACATGGGATTGGTGTACCAAATGAGGCTACGACTTGATGAATCTAGATCTAAAATGATCTATTTTGATTTAAATCCAGTTTAATTTAAACCTAATGAGACACTTGATTTATGATGACTTAATGGATTATGTATTGCACCTGTGCATGTTCTCCCATTATCATCAATGTTGTACTTTAGTAGTGACCATTGACTTTGTCGGCGAGGCGTTACATATACATTTTAAAATGAAGGTTTGAACTTGGTTGCTTGGGCTTATATATGGATTAATGTTGAATTGCGTAACTCGCGTGTTGAGGAGAGAATGATGGTTTATGAGAATTGGTAATGTATTTAAAATGAATGAGGATAGTTTTTAGCATAACCTAGCTTAAGGCTAGGGTTGAGGAAACCAAGTAGGGAATTATGCCTTGCTATGATTGTGTTTGGATGGAATTTATGTTGTCTCTATGATGGATTATGCATGCTATGTATTAATTATATCAACTTAGGGCTAGGTCATTGATAAACAAGTTGGTTATTTTGGTTATGGGTTGGGTTATTTTCTAGTGAGCCGGACGTGCATGGTTTGACATGAGCATGATGCATATAGCGTGAGTGATGCACATAAATAGTTTATATGGGGTTGTTCGTGGTCCTTTATTGACATGAGGATAGGATTGTTCATAGCCTTTAATAGACATGAGGTTGGTTAGGATGCATTTATACTTTGACTTGGCATGACATGATGGCGTGGAGCTAGTGAAAATTTGGTATTTGAATTACATATAATCGTATGATATATGATGGTTTTAGCATAAGCTTACTATTGACTTTATCGATCGCATCGACTTACTAAGTTTGCCTGACATGTATTTATTTTCAATATTTTTAGCAGGACTGACATTGCAGGTACCTAGCATGAGCTTGGTTGTGTTGATTCCTAGCTAAGGCGGATTGCTATAGGTATAGGTTATATAGTTTTAAATTGTAGTTTTTTGAGATTGATGCGTTAGTAAAATGAAAAATGTACGAGTGTGAGTAAATTATTTTAAGTAATGAAATGTATTATATATTCTATGGTTTATGGATTTATGACCCGTTGAGGCTTTATTGATGTGTTTGAGAATTATAAAGGTGTGTTTTACTTCCACAGAGAAGCAAATGATAGAAATAATTGTAGTTTAATTGGGTTTTGTTGTCATATGTCTAATTAATGGATGAATTATGGATATCTAAGGTTGCCACAGCAGGATTTTCATATATATATATATATATATGGTCTTTTGCTTTTGGACTTATGGCAGATCATGGGATGATGCTGCTGGATCTTTACCGTAGCGATCATCAGTTCGAAGCAATGGCTGGCTGAATGCTACAATTAGTCTTAACAAGATAAGTTCATCAGACCTAATTAACTTGGTTACATTCATTCTAAACTTCTCATAGAAAATTGAGAGAACTGATTCCATTGATTAAGTTATCCAATCTTGACCAACTAGGTCCATCAAACCCACTTAATTTGATCTTAGTCTTTTTAAAATTTACCCCCTAAAAATAGTCTTTTTCTTAAATTCAAAAATTACATACGTATTTAAAAATTCTAAAATTTGGTGAGTTAAATACATTCTGTCCTACATTTTTACAAAAATAAATATACATTATGCACTTAAGATAATAAAATTTCTTATTCTCCAAGGCTAATAAGTTCTTTAAGTTCATTACCAAACAAAGAATGTTTAACAAAATGAATGAATAAGATTTTAATTTAAACATTAAAGTGGGGCCAAAATGTGAGTCACCAACTCAAATATTCAATGATATTGATACTCTTGTAGTATATTCTCTATACATGAGGGGAATATTATAAGATTAATATAAGATAATTTACATATATATCTACATAGTTTTACGAAATGCATATTACCTCCATATAGTTTCATCAAAATTGCATATAACCTCCATATTAATAGTTGCGTCAAATGGAAGAATATGGAACGTTAGCAAATTATTTCATTTCCTAAAACGCCCTTGACAACCATTGCTGCATGTTGTTGTCTGAAGTCGGCTTTGCCAAATCCGGCAATGCTTAGGCCCTTCTGCTGAGTCCTAAAATGAATGCTGCAGAACTCCTCTTAGTCAATTCATGTAGCCAAATCACGGCCCGCTTTCTCGTTGTCAAATGGGAAACTCAGCGTTAATGACATCTTGCTGCTCTTTGACATTCCCACGAACATCTCCTCGAGCAGTTTCTCCTCCATCTGCTACTCTTTCGATGGCTAGCTTCCTGTCTACAAAGATCAGTCCTGGTCATCCAAGGGAGCCTTCCTCGACTTCCACAAGGAAGAGCTTGCTTCCGATCGGTACACCCACTCGCTAGGCAACTTCCATGGTAGTTTCCTCAGCATCTTCAGGTACAAGACTTGGTGGTCGATGATGTGAGTCGAGAACGGTAGTTCCGAGCTGCAAATTGAGACCTAATGGCTCCTCCTCAATGTCCCCGAGTCGCAGTCTTGCATTCTCATCCTCCTACTATTGAAAAGGCCATTTTGCTTCGCCCTCCACTCTAGCCCTGTCAACCATATCATAATCGCTGCAAAAAGCAGCTCTTCCACCGTCAAATCGTTGTCCTTCCAAGCCATAGCTTATCTGCATGTCTCACATAATCCTTACAACTGATGAAGGAGGGTTTTGCAGCTGCCATAGTCCACCTTGAGACATTCTAACTCTTGGAGGAGAAATCACCGCCGCCGGTCATCAACAAGTTCAAGTGGCGCATGTGGGATGCCTTTTACCCGAGTGTGGAGCGCGTTGGCATGTAGCATGGGCGAATTCGCGGAGGGAGGCATGCAGTCGAGGTTTCTAATCATTCACGATGGGTGGCAGAGCATCAAATAGCCATGCTTCCTAAGGTTCGTGTCCATCTTAGTTAGCTTCATCTCAAAAAACAAAACATTAAAATTAAACCCCGCCTATGCTTGGATGCTCATAGCGCCAACAATCCGGCTTCGGCAGTTCCACCAGATGATCTTTAAGGATTTGAATTTCACTGCAGCCAGCACATCGATTCTGAGTAAGCTGAAAAAACCTCAGATTCTTAGGAGGAAGATTTCTTCCACTGCAACAACTACTAAGCATTGATTGTTGGAATTTCTGGACATACATATATTATTTATATATATGTGCTATCATAAATTAATGGTCCAAATCATAAAAGTGATCTTATAAGTATTTATGGACCTAAATCATTTAATAAAGCATGGATCTCCTATGCGTAGAAACCATATAGCCTAAATTCCAATTTCTAGTTTTATGATGGACTAAATTGGAAATAGGAAACTAGGCTTCCTATAAAATGGGTTGTGGTCCCCGAGTTATGCACCGGTTGGTTTTCTCTCTGCCATCCATCAGCAGAAAGGAAGAGAGCAACACTCTCCCATAATCCTGAGTGCACTAACTTGGAAGACCCAAAGCTAAAGATCATTAGCATCCATGGATTCAGGTACGCTTCCGCTTATGGTTTTAATTTCTTGATGATCTAGCATGAGATAGATCCTGCATTGAATATGGATTTAATCAATGGTTGTTATTCTAACAAGTGGTATCAGAGCCGTAATCTTCATGTTAGATTATTAAGAAAAATTATGAATTCATGTATGCTGTTTGAATGCATGTAAAGGATTTATAGAAAATCGAAAACCAAGTTACGGCTGCCACAGTTCATCTGGAATTTTAAAAAAAAAAAAAAAAACTATTTCGCCGGATTTGGGTTTTACCGCCTGGATTTACGCCGGATGCCATGTTTTTCGCCGCTGCTCCACTGAACGCTGATCGCCGGTTCCCTGGCCGCCGGATCTGGGTTTCTTTCGCTGCCGGTATTGTGACCGTCGGATTTGGGACTTGCTACCGGTGGCGGTATCTACCATGGTGGGCGGCTGCTGTGATCTACCCAAGATCCGGACGGATCTGCCAGTGACGACGGTGATTTGCTGCTGCGATGCCAAAACCGGAGAAGGATAACAGCGTTTGGCCGGCAGCAGTGTGTGGGTTTAGGTGTTCGTCCGGCGGCAGGCGTTTTGGGTACAGATGCCGGAGAAGGAGACGCTGGCGTTGCCGGCGCCTGCTGCGACGTGCGGGCATGGCTGAAAAGTGCTGATGCCTGGATTTTTGCCGCCGCCGCAAAACGCTAGATCCGTCATCTCAGCGCCGCATCTGGATTCAGATCAGGAGTTACGCTGCCGGATCTGGTCGGATGAGGACGCCCGGCTGCTGCGGCCATGGCGGCACTGGACGGACGACCGGAGTGCTGGATGCTACCGGTGCTGAGCGGACGGACATGGCTGCCGGGTGCAGACGGCTCGCGATTTGCCGGGGCTGGACGACATTGTCGCGGCTGGCGGAGTGGCCCGGCGGCGGCAGATGACGGCGGCGTCCAGCAGTGGCAGCAGCTTCCGGCAGGGGCGAACGGCAGCAGCTTCCGGCAGGGGCGTTCCAGCAGGGACGATCCGGCGCCAGCAGCAGACGCTGGCGTTGCCGGCGCCGGCTGCTGGACAGAGGCATTGCTGGTGGGTGCAGATGGCTGGACGGGCATGGCTAGATGGGCCAACGTGCGATGCCGGCGATCAGCAATGAAGAAGCCGGGGCAGTGGTCTGGCTGTGCGGCGGTAGCGACGCTGGACGGAGTTGCTGCGGTTGCCGCGGTGGCTGGCCGGATGGCCGGAGAAGATCGCGCCTGGTTGCCAGAACTGGGAGACGGTGCTGCTGTGCCTGAGAAGATCCGGCGAGGGCGATCCGGCAAGGGCGGCGGCGTGCGGCGGCAGCGGCTTGGCCGGTGGGTTGGGCGCAGGCAGCAGGGTAGCTGGACGGGGCTGTGGCGGCGGCGGCTTGGGCAGCTAGGGCAGTTAGGGTTTTTTGTTTTTAAGGGAAGAGATGAACTTTTACAGAAAACCCCCTGGCTAGATAAATTGCTTAAAACCCCTTTCAGAAATAAGCAAAACAAACCCTTGCCAGATATTTGCAAACCGACCCTGGCACATTTTTGGTTTGGGCCAAATTTAAAGCCCAGTCCAGCAGGCCCATAAGGAAATCCATTCTAACTGGGCGGGCCTGTGAAACAGGCCCGTGTGGAAACAGCCCAGTTCAAGCCCAGCCCAGTCAGTTCAGCCCGTTTTCAGCCCACCCACAGTACAGCCCACCAGAAAAGGACACGTGGCAGCCCAATAACCGTCCAAATTAAAATTCACATATCTGATGATCCCTTTATCCGATTTGGAAGATCCAATAGTGATTTTCTATGTTTTTGGACATTCTGGATTGAATGGAAGGGTCAGATTAACCTAAATAGGTCCAGAAATATTATTTTTGTGAAATTAACATATACGCATGCAAATGTTTAAATTACATTTAAGTCATATGCTTAGTTTATGAATATTTAGAAAGCAAATAATGTATAAATTCATGTGTCTATGATTTATTGCTTTCTATCATGCAAAATTCTATTTTTGGATCTTTTGGAATTTAAATTTCAAATAATGGCGTAAATATTCTTTATGGATGTCTGATATTTTAAAATAAATTAATTGAAACATCATGCTGCCAAAGTAGCCTCTCTTGTGTAGATTAATTTATTTTTAAAATATTAAGATGATTGTGTGATGTAATTCATGCGAATTTTAATCGGCCCAAAGGAAGGTTAATTTTTGGCCGAATTATATTCACACATGTGGTAATAAATATGTGATAATTATTTGGTTTTCCATGTGAATAATAAGTCGGTCCAAAGAAAGACTTATTATTTGACAGGATTTTATTATCAATATTTGATTACTACAACAAGAGTACCATTTACAAGTTAATATTTCTGTCCAAAGACTAAATATTAATGTTGTGCTAGGTATCTTGTGATGGGTCTTGCCATTATTTGAATTTTTACTAAAGTTTTATGTTTGGAATTCAGAAATAAGTTCAATATTTTGGATTTTTTATTAAATTCAAATAATGGTACAAGTATTTTTATGGATGTCTAATGTTTTAAAATAAATTGATTGCAACAACATGCTACCAAAGTAGCCTCTCTTGTGTAAGTTAATTTATTTTTAAGACATTAAGATAATTGTGTGTATGTAATTCATGCGAATATTCATCGGCCCAAAGGAAGATTAATATTTGGCCGAATTGCGTACACACTTATGGTAATAAATATACAACAATTATTTGGTACTCCATGTGAATAACAAGTCGGTCCAAAGAAAGGCTTGTTATTTGACAGGATTTTATTGTTAAATATTTGATTACTACACTAAAATATTGTGGATATGTAATTATGCGGATATTAATCGGCCCAAAGGAAGATTAATATTTGGCCGGATTACATAGACATATGCGGTGATAAATATGTGATAATTATTAGGCATTCCATGTGAACAATAGTCGGTCCAAAGAAAGGCTTATTGTTTGACAGGACTTTATTATCAATATTTGATCACTGCACCAAGAGTACCACTTACAAATTAATACTTTTGTCCAAAGACTAAGTATTAATGTTGTACTAGGTATCTTGTGATGGGCCCTACCATTATTTGAATTGCTAAAGTTCTATATAAAAGTTATGTGAACATATTGTTTTGTTTAAATTTTGGTTAACTTATCTGCTTGTGCTATATCTGCCAGCATTTATTCTATTTTCATATTGAAGTAATGAAAATAAAATATTATGATCATTCTAGGCATTATGAATCTAAACCATGCACTAAGGATTGAACGATTCACTACTCTTGTGGTTAAAAGTTCCAATAAAAAAAAAAAAAATGGAACTTTAATAAGTGAGATTGTTAAAATTGCATGTGTTTTATGATTATAAAGTATAAAATTTTGAAAACTTTCAAGGGGGTATCATGTCCAAAAGGGTAACTAATGCCCAAATTTATATTCAGAAAATTCTAAAGTATTGCTAAAGGTAATAAAGCTGAAACAAGTACGATTCGTTCGAACTTGATTTCAATAAGGTATAAAGTTAAAGGAAATATAAGGGAGTACTTATCTCTTCTTACTTTGAAACTAAAGGCACTAAGGATAAAGCGGATTTGCTTGTGCATTCAGTTTTGATTCTCCTAAACACAATTTGGTCAGTTTAAAGTTAATTATAACTGACAAAAGGATAAATGATCTCTTGATGAGTTTATTTTTTATTATGTGCAAAAGGAGAATAAATTAAAGTAAGAATATAATAAAAGTATTCACTTGGCAAGTACCTTTAAGGACATGAAAAATGATAAATAAACTATGGATGGTCCAATACAAATTTGGTTATTACTTTTGACAGGTTCTTGGACACATAGAGGAGAATTGTACTAATAACGGGTACATTTTTCACTTTGGTTTGTTCAGTATTAATTTAGCCTTAGACCCAAGACACATTTTTTTTTTTTTTATGAATAGATTTGGTGTTGCTATTCATGTAAGGGTGTCTATGTGAGGTTACTTGAGTTGCTAAAAGGCCAAATGATGATGAAAGATTCATCGATGGAGGCGATAGCAAATCAAATACTATTGAGGCTATATGGTCATTTAAGTTATTATTATTGTTAAAAACTAAATTTTATTTAAATTCAGAAGAGATATATGGTACCATTTTTTAAATGGAATTCGGTTTCTATTTCTGTATTGAATAAATTTAGTTATTTTTATTCATTTGGAAATAGTCATTTTAGTTCCTTCTTTTGAATTTAAATATTATTGGATATGCTGAACAATATCAAGATGTAAATCCTATGATCCCACATTCAGTTTTATTGAGACCAAAAATGTCAATTCTTTGAGGAAATTGAGCTTGAGGGGGAGATATAGTTAGGGACTATGTCTTTAAAGAGAAATCTATAAGACATCGTTGATAAACAGGATATTCCTGATGATCAAGCTCAACAACCTCAAGAATGGATGTCATTGAAGTGATCTACTAGAGAAAGGAAAATGCGGTTTCTGATGATTGCATCAGATTTTGCCAATACGTCAGGATGACATTGGAATGGTGGAAGGCGATTTCATCAAACAATGCAAAGTAAAACCTTTCAAAAGTAGATTGATGCCATAAGTATGTGATCAAGTTCATGAAAGACAATGATGTTTTGGTAGCCTATTCTATTACCTAAAAGTATAAAGTTGATTGATTATAAATGGATATTTAAAACCAAGAAGGAAGGTAATGTGGAAAGGCATAAGGCTTGTCTTGTCTCAATGAACTTTACTCAAAAGGAAGGCATAGATTACAAAGAAATTTTCTCTCCGGTTTTATTGAAAATTTCTTTCAAGATAAATGGTTTTAATAATGGGTTTTAACCTTGAGCTATGGTAAATGGATGTAAAGATAACATTTATAATAAATTTTCAGTTTTTAAGATAAAAAGATCCATCTACAAGCTTAAGCAAGTTTTCTAATAATGGTATTGCAAATGTCATCAAATTATCATTTCATTTGGTCTTGAAATGAATTCGGTTGATGATTGCATATACTATAATTTCAGTGGGAGAAATCATATTTTCAGTGGGAGTAACACAGATATACTGTTTCCCAACATCAAGATAAGTTTATTGCATAAACTTAAGATATTTTTTGTCAAAGAATTTTGAAACGAAATATGTCTTTTGTATTAGGAATTCAGATATATCAAGATTATTCTAGATGTATTCTTGGATTATTACAAAATACCCATATTAAGAAAATATTTAAGATACTTGATATGCAGGATTGCAAATTAAGAATACCTCCTTGCTAAGGAAGACAAAATTAATTTTATCTAAATCAATGTCCCAAGAATGATTTTAAGTCTAAGGAAATGCAAAAGACTCCCTATGCTTTAGCAGTGGGAAGTTTGATTTATGTTCAGGTTTTGAATCTCAAGATGTATGTATTCGGTTACTGCGTACATTATTGGGATGTTGGGCAGATATTTTAAGTAATTGAGGAATGGATCTTTAAGATGCAGCCAAACAGATTTTTAAAACATTTTTTTTAGAAAACAAAATATTATATGTTCACATACAGAAAGTCATATAAGTAAGAGATCATTTGGTATTCAGATTGTTACTTTATTGGATGCAAATACAGTTTGAGATCCACTTCAGGCTATATTTATCTGTTTGTTGGAAAATCTATATCAGGAAAAAGTGCTTAGCAGACACTTATAGCTTTTCGACCATGACAACAGAGTTTATAGCATATTATGGGGCATCCAATTATGGAATATGACTACAGAATATTGTCACAGGGCTGCAAAATATAAATAACATTGAAAGACCACTTAAGTTATTTCGTGACAATAAATTAGTAGTCAGTCTAATATTCCAACAACAACAGGAGTTCAGCAATGTTCCTGGTTGTTAAGGAAAGGATTCAGGAAAATAAAGTGTCTATAAAGCATATTGCGACAAACTCCAAAATTGCGGATCCGCTTACTAAGAGTAACACCTTATGGTCTTTCATGAGCATACTGCTCACACAGGTGTTGTATCATTTAATGATATGCTAGTTAAGTGGGAGTTTGTATTTATTTGCTTTTTCTGGTTTAGACACTTTACTATGGTTATGGATATTTTCTGCAGAAATAAAGAATTCAGTATTTTTGATTTTACAGTACTTTTGGTATTGGTTTGATCTCACCAAATAAGGTGGACCAGTTGGAAATAGGCATGTTAGATCACGTTACATGTAATTTCCATGCTACGCATCCATGCTTGATCTATGTCGTTTAGTTATGTTTGATATATGTGATCTTGGATGGGTCTAGTTACGATAAATGTAACAAAGGCCGCCTTGGTTCTATGTTGGCATAATTAATGGACGAGATTGTTCGGAAATGATTTTGGTATGATAGCATAAAGTTTTGAGCTCATAAGGTAATATATATAATTATAAAATACATGTAGTCCAAGTGGGAGATTGTTGGAATTTCTGGACATACATATATTATTTATATATATGTGCTATCATAAATTAATGGTCCAAATCATAAAAGTGATCTTATAAGTATTTATGGACCTAAATCATTTAATAAAGCATGGATCTCCTATGCGTAGAAACCATATAGCCTAAATTCCAATTTCTAGTTTTATGATGGACTAAATTGGAAATAGGAAACTAGGCTTCCTATAAAATGGGTTGTGGTCCCCGAGTTATGCACCGGTTGGTTTTCTCTCTGTCATCCATCAGCAGAAAGGAAGAGAGCAACACTCTCCCATAATCCTGAGTGCACTAACTTGGAAGACCCAAAGCCAAAGATCATTAGCATCCATGGATTCAGGTACGCTTCCGCTTATGGTTTTAATTTCTTGATGATCTAGCATGAGATAGATCCTGCATTGAATATGGATTTAATCAATGGTTGTTATTCTAACATTGATATCGAGGGAGAAGCACTTTTACTTTTTGTCATCCCTCTTCCTCATCCTTTACTTTTTCCTACCATTGGTTTTCTTTTTGCTGCCATCAGAGAGCGCCAAAAATCTTCTATTTTTGATTGATAAAAAATCTCTGAGGGCAATCTAGAATTTTAAGAATTTCGAAAGTTGTGCTCACATGCTGTAGACAACAAGATGGTCTTGTAATCGTAATAGCGGCCCTGGCCGTGAGATTGGGCCACAACGGTTCCAGAGGCAAATCTAAATCGTCTATTGTTATAATCTCAATTGAAATATGTAGATGTAAACCTCTAAACATCGTAGAGAATCATTGTCCTTAAAATGATTATATTCTACTAAACTTTTCTTAAAATCAATTTTGATAGTGACAATCCCCCACGAAGACGCGAAGAACCTCGTTCTAGGTAGCCAATAGATGACTTCCTAGCTCCTAGTGCGCCCTCTTCCATCCAAAGCAGCCGAAGCTATTGATCACCAATGTGATCGAGGTCGAGCAAGTTGAGAAGGCCCTTAGCAAGGCAGTGGGTAGTGGTTTTCAGAGTTCATGATGACTATGAGTTCTTCTGCTAGTGCTACAGAGGAGTCGTTGCTGTAATGGATAAATTTTGCGGCAACAATGGTAGTTTTTTTTCGATGGGTTATGGCCATTCATGATAAAGAAGAATTGTAACAGCATGCAGAGGTGGTTTTCAATGGTCTTTTAGGAAATGAAATAATTCATTGACGTCCCACTTTGACGACAACTATTAACATGGAGCTATATGTAATTTTGATGAAACTATATGGAGGTAATATGTGATTCGTAAAATTACGTGAGTACATATGCAATTTCAATCAAACTATGTGGGTATATATACAAATTACTCATTAATATATTTAAAAAATTTATATATGTCATTGTAACTAGCTAGATGTCCACGTGGCTAATGTTAGTATGTGTAGAATGGTGTGTGAGAATATAAAAAGTCTAATAGAATGAAAAAAACTATAGTTTATAAAAATATTATGCAAACATTTGTATTAAATCAACCGGCTTTTGGAAAAAATTGGTATTGAAGTTCTAATTATGATATACAACAATAGGGTATAAAATAAAGAAAATATTTGTAGTTATTATTGACTTACTATGTATTAATGGAATTTGATTAGAGGTTGGGACAAAATCGGCTTCACTAGATCCGGATATTTGGATAAGAAATTCATTACCTGCAGAAGGTGGTGCAGCACCAGTCACGGGTGGCGACATGGTTGGTGGAAAATCCGTTTGCCGTTTTCGGGTCAACGACAGAGCAGTTGCAGAGTCGTGACAACATCAACTCCTTCGCCGTACACGCGTCGTCAACCAGACGTATCTTCTCGCCATTCCGACAGTTACCAGACAAATTAATCCGTTGCATTTGGGACACTAACGGATTTTCCTTGCTCTTTTGGATGGATAACCGCCGCGCGTTGCTTTTCATCTCTGATTTTTGGCCCCTTGCCACTTTCTCGCGTCTGGATGGATGCACATCTAAACTATCTTTGTATTATCAACGACAAACGCTATTTCCAAAAAATAATTGTTTGTAACTTTCATTAGTTTCACCATTTTAAATACTTTTTCCAATATGTTCCTCACAAACTTTTATAGGGAATGATTTGTACAAACGATTTTTTTAAATATTTTTAAGGTTCTTTTTATGTCTAAATAATTTGAAATATAAATTAGTATATATATATATTTATGATGTCAAAAACTGGTTTGAGTGAAAACTCATGTGTTATATATATTTGGATAATTTGCAAATAAGTTCACATAGTTTGACGCTGAGTGCGGATATACGCATATAGTTTTATGAATTGTAGGTTATCTAAACATAATTTAATCAAAATGGCTTGCATGCTCATATTAATGGCTTGCTTGAAACAGCAAGGTGGATAAAGTTAAGTAAATATTTCTATACTAAAATTTTTCTCAACAACCTCCTAGCCTCCACCTTCAGTAGCTGGACGTTCATCCTTAATGACAATGATATTACAAACATGGTCTCCTCCAAATACTTGAAAATCTTTTGTTTTTGTTGCCGCACTTTAACAACTTCATTGACACTCGTTGCCTAGAATGTTGGAGTTTGTAATGACAGGTAGTAGGGCATCGAAGGCGACAAAATGGAGGAGAATGATGTGCACGCCAGTGGGTTTAACGAGAGAGAGTAAATGTCGAATTTGGAATAAAAGATGCATAAATTGTCAGGACTATGGTTGGAGCTTGGTGCAATCATATGCTAATTTCAATAAAGGCTTCAAAATTCATGCAGTGGCTGCCATTTTGTAGAAGAAACTGCTGGATTTTATGGCATCTCTTCACTTAAAACCTAAATTTCAAGAAAGGCCATAAAGATCATGATTTTTGTATGGACGAACTACTAAATAGCTCCAATATGCTGATGGGTGATTCTAGTGGGTTGTAGAAAAAGGACCTGCTAGCTTTTTCCCCCATAGATTATTAGGCTTTGATTGTCCCATTAATGTCCAACTGAGCTAGATTTGAGAGGCTGTAGTGGGTTGGTTGGTTTGAGAAGATGGTTGTATCAATGGCGCTAGCAACTTCTATAACAGCTAGAGATTCAAGCTCAAGAGAATGAGGTAGCTATGGTGGCTAGGAGTTTAATGGAAGATGGTGTACCAATGTTCTAGTGCTCCGGTGGTGTGTGAGTTTGTTCACAACCTATCTTCATGCTATGGTAATGTAGCTAAAGTGATGGTAATTTTTTAAGAGAGATGATTTAATGGCTCATTTTGAAACTAGCTATCATTGTGGGCACACTCATACCATTTTAGTTAAACTATGTGAGAGTAATATGGAATTCATAAAACTATATAAGTATATTTGAAATTAGCATTGACCAATGTATGTATATTTGCAAATTATCCTATATATTTAACATTATTTGAGGGTGAGTACAATATTTTCAAATTTTGAAAAAATAAAATTTAAGAATTTTTTTAGTAGTTAATTTTTGGCATTATAAATAAATATTTATAGATGAATATTATGGACCATTTAGATGTTAAAAATCACATGAGGAAGTAAAAAAGAAAATATTGTACCCTATAAATTTTTTTAGAGAATCGCTTTCTATATTTATTGTCTTTGACAAATGTTTAAATGTGACCGGCTCGGTCGAAATTTTCAGTGCAACCGATTAGTTTAAAGTTCCATATTTCTTAAATCAAAATTTGTTATATAATCCAAATTTGTATGCTTGGTTGGCACATTTATGAGAATTTCTGGATTGGATTCCAATGTGGATGCACAAAATATTATCAAAAATGCGATTTTTAAAAGTTATGACTAATGTAACCCACGTGTAATTCACCCATTTGCTTTTTAATTTAAATTTTTTTAAGTTCGAAAACATTTATAACATTCATTCATGTGTATTTATTTATGATTCAAAAGATGAATTATATTAAAAAAAAATTCGTATTATTTTTAATAGTTTTATATTCACTCTGAGAAAGTTTTAATTTTCTTAAACATATAAATTTTCAATTAAAATGATTTTTTACATCATGCATTAGATCAGAACACGTCTTTAAAACATTTTAAAAATTATAATTTTATGGCGCATTGTATACCGAAATATCTAATCGAATTGAGTTTTTACATAATATTTTTATGGAATTACATGCATTATTAAACAAATAAAAATAATTTAATGTAATTGATTACATTAAAGTACCATCCGGCCCTTTTTTTAAAGAGGCATGATTATCTTAAGCATTTGATTTCATGCACCTGTGGTGTACTAAGCTTCAGTGCACCCTATGCAAATTTTTTTAAAATTTTTTTGATAATTTTTTATACAATTTTTACTCTAAGTATATTTATCATGTGCATTAATTTTTATCATTTTGGGAGATTTATAAATATTTTCTTAGATTTTTCCAAATCGGTGACATTTTTGTAATTTTGAATTACGAAAATGCCACTGATTTGAAAAATTAAAAAAAATATCTACAAATTTCCAAAAATGCCATTATTTTAATTTTTTTTAAAAATCTCTCCAAGTCTCCAAAAAGGTAAATTGATTCACATGTCAAATACACTTAGACTAATAGTTGTATAAAAGATTTTCAAAAATATTTTAAAAAATAGATTTTTACACTTGGGTGAACCAAAGTACAACCCATTATATATAATATATTGTATATATGCTTAAGTTATAATGTTCATTTTTATTTTATTTTTAAATTTTTCTAAGTATATTTGATGTATATATGAAGTTTTGTTATTTTACAATATATTTATATATTTATTTTTAACTTTTAAAAATTAATTTCTTTAAGGGATGAAAAATGACCTATATGCCTGGAAAATTGAATGATTTTTAAAAATAAAAAATAAATATGTAAAAGAATTTTAAAATGGCAAAACTTGATATACATTGAGGAAAACAAGTTTACGAAGAAAAATCAAAATTGAAATAAAAATAGAATAAAAATTCAACATGGTAACTTAAGCAGGTACACAATATATTTTATATAATCATGCCTCTATTTTTAATACTAAATTATTTTTTAAAATGCATACCATTTATTTTATTTAACATCATATATTTTATCTAAAGCTGCAGCTCGAGTAAGGCACCTGTAGGAAAGTTCTATTTTATAACCCGTTGAGTAAGGTAAGTTTCGTATAAAAAACACCTAGCGCAATTTAGGCGAGGTCAATCACCAAATCTAGCTATCGAGATCTGACCCAAATCCCCAACATATAATAATATTTTTTATGAAATATATTATAATTTAAAGATATAAAATATACACTTATCAAAAAAGATATAAAGTATATATTTTAAAGATGCGAAAAGTTGTTTAAATTATCTATTAATAGAAAATTTTATAAGTATATTATAAATTACATTATTAGCAAATTCATTATACGATTTTTTTATAAAACTGTCAACGATGTGTATATTAAGTTTCACCATTTTTGAGATGTTTATATGTTTTTCTATTTTTAAAGAGGGGGTTTTAGTGCATAACCGCGAATGCAATTTTCTATTGCTAATAAGATTTCCTAAAAATATCTTTTCTTGTAGTGATACTAGCATACACTTTTTGACAATTAAAAGTTCAAAATGTTAAGTTTTTTTGTTAATAACAATGGAGATAGATAAGATATGCAATTTTTTTTGTTTTTTTCCAAATATACCCACAATGTTTGACCTTAATTCCAGATATACCAACTACATTTCAAAAATCCTAGATATATCCACTATATTTTAGAAATTTCAAATATACTTACTATGTTTATATATATTCCAAAAAATGCCCACTTTGTTAAAGGCCGTTAAGTAAGTTAACAGTCATCCGTTTAAATATTAGTTATATCATTCCTAAATGGATAAAATAAAAGATAAAATAAAATGAAATGCGAATAAAATTAGAGCTCTCCATATTTAAAGCTCTTGTGCAATTAGGGTAGTGGTATGTTATAAAAATTTTGAATCAAACCTTAAATTTGATGGGTATATTGGTAATTTCACAAATGAACTAACAACATTTATTAACATTTGTGACAAAGTGGGCATTTTTGAGTTACATGCAAATGTAGTGGGTATATTTGAGATTTTTGAAACAGAATGAGTATATTTGGGATTAAGGTCAAACATGGTGGGTATATTTGGGAAAAGTCCTTTTTACTAGTAAAAGGTATAATTGATTATAAAAATTGGAACCCATAATAACGTCATTCTCCCCCCTAATTCAAGAGAGAAGGAAGCTGGGAGATCGATCTAAAAAATGAGAAGAATTATTATATATAAAAAATTATATTACAGCTAGGGAAGGATCCCCACCACACTTGACATTCCTTCTTAATGATAATTGCACACTTGGCTAGTTCATACACCACTTGATTTCCTTTCTCACAATATGGAGAAAAGAAACATGCTCTAGGCAATTGCAAAAATTTCTATCTCCTCGAGGATGTACCTCACATTTGAAAGCACCCTTGTAGGGTATTAATAAGCACCATTGAGTAACTTTCCATCTCCAATCTTTTGATTTCCAAATCCTTTGCTCAAATGATGCCCCAAAGAAAATCCTTTGTTTCCTTCCACAAACGAATAGTAGCTTCATGATCATACTAACAACTAGCTGCACCATATTTTTCATTCTAGTTACAAATAACGACACCATACAACTCATTCCATCAATTTTCCTTCCATGCAACCACATTGAGTTTCATTATTCCTATTCTTGTATAAATCCTCCTTAATGGACTAATATTTGGTTCAAACCCCCATTAATCAACAAGATTAAAAAGTTGTATTAGTGCGGATAATTGCAACACCATTCAACTAAGCCACCCATACCCTTTCCTCTAGAGGCACTAAATTGAGATTATAAAGTCTTTTTCCCATTAATAACCTCCCTTTCCTTGTTACAAGTCCAAAATATGTATAGATGGTCTTCATTAATATGGCCTTGGTCGTAAAGGAGGCAATAGTGACCAATTAGGATCTCCCATACTTAAAAGTTTCCTTCTATGAGTAATGAGTTTGTAAATATTCTTCAATCAAGTAGCTAAATCATCTTTAGTAACTTTACCCTCCAAATGAGTTTTAGTACTTCTTAATAAGCTTGGGATATAGGAGCTATCCTCAGCTCATCATCATTCATCTTCACCTACATTTCCAATCGATAGGCTAATTTAACACTAAATTGGCTATGTGTTTCTAGTTCCCAATAAAGTCTATCATCTTCTTCTTCCCTTGGCAATGGGACATTTTTGACCCTCTACTAACCCTCATCACCAACAATAGATTTGATGTTTGTCTCTTTCTAACATTTTACATACCAATTAATGAATTCCTCTACTCAAAATTTCTATTGAAGGCAATAGGAAGAGGACTAGAAAAATTAAGATTACCCTATATCCAATTATTAAGAAAATTTTTACTTATTTTCCATGACCGATACACCACTTACAATCCCCTTTTAAGCATATCTTTTACTTGAACAATGCTGCACCAATTAAGGGAATAACCACTCCTCGTTGTTCCCTTCTAAAGATTGCCCTCTAAGAAAAGCCCTTCCTTTAGAACCCTATGGCATAATGATTTTGATTCCATGGGCAACCCCTAAGCTTGCTTAGCTATTAAAGCCTTGTTAAAAATGGATAGCTTTTTAAAACCAAGGCATCCTGCTTTGGATATGCATAACTTATTTTAGGCAATCCAATTAATTATTCTCTTATTATCCTTTTCCTCCCTTCCAAATTTACTAGTCAAAGAATTTAGTTCCATATAAACTTTTTGGAGAAGTATGAAAAGATTCATAGTGCAATAGAGGATAGTTTGGACGACCGCTTTAATCAATATTTTCTTCCCCCACTCGAGATTACCTTTGGATTTTTCTGCACACTTTCTCTTTTAAGTTTTGGAATACATTTGACTTTTGCTTTCCAATCCATGCCAAAAGTCTTTAACAAACCGTGAACTTCTTGCCCACTGAACCCAATTGAAAATCCACTACTCTTAGAGTTTCCATGCTTCTATTTTTAATATAAAAGACAACTGCTTTCTCAATGTTTAGATTCTGCCCAAATACCCCATATTGTTGTAGGATAGATTTCGAGATCTCCATTTAAATTGACTTTGTTGTTAAAAATAAGAAGATATTGTCGACAAAAAAGGAGACAATAGGATCCATCAGACCTATTTTTGTTCCAATGATACCTTTTCTCATGAGCATTCTTTAGCATAGCAAATAGAGGGCCAACCCATGGGAAGTGCTTCCCATGAGAAAAAAAAGGAAGCAGGGGTAATTTAGTAATTTTCTATCGTGAGTATGTTTGACTAAAAACGTGAGTATGTTTGATTTTTTGATAAATTTTATATTATATACATACAAAATCTCAATCTTTTCCATTCATTTGATAGATCAATTAGTAAAACGTATATAAACATAATTTTTCATTATTTGAACATTTTTAAAAAATATTAATGTACAAAAAATGATATTTTAATTAGATTTTATCATAATTGGTAAATTTGAAAAATAAAATTTATATTAGAAATGATGTTATATTATTTAAAGTTAATGTAATTAAGGTACTCTCAAGAATAACAATTTCTTAGATTTTTCTTGAATTTTTGAAAATTTATTAATATTTTTTTATTTTCTGAAAATAATAGAATCTAACCGTGTCTAACCGCGTCTAACCGCGTCTAACCGTGTCTAACTGCGTCTAACCGTGTCTAACCGTGTTTAATTTTTGAAATTAATAATTTAACCATAATCTAAACCCTCTAATATTATCCTAGGGCCTTTATAAGACCATTTATATCTTAAAAATAAAATTTGGAACCCAAATAATATGATTTATAAAAATCACAAAAATCTAACCGTGTCTAACCGTGTCTAACCGTGTCTAACCGTGTCTAACCGCATCTAACCGCGTCTAACCGTGTCTAACCGTGTCTAACCGTGTCTAATTTTTGAAATTAATAAGTTAATCATAATCTAAACCCTCTAATATTATCCTAGGACCTTTATAAGACCATTTATATCTTAAAAACAAAATTTGGAACCCAAATAATATGATTTATAAAAATCACAAAAAATCTAACCGCGTCTAACCGTGTCTAACCGCATCTAACCGCGTCTAACCGTGTCTAACCATGTCTAACCGTGTCTAATTTTTGAAATTAATAATTTAATCATAATCTAAACCCTCTAATATTATCCTAGGGCCTTTATAAGACCATTTATATCTTAAAAACAAAATTTGGAACCCAAATAATATGATTTAGAAAAATCACAAAAAATCTAACCGCATCTAACCCTGTCTAACCGTGTCTAACCGCGTCTAACCGCGTCTAACCGTGTCTAACCGTATCTAATTTTTTAAATTAATAATTTAATCATAATCTAAACCCTCTAATATTATCCTAGGGCCTTTATAAGACCATTTATATCTTAAAAACCAAATTTGGAACCCAAAAAATTTGATTTATAAAAATCACAAAAAATCTAACCGCGTCTAACCCTGTCTAACCGCGTCTAACCGTGTCTAACCGCGTCTAACCATGTCTAATTTTTTAAATTAATAATTTAATCTATGTATTTTGCAAAATGTATATACTTTAATATTCATTTGAGGACTAAATAAATTTGAACTAAATAAATATATTAAATTATAATTAAAAATATTAACTCTACTTGATTTAATGAAATAAAAATTTATATAAAGAAATAAAATAGTAAAAAATATTATATATATTTTGGATGCCCGCGGGACACATGATTATTTTTAAAAAACAATATATTCATTTTTGGACGATCGCGGGACCTGTATATATTTTTATAAAAATGAAATATTCATTTTTTGAGGCCCGTGGGACATTTATATATTTTAAAAAAATAATGTATTCATTTTTGGATGCCCGTGGGACTCGTATATATTTTTATAAAACATTATATTCATTTTTGGATGCCCACCGGACACGTATATATTTTTATAAAAATTAAAATATTCATTCCGTGAGACCCGTGACACATTTATATATTTTAAAAAAATAATATATTCATTTTTAGACGCCCGCCGGACACGTAGATATTTTTATAAAACATTATATTCATTTTTGGACGCCCACAGGACACGTATATATTTTTATAAAAACAAAATATTCATTTTTTGAAGCCCGTGGGACATTCATATATTTTATAAAAACAATACATTCATTTTATTAAGCCCGTGAGTCACATTTAAATTTTTATAAAACATTATTTTCACAATTGGATGCCCGCGGGACACGTACGATTTTTTATAAAAACAAAATATTCACTTTTTGAGGCCCGTGGGACATTTATATATTTTATAAAAATAAGACATCATTTTTTGAAGCTCCCGGGACACCTTTAAATTTTTATAAAACATTATATTCATTTTTTGACGCCCACGGGACACGTATATTTTTTTAAAAAAAATCAAAATATTCATTTTTTGAGTCCCGTGGGACATTTATATATTTCATAAAAATAATATTTTCATTTTTGGATGCCCGCGGGACACATATATATTATATAAAATATTATATTCATTTTTGGACGCCCACGGGACACGTATATATTTTTATAAAAACAAAATATTCATTCTTTGTGTCCTTGATGCAGAATGGGTAGTTAAATACTCACAGTGTCGCCTTATTAGATAGTAGTTTCTGTCACATGCTACGTGCTCTGATTGTTCTAATGCCTTGGGCCCAGATTTTTATACCAATTCAATTCTACAATGGTACTTGGTTTGCATATGCGGTTGATATGATACTCTACGAAATACACTATATTGACATCGTTGAAGAGGACAAGTCAGACAGGTTTACAGCAACATACCAGCGGGTGGTAAGTCTTTTGAATGGATTGCTACTTCTATAAATTAGTAATTAGTGAACTGATGTTTGTCATTTCTTGTATTGATCTCCAGCTTAGTATGTTAAAGAAGATGTTTGACGTGGATAATGAGGTTCGAGATGCATATGCCTTCGAAATTGTGCGCAACACTGTTGAGCTCCTAAGTTCAAGGTGTAACTCTACCTTGTATTGTAATTTTTTTAGTTAACCTTCGTTGGCTAATGTGGCTTACGTCTTCGTTTATTATAGAGAGGACTCTGGAGTAGACATCATCAATACTATAGAGCATTACACCGGGCCATACACAGTGCAGTTCAGTAAGGTATATTCACACATCACTGTTGAGTAATGGAACTATTCAATATTGCCAAGTTGACATTTTATTAATGGCCCATATATATCATTTGTGGCGTTGTGTTACACAGATAATTACCGGGAGCTATAAGAAGCATATTGGGTGCAAAATCCTCACTGATAGGTTTAATATGTTGGCCCAAGACAATTACAACCACGCGTCTAATTGGCTTAACAGAGATCTGCAAATAGAAAGATGAGCAAGTTGCTCCGTTGATGTAGAAAAAACATGATGTTTTTGGAATGCTTATGCTAGTGTGTGATTTGAATGTTTATGCTAGTTTGTGATTGGTATGCTAGTATGTGGTTGGAATGCTTATGCTAGTCTGTGATTGACCCTTGTTCACCATTATATAGACAGGAATTGACGAAAATAAATGTCCAAGAATCTCAATTCTAAATTTCAAAAATATTTCATTTGCTAACATACATAATATTCATGGGATGTACAACCAGTGGTGTCGAGCAAAAAATGAGGACAACCACATAGGAATGAACTATACAAAAAATAGTGTCACTGGAACCAACCCAAACGGCTTGTTTACAATATAAAAGCATTGGTGCAGCCCATATCAAATTCATATACATTGCATAACCAATCACTTTTGTGGAACACGCGTGTTCTTGATTGCTTTGCGCTGTACACTATTCAAATTATCGTTTAGACTACTGTTAAGTATAAACGATGCAAATTGTCGTCGCCAGTACGCAATTTGTCCCTGCAAATTAAAAAACGGCGATTACATTAGTTCCTCCCGTTAAGTAACTTTTTCCTGCATCATCATTGGAAAACAATTTACAAATGTACCGATCTATATTTCGGAGTCTTCTCAGGAATAAATGAGAACATATTGCACAACATATGCACACCACAGTCAACACTGTCACGTAATCCAATCATATGTATGTTAGTAGAATGCAGAAACACCGCAAAGGACTATATGCGACATAGTTTAAGATAACCATACCCATTAGTTTGGTGCGGCAATCCTTTTGCCAACTTAACCTCCCATGATGACACTGCCTTCGACTCACCGACATACTTACAATAATCCTCTATTGCAGCTGCCTGAATGCAATTACACAACATAGTACACAAAGCTACGATGGTAAAAAAAATCGTGTCAATGGCATAAGTAAGTCATTAACTATACTTAACCAGATGTGTGAGAAATAAGAAAGGGTTGCTAGGGCATTCTACGTAGTTTATATTGTTTTGGAAAAAAATATATTTGTGTGATCAAGAAAATGAACAAACGAACCCTTATAAAGAAAATTTTAGGGCTATTTAGGATAGTGGCATGGGATGGGGATAAGATGAGGAGATTAGATGAAAAAGATTGTCACCCATCCACTTATTTTGAACAGGCCCTAAAAGAACAATAACACCAGCTACCATTAATGGGTTAAAATGAAAGATAACTTCATCACGAAGCAACTTCAGATCATCTAAAGTAAAACAAAAATGTAACGAAACAAAAAAAGACGGACAAGATGGTTTAGGCATGTTAAACAAAGGCCTGAAACTGCACTGGTTAGAAAAGCTGAGTTCATTCAAATGAAAGGTTGTAAGAAAACAACAGAAAAGCCCAAAAAACCATGGATAGAAGTAGCCAGATATGAAAGCATTGAGGACTATCGAGAATATAGTTCATGATAAAAAAGAATGGTGCGATTGGATCCATGCACCTGAACTGCATAGGTGGTAGGAAACGGCTTATGATGGTGATGGCAATGATGGAAACAGGTTGTCAGATTCTACCTAAATAGAGTTTAAACAATTCAATTTCTAGACGAATTATATTGAGGAACATGGTTTGAGGGACAGATTCTAGTTGAGTAGTGTAAGCAACCGAATTTATAACCATATTACCATGGTTTTACTTTTCTACCTAATTGATTGCACTGTATTGCCTGCATTAGGAGTACCAACAAACTAGTTAAGAAATCCGAAAGTGTGCCTGTATCCATTACTCATTAATTAGTCGTATGCTTCTACATATCATTGACAATTTCACAGAAATAGCTAATGTATACAAGTGGCTAATTCAAATAGTTTGATATACACAAATCTAAAACATTATTCTAAAAGAAATGTGATGTAAAAATCTCTGATTACCATGATAGCTCAAGTAGCCAGTTGCATGAACGATCTTACCTGTTTTGGTATCTTGGGTTGTTTTGCATGCCACAATGTCAGAAATTAACTTACCAGTTTCTATCTATATAGAAAAAAATATCAGGCAAAATGAAATAGTGAACGAAGTTGAGGTATGAAGAATCCAGATTTTCTAACATTTAGATTTTCTCACATTTTTCCTATATGGAAAAGGATTAAGCATGAATATTTTGCAGCAGGTTGCATTTTATTTCTACAACATCCAGATACCTTCATGAATATGATACTTTCACTTCTTTAGGAAATGAGGTATGAAAGAAATGAAAGATACATGAATCAATTCCAACAGAGTTAATTATCTAAAGAAACAGATTTTTCCTATAACCAATATTTTTCATTCCTTCAGATAAAATTGAAGTCCTTTAAATCCAATTCAGCAATCGCCACTTTGAGTTCAAAGTATAAGAGTCTCAAAATAAGGACTTTTCAGCAAATCAATTAACCGTATGTGAAGATTTAATTTCAAAATGATCCATAGCACCATAGCACATGCATGCCAAAAGCAGATTCTATATATTACAAGTAACACCATCAACAACATACAATATAAGGATGTTAAACGACATGAATCAATAGACATACTTGATTTTTGGATAGAACTTGAGTCAAAAGGGATCACAGGAAGCTCTAACCGTGAAGTTTCACCTAGTGGACTGCTTTTAGGCCTAACTGAAGTACTGCGGTTATGATTACTTAGTCCATTTTCTGACAAAGGATCACAGGAAGACCAGTTGTGCAAAACCTGGGTGAAAACAAATTTCATAGTATGATTAAAGAGGGAAGGAAAAACAGTTTGGATTCAGGTAGGACTTCAAGAGTCAGGGCTAAATCTGTGCACACAGATGCAGAACAATCAAATTATCCAACAAATCATGGCTACCCTAGTTACGACCCATCTCACAGCTCAATTTGAGCTCCGTTCTCAGATCTCAGCTTCGTTTAAGCTTAAAAATCCTCCTAAGCAACCTAAAAGCAAATTCCCCAAAAAAATGCCAGACCTTCACATTTGAACCTTTACATGGAAGATCAAAGAAATCCAAAAACCCTAAGTTTTCTAGCTCACCTCGTCGACAGCGGGGTCTGGCAGCTTTCCCCAGCTTATACTCCTCTCCGAAAATAGTCGCGACGTTGAACAGCGTGGGCCGCTACAGGGGTCTGCGACCTGCGATTCTTCCTTCTCCTCTCTCCTCTCTCTGTCACTTTCTCGTGCTGGACACACAAAACGGCAAATGATTTTTAATTGGCCGTGGTGTGGCTGGTGCGGAATACTACGACAGCGACAGATTGGGGTGCTCGGGAATGGCAGCAATGGGAGAGGAGATTCGGTGCTCGGGAATGGCAGCAATGGGAGAGGAGATTCGAGTGCTCGGGAATGGCAGCAATGGGAGAGGAGATTCGGTGCTCGGGAATGGCAGCAATGGGAGAGGAGATTCGGTGCTAGGGCAGAAAAGTGGGAAGGAGAGATCGTCGGTAGAGAGGAGACTCGAGGTAAGGCAGAAAAGGGGAAAGGGAAGAAAAATCGGAGAGAAAGCAATTGCGAGTAGAAAACGGCCGATTGCATCTACCCCTATCACAATTTTGCATACCGAAAATGCCCTGTTCTGTCTCAACCGTCGATTCAATATGGACGGTTCAGATCAGACTTCCTACGAGAAAAACGTAGAAAGCACTTCCTATGGGTTGGGCCTCTAGCAAATAATCTCCAAGAGAAATACAAAAAACAAATAGGGCGATAGATGATCACTTGTCTCAACCCTCTACTTGGAATAATAAAGTTGGTTGATGCTCCATTCATTACAATGGTTTAAGTGACCAATGAGATAAAACTTCTCATCCACTAAATCCATTGCTTATCAAATTCCATTTATTTTAGAACTCTATAGAGGTAACTCCATTTGACTCTATAATAAGCTTAAGACAAATCTAATTTAATTGTCATCTCCTCCCTCTTGCGCTTTGCTTCTCTTTATCATATGAATTACTGATTAATCTATTTAACACAAATGCGATTTGCTCTTCAAAGATAATTTTGGGTAGGCAGTTCTTCAATCTGTTTGCCAAAATCTTTGAGATAATCTCCTAAAGGCCGTTAAATGAGCTAAAAGGTCCGAAATTTGCAAGTTTAACCGCCCTCTATTTTTTAGAATGACAATCATTATAGGGTGTGTTTGGTAATGAATAAAACTTTTGATGAAAAGTTTTAAAAAGTAAAAGTTGTCAATTGATGTGATATAATAGAGGTAATGATGAGTAGTAAAGAGGATAAAGTTAAAATAGATATGATAGTTGTGTGGATAGTTATGTAGAAATGATTGCAAAGTAGGATAGTTGTACAGAAAAATGTGAAAAAATAATTAAAAAAATATGATAGTTATGGAGAGTGAAAAGTTTTAGATTGAAAAGTTTTAGATTGAAAAGTTTTAACTTGACATTTTTTATCAATTGTCAAACACACTCATAGTCTGGTTTATTTTCTTTATTAATTTCATTTATTCCTCACTTATCTCAACTTCTAAGAAGTACTTGCACACTTTTACTACATCATCGCCTATCACCTACTAGTCTTTTTGAAAGAAGCTCGTTGACATCCCTATAAGGACTAGGCACATTCTTTTTAGATCCATTCTTTTGATAGCTAATCATACTTCTTTGCTTATAAATTCTTTAGTCAATGGCATGTTGTCAACCCTTGATACTCTGCCTCTAATTTGCATCATCACTCTTTTTGGATCTTGTCACATTGTTGATCCGATAAAATAATTGAAGAATAGAGGATGAAAGAGGCATTTCCAATTGTTTGATCGATGTGCTTTATATTTGTTTTCTTTTCCAGCTCTACATTTTGGGAAAACAACGTGGACAGATTGAGATGCCGATTTGTCAACCCTCTTCCTTCTTTCTCTGTATTATGCCTCTAGTATTCTACTACTCCAGCTGCCTTTCCCTTCGCCTCCTTTCATGGAGATTTGTCCTATCGTCTACACCCTCTTCCCTAATCCTTTTCTGGACTGCTCCTGAATTTGCTTCATTGTCTCTCTCTACTTGACTAAGACTTTGTCCTCTTCTCTTCTTGCTCCCTTTGATCGAACAATTCTGAAGCTCTCCCCTTTCTCTATTTGTCTTTTCCCTGCCTATCCTCTCCCTTATGTGGATCATTTTTATTCCTCCTTTTATCCATCTTGTCCTTCTTATTCGACGTTGTGCCTCCCTTTCCATTCTAACTATAGTTACCAAAAATCTCAAATAGCTCTCCTCCCATCAACATGTTGCCCCTCTCTTCATCCTTCTTACTTCCATTGATGTTTGTCTAATGCCTTGATCCACATTCTAACATAAACTTTGGTTCTCCTGCATACATTTCTCTTCAATACTTGCTAGACAGGTGTGTGGATGAATCCCGATCTTTCACGACTGGTCGTTCCATAGGGCATGTTTTCGAACACCCTTCCTGGTTGTCCGATCACAAGGTGTTTATCTACCCCGTTGGATTCTCCTCGCCCCCCCCCCCCCCCCCCCCCCCCCCCCCCCCAAAAGCATCTGCTGACAGGGCAGTTAATGCAGCCAGAAGATTAACAAAAAAACCCCTCTTCCTCCTCACCACACTCCTGTCTTCTCCGGCGAGAAAACCGGCGGTTATCAGCTGCTTTCTCTCCCATCTACTCTCTCTTTTTCTGCTCTTCTCCCTCCTCCCTCTCCCTTTCCTCCTCCTCACGTTCTCTCTCTTGCGTCTCACCGCCTCCCCCCTATATCTCGCGTTTCACTGCTCTAATCACCAATAACCTCTGGATGGGACAAATCGTTAGTACTTCCAGCAACTTCTCCACAAACGCCTTGCAATCCACGAGGAAATTGAGCCATTGAAAGTGATGGATGTGGAGTCTGGCAACATCATCTTCCATTGCCATAGAAGCTGTCTCGTCGTAGCAGAAATGCTTCAAAAGCTTCTCCAACGGCAACTTTTGGAGCTGCAGTTGCCGCACGAGGAGGAGCACTGATGTGAGGCTCTCCATTCAAGATAACAGGAGATTAGTTCACAGGGCCGAACAATAAGTAGCAGATGTAGGTTGTTATGTAATTGTGAAGTGGGACAGTCGGGTGGAAATGGTTCTGCAATATGATGCTTGGATCGCCCGGGCAAAAATATTATTTAAAACAACTTTTTTTGTTTTTTTTTTATATATATATTTGTTTATCCAAGTCTATATAATATATAGACCAAGTTTTACTATTTTTAAATTTATTTATTTATTTTTTTTGAAATTTTTAAACATTTATATATATATGTATTTAAAATACTCTTATTTTTTAAAATATATAAAATATATATACACATATCAAAAATGGTAAAACTTAGTCTATATATTAAATATATTTAGATAAACAAGTGCACAAAAAAAAAAATTAAAAAAAATTGCTGTAAAAAAGTTTTTAATGTGGGCTAAGTGAGACATTAACTTAGTTCGGGCTAACTGGATCATTTCTCTTTTAAATAAGCGTAATTGAACTCGATTGCTACCCTTATAAAGCTGAATTTTTTGGATGTCCCATCAAAACAGCAAGCTGTCGATTGGGATTTGCTTGGGTCAAATTTTTGGCCATTAGAATTGAAGGGATGCAGCTACTTGCTTCCATCGTCGCCGGATGTTTCCGCAATTTGGTGTGCCGTTGATGGATGGGTTTGCGTTTCTATTGGTGGTTTGGAATGGGGGCGAGAGTGACACTAGAGATGATGATGGTGCTGGACACCATGTTGGAGGGTAATGGCTGGTTGGACATTGCTGTTGCTGAGCTTGTTGCTTGCCGGAACAGAGGATTGCATTCGCAGTTGCAAACAGAGGAGCTTCCAAGTTTGTGACCCATCGTGCTTGAAATCCAAAAGCTGCGAAATCGTTCGTCGGGATCAATTATATTGGCTACTGTGGTGGGTCAGCAGTGATGGACTCCCTTGAATGGGTTTTCGGTTTGGCAGAATTTTGTAACTGCTGTTGATATGGAGAGGAAAACAACAGGGAGAAGAACTGGAGATTGGAGAAGATGACGTGCTATGGGATCGTAGGTGAAAGAGAATTGAGGAATGGGGAGGTGTTTGAAAATTGTCAACTATTGCTAGCAATGTTGTCAGCGGGAGATGTTTGCAATTTTTCTCCCGCATTAATTGCCTTGCCAACAAATAACTTTAGATTTTAATCCAACGGCTACGGAAAACTGGTGTG